>OY992502.1:21164063-23564063 GCA_963921215.1 Scoparia ambigualis | reverse complement strand
TCATTTTAATAACGTTCATTTTACAACTAATATCATAATTCTATTCAATATAATATTAGTTTATTATAATGGTTATTTAATATAAAATAATTTAATATAATATTCCTTTGATTGACTTTCGCTTTACGAATCATTTATTATATTTATCATTTCGTATATTTTTTTTATTGTAAAGGTCAATTCAAATAAGTTTTATTTAATCAACATATCAATTGAAATAACTGGTAACCTATCATACCCACCAGGGAGGCGGGGAGACAATCGCTACGCTACGCTCTTTGACTATATACCATGTCTAGACGGAGCATCGCGGTACAAACGCTTCTCAAAATCCGCCCGGTTTTTGTATTGAATTTGAAGTGTGCGTGACAGCCGCGTATCTGACACTAGCGCGAATGGTTGCCAGCGAATGCCTAATTTCCGATAAAGTAGGGAAAAAATATTTATGCACAATATAATTTGAAAATGATTCATAACATAACATAACTTTTTAAATTAGGTATGTCTATCGTATATGTAGGTATAACGCATAAAAGAAGATGGTGTGTTTAGAAAAAATGGATGATTGAAGGCGAGGGCGAGTACAATAAAATAATGCGCTAATGGAAGCCTGCGTGCGTGTGATATCGCTGGCCTCGGGCAATAAAGCGGTAATATCAAAAATCTAGTTTTACAGGAGAAAATAAAAGAAGCTAATTTGTTTATAGTTCAGCGTACAGCGATCCAAAACAGGCGTTCAATATGTCAAATGAAAGCTAATATTTTTATTAATTTATTCTTTTAATAATATTTGTAATGTTTTAAATATTTAATGAAATAATTTAAAAAATGTATAATACAAATTATAGACGATACAGTTTCAATTGTAACATCATTAACGACTTTATAAACACACCGACTACTGAGATTCAGGAATGTAAGTATATAATACGACGTAATTTCCACTTTAGATCAGGAGCGTAACGGCCGATTACCACCTTCTTCAGGGAAATATTGTAGCCAAAGCTTAGCTGTATCATCCAATAATCGCTATTTTAGAATCCTATCAATGAAACATATTTTTAATTAACCACTGTAACAAACTGACGTTACATTATAATTTATTTTTATTTTTAACCATTTTAGACAGTATTATTTTTATATATTTTTTTAAATTATACTACTACCAAATCATAAATCATAAAATCATAAAATCTTTATTTGCATAAAACATGGTAACAAGGATGTAATTATTGGAGGATAGAAACATACATGTTTTATCGATCTGTCGATATGCAAATATTTTGTCGTCATGCTTTTGAAATTAATTATTAAATAAGTACCTATCTATAATTCTAAATTTACTAAAATAAATAATTACAATATTTACTAAGATTAGATGTTACTGTGTCATCAACAATTTATAAAATTATATAATAAAATTAAGATTTAAAACATTATTATTTATTCAGGACCAAAGCCATCGTCACAGAGAAATATTGAGAAGTCAACAATAAGTAATATTTTGATTACCAATTTTATTTAGATGTCATTCTTTTTATTTTAGATTTCCTTTCCGACAAAAGTTAATAAATTCATTTATGTCATAAAAACAATTTTTCACAAGGATTCTAAAAACAGTCTTTTTAAAGAGATTAAATGGCATATTTCTGATATCGTTGGAAAGTAAATTGTATAATCTAATACCCATACTGTAACAATTTCTTGAGAAACAGGTAGTAGCTGATGGAGGTACAACTAACTGATTGGGATATCTTGTATGAAAATTACACTGTTCACGTTTTTCTGTAAAAAAATTAAGTTTTTCTTTTTAAATGTCAGTACCTCGAGTATGTACAACGATGGTAGAGATAGAATGTTTAACTGTTTAAAGAGAGGACGGCATGATTCTAACTGTCCCGCATTGCAAATAGATCTTACACATTTTTTTTTGTAATATGAAGGCACGTTTTATTTGTTGAGTTTCCCCACATCATAAGCCCATACCTTAGTATAGATTCTACATATCTATGGTATGCCATCAGAGCTGTTTTTAGGTTTGCTACTTTCGAAAGATGATACAGAGCGTACACAAACCTATTTATCCTCTGGCATACCATGTCAATGTGCTGTTGCCATGTTAGTCTTGAGTCTATCACTATACCAAGAAAGGTAGCGGACTTTGTCTCTGCGATAGGTTCATTGTTATGATGTATGGATAACTGTAGAGGATTAGCATTCTTATTATAAAATTGGATGAATTTAGTTTTATTCACATTTACATTTAAATTATTATCTTTTAGCCAATTACTTATTTTTCAAATTACATTATTAATTTCATCATTATAAACCAATATTAGGCTTTCTATAAATCATTACGGATATGTCGTCAGCATAGAGGGTTATAGGATATTAAGTACATTTAGGAAGGTCATTTATATATAAGATAAAGAGTAAAGATATATAAGAAAAATCACATATTTTTCATTAAGTGTTATTATTAAACTTTGGAAACAGAAAAAACGGACTAACCCTTAAGAAAGTGAATATTATTATGCTACCTTAATTTAAATAAAATCAAATTTTTTTAACCTTTAGTGATTTCTTACATATATATTGTATGTGACTATTAAAATAATAACTTATCGTCAAAAATGACACTCAATATTTTTATTTCACGGACTATTTGTTTTCCATATCCAGACGGGGCGTGTCAAACTTCAACTTTTTGGTTATTATCCTGGCCTTGGTTTTGTGTAGCGCGAAATTAAGTTTATTTAACACACCCCATTTCTGGATACGGGAGAGAGCGGTATTGACTTTAATTGACACCTCGTTGGATGTGCTGCCTTCTACTATTTAAATAACGTCGTCCGCGAAGGCCTGGCAATAGACACCGGTTCCGGCACGAAGGCCTGGCAATAGACACTGGTTCCGGCTAGTAGATTGAGCAGGGTATATATCGAGTATAAGATTCCAGAATAAGGGTCCGCCATTTGAACCTTGGACGAAGCCCTTATTCGTTCCATTACTATACTCTTCCCCCGCATACTTCCATCCCTTTTCTTCTAATTGAACTCGGATCTGTGGCCACCACGCATTGTCGAAGGCCCCCTCAATGTCCAGCGAGACCAGAGCCATAATCTTCTTCCCTTCCAGATTACGTCTGATCCGCTGTACCATGTCATAGAGGGCGTCCTCTGTACTGCGCTGTGGCACAAATCTGTACTGCGCGGGATTCAGTTTTGGCAGCACATGCCATCGTACTCTTTTTATTAATAATTTCTCTAAGATTTTACCCAAAATTGCTAATAAGCCTATTGGACGATATGACTTGCTGTGTGTGTAGTTGTCCTTACCAGGTGTTCTGAGGAGAATTATAGTGGCTTCTTTCCAGGGTTTAGGGAAGTGGGAGAGCTCTAGGCATTTGTTGTACAACGCCAGGGACAAAGGGAAGTCGGTATTTATTGCGGCCGCGCATATATCGGCCGTAAAGCCTTCCTTACCCGGGGCTTTTTTGGGGTTGAACGAGGCCACTACGTGTCAAAGTTCAGCCTCCACGAAAGGTGGGTCGCAAAAACCATTTTTACCACCCTCATTCGTTTCGGCTGCCCTTCTTCGTGTTTCTACATGGTCCTCGTTCTCCCCCACTTCGGTATCCTCCGGGTAAAAGCTGTCGGCCATTATGCGGACCGACTCCCGTGGGCAGGTGTTTTTGCCGTCCCTGACTATTGGTAGATCCTCATAGCTGCTCTTAGTTTTACCTATAACTCTATATATCCCCTCCCACGTCGTTTCCCTATCCTGTTTGCCACAAAACTCCTTCCAACTCTCGATCCTGGCCCTGTCCATAGCTTCTTGGTATTTCATTTTCTCCGCCACATACTGTTCTACGACCCATGCCTTCCGGCTAGGAGCTGCCCATCTTATTCTGTTTTCAAATCTATTTTTCTTCCTTTTTAGCTCTTCTAACTCCTCGGACCACCACGGTATTTTGATGTCTCTTTTTTCTTTTTTAATTTTAGGACTCTGTTGCATGTGTTGTCTATGGCTTTAATATATTTTTCTACTGTAACTTCCAATTCGCTAGCTTCTTCAATTATTTCTATGTCTTTTTCGTTTATTTCCTCTTTAGCCAGCTCTTCCCTACACTCTTCCTTAAAGTTTCCCCAATCTTCTTTTTTGTTATAATCTTCCTGTCGTCCTATTATTATTTCTTTCTTTGTTACTGTTTAGTTTTATTTTTATTATTATCGCGTTGTGGTCCGAAGTCCTCAGGTTAGTATCCACTTTTCATTCTTAAACACCTCCCACCATCTTGCCAATACAGTATGTGACGTCTACGCTACTCTTATACCTTTTTCCTCTTCGCCATGTGTCGAAAGTTGGAGTATCCCCCTCATTTAAAATATTTAGTTATAGTTACATATACAAATACAATTACAATTACACCGATTAGTTCCACACCAATATCGTCAATCCTTACACTGCCCCACTTTACTCTCTTCATGCATTTGTGTGGCCTCCAATAACAATCCTGTCACACCCCAACTCCCTTATCATCTCCTTCAGAAGCTCTTCGTAGTGGGCAATGTCAATGGCGCCGGGTTCAAAATAGAAAAAATATAATGCCCATCGTCCAGTCCGTTGTTCTACGCCTCCTGAATGAGTGCGAAGCTGATCCTCATCTTTTTTGCTTCAATAAGGATTTCGGATGTTGCATTTTTTTACGTTGGAGGTTCACTTGTATGACCGTGTATACTCTTTTTTTCTCTTCTTGAACTGACGCGGGGCCCTTAGCACCTGTAGGCTACCTTCGCTCGAGCCAGCCGGTCCCACATAGCTCGGATTGGACATACCATATTGAAGGTGTTGTGACAGTCTTCAAGGCCGGCCCTCTTGCAGTTCAGACAGCAGTGGGGACTGTCTTTTTTCTCACACGCGGCGTATAGGTGGTTACCCCCGCAGTGGCTGCAGCTGTCCAGCTGCTCCTGGCAGACCCGCTTGATGTGGCCGTAGCCCAAGAAGCGGGAGCACTGGATAAGCGGGGTCTGATCTTCTACTTTGGAGACTCCCCATTGCAGTTGAAGAGACCCCGCCTCTTTCAGCTGCTGCCATATAGCTGGGGCCACCTTGACCACCATATGCGCACCATATGGTCCTCGTTTTCTTTTCATAAATTACTGGTATTTGCTTCCCTTCTTGGGTTCTTGTCTTTCCTATCTTTCTTTTTATAGCTTCCTCTACTTGTTCTTTCTTGTTATCCCCCCTTACGTGTCTTACTATTACTAGTGAAGGGTCTTCTTTTCTCGTAATTGTTTCGCCATTTATAAAAACAAAATAAATTTTATGGAAGTATTTTCGTAATATTCAAAACCACACAATCGCGCTAAAAGAACATTATTAGCGCAAGACGTTACACGCTGCACTGACATTGCCCGCCAGTGCATCAATTGTTTACCTAAAAATGGTGTTAGAAAGCAAGCGGTATTCATTTATACGTATGGAGTGAAAGGGATGAAGTTCTGCGTAACATGACAGTACGTCTCAGAGGCTACAATAAATTTACGGGAAGAAAGGCGTAATCGCTGGCACAGAATAAAATGTCCTGTGATTACTTCGTATTAGTGTTTACAGTTTATTGATAAAATAAGTTTATTTTATAAAACGCGGTTAAATGTTTTACTGTTTCTCTTTATTTAGAAATTTAGTGTAAAGGTTTTCACCGGTGTTTTATGTTATATTTCTTAGAGTAATGCATTAATATACAACTTCGTCTTAAGTGAATTTTCCATGCAATAAAGCTGTTATTGTCATTTATTCTATAGAAATATTAATTGGAAAAATCTGAAATAAATAGGAGTGATAAATTGATACTTAGAGAAACCAAAAATCAAATAACATTAAAAAGGGCGTAACCGGCGCTTACCGCTATATTGCCCGGGGCCAGCTTATATGTTTGTAATAGGGACGAAATAGAAGCAACAGGCAGGATGATTTAAATTTAATACTTAATCAAAATTGATTTTTTAATTAGAAATTTAAATATTTTAAATTAAAATCAAAACAAATTAATGGCGTTCTTTTTGTAGGTATTTGTTTCCTAAATAACTTTCGTTTGGATGTTACATCATTTTTCATGTTCTCTAATTTCTTATTATGTTGAAACCTCATAGTTAAATATTTCGACAACGACTTCTTTCAGATCCAGATCAGTTGCAAATCTGAAAATTAAAATGTTTGCTATGTGGTCGAACAGTTGTAAAGGTTACATAATGTGATGACTGCTCATCAATATCCGTGTCCAATAGTTTACCTACATGAGACTTGAAATATTGACCTTTTAGGGGCACAAACACACACCCGCACTTTCTCAAACATCGTCATCATCATCATCAGCCTATAAACCTCCCACTGCTGGGCGCAGGCTTCCCACGTGGAGATAGCACGTGGGAATATTAGGCCATAACCCACCACGCTGGCCCAATGCGTGTTGATGGGTTTTAACAACTGTCATCTTACGACAACAAATGGGACCAACGGCTTAACGTGCCTTTCGAAGCACGGAGGAGTTCGAGATGTTTTATGTTATAAATTTGGTCACCCATCCAGTGACCCGGCATTGCAAAAGTTGCTTAGCGGGCAAGATCGCAAGCCGAACGTGCTAGCCGATGCGCCATCGAGCTCTGAAGCATACATACTACCATCCCCTACATACATATACTTAAACACACACTTCTTACATAAATACTTACCTATATTCCATTTTAAACATAATATTTTTTTTATTCCTTTCGAATATCGATACGATACCATACCACAATAACAATTTATAAGAATAGTATTATAAAATATTGCAGTAGGTATTATATTTTTTCTTGTTTTAGAACGGAACCTATAATCCAGCCAAATTCGATGACGAATGTTTTTAAACAGATTACTGTTATACCTAGTTGCAGTAGGATTTTACTTTTTCTTGAGAGACATTCACAAGAAAACAGTTATCTATTGTGTCTTTCTTTCAAAAAACAGTAAAAATCGTAGTGAAACTAGACATTTGCACAAATGACAGTAATATGTTTACAAACATTCGGCATCGAATAGGAACCGTGACATTTATTTACGCTCTTAAAAATCAGACATAAGTTTAAAAAAAAGAAAAACTTTGAAAGCGTTCCAATAATAATTATATTTAATGTATTTACTTTATTTACAACAAGACCATGTATAAATACTAACTAACAAGACTGAGTATTTTTTTATCATACTTATTATATTTAAACCTCCTTATATATTCTGCCACCAATAATGGGAATTCTACATTTTGATACCAGCAACACTACGCATACATGGCCGTTATTATTTGTTAAACTTTAAATTTTCATTAAAATTTATTGATACTTACAGATGAAACGTGACTTTCCTTTTCCAAAAAAAAAATCTTTTGTAGTTTCGACAGAATTTCACTGAGCAAACGGTCATTTTGCGAACAATTTCACCGAAACGCGAGAGGTAAACACTGCTTGACGGCACAATGACACTGACCGCCAGGATTGCGCGATAGGCCAATTTTGGCCTATAAATTTTTCTACGTTTTTTACGGCCAGGCTCTATCTAGACATGTATATAATCAAAGGCTACGCTGCGCTTCGCGATTGTCTTAAATTTCGAGGTTATTTTTTTTATTAGACAACGGAAATACTAGCTGCCCTACTTCTGTAGATCACGTGATAGGTTAAAAATTTAAGACAATCGCTACGCTGCGCTTCGCGATTGTCTTAAATTTCGAGGTTATTTTTTTTATTAGACAACAGAAATACTAGCTGCCCTACTCCTTCCCGTAAGTTACGTGATAAGGTAGAAATTTAAGACGATCGCGAAGCGCAGCGTAGCGATCGTCTTAAATTTCGAAGAAGAAGAATTTCGAAGTTATTTTTTTTAGGGTATCATTTAAGCTATCGCCAATTTAATGAGTTTTGTGTTTCTTAAATAATAGGGGTTTGTCCGCAAAATAGTAGATTTGTCACCAAACTGTAGTCAACAAACAATATAAAATCAGTTCCACAATAAAACACCTAAAATCATGGAGATATAGGGTCTAGTACCAAATAAATGTTTTAGTATGTATTATAATAGGTTTGTCGTTATAAGTATTTAAGCAAACTAATTTAAAGAAATTACCAAAAAATCATATATTATGACACTAGAAAATTTCATAAAGTCGAACGACGATAAACTTTTTAAATGAATTGCATTTTCTTCACCACTACTTGATGCCATAACCCAAAATAGACAGTTAAGAAATTATCTAAAACAACAAATTATCCACAACGATAATAAAATGCACCAACAACAATGAACGTGGAATCGACGCGAGTGAACTTCATATGAAGTAAACTTGCATCTCTAGCACTAGTTGCCTACGACCACATACCACATAACTACTGTTATTGGTGACAAATTAATAAAAATGAGTCGCAGTCAGGGATCGATAATCGTTTCACTTGGTGAGAGATCTACCATTCTGAGCACAGAGCTATTATTTAAGTATTAAAACTATTATTATAAGAACGAAGTTTATATTCATCTAATGCACTACAATTTTATTGGTAATCCATCTTTTATTTTACACATATATTAACATTATTGATAATTCATACCTGGGAACACTTTTTGTTTATCTGAGAACGATAATATTTCGTGGCGATACGAGTAGATCTATTTATTAGGTGATACAACTTGATGACAAATATAAATTTTGGTGACAAGTAATTAAGTCCCCTTTTTTATTAGATAACAGAAATACTAGCTGCCCTACTTCTGTAGATCACGTGATAGGTTAGAAATTGAAGACTTTGAATTTCGAGGTAATTTTTTTTATTAGACAACAGAAATACGCTGCCCTACTCCTGTATGTCACGTGATTTGAAAGGATGTGTGTTCAATTTGAAACATGTTTATAGGAATTGATTGCAATGTTAAAGGTTATTTATACAAACCGAATATTAGATTAAATGAGTATTTTAATATGTTTAGAAGAATATACTTTTTAATTTTTATGGTGAACGATTTTATATGAATAGTTTGTTATACGTTCTAAAATTATAACTCCTAAAATTAGACCTTTCGTTGATCATACTTTGTGATTATTTTATTAAACAAAATTATTTAACTGAAATTATATGTTGTAAACGTTATGACATTTGTTTTTAAACATACATTACACACCCCTCCAGAACAGTTATCAGCCACTACGGCTTGAAGAACCTTAAAGATTCTAGCTGCCCATACCCGCTAACACTGTTAAGGTCAAAAGCTAAAAAGCAATTTCATAAATCTTTCAGTAGGTTTGGTCATGTAGATAGGATGGATGAAAGAAAACTATCTAATGAGACGAGAGTGAATGGACAGTTGTAAGGGGAAGACTTCGGCGAAACGTACTCCGACCACAATGAAGTAGTTTTCGTGAAAGATGAAGTCAAGAGTACCCTAAATGCTTTTTTAAAAAAGCGTGTTAGAATTGTAGTAAATGGAAAGGTATGCTCTCTGCCTACCCCTCAGAGAAACGGGTCTGATACATGTATACGGTGTGGAATTGTCATGAGAAATTTAGCTCTTTGAAGAGATAAGAGCTATACAGCTCCCTACCCAGTCACTAGCTCAGTAGCTCATTTAGCTCAGTGTAGTTCATGAAGATAGAAGGCTCTTGAGTCATTTATGTGTACTGTTCAGGAAATAGCTCGAAGCGCAACGTATTGTCTTGAATTTCGAGGTAATTTTTTTTATTAGACAACAAAAATCTAGCTCAGTACAAAAATTAGAAAATTAAATTATTCTTTCCTAAAAAAAAGTTAATATTTTTTGTTAAGTTCATCAGATACCGCTCAAGTTCTTGCGGGGTATTACAGGGGGGCCAAAATTTCGTTAGACTTAAGCTACGACGCACCGTTTTCGAGATATTCGCGTTTTTATAAAAAAGTTACCTTAATTTTTTTTTAAGTTTGTAAGTTTTAACGCTTCATATAAAAATCAACAGAAAATTTTGTCCTGCACCCCCTTTGCGATACCCTTTTGACTATCAAGCCGAGCCGCTCTCGATTCCGAGCCGACATATTCCGATGAAACACTGAGCTAATTGAGCTAAAATGAACACTGAGCTAAATTGAACAGGAATGAGCTAGATATACGCTGGGCGAGAATAGATGAGCCGGCCTTTTTTTAAACAACTTGCGCGCAAGCTACCCGTCGCTAGTGTGGAAAAAAAAGACCGTGGTTGGAGGAAAAGTACTCTTTATATTGATGATGGCAAATTTTACTGAGGGGAAACATTCCTTTATTTATAAAAATAAATAAAACTGCATTTAAAGATTTTTGAAAAATTACCAGTTTGAGCCGGGAATTAAACGGGTGGAATGTGATTAAAAAAAACACCCTGTATTTGGCCAATACGAATATTACGTCCCATTCACAGAAAAGTTAAACTAATATTTTAAATATTCACCATAACTCGATATAAAAGGAGACACGTAGCGAATTCAGTCAAAGAATACGTCTGTGCCTTAGAGCATTCAATGTGCTTACGTGAAAGTGGGTTTTTTTTTGAACAAATTCATAATTTATGTGCATTATTTTCTTTAGATAGTGAGTAAGCTTTACAATTTTTTTTTCTTGGTCTTTCTACACTTTGACTGATACAAATCCAGACAAAATTAAAATTGAACGGTGAATTTCTAAAGGTCCATTAAAATCTTCATTTACGGGGATTTCTTAGCTTTAAGTTTATAAAAAAAAAATCGCTTTTTTAAAGTTTTTGATAATGTATGTATTCCTACTTAATATCTGACAGAAAAACTGACGAGATATACAAGATTAAAAATTTCGTGCCACGGCCATGAAACATGCGTGCACGGCAATGAAACAAGCGTCCACGCCAATGAAAGAACTGTATTACGGATAAAGATGTTTTCTTTGCCTAATCATACCATAGCGATGAAAACATAAGTCACAAAATGAAACACCTGGCAACGGCAATGAAACTAAACTGTTTTACAAGGCATGGTAATGATATTTTTTCATTACCGTGCCTTTTTTCATTGCCATAGCAAATTTTGGCCACGGGAACCTCGGCAATGAAAGCACGGCGATGAAAATCAAGGCAAAAATATAAAATAACAAAAAATCTATTAATTATTCGAAGTAATAAACACTTCACAAACAAACAAGAGAAATGGCGTTCTATCGAATGCTTAATCAAGAGGACAAACTTATTCAAATAAAAGTTATACCTATCCACGGCGATGGAAGAAAAAATATCTAGTAACATAATAAGTAAAATAACGCAGGCACGTGTGTACGTCCTTCCACTTCGCGCGCCGCTTGCAAGCCGCTTTGCGAGCTGCGCGCGCGCTGCACGCGTGCCGATACTGCCGTTGTTTGGTGCGCAACTAATGAAATGCTTGTATAATGCGCGCGCTTACCGCTCCGTTTGCTTTCATACTGTAGCCTCAGTTGTACATTTGCTTTCCAAGAAGATTATAACTATGTTTTTAGGTACCGATTTCTTCGTTGCCACGAAATTTTTGGTCCCTAACCCTTAATTGTTTGTCGGTCACCGGTGACCACCATGGCGCTTAAAGTGTTAATTTAAGATACTATGTTGTTCATAAGAAATTGATACTTATGAATGACTCTTTCGGTTCGTATCATAAAATAAAGGTTTTTTTCACATTTAACCGGTTCGATTCCCGGCTCAACCAGGAATTTTACAAACATCTTTAAATGTAGTTTTTATTTTATTTGAAAATAAAGGAATGTTTCCTTTCAGTAAATTTTACCATCATCAATATTAAGGGTACTTTTCCTCCAACCACGGTCATTTTTTCCACACTGTAAATTACAGTTAAGTTTATGAAAGTTTAAGATAGGGTCGTAACCCTCCATGCCCTGCCTGATTCGGGATAGCGGGCGCTTTTGCCATTTCACGATGACCATCTGGACTAAATGCCATATTGTTGACTTTGTTTTAATTTTAGAACATTGCACTATTTATCCTCTAAGGGCCGATTTTTCAATCCTCGGATAAAACTTATCCATATGATAATGTATTACGCGATCAACCCCAAATGTCACCTGTTAAGAAAGCAGAGACATGATTATGACGATACATTTTCAAAATGGTTGTATAATACTTGAACAAACGAATAAGTTTTATGTGGCGATTGAAAAATCGGGCCCTAATCTAGCAAAGTCATAAAACAATAGTTGCAAGTACTTAAATTACAATTAAAAATAATGTGGAAATCGTAAGCAACTAGTTATCCATAAACTTTACCATATTTTTATTTTAGATAAAAATGAAAGTGCTTAACAATGACAGGCCAAAGAAGCTTCTGTGGAGCTATAACATAGAAAAGCCCTGCAGCCACTTCGCTTTGCAAGCATTATTAAGCAAAATGTTAAGTAAGGATTGCATTATCACCAAAGTAAGTAATAACTTTTAATCGTTTCTGGTCTCAGATCCAGAGGTCCCGGGTTCGATTCACAGCAATATTTGTGTACCGTTACTTTTATTTTAAGAAACCTTATTGGCCATGCCACGTGTTAAGTTTTTTTATTTTCATTTTTATTTCGTTTTGTATTGTAACTATGTTGTTTTATTTTTATTATTTTTTAATATTGTGTATTGTTACGTGCGTATTGACCTCTAGGTGTCGCTGTAGCCTATGCCGGGGCTGGGGCCTAATTGGCCGCAAAATATTTATTTGTTTGTCCCCTGCATACTTGTGTACTTTAGCTATAATTTTTTTTCTAATGTTATACTGTTAAGGTACTGATATACATGCTACTAAATAAGTATGCTTATTCGCATGCTTATTACAAGCGTATACGTAATAAACATGCTAATTACTAGCAACGCTTTGACACACATACTACTAACACAGTATTAGTAGTAAGGCTGTACTACTAAGTAGCAATTGCTCAATAGTGGCATGCTTTCGTGCTAGTAATGAGCATGTCTATCAGTACCTTTATACTGTTTGTGTGGTCAATAAATGTTTTCTTCCTTTCTTTCTTTCTTATTGTGAAACAGTTAGTTGATCCAAGTAAATGTAAAAAAAGGCGTCAGGGTCAGCAACGTGCAAGTTATACCCATAATGTTGACAGCGTGAAAAGGCTGCGAAGACCGCTTGCCATCAGGTCTTGTTTGGTGTTTCTAGTCCAATAGTCTTGCTTACCAAATAAGTCGCTTACAAACTTTTATTTTTCAGCTATTTTGATTACTATCCTTGGAATTACGCTTTGTAATGTTACGTTGTTACCCTTACTTACTTTTAGGGAAATCATGAAGCTGTGATCTCTGGATTGGATAATGTGATGGAAAGCATGTTTGGAGCTTCATTTTTTTATGGATCGTTCCATTTACGAATATCTTTTCACGAGAAGAAACGGAACTTGTATTGTGTGACTGGATTAGTCTCGATTAAAAAAAAGGATTGAGTTGTTCTTGTAAATTAAATATTATTCTTATAGTTTGCCGTATTATTCTGTTAAATTATATTATCAAAACCACGATCAAAACCAACCAGAAATCTGAGTTATTGTGATTTTAAACTTTCTATAGTGGACTTTAAATTGCAATAACTCAGTTAAATAAACGTTTTTATAAATGTTTTCTATAATCTATTAAGATCTCTGTATTTTACCATAGGATGCAGAGTTTTTGAATTTAAAAAAATATCACTTGGTAGTTTGTACGGAAAACCGAAATGCGTGAACCCTCTTAAATTACAATAAAGTAAATTCTAACCTATCAAAGGGCAATCGACTATTAAGCATAGGGTTATATTTCATACTGCCTTTAGCCAAAAACGTGTTAAACACAGGCTGCCGAGCACCTATCGACTTGATGATGCCGCTCAACAGCAACTGGATAAGGAAGATCATCCTCATCTACAGACTTAACATTTTCACGTATAGCACGACTAAAGAAGGGTTGGGTAAATAATATATACATATATATAAATAATTATCAGGCAAGGCTAAAGGCGACTGGGGTATCAACGAAGCTTGGTGCAGTGGTGAGTGAGCTGAGTCCATCATTCTGCCACTGCACAAAAAGGATCATCGAAACCATGCGACAATTACCGTACCTTAGTGCCTTAGCTCTAATTTCTCAAGCCAGCAAAGTACTACTTTATATTATAAACAATCGCATCTGTCACTACCTGGTAAATACCGCAAGAGGCGGGTTTTGTGACCGGCAGAGGTACTTACGCGTGAACAAATTTTAATCATCAGGCGGGTTGTGGAAAAGGCCTACGAATATAACACACTGTGTTTGTGTGTTGCGGTCGTGAGTTTCGTCGACTACAGCAAGGCATTTGACTTTGTCAAATGGACAGTGCTTTCTGAGATTGGAGTCCCCGACCACCTTTCTGCACTTTTTGAGAGTCTGTACCTGAGGAGTCAGGGAGTGGTCAAGGTGGCTGGAGTAACCTCAAAATTCTTTAAATTTGAAAAAGGCGTTCGGCAAGGCTGCATTTGGATCCCTTTTTGTTCAATTCGAACGGAGAATGTATTACGATTCATGCGGCGTACTTGCAACGACTGGGACGGAGGAGTATACATTGTTGGAGTGAAAATTTGTTTTAAAATAAATATTTTTATTTATTAATTGTGTAGTTGTCCCATATTAAATGATTGATTAAATAACAAATCAGGAATTAAGAAAAATGTTATGTAATTGTTTCGTTTTTGTGTAAATATGTTAACGCGAAAGTTTGTAAGTATGAATGGATATTTGTTACTCTTTCACGTAAAAACTACTGAATGGATTTGAATGAAATTCGGCATACAGATATTTTATAACCTGGATTAACACATAGAATACTTTTTATCCCCATATTCCCACGGCAACGTATGGATGGATGTTTGCTACTCTTTCACGTAAAAACTACTGAATGGATTTGGATAAAATTTGGCATGCAGATAGTTTATAACCTGGATTAACACTTAGGATACTTTTCATCCCGATATTCCCACGGGAACGGGAACCACGCGGGAGAAACCGCGAGCGGTCGCTTGTAATAAATAAATAGGTAAGTATTTAAATTTAGCTAGGAAATAACATTTTATGTTCCGGATTTGTTATTGAATCAATCATTTAATATAGGACAACTACACAATTATTAAATAAAAAATAAATTCTTAACAAAACCATAAATATTTTATTATTTTTACGCGCGAAGCGGCTCATTATTAGAATACCACCACCGCCTCTCTTCGATTGAGTGTCGTAAAAAGCGACTTACGGACTAAAGACTGCAGATATATCCAACAGCATAGAGTGTCGATGGGCTCATCATCTGTCACTCTGAGCATATGTGCAGTCGCAATTTGGTCAAAAGTGGACTATAGCTGAGAATTGCTTTTGCGGTCCTCATTGCCAAGTCTCAGACTAACCCTTCGGGGATAATATTCCTGATTATATATGTATGTATGTTATTTTTAACATGAATATCGCCGGCCTCCTGTGAGATTGATAAGTTGCACTCCAAAAAGTACGCCGTTTCAACGACGGTTTATATGTCCAAGCCCAAATCATTAATAGCCGTGTCCAGACTGGCCGAGCACGGCACGCGAGCCGCCACTTTTGGACTTCCTGCTCGCGAGCCGTGTCACCCGAGGTAAATTTTAAAGGTTGCACTGGCTCACCTTGGCCCGCGAGGCCCGCTCGCAACCTTTCAAATTTGCCTCGGGTGCCACGGCTCGCGAGCAGGAAGTCGTAGCGTGGCGGCCGGTCTGGCTGGACACGGCTAGTTACGAAACCGTTCCTCTTGTAACACACAATACATACATTGCAATAATTGTTCATAATGGACATCTAAGTGCCCGGAGATATAGCTATTGACATTTTTTTTATCAAAGCTATCAAAACTACGGTTTGATCTATTTTTAATTCACTTGTGTTTAAGATGAAAGGACACGTGTCGTTTCTGCGAAGCATTTTGTTTTTACTCATTACTTTGATAACTGCTGTGGTGGCCAAAGATTCCTATGTGAGTACACGTACGTAGGTTCCTTAATTCAGCAGTATTTTTTTCCCATATTCACGACACGGGTAACCCGAGCGGAGTTGTGCAAGTAAAGACTCGACCCTAGGATGCAGGTGCAGTTAAAAATCGGGTAAATGAAGGAAACTTCTCTAATAGAGAAATGTGCAAGTTTTTATAAGATATTCCGGTTTTGCTGTAAGCTATTGACGCCAACAGCAAATTCTCTTAATATTTTTTAAAGGACGACAACCCTGGAATAGGAAGTTGTCATCACCGCCATGGGCATGTGCAGCAAGACATGAAGGCAAGATCTCCGCCTTCTTTGAGAGCCCTATTAACATGCTTCTTTAAAAACCTGATCCTATAGCGCACAGGAATAGGCTTTGTCAGCAATATGAGAGCACAAAAGCGACGCTCGAATAGAATCCCACAATATTTTGGAATGATTTCGGCCTTAGCGACTTCGTCTGGAAATCGGTCAGGAAGAGATAAAGATGATGATGATTGCGCAACCGGATACCTCTGAAGGCAGCTCACTCATAAGTCTGCGGGAATAATGAACGCGATTACTGCCGTTATTCGACTCTGTGTTCATTTTCTTCACAAGATCTCTTCTTCTCAATGTAACTGCTGTACTCAAAGACATCAATTAAGATTAATGATTACTAAGTGTACTTAAGATTTTGACGTGACAACGTCTTATAAATTGGTTTGCCGGGTGACACTTCAAGAAACTGCGTTACGCTCCGCTCACGTTATGCGCTCACAATGAGAGCGAGTGAGAGGCACGCGTCCCTTCCACTCGGGCATGGTTAGCCCGCCTAAGAGCGAGAGAGACAGACATAAAAGTGAAAGGCACGCGTCCCTTCCACTCGAGCACAGTTAGCCCGCCTAAGAGCGAGAGAGACAGAGCGAGAGAGATTTCATCCTTCTTCCTACTATACGAATGAATATTCACATTAAAATTATTTTACCACTCAAAGTCGTTGTCACGTAAAACTTTCGCCCGTATACCGACTTTACAGGCAACCAATTTTTTTTAAAGTAGGACTTTGCTAAATCCATATTATTATTTAAATATTAGATTTTTAGATTTTCATTATCACTATTATTAATATTAACGGAGTTGGTCTGGCATCACTTGATCATTGCCATCCTGTAAATTTCTTAAGTTTAATGAAACGTCATTTTATCTAAATATATTTTCCAGGGTCCTTATACTATAGAATGGAATGGCATCGAAATATGCCGCGGCTTCAGAATAATGAACTCCATACAATTAGATGTGAAAACGGAAACTGACGACAAAATGTTGAAACTCATAATCAACGGCACGCTAGCTGAGAACGTACATCTGGATATGGTACAACGTTTTTCTCTCACAAATAAGTGTGTCAAGGTTCAGGATGGTAGCAAATAAAAAGTTGTGGTTTCTGCACACCCCTCCGGGAAACAGGCGTGACGTACGTATGATCAAACAATCCCGCTTTGTCACGCGCATTACTACCACTACTTGACTGTGGTATCCGGCTCATCGATGACATCGATCATAACCCCTCCAGAACAGTTATCAGTCACTACGGCTTGAAGAAAGCTCAAAGATTCTAGTCGCCCATAAACCCGGTAACACTGTTAGTTTCTTACATCTTAGAGCTGGTTTGGCTACGTAGATAGGATGAATGAAGGTAAACTATCGAAATAAATGCATGAGGCGAGAGTGAATGGACATTCGCAAGAGAAAGAACTCGGCAGAACGTACTTTCTCGTGAAAGGTTAAGTCAAGAGTACCCTAAATGCTGTTAAAGAAACGTGTCAGCAAAAGCAATGCCTACACTCTGGGAAACGGGTGTGATGTATGTATATTTACTACTAAGTTTACGAATAATACTTTATATATATACATTGGGCAGTAACTCCATGCCCTGCCTGATGCTAGTTAGCGTGCTCTTGCCATTTTACGATCACAATCTGGACTAAACGCCTTGAAGAACCTGGCATTATTTATCCTCATATAGAGGCTAGCAAGGCCTGATTCCAGTCATAAACCAATAGTTACGAACAAATTACTGTTAAAATTTTTGTGGAAAGTGTAAGCAGCTAACTATCTACAAACTAACCTTTTTTTTAGATAAAAATGAGAGTGCTTAGCAATGATAGACCAAAAAAGCTTCTGTGGAGTTACAATATTGAAAAACCCTGCCGACATTACGCTCTGGAAGCACTATTAACCAACGCTATCAGTAAGGAATGCATTGTCACCAAAGTAAGTTAAGTACTAACCGGTTGGTATGGTTTCCGGGCAAAACGCGTCTAGATGGCCCTACCCCATAAAATTATTCATGCCGTCAAGTCTACTGCAGAACGCTAATGCGTATAATTTTAAGATCGTAGAGAAATTTTAAGATCCAGACAAATTACTGGGCAAATAGCTAATGAGTGGTCAACGGTGCTGTTTTCACAATTACTATATTTAGAAACCTTATCGTGAAACTGTTTGTTCGTCAAAATAAATGTAAAAAAAGGCGCCAGGGTCGGCAACGCGCGAGTTATACCCATAAATAATGTTGCAAGCGTGAAAAGGTTGCGATGTCCGCTTTCCCTTAGGTCTCGCTTGGCGTTAGTAGTCCAACAGTCTTGCTTGGCAAAAAAGTTGCATAAAAACTATTATTTTTCAACTGTTTTGATTACTTACTATTGTACACATCTCGGTATATTTGTAGACACTCTATGTAATGTTACGTTATTATGCTCTCTAACTTTCAGGGAAATCATTATGCTGTGGTCTCTGGATTCGATAATATGATGAAAAACATGTTTGGAGCTTCATTTTTTTATGGATCGTTTCATCTACGAACATCTCTTCACGAGAAGAAACGAAACATCGTTTGTATGACTGGATTAATCTCGATCAAGAAAAGGATTGAGTAGTGAAATATCTGTAAATTAAATATTATACATACTTCTAGTTTATTATTTTATTCTGTTACATTATATTATCAAAACCAACCAGCTAAGAATTTTACCAGTTATAGAACCGAAATAAACTTTGTATCTCTGAATTTTAACGGAGCCCCTTGATGCCAACTATTTGATTTCTTGGCGCGGGTATTTCGAGTTGCACTAATGGTAAAGCCAAATTAGCTTTGAAAACAACTTTACACTTTCATATAGAATACTGTTCATATCTTTAGGCTGAAGCGGCCCCGTACCAACTCCTCCCCTTTGACCGCAGAGCTGCTAGAGTTGTCGACGACACGTGGACTCTCTCTCACGGCCGGCCCTTTGTTCGGGGAAAATTCTGAAGAATTGTTCGGTTTGATCTCCTCCGCTGATTTCCTTAAACTTACTACAACTTATCTATAGAATCTTTTTGTAGTCCGTCTGTACGAGTATGTCTGTCAAGACCCTTTTTCTTAGGAACGCGTGAAGGTATCAAATTGAAATTGACATTTGATACTTAAATCTGCGGTCCGCAAACTGCAAACTACAAAACCTATAGAGTACTACCGGTAGACCTAGAATAATAAAATATGGCGAGAAGGGAGGTCTTAGGCACAAGTGAAGGAAAAAATCAGAAAATCATTAAATTCTTGTTCCATAAAAAAACATTTTTTTTTCTATTATTAAAGTATTTGCAATGGACTATTCGTCTTAGGACAGATTCTGGTTTGGACAGATTCTGTTTAGGACAACTCGCATTTGACTGGCTTTCATAGTTTCATCATCTGCATCAACATTGCCGCCGCGGTGAAATTGACAAGTTGCACTTCAGGAAGTACGCCCCTTGAACGACAGTTTATTTATCTTTATTGTTGAAATTTTGCATTCACAATGCTATATAGATATAGGATAAAATGTATTAGATTTTAGGTATTTCTTTCGAATGTGAGGGTAGACTTCACAATGACGGAATACCGCTGGCTTGCAGCGTAAATCAAACTACTAGGAAGAATTCAACGAGTCTTCTGGGGTCTCGGTAGCTCAGCGGTTAGAGCAGTGGACCGGCAATCCAAAGGTCGTGGGTTCGAATCCCACTCGAGCTTCCTGAGACTGGTTGATTTTTTTTCTAGCAAACATTTTATCCTATATCTATATAGCATTGTGAATGCAAAATTTCAACAATAAAGATATTTATAAGCAATTACGTCTTTATCGATTGTTAAATACTTGCAATAGTATTTCTTTCGAATGTGATGGTAGACTTCACAGTGACGTAATACCGCTGGCTTGCAGCGTAAATCAAACTACTAGGAAGAATTCAACAATTCTTCTGGGGTC
Organism: Scoparia ambigualis; assembly: GCA_963921215.1. Lineage (NCBI taxonomy): Eukaryota > Metazoa > Arthropoda > Insecta > Lepidoptera > Crambidae > Scoparia > Scoparia ambigualis. Next base: position 23,543,751 of record OY992502.1, on the reverse strand, counting down.
TCGGTAGCTCAGCGGTTAGAGCAGTGGACCGGCAATCCAAAGGTCGTGGGTTCGAATCCCACTCGAGCTTCCTGAGACTGGTTGATTTTTTTCTAGTAAACATTTTATCCGACAGTTTATTTGTTCATGTTCAAATGATAAATTACGAAACCGTTCCTCTTGTTACAATACATACACTGCAATAATTGTTCATAATGGAAATCTAAGTGCATTTAGATATACCTATAAACAATTTTGTTTAAACTATCCAATATCCTTTTTGATGTATTTTAAATTCACTTGTGTTTACGATGAAAGTACACGTGTCGTTCCTGCGAAACCTTTCAACTTCACTTATTGCTTTGGTTACTGCTGTGGGCGCCAGAGATACCTATGTGAATACACGTACGTAGCGTTACTTACTCAGTATTTTTTCCCACTCCCACGACACGGTTAACCCGTGAAGAGGTCTTTACTCGTACTTCCTGGAAAATCGGATCGAAGGGGGATCTCTGTAATGGACGAATAATGTAAGTTTCTCTCTGCGCTTAAAATTCCAGTTTTGCTGTAAGCCATCGAGGCAAACAGTAAAATATTTCATAAATATACTTTCATTATGTTAAAAAGACAGGCAAACGAGCAGACAATCCTACAGGAAGTGGTCATCGCAGCCGTGGACATGTGTTCATACACTTAACTGTTCTGTGATAGCTTGCCATGAGATACTTCTTTTCTTTGAGAGCCCTAATTACACGCTTCTTTAAGAGACTGATGTTATAGGCTTTGCCAGCAGTATGAGAGCACAAGAGCTCGCAATACATAAGAATCCCGTAACATCTAAGTCCAAAATAAAGAGAGAGATAGGGGTGAATTTCCCGGGACCAAAAATTGCGTGGCATCGATGAAATCGGTACTAAAAACATAGTTATAATGTTCTAACTTTTTTTTCTGGTTATGTGAAATAGTAATCTATGTGTGGCACTAAATATTTTATTAATAAGTTTAATAGGTTCTACAAGAAAATAAATTAAACCTCGAAAACTTTCATTTTCGTGTTTGTCCACACGTCAACTTGATGTGTATTATACCTCATTAATAAAAATGTACTGGTTATTTATATTAAAACCTAGTTTTATTTGATACGTAAATAGTTAAAGTATTGTTACGGAATACATTTATTCAAATATTTAAACCATACAACGAATGGTTAATAAAAATTCATTTGTCTCAGAACTACCTTTCATCGCCGTGTCCTAAACTTGTTTATGAATATAGTTTTATCTAACGACTTTCGTCCTCCCCCGTGTGCGCCAAACGTTGCATATATCGGTGCCACTTAAGTGCTCGACGTGGAAGGACGTACACACGTGCCTGCGTTTTCGCGCCATAAATGTAAGTATTCCATTATTTTGTCACTGGACATTTTTACTTTCATCGCCGTAGATAGGTATAACTTCTATTTGAATAAGTTTGTCCTCTTGAATAAGCATTTGATAGAATGCCATTTCTCTTATGTTTGTTTGTGAAGTGTTTATTACTTCGAATAATTAATAGATTTTTTGTTATTTTATATTTTGCCTTGATTTTCATCGCCGTGCTTTCTTTTCCGTGGTTTCCGTGGCCAAAATTTGCTATGGCAAAGAAAAAAAAGACACGGAAATGAATAAAAAATCATTTCCATGCCTTGTGAAACCGTTTAGTTTCATTACCGTGGCCAGGTGTTTCATTTCCGTGACTTATGTTTTCATCGCAATGGTATGATTAGCCAAAGAAAACATCTTTACCTGTAATACTGGTAGTACCGAATACTGACAGTACAGGACTCGTCAAGTTAACCCTCTGCAATACGATAAAAGACTTAAGAATAGACTTGATAAGTTTTTTACTGTACAGTCAACTACAAAAAATGTTTCTATTTTACCTTTCAAAATGATGTAACATTTGGTGCCCCATCACACGTATCGTCGCCATTCTGCTAAAACCATTGAAATGCACAATAATGCAATTTGAGATAAATCAATTTGAAAGTTTACTGTAGATTTCTTCATTAATGAAATTTTGCATTCACAGTCTCAGGACTCAGGAAGCTCGCGTGGGATCCCACTCGAGCTTCCTGAGACTGGTTGATTTTTTTCTAGTAAACATTTTATCCGTTTACTGTAGATTGTTTTGTTTAATACTAGCTTTTATTAAATTTTTTAGATTTTAAGTCTAGTTGATTCAATTATCTTTATTATAAAAATAAAAATAGTATTTTCGACAGGAGTGCATTTAATCACTTTTGACTAGCAATTATCAAAAATAGTTATTTGATAATTTGAACCTTGAAGTCTATCAATTTGTAATAATGCATAGAAACAGATATTCATTTTACCATTATACATAATGTAGAAAATGCTGTGTCTATTGAATGTTATCAGAAGAACATAAAAAAGAAGTTAGACATAATTTTAGTTTTGCCTGACGGATTTTTTCCCCTGAGGGATTTTTCATTTATTCTTTTTATATTCATACATTTACATTACATTTTATATACATTTTTCTGGACACGTTAATATCCAAAACTATTAAACGCGTTTATTTGAAATTCGGTAAGTAGATTGATAAGGCAAAAGATTAACGCATAGGCTACTTTGCACTACACTGCGGACTAGCGCGCCTGAGCTGTCTCCAGTTTTAACACGCCTATTTCGACTCTCTTTAAAGGCTGGCCTTATTCCTAAAGCTTGGAAGTCTGCTAATGTGCAACCAGTTCCGAAAAAAGATAGCCGATCTGACCCTACCAACTATCGACCCATCGCCATTACGTCCTTACTTTGTAAATGTTTGGAACGTGTTTTAAACAACAAGCTCCTCACATATCTTGAAACGAACGATCTCCTTAGCGACCGTCAAATCGGATTTCGTCCAGGGCGGTCTACGGGAGATCTACTAAACTATGCAACACATCTGTGGAGTGAAGCCATTGAAAAACACGGTGAAGCCCTTGCCGTGTCTTTAGACATTTCTAAGGCTTTTGATATGGTCTGGCATGCGAGCTTACTAAGCAAACTTCTAAGTTATGGGATCCCCGTCGGCTTGTGCATTTGGATACAAGACTTCTTGAGGGAACGATCGATTCGAGTGGTCCTCGATGGCCAATTCTCCTATTTGGCGATAGATGCCGGGGTACCTCAAGGGTCCGTTCTGTCTGCAACGCTTTTCCTGCTACACATAAATAATCTGCTGAAACCTGGTATTATTGGGTATGCAGATGACAGCACAGTTGTGGACAGATACTTTTCCAATGCACGAGCTTCAAAAGACGAAACTCACGCCCTGAGAGTTGATTTGGTCGAGCGTATTGACTTGGCCCTCCAAGCTGTCTCCGAATGGAGCGAGGCAAACTTGGTCAAATATAACGCCACCAAGACGCAAGCGTGTTTATTAGCGTCAAACGGAATCCATTTAACCTGACTCCGACTTTCCGGAATGTACCTGTGGATATTAGCGACCATTTAAATCTTTTTGGCTTAGATTTGTCACCGGACCTCAATTTCCGCCGCTCTATAGAAAATAAAGCCAAAACCGCCGCAAAAAAGCTGGGTATTCTCTCAAAGGTGTGACGGTACTTCACCTCGGGAAAGCTTCTTACTCTTTACCAAGCTCAGGTCCGATCGTGCATGGAGTACTGTTCTCATTTTGGGATGGATCTGCAATGCACCAGCTAGCTGCCCTGAATTCTATGGAGCGAGGGCAAAGAGGCTGATTGGTGACGATGAGCTGGTCAATAACAAACCTTTAAGTTTAGAACACCGACGCAAAGTGGCTTGCTTATCAGTCTTCTACAGGTTACATTTCGGAGAGTGTGCTCAAGAGTTACATAACCTCATACCTCCTTCCCCGTTCCGTTATCGGAATACTAGACGGAGGGAGGGCTTTCATCCCTATGTTGTCGATATTCCACCCGCCCGGACGAGGCGATTTGCTTCTAGTTTCCTCATTAGGACCTCCCTGACCTCTCTGCGTCTGTTTTTCCCGAACGCTACAACTTGGGCGTCTTTAAGGCTAGAGTAAACAGGCATTTACTGATTGCGCGTGCTCCATCTTCGTCCTCATTATCACTTTCTAACAGGTGAAATCGAGGACAAACGCGCAATCAGGCTCCAATAAAAAAAAACACTGCTGGATATTGCTATTGAGCTATTGAGCTTGATTATGAAATCAATGATCGAGTTTCAACATTTAAATGCTTTTGGCTGGAGATACTTTATTTAATAGAACCCGTAATAACTTTAGCCAAAATAATTAAATCATTATTTCATCTTGCGTGTTAAGGCCGCGTGCCAAAATGAGTTAAAGTTAATCATTTAATTTTTGCTGACGTATGATATTAAAGTTTTCAATAAGTAAATAATTTTCCAAAACCACCTAACGGAATTTGAAATACTTTGGCAGAATAAATCATCTGTGGACCTGCTCCAGTGCGTAAATGAAAAACCAATTAAACGTGTTTAATAATATTTAGCAAGCATAATATCGTTAAACAAATTTGATCGTTTTTGTCCGGCGACTTTTTACATAAATGGATAAATTAGCCGTTATTTGCACAGAGTAACTCTGCAACTATGGGTTTCGACGTCTAATATTGTCAGACTACAGAGTTTCCTACTACCGATTCCTCCTTTTGCAATATCTATCCAAATCTTACTTCCATACACAAACGTTGGATGGAACCAAGACTCCCTATCAACAGCCATTCTTGACACTTGTCTGTGGTACGAGATTGTGTTGGCTGATGCGAGGAGTATATTAAGAAGAGGGTAAAAATAGAGAATCGAGTTAATGAGCCCCTGCATTTTATAATAAGTAGGTAGTAATAAGTAATAAGTAGCAAGAATAAATGTGTGTCTAAAAGGCATTAAAAATAACTGTTCATAGGAGGTATTGGTGCCAAAATGTTAGTAGGGAGAAATCACAAAAGAAGAATAAGAGTAGAATAAGTAAGTAAAAGTAAATAGAATATGTAAAGAGAAGACTGTGGACTGATATATATCCAAATCTTACTCCCATACACAAATTTTGGGTGGAACTAAGACATTTTTTGTGGTATGGGATGAATTTATAGGATCCGATGTAAAGGCACAGTCTGGGTATGCCTTTCTCTCTCGGAGACAGGCGTGTATCTATTGTATGTAAGTATAATACTCAGGTAAGTATATAAAATATTATGTTTTACGGATTTTCATTTCCGTGGATTGATTCTTTCATTCCCGTGGCACAGTTCTTTTATTGCCGTGGACGCTTGTTTCATTTCCGTGCACGCATGTTTCATCGCCGTGGCACGAAATTTTTAAACTTCGATATCTCGTTAGTTTATTAAGTTATCTGCCAGATATTAAGCAAGAATACATATATTATCAAAAACTTGAATAAACGCGAAAATATTTTTCAAAAAACTCAAAGATAAAAAAATCCACGGAAATGAAGATTTTAATGGAACTGTTGAAATTCACCCATAGATAAGATACAAAGGTACGAACACGATTACTGCTGTTATTCGACTCTGTGTTCACTCAGAGACAATAATAACGAGTATTCTCAGAACAATAGTTATTGTTCTGAGCGATTATTGATTACTTAGTATTAATACTTAGATTAGTGTACTTATGATTTTTTAAAGTGGTACTTAGCTAAATTAATATTTAAAAATTAGATTCTTAGAGTTTGTTTATCGCTACCATTAATATTAACGGAGCTGGCTTGGCCTCACCTGATCATTAACATCCTGCTAAATTCTTATGTTTAATGAAACCATTAATTTCATCAAAATATGTTTTCCAGGGTCCTTATACTATAGAATGGACAGGCATTGAAATATGCCGCGGCTTCAAAATGAGGAACTCCATACAATTAGATGTGAAAACGGTAACCAGGGAGGGATACCGTTATTTATTTTATACCGGTAATGTACCAAAAAATTCTGTTCCGTTTTTGTTCTGTTACAAATTACCGGCATTTATAACGTTACCAATAACGTTATTATCGCGACGTTGCCAAGTCGCTTACACGCGGCAAGTTGGCAACAGTGTAGCGCCGAGTGCCGACCGACAGACTACACTTGTTTGTTTTGATTTTGTTGCGATATTACTCTAGCGCTCTAAGTTATTAAACGTAAGTAGTGTATTATTGGGCATTCTGGCCCCCGGTCGTCCGCTACGCTTCCGATCGTTCGCTGCGCTCACTCCGGTTGAAAGAATGCCCAATAATACACTACGGATTACATCCGTACCGTTCTTCCTAACACATTCAGCTCCAGACCCCTGGTAAGATTCGCTCGCTTCGAAGCTAGAGTGCCCAATAATCAGCTATGAGTATTTTAGCTTACAAAGCGAGTGAAGGCGTAGACCTATGGCTCGTTCGCTTGCGATCGAATGCATTTAAATAACAAGTTCAGTGGTAAGGTACATTTTTAGTAAATCCATTTGTCACACCTGAGATTATTTAAATATGATGACTAGTCATATATGCTCATTTTCATAAAACGCGTCAAAACATAAGGGTTAAATTTAAACGATAACATGAAATTCATAAAACAAAAAGAATCATTAGAATTAGACTGTATATGTCCCCCGCCCTCAAAAGTGAGTAAACGACATGGTAACTTATTACCAAACACTATACGCTGCATTGTCTGCGGTCCATCAAACTGCGGAAAGACAAATTTAGTTATCAGTTTATTGTTACACAAAGATAGTCTGCGTTTTAGGAATCTGTATGTTTATTCAAAATCTTTATACCAAGCTAAATACTTATATTTGGAGAAAGTTTTAGACATGGTTCCTGGTACATCGTTACATAAATACAATCACAACAGTGAAATATTGAGTCCGCATGAAGCTTTATCAGATTCCATTATAATTTTTGATGATGTTGCTTGTGAAAATCAAAACAACATAAGAAATTATTTTGCAATGGGACGTCATAAGAACATTGATTGTTTTTATATTAATCAAACTTACACAAAAATTCCTAAACAATTAGTAAGAGATAATTCAAATCTACTAATATTATTTAAGCAAGATGACATTAATTTGAAACATGTGTATGATGAGCATGTTGGGTCTGATATGTCATGGTTACAGTTTCGTGAACTATGTTCCGCTGTTTGGAAGAAACCCTTCAGCTATCTTGTGATTAATAAGGACTGTGAGAAAAACATGGGATGCTACAGGTCAACATTTGACACATTTGTTGTGGTGGACTAACAAACAAAATAAGATGTATAACGACTTATAAATCATTTCCGTTTGGGACTTGCGAGTGAGCGAATGGTTTTAATATGGAAAAAAACTCAAAGAACAAATTGTTAAATCCGCAGCAGCTGTTAAAAAAAAGTTGAAATGATAAAAGATGTAAAGAATGCAAATAATATGGCATTAGAAACAATATTTAAGCCCATTGTGGACCCTCTTACCTTGTTAGCAAACAAAAATGAAGGTAAGCATCGCAAGGAAGAGACTCTTGAACCGTTGATGAAAAAAATCTAAGAATGATGATAACTTTACAGCATGTACTTCTGATGAAGATTTTAATGAATTTATCAGCGAAGAAGAAGACCATTCCGATAGCGAGTTAGATAAAAGTTACGACAAAACCATTATTGTACCACAGTCTGAAAACCACAACGTTAGCGATGATTCTTTTAAATCATTTCAATCATCGCCAAGTACCAAAAACCAATCTTCATGGTCCACATCATCTGAAGTAATTGACAATATACCATTTGGAGTTAGAAATGAACGTGGGAAATTATTGCTTGGCAAAACCCGCGTTTTTGACAATGGTAAAATCTTGAGAATTAGACAAAGACTTTGAAAAAAAACTGAAGGGTTAAAAGAACTGTTGTTTAAAAAGAGACCCAATTTAGATGTGGTCACGGTGGACGATTTACAAGATTATAAATTGCTTTTAATAGAAACCAATGCTCATCGTCGTTATTTTGAGCCATCAAAACCAATAAACAGCAACAAGGGATTCAAATACACTAATGTTATTAAGCCTTTGTTCAAATTTTCTCGAAATGCTACCACAAGCTTGGAGAGTATTCCAAAAGGAAAGGATATTACTCTTTTGAAAGAAGTAAAAGAAAATACTGATTATGTTTACTGGGATGACCCAAACGAGTTAGTAGAACGATTAAAATTACTATTAGCATCATGGGCAGCAGGCAACACTGGGGTAAATAATGAAATTATTGCTATTGTTGAAGAATTGTATGAAGCTGGTCTCATAACTAATGTAGAATTTAAAGAGCTTCCTTCAGGAAAATTACGCAGTACATTTTCGGTGGCCGACTCATCTAGACAGCGATGAATATAGACAAGTTTGGTAATCACGTTCATAAACGTTTACGGTTAACAGAATTCGTTGATACTTTTAACGATACGTTAGTGAAATCAGACGCTGGGCACTACGATTTAAAATTGTCTAAATTAAAAGGTCTTTCATCACCAAACGAAGACGATGAAGCAGTGAACAAAGCGTATGTGGATAAAACCGTTCAAGAATTAAGAAATGAAATAAAAAAAACTCAGAGTGATATAAAACTGTTCTTAAAAAAATTGGAATATATAACATCGAACCGTTTAACAAAGTTATTTTATTCAAAGACAGAAGTAGATAATTTGATTAAACTTAAATTAAATAAAACATGAGTAAAAGAGACATAGTTGATGAAATTCACAAAGCCGCAAGAAGGAATTTTCCTCGTCGAAGGACTATCATAAAAGAAATGGATGATTTATGGCAAGCTGACCTTATGGATTTTCAAAAATATTTACATTTTAACAAAGGATACAAATACGTTTTGGTTGTGATCGATACGTTATCAAAATATGTATGGGTAAATCCCGTAAAATCAAAAGACAAAAGTAGTGTAACCAAAGCAATGCATGAGATATTATCTTCTTCATCAAGAAAACCTGATAATTTACAAACTGATCTTGGCAAGGAATTTTATAATGATGCTTTTCAAAAATTGTTAAAGAAGTATGATATTAATCACTATTCCACACATTCTGTCAAAAAAGCTTCTATTGTAGAACGAGTAATTCGTACAATAAAATGTCATCTTTATAAACTCTTTAGTTTATATGGTTGTTACCAATGGCTAGGACCAAACTTGAATTCAGTTGTAGAAACATACAATAACACTACTCATCGTATTGTAACGGTACAGAATGAATGGTATCCGTCCGTTAGTAAGGAATGTGTGGGAGTAGCACTAAAATAAATATTAATGCGTAGCACCATTAATATAATAAGCATGAAAAAGGGAATAATAAACTAGTTCAGAATAATGGTCAGTGGTCTAGCGCTTTATCTTTAGTTTGAACTTCGCGGGGACTGCAAAAAGAGAGGAGCACACAGAGTGCTCCTTGCGACATAGGCGCCGTCTAGTGTGAGTTATTTACTTGAGCTTCGCATAAGGTTGCTAGTTTGACTTCTTTATTTTGAATTTCGCGGGGACTGCTCTGCGCGTCCCTTGCGACATAGGCGCCGTCTAGCGGAAGTCATTTACTTGGGCTTCGCGTAAGGTTGCTAGGTTGACTAGGACTTTATCTTTATTTTGAATTTCGCGGGGCTTTGCGAGTCGGCAAAGTGGTTCACCTACGGGCGGACGCCATCTATGGTCGGAATACGGAACTTTTTTATAATTTCCCAAAATATAGGATTATTGGCTTAAGTGGAGGATTATTGAGAGGGAATTGTTAATAGAAGGCTACATTTAGATATTCAAAGATGTAATATTGGCTGTCGGACGAGATTTGGTTAGATTATGGAAAAATTTTAGAATTGCGCGGCGAAGGCGGAAATGAGCGAGCGAGAGGTTGAGAAAAAGATTGAAAGAGAGGTCGGATGATATCTCCACGTGGCGCAACGCGAAGTTCGCGTATAACAAATATTAAGCGACGCGAAGGCGAGGCGCATCGAAAAACAGCTAGGGATTGGTTGAAGGGAGGAAAAGCGGACTCGCGCGGGGGAATGTTAGGCGCGCATGGCGCGAAAGTTAAGACGCTTGGGAAAAGGGCGGAAAATTAGCGGGCATTCAATTTTGGGACGTCGGCGGTGCGGTCCAACTTAAGAGTGCGGTACTACTCATACGGGGAAAATAGTGTCCGAGCTTTGATAGTGCGCTAAGTGATATTCGAGCTGCGATATTAATTAAGATTTGTGAAATTGAAAGTGATTAATAAAGTAAAACTATTGCGGTCGCAACTCGAATCCGTTAACGGAATGAAGTATTCCGGGGTACATCGGCGGAAACGCGTAACGGTGGCAACGAAAACCTATGTACCTTTCAACAGACTTCGGTCTGGATGATCTTTGATTGTATTTAATAAGATCGGCGTTTTATATTATTACGCTAAACAATACACTATCTTCGACGGAGTAATGGGGGAGAGACAGTTGTCTCCCTAGTGAAAGTTGAAGATAGGTCAGACACCATTTAGCTGGAGGTAGACCCGTATGACCCAGTCCAATTTCGAATCTACCTCCGTACATACAGTGTAGTGATAGGAAAATAACACACTGAGTATACTGGCTCGACTGATAGAACATTTAGGAGTTAGTTGCTTTCAGGGGCAATGCGACTCTCACAACACATCACGAATTTAAGTTAAATGTGGCTTTCGCCTAGATTGCAAGGTACACAAAAGGGACTGTTAGTTCGACAAAATATAGGCATTTTCAAGTGAGGAAAGTTGTAGGAATCTATAGGTAGGCGGATATATATATGGTTAGTTATGGGAAGGCAAGGTATTTGCACGCAGTGCGTACATAGGATGGGTGCTTGAGCCGCGAGGCCAGGCCGGATTAATTCAGACTAATAAGGTAGGGATAATTAAGTTACGGCGCTAAATAAAATTATGATGAAGTGATGTGGGTCCTAGCTAGGCAAGTAATCTGTTACCGCAGGCCGACAAAATTCTAATTGTTTTCCTAAAGTTGTTACCAATTAATTATTCATTTTAAATAATTAACAGAAGTATGATAATATTGTACCGTCATTACTTGGAATACCTAAAAGTCTAGACTGGTTTCCTATTACAAGAAAAATACTAAAAAGTTATAGCAAATAAGCATAACTGTACTGTGATGTTGATTTCTAATACTGAAATGACCAAACAGGCATTTTTAGCTTTCCCTGAGGTACAATACGGCCTTAAAATAGCTACACTCTTCAAAGTATAAAAAAATTATACATCCAATACCTATTAGTAAAAATAAGCTGATACAAACTGAACAACTTAAACCAGTTTAGAACCTAGGATAATTCGTTGAAGGAAGACATTGCAAGCTATGAGCTTCTAATAATCTGAAACATAGAAATAATTGATTGATAACAACCTGCTAATTAGCCTGACAATGGTCTACTAATACCATTTGAATTCACCTTAATGGTTAAAGACCTCTTAAGATATGTAAGTACTTACTTCTAATAATATGAAACATAGAAATATTTGATGGGAACAATCTAAATCAATCAGACTAATACCTAGTACAGTCAGCTTTATACTTATTAAAGTGAGTAAAAGATAACTTCTAAATGTAATTGATTCAATTATTAACAGAAATAATTACCTGATTTACTACCTACTACAACATACTAACTATGATTTAGTAGTCTATCAAATTAACCACTCAGTCTGAGAGACAGGGGGTGGAAGTTAATGGAAAAATAATTAACTTAAGTTCACTTCCTAAAAGTCAAGGATATTGAATAAATTAAACATCTTTCAATAAACTTGAGATGTACTTATACTTTATAAATCTGTATAATGAACACTAAGAGTAACCCAAAGTAATTTACTTCAAATGATAGTATTCTATTTAAGTTCACTTCCTAAAAGTCAAGGATATTGAATAAATTAAACATCTTTCAATAAACTTGAGATGTACTTATACTTTATAAATCTGTATAATGAACACTAAGAGTAACCCAAAGTAATTTACTTCAAATGATAGTATTCTATTTAAGTTCACTTCCTAAAAGTCAAGGATATGGAATAAATTAAACATCTTTCAATAAACTGGAGATGTACTTATACTTTATAAATCTGTATAATGAACACTAAGAGTAACCCAAAGTAATTTACTTCAAATGATAGTATTCTATTTAAGTTCACTTCCTAAAAGTCAAGGATATTGAATAAATTAAACATCTTTCAATAAACTTGAGATGTGATAATCTGCCAATGCAGCCAATCCAATGTAGTTATATTGGAACTTTATAAGACCTGTATAATAAATACTAAGAGTAAATAAAAGTAATTTTACCTGTATTAATAGCATTCTACTTTAGCCACCGCCTGAAGTGGCGTTTGATTAAATTATCCACCCTTTATAGAACTGAATATAAGTTATTGCATTGAATAATTAAGTTCTTAATGTGAAAAGGATATTTGGATGATAGCAAGCCTTGAGATAAACTCTATTGATTTATGTGGAATAATAAGAATTTAAATTGCTAACACATAGTTCATAATGTAAAATGAAATTAAATTTTAAGGAGAGATGTAAATTCTCAGTTTAAAGAATTAAAGGCACAAGCTAATAATTAAAGTTAAAGCCAATGTGACGGAACTATAATTAAACCATGAGATGTATAGTACGCTATGGAGCGGCGGTGGGGCTCATAAATTGCACCAGGCTTCTTATGTATCATGCTACTTTTAATAAATAATAATACCTGCAAGCTAAGCTATCATCTGATTATCTCTGAGTGGTTACAAATCTTCCCCGCAGCTGCAGTGTAGGATTTAGGTCACAGATCAGACGAAGTCGTTGCTAGGCTACACATATCTATGTTAGGTTTTATAGACTGGTAGGTAATTAGGTCAGGAGGAAATAATTTAACACAGGGATAAGCCAATTACTAAACTTTCACGAAAGAACTTGAGTTACTTAAATGCGGTTAACAACGGAGGGTTCACTAGACGATCTGGCCAAAATAGTAGTTATTATAATATTACATTGCTTGACTGAAATTCACTGCAAATAGAATTAAGCTATGCTAAGGTTTCATCATCATACAGACAATACGCACTAAACAAAAACTCCAAACACAACCATTAGATTGTAGATAAATTAGGTTAATTAGTTTTAAGAATTAGATAATAAGTTAAGTTAAGGTAAAAGCGGCGAGGATGTGTGTATGTATTATAAGGTAGCTAGGCATATAGGTGTGAAAGGCATTAGATTTAGGTATAGAAATAATAGGTGGGTGGGGAGGTTACAAATTGGTGCCGTGACCAGGATCAGAAAGTTAAGTTATAAATTATTATTAATATAGTTGTATTGGATTTCAGTCAAGCGGTAATACTTTAATTTAGAAGTGGGATTTTTTTTCCCACAAATTGTTGTCGTGTTGCGATGTGTGAGTTTAGAATTGGCTTAATAGGGAATAATTCAATGAAGATTAATTAATTCAGAGATATTGAAGAATTATAATTTGACACTTTTCACAATAAACGTTGTTATCTTCTAAAGTTGATTCATACACTTTGTATTACGGGCTCTTGATAGTGGGTGAATTATAATTTGACACTTTTCACAATAAACGTTGTTATCTTCTAAAGTTGATTCATACACTTTGTATTACGGGTTCGACCAATATTGTAGACAGTCGCAATGAGAGCTGGAGCTAAATTTTGTTGTACGAAATCTGTAACAAAAAGATTCTCAGGTTAGGTTAAAGGTCAAAGGAGATAAAACTATAAAACAATAATGTAATGAGTATTATTTGAAATACAATACCTGTCAGTTATTATCTTTTTCTTCTTTATTTAATGGCAGATTTCGCCAGCATCAGGTACCGTGCGGCTGTTGGCGTTGTTGTTTTCCCAAAGTATCATAAGTGCGCGAAGTACATAGATATAGTTAATAACCGGGGGTCTGGAGTATTAAATTTTAAAACTGTTGAGTTATCTGTGAATACTAAAACCTTTAGAGGTATCCAATTTTTGATAGGACGCGGAGTTAATTGTTGACGTTATTGTAATATTAGGTTTGTTTTATTCCTGGTGAGAGATTTCATGTAGGCATAGGCAACTGGTTCATACAGCCTTGTGTTGAGTTATTTTTAGGATCGTAAAAGGTCGATAGAGTGACATAGTTCAACATTTATTGATTTAGAAAGATTTGTAGAATAGGGGGCGGTTTAATTATTATTGCTGTCGGATGGGAAGGCAAGGGGGCGAGATTGGACAGAATTAACCAACTTAATTATTGCTGGATTCAATTTATATTATAGGACGGCGATATACTGTACAATATTATAAAGTTATGACGCTAACAGCATAACATAAAACTAATAATAATTATATTTTGATTAATAATCGCTGAGCGATTGCGGTTCTTAGTTGATGTGCTATTCCACGTATTATAATTTATTTTGTTGGTTATGTTAGGAAAAAATATAATAATGAACTGAATATTATTATCCATAAGTCTTACATCTGAAATCCATAGAGTAGTTTTAGGCTAGTCAGGGACTATTAAATCATTTGTCTATGGTTGGACCATAGACATGTGATTTAGCTAGACCATAAACAATCTAGAATTAGGAATGATTATAAAACATAAAGTTATAAAACCAATCGGAGAGGAAACTTTCTTATCGCGTAATCATATGATTTTGTTATAGCAAGCGGAATCACCTGTTATTTTGCATACCTGTTATTTTAATACCTGCGATTTTTATGTAGTAGATTAGGATGCAATGACATGGTGGTGAAACTATTATTATGTGACATGTAGATGGGGACAATTGCTCTGCACAAGGGAAATGCCGCTTCATTTTGTTAGTTCGATAAAATCCTAGGAAAAGTAACATAAAATAATATTTCGGTTCAAAATACACGCGTTGATGAGAAATCGCGATTATAGGGAATAGCAAGTAGCAGGGATGTCATGTGGGGGATAGAATCATACGACTATTCATTGCTAGTAGGAATATTGGTTTAAAAGCAACGTAGTTTGGGATGCATAATGTAAACGGATAAATACGTCTAGTAGGCGATAAAAGTCGTTACCGTCTGGAAACAACTATCTAATATCTACTCTATTGTGGGGAGGTTACCTATTAGCGAGGCTAGATGGCGTTGGGTTACCAATAAAAGATTTTATTTTGGATGATGGTAAAAGGGTGCTGTTTAGTAATAATATGCATAATTGCAATACTCTTGCAGCGTTGTAAGTAGTCGTTACCGGTAATCGTCGCTTCTTACCGTATAGTTGAAATCGTGATAAATAGTTAATTATGAAGATTTATAAAGGATTATTATTAGCTTAAGATGAGGTTAACGTACGCAGAGGTAAAGCTCGCTGGGCACAGCTTACTATACCTACTTACCTAATATTATCAGTTGTGAGTTACCTAGAGATATCTAAGTCGGGAGAGCGGTGAAAAGAAAAGACCTTACTACATGACTAATTAGTTAGGATAGGTAGAGATAGATAAATCATTAAATTCACTGGGTTGGATTAGCCTATTAAGAAGGGTATCTTGCACAATTGTCTATCTCCGTTGAACGATTAAGATGTTGAAAAAAAAAATGATATTACTAGTTAAGTGTTGTGTGAGAAAGTGTAGGAAGTATACTAGTGGTAGCATT
This sequence comes from Scoparia ambigualis, assembly GCA_963921215.1. NCBI lineage: Eukaryota > Metazoa > Arthropoda > Insecta > Lepidoptera > Crambidae > Scoparia > Scoparia ambigualis. Next base: position 23,528,110 of record OY992502.1, on the reverse strand, counting down.
GCACAGGATAGGGTGTAGTGAGTTTATTCTACGACAAAATATTATATATATTTTATAAATCATATCCAATCAGTACTTGTTACAATACTCAATTACAGTACACAAAGCAAAACATAATCACCCATTTTACAGACAAAAACATTGAATCGGATGCTTGACCGCGTCTACATAAGCCAGCAGCTTTGCTTGTGGGTAAATCGAAAGAGGCACTTGTACAAGAGGCTGGTATTAACTAATCGGGTAGTGCCGAAGGAGAATATTCTGACGTGTATCCCAGACGCTAGCTTTGATTAGTTGGTGGTTCTTCTAGGGCAACCATGCCGACTTACTAGGGATCATTGACTAGTCGAAGTTTGATTCTATACATACATGACACTAATCTATTATATTTATAAGTACATTAGAACCTGCACTTGGTTATATTTAATTATTGGTTTTATATAAATATATTTGGGCGGAGATACTCTTGTGGGTGAGAAAGTGTAGGAAGTATACTAGTGGTAGCATTGCACAGGATAGGGTGTAGTGAGTTTATTCTACGACAAAATATTATATATATTTTATAAATTATATCCAATCAGTACTTGTTACAATACTCAATTACAGTACACAAAGCAAAACATAATCACCCATTTTACAGACAAAAACATTGAATCGGATGCTTGACCGCGTCTACATAAGCCAGCAGCTTTGCTTGTGGGTAAATCGAAAGAGGCACTTGTACAAGAGGCTGGTATTAACTAATCGGGTAGTGCCGAAGGAGAATATTCTGACGTGTATCCCAGGCGCTAGCTTTGATTAGTTGGTGGTTCTTCTAGGCCCTAGGGCAACCATGCCGACTTACTAGGGATCATTGACTAGTCGAAGTTTGATTCTACACACACACGACACTAAAATATTATATTTATAATTATCTTAGAGCCGGCTTTAATTATATTTAATTGAGGAACGGTAGAAATTATATATGCTGAAGAGATGTTAGTAGGAATACGATAGGCGAATAAGTAGAAAAAAAAGAAATGCTTCTCGAGGATACCTAAACGGATGATGGATAATTGTGGAAGGTGGATATTAATTGAGCTTCGGGACAAAATAGGGGTCGAAAGAAAAATATAATAGTAAAGAAAGAATAATAAATCGAAAGAAAGAATAATAGTAGAAAAAGAAATAGTTGATTGGCTTGAAGTCGAGATTTAACTGCAAAATTAACGAGTTATAGCACTGTTATGCTATAGGGATAACAATAGCGTATGTTATCACATCAATTATAAAGGCGAGTTGCGGGCGGATGTCACGTCATAATCATTAGTTAAATCGTTTTATCATTTTAAAAGTTAACACCAGCTACTTATAAAACAGTGATCGATTTTATATACCATAATTTTAAGTTGTAGGATAATTTTAAACTCATAGTCCGCAGAAACATTTAAGCCGGAAATAAAGCGACTGATATTGCGAGCTGAGAATAAATCTCTTAGTGTAAAATTTATTAACAAGTAAATCCCTGATATTGCGTTATCGAGATTACAATACAAAATCAACTATCACAATTCGAATTATACAAAGTAATTATTTAGATGTTGTCTCGCGTCGACAGGTACAAATTTTAATTTAGATGGGTAACGACATTAGAACTGAAATGGGTTTCGGATGTGTGACGTTCCTAGGACACGTACTGTTTAGTAGCATAATTTAAATTTAGTAAAATCGGCTGTATTGGACATATTTCGTTTTGCGGATATATATATTTAACCGAGGTTACCGTGGAGGTAGGCATAGTTCAAAGTTTATTAAACCTGACCTAGAGTCATAGCCTATCTTTATATGTCAGAAGAAAATAATAAATTTATTAGTGGTAGATTTTAGAGTCAGTAGTAAATTTATTTTCCCGAGGTGAGACCTGAAACCTAGTTCGCACTAGGCCATTCAAATACTTTAACCGGTAATGTTGATTATCATAAATAAAGATGTTCGGAACTTATAATAATATTCTAATACTGCTATATTAAAATTGTTATTATGAAATTAAAAAGGTTTGATTAACAGTTGATTAGTAAATAATAACTCAATGATTTGGTTACAAGTTAGGAATGATAGGACGAACGAAACGCGTTTTTGACTTGTGGCAAGGTCAGCGCAGACTGTCACAGCAGGATGATCTTGTTTGGTTATTTATTAATATGAATTGCTAGAACTCTTAAATAATCTAGATTATTGGCATCTAATATGTACGTGATGTAATTGTAGATGATTAAAATTAGTACTAAGGTAGGTTATTGTCGTAGTTATGACACAACCTTAAAATTGTTAGTTTTAATGTAAACTACATGTTGCATCTAGATTGTTATAAACAAACTAATTAATTGGCAGTTTTCACATAGGTATGTAGGCCGGGACATTGAGTTGATGAAATAGTGTTATCAAAATCATTCATCACGGAAAGATAAAGATATTATATTTGCAAGTGTGAATACAAAAGTTTAGTGTGGTTAGTATTATTCTGCTCTATTCTAGTTTTGTGGTAGCGTTTTACCTAGGGTTTTCTAAATTATAGGAAATTAAATATTAATTGTCTGTTGCTGTCTTCTACGTTAGAAGAGGAACGGAGAGAGAGAGGGAGGACTCACTTTGTTATAGTCAGCTGTATGATAGATAATCCTCCTAGTGAATATTTCTTGTGATTGCAGTAGTAACATAGAATGTTTATAGAATGTTTTGTTCATTAACCGATTATCCTCACCGCAGCTGTGGATAGGGATGGCTAAAATATGTGAACAAAGGTGGAGAAGATTGGTCATTATAAATTAAAATAAATACTTGAATTGCATTATGCCTGACTAAATAGTGCGAAGAGGTGGAGTAACTATGTTAGAGAAATTCTCTATTGCATAATATTCGAACTTTTGACATTTTCATTTGTAACTTTAGAATTTTGATTAGAGTATTTAACTAAGCGGGTCCAACGAAGAAGGCATGCTGAAAGCGAGGTCTTTGGTCGTCTATGCACACAATAAAATTATAGATGACACAAGGGAGCATTCTTAATTGGCACTGTTAAATTAGTAAAAGTAGCTTGTTTAGGATGTTCGAATATTTTTAGTCGCACTGGGCACAAATAGAACTTAGTTAAGCGTGTAGGTTGTTTGATTTACCTGGTGAAGTAATTGAATCGAAGTTTCGGAACTGTGCTGTAGAAGTGGGAATTACTCAGCACACAATAAAATTAAGTGGTTTCCATTTAGCTTCATTTCCTAAACTAGCCTTTCTTAAAGTTGCGGAAATTCTGCTGTAAGGTGGTTCCTTTGGGGGCGTCTTGTGAAGTCTAAATCAGGACAATTATACTTGACTAACCTATAGAGAGATAATGTCTTAGGCTGCAGAAACAGAGGCCATTGATGGCATTTCATTTTGGCGTGGTCAGGGGATCTCGTGTTGCTGGGGAATTTTACCATCTGGACGGAAGGCTGAAAAGTAAAGTAGAATGCATAATGAGTAACCAATTAGAGTTACAAACATTCGGGAGATTACCATCTTAATAATGTGTCTTGTGCGAGTGTAAAATTAAAATCATCTAATAAAAAATAAAAATAAAAAGAAACTAGCACTATTGAATCACGCAGTTTAGAATTTAGTAAATACGAGAAAGAACTCACGATATTAATTACCATGAATACTAAAACTAAGTGTCACCTTCAGTGGCTTATTATTTACCGATTTGATCGTTATTAGTTATATAAAAGGTAGGAAGTTAAGTAGAGTTGTGGGGGCGGATAAGATAGTTACCGGTATGTTTAATTTAATAAGAAAATGATATTTTTCAAAGGTATAGGAAAGTAAGGGGATATTGACGTATTATATTTTAGCAAATGAGACTAAATGGTGTCTTTCATATATAGTAATAACTAGGGATGAGACATAGTTACTAGATAGGTTTTGGGATAAGTATTTGCTTATACGCATAAGCTTAGTACTTGTCAATTGGTATATAATGTCCAGCGCGTACCGGGGTATTTACAAGTACTTATCGATGACGTATATATTGACAGTTAGACAGAGATTAATAGCGCACAAACTTCTAATTGTTCTGAACTACGGGGTATCTAGTTCAAAACTCAAGGACGTGTTTCGAGATACGTACCACCTTAGAGTGAGGGAGTTTATCCATAAGTATTTACGATCGACAACCTTATTGTAAGGCGTTAAGACCTTTATTTGTATGCACGGTATCACTGCGTACCGGACGGAAGCGAGTCTAGTATTCTATCTCGGTTATTTGCAGGATTAGACATTAGATGTATCTCATCTAAAATAAAGTTATAACTCTTGGGCGATGATGGTATGCCTACTGGTTTTGGTTGATATGGGGGTTTGGTTAAGATTTCTTATCCGCGGAGAGGAAAATAGGTTTCGGTTGAAAGAAGTAGCTAATTAGGGATTGTGGAGGACGCGGGTTCGATCCCTGCCTGAGGTAGACAATTGTTCCGACGTTTCGTTATCTTAGGTAATTATATAAGTTAAGATGAAATTGGTATCGTTGAAGTATGAAGGAAAGTTTTAATTCCAATTATAAATTTTATTCATTAACCTAGTTGGAACTAAATACCGTGACGGCGAAGTGGTTGATGCTTCACCCACGAAAGATCCCAGGTTCGATCCCTAGGTTGCAACATTTAGATGCGAAACAAGTTGTAAGAAAGACGTAAGTTAAAAGAAGGCCAAGATGACAGATGTACTTGAAATTATTCTAGGAAAATAATTTAAAGAATAGAATAATTGAATGGTTCGGAAGATGTTATAAACTTTACGTCGGAATCGTCTTAGAGTTGAAGAGTTTTCGCTAGGGGGCGTTACTAGACAGCGCAAGAGACTGTTATATTGATTTATATTATATTATGATTTGTTGTTATGATGGTAAACAAAAGGCAAATCATTATTCGGAGGTTGTGTATGATTAGAGAAATGGTAGATGTCTAAGTTATTGGGAAATATTTGCCGAAACTAAGTTTACTAGGATTTCGTTTCGAACACGAGAACTGGGTATGCAATTATGGTTTTGTGTCAGTTGAATAGAATGAGGGGTGTGGGCTTTTTTTGCAATGAGAATGCTTATTGAGGAAGGAGTCATTAGGGATTGGGAAGGAACTACCTATAAATAGTAGGAATATCTTTGAGGAAGAGGGCTAGGATGACAATGAGGTTGTCAAGGAAGGCCGTGCTATTTGTACTTAATTAAGTACAGGGTTAAGATATAATTCGCCGCAGAAAAGAGTGGTACTTTATCTGCTTAAATTCTATCGGGGGCGGCTGTAACGGTACAGAATGAATGGTATCCGTCCGTTAGTAAGGAATGTGTGGGAGTAGCACTAAAATAAATATTAATGCATAGCACCATTAATATAATAAGCATGAAAAAGGGAATAATAAACTAGTTCAGAATAATGGTCAGTGGTCTAGCGCTTTATCTTTAGTTTGAACTTCGCGGGGACTGCAAAAAGAGAGGAGCACACAGAGTGCTCCTTGCGACATAGGCGCCGTCTAGTGTGAGTTATTTACTTGAGCTTCGCATAAGGTTGCTAGTTTGACTTCTTTATTTTGAATTTCGCGGGGACTGCTCTGCGCGTCCCTTGCGACATAGGCGCCGTCTAGCGGAAGTCATTTACTTGGGCTTCGCGTAAGGTTGCTAGGTTGACTAGGACTTTATCTTTATTTTGAATTTCGCGGGGCTTTGCGAGTCGGCAAAGTGGTTCACCTACGGGCGGACGCCATCTATGGTCGGAATACGGAACTTTTTTATAATTTCCCAAAATATAGGATTATTGGCTTAAGTGGAGGATTATTGAGAGGGAATTGTTAATAGAAGGCTACATTTAGATATTCAAAGATGTAATATTGGCTGTCGGACGAGATTTGGTTAGATTATGGAAAAATTTTAGAATTGCGCGGCGAAGGCGGAAATGAGCGAGCGAGAGGTTGAGAAAAAGATAGAAAGAGAGGTCGGATGATATCTCCACGTGGCGCAACGCGAAGTTCGCGTATAACAAATATTAAGCGACGCGAAGGCGAGGCGCATCGAAAAACAGCTAGGGATTGGTTGAAGGGAGGAAAAGCGGACTCGCGCGGGGGAATGTTAGGCGCGCATGGCGCGAAAGTTAAGACGCTTGGGAAAAGGGCGGAAAATTAGCGGGCATTCAATTTTGGGACGTCGGCGGTGCGGTCCAACTTAAGAGTGCGGTACTACTCATACGGGGAAAATAGTGTCCGAGCTTTGATAGTGCGCTAAGTGATATTCGAGCTGCGATATTAATTAAGATTTGTGAAATTGAAAGTGATTAATAAAGTAAAACTATTGCGGTCGCAACTCGAATCCGTTAACGGAATGAAGTATTCCGGGGTACATCGGCGGAAACGCGTAACGGTGGCAACGAAAACCTATGTACCTTTCAACAGACTTCGGTCTGGATGATCTTTGATTGTATTTAATAAGATCGGCGTTTTATATTATTACGCTAAACAATACACTATCTTCGACGGAGTAATGGGGGAGAGACAGTTGTCTCCCTAGTGAAAGTTGAAGATAGGTCAGACACCATTTAGCTGGAGGTAGACCCGTATGACCCAGTCCAATTTCGAATCTACCTCCGTACATACAGTGTAGTGATAGGAAAATAACACACTGAGTATACTGGCTCGACTGATAGAACATTTAGGAGTTAGTTGCTTTCAGGGGCAATGCGACTCTCACAACACATCACGAATTTAAGTTAAATGTGGCTTTCGCCTAGATTGCAAGGTACACAAAAGGGACTGTTAGTTCGACAAAATATAGGCATTTTCAAGTGAGGAAAGTTGTAGGAATCTATAGGTAGGCGGATATATATATGGTTAGTTATGGGAAGGCAAGGTATTTGCACGCAGTGCGTACATAGGATGGGTGCTTGAGCCGCGAGGCCAGGCCGGATTAATTCAGACTAATAAGGTAGGGATAATTAAGTTACGGCGCTAAATAAAATTATGATGAAGTGATGTGGGTCCTAGCTAGGCAAGTAATCTGTTACCGCAGGCCGACAAAATTCTAATTGTTTTCCTAAAGTTGTTACCAATTAATTATTCATTTTAAATAATTAACAGAAGTATGATAATATTGTACCGTCATTACTTGGAATACCTAAAAGTCTAGACTGGTTTCCTATTACAAGAAAAATACTAAAAAGTTATAGCAAATAAGCATAACTGTACTGTGATGTTTGATTTCTAATACTGAAATGACCAAACAGGCATTTTTAGCTTTCCCTGAGGTACAATACGGCCTTAAAATAGCTACACTCTTCAAAGTATAAAAAAATTATACATCCAATACCTATTAGTAAAAATAAGCTGATACAAACTGAACAACTTAAACCAGTTTAGAACCTAGGATAATTCGTTGAAGGAAGACATTGCAAGCTATGAGCTTCTAATAATCTGAAACATAGAAATAATTGATTGATAACAACCTGCTAATTAGCCTGACAATGGTCTACTAATACCATTTGAATTCACCTTAATGGTCAAAGACCTCTTAAGATATGTAAGTACTTACTTCTAATAATATGAAACATAGAAATATTTGATGGGAACAATCTAAATCAATCAGACTAATACCTAGTACAGTCAGCTTTATACTTATTAAAGTGAGTAAAAGATAACTTCTAAATGTAATTGATTCAATTATTAACAGAAATAATTACCTGATTTACTACCTACTACAACATACTAACTATGATTTAGTAGTCTATCAAATTAACCACTCAGTCTGAGAGACAGGGGGTGGAAGTTAATGGAAAAATAATTAACTTAAGTTCACTTCCTAAAAGTCAAGGATATTGAATAAATTAAACATCTTTCAATAAACTTGAGATGTGATAATCTGCCAATGCAGCCAATCCAATGTAGTTATATTGGAACTTTATAAGACCTGTATAATAAATACTAAGAGTAAATAAAAGTAATTTTACCTGTATTAATAGCATTCTACTTTAGCCACCGCCTGAAGTGGCGTTTGATTAAATTATCCACCCTTTATAGAACTGAATATAAGTTATTGCATTGAATAATTAAGTTCTTAATGTGAAAAGGATATTTGGATGATAGCAAGCCTTGAGATAAACTCTATTGATTTATGTGGAATAATAAGAATTTAAATTGCTAACACATAGTTCATAATGTAAAATGAAATTAAATTTTAAGGAGAGATGTAAATTCTCAGTTTAAAGAATTAAAGGCACAAGCTAATAATTAAAGTTAAAGCCAATGTGACGGAACTATAATTAAACCATGAGATGTATAGTACGCTATGGAGCGGCGGTGGGGCTCATAAATTGCACCAGGCTTCTTATGTATCATGCTACTTTTAATAAATAATAATACCTGCAAGCTAAGCTATCATCTGATTATCTCTGAGTGGTTACAAATCTTCCCCGCAGCTGCAGTGTAGGATTTAGGTCACAGATCAGACGAAGTCGTTGCTAGGCTACACATATCTATGTTAGGTTTTATAGACTGGTAGGTAATTAGGTCAGGAGGAAATAATTTAACACAGGGATAAGCCAATTACTAAACTTTCACGAAAGAACTTGAGTTACTTAAATGCGGTTAACAACGGAGGGTTCACTAGACGATCTGGCCAAAATAGTAGTTATTATAATATTACATTGCTTGACTGAAATTCACTGCAAATAGAATTAAGCTATGCTAAGGTTTCATCATACAAACAATACGCACTAAACAAAAACTCCAAACACAACCATTAGATTGTAGATAAATTAGGTTAATTAGTTTTAAGAATTAGATAATAAGTTAAGTTAAGGTAAAAGCGGCGAGGATGTGTGTATGTATTATAAGGTAGCTAGGCATATAGGTGTGAAAGGCATTAGATTTAGGTATAGAAATAATAGGTGGGTGGGGAGGTTACAGTATTACTAAATACAAACCTGTTGATGTGAATAAAGTAAACCAGATGGTTGTTAGATCTAACATTATGCGAACACGGACATCTAGTACAAAACAACCTAAGTTTTGTATTAGTGACAGTGTCCGTATAAGCAAATATAAAGGTGATTTTTACAAAGGCTATACACCTAATTGGTCAACGGAAATATTCAATATAGTTAAGGTTAACGATACAAACCCCCCTACGTATATTTTAGAAGATAAACATAAACAATTAATTTTAGGCTCATTCTACGAACACGAGTTACAAAGAACAAAATTTCCCGATCTTTATCGCATTGAAAAAGTTATAAAAAGAAAAGGCAATAAGCTTTTTGTTAAATGGTTAGGTCTCAGTAATGAAGAAAACAGTTGGGTGGATAAGAGAGCATTACTTTTGTAATATAAATGGTGTGTTGAGTGAAAATTATTCATTTAAAAAAGATCAATGAAGAAGGGTAGAGGTATTTTAAATAACTTTATTAATAACTTACCAATTGAGCTACATATCCCTGGTTATCAATTTTGTGGTCCTGGCACTAAACTTCAGAAGCGATTACTAAGAGGTGCTCGGGGTATAAATAAATTAGATGAAGCTTGTATGCACCACGACATTGCTTACAATAACGAAGACTTGAGCGTTCGACGTTAAGCTGATTTAGAACTCTTGAATATGGCTAAAAGAAGACTAAAGTCGAGCGATGCTGGAAAAGGTGAAAAAATTGTGTCATGGATAGTAAAAAATGCTATGAAAGAAAAACTCAAAGCTGGTGCTGGAATACGTCCATTTATGAAAATTGTGAAAAAGTTACAATCTCAAATAAAGAAGTTGAAATCTAAAGATAATCGTACAGCTATAAATTTTGCATATGCTGCTGCAAAAAAACTATTTAAAAACAAAAAAGGAATACGCTTACCACGATGTATTCCTATTCCAAAAACTGGAGGCTTTTTACCTCTTATTCCAATTTTTGCTGGTTTGTCAGCCCTCGGTTCACTAGCTGGTGGTGCGGCAGGTATAGCAAAAGCTGTTAATGATTCCAAGGTTGCTCAGAAGAACCTACAAGAATCTGTACGTCATAACAAGGCAATGGAAGCTGTTGCTCTTGGAAAGGGGATGTATATTAAAGCACATAAAAGAGGAGCTGGATTATACTTGAATCCTTCAAAAAACTAAGCAAAGGGCTACCCAGACGTCCCCTTACAAATCTAGACATTTTGAAGCACGCAACTGACATCCCTATTTCCGAGGAGTATTTATGAGAGATTCGCTCCCCTCAAAACCAAGAAAAAATGAGTGTGCTATAGTAAATTTGGATAGTTCTGAAAATCCAGGTACACATTGGGTAGCCTATGTCAAACAAAATAACTATTGCGAATATTTTGATAGTTTTGGTGATTTAAGACCTCCATTAGAATTAATAAATTATTTAAGGAACATGTCAATAACTTACAATTATGTGCGATATCAAAAGTTTGGTACTATAAATTGTGGTCATCTGTGTTTAAATTTTTTAAGAATGTATTGGAAACAACATTTATATTAAGAGTAACTTAATAAACTTTATCAGTTTAAACATGTCTTTCACTGTGTCGATAACGGGTAGAGGAGCTTCTTTGATAACAAACTACTCTCCTACAATACAATTAGAGGGAGAGTATGAGTGTGGTTTATTATATTTTTCAACTTTTAATTCCATCCCTAATATAGATGAAAGAAACAATAAATTTTATTATGGTAATAATGGTGTCATTAAAATACCAGAAGGATCTTATGAACTTCAAGATATTTGTGATTATCTTAAGAACAATATCAAAAATGCTGCGTTGAGATTGACTGCAAACAACAACACACTAAAAACAAGTATTTTTTGTTCAGAAGAAGTTCACTTCAATAAAAATGAGTCACTGGGTAAAATTTTGGGTTTTGGTATGGAAACAATAAAGGCTAATATAAATACAGAGTCTAGATATCCTGTTAGCATTTTATCAACAACCATCGTGCGCATCGAATGCAATGTAATCAGTGGATCATTTGTAAACGGAAAAGCAAGTCATATAATTTATGAATTTGTGCCAAACGTACCACCTGGCTATAGAATCATTGAAATACCTAAAAATTTAATTTATTTTCCTGTCAATCAAAGTTCAATAAGTGCTATCAATATAAGACTATTAGACGCTGAAAATAATCAAATTAACTTACGTGGTGAAGAAGTGCAGCTATACTTACACTTTAAAAAAACATGTTGAATTTCAATAAAACCCTATATACTGCACGAACTCAAGTCAGTTCTAAAAGATCATCGCATAAGGGAGCACTATTTCGATCAATAAAGAAGTTGACAAAAAGCAATAAGGATTTTTTTAAGTCACTAGGATTAATAAAATGATTTTTTTAAATATAACTCAACCTGCATCTTACGATAACAGCATAGAAAGTTTTGAATATCATTCGTATAAACCATACGTAACAAGTTTCAACAAGAATGATGAAATACGAATACCGATAAATCAGCAAGACCTCTACGTATTGCCTTCGTTCAGCAGTTTGTATATTGAGGGCAGAGTAAATGTGTGTAAGAATACAAAAGAAAAAGAACGAGTAACGAGTGTGCATTTTGTAAATAACCCTGCACTATTTTTATTTCAAGACATTTGTTATGAAATAAACGGAGTAGAAATAGATAGAATTAAAAATGCAGGAGTGACAACCACAATGAAATCTTATCTGTCGTTGAACGATAATGAATCTAAATGCGCACGAGTTTGGGGTTGGTCTCCAACAGGCACAACTACTGACGCCAGTGGAGTATTCTCAACCTGTATACCACTGAAAAAAGTGTTGGGTTTTGCTGAAGATTACCAAAAAATTATAATGAACTGTAAACATGAATTAGTTCTTTTGAGAAGTAACACAAATCTCAACGCCTTAAAATTAAATGCTGATGAAGTTGTGGATGACATAGAAATAAATAAAATTATTTGGCGAGTGCCTCATGTTAAAGTTTCGGATCGAGAAAGAATTAGTTTGCTTAAGCACTTAGAAAAAGATCGACCGATAACAGTTGCATTTCGTAATTGGGACTTATATGAGTATCCATTACTACCCAAAACACGTAAACATACTTGGTCTATTAAAACATCCTCACAGATAGAGAAACCACGATTCGTTGTAATTGCTTTTCAAACAAATCGTAAACTGAATGCAACAATGTCAATGGCAGAGTTCGACCATTGTCATATACGTGATGTAAAAGTTTTTCTCAATTCTTCTTATTATCCATATGAAAGTCTGAACATTAGTTTCGCTGACAACAAATATACATTAATATACGAACAGTACGCTAAGTTCCAACAGTCTTATCACGGACGCCGGGCTGAACCGTTGATGAGTTTAAAAGAATTTAAAGAAACAGCTCCCTTATTCATCATTGACTGCTCTCGCCAACACGAAACGTTAAAGGGATCGATTGATGTGCGAGTTGAAATCGAGGCTGATCAAGAAATACCTGATCAGACCGCAGCTTACTGTTTGATTCTGAACGATTGCATATTTGAATACAAACCTTTAAGTAACATTGTAAGGAAAATATCATGAATATCGATACAATAGTTGTGGATCTACAAGGGTTCAAAGATTTTAAAAATAAATTTATAGTTAAGGAGTTGGCAATCGCTACTAAAGATTATACCCAAACCTTTTTAATAAAACCTCCATATTCTTATAAAACTTTATCAAATGAAGAGCAAAAGCAAGTGCCCTGGTTGGAAAGAAACCGTGGGTTAAAAAATGTGGCTTCGAGAGATATGTCAAGAATGTGAAATAGAATTAAGTGAAAAAGGTTGCCCGAAACTTTTAAAGTTGCATAATGACTACTATGGCGGAGGAAATAAGGTTTGGAATTGTGTTCATCATAAAAAGATGTGTGCATTAAAAAATGTACTGTGTCTCAAGATGTGGTACTGTGATAATTATATGTATGATTTTTTTTAAAATTAGTTTTAAGGAATATTGAATTGTAAAATATTTTTTCAATAAATCATTAATAAATATACCTAATGTCTTTGATTTTACTTTAATCGTAATAATAATATATTTATATTCATTGAACTAAGTGAGAAATAGAAAACACAGTTTACCCAATTTAAAAAAAACTTTATTACCGTAAAATAATAACTAGGTACTTCCTTACAATTATTTTACAATTATTAATACAAAAACATCTTTGTAATCAATAAAAAAAAAATTAAAAGCTATCACCACTTAAGTGTTTTGAGATTTTTTTGATAACACATTCAGTCATGTCCATAATTTCATCCATTGAATCACGGACTACGTATTGTGCACTAATCACCACATTTTCGTTATTTGCCGCAGGTTCCGACGATGTTTTCACTGGATCATAGTCAGGGGTCAGTTCCAACACCTTAATTTGTATCAGCTTGATGCCTCTTGGCTCCTTGCTAACCACAAAGGATTTAAGTGATACCTTCTTTGGTTTTCTTGAGACAGGTTGTTTTTTTCTTTTTTGTTTAACTTCTGCTGATTGCGAGCCGAATAAATCTTTGCATTGCTGAGTAAAATTTTCTAGCGGATCCTGTGCGTATTGTGGAAAAAAAACTTTCGAGCCGTCTGCCATTTTCTGTTAGGACAAAAAATAAAAATAAAAATTTAACTGTTTTAACAATATTTGGCAATTAAGGTAATATTCACATTTAACAATAACTAAGGTTTATTTATAATTAGTATTTACTATCATCAACATAAATACATATAAAATATAAGTAAATAAATATATCCCTATGTAATATACATACATACTTATAAAATATAAATAATGATAGACAGCACCCACCTGAATAAGAAGAAGTTAGGATCACGAAGCCTGCCTTTCGTTGCGATCTCGTAACTTCTTACTGATCTGCGTAAATAGTTGCAACGCTTTATAATATAGCTCGTCTCGATCTTCATACACCATATACTGTGTTTTAGCTCGCGCTACCATAACCACTTCGTTGTCAGGTGTATCCACAGCATCCATCATTTCGATTTTTATGAGACATTTCGGAATCCTATTATCGAGAGTAGCAACGTAGCTGGTTTGTGACAAACAGAGGTGTTGCTGACCACGTTTAGACATCTTCACTTAAAAATACACAACACGAGCTAAGTGTGAACGCAGCGAGAGCGAATTTTATACTAATAACACATGATTAATTTTCTATGTTACCGAATCAGCAATATGAGACACTGATTGCAAAGTTCAAGTTCTAACCTGCTCTTTTAGGTATTTCGCTGTTATAGCAGAAAATACTTTTGTAAATAGACACCGAAGCGCATTCTTATTATGATGTCTTATTAATTTGCATGTTTAAACCTGCTTAGTGTTTACTACCTACTACATACAATACACCAATATGTATTTTTATAATGATTTTTAAGGATCGAAATAAAAATCATAATTATATTAAGTATTCGTCTTTATTTCCGTTTTAGCAGTTTACATAGTTTATTAAACAACACACTACAAACAATACACATAACAATTAAGTACACACATAACCATTACAATTATTACAAATTCAAATGAAAATAGTTGTTATACAGTTTTATAACTAATTTTATTTACCTACTGTAAGGAATAACGAGAGGAATGGCATCGGCTGCCATCGCCAATGTTCGGGTGGTCCCGGCAAGCGCGGCGTGTGCCCTGAGATCTACGATCTTCCTGATTAGTCACACTTGGACGTCATCGGAGACACACGCGTTTTCTCATTCGATTAAAATATCTTTTGCCCTGTAATTGTTTCCAAGTGAATAACTAATATAGATATATGTATTCAAAAGTTTGTTCAAGTTTAATTTCTCTCCGTAAATAAGTTTTCCTTTTAGCTCAGAAGTGGCATGAACTTATTCCCACAAAAGTGTATCAAAATTTAACAAGAACGCAAGTGTCCCGAGGCGTCACATTACCTTAGAGGTGGTAATGAGTGAGCCCTTTGTATAGCCGCCCGTGTTGCTGAGCTGGCCCTTGGTGTTGTTTTCGTAGTGGTCGCCGGCCGGCGCGTTTGTTATTGTTACAAACTTATTCTTACATTTTCGCTCACTCGCGCCGCCCGCCGTGATCGTGATAATACATACGAGTAATTATTGTCTTAACCGCCGTTTGTGAAAGAAGTTTTTGTTTGCTGTGGTCACACATCACCTGTGGTGATTTCTTTCATTGTGTTGTGTAAGCAAATATGGACATTCATAAATTAGTGGAGCGATTAAAATCGCTAGAGAAGAAAGTTTACGGCGTTCCCCGGAGCCCTTATGAAGATGGGTCGCTGACGCCGCCACTGTCGTCGTCGCTTGTGAGCGGTGACCGGAGTTCTGTTCGACGTTCAGCGTCGCCGGTGACGGCTGTGGGTAGTACCACAGGCACCACGGCCCCGGCTCAGCGATCATCCACGTCGAAATGCGCGCTGGGTGCCCCGGCATCTACGCCTTGTTCCGGGCAGGGTGCGGTCGTATTGGCGCCGGTGGAGTATGCCAACGTGCCGCACACCGTGGTGACGCCAACGATGCCAGCTATGTCGGCCGGATTATCCGGCCTACTTTCATCAACAGCGTGCGCGCCGCCGCAAGGTACCGCGCACCTCGCGCACCAACAGGTGCTCCCCGCGTGCGCACCGTTTGATGAGGTGACCAATGTAACTGGAATTGGGTATGCCCATTCTCAATCACAGTTACGTTACGTTGGGCGCAGTGATCCCATACCTGAGTTCGACCCGCAAAAATCTATAATTAGTATGGAGAACTGGCTTAAGAAAATTGAAGGACTCTCTCATATGTATGGCTGGGATGAAAAGACGACCATATTCAACACATCTTCAAAATTGAAAGGCTATGCCCGCCAGTGGTTTGATCAATTAATTGATATCAATATGACATGGTTAGGATTTAAAGCTGAGCTTATGGTCGCCTTTCCATCCCGGAAAAGTAAATTAAGTATGTTGCGTGATTTAGTAAATATTATTAGAAAGCCCGGTGATGATTTTATGCAATTTTACCATGATAAATTGGCTCTGGGTAATGCTTGTGGTCTTCCACCATCCCTCACAACGGAGATTATTATAGGGACAATCGGGAGCCAAGTGGTTGAAATTGGTGCTGTCTCGGCAGCTTGTAATGAACCCGCTAAATTATTACACTATCTGTCCTCGTTACGTACTACCGCTGAGGTTAGTACCTCAAATACCACACATAACTATCATACCTCACCTAATTATAATACCTCAAAAGGAGTACGGTGTAGTTTGTGCAAGCGACGGGGACATATTTCATCCACTTGTCGTTATAAGCGTGATAAGTCATTGTGTTCTATTTGCAATAAGCTGGGTCATGTAGCCGATAAGTGTTTCCGCAAAGTAAATAGATGCTCGTACTGCGGTAAGCCGGGTCATATTAAAGATGAATGTTTAAAGTTAAAAGCTCGTAATGCGAATAAAAACCCCGCATCAACTGTATCACAGTCGGTAAACGCTATAAATAACGAAAATCGATCTGCTAGTGCTAAATATTATATGATGGTCAAAGTAAATAACTCTCCGTTAGAGGCGTTTATTGATTTCGGTAGCTCATGTATAACGATCACTCACTCCGTTGCAAAACAGTTAAATATTGAAATTCAACCTTGTGATGCTAACTGCGTTATTGGCGGGTTTGGTGGCTCTAAGATAACACCAATAGGTGAATCTTATGTGCGCATTTGTGCTGATGAAGCGTCGTGTGAGACTCGCGCGTATATTGTACCAGACTTTGCTCAAGATATTGGTGTGATTGTCGGGCAACCGTTTACCGATTATCCAAACGTTTATGTTATTAAGACGCCGATGTCTTTAAAGATGTATAACGCAAATAATTTATGTGAGTTACCCAGTATATGCGAGGATGCCGAGCGTATTAAGTTTATGCCAGACGGCAAAGTCACTTTGTTACCCGGGATTAATAAAATAGTGGTATCGTGCGAAGAGGTGATTTTCGGTGAAGCGTCTGTGCGCCACACGGAACATAAGTCTCCTAGGGCTGAGTGTGTCATCCCGGAGCATCACCTCGAAATTATCAACGGCAGGGCTATAATGAATATGATAAATCTTAATAAAAATAGTATTGACTTACCGGTTAACCGATGTGTTGCCCGCGCCACGATAACCGATGGTCGCAAAACGTACAAGGTTGGTAATAATCTAGGTCCTGATGTGCTTGCTGAGCTGGAGTCTATCCTAAATGAATATTCAGAATGTTTTTCTGATGACGATGATGGCAAAATAGGTAAATGCTCGGTAAAAATGCACATCGAACTGACTGATAAGGAGAAGGTAATATATTATCGCCCCTACCGCATGTCAGCCAGTGACCGCGATAAAGTACGCGAAATAATTAGTGACCTCTTAAATAAGGATATAATAGAAGAGTCTACCTCTCCATACGCCAGCCCGGTGCTGCTCGTTCCCAAAAAGACAGGAGAGCCGCGCATGTGCGTCGATTACCGCGCACTTAATAAAATAACAAAAAAAGAGCGCTACCCCTTGCCACTTATACAGGATCAATTGGATCGCTTGTCTAAAGCTCGCGTCTTCTCTTGTCTCGATATTTTGTCCGCTTATCATTGTATAAAATTAGACGAGGATAGTAAACATCTCACGGCGTTTATAACGCCGAACGGACATTATCAATACAAACGAATGAGTTTCGGTCTCGCGAACGCGCCAGCCGTGTTCCAACGCGCTATAGATGAGATACTTAGGCCTCTTAAATTTGAATTTTGTACTGCGTATTTGGACGATATATTGACGTACTCTAGTCAGACGAATATTGCCTTACAACACTTAAGAGCGGTATTAGAACGTATTCGTGATTCTAAAATGACTCTCAGGCTCGATAAATGCTCGTTTCTCGTTACCCGCGTGGAATATTTAGGTCATGAAGTTAGCAATGGTGAAGTAAAACCAGCTCAATATAAATTAAATGCTGTTAAAGATTTCCGAGTACCCGAGAACGTACACCAGGCAAGACAATTCATGGGTTTAGCCAGTTATTTTAGGAAATATGTGCGCACTCTCGCGCGATCTATAACTTTACTTACAAAAAAGGACCAACCATGGACCTGGGGCTCTGAGCAGCAACAAGCCTTTGATTCTATTAAAGAAATATTAGTCAGCCGTCCCGTATTACTTTTATTCAATCCCGATTATGAGACGCAAGTACACACGGACGCGTCCAAACACGGTCTCGGTGGTATTTTATTACAAAGGCCGCCTGGTGGTTCGTTGCAACCAGTGGCGTACGCTAGTCGTCAAACGACTACCGCAGAGCAACGCTATCATAGTTTTGAGTTAGAAACATTAGCTGTCGTAATGTCATTGCAAAAGTTTCGAGTTTACTTGAGCGGTATAAAATTTGTAATACTCACCGACTGCAGCGCTTTGCGGTGGACATGGTCTAAACGAGATCTGAACCCCCGTATTGCGAGGTGGTGGCTCGAAGTTCAAGGCTATGACTTTGACGTGGAATATCGCGCTGGTAAGTCCATGGCTCACGTGGATGCGTTGAGTCGCAATCCCGTGGAATCTGTAATGCGTCGTGTAGAAAAGGACCTAATAGAAAGCATGCAAGAGGATGACGACTCAATCCGTCTCACGGTAAACCAGCTTAAGGATGAGCTTTCCGTCGGTAATGTCAGCGGTTTAGCACGAGATTACGTACTTGATAATGGCGTACTGTTTAGAAAAATTAATAATAAAAATAAAGTGGTCGTGCCCCGTCAATCTCGATGGTCCCTTATACAAACATTCCATGATAATAATGGGCATGCCAACTACATTAAAATATATGATGCTTTGAAAGAAAAATACTGGTTTGGTGGCATGAGGCGTTTTGTTCAAAAATATGTTGGCGGTTGTATATCGTGTCAATACGCCAAGAAACCCACTGGTCGTAAGGTAGGACTACTACACCCCATTAAAAAAGGTGGCTGTACCATTCCACACAATACACGTGGACCACCTCGGCCCATTCTGTAAGAGTCCATCAGGCAAGATGCATATTTTAGGGATCGTCGACGCTTTTACTCGTTTTATATGGATCGAGGCGGTCCGCGATACTAGCTGTGCAGGAGTATTAAAAACTTTTGACCAATTCATTAAAACATTCGGATTGCCAAGCCGCATTATTAGCGATCGTGGTAAAGCATTTGATTGCCACGACTTTAAAAAGTACTGTCGTGATAGGCAAATAAAACATGTTATGACAGCAGTTGCTAGTCCGAGGGCCAACGGTCAAGTAGAGCGGTTTAACCGCTCCATATTAAATGCTCTAGTTGCTTACGTTGGTGAAGACGAGCAAAATCGCTGGGAAGAGTTTTTGCCTAAAGTACAATTGGGTCTTAATTCTAACGTTAATGTCAGCATAGGAAAATCTCCATTAGAATTGCTGTATGGTTTTCGTCCGCGGCTCGCAGGCGACATTGTCGTGCCAACAAGGTCCGATATTACCGCAATTAGAGCGGGTGCAGTTACTCGCTCGCAAGAGGCAGCCCGACAATCAAAAGCTTCCTTTGATAAGAGGAGACGTGAGGGCGTCCCATTTAAAGAAGGAGATCTTGTTCTTGCAGAGCGCAAAGTATTTAAAAAAGGACTTCGTAGTGGCAAGCTTATGTCACGATTTGACGGACCATATGTGGTACGTAAAGTATTGCCTCATCATGACCGATACTTAATAGCGAGCACTAGTACTCGCGGTCGTCCCTATAAAAATGTTCTTGCCAGGGATAAATTGAAACTTATGCAGTATCCTACTGACCTTGACTCAGACTAAACCGTTTTTGTACTTTTCTATAACCACTGATATGTGTGCCATTTACGAAATATTGAGAATGTTGAGATTGTATTGTGATTATGATTCTAACAAATATCTTATAGATGCAACTTCGGCTACGAATAATGGGTTACCAAATTGTTGTGTAGTTTCCATATTAAACTAGTAGTACTTAAAATTTAATGTTTAGTTATTCTATACGGTTACGTTTATTGTTCATGGTAGGATTTAAGACTTAGATAATAATATGATAGTTTATGGTAGGATTTATATAGAATTATGAGCTTATTATTCGTGGAGAAGATGCATATATAAGTTGAGTTTGATGGTTGAGATGAGTGGTTGTTGCTATAAATGCGTGACAGAAAAATAAGTGTGGTGTTAAAAATATGTTTCATATTGAATGTTAGTTTGCTTAAGGTGTGATAAAATAAAACTGTGAATGGTTAAGTTAACAGACTTTTGTTATGATTATGACCCGACCTAATGGACAAAACGAGTTTATTAAATGAGGCTTGTAACAATTAACTGGTCTTTCAATGACTGAATCGTATCATATCTTATCTATTATGCTTACAAAGCTACTAGGTATATATAGACAGACAATGACTTGGTGTCGTGTCTATAATGTGAAGCTTCCAATGGTTGGTAATAGATACACTGTGTCGTTACCGCCGACAGACATGTTTTTCAACGTGTCGTCTATAGATGACAGATAACCGGGGTATCGGCGCCCCAGTTTAAGGTCCTCAAAATCCACATTCATGTCAGCAGTGATCTGTGGCCCTGGTGTCGTCATCTGACAGATATCTGGTCGTCGTCACTCAGCAAGTGATAGATGGCGGAAGGTGTCGTCTTTGATGATAGATGATCCCACGTATAATTATTATTGCTCTTTCAGTCAGACAACTAACAATGGTAGTCGACTGATTGACATTCATCAATTAAATCTGCTGATTTTATAAACGTGGGCGTCATCATCTCTACGACAGATACATTTACAAGAGTCGTCGAAAAGCGTCGGACACATTAAGAAGTGGCAATACAATAATTCTGCATCCTATAAGGATATAGCGTTGTACAGTGAATAGTTCATCACATCACTAATTTCATTCTCTTCTTCTCGTTGTACATTTTATTATAAAGTAACGCTTCGGCTGTTGACTGTGCAAGGTCGCTCAAGGCACATTAATACGTGCCGTCACTAACGTTTCTTCACAGCAATGACAGACCACCTCAAGAGGTGTCGTCATATACCTACTCTCTAACTACGCGGGGACGCGCAGCATCATCAGAATGGCCGACTGTAAGGAATAACGAGAGGAATGGCATCGGCTGCCATCGCCAATGTTCGGGTGGTCCCGGCAAGCGCGGCGTGTGCCCTGAGATCTACGATCTTCCTGATTAGTCACACTTGGACGTCATCGGAGACACACGCGTTTTCTCATTCGATTAAAATATCTTTTGCCCTGTAATTGTTTCCAAGTGAATAACTAATATAGATATATGTATTCAAAAGTTTGTTCAAGTTTAATTTCTCTCCGTAAATAAGTTTTCCTTTTACTACATAGCTCAATACAATATAACTTTTCATTTTATTAATCCTTTATTGCACATATAAAACACATTGAAAAAGACGTTACAAAAGACATATACAAAGGTGAGCTTATCTCTAGAAGAGATCTCTTCCAGCCAACCCTAGCTGTGGTGTGGAAAGAGAGTCTACGGGACTAATGATACTTACAAATACATATACCTACTTATAACATTCCTAAACATACACATACATACCTACTTAAACAAACTACCTATATTGTATATATATATATATACATAGACATACATATTAATATATAATATAATCAAAATGAATAACTAGTTATGTTACAACATTGCTAACTACTGTTGTTGTTGGATAGGTAGTGCTCTTTTAATTTATGTTTATTATATCATATACTTATTATATTACCATTTCACCTAAAAGTACGATATCATTTAAAAATACATGTACATTAAAATATCAGTGTAAAAGTATATCATCGTATACACCCCTTTAGATATCATAATAGCTAACTAATTTTTGGTTCGAATTTTATAAACAGAAACAATGCCATTAAATTTTAAGTATTGACACGTGGCCCCAAGCTTTCGTAGACACCTTATCAGCCGCAACTAACCGCTTATCATCGTTGCAAGATAACGCTACTTTATTAAGACTACGTGTGAAAATATCATGTTTAATTGACTTAAATAAAACGTTTGTCTTTCGCACTATGTCGCCTTGATATAAAGTTCTTTTATAATCAGATAATGTTATTTCACGAACAACAGACGTTTTTACACCCTTCGCTTTTTAATAGTGCTATTAGTCGTTTTTACACAATATAATTTTGATCGTAATCCCACAAATTCAGTAATGATAACTCCGCCCATTTCGTCCTTAAAGAGACCTTTTTGTTTAATAGGGGTAAACCATATTTATTTTGTTCAGAAAAGTTACTTGTATCAAAATAATTTATGAAAGATTGTTTCAAATCTTTATAAAAGTCTCTGGTTTCAATTTGGTAAACAAAACTATCCGTATCTGTATAGCACATCCGTAAGCGATTTTTATATGATGGTTCAAAAACCGAATAATGGAAGTCATACATGTGGCTTTTCGATAGCTCTAACACTGCAAATCCTATGTATATTGGCTTATCTAAAACTACCCGTTCAGGTTTTGTTTGTATTGCAACTAAATTTTCAGAGAAAACTGAAGCCGATGAAAGTTCGAGTTCGCGATTAATTTATCAGCGCTATTTCTTTTTTTCGTTTTATTTTTCTGATCACTCCATTCATTAACTAAATGCACATTAACCCTTTTCTCGTTGTTTTCCAATGTTTTACCAAAAATACAATTATTAAGCAATTTAAAAAAGTCTTGTTCGAACGTAGACTGAGCTTTTTGCCTTAGACTGGTATTAAGGTCGATGTATTGTTTTAAATAAGGACTCTGTCGGAATACTATTACACGATGAATTTTTTTAAATATCAATCCGTGTTTTATACAAGTTTTTAAATGAACGTAATGAATAACGTAGAAGTATTTATCGTAAAGATTAGGCACAAGTTTAGAATTCTTTCCTCCGGGAGGGATGCATTTTTCTGGACAAAACGGTAAATCATTATGTCTGTCATGTAACTCTTTCGGATAGCTCAAGTCAACTTCAAGAAAATAACCGTATTCCGCGTCGTTGGGTATATTAACGAAATCAAGCTTATCAATTTCTTCTCGATGTAAAAATCTAAAATTTGATAATGGCAAAGATTGACACATGCTGAATCCATACAAGTTATTACAATCTATGTAAACTACGTAGGTGTCTGGTTTTAGCGAGTCATATTCAGACATATATTTATTATTGGCTGTAGCGTGTCTATGCGAGCACATGCACACCCCACCCCTGATACCGGATTGGATCATACGCACTATAGCAAGGTCATCAATGAGCTCTAACTCGACTCCTGTTTTGAAAAGCATCGCATCAAAAGACAAACTAGGCGCAGTTACATAAAAAGCTTGATCTAGCTGATAATAAAGTTTGCAAGTTTTTCTAAACTTCTCGAAAATGTCTGTTAATAAGAGAACATCTGTTTTTAAATACAAATCTGTGTATTGACCCAAATTTTTTATATTAAATTGAGTCCATACTGATTGTGCATGTTGGTAATCTTCGTCAGTAATATGCTCATTTGTAAGAGTGCTGTAGAACATGATCTTTTCTGGGAGAGATCGCTCATGAAAACGGTCCCAACAATTCATGTACTCGTAAGGGTATATACCTTTGCGTGTAAGTAAATTGAATTGCGTTTGAATAGGAAAATGATTTCGCAAATGTTCAAATTCATCTTTTTTTATAGTTTTGCTTAATTTATCCAAGCTAGTACCTAAGAATTTAAACGAATCTACAAATCGTAGTTGTATAAATTCTTGACCTGAAACAGGAATAAATTTCGTAAATGATTCATAATTTTCTTTCGTTTTAGGTATAATCGTAATATTTCCAGGCAATTCGCCTAATTGTTTTATAAACAAATGGCAATCATACCCTGCTAAATTATGAAAAAAAATAGGAATAAATTTTGGTATTTTGTATTGCAGATTACAATATTTATGTGCCGCACCGCGATATAAGCCTGTTATATGACAGTGATCGCGCACTTTATCAGAAAAAAGAAAGTTTTGACATATATGACAACGAGTGGCTTGCATAAAATTAGCAGCATCTTGCTCTGTAAAAATCATCGGCGAATTTTTAGACAAGATTGAATGAATTTCTCGAACATCGCGATAGATACATTCTATAAATTTACTAACACAATCAATACCACGATATGAAACATAACAATTATAACTTGCGTCCATAGAACACACTATATTATATGCAAACGCGGCCGGGATATGACGTTGTAGTGTTTTTGTGTTTGCCGTATCAGAAACCGAGGTATTTTCTTTATATTCCACTAAAATAGTCTCAAAATCTGCATAAATTACGAAAGGAACGTTTTGTTTTCGATCATAATTTTGAAATTTAATTACCGAACCCTTTTGCGGTAATACAGTAACAATTCCGCTACAAACATGATTTTCAAGTTCTACACAAGTAGTAAAAAACACTAAGCACGTATCACAAAAATATAGTTTGCCGTGATGAGCAGTAATTTGATTTCTGAGAAGCCGCGACAAATCTTTGATTAGACAATAATGCGAAATCAGACCTTTATCTAACAGTAACAAATGAATGGTTTTTTTATTTTTGGTGATTTCAGATTTGTACAAAGGTCCTATAATACTTTTATTATTCTTTAAACCATAAATGATAAAACTCAACTTGGAATTGTTTTTTTCAAAGATTTTCATGTCTGAGAACGTAACAGGAAAAGAGATTCCGTCGATATTTAAAACATCCTGGAAGTGAGGATAAGACGATACCCTCTCAGGGTGGTTAAGAGCTGGATACAGAGCTGCTGTTACGCTCCATAAAAAACAGAACTGATCCTTATTTTGAATGTTTACACAAGCTTTCTTATTTTGTATACATTTAGGTAGTTTTAAACAAGACGAACCACCTAATGGCTGGTATTTATTTACGTTCATTTCTAAATGTGAATTACTCAAAAATGCCCAGCCGCTGTCGCTCTCCTGAAACTCTTCTATTTTCTTTTTTAATGTATCAACTACTTTTGAAAATATACTATCGAAATCATAGTAGTTATAAATTATAAAATTTTTTGTATTAAAGGATTTAATTTCCTGCACACTATTTTTAAATAGCACAAAAACGGCAAAAAGTTCAAAATTTACTTTTAAACATGTATGTTTCTTTAAAGCTTCATCTAAAAGCGGCTTTATTTTTATACGAATAGAATTAAAAAAATCATCTAAAGACACTTGATTATCAGGTTCGCAAGCGGTAATTCGGTACGAAGTGATACGAGAGCGAAATGCAGATCCTACAATTTCCACACCATTGCTAATTAGCTGGCTGGAATTATTTTGTTTATGCACGCGACTGCGTAAGTGCCCTACCCGAGAGGTTGAACCAACAGATGTGTTACAAATTGCGCAAAATGGCATATTGCTGAACCAAAAATTAGAAAATTAAATAATATAAAAGTTATCTAATTAAATTAGAAGTTAACCTAACGGACATAAAAGCGAATACTTATTAATATAAAAACATAAAAGTGTTTAAAATTTATTTAAAGTTAATCTTATTACTATAATACGTAGGCTCAATATTTTCAAAAATAGCGTAGGCCTGACCTAGGAAGTCCTGCAGAGCTTCTCACTCACGCGATTGTTCGCTGCACTGTAGTTTCACAGATGCAAGTGCTTTCTTGTACCGCTCTACTGCCGGAGTGCTCCTAAAATCATCGGTGTTGTAGATCTTCAGATCCACGTAAAACTCGCCGGCAGTGGTTGCGGTACGACGACACTGGCCCGAAGACACCCGCGATGTGAAACTAGAGCCTACGCCGCTAGTGGATTGGTTGCTGCTCGATGCTTGTTCGTCCTTATTTATTATTGAAAATAAATTTTTGGTTTTCTTCGCCCTGTGAACAAAAAAAGAAAATACTTTAATAAGTACTAATTTATATTACTTAGCATTTAAAAATCCGTTGTACTTTTATTTAGTCGATTTCATTCACTTTGATGGCTTTTAAAACTAATAGGTGTAGCTATGAATAGGATTGCATTTGTTTATATTAATATAGAATGAAACCATTTAAAAAAAATCCTGTAAATCTTTACTATAATATTATAATAAGGAAGAATTTGAATGTTTGAATTGAATAGGCTCCGAAATAACCGGACCTATTTAAAAAAATCTTTGAGCATTAGAAAGCTACATTCTTGACATAGGCTATATTTTATCCCGATATTCCCACAGGAACCACGTGTACGGTACCACGCTAGTAAAATAATATAATTACCGAGGTGAAGGAGGCGTTGACAGAGCTGGGGCGTTGGTGACAGAAGCGATGGTGATCTTGCGTTTGCTGGCCTTGGGCGCCTTGGGCGCGGCGGCGGCGGCAAGAACGGCTGAACTCGATGGGCTCGCTTTTTTCTTGCTCTTGGCTGGCTGTGGTGCTGGCACTACTACTGAGGCGACCTCTTCGGTGCTGGATGCGTACTCAGAGTCCGACCTATAAAGAAAAAACAATTGAATATTTATAATAATAAACAGAGGACCTCCTCCTTTTTTGAAGTCGGTTAGAAAGAAAACCAAAAATTTAAGTAGTAGTATATAGGTACTTACTAACATTTTAAATAATCACGAACTTGTTTCTTGACCGTCCACAGAAATTGCACGAAAATAATGAGATTTTACGGCCAAATTCTGTAATTTATGTAATCGATAATTAAACGTCAGCAAAAAGTAAATCAAATTTGTTCTGACCAAAGTCACAATAAATTTCATAGAACTTTGAAACATATTCTTTTATTAATTATAATAAACAAAAAACGCAATAGCAAGGCACTTAATACCTTTGGAATTGGAATATTATCGGAAACGTAATTGTATTACACTATGTTGCAGTTTAACTAAAAATAAAACGTAAGGTGTTTGTTAATTTCTTAAATGTCTAAAAACTATAGTGAGTTATTTTTAATAGGTAGGTACTGAATTAGCGTTTATTTATTTAGGTAAATCTTATTGACTTATTAATATCTAATAAAATAAAAAACAAGGACAAAAATTAACATTAATTAGCAAAAAACATTTATCCTAAGGTAGATATTCTAATAATTTCAGGTCTTGGGTTCAATTCCTGAACAAGATAAATATTTGTGTGCATGAACATATTTATTTGTCTTCGTCTGGGTGTTAACCAAACATTTTATTGAATAAGTATGATACAAATTCAAGTTATATCTCAAGACTCGCATGTTTTTCTCATCATTTTATAAAACACATTGCATTCAGATATTTTAAATATTGACAGATTTTTTATGTCCATCGCAACATGAAGTAAATAACAAAACTCTAATGTTACATCCGTACACACACATCGTTAGCATTTAATGCTGAATCTGCATGCGCACGCTGTTAGACCAGGGGCCAACATGTTTGATATAAACGCAAATAGGATAAATTTAGAAAAAACTTGATACACACATATACTTTTCCTAACAATATAAAATTCTAATGATTGTATATTTAAATGATAACTGTGTTTCTATATAAATGACTTAGGAATTCAATAAAATACAATTTTTCTAAAGAACTGAAAACTTATTACAATAAATAAACCGATTTCAAATAGTACTGAATTGTGTTAATCAAAATGCATGTTATTATTAGTCTATCATTGTAATAAAATAATTACAAGTGCGCAGTGTATCGCTTTCAACTCCTGGCTCCTGGTCTGTTCGATGTGGAGTCGAATGCATTGGAAATTCCCACGTCTTCGACATTATGACGCGAGGTTTCTTAGAGTGTGTTCATTCATTTCTGCTCGTAACAAAAAGTTAAAAATATGATTTAAATGTGTGGAATCATAATGTGTACATTAATAGTGTACAACATAAAATGTAAGTATATTTTTATCCTTTTTGTGTAGCTTTTGAAACTGGGTTTGTGATTTATTATATGACTGGGATAGTAATAACAACCGTCACCCATTTTCATAGTAAGTTCCTAGGTGTAGGTACTTAAATTAATAAATTGGTGTTTTAAAAAGAGCCATGCATAGATAAAAACAAAATTGTGTCTACAGAAATATACCAACACACAATAAGAAAAAATTATAATTGCTGTGTCTAAGTCTGAGTGATAATTTTAGGTTAGATTAAGCCAGAAGCCTCGTTTATGATCACTTTTGCTTTAATTTCACCTATGGCAATCAAAATAAAATCAAATAACAATCGTAAGAATTTCTTATGCCATACAATTATTTTTCAATAAACGCCATTTTCTGTTTTAATATTTTTTTGTATGAAAAAGAATGATAGATAAATTCTCTATAATTTAAGAAACAATTTTTGTTTTAAAAATCCAAGACCATTTAGTACTTGGTGCTTCAAAGTGAAAAAATCCTTAAAGTGGGCACAAAGGATTCTCCTATACATTCTAAAAATCTTTCTCATTGATAATTCTATTTAATTTTGGGTTTTTTACATTTAATTTAATGTAAGAGCGTATTAAAATATCTTTAACTACTTAAATATATCATGATTCGCTCTAACATTAAATTAAATACTGAATACCTAAAATTAAACAGACCTAGATATAAATCATAAAATTAACAGTTACATTTTTTTTTCAGGTACTGTTCCACTGATCTGCGTTTTAAGGACCAATACGTAAATTCTCATAAAATGCATTACTATATAATTACGTATCAGGTGAGATTTTTAGCTAACATTTGGGTAGGCACTTGTTATAGTTAATTATATGTAGGTATGTATTTCATAGGCTTAGTTTTCATTGTGCTTTTTTATTTTCAGATTGTGAGCGAAAAAGACTGCGCGTCATCCAGAATATAATTTGATAACGGGCCGACTTCAACACGGGGGACATTTTGCGAAAGGGAACATTACCGTCCGAATCGATAAGAAACTTCAACATGAAGAACATCAGAGTTTTTTGGGCAAACGGAACTCACAAAAAATCTTTATTTATGTAATTATCGTATTTAATAAATGATTATTCTGCGAGTGTTTTATTTCGCTTTATTTTACCTTTACTTTATATAGTGATGTTAAGTAAAGGTAATATAAAGTTCAAGGTAATAATATCTTTTTCAAGGTAATGGTATGTTTTCAAAGGTTATGCAAAAATGGTAACGGTAATAGTAAAATTTGGTAAGTAAATAATAAAAACACATAGTAAGTAGTAGAGAGAGATATTACTTTCGAATTATTCATTATGCTTAACCAGTTGTCAAGTATTAGGGAACCACTTTCGGTGAGAGAATCTTACCACGGGTCTCTCAGAAGATACTTACCACGGGTCTTCAGCCGAATGTGTTAGGCAGAACATTCAGTGAAAGAATCTTACCATGGGTCTGGATCTGAATGTGTTAGGCAGAACATTCAGTGAATTAATCTTACCATGGGTCTGGATCTGAATGTGTTAGGAAGAACATTTGGTGAGAGAATCTTACCACGGGTCTCTCGGAAGATACTTACCACGGGTCTTCAGCCAAATGTGTTAGGCAGAACATTCAGTGAAAGAATCTTACCATGGGTCTGGATCTGAATGTGTTAGGCAGAACATTCAGTGAATTAATCTTACCATGGGTCTGGATCTGAATGTGTTAGGCAGAACATTCAGTGAATTAATCTTACCATGGGTCTGGATCTGAATGTGTTAGGAAGAACATTTGGTGAGAGAATCTTACCACGGGTCTCTCGGAAGATACTCACCACGGGTCTTCAGCCAAATGTGTTAGGCAGAACATTCAGTGAAAGAATCTTACCATGGGTCTGGATCTGAATGTGTTAGGCAGAACATTCAGTGAATTAATCTAACCATGGGTCTGGATCTGAATGTGTTAGGCAGAACATTCAGTGAATTAATCTTACCATGGGTCTGGATCTGAATGTGTTAGGAAGAACATTTGGTGAGAGAATCTTACCACGGGTCTCTCGGAAGATACTTACCACGGGTCTTCAGCCAAATGTGTTAGGCAGAACATTCAGTGAAAGAATCTTACCATGGGTCTGGATCTGAATGTGTTAGGAAGAACATTTGGTGAGAGAATCTTACCACGGGTCTTCAGCCAAATGTGTTAGGCAGAACATTCTGTGAAAGAATCTTACCATGGGTCTGGATCTGAATGTGTTAGGCAGAACATTCAGTGAATTAATCTTACCATGGGTCTGGATCTGAATGTG
The DNA here is from genome assembly GCA_963921215.1 of Scoparia ambigualis. NCBI lineage: Eukaryota > Metazoa > Arthropoda > Insecta > Lepidoptera > Crambidae > Scoparia > Scoparia ambigualis. The sequence continues at coordinate 23,497,889 of OY992502.1, read as the reverse complement.
TTAGGCAGAACATTCAGTGAATTAATCTTACCATGGGTCTGGATCTGAATGTGTTAGGCAGAACATTCAGTGAATTAATCTTACCATGGGTCTGGATCTGAATGTGTTAGGAAGAACATTTGGTGAGAGAATCTTACCCCGGGTCTTTCGGAAGATACTTACCACGGGTCTTCAGCCAAATGTGTTAGGCAGAACATTCAGTGAAAGAATCTTACCATGGGTCTGGATCTGAATGTGTTAGGCAGAACATTCAGTGAATTAATCTTACCATGGGTCTGGATCTGAATGTGTTAGGAAGAACATTTGGTGAGAGAATCTTACCACGGGTCTCTCGGAAGATACTTACCACGGGTCTTCAGCCAAATGTGTTAGGCAGAACATTCAGTGAATTAATATTACCATGGGTCTGGATCTGAATGTGTTAGGAAGAACATTTGGTGAGAGAATCTTACCACGGGTCTCTCGGAAGATACTTACCACGGGTCTTCAGCCGAATGTGTTAGGCAGAACGTTCATTGAAAGAATCTTACCATGGGTCTGGATCTGAATGTGTTAGGCAGAACATTCAGTGAAAGAATCTTACCATGGGTCTGGATCTGAATGTGTTAGGAAGAACATTTGGTGAGAGAATCTTACCACAGGTCTCTTGGAAGATACTTACCACGGGTGTTCAACCGAATGTGTTAGGTAGAACATTCAGTAAAATAATCTTACCATGGGTCTGGAGCTGAATGTGTTAGAAAGAACGGTACGGATGTAATCCGTAGTGTATTATTGGGCATTCTGTCAACCGGAGTGAGCGCAGCGAACGATCGGAAGCGTAGCGGACGACCGGGGGCCAGAATGCCCAATAATACACTACTAACGTATTATTTATTACTTGTGCATTGTACAATAATGGGACGTAAAAAAGAAAATAAGGTGTACAAAATATATAAAGAAAAACTTAATTCAAAGTGCTCTATATGTAATAGAACATTAAATGTAAATATTTTCATTTCTAGGTACTTGTTATCGAATCTTTTGTCATTACCTAAACTACCTATTTATTACCTACATATTTGTGTATTGGTTATAAGCTGTAGTTGGCCGTTTTCGCGCGAAGATGTCCCGGTTACAAAGTGGATGTCATTTTAGTTTATGTTATAAAATTATGTTATTTAGATGTAAACATATTCCTTATATTTCAAGCTACCGATTGAACATAAAAGTTTCTTAGAAAAAACATAAGAAACGTGTGAAAAACGGATTCAAATTTGGTACAACACCATTTTGACTTCCACTTTGTAACCATACTGTTTTCTAATTAACAAGAAAACTATAGTGTTGAGATTTGCATTTTTACTGCATTACATTAGTTACGCATAGCTTGATAAACTAGACAAAAATAGAAGCGCTAACAGCTATAGTTATAATTTTATGGGTGAAATAAGATCCACTTTTCACTTAGTGGTCCATAATGGACATTGATTTTCTTTGTCATTGTACTCAGAACGTCCAATATAACTAAATAAATATTATATAGTAGATGTTTAGCATCTACTTTTGCCTTAGCATAAAACAATTAAAACAACATAGTAATATTTTTAGGAAATTTTTAGTTTTAGGGTATTTGAAAAATGGGACAGGGTACAAAATTGAATATGAAGCTACAAAATGGAAATACCTATAAAGTCACAATCACAATGCAAATAATTATTCGAAGCATTTGTTACAAGTGTCGTGTAACAACATTCAAAATTCAATTCAACACAATATGATATATGTGTTTATAGACAATAATTTAATAAAACAACAAAATAACTTAAATACTTAAACAAAATTAAACTACTTACCTAAACATAAAACTATAGAAAATAAAACTATAAATAAAAGATGTCCTCCAACTGTGGGCTCATGGGGACGGTACCAAGAATGCTGGCAACGTTACCTCTTTGGATTGCCAGGCTGATACGCTGGCAGAGGTAGCTGCCAGCTTTCTTGTCACTGGAGGCTTCAATAAGTCGAGTACTTAACTCTTTAACGAGCTGTTTTGCCTCCGGCCCCCATGGACCCAATGTCTCCACCGCAAACGGAACAAATATATAGTTGCTGCCTAGATTCGCGTACTTGTTCCGTTTGCGACTTTCAGCACTTACCGCAGCAGCTCCGACATGATGCGAGGTTGCGCGTACATGTGAGGGAGCCACGGTGTCTGCACAGGTCGCATCCCACACCAACGGCCTGCCAAGTTTCCAAGGTCCAATGGTCATACCGTCAGGTCTTTTGCCATCGCTGCGAGAGATACCAGCTGGTTCTAAGACAGCCGGTACACCAACGGTGGCAAAAGCACTGCAGATGATGCTGTTGAGTGAGAAGTGCCGTAACATACGGCCAGCACTGCGAGTGCATGAGAGGCCGTGGTGGCCAAGCTCGTCAACAGCCTCCCCACACACACAACGATGAGGGTGGACTACCCTGGCGCCAAGACGGAGGCAAACCGCTATAGTGAGGGACGGCCCGTCCAACAAGGTACCGACATTAGCAGATGGTAATGCCTGGAGCCAGTGGCCTGACTCTCTCTCGGAGACGGCAGTGAGACGAGCATGTTCTGCTGTATTAGCAGAAGTGGATATAAGCTCCTTAAGAACTAGTTTGCAAAGTGGCTCGTCCCATTGCCTCTGCGACTGTGGCATCAAAGGGAGGTCTGAATTTTGACAGATGGATTGCCAGGCGTTTTTGGCATCCGACACACACGACAACTCTACGGAACCCAAGGATGGGTTGATAATCTTCCGGTAGAGATTGTACGTGCTATGCGCAGAAGACTAAAATGCTGGCAGGGCCACACTGCTTAAATTTCTAATGCCTAGGCCCCCGAAGCGTACAGGAAGGGAAGCCTGTAGCCATCCGCGGTCGCTCATGGGACAATTTAGAATTTTAACTAGAGTATCTTTAATCAGAAAATCTAAGTTTGACAATAAGTTTGGAAAAAGCCATAGTTGGGAGCATCGGAGTTTATTGAATGTTGCAAATACAATGGGCGATTTTCTGACAGCCCAAATTAAAAAATAAAAATAATTAAAAAATACTCGATAGATGGCGTTTTATGAAAGCCGACCCGTTCCTACCTAAGGGCTGTAATAAATTCTACACCTTTTCATGTATATCAAAAAAATGAAAAATAGTACTTACAAATTTTTATTCAGGATCTCCAGGACCTATGTCTATTTTGGAATGGAAAAAATATTACGTAGCCATACACGTGTTCTTCATGGACTCGCCTTTTTACTAAGCGCCATACTAATCTATGCTAAGCGCCATCTATGAAGTCATTTGCGAACCAATTTCTTTTTTTTTTGATCTCGGAAAATCGCCCATTGTTTCAAATGTGTGTCTTATAAACACAAAACTATATACAAACACATAAATAGGTATTTTGCTAATATTTTGTTAAAAAACTATGAAATCAGCTGAATTGTTAAAAATAAAGTAATATAAAATTGTTAACAGCTGATTCAGCCATTTTTGGAGTCGGTGTCAGCCAAGGTAATCATAAACATTAAAAGACATACTATATTATTATTATATTAGCCCATGTTGTCCCATTGCTGGGCAAAGCCCCCCCCCCCCCCCCCTTCCAGTATTCGCGGTCTTTTGTGTGTGTTGGCCAATCCTTCGCGTAAGCATCAAGCTCATCTCTCGACCTCCGTCTGGGTCGACCTTGCTGCCGTTTAACCCCATTGTCGTTTTTATTTGTAAATATGTTTAATTAGCCTTTAACAGTTGTCGTGTTCATTGGTAAATAGATTTTATTAGGTATTGCTACATTGTCGTATTAAGCTGGCACCGACTCAAAAATATTTTTTAAGATTATAAAATTGAGTAAAATAAAGGTTAATATTGCAAGTAAATTGAACAAACTAAACTACGCAATTATTTTTTACGTTTTAGTGCATTTATTTCAGTAAAATTTTTTGGAGTCGGTTTTTTTTTTGTTAAATTTTTTGTTTATTTCTCGCTTTTTAGTGAATCGTTCCAATCTATTTATCGAAAGCGAATATTGGTAAACCTACAAAACGCGCTACTTGTATGAGACAGCGCCGTTTAAATGCGACAAGCGAAGAAAACGAGAAACGGCTATCACAAAGTAGGAAATCAATATCCAAAACAGACGGCAAGTTACCCGGATTTACTCGTGAACGCTGTATTGTATAGACCCTCCTACGATGATGACTTGCGAGTTACTTGGGTTCACCGTTAGGCAAACTAGAGGGACGTTTTTGACTTGCTCCAGTCGTAGTAGCCAAGTCACCATTGATCTGCTCAATCGCTTCTGAGAGGTTCTCAGCCGAGGCCTGAAACTAAATTTGTAAGTCATCGGCATAAAGATGTTAAGAAGAATTTAGACAAGAAGTGACAGAAATAATAGTGTGAATAGTGTATTTTAAAATCCTAATAGAAATGTTTCGGAAGGAGTGATAAAAAGTGGCCTATGTCACTATTGTTCTTCAGCTATCTATGTGCAAAATCAGGTCGATGCGCAAGTGAGAGACGGACAAACAAACAAACACGCTTTCGCATTTACAATATTAGTTAGGAAGGATTTATTGCCGGAGTGGATCTCATTTGACCTATGGCTGAAAATACCAAAATCGCTATAGGATTCCACAATCAGAACTGAGTTCCGGTACCTGCCTTCTTTTAATTCGTCATAGTCGCTTAACTATCTTAATCGAGATATCTTATCGCCACCCGTGAAATACTTATAATTGAGGAGTTCCAATGACATTCTGTGGTCTTCTTCATTAGTTCTACTTCATCAAATGATACTTTCTGAATGCAAATTCTTGACTTATTGCTGAAAATATCAAAATCGCTGTAGGTATGCCTACAATATTTGAGGAGTTCCCTCAATTACTGAGGATTCCATCATCAGAACTGGATTTTGATAAAATGGAACAAATCTGGAAGTATATTCTTTCAAATAAAAAAAGAATTTTCTAAATCGGTGTATAAATGACTGAGTTGGTTCTAAGGTAACAGACATAAAAAACATACAACCGAATTGAGAACCTCCTCCTTTTTTGAAGTCGGTTAAAAATAAAGTAATGTAAAATTGTAAAGTAAGGCCACTTAAAAGTGTAAGTATGATTAATGAAACTAAATCAGTACTTATACCCACTGACACCACACACATCACCGAGACAAAGTAGGTGTGCAAAGCCAAATGCATGAAATTAAAACAATTGTCTTTTACAACACCAACTGTTATTATATTTACAGTACCTGGTTTGCGAAACATTTATTTTTAAAATAAAATACAACATGTGAATTCGACTTTATGTTTCCACTTTGTAACTTCTATTCCATCCAGAGGTTCCATCCTACTCGTATATGTAACCAAACAAAGTGGAAGTAACGGTCCTCCATTTCGGCCGCTAAAAACTGTAATATCTCGTAAAGTGCGAACCCAATGGTTTTAAATGTATTTGTATGCATTGTAGTATAATCAAACTTGCCTTTCAAAATAGGCCTTAACAGCAATTCCTTGAATAACTTTTATTTTAACGGTCACAAAGCAAAGCCAACTTTTTGTACCTCTCTCAACGAAACCTTAACCGACAAAACATGATTCTTGCCAATCCAAGTAAAATATGTCTGCCGGAATTGATTTAGTTTTACTAAACCGTAAAAAGTGACATTCATTGGTAGTTTTTATACAATTTCTTTGCAAAAAGATTCTTGCCAATCCAAGTAAAATATGTTTGCCGGAATTGATTTAGTTTTACTAAACCGTAAAAAGTGACATTCATTGGTAGTTTTTATACAATTTCTTTGCAAAAAGGCGGTTACAGAATTGAATTCTATGTCAGCACCAAAATCCGACACGAGTAATTAAATGAGTTTTAAAAATAATGTAGGTACTTGTATTTTCAATAATTTACACTCCATTTCTTAAAATTCATTATTATATGCATCAAGTAAAATACTTCGCGACTGCATAGAGCTAACAATAAATGAACAATAATGTTCTAAACTTCATCTAGTCAGTATGGGACATGCAAAAAATTATCATCATTTTAAGTTAAAAAACTTAACCAAAACACACTGTGTACGTTACACTGTTAAGTACGCTATGAAAGAATTGCGAATATTGAGTGTGTAAACGCGAGCAATCGCAAATTGAAAAGAGAAAGAACTATTGGTAACGTTATAATAACGTTAATATTTAACGGTACTAATAACGATACAAATTTTGGGTATAACGTTATATTAGTAACGTTATATGAAAAATACCGGTAATCCGGTCCCTGACGGTAACTGACGGCGATAAGTTGAAACTCATGGTCAAACGCCACAATGGCTGAAAACGTACATCTGGATATGGTACAATGTTTTTGTCTCACACATAAATGTGTAAGAGTTCAGGATGGTAGAAAATAGAAAGCTGTGGTTTCTGCCCATCCCTCCGGGAAACCGCTTTGCCACGCTAGTTTTTTAGAACCGGCACTGTCTTTCCTGTTATGCCAGCAAGGCCACCAAGCATCATAATGACTTAATTACCAACCAACTAACCATTTTTTATTGAAGATAAAAACGAGAGTGCTTGGCAATGGCAGGCCAAAGAAGCTTTTGTGGAGTTACAACATTGAAATGCCCTGCTGAAACTACGCTTTAGGATCATCATTAACCAAATTTATCAATAAGAAATGTGTTGTCACCAAAGTACCTAAGTATTAACTGGTACACGGTGGTCGGTAGGGTTTCCAGACAAAACCCATATCTAGAAGGACATCCCCCATAAAACTGTTTATGCCGTCAAGCATACTGCAGAACACCACTGCTTATGCTTAGCATGCGGATGTTGGACCTCATTTCTAAATGGGGCTCCAATAATCTGGTGGAGTTCAATGCCTAGAAAACACAGGTGAGCGCGTTCACAGCGAAAAAGTCGCCATTCCTTCCCCTTCCCTCTCTTCCATCCCTAGGCCTGCAGAACAGTATTAACATGCTCGGTATGGACATTCGCTGCGATCTAAACCAAAAGGACTACATCGAAACTATGATTAGAATGCCTCACGTAAACACGGTGTCCTGAACAAGGTGCGACGATTCTTCACGCCTGATCAGTTGTGTGTATTATACAAGTCACAGGTGCGATCTTGCGTGGAGTATTGCTCTTACCTTTGGGACGGCTCCGCAAAGTACCTTCTCGATGCCTTGGACAGATTGCAGCGCCGTGCTGTGCGTATTATCGGCAATGCAGAGGTCACTAACACTCTCGAGCCTTTTCATTTGCGTAGAAATATTGCGTCACTCAGCGTCTTTTACCGTTTATACCATGGCGAGTGATCTGAAGAACTCTTTAATCTCATCCCTCCATCTCCATTCCTCCATAGGAGTACGCGTGCTGCTCTCCGGAGTTACCAATTTACAGTCTCTAATATTCCATCACGCACAAAGAAATTTGGTAACTCGTTTCTTTGTCGCACCTTCAAGAGATAGAATAGTCTACCAGCACACGTATTCCCTCCTTCATATAACATAGGGTCCTTCAACGGAGGCGTGCGGAGGCACTTTGTGGACTGGCAGAGTGAGGGTGACTGATGCTACGTCTCTTACGCTGCACCAGTTGTCCTTGAGCCTGGACTTCACTTCCAAATAACATCAGGTGGAGTGGGGTCATGGCCGAGCTTATTATAAAAAAGCAATTCAGTGTTTAATAAAGGTTTTTAGAGATATAGTCTAATTACTGGAAAAGTAAGTAAGGAAAACTATGTGTGGTCAACCGTGCTGGTTTCAAGTCGTAAAAAATCCATTTTTTAAATGTTTTATTATTATCATTGTCTAAATCTCGAGATTTTGGAGACACGCTATGAAATGTTATATTGTTATCCTCTCTTACTTTCAGGGAAATCATTATGCCGTGGTTTCTGCATTGGATGAGATGAAAAGCATTTTTGGAGGTTCATGTTTTCATGGATCATTTCATTGCATTGCTTTAGAACTATTTTAACGGGACCTAACACGATTAATTGTAAGTAAGTACATATCTACTTACTGCTTAGTTTACACATCTGGTAGTTTCCATAAAAGATTGCGACAAATAAAAAAGATGTCGTTACTCCTTACCTCCTTTGTAATTTTGCGGATTGTATGAGACTGTCCCCCCCTCCTGTTATTTATCGAAAGATCGTAAATAAAAACACATGTATGAGCGTAATTAGTCTTTTTATAACACGAGTTACACGAGTAAATCAGTTTCTAAGTAGTGAAATATGGACTTATTGTACCAACTTAAATCTTATAAAAATTTTTTAGACGTTGATATTCGCATAAATTTTGCGAATGCGAATGCGAAAACGAATGTCAAAAACATGCGAATATTCGCGAATATGTTACGTTGTAAATTTTGGTCCTTGCCTGCCTTTGCTAACCTATAGATAGGTTCGCAATAATTAACAATAATGGTTACCTTCAATCAAAGAGATTTATGTAATAGTTTAACGTCTTTGCCTGCAATCATTGTTGGGAAATGATCGGGTTTCCAAAAACATTAATCCCTCGTAGTTTGTAAGATTAAATTAGTTATTTCTTCATAATATAGACATGTTGCTTTGGCTGACGCTTTACTAGACACCTTCTTTTTGCGTTTTTGAGTAAAACACCTCTTGGAATACGTTGTGACAAGACTTGCAATTAGATCTATAGAAATCAACCTAATTTTGTGTTTACATTTGGTTTTGACATATTGCCGAAGACAATATGACAGCCATCGTAGCGACAACTAGTGGTGGCGTGGCGAAGTTACTGTCAACTTTTTATTTCAAATAACCTTAGATTAAAACAAAACTAAGCAAATAACACATTAAATTATATAGTAGCCGAAACAATTCGGATTATAAACTACTTAATAAATTGCTCTGCTCTCTTATATTGCTCTGCCTCCACCTGACAGCGCAATCTCTCAGCTGCCTCGAACGCCTCGCATAATGATAGCTCTTACCACTTGAAGCAGAGTTGTGGAACGCTCTGGGCCCATAACCTGTTATGGTTTTAGGAGGAAATAAAATATGTTTATAATAATTGAGTACTTTATTTGGAGAGCATACAGAAATATCACCCTACTCCTCCGACGCCATTACTCTCGAGAGTCTATTTTACCATAGACAACTATTAATTCTATTGTCTGCTATTAATTCTATATGCACGTTTCATTTTAACAATTATTTATAATTTAGTATTTTTGTAATATTCGTATTGAATATGGAAAAGACAAACCTCAAGGTTTGTCTTTTTCATATTGCTTTATGAATCAGACTCACTTTGTGAGTATTGTTGGAACTTTTTCAGTAACCTGTATTGTTAAAAAATAAGCCATATACCCCAGCGGATCAGTGACTGGTACCAAAAGCCTTAACGCGAGGCATCAGTGCGGTTGGTGACACTGTGATATGTTAACTGTATATCCACCAATTTCTTGGGTTTATGTAATAATATATTATAATTAACATTATTATATTTAGTATGTATATTAGTCTACTTTTATATAGAAGTACTTATGTATTGGGATATTTATATATTTAAATATAAATATAAAGAATTGTCGTACACAAGTCTGCGTTTTATGTGTTTTCTCTGTCATAGCATTTATTATAGCTATTTACAGGTTTACGTACCGTTTGAGTTATTGGGTAATGCAGCTGCACGGGTAGGGTTTTCTTTTGGTTGTTTTTGCTTGCTTGGTTGTTTGTAGACTAGTGTAAAGCTGGAGGATCAGCGCCGAGATTTGCCCTAGTCAGTTGCGCTTTGCGCCACAGCGCCCATTGCGCCTTTCTGTGCCTATATGGTACCTGCCCAGCGCACGCCTTTGCGCTTTGCGCCACAGCGCGCATTGCGCTTTCTGTGTCTATATGGTACCTGCCCAGCGCACGCCTTTGCGCTTTGCGCCACAGCGCGCATTGCGCTTTCTGTGCCTATATGGTACCTGCCCAGCGCACGCCTTTGCGCTTTGCGCCACAGCGCGCATTGCGCCTTTCTGTGCCTATTTGGTACCTGCCCAGCGCACGCCCTTGCGCTTTGCGCTACAGCGCGCATTGCGCCTCCCTGCGCGTTGCGCCCACACGGCCCTGCGCAGGCATTCAGCTCTCATACAATTACACACGTGCATTCCTCTCAGCTCATCATGTACACACCCACACGTTAACTCAATACAGCACGAATCGAGGCTGTAGTCTCCTTTTACTTCCGCTCCCCCCCCCCTACCCCTTTACCCCCTGGGGCCCGGGAAGATGTTTGCGCCAACGCAACGACGAATCGCTACCGCCCTTTTGTCGGTCAATGAGAGTGCGTATCGTCGTCGCACGGGGGCTATGACGCCTGTACCGGACGAACCTCTTGGATCGCGGGCATCACGCGGTCGCCGAGTCAGTGTGTTACCGAACGTCAGAGCAAACCCACGCCGCGCATCCGAAACGCGCCTGTGAACTCAGCCCAGATGTCTTCGCTCTATGTGAAGTGTCCATTGACAAAGAGCTAGTGATATCAGCTCGCCCCTAATGCCTAACGAACACCAGTGAAACAAGTGAAGTGTGTGTGTGCGACAGCGCGCATCAACGAAAGCCGCTCCAACGCCCGCGCCACTAGCGCCATCCGCGACCCCGTTCAGCTCGTGACCGTGCCTACACCACGAGGCAGATGGTAAACGTGGTCGTGGTTATTGCGAAATTGCCACATGCCTTTTACGCTATCTCAAAGAAATTTATGGTAGAGGGGTAAATAAATTGTTACTAGAAGTACTGTAAATTGCAAGTACAGTGCAAGATTATTTTGATGATCTGCCCTTACTTTACAAAAAAACTTATCACAAGGATTACTTACTTAAGTATTCCTTAGGAAAATAAAATTAAAGACACTTTAAATGACACTGATGAGGAATACCCTAGTAGGGAATAAGTTCCTCCACCTAATTAAATGTTTATGATTTTCATTCTTATTATTAATCGCATCGCGACCTGTTTCAGCTTTTTTGGATTGTTGATAACGTTGTTTATAATGTTTCGTTGGATTGTTGATAATGCAAACTGCTGCAGTTAATAATCAGGTTGTACTTAGTATTTTCGCTATAGGCACATTTTTCCTAAGTCATATTAAATTTAGTCGTTGAGTAAGCTCTAACCATCGTTAAATGCCTTGATATTTGACGTGACATTTAACAATCGTTCGTATTACCTACATAAAATTTAATACCTGACTTTGGAACAATCGGCCTTTAATTAATAGGGTTAAGTATAAATTAGTAGTGTGAACATTGTTATTATCTTTGTCCTTTATTCTATATTACTAAACTTTAAAATTTAATTATTTTTTTAATTATAATATAACCATAATTAACCACTTACTTAAAAAATCTATTGAACTTGAAATTTTGGAAAATACTTTCTTTAGATTACTTATATATTTTAATGATTAATTTTAGTTTCATTTTATGTTTTCACAATAAAATTCACAACGATAGCAATATTTTTTTTTATCTAAAGTAAATCAAGTTAACCAATTTGCCTTTGAAAGTAGAATTTTATTATAGGATTTGGTTAAGATACAGCAATAACTAAACCAAAAAGGGTACCTTACTTCAAAATTTACTAATATTATTTTTGTCAATATGACTGTTACATTAATGCAGAGTATTTTGTGTTAAATGCAATTAAGGTATAGAACGCATTTAAATTGATTTTTAATGTAAGACACATGCTATTTCGGAATCCATAAAGATACTCTTAGTTTTGCTTGCATAGCTTTATAGAGCTCTCAAACTATAAGCAACTTTGCCATAGACAACAAGTAAGTAGAATAAATAGTAAAAAAAATACAAGCAATTATTATAAATAAAATTTGTTTCTTGCTTCTCCTGAAAAGTAGACCTTTGTCCCTTACATTAATTCATATTTCCACAATCGATATTTCATTGCATAGGTATTTAACAATAGGTTCTCTAAATAATTTCTGCCACACAAACACTAATTGCAATAACAGCTAGCTACCTGCGCGTCGCGCGCCAGACACAATAGAATTTTTAATTGTCTTTGCCGATAGTCGGCAAGTCGACGCTAGGTACCACAAGACTAGTTACTAAAATTTACAATAAAAATAAAAATGTAGTATCGTCTACCATACATCATCAGTATTCATCAATGCTATGATAATCTACCAAACAAAATAATGTAAATAACGTCTATCAAGTAGTCCGTCCCTCGCTGTAATATAATGGTATTTCAATACGTAAGTGGGAGGGAGATAACCTGATTGCAGGCATTGCAGCAGTGTCCCTGCGAGTGCATGCTAGACTCGAGGAGTCGAGTCGCACGCAGGCGCCGCGCGCCGAATGCATTGTTTGTTTAGCTAGGTCTATACTACAGGCTGTTTATAAAATGTCATTTTAAGTAATTTTTTATGTTATTTACGGTGATGCTTTTTTTAAAAGTTAGGTCTAGATCGTTTAGCAAACGAGGGACTTTTATGTTGTAAATCCTTATTGAAGAAGTGTTCTTTTAATAAGTTGTATTTAATTTTATGTTGTATAGGTAGAACATTGCAATTTTTGAAAGGTTTGTTATCGTCATTTTTATGTTGTTCTTTTATTTTGGGAGACCGGTTTCTCTGCTTGAAATACGGAGGCAAAGTATTTAGCAAAAGCGTCGGCTGCAGCTTGTTCCCTCACCTCAGTACATTTATATTTATATGTATCTGTGTTCCTTCTATCTTTTTTCTTCTCTTTAACATAGTTCCAGAATTGTACCGGATCGTCAAATATATTTTTTGCAGTAAGTCCATATATCGTCGATATTCGTAATCAATCATCTTTTTAACTCTCTCTCTATAGTATTTAAACATGGCCTTGTTGAACTCACCACCCTCTAGCTTGAACCTCTTATGATGGAAATGTTTATATTTTATATTTTTTATTATTTCTGCATTGTACCATTTAGGATAAATGTATCGCTGATTACGCGTTGTTCGTTTTTTTGAGGGTACGTAAAGACCTATAGTTTTATACAGCTTATTATAAAATAACTGAACAGCATTGTTAATGTCGGTTATTGTTGACAGATAGGACCAGTCCAATTCCAACAGTGTCGTATACAGACCCCCAAAGTCCGCCTTGCGCCAGTTTCAATCTGGACTGGCTTCCGAGCGAGCCTTTACGGGTTGTAAAGGTGATGACATCAACGATACCCCAACGCATGGAAGTCTTGTCATTATATCGAGCATAGGGGTCAATCTTAACCAGAGGTTCTTCACTACAAGATACCGTTATCTGATTGGGCACAAAACTGCCCAGCACGAGATCTAGTATACCGCCATGACCATTTAAAACTTTGTTATATTGTTTTAGCGAACAAAAGTCACAGAAAGATTCAAAATTAATTTTTACATTAGCACTGCAAGAGTTCAAATAAAGTCCCTAGGATTAATACATTCATGTCAAGATAACTACAAATTGCATTTTCTATACATGTCAAGACTTTCAAATATTGCTCATCCCTATAGTTACGTGGCAAATATACGACACAACATAAGATTTTTACTTTTTTATATGATACAATAGCGAATAGTAATTCTTTGTCATCAGTCATACCAATGTACTACTCGTACATCACAACAATCACGAAAAGCGAACATAACTCCTCTCCAACCACAGTCACCTGCCCTGTCTTTGCGTACCACATGGTAGCCAGGAGGGAAAAATTCACTGTCTGACACTGAGCTCGTGAGAAATGTCTCTGTTACAGCTATAATATCATAATCACTTTGCGTAAAACTACTAAGGAATGTGGTAGTCTTCGTCCTTAGGCCAAGAACATTTTGGTAACACAAGTTGATCTCATGGAATTGCGGTCGACACTTGGTTGACCTTGTCTTTGGCGCGAAAGTTCTGCCGCCATGGCATAACACATATGTCTGTCGCCCAGTTATCAGACGACATCACACTTTCGGCATGCTTCAATGCAACTCCAAGTTTAAACGACGCATAGCGTCCCCGAGAATTCAGCTTTTCAACCGTGCATTCGTCACTGCCACATATTGAGTTTAGGTGTTCACGAACTTGCTCAACTGTGGTACCCTCCCGCACATAGTATAGGTGTAGGTATCTTTGCCTCTCAGCTGCATGCAACATCGTAGAGCCAGGCGCCGCTGTACCCCTGAGTACCCCGGGAATTGAAGCTCGGGACCGTTTACGCCTTACAACTTCCCAGTCCTCTTTATCAGTGCCTTCACTGCCTTGGTTGTTCGTGTCGGTTAGCGGTGCGGAAGATTTTACCTTTTGGGTACGGTCCTCAGGTACAGGAGCCCCAGACGCTTTAGTTGTACTGGGGACAGAAGTCGCAGATGAGTCTATATCAACATTGGGCGACACGGTATTTGGTTGAGGTTTCCTTTGAGACTGCTTATTTTTTTAATTTTGTGTATTTTCAAAAGTTGGTTTTTTCCCAGGAGTTGGATGTGCTGGAGTACTACTAGACGTCAAGATTTTGGATATCGGCGTCCCTTCAGAAGACTTATTGATATTTGACTTGCATAATTCTTCTAATTGGAAGACCTTGTTTGTAATCAAATTAATTTTATCCATAAATTCCGATTTAAATGCCAAAAATTGCTCAATAAGTAAGTAATTTATTAATTTTGTTGATAAGCTGCGCTTCAAAATTAACTTGTAGGTTTTTTATTTCCTGGACAACAGAATCCTTCAAGTTATTAACTGACATATTTTCTCCTGTGTTTTCATTAGAGTTTGTGCGTATCGCGGCCTACGGACAGTCACATTATCAGGAGTCTGCATTGAGATGTCGAGGCAGTGGCTAGTCGTACTTAGATCTTGCGTAAAGTGTTGTCGCACTGGAGTGTGAGAATTATCTCCTTTTGCTTGTCTACTGCGACATTCCACACAGATCCAAGACTTCTTAAACTCCGCAGACAACGTATCAAATATATCGGTAGCAACATTTACACAATTAATATCAAAGATTTGCTTACATTTAGCGCATTTCTTATACGGGCCGTCTTCGCTTACTTCGCCGCGGCAGCCAGCGCACGGAGCTTTCCTAGATCCCATCTTTAGGCCGTCCGTAGTAGGTAGATGTTGCAACGTGAATGGGCTTAATGTGAGTTGCAGCTGATGGTTCCTCTTCAAATAATTTGTCAAGCCACAAAGCAGATATCACAGTAGCGGTGTCGTTTAATTGTCGCTCGATATCGCGGTAGCGGCCGCCCGCCACTCGTATAATGGCGGCGCGGGCACATGAGTAACTACCCTACAGAGTGCAAGCTCTCTAACAACGCGCAAAATTCATACCTATTCTGATAGGGCTGACACCCGTTTCACGTGTAAAAAAATTAGGGAGGAAAAATAAAATAAGGTAAGTAGGTAGAGGTACATAATAAAACGTATATTTCAAAAGGTATAAAATAAGGTTTAGTGTAATTTGACACATACTTAATTTAAATTATTTCAAAGATAACGAAACATTGAAAAAATTCTCTTCTGTACTGAATCGAACGCGCGTCCTCCGCAAATAATCAAATATTACGAATCTTTAAAGCAGTCATAACTTAACTGATTGTTTAAAATATTAAAAAAAGAAATATCCTTATTTTTTCCGGAATTATTCATACACACGGTGCAAGAGTTGGGAATTGTGTAAGTAACCCGACTTAGTTTTATATATTTAGATTAAACACTAATATAAATAATTAACCGTGTCGCGTAGCCGTGAAAGAACATACTACCACCCCCTCTCTTCCCTTGGGTGTCGTTAAAGGCGACTAACGGACTAAACACTGCACATACATCCAACAACTTAGAGCGGCGATGGGCTCACCACCTGTCACGCTGAGCACATGTGCAGTCGCAATTAGGTGATAAGTGGACTATGATAGAGGACTGCTTTTGCTGTCCTCATTTCCTAGTCTCTGACTAATTTTTAATATAATTTTATATTTCTTAATGCTATGTTTGTTTATTTAATGTGATTTTTTTTGGAATTCTTTGTACTACTGATTCAATTAACTAAGGTTCATATCATTTTCCCGAAATTACTTCCGATTATTTTTCATTATTGTCATGTTGTGTTTGCCTATAATGTAATGTACAATGCATTGATTTGTAACTATTATTATTGACATTACCATTTTAGATATAAGCTGTAATGTAAAAATGTTGGTAGACCTAATAGTTAAAATAAAAAAATATGGTAAAAAAACTTAATCAAAAAAGGAGCTTTTATTTAAATGCGCTAAAAAGAAAAAAATAAACTTTTACTAACAACTTAAAACGTCATTACACAATTTATAATGATATAAAAGGTTGTCGCGAGATTTATGTACTCGTATTTTCTTAGATTGAAAATTTTAATAGTTAAAAACTATTGCATCAAGTTATTTAATTTACTTGTTTATTTATAGTATAATTCTCGGAACAACCTTAGTTATCATATACTCGTAAATTGTGTAATGACAATATAATTTGTTATTATAGTAAAAGTTTTAAAGTAAAAAAATATTTTTTTCTATTTAGCGCATTTAAATAAAAGCTTGCTATTTAAAAAGTTATTTTACTTTTAAATTATTTTTTACTTTTTCCTTGGAAACTTTTTCATCTCACTGAACGTGTAGGTATACTACTGAATTAATTCAAGCCTTCCAAACCACCAACTCACTACCCATCAAAAACGGTCTATCCATTAAGACGAATCAAACTCGACGCGATTGTGTGCTTAATTACTGAGTTTCTATGGCCATTTTCCAGCTTCATCATCAAACCCTGGTTACCATCTAGCACCAAAAAACTCGTCAAAACAAATCAAACGAGCTCATACTCGATGGGGTTATGTCGTTTAATTACTGAGTTCCTATGGCCACCTTTCATCTCCATCATCAGACCCTGGTTACCATCTAGCACCAAAGCACTCGTCAAGACAAATCAAACGAGTCCATACTCGATGGGGTTATGTTGTTTAATTACTGAGTTTCTATGGCCATCTTCCT
The DNA here is from genome assembly GCA_963921215.1 of Scoparia ambigualis. Classification (NCBI taxonomy): domain Eukaryota; kingdom Metazoa; phylum Arthropoda; class Insecta; order Lepidoptera; family Crambidae; genus Scoparia; species Scoparia ambigualis. Next base: position 23,480,861 of record OY992502.1, on the reverse strand, counting down.
GCTCCATCATCAGACTCTGGTTACCATCTAGCACCAAAGAAATCGTCAAGACGAATCAAACGAGCCGAAACTCGATGGGGTTGTGTAGTTTCATTACAGAGTTCCTATGCCCCCCTTCCAGCTCCATCATCAGGTCAGCACCATGTCATCATAATATTGCATTGTCACGCGATTTACACACGTATGCAAAATTTCAGCTCAATCGGTTGAAGATATCGGCTTCAAAATTGAGTTGCAAAATTCCACCCGAACAAAAGATAAGTACATAATAATATATTACATACATTGCAAGTTAAATAAAAGCTTGTAATAAATAACCATTCGGGGATAAAAGTCTTGATTATGTGTATGTACGAGTATGTATATAAATATTTAAAACACTGTAATAGTAAAATCCCAAATTCGTCAACAAAATCACTCGAATAACTGAATCTCATCTAATGCGCGCGAACGTGCGGCCCTGTGCGTCATACCACAATTGGACCGGCGCAAACCAGTTTTTACCACGGCGGCGCGTCGGTGAACCTGTCGGTGAGAGGTCACGCACACATCGCCGCGCATAAGTATGAGTACACCTACAGCGGGCCGCTTATAGGCAGCTTGCATTCTGTAGGGTATTTATTCATGTGGCGCGGGCGCACGGTCACGTGGTGCAGGCACAGCGAAGCGACACACAGCGAGAGTGAAGAGTTGTAGGTCAGGTAAAGTGTTTAGTGGCGACCTCTGTCGATAGCTGCGGTTTTTATTTCGGTTTTTCTTATATTAGCACCGATCGGCGATCCGGCGGAAATATTATAAGAAACAATTTTTTGAAAGTGATCAAGTCGAACAAAAATACAAAAATATTATTTATGAAATTGCGGTGGTTTGAACCGCAGATACTTGGATTGCTCCGAGCAGCAATCTAATCCGCTGGACCAAGGAATCGAAAATTACAACGAGGAAAAATTTGTACTGCTGTCGTAGAACTAGGTAGGTAATAGTGTCACTATGCTGCCGTTGCCGTCGGAACAATAAGATTTGAAGCACTGTTTCAAGCGACCCACGTCAGAAACAATAAACTTGAAGTACCGACGTTAAGATATTTTAAGGTGTAAGAATTCTCTTCTGTTAATTAACTAACTTTGCTTTTGACTGATTTAACTATGTTTTAGTTCCATACACCGCAACAGCACCATCCACTTCCGCATTAATTTACACTTGATTTTCTTGATACTGGTTGTAGTGTTTTTGCTAATAACGTTAATCCTTGTATTTCACAGCACATTTATCTCATTTAAGTAGCTTTTTTTAATAATTATAGAAATTTAAATTTAATCCTTATAGCAAATACGGAGACCTTGTATGAACTTGACGCCACCTAGCGGCGAACAATATACTACCTAGCCGTGAAACATTTTATGGTTTTATTTAATTACAAACCTACAAAAGCTTGCGTTTGGAATATTCTTCCTTTTCCCCAAGAGGGACAAAAATTTCAAATGTATCGAATGCGAATATTCGTTACATCACTAACATACATCCAACAACATTAGAGCGGCGTTGGCCTCATCAAAATGATACTACCAACCCCTCTCTTCCCTTGTGTGTCGTAAAAGCGACTAACGGACTAAAGACTCACCACCTAAGCACATGTGCAGACTGTGCAGTTGTTTCTTGCTGAAGCGTGGACTGTGTGGGCGTGGTCTGTGTTGTCCATAGATTCAAATGATTACTAATTTTACCATAAACTTCAAATAAATATTTCAAAAAAGTTGTTGATTTATGTAAAACAAAGTTCATTCATTTTTCCTTAAGCTAATACATGTTTTTGTTTTTAGTTACTTTCCTTGTATTCGTAACGAAAAGCACAGTGTTTACCACGGGTGAAAGTCTATTTAGTCCCTTGAACTATTGGAGCCCTCGCTACCTTCGGGCGCCAAACCCCGTCTCGGGACTAAATAAGCTTCTTTCACCCCTAGGGTAACAGTGTACTATTATTCACGTGGACAGAATTTAGCTTTGTAATTTTTAATTGTCTAGTAATTTCGGAGCCTATTCAATGCAAACAATCAAAGAATACAATAATTATAAAATAATACTTATTAAATAATTAATGTGCCCTGTGAAATTAAAAAGTTGCACTCCAGAAAGTTATATGTCGCCCTATGTCGGTTTATTTGTTAAGTTTAAATCATAAATTACTAAACGTTCCTCTTGTTACACATTACAACAATAATCATTCATAATGGACATCCTAAGTGCCCGCACATACCTATAGTTATTAACGTATATTTTTATCATAACTATCCAAACTACTGTTTGATGTATTTTTAATTCACTTGTGTTTACAATGAAAGCACACGTGTCGTTCCTGCGAAACTTTTTATTTTCAGTATTTGCTTTGATAACTGCTGTGAGTGCCAAAGATACCTTTGTGAGTACACGTAGTAGTGTTTCAAAATTCAGCAGTAATTTATTCCCACTTCTACGACACGCACGACTAACCCGAGACTAGGTCTTTACACCCCCCGGAGAATCGGGTAAGGGAAAGGGACTGGCTGGTAGATACCTATGAAGGGAGCTCACCCACACCCACAAGTCTGCAGATGATACAAACGCGTTCACTGCCGTATGAGAGTGTTCATTTTTGTTTACAACATATCAATGTTACTGCTGCACTCAGAGGCATCAATTAGATTAGCGAATACGTAGTGCACCTATGATTTTTTTCATTAAGATTTAGTTATATCAACATTTAAAACTTCATTTTTTTATTATTAGATTTTGATCTCGTTATCTTAATTTCGGAGCTGGCCTGGTTTCACTTCATTATTAACATCCTTAAGTTTAATGAAACCATTAATTTCATCAATAAATATATTTTCCAGGGTCCTTATACTGTAGAATGGACTGAATTCGAAATATGCCGCGGCTTCAGAATTATGAACTCCTTACAATTAGATTTGAAAACGGTATATGAAGACAATGTGTTGAAACTAAAGGTCAACGCCACGTTGCCTGAGAACGTACATCTGGATATGGTAAAATGTTTTTCTCTCACACATACTTGTATCAGGGTTCAGGATGGTAGCAAATGAAAAACAAATGCAGATGAAAAATGGGTTCTGCCCAGTTAAAGAAGATTTATCTATTCCATGGTTCTGCCCACCCTTCCGGGAATGGAGCGTGATGTATGTATAATCAAAAAAATCCACTTTGCCACGCGAATTACTCCCACTATTTGACTGTGGCATCCGCGTTATCCATGTAACCCCTCCAGAACAGTTATCAGCTACGACGGCTTGAAGAACCTCAAAGATTCTAGCTGCCCATACCCGCTAACACTGTTAAGGCCAAAGGCTAAAAAAAGCTATTTTCTAAATCTTTTAGCAGCTTTGGTCATGTAGATAGGATGGATGAATAAAAACTATCGAATAAATTGCATGAGACGAGAGCGAATAGACAGTTGTAAGGAGAATACTTCGGAGGAACGTACTCAGTTTTCGTAAAAGATCAAGTCAAGAGTACCCTAAATGCTATTAAAAAAGCGTGTCATAATCGTAGCAAATAGAAAGGTATGCTCTCTGCCTACCCCTCGGAGAAACGGGTCTGATATATGTATAGATTACAGCTAAGTTTATGAATAATCGTAAATGGAAAGATATGGTCGTAGCCCTGCCTGATTCAGGATAGCGGGTGCTTTTGCCATTTCAAGATCACAATCTGGAATGAACGCCTTAACGTTGACTTTGTTTTAAGTTTAGAACATTGCACTATTATCTTCTTATTCTAGCAAAGTCATGAAACAATAGTTGCAAGTACCTATATATTAAAAATCATGTGGAAAGCGTAAGCAACTAATATTACCATATTTTTGTTTTAGATAAAAGTGAGAGTACTTAGCAATGATAGGCCAAAGAAGCTTCTGTGGAGCTATAACATAGAAAAGCCCTGCAGACACTTCGCTCTGGAAGCATTATTAACCAAAATTATAAGTAAGGATTGCATTGTCACCAAAGTAAGTATTAACTTTTAATCGTCTCTGTGGTCTAGTGGCTAAGCCACTGGTCTCAGACCCAGGGGTCCTGGGTTCGATACACAGCAATATTTGTGTACCGTTACTTTTATTTCAAGAAACCTTATTGGCACAATTAATGTTTTTTTATTTTCATTTTTATTTCGTTTTGTATTGTTACTATGTATGTTGTTTTATTTTTATTATTTTTTAATATTGTGTATTGTTACCAGAATACAAGCGCGCGGCAGCGGCTAATGTCACTGTGCCTATGCTGACGCTGGGGCCTAATTGGCCACAAAATATTTATTTGTTTGTCCCTTATATACTTGTGTACTTTAGCTATATTTTTTTTATTATTTTTCTAATGTTATATTGTTTGTGTGGTAAATAAATGTTTTCTTTCTTTCTTTCTTATTGTGAAACTGTTAGTTGATCCAAATAAATGTAAAAAACGCGTCAGGAAAGTTGCACCTATAATGTTGAAAGCGTTAAAAGGCTGTGAAGACCGCTTGCCTTGACAGGTCTTGTTTGGTGCTTGTAGTTTATTGGACTACCAAATAAGTCCCATAAAAACTTTTATTTTTGAACTGTTTTTTTATTATCCTTGTGTAAATCTCAGGATATTTGGAATTACGCTTTGTAATGTTACGTTGTTATCCTTACTCACTTTTAGGGAAGTCATCATGCTGAGGTCTCTGGATTGGATAATGTGATGGAAAACATGTTTGGAGCTTCATTTTTTTATGGATCGTTCCATTTACGAACATCTCTACACGAGAAGAAACGGAACTTGTTTTGTGTGTCTGGATTAATCTCGATTAAAAAAAAGGACTGAGTTGTTCGGAAAATTAAATATTATTCTAATAGTTTGCTGTTTTATTCTATTAAATTATATTATCCAAACCACGATCAAAACCAACCAGAAATCTGAGTTATTACGATTCTAAACTTTCTATGGTGGACTTAAAATCGCAATAACTCAGTTAAATAAATGTTTTTATAAATATTTTCTATAATCTATTAAGATCTCTGTATTTTACTTTAGAATGAATGGTTTTTGGGTTTAAAAAAATTTACTTGGTAGTTTGTCTGGAAAACCGAAATGCGTGAACCCTCTTAAGTTACAATAAAATAAATTCTAACGTATCAAAGGGCAATCTACCATTATTAAGCACAGGGTTATATTTCATACTGCCTTTAGCCAAAAACGTGTTAAATACAGGCTGCCGAGAACCCATCGACTTGATAATGCCGCTTAACAGCAACTGGATGAGGAAGATCATCATTAGTCAGCTACAGACTTAACACTTTCACGAATAGCACGTCTAAAGGAGGGGAGTGTTATTAATTTATGCTTGTATATTAGGTCCTTACATGTGAAATTGGCGTTTTGTCGTACTGGCCACTTTGATCTCAAATATCTCCTCTTTGGTTAGGAATTCCAATTTGTAATTTATACAGCTATTTACTCATCCTTTTATGTTTTGAAAACCGTAATTTTTTTGTTTTTCGCTCTTTTGGTTTTTTCTTTACGTATGGAAAACTTGAAATATTGCATCATTTACGAGTACGACTTCCATCGTGGCACCAGGCAGAAACGGCTCGAAGAAATAATGATGTGTATAGCGGCGGTGGCGCAAAAGAAAACAGTGCGTTTTTGATTCCAGGGTGGATCTCACAAAAATATTTTTTTTTTATCTTCCACGGGAATTTCTCTATAAAATCAATCTTTTGGGATACATTCTACAGTCTACCTTACTGACAGCTTTTTACAAGTATTTGGAGCATGTTATCTCTTGTAGATTTTGAGTAATCAAGAAAATTTTATTTATTGCCGTGAATGTAATGACATCTACAGGAGTGTAATGACATTTTCATATTACAGTATAGGAATGAAGGTATTAAGTGGCAATAGGTAGGTATTATGAATACATGTAGGTGTTAATTCTTGTAATTATCTTATTTATCTTATAAGGATTATACAAACTTAATAAAAAAAGTAACTATCAATACTTCGTATTAAAAAAAAAAATTAAAAATAACAATAGTAAGTACCTAAGTAAGTACTTAATATTAAAAGTTAGTTTGAATAACTATAACAATATATTTTTAGGCATTATTATAATAATACGTACGATTTCGTCGGATAGGCCGATCAGTTTCAGTCTCATCAGGAGACCATGCTCAGGTAATGCAAGATAACTACGCCGCCGTAAGGCTCTAGGTCCTCTAAAATCTACTCAAAGATAAACTCAAACACAAATACTACTCAAAACATAATATAGTGGAAGATAAATTAAAAACAAAAAAAACTCTGAGCAAAACTACAACTCGAATCAAAAATACAACTCGAAACAAAAATACAACTCGAAACAAAAATACAACACGAAACAAAAATAAACAACAATATACTTCGTAGAATTAACAAGGCTTTGATTTTTATAGTAAGAGAACAGTAACAATACTTTATCTCTTAGATATAATAGGTAACAATTATGTTTTAACTGCAATATAAAAAAGCAAGGAATAATTAGGTGCTAATTAGGAACATAAATTACAACTTTGATTTACATTTGCCCAATAAAAAATATTCCAAATCCGTAGCATCTTCAAGATCAAGAGAATTTTTAATTCGTAAAGTACTTAGTTTCAAAATCACCTAAGTACTTTAAGTTCGTAATCAGATTATAAAACAAAAAAAATAATCTTAAACTTAATAGTAGGCTTTTTATTTCTTTGGATTTTGAACGTAATGACTAAGAGCGTAATGACAAGACGAGCAATGTTAAATTATATTTTTTGTTAAATAAGAAGTTAATAGGTAAAACGCCACACATTTATCGTTGGGCACCAAGGTCTAATAAATGCATAAATTAGAATTTACTTATGGTTGATCCTTTTACAGTTATCGGTCACGGCACGATCAAAAATAAATTTTAAAAATTTCTAAAGTCGAAACGTCATCGTGAACTGAATGACAGATTTTCGGTGACAAAACTTTGAATTGAATTATTTTCCAAAATATTAATTATTTTTAATTATTATATCTATTAACTTAATGGGACATTCATCAAGTCACAGTGATTTTTTTATTTTTTGGTCCTAGTAGTAGTTTTTTTTTTATAATTATGTTATTCTAAGGAGCCCAGTTGGCTTCAAGCGTCTGAATGACATTTTGCATAGTTTTTTATGCTTATTTTTTTAAAGAGTAATAAAACACATGTAATTGTTTCTTACCTAGTTAGTATAATCGTGTACTCATTATTTGCAGCTAAAATTAATTTAGAAAAACTGAAATTCTATAAATAATCAACGGTAGATTGTTGATAACGAATGTGTAGGATCCACCCTCCAACGTTTTCGTTCAGGAAATTTCGACTTGTAGAACAAGCCCCGTGGTCGACCTGAGACCAAAGTTGATAACGAAGAACTTATGGCTATTGTGAAAGCGGATCCATCGCATAGCTCGTCCGAGTTAGCTGCAGGCTGCGGTGTTAGTGATAAAACTGTTTTAATCCACTTAAAGCAAATTGAGAAGGTGAAAAAGCTTGAAAGGTAGGTACCTCATGAATTGAGTGCTGCAAACCGACAAACGCGCGTCGACTGCTGCGTTACTTTACTCAACCGGCACAATAATGAAGGGATTTTAAATCGAATCATTACCAGTGATGAAATTGGATCCTGTACGGTAATCGGAAATGCTCATCGCATTGGCTGAACCATGACGAACCATCTTAATCTTGCCCCAAGCGAAAATTGACTCAAAAAAAATTACTTGTGAGCGTTTGGTGGACTAGTGCCGGTGTCGTTCACTAAAGCTTTCTTAAATCTGGCCAGACGATTACTGCGGATGTCATTTGTCAGCAACTGCAAACCATGATGGAAAAGCTAGCTGCTAAACAACCGAGGCTGATCAATCGCTCTAGGCCGCTGCTGCTTCAAGACAACGCTAGACCACACACTGCACAACAGACGGCAACCAAATTAGAGGAGCTTCAATTGGAATGTCTAAGACTTCCACCGTACTCCCCGAACCTTGCTCCAACAGATTAGCATTTTTTCCAATATTTGGATAACTTCTTGCAAGGGAAAAAAATCAACGCCGATGGGGCAGTCCAAATCGCCTTCAAAGATTTTATTGATTCCCGTCCGAATGGTTTTTTTTAGTAAAGGGATCAATGAACTACCTATGAGATGGCAAAAGTGCATAGATAGCATTGGTACATACTTTGATTAAATATATATATTATATTAAAAAAAATCGAATTATGTTCCTCCCTTACAAAACGCTAATTTCATATGTAAGGACCTAATATATAAATAATAATCAGGCAAGGCTAAAGGCGACTTGAGTATCAACGCCATACTCTCCATCTGCTGAAAAGCTTGGTGCAGTGGCTGAGTTCATCATCCTGCCACTGCACAAAAAAGGATCATCAATACAATGCGACAACTTCTCAACTCTAATTTCTCACGCCAGCAAAGTATTGCTTCATATTATTAACAATCGCATCTGACACTACCTGGCATATACCGCAGGAGTAGGCGGGTTTTGTGAAAGGACAAATTTCAATCGTCAGGCAGGTTGTGGAAAAGGCCTACGAATATAACACACTTGGTGTTTGTGTGTTGCGGTCGCTATGTGCATCGTTAACTACAGCAAAGCGTTTGACAGTGTCAAATGGGAAAATTTGTGAACAGTGCTTTCTGAGATTGGAATCCCCGACCACCTTACTGCACTTCTTGAGAGTCTGTCTCTGAGCAGTCAGGGAGTGGTCAAGGTGGCTGGATTAACCTGAAAATCTTTTAAATTTGAAAAAGGGGTTCGGCAAACCTGCATTTGGCTCCCATTTTGTTCAATGCGTACGGAGAATATATCATGAGGCATACTTGCAACGACTGGGACGGAGGAGTATGTATTGGTGGAGTGAAAATAACCAACTTCCGATATGCCGATGACTCTCATAGCTACAAATAAATTTGTTTTTATATAAATATTTTTTTACGTTTACGCGGCTTATTAATATACTACCCCCGTCGTTTACTTAATTCACCTGCGTTAATGCACCCAGGTGAATTAAATATTTTATTTGTAATCTTAATTCACCTAGGTACATTATGTATACTTCGTTTACCACCCCTCTCTTCGATTGAGTGTCGTAAAAGGCGACTAACGGATTATAGACTGCAGATATATCCTACAGCATAAAGCGGCGATGGGCTCATCATCCATCACGCTGAGCACATGTGCAATCGCTATTTCGTGAAAAGTGGACATTGCCTAGTCTCAGACTAATCCTTCGGTAATAATATTCATGATTGTATGTATATGTATGTATGTATGATGTATGTATATGTATGTGTTATTTTTAACATGAACATAAACGGTCTCGGCCGGACACGGCTAGTTACGAAACCGTTCCTTTTGTAACACAACACAATACATATATTTCAATAATTGGTCCTAATGGACAACTAAGTGCCTGGAGATATAGCTATTGACTTTTTTTTAATCAACGCTATCTAAACTACTAACTGTTTGATGTATCTTTAATTCACTTGTGTTAAAGATGAAAGCACACGTGTCGTTTCTGCAAAGCCTTTTATTTTCACCCATTACTTTGATAACTGCTGTGGGGGCCAAAGATTCCTATGTGAGTGTGTACGTAGGTTTCTTAATTCAGCAGTATTTTTTTCCCATATTCACGACACGGGTAACCCGAGCCGAGTTGTGAGAGTAAAGACTCGCATCCTAGGATGCAGGTGCAGTTAGAAATCGGGCAAATGAAGGAACCTTCTCTAATAGAGAAATGTGCAAGTTTATCTAAGGTTTTCCGGTTTTGCTGTAAGCCATTGACGCAAACAGCTCTCTTAATATTTTTTAAAGGACGACAATCCTGGAATAGGATGTGGCCATCACCGGCCATGGACATGTGCAGTAAGTCATGAAGGCAAGATCTCCGCCTTCTTTGAGAGCCCTATTTACACGCTTCTCTAAAAACCTGATCTTATAGCGCACCGGAATAGGCTTTGTCAGCGCTCGTATAGAATCCCGCAATATTTTGAACCGATTTCGGCCTTAGCGACTGCGTCTGGAAAGCGTTCAGGAAGAAATAAAGTTAATGATGATTGCGCAACCTGATACCTCTGAAGGGAGCTCACTCACAAATCTGCGGGAAAAACTGCCGTTATTCGACTCTGTGTTCATTTTCTTCACAAGATAACAATGTAACTGTACTCAGTTACATCAATTAAGATGAATGATTTTTTAAAAGTAGGACTTAGCTAAATCAATATTTAAATATTAGATTCTTAGATTTTCATTGTTAATATTAACGGAATTGGCCTGGCCTCACTTGATCATAAGCATCCTGTAAAATTCTTAAGTTTAATGAAACGTCATTATGTCTATCTATATTTTCCAGGGTCCTTATACATAAAGAATGGAATGGCATCGAAATATGTTGCGGCTTCAGAGTAATGAACTCCATACAATTAGATGTGAAAACGGAAACTGACTTCTTCTCTCTCTCAAGTCAAGAGTACCCTGAAGGCTGGTAAAGAAACGGGTCAGCAAAAGCTATGCTCTCTGCCTGCCATCTGGAAAACGAGTGTGATGTATGTATACAGGGTGGTATTTTGTAATGCCACCTGAAGGGAAAGTACTCATAATACTGTAGATAGAAAATTTGACTCAAAGAAAACATTCACATCAAAAATAAAGATTTTTGAAAAGAAATAAAACTACATTCAAAGTTTTTTGAAAATTCGCTTGCTACACCCGGGCATCGAACCGACTAAAATCTGTAAAAATTACGCCCTGTACTTTTATTGCATCGATCGTTAGGGTCAATTATAAGGATGAAATCTCTTCAACAAACTTGATAAATTAAATAAAATAAAATAAAATTAAATTAAAGGAAACCAAATTTTTCAGATTTTAGTAGGTTCTATTCCCAGGTGTGGCAAGCGAATTTTTGAAAAAAAAAAACTTCGAATGCAGTTTTCTTTCTTTTCAAAAATATAGGAATGTTTTCTTTGAGTGAAATTTTCTATCTACACTATTAAGAGTACTTTCCCTTCAAGTGGCATTACCAAATTCTACCCTGTAAACAACAGCCTGTATCCATGCCCTGCCTGATGCGGGTTAGGGTGCTCTTGCCATTTTACTATCACAATCTTTACTAAACGCCGTGACCTGGTACTATTTATCCTCATATGCTAGCAAGGCCTCCTTCCAGTCATAAACCAATTGTTCCGAACAAATTACTGTAAATAATTTTGCGGAAAGCATAAGGAACCAACTATGTACAAACTAACCTTTTTTATTTTAGATGAAAATGAGAGTACTTAGCAATGATAGACCAAAGAAGCTTCTGTGGAGTTACAACAATAAAAAACCCTGCCGACATTACGCTCTGGAAGCATTATTAATCAACGTTTTCAGTAAGGAATGCATTGTCACTAAAGTAAGTATTAACCGGTGGTTTTTATGGTTGGTATGGTTTCCGGGCAAAACGCGACCTAGATGGCCCTCCCCCATAAAATTATTCCTGCCGTCAAGCATATAGTCCGGTCGTGGGACATTAAATTCCATAAAGAAGTTTTGATAATTCTAAAACTTTTCGTTTTTGCTGAGTGGATAGAGTATGTGGATTGTGAGCTACTTTTAAAAAGTTAGAAGTTTTATGACTGTGCTTTAGGTATGGTTTAGGTATTTCATAATATTTCGTGTAACGTAATGTATATAATATTAAAGTTTGAAATGTTGAGTGTTTTATAATAAGAACTATCTTATCTTTGTGTTGTAAAAAGTTTAGAAACATAATATATGTGGAACTATGAAAATCACAAAATCTCTCTTTTTGTCTTTAAATAAAATTTTAAAATTTATGAAATAATATTTAAGACTTTCAGTGGTTACTGGTATACATGTTGAACAAAGTTTAGAAAGTTAAGTGGTGTGCTTCTTTGATAATTTCATTTTTCTTTCGTAACACACGCAATAATAAATTAAAATTGACAGAATCGCTCATACATGTCCTTTGTAATACTATTTTATACCACACAAAAAATTAGAAACATACATACAGTGCATTTTGTTTAAATCACGAATAAAATATTTCGCTAACGTACGTTTTTTTATGCGGACGCGGGCGGCTGCGGGCGCGGCGCGGCGGTGGCGGCGGGCAGGCGCGGGGGTGAGGGCATACCTACCTTCACTCTATATGACTGATAATCCACTCGTTACGTCAGAAGAGTGGATACATGGCGAACATAATACATGAAGACGTAATGCAGAAAAGTAAACTAAGTACCTTAACCTACTTACTTTACATGTTAGCTGACAACAAAACATTATTAAATGACAAGTTTTGAGTAGTTAAGTACCTACAGATCGCGCAATTCTTCTTTCAGATAAGATTATTCTACAATTATACGAATTGGATGAATGGAATGAAAACGTACGTGACGTAAACGGATGAGTATATAACATATTCTGAATTAAAAATAAAAACTGCAAATGATTAAGTACTTATCTGTTTATTTTTCATTTTGGTTAATCAATCTATCATCCTGTCATGTTCACAAATCACAATAATAGGAAAGTAATTTTTAAGATGTACAATAGGCTATAGAATTGCGTAGGGCCACATCATACGATTAAAGTTTTTTCCACAACCCTTACGTGTTTTTTTGACAATTCATCAATTAAGAGCTTCAGGTAAGTATGCAAAAGTATTTCCTAAATTATAGTAAGGTAAGTAGGTACTCTTATTATTACTAAATCATTCATTCAAGCTGACCCTTGTATATGTCCTGTATAACGTGTGTCTTTATGTAATTTATTTGTGCAATAAAGTATTATTATTATTATTATTATTCATCACTACCTAGGTACCTACTAATTATAAAACACAGTCCCCCCGCGTCTGTATGTCTACGTAAGTACGTAGGTACCTATTTACTTAATTAAGTATTATAATATCAATTCTACTAGTCACCTACAATTATTAAGTACCTACCTATATTATTACAATCTACAAGTACCTAACTAGGTTGGTAGTTACTAGGGCTTGCTCCCGGGAATTCCTGGTATTTCCCGGGAAATTGACTTTTTACGCAGTACCGGTACTGAGAATTTGTTTCCCGGGAAATTCAAATTACGCCAATATTAGGCTCCGCGTTTGCGGTAGTCGTTACCGGTAACCTCGGCCTATGCTACCCTACACCCTACACCGTACGGTTTCATCGTCATCGCACTCCAATGATTTGATAATTCCATTTAAATAATTTCTTTTTTGTTTGCTTATTTAGCTTTACCTTCCAAATGACCTCGAAACTGAACGTCACTCGAAACATCGACGACAAGGATTCCAATAGTCGGATTGGTATCAAGAGAGAGCTCCCTCAAAAGTTCAGAGGTACGACGAAGGGATGTTTTTTCGCGGTAAATGCGCAAACTTGTGTTTTGGAGGGGTTACAGTGGACTAAGTTATGTCGGCCCCAATTCAAGACTTGACTTAACATGTTCTTGGTGTCAGTCACAAGTTTATTCCGGCTCTCGATGACGCTTTCTTGAGAAATATTAGCTCGTCCGGTGTAGAGCGTTACTCCCTTACTGACGTTCGCGTAGCAATGAATGCTGTTGTTATGCAACATGTCATTGATATGCAGAAGAAACAGAGTACGGCCTAACACACACCCCTGTGGGACTCCAGACTCCAGCATTTAAGGGGGTTCATGTCAGAGCATGAACCATCGACTACAACTCTGATGCTACGCTCAGAAAGAAAGCTGGCTACCCACGAACACAATTACTCAGGAAGCCAGTATGATGAAAGTTTAGAGAGAAGAGCCCTGTGCTATACCCTGTCAAAGGCTTTCGCTACGTCCAAGCTAACTGCCAGTGCCTCCCCTTTACTCTCGACAGCCTCCGCTCATCGGTGAGTAAGGTACACTAAAAGATCACCAGCCGAACGACCGCGACGAAAACCATACTAGCGATCGCTTAGTAGTTAGTTTTATTTTAGGTACCTTAAGAGCTGGCGGTTTGTAATGGACTCCATTACTTTGGAGAGCAAAGAGGTGATGGCTATTGGCCTGTAGTTGGACGGATCTGAGCGATCGATTTTTTTTGAGAATCGGGTTGACAAGGGCTGTCTTCCAAGAGCTCGGGACAACGCCAGTAGTGGAAGAGAGCCGGAAAACGCGCGTTAGAACCAGCGCCAACTCATGGGAGGAACTGCACCAGGCCCACTCGACTTATGGATATCAAGGGAAAAGAGAGCCTTACGAACTGACCTTTGTAGGAACCGGACGTTTGGCATTGAACAAGCGCAATGCGGTATGGTTGGTGGAGAGTTTTTCCCATCGTCCAAGGTCGAGTTTGATGCGAAAAGAGTGCCCAAGAGATCGGCTTTCTCCTTTGCAGTATGGGTCAGGCAGTCATCGATCTTGTGCAATGGTGGTAGGGACGGCTGACAAAAATTCCCTAGGATAGCTTTGGCGAGAGACCGGAACGCACGCGTACCCGAAGGAAGACGCACTAGCCTCTCGCCAATTCCACTTATGAATGATGACTTCGCCTTGGCAATGTCCTTAAAGGACCTGGCCGCAAAGTTGTACCTCTTTCTGAGCGCACTGGTGTTTGGATCCTTTGATGACACCGCATTAGCCCAGGCCATGTAATGTCGTCACTTTTGGCGAGACACCATTTGGCAGCAACGACCAAACCATGGTTGAGACCTGCCGCCAATGGGAACCACAGAGTTTGGATTGAAAAGTTTCATTGCCTGCAGTATCACATCAACGACAAAGTCGGCGGCGACATCAAGATCATCCAGTGAGAAGCAAACTCGTAGTAGGACGCAAAGAAACTCCATCGCATCCCAGTCCGCTGACCTATAATGCCAGACTCGACGTTTTTGAAATTTCTGTGAAAGGCACAGTGCTACGTATCAGACAGTGGTCTGATGAGCCTAGTGGTGCATCAATAGAAACTTGATAGCCGTCTGGGTGAGAGGTCAGCAGAAGGTCCAATAAGAAAGGTGCATGGCCCTCCACATCTGGAATCCACGTAGGCTCTGTTACCAATTGGGTCTACCCGCGTGGTCAGTTTTGAGTGAACCAAGCCATTCGACGTGGTGGACATTGCAGTCTCCCAATACCACAATCTCGGTCGAGGGCATCCGTTGGAGAAGGGTCTGTCGCCGGTTGGAACGGTCTCGGTTTAGACGAATTTATATTATTTACTCACCTTAAAACACTCATTATAAAAATCCATTGTATATAGACTCTTTTAAATTTAAAACATTCAACTCGGATGACCTCTAACCAATTCTATTCGACAAAGTGATGCTACAGCTAGTATAGCAATTAGCAAAACAATTTTTTTATTATAAAAATATTGTGTAATATTTTGATTTGCTCATTGATCCATTAATCAAACGTTAGTTACATCTGGGTTAAAAATTCAGTACCAAAATTACCGGAAATTCCCGGTTTTGTCGGTACCATAGTTAGCGCAGTACCGGGAATCCTGTTTTCTTCACAGTACCAGGACTGCAAACCCTAGTAGTTACTTACTTAATGGAGTAACTGCTAATACTACTTTACGTTACATAACATACTATGTAACATATACATACGTCTTCTTTGGCACAAGTCTAAATTCCATTTCGGTATTAAACCCTAGTGTTTATACGTTCTGCTCAAGGTCACCAGCGCTCGAGCTCTCACGTACACGGAGTGTCACTGGTGGTGCTCAAAATAAACATGTATATGTAGCACAGTAATATATATTATATTACCGTTTAGGTAGTCTGATGTGGCGTTGACTGTACTGACATACCTAGCCTAGGATTATTTGAAATGGTAATTTGTTCACATTTAAGTACACATTATAAACACCATAACTTGTAATAAATTAAGTAAGTATTCAGATTAATTATTATTTAAAAGAAGACAACTCAAAAGTCATTAGAAGAGATAAGAGTACGCGATAGAAAGAGAGGCAACTTCTAAGTGAATTTAACTGTAGATAAGGGAGCGGTGTACGACCTGAATTGCATTTTATTGTGTCTTAGCAAGAGTCGCTGTTTTATTTAAATGACTTTGCGGAGTGAATCTTCTGTACTTGTACTTTATGTAAGTATTCTATGGTATTATGCACAGATAAGGGGCAGGGGCAAATAAGATAATATCTTCGGTTTACTGCAAGAAATCATTAAAGAGCAGTAAGTAGTAAGTATCAGCAATAGCTACAAAAATTACAATGTCCTAATAGAAATAAATCAACTTGTGACGGGTTGAAACAAATAATACTGCTTTTGGCGGTGTGACAATTTTGGTGTGACGAGTTGATTCCCAAATCCACCTGCCCACGTCCTGCATGCCCAATCGCGTATTTAGTGAAATATTTTATTCGTGATTAAAACAAAATGCACTGTATGTAAGTTTCTATTTTTTGTGTGGTATAAAATAGCATTACAAAGGCCATGATGAGCGATTCTGTAAATTTTAATTTATTATTGCGTGTTTACGTTTTCACCCCATTCATCCAATTCGAATGATTGTAGAATAATCTTATCTGAAAGAAGAATTGCGCGATCTGTAAGTACTAACTACTCAAAACTTGTCATTTAATAATGTTTTTATTAATGTCAGCTAAGATATAAAGTAAGTAGGTTAAGGTACTTAGTTTACTTTTCTGCATTACGTCTTCATGTATTATGTTCGCCATGTATCCACTCTTCTGACGTAACGAGTGGATTATCAGTCATATAGAGTGAAGGTAGGTATGCCCTCACCCCCGCGCCTGCCCGCCGCCACCGCCGCGCCGCGCCCGCAGCCGCCCGCGTCCGCATAAAAAAACGTACGTTAGCGAAATATTTTATTCGTGATTTAAACATAATGCACTGTATGTATGTTTCTAATTTTTTGTGTGGTATAAAATAGTATTACAAAGGACATGTATGAGCGATTCTGTCAATTTTAATTTATTATTGCGTGTGTTACGAAAGAAAAATGAAATTATCAAAGAAGCACACCACTTAACTTTCTAAACTTTGTTCAACATGTATACCAGTAACCACTGAAAGTCTTAAATATTATTTCATAAATTTTAAAATTTTATTTAAAGACAAAAAGAGAGATTTTGTGATTTTCATAGTTCCACATATATTATGTTTCTAAACTTTTTACAACACAAAGATAAGATAGTTCTTATTATAAAACACTCAACATTTCAAACTTTAATATTATATACATTACGTTACACGAAATATTATGAAATACCTAAACCATACCTAAAGCACAGTCATAAAACTTCTAACTTTTTAAAAGTAGCTCACAATCCACATACTCTATCCACTCAGCAAAAACAAAAAGTTTTAGAATTATCGTAAGTAATTTTTTTCCGGCTACGCGACTAATACTGCAGAACGCTAATGCGTATAATTTTAAGATCGTAGAGAAGTTTTAAGATCCAGTCAAATTACTGGGCAAATAGCTAATGTGTGGTCAACGGTGCTGTTTTCACAATTACTATATTTTTAGGAAACCTTAATGTGAAACTGTTTGTTGATCCAAATAAATGTAAAAAAGGCGTCAGGGTCAGCAACGTGCGAGTGATACCCAATTACCCATAATGTTGCAAGCGTGAAAAGGTTGCGATGACCGCTTGCCCTCAGGTCTCGCTTGGCGTACCTAAGTAGTCCAATAGTCTTGCTTGGCAAAAAAGTTGCATAAAAACTATTATTTTTCAACTGTTTTGATTACTTATTATTGTCCACATCTCGGGATATTTGGAGACACTCTATGTAATGTTACGGTGTTATGCTTTTTAACTTTCAGGGAAATCATTATGCTGTGGTCGGATTCGTTATTATGATGAAAAACAGGTCAAAGTGTGGTGACTGTTTCCCCAGGAATCTGCCCACAGACGAGTTTCATTAACCTGCCGAACAGAAGAGCTTCCGAATCCCCCCAGGAATGGCCGCCGTGACCCCACCTTCCGGTCACCAACCAGCACGACGGACCACCCCGAGATTATGCGTGGCAGGCAGCCTCACGAGCTGGTTAGGCTCGCTTGGGCCCTTGTGCTATGCCACGGGCGGCCAGCGAGACAACCGTTTCTACGGGTCTCCCTGGTCGGCAGGTTAACGAAAACGAAGTCCTGGCACTAGTTTGACGGAAGCCTCCACAGACCAAATACATCGCAGCATCATCCTCTTACGTTATACGCTGGCTGATCCCGAAACGCGACCGACAAACAGTCATTTGACGGGTTTTGTACCATGCGTACGGTGGTCACCAACCAGATGGGTCAAGCCCTACCACCAGTGGAACAGGTCAACGCTCGAAAATGTCCGTTAGTCGCTACTTACGACACCCACCAGACGGAGGAGAGAGGCGGCGATTAGTATTCTTTCTCCGTCACCGAACGGATTAAACTTTTGCAGTTGGTAAACGAATCTCGAGCTATGTCGATGTATGGAAACAATAGTTAAGTTTGTACGACACTCTCGGTGCGCGAGTCCAACTCGCACTTGACTGGCTTTCATTATTCGCATCAACATTGCCGACCCGTTGAAATTGCCAAGTTTTTGAACGCCCTTTGAACGCAAATAAAAAATTACGAAACCGTTCTTCTTATTACTATACAAAACACTGCAATAATTGTTCATAATGGAGATCTAAGTACCTGTAGATATAGTTATTAACATTTTTTTTAAACTATCCAATATACTTTTTGATGTATTTTTAATTCACTTGTGTTTACGATGAAAGCACACGTGTCGTTCCTGCGAAACATTTCAACTTCACTTATTGCTTTGGTTACTGCTGTGGGCGCCAAAGATACCTATGTGAGTACACGTACGTAGCGCTTCTTACTCAGTATTTTTTCCCACTCCCACGACTCGGTTAACCCGAGAAGAGGTCTTTACTCGTACTTTCTGGAAATTCGGTTCTGTAATGGACGAATATGTAAGTTTTACGCCTAAAATTCCAGTTTCGCTGTAAGCCATTGAGGCAAACAGTTTTTTTTTTTTTTTGTTTTTTTTTTGTTTTTTTTTTCGGCGGGTACTCGGAAACTGATAGACACTTTTAAATCTGCTCCTCGAAATTTTATTTATTTAATTAGTGTAAAAGTATTTACAATATTTATTTTATACAAATGTGCTAGTAAATGTACCAGTGAGTGTTGGCACTAACTATCAAATCCACTTTCATCACTATCATCACTGCTATCACATTCAACATCAACGGTTCACCACCAACGGTTTTTGTCACCCACTGTAAACATCCCAGAATACTTGTTTGTTGATCATGGACACTGTAGATGTTAACGAAACCATCCAGGACCTCACCACCTTGTTTCACACCCGAATGGAGGAGTTCGAGAAAGCACTGCATCAACATACTGCGTCATCGGTCCCTGGAGCACAGCTACAAACAGTGAAAGCTCTATCCGCAGACTACCAGCTCTTCAAGGCATTTGTGGTTAAGGCAGTCAACACACTTAAGATGCAGCTAGATCTTCTCAACACAGGTATGGACCGTCTTGAAACTCATGCTCGGCGTAAAGTTTTGCTGCTCCATGGCATGCCGGAGAACTCTAAAGAAGATGTTGCTGCTAGAGTGCATGATATGCTCAGAAGTAAAATGAAGCTCACTCAACTACAACCAGAGTGCATAGAGACCTGTCACCGTCTCGGCACTGCCAAAAAAGACAGAACTCGCCCAGTGTTGGTACGTTTTACAACATATACACACAGATCAGTTGTGTGGAATTCTAAAACGGCATTAAAGGGTACCAGGATCTCGTTGTCAGAGTTCTTGACTAAGTCCAGGCAAAACATATTTACTGCGGCTCGGAAGTACTTCGGCATGAAAAATTGTTGGTCGTCGGACGGCGTTATAGTAGTACTGCTACCGGACAAAAGTAGGCGCAAGATATCTGCGCTTGCTGAACTCCAACATCTACAAGCCAGCTTCCCATCCACGGCAAGCAGCTAAGTTGTTTTTCGTTATTCCAATGTTCCACCTTAGCTTTTGAAGGTACTTTTTCTTTTGAACTGATGTCACAGAGATTATGGTACTTGAGAAAGCATTTTGTTTGGTACCTCTAATGTATGCAATGATTCGTAACATCTTGTTTTAATTATAGGGTACATTGTTTTGTTAGATTTTAGATATTTTAAGGTATTCTTGATGTTTTCTGTTTATTGTTTTTCGTTGGTGTTACTGTAATGTTATGTCAGTCAATGTCAGCTGTCCTCTCAATGTCAATGTGACATGTGACGTTTCGTTCGGAAACGGTATTGTCTATGTTCCAGTATCTTATTTTTTTTTTTTTTTGTTACATTTGCATTTTAGTGTGGTTGCGTTTGTTAATGTTGTGCCAACGCCCGCTGGTGGTTTTATTTTTTATTTTATTCTTTAGTTTTTAATTTTTAATAATTTGTTGTATTTTGTAGTGTCAGTTATATTATTTATTTTAAGTATAAGTTTATTTTATGTCTATTAATTCTAATTGTTACACAGATTGTTCATCCGATGAATTTGAAAGTGCTTGTAGTGACTTTTCTACCTCCTCTGACACCGATGCTCTCTCGCTGGATGTCAAGCTGCGGTCAATATTTCACAAAAAATCCAAATACCTCAACCTTGTGCATATTAACGCACAGAGTGTCCCTGCACATATCACTGATCTAAATGTGTCATTTAACAACGGGCTAGTCGACGGAATATTAATTTCCGAATCTTGGCTCAAACCGTCTCTTCCGTCCCCTCTTTTTACTCTAAATGGGTACAAACTGTTTCGAAACGACAGAGTTGGAGCTGGTGGTGGTGGTGTATGCATCTACATCAAGGACCACATCCCGTGCTCTGTCGTTTGTCAATCTCCTAGTACTTATACTGGATCCTTGGAGTATATATTCTTAAGTCTTAACATTCGCCACTCCAGTATTTTAGTAGGAGCTGCCTACAGTCCAAGTATCAACGTAAACTATTTTGATTCATTTGAGACCACCCTGGAATCCCTTAGCTCTTCTTACGATCATGTAATTTTGATGGGTGATCTTAATACTTGTCTTCTGAAGAATAACTCTCGGTCCTCACGTCTAAATTCTATTGTAACATCTGTCAACTTTGAATTGCTCCCACTCACAGCCACCCATCATTCTCCTAATGCCCAGCCCTCTCTCTTAGACGTACAGATAGTCTCTAAACCAGATTCAGTCTTATTGCATGGACAAACTACCGCTCCTTTCTCCTATCATGACCTCTTATATTTATCCTATCGTGTACGCACCCCCAAATCTAAAACCAAAGTCATTTTTCAGCGTAGTTTTGGTAGTATTTGTGTGGATCGCTTGAGAGATGACTTTTCTAGGGTGGATTGGTCTGCCTTGTTCGCGGCTGACACAGTAAATGAGAAGGTTGCAAATCTTAACACACAGCTTAAAAAACTCTTTGATTCTCATGCCCCTCTCAGACCAGTGCGCGTTAAACATTTGCCTGCGCCTTGGCTCACACCTGTGATTAAGAAAGCTATGCAAAGTAGAGATAAGGCCAAATCATTACTAAAAAGATTTCCGACTGACGAAAATCTAAGCTCCTACAAGCGGCTGCGCAATTGCTGCAATCGACTTTGCCGGGATGCCAAACGTCGATATATTCATTCTGCGGTAGAGGGCTTACCTCCAGGTAAAATATGGAAGTTTTTGCGATCGCTTGGCGTGGGTAAAGATAGCGGCGGTACTGGTGAATTACCTGACCTTAATCACCTTAATAAGCATTTTACCATCTTACCGGTTACTGTTACTGATACCACCAAGGCATCCACGCTTACTTATTTAGACACAGTGGACCGTCCTGACTGCGAGCCGTTCTCATTTCGTGAAATCACTGTGGGGGAGGTTAGGAAGAGTATCCAATCCATTACTTCCAAGGCTGTGGGCGAAGATGGCATTTGCCGTGACATGCTGATGCCTATCCTGGATGACGTTGTGCCTATTATCACACACATTCTAAACCACTCTTTGGTAACCAACGTCTTCCCTACCGACTGGAAATTAGCCCATGTCATTCCTATCCCAAAGTCCGCTTCCCCTACCGCTTTATTTCAATACCGTCCTATTTCTATCCTACCATTCCTGTCTAAGGTCCTGGAAAGCGCTGTTCACAAACAATTGTTCTCTTTTGTCTCCCATCACAATTTAATAAGTCCGTATCAATCCGGTTTTCGTCCTGGCCACAGCACCATAACTGCCCTATTAAACGTCACTGACGATATTCGCCACGCCATGGATAACCGGATGTTCACGGTTCTTGTTCTACTGGACTTCAGCAGCGCTTTCAATTCCGTTGATTATGACATCCTCCTTGCCATCCTTCACTCGCTTAACCTTACCCCTGCAGTGATTGCTTGGTGTTCGGATTACCTTCGCAATCGTCACCAGAGAATCAGGAATGATGATTTATTTTCTGATTGGGCCCCCCTTACTGCAGGTGTGCCACAGGGTGGGGTGCTTTCACCTCTCCTCTTTACATTATTCATTAATGAGCTCGGTAAAGTAATATCTTGTCCATACCACTTATACGCTGACGACTTACAGCTTTACAAACATTCAGATGCAGACAATATTCACTTAGCTATCGAAGCTCTTAATGAAGATCTCTGTGCTGTAAAGGAGTGGGCAAAGGCGTTTGGATTACTTGTGAATCCAACTAAATCACAAGCAATGATCGTTGGTAGCGGCAGACTATGCGATAAACTGGATCTAAATGCCCTCCCCAAAGTTACTTATGATGGAGTGCATCTTGCATATGCGGAGAAGACAAAAAATCTTGGCCTTATTATTGACCGTACTTTGTCTTGGACGTCACAGGTCAACGAAGTGAGTCGGCGCATGCACTACTCTTATCATTCTCTCAAGCGACTTCAGTTCTTCTTACCGTACAATACCAAAATTATGCTTGCTCAGTCGCTTCTTCTCCCTCTTCTCGACTATGCCGATGTGTGTTACTTGGATGCTACTGAAGAGCTGTTGAACAAACTAGAGCGCCTGCAAAATCTAGCTATTCGGTTCATATTTAATCTTCGCAAATATGACCATATTTCTGAGTTTCGGGCTAAATTAAAATGGCTCCCAATCCGACGTCGCCGAGATATGCACATCCTTTGTCTCCTTTACAAAATCCTTCACTACCCTCAACTCCCTCATTACCTTCGTTCCCGTTTTACTCTCTTACCAGTCACTTCCCGCCCTAGGCGCTCATGTGACACAAGAACCCTTGTATTTCCTCAATCCAACTCCAAATACTTCCATAGCTCATTTACCGTCCATGCAACCAGATTGTGGAATAAGCTGCCTGCTGACGTGCGTGAGAGACCATCGGTAGCATCATTCAAACTTAGGCTAAAAGAGCACTACCTATCCAACAACAACAATTAGAATTTTTTTTTTTTTTTAACCAATTATTCGTTCATATTATAAATTATTATATGTAAAGTATGTGTATGTATATGTATATACAATATAATTAGAGAAAATATGTATTATATGTATGATATAATATATATATTTGATGTAGGTATAGATAGATATAATATTGTATTTCGTCTTTATTAGTCCCGCAGACTTTCTCTCCGAACCACAGCTGGGGTTGGCTGGAAGAGATCTCTTCTAGAGATAAGCTCACCTTTGTATATGTCTTATTTAATGTGTTTTCAATGTGTGTTTTCTATGTGCAATAAAGGATTAATAATAGTAAAATATTTCAAAAATATATTTTGATTATTTAAAAAAAACAGGCAAACGAGCAGACAATCCTACAGGAAGCGGTCATCGCAGCCGTGGGCATGTGCATGCACTTAACTGTTCTGTGGTAGCATGTCATGAGAGACTTCTTTTCTTTGAGAGTTCTATTTACACGCTTCCTTAAGAACCTGTTATGGCGCATGGGAATAGGCTTCATAAGCAATATGAAAGCAAAAGAGCTCGAAATATCTAAGAATCGCGTAAAATCTTAGACCGAAGTCAAGAGAGAGATAGATATGATACATGAAACGAACACGATTTCTGTTGTTATTCGTTTTAATTTGTATTAATATTTGTTCACAAGATAACTATGTAACTGTTGCACTCAGAGACATCAATTAAGATTAATGATTACTTATATAGTGCACTTATGATTTTTTAAAGTGGTACTTAACTAAGTTAATATTTAAAAATTAGATTCTTAGAGTTTGTTTATCGCTATCATTAATACTAACGGAGCTGGCCTGGCCTCACTTGATCATTAACATCCCGCAAAATTTTTCAGTTGACTGAAACCAATTATTTCATCAAAATATATTTTCCAGGGTCCTTATACTATAGAATGGACAGGCATTGAAATATGCCGTGGCTTCAGAATGATGAACTCCATACAATTAGATGTGAAAACGGTAACTGACGACGATAAGATGAAACTCATTGTCAACGCCACGATGTCTGAAAACGTACATCTGGATAAGGTACAATGTTTTTCTCTCACACATAAATGTGACAGGATTCAGGATGGTAGCAAAGGGAAAGCTGTGGTTTCTGCCCATCCATCCAGGAAACCGCTTTACCACGCTAACTCGAGGCCACCCCCTAGTCATGAAACAATAGTTGCATGCAAAGGAAAGTATACCGGAGAAAAGTATATCTGAATCTTAATTTAATTAGTACAGACAGGCTTTATTATGATTTTATTAACCACGTGAGTTCGTGACGAATCGGTACAGAAAGCATAAAGAATTAATTACCAACCAACTAACCTTTTCTTATTATAGATAAAAATGAGAGTGCTTGGCAATGGCAGGCCAAAGAAGCTTCTGTGGAGTTACAACATTGAGAAACCCTGCAGAAACTACGCTTTAGAACCATCACTAACCAAATTTATCAATAAGGATTGTGTTGTCTACAAAGTAAGTATTAACTGGTACACGATGGTGGTGGCACGCATCTACTTAAACATTCCCCATAAACCTATTTCTGCCGTTAAGCATACTGCAGAACACTACTGCTCAGCAATCCACAGTTTAATTAAAGTTTTAAGATCTAGTCAAGTTACTGGAAAAATAGCTAAGGCGTAAACCTCACCTCATATTAAATAAATAAAAAAAACACCTCAAATTTTTTGACGGACCTACGTACTACGTGCTTTTTGAGCTTCGATCAAATCGAAGTTTTTGAGACTACACTCACCCGGGACGTATGCGAACTTTTTGCGCTCGGTGACTATACTCACCTTGGACGAGAGAGTGGCTAAGAAACATTATCGTGAGACTGTTTGTTGATCCAAATAATTAAAAAAAAATGTTTTTGTTGTTTTTCTAGTGTATAAATCTTTGGTAAGCCAACATGTATTTTTTTTGGACTTAGATGGTAGTAGGCTGTCAAGAACATTTTGTGCTTCACTTATTATTTCCGGCGGTGTAGACTGTAAATTGTAAAAACTATTTACTAAAATAAGGACACTGGCTGTTTTATAGTGTTGTCATGTAAGTATTTGAATGTTGATAGACTCTTATTTTGACACACTGTTGTCACAAACTTTTGCTACGACTGTTCATCTCTGTCTATTTAAATATATATTTATTTCCACCAATCTGCGTTTTCACTGCAGGTTATGGGCCTAGGCCTTTAACCTTACAGGTCAAAAGTTTCTCACGCAAAAATGAGTGAGCCACCTACAGCTGAAGATCGCCCTCGAGCGCAGGGTGATATCCGTTATGCCTCTGTTCCTGCTAAAGCTGGACCAGCGGTCATTGCCAGCGGTGTGCCACCTATCCCAAAGTTGGAAGGACGTTCCAATTAAGGGTCCTGGAGTTTCGAAATGAAAATGTTCCTGGTCGATTGTGGCTTATGGAAGTGCGTCGAATCACCAGAAATATTTGCAGCAGAGAGACAAGACTATAAAAGGTTGGATGAACAGACTAGAGCGAAAATCTGTCTAAGCGTAGCTCCACGTATCTACTCAACGGTCAAGTCTGCAAAGACAGCAAAACAAACGTGGACTAAACTGCAGTGCCAGTATGCCGACGGAGGTCTCGACCGAAAACTAACTTTGCTCAGGCAGTTATTCAACACGAAGATGACAAACTTTGGTGACATGGAAAGCTATGTTAACTACATCAGGGATTTACAAGAGAAGTTACTGGAGATAGATGCTGGGTTGAGTGATGAGTTTGTGGGCGTGATAATGTTAACGGGATTAACAGAAGAATACAAACCCTTGATTATGGCGATAGAAAATTCCGGTGTTGATATTTCTTCCGACTCAGTGGCCACGCGCCTTCTGAAAGAAGATCTGAAATTTCACCGCGAAGAATCTTCCCCCTGTTCCCCTAGTGCATTAGTTTCGGCCTCCAACTCTAGCACCAAATCAGTAAAGTGTAAATTTTGTAATAAGTTTGGGCATGTAATTTCAAATTGTAGAAAAAGAAAACAACATAAAAATTCAAACATTGTTTCAAAAACTAATATTACATCAGATATAACACTTTCATCTTCTTGCACTCCATATCCCTCAGGTCATCAAAACAATCAAGATTGGCTTCTAGACTCGGGAGCAACTTCACACATGTGTCGCAATACCGACTGCTTCCAGAACTTGCATAAGAAGTTGAAACCAATCTTCGTTGCCAACAATGACCAGATTCTTTGTGAAGGATCAGGTACTGTGCGTTTGCCTCTAAGTAGCGATAATGATATGAGTACTATTTCAAATGTGCTCTATGTCCCTAAGTTAGCATCCAATTTAATGTCGGTGAGTTCTCTTGTACGTGACGGATTTGTGGTTTTATTTTCCCAGCGTGGTGCGACAATTTTGCAAAAAGAAAACTGTAAAGTTTCCGGACAAATTGTCGCAACTGCATCCAATTTCAATAATTTGTACAAGCTTGACGTCTGCCACCAAGCTAATTTGACAAATTGTTTACAAACAGCGTTGCTATGGCACCGTCGCCTGGGACACTTGAATCACAAAGCTGTCAACGTCTTAAACAATAAACAAACCGTACTGTCATAGAAAAAGCGCGGTCAATGCTTGAAGATGCTGGTCTACCAAGAGCCTACTGGGGAGAAGCCGTAAGTTCAGCGATTTACCTCTAGAATCGTTCCCCCACTACAGCGCTCAACAACAGGATTCCCGAGGAAGTCTGGACTGGTACTAAGGTGAACCTTTCTCATCTTAGAGTTTTCGGTTGTGAAGCTCACGTGCTTATTCCACAGGAAAAGCCTCGCTGAACTTACGGCTTCTCCCCAGTAGGCTCTTGGTAGACCAGCATCTTCAAGCATTGACCGCGCTTTTTCTATGACAGTACGGTTTACTCTTTCCGATAATCCATTCTGCTGTGGATTATATGGTACAGAAGTTTGGTGAATAATTCCATTATCTTTTAAAAAATTCGACATTGGTCGATTAACAAATTCTCCACCGCAATCTGACCGGAGTATTTTAATTTTGAGACCTGTTTGGTTTTCAACCAAACTACGAAATTCGACAAACTTATTAAAAACTTCGTTTTTATGTTTTATAAGATAACCGAAAGTTTTTCGTGAAAAGTTGTCGGTAAAAGTTAATAAATATAGAGCACCTCCAAAGGAATGCGTACTCATCGGTCCACAAACGTCAGTGTGAATGAGCTCTAATTTATTACTTGACTCCTTCATAGAGGATATAAATGGTCTCTTTGATAATTTACCTCGTATGCAAGACACACACGGTTCGAATAATCTGTCTTTAAAGTCTATGCCCACTTGTTTATTTTTTAAGACGTTGACAGCTTTGTGATTCAAGTGTCCCAGGCGACGGTGCCATAGCAACGCTGTTTGTAAACAATTTGTCAAATTAGCTTGGTGGCAGACGTCAAGCTTGTACAAATTATTGAAATTGGATGCAGTTGCGATAATTTGTCCGGAAACTTTACAGTTTTCTTTTTGCAAAATTGTCGCACCACGCTGGGAAAATAAAACCACAAATCCGTCACGTACAAGAGAACTCACCGACATTAAATTGGATGCTAACTTAGGGACATAGAGCACATTTGAAATAGTACTCATATCATTATCGCTACTTAGAGGCAAACGCACAGTACCTGATCCTTCACAAAGAATCTGGTCATTGTTGGCAACGAAGATTGGTTTCAACTTCTTATGCAAGTTCTGGAAGCAGTCGGTATTGCGACACATGTGTGAAGTTGCTCCCGAGTCTAGAAGCCAATCTTGATTGTTTTGATGACCTGAGGGATATGGAGTGAAAGAAGATGAAAGTGTTATATCTGATGTAATATTAGTTTTTGAAACAATGTTTGAATTTTTATGTTGTTTTCTTTTTCTACAATTTGAAATTACATGCCCAAACTTATTACAAAATTTACACTTTACTGATTTGGTGCTAGAGTTGGAGGCCGAAACTAATGCACTAGGGGAACAGGGGGAAGATTCTTCGCGGTGAAATTTCAGATCTTCTTTCAGAAGGCGCGTGGCCACTGAGTCGGAAGAAATATCAACACCGGAATTTTCTATCGCCATAATCAAGGGTTTGTATTCTTCTGTTAATCCCGTTAACATTATCACGCCCACAAACTCATCACTCAACCCAGCATCTATCTCCAGTAACTTCTCTTGTAAATCCCTGATGTAGTTAACATAGCTTTCCATGTCACCAAAGTTTGTCATCTTCGTGTTGAATAACTGCCTGAGCAAAGTTAGTTTTCGGTCGAGACCTCCGTCGGCATACTGGCACTGCAGTTTAGTCCACGTTTGTTTTGCTGTCTTTGCAGACTTGACCGTTGAGTAGATACGTGGAGCTACGCTTAGACAGATTTTCGCTCTAGTCTGTTCATCCAACCTTTTATAGTCTTGTCTCTGGGCTGCAAATATTTCTGGTGATTCGACGCACTTCCATAAGCCACAATCGACCAGGAACATTTTCATTCCGAAACTCCAGGACCCGTAATTGGAACGTCCTTCCAACTTTGGGATAGGTGGCACACCGCTGGCAATGACCGCTGGTCCAGCTTGAGCAGGAACAGAGGCATAACGGATATCACCCTGCGCTCGAGGGCGATCTTCAGCTGTAGGTGGCTCACTCATTTTTGCGTGAGATACTTTTGACCTGTAAGGTTAAAGGTCTGGGCACATAACCTGCAGTGAAAACGCAGATTGGTGGAAATAAATATATATTTAAATAGACAGAGATGAACAGTCGTAGCAAAAGTTTGTGACAACAGTGTGTCAAAATAAGAGTCTATCAACATTCAAATACTTACATGACAACACTATAAAACAGCCAGTGTCCTTATTTTAGTAAATAGTTTTTACACCTTCCCGTAATAAGGACACTATGTATCTAAGTAAATAAAACTAACAAACACAATACTATACACACCTTAAAACTATAAACACAAGACATTTTTAAAACAAATTGATAACTACATACAACACGTAATACAAACAAATGACGGCACAAATAAAGTAACATTACAAACAAAACTAACTTAACCCTAACAATTTTATGCACTTCTGATGTTTGATTTTGGGCAGAGGTTTTGTCAAAACATCAGCAGGCATGTGATTTGTGGGGATGTAATGTAATGAGATGAGTGTGTCGTCCAAACAAGTGCGTATGAAATGATACCTAATGTCAATGTGTTTGGATCGAGAATGATAACTGTTGCTGTGAGATAGCTTTAGAGCACTTTGATTATCACAGAACAGTTTTATGGGTGTGACTGTGTTCATGAGATTATTTACAATGGACTTTATGTAGATAGCCTCTTTACATGCATCGCTCAGTGACATGTATTCGGCTTCCGTCGTCGAGAGAGCAACCGTACGCTGTTTGCGGGACTCCCAAGATATGGGTGCTCCACTGAACGTAAATACGTACCCTGTGTACGACCGACGATCTACGAGACACGACCCGTAATCGGCATCCGCGTAGCCCGCAATGTTGAGGCTCGATGTTTTGTGGTCTTGAAATCGTAGACCCATTGATTTTGTCGCTTTAAGATAGCGAACGACCCGCTTAGCGGCTCGCCAGTGCACCTCCCCGTAATGTGTGTTGAATTGGCTGAGAAGTGACACAGCATGAGCTATATCAGGTCTCGTGCCTATAGCAACATACATTAGGGAGCCGATGAGCTGCTGGTATGGAAGATCTGGGCGTTCGGCTTCTTTGTCAGGTAAAATCAGCTTGAGTCCAGGTTCAAGAGGTGTTGAGACAGGAATGGCGTCGTTCATGCCAAATTTATGTATTAGTTTCTCTATGTAACTGGTTTGGTCAAGTGTAAACGTCCCTCCGGATTGTGTTACACGCATTCCAAGACAGTCTTTTAATTGGCCTAAATCTTTAACGATGAACTTTTTCTGTAGCTCCTTTTTGAAGTCATTTTTCATATATTAATTGTTGCTAAAAAGAAAAAAGTCATCAACGAATACAGCGACAATTAAAAGATCACTTTTGGAATGCGTGTAACACAAGCCGGAGGGACTGGCGAAACTGCACGAGGGACTGGCGAGCCGCTAAGCGGGTCGTTCGCTATCTTAAAGCGACAAAATCAATGGGTCTACGATTTCAAGACGACAAAACATCGAGCCTCAACATTGCGGGCTACGCGGATGCCGATTACGGGTCGTGTCTCGTAGATCGTCGGTCGTACACAGGGTACGTATTTACGTTCAGTGGAGCACCCATATCTTGGGAGTCCCGCAAACAGCGTACGGTTGCTCTCTCGACGACGGAAGCCGAATACATGTCACTGAGCGATGCATGTAAAGAGGCTATCTACATAAAGTCCATTGTAAATAATCTCATGAACACAGTCACACCCATAAAACTGTTCTGTGATAATCAAAGTGCTCTAAAGCTATCTCACAGCAACAGTTATCATTCTCGATCCAAACACATTGACATTAGGTATCATTTCATACGCACTTGTTTGGACGACACACTCATCTCATTACATTACATCCCCACAAATCACATGCCTGCTGATGTTTTGACAAAACCTCTGCCCAAAATCAAACATCAGAAGTGCATAAAATTGTTAGGGTTAAGTTAGTTTTGTTTGTAATGTTACTTTATTTGTGCCGTCATTTGTTTGTATTACGTGTTGTATGTAGTTATCAATTTGTTTTAAAAATGTCTTGTGTTTATAGTTTTAAGGTGTGTATAGTATTGTGTTTGTTAGTTTTATTTACTTAGATACATAGTGTCCTTATTACGGGAAGGTGTAAAAACTATTTACTAAAATAAGGACACTGGCTGTTTTATAGTGTTGTCATGTAAGTATTTGAATGTTGATAGACTCTTATTTTGACACACTGTTGTCACAAACTTTTGCTACGACTGTTCATCTCTGTCTATTTAAATATATATTTATTTCCACCAATCTGCGTTTTCACTGCATAAATTTAGTTTTTCATTACTAAAACTAGACATATTTATTTTTAAACTTAACTTTTAAGACGCCGCTGTTTGAATCGACAAAATATAGATAATATGTGAAATGTGAAAGGTAGGAAGTCTTTCCATCCAATCCCTTGGGTGTCGCAAATGGCGACTAACGGACTAAAGACTGCACATACATCCTACAGCATAGAGCGGCAATGGGCTCATCAAAATAATACTACCAACCCCTTTCTTCCCTTGGGTGTCGTAAAAGGCGACTAACGGACTAAAGACTGCACATACAGTCAACAGCATAGAACGGCGATGGGCTCATCAAAATAATACTACCAAGCTCTCTCTTCTCTTCGGTGTCGTAAAAGGCGACTAACGGACTAAAGACTGACATACATCCAACAGCATAGAGCGGCGATGGGCTCATCAAAATAATACTACCAACCCCTCTCTTCCCTTGGCTGTTGTAAAAGGCTACTAACGGACTAAAGCCTGCACATACATCTAACAGCATAGAGCGGCGATGGGCTCTTCAAAATAATAAGACCAACCCTCTCTTCCCTTGGGTGTCGTAAAAGCGACTAACGGGCTAAAGGCTCACCATCTAGGCACTTGTGCAGACTGTGCTTGCTGAAGCGTGGACTGTGTGGGCGTGGTCTGTGTTGTCCATAGATTCAAATTATTACTAATTTTACCATAAACTTTAAATAAATATCTCAAAAAAGTTGTTGATTTATGTAAGTATTTTAATGAGCCTCTACGCGACACGTCTATCAATAACTTTAGTAAAGTTAACTAATAAGTCGAGTCTTTATTCATGATTATAACTTTATATACTTCTAGCTAAAGACTTTTTCGTTTTTGCAGGCTAATAGTCATTTGACAGACAAAATTTAAAAAAAAACTATTTTCCCTAGTGGAAGAAATGTTATTATTTCTTCGCTCTAGCCTATTCTATTTTTTTAACTACATTACTAGCTACATTATGATGCTGAAATCGGTGTAATAAGAGCCACTTTACGAGCAAATGTGTTATAAATCAATTTATTTATTTCATTATTGTCCAAATCTAGGGATTTTGGAGACACGCTATGTGATGTTTTGTTGTTATCTTCTCTTACTTTCAGGGAAACCATTATGCCGTGGTCTCTGCATTGGATGAGATGAAAAACATTTTTGGAGGTTCATTTTTTTATGGATCATTTTATTTACGAACATCCCTTCACGAAAAGAAACGGAACATCTTTTGTGTGACTGGATTAATGTCGATAAAAAAAAGGATTGATTAGTTAAATATCTCTAAATTAAATATTATACTAGCATATTCTTTTATTCTGTTTATTTATATTATCAAAATCAACCAGAAAAGCTTAGAATTATTGGGACTAATTACTAACTCTTTAATTTGTATAATAACTCTGTTTCATGAAGAATGTGTACACCTATAAGTGGCAATTGTACTAGTTCAAGTACTGGAAATATTTAAATATGTTTGTTATGAACATTTTGCTGTTGGTGTTCCAATATATTTAAATAAACATGCTTTTATTTATTCTGTTGATCGTATCAGAACAGGTCTTCTGGCAGCGCTATCTCTAAGCTCCTGAGTTCAATACCCAGTCAATACATTTAAAAAATAATGTTTATCTTAATTGTATCTTGTCTGGGTGTTTTTTTATTTCTTTGGAAATTGTCATTGAGAACCGGAATAAACTTGGCATTTTTCGGCATTCGGCAATTGAGGCCGACATAACCTAGTCCATTTTCAACACTTTAAGACACTCAAAGACAATAAACAAAAGCAAACATTTATGGCAAATGTTTGCAATAAAGTAGCAGGAATTTACAAAAGACTTTAGGGTAGAAAGGGTGAGCGGGGCCTCGACCTGGAAGTGGCTAAAACAATTATTTACACAGCAGCAGTGGGACCCGTCGTGACGTACGCAGTTGGCGCTTGTGCTTCAGCCGCTGACAAACTAATTAATGACGTGAAAACAGCTGAATTAGTTGCAACGGGACTTGGCTCAAAATATGTGCAGGGCGTACAGACAGAAAGACTATCGCGCTTAGCTCTGCCCTCGTTGTGACCAGGAAGGTCTTCCTAGATCTCTGTCTTAAAGAGGCCGCGGTGGAGGATTGGGTACTCCAGTCCGATCTTAAGGTCCGAGAAATCAAAATACCCTACCCTGCACTACTCTTACTCTAGCCGGCATAACACACACTAGAGCTCATGCCTATGACACACAAATACACGCCGTACGCATGACATCTTCATATACAGACGGCCGCAAGATTAACGGGAAAGATTGAAGCGACGCTATTCTTGAATGTGGATTAGCGCCGGCAAAACCAGAGCCATCAAGATTGCAATGCCGTCATACAGCACCTTGTACCAGGCTGAGCTCTCAGCATTACTTAAAGATTCGGAGGTGATACTGGGTAGAAGAGAGAGTACTTTTAGGATCTATAGCGACTCCATGGCAGCATTTCAGACTGTCACAAACGTATCTTCTCTCCATCCCCTTTTCCCCATCCCCAAAACTGTTTTTCTGAATTGATTTCGGGTCTGGGTGTTTTTCTATGTTTATGTATATTTATCCGTTATCTAGTTTAACCTAAACGAATTATTCGCACATCTTCGGTTTCGCATTTCTACAGATTCGCATCTCTTCAGATTCTCGTTATTCGGATTCGCAGTTATTCAGAGGACAGTTATAGCAAAAAGCGAATATGTTAAAAACGAAACCTTTAATAAAAATAAGATATAAGATATAAATTATCAAATATAATAACACAGATTTACATACGATATAATAAAGTTATACACACAGAAATGGTTATATCTCCTGACATGCATTTATGAATTATTTCATTTTGCTCCTGATATTTTGTAGACGGCTTTGTAGTACAGCCTCAAACTGTGTTGCGTAGCGGTGAAAGAATACTACGTTCCCCTCTCTTCCCTTGGGTGTCGTAAAAGGCGACTAACAGACTAAAGATTACACTTAATTCCAACAACACAGAGCGGTGATGGGCTCACCACCTGTCACGCTGAGCACATGTGCAATCGGTATTTGGTCAAAAGTGGTCTATGGCAGAGGACTGCTTTCGCGGTCCTCTGCCTTTACGGTCGGTCCTTAGGCTAGACTAAACCCATGTATGTATGTATGTTTAATAAATAAATGAATAAAAATAATTTTGGCTGGATACCAAGTGATACCTACTACTTAAGTGTTTTTGCGTCGCTTGTACAAATATGGTGAAATGAGATTCCGAAGAAACGAGAATCTTAAGAGATGCGAATCTGTAGAAATGCGAAACCGAAGATATGCGAATAATGGTGCGATCGTGTAGAAAAGATTTTTATACCCAAATCATACAAATTAAGTTAATCGTTTGATCATAATATTGTAACATGGTTACATAATGTTGTTTATCCACAACCATTTTGTATGATAACATCTCAAAATGTAAATCAAACAGCAAAAACAAAATGTTTAACATAGCAATCACTCAAAATGGTGCTGAACTTGCATAAAGTTCTAATCATTTAGAAAATTAACAGTTGGGTCAATACACTGATCACTATCAGTTTAGTATGATCACTTTATAAAAAATCATTAATATATTGATCCACTTATGTGTAGTGCATCATTGAAACCGACATGCATACATATCTGTATATCTGTGTGTTGTTTGTGAATACCGAAGTTATTAAGATATAGAATATCAGTAGGTACATAATATATTAAGTTATAGAAGACGAGTTGTTGCAATACGTCTCGTTCGCCACAACACAAGCAACACCCCGACTGACAATTGCTTGTGTTATGTTTGATATTAATTTTATTTTTTATATTTGTGTATCAATAAATGTTTTTCATTCTCTCTCTCTTTCTGTAATATGTTACAAATAAAAATGTATAAGGCAGTTATGACGATTAGTATCCATTTTATCTTAAGGAGTTATCTATCTGTTCTGTTAGAAGCTACCTATATGGTAATTGTGATATATTGTGTGAAGCGGGTGAAGTCGCGCGCGGGTCGCAGGTTGATTATATGAATGGACATCGTTACAAATCGATTAGTGTTGGTCGATAATATCACTGGGTTCTCTGTATAATGAGAATATATTATTTTTACATGATTATTAGTATTTTATTGCAAGTATTTAACTTAAAAATATTATATCGTTTAGATGCTTAACTTTAGAGAATAATTTAGGCATCAACTCTACATTATACAGTTCTGAATAAGTGTTGTTTTACTACTTGTTAATAGTAGTCATTTATCAGTTATGTTTCTCCAAATACTGTTATTTTATGTGTTGGCTGTTGATGCTCATTTCGGAAAGATATTACCTATTACCGGACAGAACTATGTAAGTTCATACCTCTTCTGTTTGCATTATTGTAAAGGCAGGCCTCCGTCACTCCATATACATGCGCGCTATAATTACCTACCGCCCGGCCGAGCGGTCTTGGGCCGTTTGCGGATCAAATTCAGTGCGGTTTTCGCAAGCGAAGCGCACGCACGTTGTTCAATTTTAATTGTTCCATTCGTTTGTACGCGTACCTACGATGCCGTCTGGTGCCTTATATACATTAGATGGGTTTCTTGTGCAGTAGTAGCTTTTATTTTACCTACACACTGACCTCTATTTACTTTTGATGATGATGTCAGCACCAATTTATAAAAAAAATATATTTTATAAACGATACAATTTTAAACTACCTACTACCTTATAGTCAGAACATATTTAAAGTTCTCAATAAAATAGACACAAACTGTCATTAATGTTAATTTAATTTTATCGAAGAGGCAGCCCTGCGATTGCAGTGGGATCGCGCGGTAGGTTATTATAGTTTAAATATTAGTAGGCTATTACCTATAGCAGTAGGTATTGGTAATTTTCTACTGAGTGAAGTATCTGTTAACTTTTCTTTAATCTGTGGTAAAGGTCCTTTGTTTTAAAAAAGTACTTACTTTAGAATAAAAGTGATATTGGATTGAAAGCTTTAGGTACTCGAGAAATTAAACATTAAAAAAAAATAGAAACTCTCCCGAGTGCTTCGCAATCCGGGCGACTGTATACGCCATCGCAACGCACCGTTTGATTCTTGCGTGAAAAGAACAAAAGCCCCAAAAATAAAAAAAATTAAAATGATTACTATTTTAGTGTTTCAATATCTTAGAGTATATTTAGGCTTTTTAGGCTTGTTATTTAGCCTTTTGGCGATGGGCTCACCTCCTGTCACGCTGAGCACTATGTGCAGTCGCTATTTATTGAAAAGTGGACTATGGTAGAGGACTGACTAATCTCTGACTAAACCTTCGGGGATAATAGTCGTGAACATATGTATGTATTTAGCCTTTTTGGAGAGCCGAAGACCGAGCTCAGTGGCGCGCCTCGGGATTGGGAGACGCCTTTGTCCAGCAGTGGACTGCGACAGGCTGATGTTTTTTATTTAACCTTTTTATTAATCGGTGTAAGCTAAGATAAATGTCATGATGTCAATAGGGCCCGTATACGGTGGAATGGGAGGCTTTTTACCCGTGCCGTGGACCGAAGACCCGTAATCTGACCATCGTCTCCACGAATTTGACGAGGAACGACAAAGAGGAATACATTTGCAATCTGAATCTGACTTTTCTTGAAGAAGCGCGTTTGGATGAGGTATTTCAATGTAAATATTACAAAGTTAAAGTCAAATAGTACGTAGGTCATACCTATAGTCAAATCAACTACCTACTTAATTGTTAACTTTTTTTTCTTTATGAAAAGAGTGGACGGTTTTGCAGGTCATATTTTAATTATTATTCTCCTATTGCTAGTGACGTTTAGTGTTAATAATCTTTTAAGTAAGTGTAATAAATAATACGCACAAAACGTCTGATGCACGAACGTCCGATCCTGTCATTTCTATAAAATTACTATAAAAAAACAGGGATTTAATTCTGATCTCTAGATGGATGATTTGAAAACTACTTAAAGTGGGGTGCAAAGTAGATTTTATTTTTGAATTTTTAAACTAAATACTTACTTATAAAGTGTTATTTTTATATTTTAGGTCCGAGTATCGGTATACACAAAGTCTTTTGAAAATAAAAATTTGCTTTGGAACTACAAGTTTAATTCCCCTTGCCAGCATTTTGTATTTACAGAATATATAAAGAAGCAATTTGGCGTGGGCCGCCATTGCCAAATAAAAAAGGTTTGTATTTATTATGGCTTCAAAAATTAACTACATCTTTTATTAACCTTAGTTTTTATCATTCATCATCAGCGTAGACATTTCCCGCAGCTGGGCTCAGGGGCCTTACCATCCACTCTTAGAGCAGTATTACTTTAATCTTACAATTAACTTAAATTCCCATACGAATTTATAAAAGTAATACTGCACCTCACCGAGTCAATGCAGGAGGCTTATTATATAACTTCAATACATTCATACATATAATCACGACTACTATCCCCGAAGGGTTAGTCAGAGACAAGTCATTAAGAACAGCAAAAGCAGTCCTCTACCATAGTCCACTTTTCACCAAATATTGACAGCACATGTGCTCAGCGTGACAGGTGGTGAGCCCATTGCCGCTCTATGCTCTAACAGCACAGAGCAGTATGTGCAGTGTTTACTCCGTTAGTCGCCTTTTACGACTCCCAAGGGAAGAGAGGGGGTGGTAGTATTCTTTCACCGCCACGCGACACGGTTATCTATCGCAATATTTTTCAATTAGAAGTACGGTGCTTCGCTAGTTGGTTTACTTTAAAATTATAAGCAAAGTAGCTACTACTACCTACCAACCCCTCTCTTAGTCTAGTCCTATACCTATTTTTTTTTTATAATGACTCGTCATAGTGACTGCATCCTGCCTGATGGTAAGCAGCCGATGCAGTCCAAAATAATGAGAGCGCTCCCCACCGTGGAATAAGCACGATAACTAGCGCACCAATTCATGACGGCCTGCATAAATGCCGTTTCACGCCCCGCTTAAAAGACCCGGGACTGTAGGAGCTGGAAACCACATGCGCCGGCAAAGAATTCCAAAGCCGAATGGTCTCACAGAGGAACGACTTGCCAAATTTTTTGGTACGAGTACTGATAGTCTGTACAGTATGAAGGTGGTTCCTAAGACCAGCACGTGTAGTCCGGGAGAGAAAAGGAGAGGGCGGGATAAGATCAAAAAGTTCTTCAGAACACTCTCCGTAGTAGTTCCTACGTAGTAGTAACTACGGAGTAGTAGTTCCGGTAGAAGACACTGAGAGAAGCAATGTCTCTACGCAGCTGGAGATCCTCAAGGGAGGCTGTAACCTTAGCATCTCCAATAATGCGTACTGCTCGCCTTTGCAGTCTATCAAGTGCATCGAGGAGGTATTTAGCGGAGCCGTTCCATAGATGGGAACAATACTCCATACTCGATCGCACCTGAGTTTTGTACAGCAAACAGCGCTGCTCGGGAGTGAAAAACCGCCTCACCTTATTGAGAATACCCAACTTCCGGGAGGCAGTTAAAATAGCACTCTCGATATACTTAGCATTTTGGATTCAGTTCCTGGCCGATGTCCATGCCAAGAATGCTGAGGTTTACAAAAATGGACAACGGAGAGTTCTGAAGAGAGGGAGGAGTAAGGAAGGGAGTTACCTTAGACGAGAATGCACAAACCTGGGTTTTGCTAGCTTTAACCTCGACCAGGTTTTTAAATCCCCACTTAGAAACACGATCGAGAGTCAGGTTCAGTTTGGCAACCAGTTCTTGCCTTTTCACCATGATATCGGCTTGCTTTGCCGCAGGATGTCCCAAGTACCGCTCATGCACCGTACTGTCATCCGCATAACAATGAATATTGTCCAAGGACAACATGTCATTAATATGCAGAAGAAATAGAGTAGGTGAGAGCACAGAACCCTGCGGCACTCCGGCATTGACTTTGTAGAACGCGGAGGAACTACCCTCACAAAGGACACGAATCCTTCGCCCTTCTAGAAAGTCTGCAACCCAGGCGCACAAACGGGGCGGCACACTGAAGGCCGGCAACTTGGAAAGAAGGGAACGATGCCACACTCTATCGAAAGCTTTGTCAATATCAAGGCTAACTGCCAGGGATTTGCCATGCTTGTCCATCGCTTCACCCCACGCGTGAGAAACGTACGCTAGAAGATTACCCGTTGATCGCTTTGATCTGAACCCATTCTGGCGATCTTGGAGCAGCGAGTGATCCTCTAGGTAGTGAATGAGCTGGGAATTAATTATTCGCTCAAACACCTTGCACAGCACAGAAGTTACAGCGATGGGTCGATAGTTGGCCGGATCCAAGCGATCCGCTTTTTTGGAGATGGGTTGTATGTTCGCCTCCTTTCAAGAAACCAGCACAATACCAGTATCGTAAGACTCCCTAAACAATCGTGTCACTACAGGAGACAACTCAGCCGCGCACCTGAGCAGCACAATTGCCGAAACACCATCCGGCCCGCTAGCCTTCCCCACGTCGAGCGACCGCAGCACGGCACGTACATCACACTGCTTGATACGAATATCAGGCATGGTGGCCCCACAATGTGCTATAACAGGTGGAGCGGCGCCACAATCGTCGACGCGCGAATTGGCCGCGAAAAGTTCAGCCAACAAGTTTGCCTTCTCAAGCGGCTGGTAAGCCAACGAGCCATCTGGATGTTTCAACGGAGGCAGCGAGGGAGAGCAGAAGTTGGCATGCACGGCCTTAGCGAGCCGCCAATAGCTACGGCTACTCGTAGGGCGCGAGATCAACTCCCGCCCCACCGTTGCCACTCTTTGTGCATCCGCTCTTGCGAGAGCCTTCTTGTTAGACTATGAGGCCTTGTTGTAGGCCGCCTTTAAGGAGCTGGTGCAGCTTTGGCGCATTCGCGATTGAACCAAGGCCGTTGTCTGCCAACGCTAGCAAGATCTGTGAATGGAATATAATATTCCATACCCAACAAGATCTCATCAGCGATGGCAGAAGCGCATTCCGATGGGTCCTTTCCAAGAAAGCAGCTCTGGCCCTATGAGACGGATGCAAAGTTATCACACATTTCGTCCCAATCCACCGACGAGTAGTGCCACAGACGACGCTTGGTCTCCACCGTTTTCGGTGGACCAACGCTGTGCGGTGCTGTGGCAATGACCAAGCAGTAGTTTGACGAGCCTAGAGGTGCAAGCACCGACACAAGCAAGCGACTCGTCAACAATTAGTCCAACAAGGAGGGCGCGTGACTTACGATATCTGGCATCCTGGTGGGCTGGTCTACCAGTTGCGTCCAGGTCTTGCGTCAAAGCGAAGGCATGAGCGACTCTACCAGCGTGATCAGTTTTGGAGGAGCCCAACCATGTTTCATGGTAGGCGTTGAAGTCCCCCAAAACCACCAACTCGTCGTTGGGGATTCGCTCCTGCGCGACATCAGTCACTCGGCCGAGGTGGTCAAAAAGGCTTCTTGTGTTAGCATCTCCTGTGTGGGACCGATATAGGCACGCAAAGACACGGCAACGGGAGCCGAATTCAATGCGCACCCAAATGATGGGAAAGGAGGGGTCTTCCAAACAGTGCAGACGACGACAACAAATGTCAGCCCTCACGTACAGACATACTCCGGCTTTCGCGCGGAATTGCTCCTCAAGCTGAGAGCCAGGGTACCTTAAATAAGACGTGTCAGCAGGGTGCCGAATTTGAGTCTTCGTCAGTAAAAGCAATGCAGGCCGCGCCGCCTCGAGGTGGACGGCGTTGAGGTTAGAATGGAGCCCACGGATGTTAGTGAACTCCATCCACCTAAAACAGCGAATTGGTGGTGGGAGAGGAGAAAGCCGCTGTATTGCCTGCATTCTTTTTAAGCACTGTCATTGGAAAAGGGGAAGGAAGGGACGTGAACAAGGAGCCACTACTGTTGCAAAAAAATGAACAAAGCGAGAGTTTTCCGCTTCACCATTGGAAGAGCGTTGCAACCACAGCCGACACGCCGGACGGAAGGGCCCCCATACCCTCCCGGAAGTGGTCGCCGGGTCCCCATCATTTTTGGTCACCAACCGGCACGACGATCTACTTCGAGATTATGCGCGACCTGGTGAGGCAGCCTCCCGAGGTGGTTAGCCCCGGTCGGGCCCCTGTACTATGCCGCGAGCGGCCAGCGGCACCACCGTTTCTACGGGTCTCCCTGGCCAGCGTATCGAGTTTCGTCTCCCGCTCAATGGTTGCACGGCAGAACTCTCTGGTTCACAGTTTGCAACAATAGCCGCTTCCCTGGCACCGGTAGTTCGGCGCTGTTCCCGGAACGCGACCTGCGACGAGCACAGACCACTTCGCGAGCATATCTACCGCACGGTGGTCGATAACCGGGCGAGCTAGGCTCTACTACCAAATGCTCAATTAGCATCACCCAGGGATTACATGTAGGCTCTCAAGGGTACACACCTACGGATGTGAGCATTATTATCACCCAAGATTGCCCCCTATTGCCTGTCTCTGACTCTGACTAGGCAATAGAATATTATACTTTGGGGATTACAATAGACGTGATTTTAATCTATGTATACGGCATAATTAAAGTGAAATAAAATTTATCTTTCAGGGCCTCTATACTGCAGAGCTGAACTTCTCCCAGATTTCTCACCAGTTCCACGGGTCTTCGTTTTTTTATGGGCACATGCTTTTCAAAGCTTTCGCCATTGCCAATAAGGGGAATGTTATATGCTTTATATTTCATTTGAATTATAAAAAAAAAGAATAAAACTAAGCAGTGTACATAAACAGCTCACTTTTACTGTACTTAAAAAAATAAGATTACAATCATTTATCAACCGGTACTTACCATTTAGAGGACATTTATATTAAATAAAAAAACAACTCAATTGTAATATTTTATTTATGTACCTATATGTTACCAGCTGATTATTAATAGTA
Organism: Scoparia ambigualis; assembly: GCA_963921215.1. Lineage (NCBI taxonomy): Eukaryota > Metazoa > Arthropoda > Insecta > Lepidoptera > Crambidae > Scoparia > Scoparia ambigualis. Next base: position 23,438,493 of record OY992502.1, on the reverse strand, counting down.
GGGGAGCGAGGGGCTTGTTATAGCAGGGGTAAGTAGTAACGGGGCTTGTTCACTAACAATTTAAACTAAATTAACTTATTTCTACGACTCAATCCTACCGTTATACCGCGCCTCCCCTCGACGTCATAGCCAGTGTCCCGCCAGGCGGCGGAGTGAGTGACTGTGTACAAGCGCTTTATTTTTGCCAGGTAACGTATATTTTTATTAGTAAATTTTTGTTTACAATTATCGATTAATTGAAGCTTTCTGTATTTTATTTGGTGCTCCAGCGCCACGCCCAGGCGCGCGGCCAGTACGGTCACCGACTGGATGACGCTCACGCCCTTCTCCTCCGGCAGCTCCCCGATGTCCAGGTCGGCCAGGAGGGCCTCCTGGTCGCGGTCATTAAGCTCCCGCTTCAGGCCGGCGATGGTGCGCTCGAGCTCGCCGTGCCGCTATAGGATCTAGAAAGAAGCTTGGCTATGACATTAGAAATGAGTCTCTTGACAAAGGGACCACCCGATAGGATTAGGTCTTGACGCCAAATCAGTGCCCGCCGAAGCGCGCTCTTAATTCGATACTCATAAGACTAGTGCTCGTGGCGCTAGCGTGCCACTGTATACAAAAGCTCCGTGTATTTTGTCATTTTAAAAATAATAAAAGTGCATATTATTGCTTAATTTAATGAATAATATTTACATTAGAAACAAAGCAACAATCGTAAGTGTTATCAGCTTAAAATATAAAAGTGTGCAAGAAAACTGCGAAACATTATAAAGTGCAGTCTTCAATTTCTACACATCAAAAACAAAGGACATAAAACAATTCATGGATTGCAGTGTACTACAGCCATCTTATTAACACCACGAAGGTTAGTGAGGCAAATAAATCTGAAATATATGAAAAATTTCATCATCATAACAAAAACAGTTAGAAATCAGCTGTTGTATATTTGAAGGACATCGTTTTTACCGACACCTGTCAAACCAAACCTCTGTCTGTCTGACCAAACAATACAGCGACATCTATGAAAGTTTATCGAAACTAGTTGAATAAGCGAGTGTTTTACCAACAATACCGTTCGTGCACTTGTTTCGCTTTTTCGTCACTTACTGTAAAGCGCGGTTAGCCGAGACTGCAATGAGCGGGACTGAATTCCGAATAATCCTAGGTTCAAATCCACCGAGGCGATTTGTATTTTTGCATCATTAAAAATCTTTTAGAAATATCCAATAAGTTACAAAATGAATAAATGTGCAAGATGCATCAAAGATTTTACAAACAGAAAAAATCTTACTTGTTTATGTTGTTGTAAAAAATTTAATATCGGATGTGTTAATATGTCAGAAAAATTGTTCTACCTGGTAAAAGAAAAAAATAAGTGGACTTGCGAGAAATGTAAATCGAAAAATGAAATAAAAATAAGTACACCAGTGGCGTCAACATCGAATTTAAGTAGAAATCATTCTCCTGCATCAGACAGCTATGTTACTCAACGTAAATATAAAATTAATGTAGCAACTGATATTTCATTTGAATCGCTACAGTTTGATTCCATGGAAGAAGATCTTTCCATTGCAGAGACATGCAAGCTAAATAGAAGTTGTTCGAACATAGATTTTGATATAAAGGAACAAATAACGAAGTTAAAAATAAAAATAAGAAATTTAGAGATGAAATTACAAACAGCAGATAATGAAATTGACAATTAAATATTAGAAAACAGTACATTAAAGAAACAAATTAGAAATTACGAAAAGAAAACGGATAAGTTAAGTTACATATGCAGATCAACTCCAACAAGACCAAAAAGTGAAAACAAAGGAAAAGTTTGAATAAAACTAAACTGGATTTTACAAACACAGAACAATCAGAAGAAAACAAAGATATCGCGATCACAGCATCAAAACAGGATAAGGACACCAGTACAAACAAATTAATGGAAGAGATGTATTTGGAAGAGAAACATGAAAATAATGAATTACTGCCTAAAACTAAGTTAAAGAATTACAAGAACACCTTATACATTCTTGGCGATGAACAGCTAAGAGGACTATCATCAGAAATTATGCGTTCAAGGCAGGGAAGATGGAATGATAACTTTAAGTCGTTTGCACAGATTGTGACTGATGGAACAAGTACGGATATATTAGTTATTGTGACTATATAATAAAAAACATTAAATGTACAGATATTGTAATAATGGGTATAGGAACTCATGACACAGATATTCACATTCTTCATTCTAACATTTGTATAGCACTGAATAAATTAAAACATGTTTCCGTACTAATTGTACCAGTTAATCATAACAATTGTTTAAATGAAAAAACTTTAAACTAAAACATAGAGTTATGGACTAAGCACTTTCCAAATTGTACATATATAGATATAAATTCTTTCAATCTTGGTGCTTCTCAATACTTCTCAGTACATACAATCTATTTGTTCTAAAATAAATCTGCACATCGATTACAATGAATATAAAAATGTATTTTTGAATTTTGATACTATTAGAAAACATAACAAAAAGTTTGTTACTAAACGTGGAAGAAAGGTACTCTCAAATGACATATCTTTAAATAAAATCAGTATACCTCCCAAAAAAGGTACAATACCATTTTATTTTAATGTAATTAACAAGCATGAAAGTGCCAATGACATTAAAATCCCCCCCCAGACCAAGCAAATTCGTTTTTTCGTCCCACACAGTAGCAAATGGTTTACGGTTATGCATAAAAATATACACGGTCTCTTGTCAAAAAAAGAAATAGTCGAAATGACGCTGTCTGATATAAAAAATACATGTAATCCAGACATACTTTGTTTTACAGAGACATTTCTAAAGGAGGGTGACGGAAAAAATTTACACATAAATGGGTTCAAACTAGCTGCTCTCTATACAAGGCTAAATAAAAGAGGAGGTACTTGTATATTAATAAAAAATGAAATAGAATCTAAGCAGTTAACTATATTTAATAGTTTAGTAATATCATTTTGAGCTCAGCGCAGTATATTTAGTCATGAATAATATTATAATTGTATGCATATATAGAATTCCAACTAAAATAAAAAAAATATGTAGATTTATTTTTTGAAAAGCTCGACTTATTGTTTCACAAGTTTTGTTTGAAAAAATATTTCAAAAAAAGAATAATATTGGTAGGAGATTTAAACATAAATATGTGTGACGCAAAAAATACAAATACTAAACGTTTTCTTGACATTTTAAAAAATTATAATTTTTTTCTTCATATATCCGTGCCAAGCAGGGGAAACTCTTGTCTTGATGTAATTATAAGTAATATGACTCATGCGATAGGCTCAATATTGCCACTATGGCTATCGGACCACGATACAGCTCAAATCTTAAAATTTTAGGTTGATTCAAAAATAGCAAACCCAAGGACTATTTTCACATTAAAGCGATGCTACTCCGAGGATAACATTAATAAATTTAACCAGTATCTGAGTAGTCTCTTATTTTCGGATGTTTATTGCTGCACAGAGTTAAATGAGGCTTTCAACGAGTTTTATGAACTTTTTCTTTTGCTGTATGACCTTTGTTTTCCATTCAACAAGATAAAAATCACAACATCCGCGAAATTATCACGGATGACCACAGGTCTCAAAAAAAGTTGTAGATCGAAAAGAACTTATCGCTATAAATATACTACGCAACAAAAACTGCAGTTGACAAAAGTCGCTATTTAAAGTACTTATAACAATTTGTTAAAGAAATGCACAAATTGCGCTAAGAGACTCACAAATAGGAAACATGTATTAGGTAGTAAAAATATATGTAAGGCAACGTGAGATATTATAAAAAGCGAAAAAGCGGGCTATAAATATGCGACTTACTTGAATGAGATTGTTCATGATGGGACTGAACTACATGATCCTTCTAGAATTGCCTCTATCATGAACGACTTTTACCTTAACTTAAGTAGAACTGACAAAAATTATACTACTACTTGTTCAAAAACTCTAAGTAATTCTATTTATCTGAGCCCGATCGATGAACACGACACTCAGAAAATAATAATGTCGTTAAATAATACGCATGCAGAAGGATATGACTCAGCAGGTACAAAAGTAATCAAAAAATGTGTTACACAATTGACTAAAGTTTTAACATTTCTAATTAATTTATCATTAGAATCCGGCACATTTCCCGAAAATCTAAAAATATCTAAAATTAAACCCTTATATAAAAAAGGAAGTAAAAAGGAAATCTCAAATTATCGCCCAATCACCCTAGTGTCAGTATTTTCAAAAGTTTTTCATAAAAAACTTTCGTCATTTTTAACCGAGTACAACGTCTTATACAAAAACCAGTATGGTTTTCAAAAACATAAGTCCACAACCCATGCTATTGAGATAGTCATCGCGTGTATGAATTAAATAAAACTATATTTAATAAGTGAGAAAAAAACATTGCAACGACGATGTAAGCACGTGCAAGCGAATTCTTAGAGCTACGTTTAAGAGGATGGTTTAGGGTTTACAAATTTAAAAATTCTACATATGTAAGCAATAAAGTGCCAACAATTTTTTGTGTCCATGGCGTAAAAACTAAAAACTGAGCAATAAAATATCCCTAGACAAAAGGCCGTTTGTCAGTATGCGAAAAAGGTTACAAATTATTGCCGGTCATTAAGCGGGACGGGAATTACATTCAAAGAATTCCAGATAACAAAAATGAACCTTTTTTTTGGACAAAAACTCTTAAAGATTTAGTAGAAAATATGAAGACGATGGGAAAAAAAATGAAAACCCCACGTGGTGATTGTTGACACCCATATAAAAAACTTTAGGGTGCATCGCTGCACTGCAGACACTCACACATTAAGATAAGCCAATCGGTGGAGCCATTTACTGGTAAGGGTTTTGGTTTCAGACACTGAGGAACGGTTGAGCGGGGCGAGGGCGGAGTCTGCGAGCGGAGAGCTCTCGGTAGACGGGGGGATTCTGGATTCAGCTTTGGGCGACCGAGGACGGGGAGCACAACGAAACGACACGTTTTGAATTAGAATTATTTATTATTTATTAGAATTGCGTTTAGTAAATGGAAAAGTAAATAAAGTGATAGGTAGTTCGAGACACAGCGACATCATACCGGTAAAGTAGATATTTTCTAGATTTATTAATGTTTAAATTCACCAGATATCTTTTGTTAGCTTTCTCAACACAGTATTGATAAGAGTGATAACTGAATTGTATATAATAATAATCTAAAAGGGTAAATAATTTTATTCAGTGTGGGACTATGTTAACGTAGATTATTGGCATCCGATTTTGCGGAACTATTACCTGGAATTAACGATAGTAATAATTATAGTCATATTAATTGTAATAACATGTTGCATAGAACGATTCAAGGGTGATTTTAATTGTTGTATTAACATAGGTTGGCGAGAAAAACAATCCGCCTCTGCAATTACCAATTGAACTACGAGACATATATGAAATCTATGTGTGCCCTATTTAATAAATTACATGCAACCTAGAGTGATTAAAATACCTGTGTGTGTCGAGAAAGTTACTTGTACATAGCTTTGCATGATTAGTCATTATGAAATGTTAATTAGGACGGCCTAATGGGTTTTTTTGTTCTAATCGTTGTTTTTCCCATTAATCGATGGCCTAGGAACTAACGATTGGCCTTGGAAAGTCTAATTATTGTCTATAAATTTAATTAATTGTACATAAAACACTAGCGATTGTTGAGTGAAAACCACTAACGATCTTGAGTGTAAGTTCAAATGATTTGAGTATAAAAGCTAATTATCCTGAGAGTATAAATTTAATTATCTTGAGAGTGAAAGCTAATTACCTTATGAGTAAAAGCTAAAATGATTTGGAGTAGACCGTAAATGGTTTGACTATGTTTGAAAGTAAATTCTAGAAAAGAGGCAGTAAGACCTAATGATGGTTATAATATAAAGCTTTTAATCTAAAGACTTTACAAGGCATAAATAATGAAAGAGTTTCGTAATTTTATATTTAGATGAATAGATAAATATAGGGGTAAATAACCAATCATATTATAACTAAATAAGTGATGAGATAAACAAACACAACTAAATAAAATAAATCAATAAATAAATAATAGATAAACCAATCAATAAATCATTAAATAATAATCGATAAATCAACAAATACATAATATAATAATAAACGATAAATCAACAAATAAATCACTAAATAATAAAACAATAAATCAACAAATACATTGAGGTAGAATAAATTAAGCTATCTACCATAATCTTGTGTTTTATTTTATTTCAATTGATTTCTACAACGCAAGGAACAGCAGAGATAAATACTTGTGATTTGTATATCGTAATAGTGAGAATTAACATGATCTTGTCTATTAAATGCAGTCTAGCATTCACGGTTATTATCTCTATTGTTCTTGGCTTAATTCTTTAAACTTGTAATCCTTGTTTCACTAGTTACTCAAGCTAGTTCTCTAGATAAACAAGCCTTGTTTCACTAGCCACTTGTGAATAGATGACTGTAGACTTAATCTTTGTAGACATACAGACGTAAAGTTATTAATTATTCTAGATGAGCAATCATTTTTGATACTCTGGTTTAGTTCGGGCTAGCCACTATAACTAGCCTACGACAACTGCACATTTGTATCCAGTCTAACTAGAGAGTGAGACAGGTATCATTATAGAACAGAAACATTTAGTCACATTAGAGTTGATAGACAATAGCAGATTAGATACAGAGTTGAGCAGATGGAGAGCAGATGCAGACATCCGACGGATAGTAAGTAACGGTAGGTAATATTTATTATAATTAAGCTAGGATGTAGGCTCGGAGGTAGGGTCATGTAGGGCTAATACAGAGATTTTGCAATGTTTTAAGGGGGAGTGGTCATATTTGTTTTATTGCTAGTAAGGCAATCGCTATAATGTGAAGCCTGAATTCAATAAATTGAAACTAGTACTTGATCGTGACGGGACTGCGGCAGCTGGGGTTGTTATATATACACGTCCCGTCTTCAACTGACCTTGCATTCTATAGTCTGACGAGACTAACTCATCATTTACATATACATAGAACAATGAGTGAGAATAAAACCATGGTAAAACAAAGGGGAAAAAGATGCGAAAACGCCATCACTCATAATTAGCGCTCGGCGCCATGCAAATTGACATGAAACATGCTTCGCAGCGTATAGGGTAAAACAGGTCAGTTGTCCCCATAAAGTGACTTCGGTCAGCAGCGCGCTCAGTGTCAGCTGTGTAGGTACCTCGACATTCGCCTGGCTGGCTTTCCGACGGAGGATCACAAATCCTACAGGTACAATACACCTTTCCACGCGATCCTTACAATTGCTATGGCTAGTCTGTAACGCATTTAATCAACTCTATGCAATCACTCATCAGACTAACTATGTGCTCTTAGGTTTCCTTAAGATTGACAATTTATCTAGGCTTCATAGAAGGCCGAGACTCGCCATTAGTTAGAGCAAGCTAGGTGGAATGGAAAGATGTATGGTCACTGTTCGTTCGGTCTAATGTACTGGTATAGACATGTGCAATCGACTTGGTTGGAAGCAAAACAATCAAGATAGTCTAGCTCTCCTAAGATGTTGGATCTCTGTATTTGGCAAAGTATACTAGATACTCTTATAAATCATTTTAGACGATCACTACACGGCTCGAACCACCACACTATGTTTAACTTGGTCAATGACATTTTAATAAATGTTAATGAAGATCGAGAAATAATACCTCAGTATTATTTCTCGATCTGTCAAAAGCCTTTGACTTCGTGTCACACGAAAAATTACTGACAAAACTAGAGAAAAATGTCATTAGTTAGAGGACCAGCACTTGATTGGGTTAAATCATATTTAAAAAACCGGGTTCAATATGTAGAGATTACACAATTATACGAAAAGCACACTGTTCAGATACACACGTCTCATCTAAAAATAAACTGTTCTGGAGTCCCACAAGGTAATATATAATAGCAATGGTCCAAGGACGCTTCTTCGACCATTGCTATTTTTGTTGTACGTCAATGACTTGCCGGAAGTCACGAACCATAAGATGACTCTGTTTGCTGATGATGTGAGTGTTGTGGTGACATCGGATAAAAATAGTTCATTACAACATCACAAAATAGATATTACAAATACACTGACATCGTTAATTGATTGGTTATCTAATAATAATTTACAGATAAATTTAAATAAAACATATTTAATGAATTTCAATAATTATAAGAATAAAACAGTTAACATTTAATTTGACTAATATAATACTTTGTGATAAGTACTTCTTTAAAATGAAAAATAATGAAATGTAATAATTTATAAATTTCTTGAACTAAAATGTTGGCATGCTATGGTTATATAGTTAAATAGGCATAAGATGCTTTAAAATTGTTTTTACCATCTGTAATGATACCCTATTTAAAAGCAAATAAATATTATGATTATGATTATGATACCAGATCAGTAGCACATCCGAAGTCTCTAAAATATTCTTCTCCAACGCTTTAACTGCTTACAGAGTCAGTCGAAAAATTGCACACACACAACTTAATACACCCTAAATAATTTAATAGTTAAAAAAAAGAAATAAAATAAAAGTGTAAGTAGGTATAGGTATTAAAAAAATAAGTAGTCTAATAATGGCTTAGTCTCATGCATCCAAGATTTTGGTTTCAAACGCTCCAAGAGTAAAATTATATCTTGGGAACAAAATCGTTCTCAAGGGCTCCAAAAGCGTATGCAAATATATATTTCTTCAAAACCTCTGATCTCCACACATTGATTCCCAGGAGCTCCAAAGTATATTAAAATATTAATTATAGACGTATTTCCGACTTTTTTCTTGGAGCTGCTGGGACCCAAATCTCAAAGTACCTAGAGAATATTTTGGAGCTGTTGAGAATGAAACTGGTAAATGTGGTTTTATTTATTATTTTAATATGAAAATCATTGGAGCTCTTGGGAATGAATGTATGGAAGTTGAATTTTGGAGAACAATAGATTTGGAGCGCATAGGACCAAGCCCTAATAATGGGTCAGCATCTACATACAGAGAATATATGTTGAAGGAATAATCTTATTAAAAGAGTAATGTTAGAAAAGTATAGAATTTAATTTATAAGAACCGAACAGCTTTATAAAAGAACAAGAAATTCAAAGATGACATTAATAGAGAAAAGAGTACAAACCATAACTTTTTGTACATAGGTACACACCTAATAAGTATGAATATACAACATGCTCCCTCAAAAAGTTAATTGCATTGCACTCATAATACTAAGGCATAAAAAAACAGTAAATAAAACCATTACGAAAAACTAGGATATACCAATCATTTGTAAACAACTGCGATGCTTTGTTGGACCCAAAGGTTTCGTCAAAACATCTGCCCGGTAACCTGTCGGTGGGCATATACCTAAGTTCAACGGTTTTATCGTTCACTTTTTCTCGGACAAAATGGAACTTAACATCTATATGTTTTGTCCTATTGTGGTGAACCGGATTCATGGCTAATTTTTGTGCACTCTGACTATCCGTATACAAAACTATGTTAAGCGACTTATATCGAATATCAGTCGTTTTAAGAAGCACGCGTCCTTTACCGCTGTAGCCAATGCCATATATTCGGCTTCAGCGGAAGACAAAGCCACTGTGGGCTGTTTTTTAGCTTCCCACGAAATAGGGCCGCCTGCAAGTTCATAATAGAACCCAGTGTAAGATCGTCTATCAGTTGGACAATTTGCCCAGTCTGCGTCTAAAAACCCGTCAAAGTTGTAGTATTACCTTTTTCTTTCTTGTATGTAATACCACTATCTTTTGTCGCCTTCAAATAACGTAGACATCGTTTAGCAATATTCCAATGTGACTGATCAAATTTAGAGTTAAATTGACTCAAGTAGCTCTCCGTGTACGCTATATCTGGCCTGGTATTTACAGCCAAAAACATTAGACAGCCAATTAACTCTCTGTAAGGGTACACACACTCACCCATACCAGGCTCAAGATTTTTCTTGACTAATGGAGTAGAAACTCCCTTACAATCTTGCATGTTAAATCTTCTCAGCATCTTTTCAATATATGTACCTACTCTGAGATAGCTTCATTCCGTAACTATCATGGTGAAAATATTTTTTCCGTCAGCCTCAGTAATCGTTCCACCTTGTACTGGCCGATAACTGCTGAATCACTCGCGATGCGGAGTCATATGAATGGTTGCACCTGAATCAATAATCCATTTCTCATAATTTTCAGCTGACGCAGAGAGAGCTATTTCCTTCACAACAGCCTGTTCCACCTTTTTATTATGATGGCAATCTGTACTCTTAAAAACCATTCCCGACACGTTCATAGCCTTCTTGACCTTCTTATTGGGATATTCGGGGCTTTTGTGTCCTGGTTGTCTACACTTAAAGCAGATTATAAGCTTCTTTTTCTTGCTTGTAGAACCTGTTGAACGTAACGCAGCCACCTTGTTCTGGTGAGGGTCCTTAGAAAGCTCGTTTAATAGCTTTTCTTTAACCAATTCACTGGTTACATCAATATTCGAATTCTCTAATCCCATTATCAGCGGTTCGTACTGTGATGTCAATCCTCCGAGAATAATCGCAGCCAGAGATCCATCGTCGATCTTCTTACCTATATCTTCAAGATTTTGAGCAGTACTCATAATGGCGTTGATATAAGATTCTATGTCTTGGAAATGGGTTAGGTATATTTGTATAATCTACGCTCTAGAGAGAGCCGCCGACCCATACCGCCTCCTTAGCGTTTTTCGCACTTCGCATGTGCAAATTGCACCTCCGTCTACCGTAAGGCATATTTTTGACAACGCCTTCTGGTCATAACGAGAGCGCACATCTTCCGCTGTTTATCAGAATCATCGTACCCGGTGATGGACGTCCACAGCTCCTCATGAATGAGAAGCATCCTCATTTTGAACTCCCAGGTTGGGTAACCGTCTCGGTTTATTAACATCTGAATACCTTGAAAATTCATACTATTCCCTGACATTATCTTCCTTTAAAATAAGCAGCTTTGTGCTGATAACGTGTTGAAGGAATAATCTTATTTAATTAATTTAAAAGAACCGACTTTATAAAAGAACAAGAAATTAAAAGATCACATTAATAGAGAAAAGAGTACAAACCATAACTTTTTGTACATCAATACACACCTAATAAGTATGAATATACAACAATATACATTCTTCTTTCTTCTTCAGTTTATCGCTACCCAAGGCTGAGTAACGGCTTTTCCCTTTGACGCCATCTCTCTCTGTCGGTAGCCATAGGAAGCTCACTTTTTTCCGCGACTCTATCGATATCATCTCTCCATCGAGCCAGTTGCCTTAACGTACGTTTCTCCGTCCAGTTCTTGGTCGCCATATTAGAACATTGTTTGAACATCGACGTCGTTACGTCTGCAGACGTGTCTTGCCCAGCTCCACTTCTGGAGATTGAAAATTGTTAATTGGATTTATTAACAAAATTACGCGACAAACTTTTAGATCGCATAACATACTGATTATACGACCTCATTTTTTACTAGTTTTAATGAAATTAAGGGTGAGTTCTACCCATGAAACTGAACCACTTTCACCAAGAAACCTATGTGCAAAAATGACAAAAAAAATTCGATCTCCCATACAAATCAGCTGACGACAATAGTATGGAAGATCGATTTTTTTTTGTCATTTTTGCACATAGGTTTCTTGGTGAAAGTGGTTCAGTTTAATGGGTGAAACACACTCTTAATTTCATTAAAACGAATAAAAAATGAGGGAGCATAATGCTATAAACATTGTTTAAAAAAATTTAACGCAAATTTTGTTGCGAACATACTACAAATTGAAAAATGCTGAAAAAAAAATACGGGCTGGATTCGAACCCGACCCTTCTGCCAATACGGGTCAGGTGCTCTTCCAGGTAAGATCTTATCCAGCTCACCGAAATTAATTGATACTATTTACTTTTTACTTTGCACACATCTTGGCACATACCTTGCCTTATTGTTAACTGATCTTTAATGTTTGTAAAAATATTAAGATCGGATGATGATGACGTAGTTATTGACATTGAATGGGCGCCTTTGGCTATCATGCGCATGGTCCATATTATTGTATTGTCATCGAAGTTACGCAGGTAAGTATACCAAATTTCAGCTCACTCGGTACCCGGAAAGTGGTTCAAATCTTCCTTACAAGATTTGGCCCTAACATACATACATACATTTCGAGCAAGTTAAATAAAAGCTTGTAAAATGTTGGTATATCCACTAGAAGTGGTCCTAATTTGTCTAATGAATCAACAAAATTATGTTAAAAATACAATATTATACAGAGTGTTTCTTGTAAGGTGTCAAGCCGATGCGTGGTGATAGGGGACTACCATACACCTATCTATTTAACCCCCCATGTATGTTCAGCGATTTTTGGTAGTTTTCGAACTATATTTTTTTTTTCCAAGTATTATAATACGACATCAGTTTAAATTATTTTTTTGTAACTTGTATTAATATTAGAAAGATGATCTTAGCTAAAGAAAAAAGTGCACAGAAATGTCAACGCAAAAAAGATACTTAAAAAAAAATAAAGTCATTACTTAGTTGTAAAATACTGAGAAAAGAAAACAAATTAAGGTCAACTTGGGTGAGACCGGCATACTTCATTAATATTTACATTTGAACACAAAAAATGCGGATGCGCACAGTAAAAGAGGAGCTCAACAAAAACTGAGATCAAAGGTTCGCGAGCTGAAGGATAAGAGGTGGAAGGAGAAAGCTGCTGAATTACAGCACTGCGCTGATACTCACCAGACTGGTAGGTTCTTCGAAGGCATACAAGCGATTTTTGGCCCGCGTATGAGAAAAACCGCACCCATGTACTCGAGGGACGGACAGCACCGAGTTACGAATAGGACTGACGTGCTGATGCGCTGGGCGGAGCATTTTAATGATGTTCTAAATCCCGGCGCACTCGGCGTTGATCTGTCTTACGTGGACTCGCTTGAAGAACTACCAGTTTGCCAAATATTAGACGATCCACCATCATTTGAAGAGTTCGTGAAGGCAGTCAAACGTCTCAAAAACTTGAAAACACCTGGTATGGATCAACTTCTTGCCGAAGTATACAAGTATACCGGGAATAACATCATGACGGAGCTCTACAATCTGGTCAAAAGAGTGTGGTTTGAAGAGCAAATTCCACAAGGCTGGCGGGATGCGGTGATTTGTAAGCTGTACAAAGGGAAAGGAGATGTCTCCGATTGCAGCTCTTACCGCGGTATATCGCTCCTTACTAGTGCCGGTAAGGTTTTCGCGCACATTGTTAACACCCGCCTTAGCGAAGTAGCTGAGATGTACCTACCTGAAAGCCAATGTGGCTTCCGTCCGAGTAGGGGTACTATCGACGCAATAAGTGTCGTAAGGCAACTCCAGGAGAAGAGCCTTGAACATCAACAGCCACTCTACATGTGCTTTGTCGATCTTGAGAAAGCATTTGACAGAGTTCCACGCGAGGCCCTTTGGCTTGTTCTCCTAAAATCTGGGTACCCGAAGAAGTTCGTCAATCTTATACGCCAATTTCATGTTGGTATGAAAGCGCAGGTTCAACATGAAAACGAACTTTCTGAGGATATCCAAATCACAAGTGGAGTAAAACAGGGTTGCGTGATGGCGCCTACACTCTTTGCCATTTACTTTGCAGTTGTCATGAGAGATGCGCTGCAATGTTGTAGTAACCAAATCCAGCTTAATTTCCGAACTGAAAAAGGCGTGTTTGACATTTCAAGATTTAGAGCGAAATCCAAAGTGCAGCAGATCTCGGTACTGGAGGTACTTTATGCTGACGACGTATGTCTTATGTCTAACAATATGGTGCATCTCCAAAGCTATGTTGACGCACTACATATATCCTGTCAAAGGTTCGGCTTGGTTATCACAGTGTTACTAAGACCCAAATTCTAAAACAGCTACCCAGAGGCTGTGAAGCTGATAAAGCGATACTAAATCTGGATGGGAAACCACTAGAGGAGGTATCACACTTTAAATATCTAGGTAGCAATATCCGGCACGATAACACCTTAGCTTCGGAGATACCTTCGCGCATCGCAAACGCTGCTGCTAGTTTCGGACGACTCATGGATCGTGTCTGGAAGTCTCATGATCTCAAGCTGGAGACGAAGATTAGCGTATACAAAGCGCTAATCTTACCTGTCCTACTATATGGTTCAGAGACATGGTGCCTTTACAGAAAAGACATTAAGAAACTCGACACATACCACCTTAGATGTCTTAGATCCATCCTTAATATCAAATGGCAGGACCGTGTGCCAAATACTGAGGTTCTGCGTCGCTCCGGAATTTATGGCATGGAAGCTCTTCTCATGCAGCGTCAGCTCGGGTGGTGTGGACACGTCTTTCGCATGGATGACCGCCGGTTACCCAAAGTTGTCTTTTATTCTGAGATCACAGAGGGTAAACGGAAACACGGCGGTCAGCATCTGCGTTATAAAGACGTTTTCAAAAGACACCTAAACGCCTGCGCTATTGACTCTACAGGTTGGGAAGAGCTCGCTTCTAAGAGGTCTTCATGGCGCTCTACCATCTTTAAAAATATAAAAACTTTTGAGGAAAATCGTCTCAACTCACTCGACCTAAAACGCCAAATCCGCAAAGAGAGACCAAATCCCTCCTATACATATACATATAACTCACAAGGGCAACTCTGTTGTATATCTTGCGACAGAGTCTTTAAGACAAAGTTCGGTCTAGCGAGCCACATTAGAGCTCACATGAGAAAATAAATTATTCTTACATGTTATTTTGATACCAATTTAGGTTAATTAATATAATAATTATTATAGTCAGGGTCGCCGTCGTCGAAATCGATGAGGAGGACTATAATATTTACAATTGATTTGCCACTAGGTCTCTTTTGTTATTCTAGAAAGACGGAGTTTAAAGCAGATGGCAAAGTAGTCATTTGTAATTTTTCACATGGATAGTTAATTAAAAAATATAATTCTAATAAAAAATAGTCCGTATTTTAAATTAAACATTGTTTATTAGTAACTAGGACTTTGTAATTCAGAGGCAAAGGTTTTTATAAGTTGAACAAAAACTGTTGGTATTCTTTGTATAATAAATGGCAATAAAGTCGCATAACATACTAAGATTTAATTCTTCTGTTATTTACATGGTCCATTAATGTCATGCGTGATATATTATAAACTTTTGCTGCTTTACAATCACTGAGTTCTTGACTTTGAATTGCTCGCACTGCTTCTCTTAATTTATTTTTAGAATAAGAAGCTTTGTCAGTTTTCCTGATGTAATATTTGAATTATTTTACTGAAAAATAAAAACTTGTGTTATGTACATACAACGGTGAAAACCAATATTAAAATTATTTCGAAAAAATAAATATAGAATTAAGGTGGATAAATCATCAGTAATCAAGCGAAGCGAAGTAAGTAGGTAAGTGCTAAAACAGAAAAGGTTTTTAACATCTGATTTGTTCATAACATCAAATTAATTTAAAAACTATACTAGTTTTCCTAGAACCAATCCAGCAAAATGCTTTAGTAGACCTTTTAAAAGCTACTTACCATAATCTCTATTAAAAAAACACTGATTGAATCACATAAAAAATATTTTTTTCCGAAGCCCGTGTAGGTCGGTATGATGTAAAACTTCAATAATTTTGTGCTTCTCTTTTTTTCCAAGGTACGCCTAGTAGCGCCATCTATCTAAGACTACTGGAATCATACATCGATTACTGTTTTACCGACAGAACAATAAACAACGTAGAGGTGTTGTAAGCTGCAAAAAGTCATGTGGACGGGCTTGCCCCATTGACGGTGTTCCCCAAGTTGACCTCATATAGCGCGAAAACTACCAAAATCGCTGAACATATAGTATATGGGTTAGGTATGGTAGTTCCCTATCACCACACATTGGCTTGACACCTTACATGAAATACCCTGTATATATATATATATATATACATACATATAATCACGACTATAATCCACTTTTCACCAAATAGCGACTGCACATGTGCTAAGAGTGACAGGTGGTAAGCCCGTCTCCGCTCTATGCTGTTGGGTGTATGTGCAGTCTTTAGTCCGTTAGTCGCCTTTTTCGACACCCAAGGGAAGAGAGGGGAGGAGAGGTGTTAATATTCTTGCAGCGCTACGCGACACGGTTAAACCATGTTAAAAATATCAGTTAAAATAAATTTGTTTCATTGTGATGGAAGGTTGTATAGTTACATTTCTGACATTTTTAATTTCAACATCGCCCGGTGATATAAAAATAACCTCAGTAACTACTTAAATGACCTTTGAACGACTGTTTATTTGTTCAAGTTCAATTACAAATTACGAAACTGTTCCTCATGTTACTCGTACGCATACACTACAATAATTGTTTATAATGGACATCTGACTGCCTGTAGTTATAGCTATTGACATATTTTTATCGAAACTATCAAAACTACTGTTTGATGTATTTTAATTCACTTGTGTTTACGATGAAAACTGACGGGTCGTTTCTGCGTAACCTTTTAACTCCACTCATTGCTTTGATAACTGCTGTGAGGGCCAAAGATACCTATGTGAGTAGTACGTGTTACTTCACTCAGAAGTATTTTTTCCCGACTCTACGACACGTTTAAGCCGAGCCGAGGTCTTGACACAAACCCTCCCGGAAAATCGGGTAGTTGAACGGGACTCGCTAGAAAACGTTCAGGGAAGTTCATTCACACGGTTTGATGAATCTGTAGTTTCTGTAGTTTCTCGCCGCGTCTTGAAAGTCCGGCTTCGCTGTAAAGGCTAGCTGGGGCAAAAAGTAAGATAGTTTAAAAAAAATCATTTCAAACGAACAGGCGATCCTGTTCATCATTGCCAATCTTTATCTTTATGTGCAGCATCCAGGGATCTTGCATTATTTAAGAGCCCTAAAAGAACCTACGCTTAAATTATTGCGCTCGGGAATAGTTTTCGTCAGCAATACGAGAGCAGGAGGGCGACGCTTGTAATTCCTAGAAGTAGCAGCTGAGGCCGAAATCGATCAGGAAGAGATGGAGATGATGATTGCGCAACCGGATTTTTCTGAAGGGAGCTCACTCAAACGTCTGCGGGAGAAAAGAACGCGATTACTGCCGTTATTCGACTTGTGTTTATTTTCTTTTACAAGAAAACTGCCGCACTTATATACATCAATTGACTTAATAACTACTTAGCACTATGAACGTGATTTTTTACAGTAGAATGTAGTGCAGCCAAATCAACATTTAAAATTTTGTTTTGAGATTATGAATGTGACTCTCGCTATCATTAATATTAACGGAGTTGGCCTAGCTTCATATGCTCAGTAATATTCTGTAAAGTTCTTAAGTCTAATGAAACCAATAATTTCATAATAGTACATTGTTAGGGGTAAATAAGTCTTTTACCCGAGGTAAGCACTGTGCTTTTCATTACGAATATAAGAAAAGTAAAATCAAAAACATGAATGTCTTTAGTCCGTTAGTCGCTTTTTACTACATCCAAGGAAGGGGGGGTTTTTAGTATTATTTTGATGAGCCAATCGCCGCTCTATGCTGTTGGATGTATAGGCAGTCTTTAGTCTGTTAGTCGCCTTTTACGACACCAAAGAGAAGAGATTGGTTGGTAGTATTATTTTGATGAGCCAATCGCCGCTCTATGCTGTTGGATGTATAGGCAGTCTTTAGTCTGTTAGTCGCCTTTTACGACACCAAAGAGAAGAGATTGGTTGGTAGTATTATTTTGATGAGCCCATCGCCGCTCTATGCTGTTGGATGTATGTGGAGTCTTTAGTCCGTTAGTCGCCTTTTACAACACCAAAGGAAAGAAATGGTGTGGGAGTATTATTTTGATGAGCCCATCGCCTCTCTATGCTGTAGGATGTATGTGCAGTCTTTAGTCCGTTAGTCGCCTTTTAGGACACCAAAAAGAAGAGAGGGTGTTTAGTCCGTTAGAGTCCTTTTACTACACCGAAGGGAATAGAGGGGTTGGTAGTATTACTTTGAGAAGCCCATCGCCGCTCTATGTTGTTGGTTGTATGTGCAGTCTTTAGTTCGTTAGTTGCCTTTTACGACACCGAAGAGAAGAGAGGGGTTGGTAGTATTAATTTAATTAGCCCATCGCCGCTCTATGATGTTGGATGTATGTGGAGTCTTTAGTCCGTTAGTCGCCTTTTACAACACCAAAGGAAAGAAATGGGGTGGGAGTATTATTTTGATGAGCCCATCGCCTCTCTATGCTGTAGGATGTATGTGCAGTCTTTGATCCGTTAGTCGCCTTTTACAAAACCCAAGGGAATATATGTGTTGTTAGTATTATTTTAATAATTAGTCACAATTACACATGTCAGATAAACGTTTCTCCCTAGGGAGGAAAAGCACTACTTTCCTCCCGCTCCTCAGGCAACTTCAGACCTACTTTCCGTGTATAAGGAATGAAAACATATTTTATTTTCAGGGTCCATATACTTTAGAATGGAATGGCGTCGAAATATGCCGCGGTTTCAAAATGATGAATACCATACAATTGGATGTGAAAATGGTAACTGAAGATAATACATTGAAACTCATGGTCAACTCCACGATGGCTGAGAACATACATTTGGATAAGGTAAAATATTTTTTACTCACACATAAGTGTGTCAGGACTCAGGATGGTAGAAAATGAAAAGCTGTTGGCTACCGCTCCGGGAAACCGGCGTGATGTATGAAGATGTTTTTTTTTGATAATTTGTTTCTTCACCATGGATACCAGTCCTTCAGTGGAAATAATAGAGTTCATTTATTTTGCTTATAAGATGATAATGAGTGATGATAATAAGCTAAATAATTTTCCCCCTAAATCCCTTGAGTTCCAGTAAAGATGCGGAACTTTACTGAATCTCACACGGACTTCTTGAGAGAATTTGAAAAGTGATGTTGCACTGTTTTGTTTTATTTGCCGACACTCATGCACGTTCACGAATACTTAAAGGTTAATAATCCACCATTATTTCACATTAATATTCGACAATATACAAATTTTAGAAAATAAGACAAAACTACAAACATGACGCTTTACTTTCCCGCCAAGAAGTCGTATGAAGATGTGATCAAACAATCTTGCCATGCCACGTATTACTCCCATTATTGGACTGGTACCCGTCTGGCTGCCACAGTCAAGTAGTTGCTGGGTTTCGAAGAGGCTACGGCACCATAGACCGCATTTTAACAGTGTGGCAGATTATACAGAAGGCCGAAGAGTAAATCGGTCTCTGTGCCTAGCATTCAGGAACTATGAGAATGAGAAGGCATTTCACTCTATCGAAATCTAGGCTGTTTTAGAATCTCTGCAACGATCGCCAACGTCTATTGGCGATATATAAAAGTGTTATTGTGTCTCTAAAGTAACTCTATTAAGGCCATAGGCTAAAAAAGCAATATCTTTCATCTTACTGCTGCTGAAACTATCGAAAAATCAGCATAGACGAGTTTGAATGGGACAGTCGGAAGGGAAGACCATTGCCACAAAGACTCCACAAACTAACCATATTTTCTATTTTAGGTAAAAATGAGAGTGATTAGCAATGGTAGCCCAAAGAAGGTTCTGTGGAGTTACAACATTGAAAAACCCTGCCAACACTATGCTCTAGAACCATTTTTAAGTACGCTCATCAATAAGGAATGCATTATCACCAAAGTAAGTATTAACTGGCACATATAAGTAAGATTTCCGGAAAAGAAGCGTCTCTAGATTGCCATCACCCTTGAAACTATTTCTGCCATCAATTACTGCAGAACACTACTGCGTATCATAGCAATGTTGTGGTAAGATTTTAAGATCCAGTCAAATCAATGGGCAAAAAATGAAGGCGTCAGGGTCAGGCAGGAGTCATGGCAAAGGCTATGACCTTGCCTTGCCACCAGGTCTTGCTTTGCGTAAGTAGAATAAATAGTCCTGATTTGCATAAAAACAGTTTTTAAACTGTTTTGTATCATTGCCCAAATAAAGCCGTGTCGTTTAAGAGCCGTGTCATGTAGCGGCTCATCTTGGATTAGGTAAAAGGCGACTAACGGACTTAAGATTAAGGTGGTTATGAGGAAGAGGAATTGTATAGCACAAAGAAAGAGGATACGGATGAGGAAGAGGAAGAGAAAGAAAGTGTGATGAAACAGACACATTAGTGTATTCCATCACACTCTCCGTTTTTCTTTAAGTTATTTATAAAAATAAAGTACCTACGTAGTATTTTATTTATTTCTTATTTATTTGTTGCCGGCCGGAGATTTCTCGCGCAATTTCAATTCCTCCTTAATTCCTCTTAATTTATGAGGAAGCGATAGCGGAAAAGGAATTTTTTACTTTTATTTATGGGGAAGCGTTAGCGGTAGGGGAACTGTAATAATTGCGGAACTTCCGCAACATGTGGAAGCGGAATAGGAATCCTCATCAACTCTACTTAAGATCGCACATACATCCAACAGCATAGAGCAGCGATGGTTTCATAACCTATCACGCTGAGCACACGTGCAGTAATTGTAATTTGGTGAAACGTGGTCTATGGCAGTGGGCTGCTTCTGCGGTCCTCATTGCCTAGTCTCTGACTAACCCTTTGGGGATAATAGTCGTGATTATATGTGTGTATGTATGTCCAAATATCAGAATATTTGGTAATACGCTATATAATTTACGTTTATTTATTTTAACCCTCTCTTACTTTCAGGGACATCATTATACAGTGGTCTCTGGATTGGAATTGATAAAAAACGTTTTCGGAGATTCATTTTTTTATGGAACATTTCATTTACGAACATCCATTCACGAGAATAAACGAAACATCTTTTGTTTGACTGGATTACTCTCGATTAAAAAAAGAACTTAAATAGATAAATATAATATAAATATTTTCCTGATAGCTTGTTGTTTAATTATATTAAACTAAATTATCAAAACCAATTAGAAAAGCGAAGAATTATTAGTACTTATCACTAACCATGCTTTAAATTATTCAGTTGATTTTTATATTTGAAAACTTCCGGTGCTCGAGTGGGGTTTTTCTGGCATCGCTATCTATGAGCTGCCACCGGGAGGGTCAATACCCGGTCGGGGCCATTTAGCATAACTGTTTTTCTAAATAATTCATTTCATATTTTGACGACCTCCGTGGTCGAGTGGTTAGCGCTCCGGGTCTGGCGTCGCGCCATCTCTGAGGTTCAATTCCCGGTTGTGTGAATTTAGAGAAAACTGTTTTTCTGGTCTGGGTGTTTTTCTATGTTTATGTATATTTCTCCGTTATCTAGTTTAACCAAATTAACGAGTTTCAATAGAAGCTTATTTTGGGCTAGATAGGTAATTAGTGTAAGCGTTAACAAATTTTATTTATTTATTTAAATATGTTTATCCGTTATCTGGATAATTATTAAACAAGTTTTATTTTATTTATTTGACTTGGGTTAGAATCTAACCGTTAGATAATTGGTGCGATCGTGTAGGAAAGATTTTTATACCCAAATCATACAAATTAAGTTAATCGTTTGATCATAATATTGTTACATGGTTACATAATGTTGTTTATCCACAACCATTTTGTAGGATAACATCTCAAAATGTAAAGCAAACAGTAAAAATAAAATGTTTAACATAGCAATCACTCAAAATGGAGCTGACATTGCATAAAATTCTAATCATTTAGAAAATTAACAGTTGGTTCAATACACTTGTCGTGGCAGCCGTCACGATGTACCGTATCAAGTCAGACGACCGACTTGTCTATGGTTAGTTTTTCTAAGCTGGCAACATTATTCGGGGCGGGCAGCATTAGTAGTGAGGGTAATCTGTATAAATATAGCAGTCGAGCCATGAGCGGGCTTATTTCGTTGTCTCAAGTGGTTCAGTGAAGTGCTCTGGAGACTGCTGTGCCGAGATGCTGCCCACGTGTGCTAAGATGCTGCCCTACATGTGCTGAGATGCTGCCCACGTGTCGGCATGAAAGTTAAGTGGTCAATTTCTCCACTCTGATGGAATCTATTTTATTCTCTTATTGTGATTTGTGTAAACTGAATTAATAACAGGAAAGTTAAGTGGTATTGATCTTTCCATTCTGACGGCACTCTATTGTATTCTCTTGATGTTACTTTTATAAACTGACTGAACTAATAATATGAAAGTAAAGTGGTTAATCTTTCTATTCTGATGGCATTCAATATGTTCACTTATTTGTTACCTGTGTAAACTGAGCTAATGATCATGGGGATAACCCCTTTATCTAATCTGCCGCGGTAGTCAGCTTAGTGGACCATCTGACTGATGATACCCGCCGTAGAACTCTTCGATTCGTGAGACTGACTAAAGTGGGGTCAAGCCGGCTATCCATACTCTCCTTAGAGTAAGTTGAATTGCTCCGATACATTGGAATCACATCTCCGCTCCACAGGATGGCCAAGTAGCGTACGTGAGCATGAAAAAGGGGGCAGTCCTGTTTAGGACTGTCCGAGGGGGTCACACCTGCGGGTGTCTCCTCGGTGCTAGTGTCGCTGGAGAGAGAGGGGCGACGTGACTGTAGAAAGAGAGAGGTACAGTTCACCAAGTCTATAAGGCCACCCAGTACTGGTATTGCAACTCCTAGGCATTGGCCACTGTGAAGTCAGTTGTGCCTGCCGAGGTATGGTGGAGGGGGGTAGACGTGCGCGTAGGAGGATGATGATAAAGACATTACAGTATTTGCACCTAAATCTCAAGAGCTTTAATAGTATACCTATTCATCTGGTCCAATTTGCCATGCTTTAAGTAATCTAAAGATGCCCCCTGAGGACTGAAGAGATTGAGCCACTTATTGACAGTTGAGTCATTAACCCTTTTTACGTTCTAGGCGGGAATCTGGGGTCCCGAGAGAACTCGCCACAGTCTGCTGCCGCCACCCAATCCTGCGTTCGCTTCAGCCGTGGGTGAGTCGCTAATACCTCAGTCTTTCTGTGTGTAATTTTCGCACCTTGGAATATACAGAACTAAGCGAAACAGATACTCTCATATTTTTGTTTTACTCTACCAATACCGTAACGAGCAATGTATATTAAATTAACATGTAATAACACAAAGATAATTATTTTGAGGTCGCGACATGGTGAAGCGTGCTGGGATCCGAGTGAGACCAGCTGAGGCATTTGGTGACTTAAATAGTCGTAGTGGCGGCGGCAGAATATCGATAAAATAATTGACGCTTTTATTAGGATTCTTATGCTGCCCGCACTACCGAATTATTTACGTATAACGGAACGTATCATTCTGTGCAGTTCAATTGTCTGATGTACCCTCAGAATATGCTTTAGTTATTTTTCTACGGATGTACCCTACTGGTCGTTAACCCCTCAAACCCCAAGCGGTCGCATGAGAACACACCTACAAAAACACATCTGACCTTGTACCGTGTTTTCATAGACTTACAGACTACTTTAGTATAAACAAGTTTGGTTTTTTCGGTTCTGTGGTTCATCTTATGTTATTTTATCGCAAAATATCGCATAGTCTATGCTCTATTTTGTCAAATTTGACGTTGACAGTTAGTGTCAAAAAACTGTCAAAAAAATCCAAGAGTGAGGGAAGAATATCACTAGCAACACCATTGAAAGGATAATATGCGGTTAAGGAATTAAAGAACCCCACTTGCCATAAATGAACATTTATTCATCATGATAATTAATAGGAGTAATTTTAAGACATAATTCATGCATCTAGAAGAAGAACGGGAATAATTGGATTACGAATTTGACTCGTTACTCGCACGCCATATATGTGGAAGTATTACGGACATTTACGTGAAACCGTGACTAATTAAGTTAATTTATTGATTTACTAGAATTAAAGGAAGGCGTATTTGCAAAATACTAATATTAGTTTTTAAGCTTCCTTTCAGGTTTTTTAACATAGTAATAAGCAAAGTATTGTAAAAGGGTGATGTTATTGAATATGCAAGGTATTGCTGCTTTGACATTCCAGAGGTCCACGGAAACTCCATTAGGATGCCACGGACCTGAAAAGGATGCTAGTGACTGTGATTCTATTGCGTGTGTTTTGCTTTGTTTCGTTCGGCCATTTTGACTCCAGCGGTCCTGCGGGAACCTACAGTCAAAAAATTCGCTTTATCTCATAGAATATGCATTTTGTTTGCTTCCAGTACCGCAGAGAAGTCTTAATTTTTTATCGTAGTCGTTGTCATGATAAATCCAAGCTAGATGTCGAATTTTAGCTAAATTACAGCCCGCGTGCTCCAGTTGCTCGACAAATGGGAAAATCCGACTTAATCGCTTGATGTGATTGTTGGGTCAATGACCGACTACCGTGACTTACATACACTTTTTTAACCGACTTCAAAAAAAGAGGAGTTATATGTTTGTTACCTCAGAATTCAGTCATTTATACACCGATTTAGAAAATTATTTTTTTATTTGAAAGGATATATTTCCAGATTGGTCCCATTTTTATCAAAATCCAGTTC
The DNA here is from genome assembly GCA_963921215.1 of Scoparia ambigualis. Classification (NCBI taxonomy): domain Eukaryota; kingdom Metazoa; phylum Arthropoda; class Insecta; order Lepidoptera; family Crambidae; genus Scoparia; species Scoparia ambigualis. Next base: position 23,413,976 of record OY992502.1, on the reverse strand, counting down.
CGATGATGAAATGCTCAGGAATTGAGGGAAATCCTCAAATATTGTAGGTATACCTATAGCGATTTTGGTATTTTCAGCAATATGTCAAGAATTTGCATTCAGAAAGTATCATTTGATGAAGTAGAACTAATGAAGAAGACCACAGAATGTTATTGGAACTCCTCAATGATAAGTATTTCAAGGGTGACGATAAGATATCTCGATTAAGATAGTTAAGCGACTATGACGAAGCAAAAGAAGGCAGGTACCGGAACTCAGTTCTGATTGTGGAATCCTTGAGGAATTGAGGGAACTTCTCAAATATTGTAGGCATACCTGTAGCGATTTTGGTACTTTTAGCCACAGGTCAAATGAGATCCACTCCGGCAATAAATCCTTCCTAACTAATATTGTAAATGCGAAAGCGTGTTTGTTTGTCCGTCTCTCACTTGCGCATCGACTTGATTTTGCACATAGATAGCTGAAGAACAATAATGACATAGGCCACTTTTTATCACTCCTTCCGAAACATTTCTATTAGGATTTAAAAATACAGTATTAACACTATTAATTCTGTCACTTCTTGTCTAAATTCTTTTTAACATCTTTATGCCGATGACTTACAAATTTACTCTCAGGCCTCGGCTGAAAACTTCTCAGAAGTGATTGAGCAGATCAATGGTTTTTTTTTATATTGACTCGACATAGTGACTGCATCCTGCCTGATGGTAAGCAGCCGATGCAGTCCAAAATAATGAGAGCGCTCCCCACCGTGGAATAAGCACGATAACGAGCGCTGCCATTCATGACGGCCTGCATAAATGCCGTTTCACGCCCCGCTTAAAAGACCCGGGACTGTAGGAGCTGGGAAACAGATGCGCCGGCAAAGAATTCCAAAGCCGAATGGTCTTACAGAGGAACGATTTGCCAAATTTTTTGGTACGAGTACTGATAGTCTGTACAGTATGGTGGTGGTTCCTAAGACCAGCACGTGTAGTCCGGGAGAGGAAAGGAGAGGGCGGGATAAGATCAAAAAGTTCTTCAGAACACTCTCCGTAGTAGTTCCGGTAGAAGACACTGAGAGAAGCAATGTCTCTACGCAGCTGGAGGTCCTCAAGGGAGGCTGTAACCTCAGCATCTCCCATAATGCGTACCGCTCGCCCTTGCAGTCTATCAAGTGCATCGAGGAGGTATTTAGCGGAGCCGTCCCATAGATGGGAACAATACTCCATACTCGATCGCACCTGACTTTTGTACAGCAAACAGCGCTGCTCGGGAGTCAAAAACCGCCTCACCTTATTGAGAATACCCAACTTCCGGGAGGCAGTTAAAATAGCACTCTCGATGTAGCATTTTGGATTCAGTTCCTGGCCGATGTCCATGCCAAGAATGTTGAGGTTCACCGAAATGGGTAATGGAGAGTTCTGAAGAGAGGGAAGAGTAAGGAAGGGAGTTACCTTGGACGAGAATGCACAAACCTGGGTTTTGCTAGCATTGAACTCGACCAGGTTTTTAGATTCCCACTTAGAGACACGATCGAGAGTCAGGTTCAGTTTGGCAACCAGTTCTTGCCTTTTCACCTTGATATCGGCTTGTTTTGCTGCAGGATGTCCCAAGTACCGCTCATGAACCGTACTGTCATCCGCATAACAATGAATATTGCCCAAGGACAACATGTCATTAATATGCAGAAGAAATAGAGTAGGTGAGAGCACAGAACCCTGCGGCACTCCGGCATTGACTTTGTAGAACGCGGAAGAACTACCCTCACAAAGGACACGAATCCTCCGCCCTTCTAGAAAGTCTGCAACCCAGGCGCACAAACGGGGCGACACACCGAAGGCCGGCAACTTGGAAAGAAGAGAACGATGCCACACTCTATTGAAAGCTTTGGCGATATCAAGGCTAACTGCCAGGGATTCGCCATGCTTGTCCATCGCTTCACCCCACGCGTGAGAAACGTACGCTGGAAGATCAACCGTTGATCGCTTTGGTCTGAACCCATACTGGCGATCATGGAGCAAAGAATGATCCTCTAGGTAGTGAATGAGCTGGGAATTAATTATCCGCTCAAACACCTTGCACAGGACAGAAGTTACAGCGATGGGTGGGCCTTTTTGGGGATGGGTTGTATGTTCGCCTCTTTCCAAGTCACCGGCACAATACCAGTATCGTAAGACTCCCTAAACAATCGTGTCAATATAGAAGACAACTCAGCCGCGCATCTGAGCAGCACAATCGCTGGAACACCATCCGGCCCGCTAGCCTTCCGCACGTCGGGCGACCTTAGCAAGGCATGTACATTACACTGCCTGATACGAATATTAGGCGTGGTGGCCCCACAATGTGCTATAATAAGTGGAGCGGCGCCACAATCGTCGACGCGCGCATTGGCCGCGAAAAGTTCAGCCAACAAGTTCGCCTTTTCAAGCGGCTGGTAAGCCAACGAGCCATCTGGATGTTTCAACGGGGGCAGCGAGGGAGAGCAGAAGTTGGCGTGCACACTGCACGGCCTTAGCGAGCCGCCAATAGCTACGGCTACCCGTAGGGTGCGAGATCAACCCCCACCCTTGCCACTCTTTGTGCATCCGCTCCTGCGAGAGCCCTCTTGTTAGACTATGAGGCCTTGTTGTAGGCCGCCTTCAAGGAGCCGGTACTAGGGTCATTCAGAGTGCGAGCCTTCGTCCAAGCACGATACGCCGCCTGCTTGCATTCAGCAGCTTTGGCGCATTCGCGATTGAACCAAGGCTGTTGTCTGCCGACGCTGGCAAGATCTGTGAATGGAATATAATATTCCATACCCAACAAGATCTCATCAGCGATGGCAGAAGCGCACTCTGATGGGTCCTTTCCAAGAAAGCAGCTCTGGCCCCATGAGACGGATGCAAAGTTATCACGCAGTCCGTCCCAATCCGCCGAAGAGTAGTGCCACAGACGACGCTTGGTCTCCACCGTTTTCGGTGGACCAACGTTGTGCGGTGCTGTAGCAATGACCAAGCAGTGGTCTGACGAGCCTAGAGGTGCAAGCACCGACACTCTATATCCTGCAAGGGCGACTCGTCAACAATAAGTCCAACAAGGAGGGCGCGTGACCTACGATATCTGGCATCCTGTTGGGCTGGTCTACCAGTTGCGTCAGGTCTTGCGTCAGAGCGAAGGCATGAGCGACTCTACCAGCGTAATCAGTTTTGGAGGAGCCCAACCATGTTTCATTGTGGGCGTTGAAGTCCCCCAAAACCACCACCTCGTCGTTTGGGAATCGCTCCTGCGCGACATCAGTCACTCGGCCGAGGTGGTCAAAAAGGCTTCTTGTGTTAGCATCTCCTGTGTGGGACCGATATAGGCACGCAAAGACACGGCAACGGGAGCCGAATTCAATGCGCACCCAAAGGATGGGAAAGGAGGGGTCTTCCAAACAGTGCAGACGACGACAACAAATGTTAGTCCTCACGTACAAACATACTCCGGTTTTCGCGCGGAATTGCTCCTCAAGCTGATAGCCAGGGTACCTTAAATAAGACGTGTCAGCAGGGCGACGAATTCTCTCTCGAAAAGAAAAAAAGTCTCCGTCAGAAAAAGCAATGCAGGCCGCGGCGTCTCGAGGTGTTGGTGGACGGCGTTGACGTTAGAATGGAGCCCACGGATGTTAGTGAACTCCACCTCAAACAGCGAATTGGTGGTGGGAGAGGAGGAAGTCGCTGTGTTACTTGCATTCCTTTTAGGCACTGTCATTGGAAAAGGGTAAGGAAGGGACTTGAACAAGGAGCCACTACTGTTGCGAAGAAAAGAACAAAGCGAGAGTTTTCCGCTTCACCATTAGAAGAGCGTTGCAACCACAACCGACTCGCCGGACGGAAGGGCCCCCATACCCTCCCGGAAGTGGTCGCCGGGTCCCACCATTTCCGGTCACCAACCGGCACGACGATCCACTCCGAGATTATGCGCGACCTGGTGAGGCAGCCTCCCGAGGTGGTTAGCCCCGGTCGGGCCCCTGTACTATGCCGCGGTTGGCCAGCGGCACCACCGTTTCTACGGGTCTCCCTGGCCGGCGTGTCGAGTTTCGTCTCCCGCTCAATGGTTCCACGGCAGAACTCTCTGATTCACAGTTCGCAACAATAGCCACTCCCCTGGCTCCGGTAGTGCGGCGCTGTTCCCGGAACGCAACCTGCGACGAGCACATATCACTTGGCGGGCGTACACTACCGCACGGTGGTCGATAACCGGGCGAGCTAGGCTCTACCACCAAATGTTCAATTAGCACCACCCAGGGGTCACATGTAGGGTCTCAAGGGTACACACCTACGGCTGTGAGCATTGTTAACCCCCAAAAAACTTGGCTACGATCTCCAGTCGTAGATCAAGTCAAGTCAAAACCGTCCCTCTAGTTTGCCTAACGGTGAACCCTAGTAACTCGCAAGGCATCATCGTAGGGGGTCTATACAGCGTTCACTAGTAAATCCGGGTAACTTCCGTCTGTTTTGGATGTTGATTTCCTACTTTGTGATTGGCGTTTCTCGTTTTTTTCGCTTGTCGTATTTATACGGCGCTGTCTCATACAAGTAGCACGTTTTGTAGGTTTACCAATATTCGCTTTCGATAAATAGATCGGAACAATTCACTAAAAAGCGAGAAATAAACAAAAATTTTAACAAAATAAAAAACCGACCCCAAAAAATTTTACTGAAATAAATGCACTAAAATACCGACACCGACTCCAAATATTTTATTTTTTAAGATTATAAGGTTGAGTAAAATAAAGGTTAATATTGCAAGTAAATTGAACAAACTAAACTACGCAATTATTTTTTACGTTTAAGTGCATTTATTTCAGTAAAATTTTTTGGAGTCGGTTTTTTATTTTGTTAAAATTTTTGTTATAATGATCTAGCGATACATTGTTGCTATGTGTTTAGATTATCGGTTGATACACTTTATTCTTAATCGAGGAATAAGGCTTTTTGTTCTAAATACTCCGGCTACTATTGGTTTAGTGCGTTTGTCATTTTATTTTATTTTATTCAGAAAACATTTACAAACAATTAATCTTGAGCAGTATTATCTTAAATCAAGGACAATTACTTACAGGTTTTCCTAATATAAAGCATATACAAAAAATAAAAATTTAAAAAAGTTATCGTTGAAGACTCTTTTTAATTTAACTGTGTGATGAAATTGAAATTTTGCTAAATAATTTATAAATGTTGCTAAAATAAAAAACAAGATATTTAAAAATAAAGTCATTGGGTGGGTATAGAACATTCAAATTGACAACTACACAAATTGAATTGAGCATTTAAAAAGAAAGTCGGCTTGCTCTTCTCTGAAAAAACCATTGCAGAATCATCTCAATAACTTCATAATTTATAAATTATGTATTGTATGTTTATTTATATATTTATATTATATTTATATAAATATATATATAAAGTAATGTGTACTTTTAAAATATAGTGTGTTTATAGATTTTACTTGTTTTTGTATTTAGTATGTTTAAAATATTTAAAACTATACCTACGCTTCCACTTTTATTATCGCACCTAAATGCACCTACCATGTCATCTCTGCACCACCCTATGGTTGACTGGTAGGGAATGCCTCAAGCATTAAGTCCGCCATGTAATGTTATGTTGCAAAAGTTTAAATAAATAAATAAATAAATACAAATGCAGCTTGCAAACAATTATATGTAGTTTCACACAATGTTTCATAATCTTCAAGTTTATTTCAGCGTTATGAACGCAAAATATCATTACGAGTAACTAATAGTATTATAGAAAAAGGGACATTGCAAATATGATATTAATTACGTACTAAGATCATCCACATTTAAATAGTAAACAATAATAACAAAATAGGCTATTTAAGTAAAGCTATTCAGTGCAGTAAAGAAAATTTATATGTTAGTGTTTATGTGCGTTTGAGATGTGGGGCGTCGGGAAATGAAATAACACTACGAAAGTCGATTCTTGAGTGATTCTTTATTGAGAAAAACAGGGTGTGGAGGCTTAGGCGCGTCCGAAATTCAATTTAACAGTTTTTTCGCCGTACGTGTTGATCGGTGAGTTATTCGCTGCGTATAACTTGTAGGCGCTTGCGATGTTATTGTTTTTTTTTCCTTATGTGGCGGCTAACACTGAGATGTCGGCACCCGTGTCGACGAGGAAACGTTCACGAGTGTTTCGGTCGAAGACACACAGGCGATGACTGGTACATATGACACCGACGTCCGCCACGGTCGATGTCGATTTTAGTTTTCCGTGGTCTTGTTCCGCCTGCAGCAGGGCGACTCGCATCTCTTTGGTTTATCACCGAAACGAAAGTGATAACGGCACTCCCAGTGGGCGTCTCCAGGTTTTGGCGCTGGCCCACGCTGTGTTGACTGCGAGCGTGAGCGGAATCGCGAGTGGAATGGACGGCGACGATTTCTTTGTTGCGGCCGGCCTCTTCGTAGTTCGGCGATCTCCAGTGTTAACTTTTCTACCTGTCTAGCCAGGGCTTCAATTTGTGTCGTGGGCGTCGTCGGCGAGTTTGAAATTGTGACTGCAGCGACGCTGGGACCTTCCACATATTCCACCATCTTGTCAGCCATTGCTGCGAGGGTATCTAGTGACGACTCCTTGTTCACCGAGAGCACAACTCGGACTTGCGCGGGTAGGTGGTTCAGCCACTCTATTCTTAGGCCTTCCTCCGTTATCATCCCGCTCGCTAATTCTCGCATCTTCCTTAACAGCTGGGAGGGCTTTTGGTCACCCAGTTCCAGGCCGCTGATGAGTTTTTGAAAGTTTTTCACGTCCGACTGGTCGTAAGCTTCTAGTAGGCGCTGCTTCACCTTTTTATATATTCCGGAGGAGGGTGGGTTGTAGAGGATGTCTGTTAAATGTGTAGGTACCGAAATTTTTGGTCTTCTGAGGTCTTCAGCGGGTCGATCACGGCTTCGAATTGGATGAACCAGGCGCGGGGAATTTCGCGCCAGAAGGGGAGAAGTCGTGATTGTATGGAGACAGCGCTGACGTCTAGATTTGCCTCAGCATAGATTTTTGCTTGCTGTCCTTCTGCCATTGTTAGGAGCTCCACACAGTCTTTGTTGAGCGTGTATCAGATGACTTCATAAAATCACGTCGGGGTCACCAGATGTGGAGGCTTAGGCGCAGATAAAGTAATGAAAACAACGGTCAGCTGATTAATGGCTTTTATTTCGAAACACGGGTTGTATTTAAAGCTCTGTTAGAGGAGTAGCTAATAGTGTCTCCCACTCGCACCGTATAATTGTTCTTTCCCTATGAACGTCAGGACTGAGGAGCCACCCCTAATTTTTAAAGGAAAATCATACCATCAATTAGTAGTATAAAAAATAATTTTGTAGGACAAATTCTGGAATTTGTAGTATAATACTTTCTAAGGTACATCAATATAAAGCTGGCTCCTCAATCCATACAGTATGGATTGAGGAGCCACCCTAGAACTCGGAAAGTAATGAAGTTACATTTTTGAAAATTTTGTATGTTTTAGTAGGTATTTTGTAGGTTATCTACAAAAAATTTCAGTGCGATACTGCCGAAATTAAATAAAATACAATAGTTTTGTTGTGGCTCCTCAGCCCGTATACAAAAGCGTGAATTCCTATGAAATTGATCCACATATTAATATATTCGAACTAATGGACAATTAGTAGTATGTATGCTTGAATTTGTAGTATAGAAATAAAATAGCAAGATTAAGTAAATTAGCTAAAAAAACACATTTCATCTGGCTCCTCAATCCAGACACTTGCATTTAAATAATTGACTATATCTACCTAACTATAGAAGATAATCAAAAGCTTTATATGCCAATATTTAGTAGAAATTTCTACTAAATATCTAGGTACAAAATAACATTGTACAATTTGGTCAAAGGAAGTTATGATGATTATTCGATATTCCATACAATTCACTAAGGGTGACCATGTTATATGAATGAAAACAGGACAAATTGTTCTTTACATTAAGTTTTAACAAAATATATATTATTATGAACTTAACAATTATAATGTTATAAATATTATTTATATAATTTTAACGCAAATTTTGTTCTTTCTTTTCGACACTTTTTCATAATAAGTATGAAAAAGTGTCGATGATATTGGATAAATACATACCTAGCTTTGCATTTTTAAAACCTATATTACACTGGACTGTTGTAATCACATCATGTTCCTTTTATTCAGTAATGTCATTTGTTAAGGGTTTAAAACGTTAAACTTTTATCAGAACCTATTTCTGATGACAGATATATAAGACCTAAATCTGGGAAATAAAATACATTGTTTGAATAAAATTACAGCCTAATTAATGTAAACAAATATCTAAAAGATACTCCGTACCTATTAAATTATGTTTAAACATTATAAAAGGAATCAAAGTGAAACTTTCATCATGTCCTATCTACCACATCTGCCATTTTGTAATACTTTACAGCACTGGCATCAAAAGCTTTTAAGCCGAACCTTATAAATAAAAAAGTCTAATCGATACATTTTACTATTGATTCTTATAAAAGTAATTTTTGGGGGTTATAGTTACTCGCGTCCGTAGGTTTACCCCTGAGACCCTACACGTGACCCCTGGGTGGTGCTAAATAATGGCACTTGGTGCTGTTGTGTTTTGTCCGACCAGTGAGGGTTCCGGAGGCCCCTCCCCCACACCCCTCTTCCCAATTCCTATTCCTTCCTTAAACCTATTCCTTCCTTAAAGGCCGGCAACGCGTCTGCGATTCCACTGGTTTTGCGGGTGTCCATGGGCGGCGGTGATAGCTCTCCATCAGGTGAAATTACAACTTACACTTGACATATGAGCAGTCGCTATTTGGTGAAAAATGGACTATGGTAGAGAGTACTCTACCATAGTTTATCCTCTACTTAATACAGTCGCTTTTGCTGTCCTAATTGCCTAGTCTCTGACTAACCCTTCGGGAATAATAGTCGTAATTATATGTATGTTTGTATGTTAAAGTTAAAGTTCGAAAGTAAAGAAATAAGTTGTCACTTATATAACAGCCTTTATTTGACAAAAAATGTAATGATGCATAACACACATTACGTATAACGTTATATTAAGACTGTATGAGATCAATCTCTTTGCTTTTCCTATATTTAAAAATGTATTAAAGTAGTCAGATGTTTGCAACGAAATTTCGGTTGACCTTTCTACGACCTTGGTTTGCGGGAGCGTATTTATAAACTTGCTGCGATTCCTCTGGCGGGCGGTCCACTGTGTGGACGTTGTTGTAAACCACGTAAGCAGTATTGCCACTGCCTCTAACAAATTACAAATAACACCGCTATCTTCAACCTACATACAACGTGGTTACTGAAAAAAGCCAAGTTCATTTATATTAATGTACGTACAATAAAGATACAAAATTATTATTAATCAAGTGGATCAAATTTTGTTTAATTACACTATTTAAGTATATCAAAGAAGGGATGTCAATAGGGCTATTAAATAAGTAGATTTGTTGCTTATGTACGTAAAAATTTTAGGATTTATGATTCTGGAAGAAAGAATTAAAATAATAATTAAAAAAACAGTTACAGAAATATGTCCAAATATGAAAAATTTTACAATGCTAAACATCCTGCTGCAGGTAGCCTAAATGCTAAAAAAGCAGGATCCTGCTAAAAATGGCAACACTGCTTGTAACGCACAAAAAGCGTGTACCAGACTGTTGTAAACAAGCCTCCCCACCAGGTCACCTTGGCGGAGGCTGGTTTACAACCGCCGCACAGTCTAAGAAAAACGCAATCTAGCTGGATTTAATTGAAAATATCGACATCTATTCATTGAAGATACCGTATTGCCTGTTTATACCTAAGACCCTACTAGTCACTTCTGCATTTAAGAATTTGTTTTGTAAGTAACTCAAAATAAAAAATAAAAAATGTTAAAGTGGGTAAACAATATTCGTCGTACATTTACATTTCATGCGATATTTTTAAAGCATCAACTGTTATTACGATTTCTGATTATGTACTTATAGACACAAGAGAGTTTTTTGGTTTATTGTTGGATTGTGTATATCTTTGAGGTAAGTTCAAGTATATTTTTTGGAACTTATAATGAAACTATGATTAAAGAAACATCATTTCAAAGCTGAGGTAAAAATATTCTTTTTTTAGAGAGATTTTGTAAACAAATTTGTGCATATATCAAAACGCCCGTATTATCCTGTATTTTCTTTTAGTTTACTCAATAGTGCAGAGGCTTAACTTTAAAGTACAGTTGATACATTTTGCGATTTTTTGCGACACCCATACATTTTTTTTCCTTTTTCAGAATGCCTACCGAAATACCAAAAAAATAAATTTTCGATATTTGGACTGCAAACGCAAAAAACGAGCGATTTAATGCTATTTTTGCGTTTGTAAAAGATCAAGTGAGTTTTCTTAAGATGCTGTGAAGGAAATTAAGGACTTTTTAAGAAAGTTGTGCAGCAAATTTGAAGAAAAATGGGCAGCAAGCGGTAGACATCGTGAACGCTTGTTGAACAAAAATATAACATGGTTAAATTACATTAACTGGCCAGATAGTGTTTTGCGAGATGTACCATCTCACCAGGAAGACCACAAAAATGTCTTATGGAATGTTGCGATAAAACAAAAAAACAAAAAGTTCAAAATCTTTTCCAGTCCACTAGCCCTGAAGAAATTATAATTGCGACTGAATGTAATCTTCGAAAATCTGGTTAAAGAGATGCTGCTGCTGCTATCGTAAGAGAACTTTCAATGAGTTCAATGGGTAACATTTCCCGGAAAAACCTTAACAGAATCCAGCTCAAATATGATAGATGGTAAATTAAGTGATTAATTTAAATAACAATAAATTTGTACCTACTGCATACGTTTTTTGTAATGTAATAAGATAACATGGTTTGTAACTTCCTAGTATTATTATTTAATTGAAGCACTAAATAACACTATTTATTACATAAACCATTAGGTTAGCGCGATTAGGAATTAAATCCCGCTAGATTGCGTTTTTCCCACACTGTGCGCTGTTGTATTCCGTCCACACTTGTTGAAAACAAGGCTTTCACTTAGTTTACAACCGCCGTTGATGTTTTCCGTCACAAGTATGTTTGATTTTACAGCTAGCGGCTGTACAACTGTCATTTGTTGACAGATATTGCCAGATGACAATGAATTACAGATTAAAAATTAAAAAAGTAGGTATACAACTTATGCATAAAACGCCGGGTCTCCTTTCGTTGCAAACAACTGTCCACACTGTTGTAAACCGCTGTTGAAAACTTCGGTTTACAACAGTTTGGTAGGTATACACGCTTATTACTCGGCTCTAGCGTAATGTTGCCAACTCGAAGATTTAAACATGAAAGTGATTTCGACTTTTACATATTATACCAACATTTTCAGTCCTTTCTTTTAAAGGTTCATTAAAATCGTAAGTTGTACTTCAAAATATTTTAAAAATGTTAAATTAGTTGTAGGTAGTTGCTTTAAAAGATAATGTTTTTCTACAGTTTTAAAAATGACTCCAAATTTCTATATTTTGTCTTTGCATTTTGATAATGTTCCATGAAAACTTAATTAGTAGGTACAAACACATGCTAACATATAATCACGACTATTATCCCCGAAAGCTTAGACAGAGACTAGGCAATAAGGACAGCAAATTAAAGCAGTCCTTTACCATAGTCCACTTTTCAATAAATAGCGAGTGCTGATGTGCTCAGCGTGACAGGTGATGAGCCTATCGCCGTTCTATGCTGTTGGATGTATGTATGTGCAGTCTTTAGTCCGAAAGTTGCCTTTTACGTCACCCAAGAGGGTGGTAGTATTCTATCACCGCTACGCGACACAGTTAATTTACGTCAGCTCAGCAACAACAACGATATAGCAATCTTTCCACGCAATCTTTAGTTTACATCCTATGATGCTAAGAGTTCAGGTTTTCTTATTTTTATATTTACTTTGTTAATTAGTTAGTTTTATATTACTACAATAGTATTTAATGTAGGTAAGTACTTACTATAATTAATCAAAAGGTCGAGGTTGAGATTTCAATCAAAACCACAAAACATGTATGGTTTATTAGTAGTGATCGAAAGCTAGATAAAGTGTTACATTTTTCTTAAGAATTTTTAGAATGTAAACCTGTTTGCGTGATTTAGGAATCAACAAATAAATAAAAGAGCCATCTATGATTCTTTACCAGAACTAAGTTAGTTTCATGACAATTTGTAAAATTCTGTTTATGTTTCCTATAAACTTAAACAAATGCTATATAACCGCAATTGTGATAAATTCCATTTCTGGTCGTGTTCAAAAACTAGAGTATGAAGAGTTGTAGGTATTCATTTTAATAATCAATTGTATCAGCAGTCGGAAATACCACATGAGTATCATCAACAACCTTACACGTCCCACTGCTGGGAACAGGCTTTCCCACGCTGGCCCAATGCGGGTTAGTGTCTCATTTACTTTAAGTTAACGTACGCATTACATTTTATTATTTAAATAAATAAATAAATAATCTAATTAATTAATTATTACAAAACGTTACGTACGCGTAACGTTTTGTACATACGAAGCAAAACATACAATACGCTACCTTAATACGGGTACTTAACCATATTTTTATTCTCTTTGCCAGTATCGATATGGTCACCCTATATAGTGAATTATATGGAATATCGAATAATCATCATAACTTCCTTTGACCAAATTGTACAATGTTATTTTGTACATAGATATTTAGTAGAAATTTCTACTAAATATTGGCATATAAAGCTTTTGATTATCTTCTATAGTTAGGTAGATACAGTCAATTATTTAAATGCAAGTGTCTGGATTGAGGAGCCAGATGACATGTGTTTTTTTAGCTAATTTACTTAATCTTGCTATTTTATTTCTATACTACAAATTCAAGCATACATACTACTAATTGTCCATTAGTTCGAATATATTAATATGTGGATCAATTTCACAGGAATTCACGCTTTTGTATACGGGCTGAGGAGCCACAACCAAACTATTGTATTTTATTTAATTTCGGCAGTACCGCACTGTAATTTTTTGTAGATAACCTACAAAATACCTACTAAAACATACAAAATTTTCAAAAATGTAACTACATTACTTTCCGAGTTCTAGGGTGGCTCCTCAATCCATACTGTATGGATTGAGGAGCCAGCTTTATATTGATGTACCTTAGAAAGTATTATACTACAAATTCCAGAATTTGTCCTACAAAATTATTTTTTATACTACTAATTGATGGTATGATTTTCCTTTAAAAATTAGGGGTGGCTCCTCAATCCTGACGTTCATCTTTCCCTGCCCTCGGCAGCGGCGGCCTTCGGTGTGGGAGCGAGACACGATGGCCCCTCTCGCTCCAACCGTAGCATAAATACGTTTCGGCTCGGAGCGGCGCGCCAGTGCGCATCTTGTAGTTCCACGGGCATGATATTATTCGTCTCGTCATGACTCCCATACAGGGTTTTTGTAGTAATGTGTGGTAGGTTGATAGTCATGATTCGGTGACCCATACAGACAGAATATTTAGAAAAGAGTATCCAATTACAGTTATCAAAGTATCAGGTTACATAATGTTACACGTTTGTTCGGAACAAAATGGCCACTTACGGCTGGCAACCTTTTGTGTTAGTTTTAATTTGTATTTTACAGACGACTGTCAAAGTCAGTGTGACACACACTCACGTTGGAACATTGGAATTAGGTTAGAAACTGGACCGCGGGGTCGCGTGGAGAATATTGACTTTGTATTGGTGATTTGATGTGGGGCACATTGTTTGATTCCGGGGGGGGGGGGGGGGGGGGGCGTCATGACTAATAAATAGTGTGAACTTTAATAAGTCTAAAATCAGTGATTTAAGTTGGCTAGAAATAGCCTGGTAGCAGGGAAGATGTAGACTCTCTAAATCAAAGAACGTTTACAATAAAATGTCAGTTTAGGTCATTTACAATAAAAATTACTTATTTAAAAGGTGAACAAGTTCAGTCAAATTGTAGTACACTTACACATTGTGTTTAAATTACTAGTTAGCTACTGACATCTAGGAGTTTTAATGCCCACATATAACTAATTAAAGTTTCCTTTGACATTGATCAGATAGCATTAATTGGACATGTGAATGAGTTTTCCAATACAATGAGAGTTGTGTGACATATATTTTATACTTTGATCTTGAACATTCATAATAAATTCTCATGCTAAAGCCTTGTGTAAAGATTCTTTTCAAATCCATTTATACATGAAGAGCTGTCAGTACCCTATACTCATAAAATTATTTGAAGCTGAGCGGTTATTATTTTAACTTGTCATGTAGGTACCTACCTACCTTTACCTAGTGTTTGCGTACATGTGTTTAATGTGCCTTTATTATGCGCAAGCGAGTGAGGCTTGAGTTAATATTGTGTATTAGTGATCGTTATATTAGATAACGAATATGTCATAAATATATAACAATAACGCATAAGTATAGGTAACATTTTCTGCTATTTTTCAACGCCATCTAGTTTCATTGGTGAGTGGACTCCACGGTAGATTAGACAGTTGCTTTCAGACGGTAGCGACTCCTATTGCCCACCAGATGTACTATTATGAACCACATTAAAAGTTGCTTTCAAGAACCTAATTTTAGGACTGTTTTACCGATCTGTTCGTTATATTGTATGTCTTTGGTTTGACGTATGAACTACTACTATGAATTCTATGACGTGCGTGAGACATAATGCCTAATATCCTAAATCACCAAAAATATTTAATTCGTTATTTTTGCCGCTATTTATTACTAGTAATAATCATACCTTATAAATCAGCGGAGTGAGTATTACGTTCGGTGTAAGCAAACGTGCAAATCGCTTTGTTATTGTTGATTATTATCAACTCTTATTCTTTAAAAACGAATATGGGTAATTGTGAAATAATTAATATAATAATAGAATGAACCTTTATCTTACCTGAATTTAAATACTAAGCGTAACCAACAAATTGAATCATAATAAGTAGAATAGCAGGTCACAAATAAGAATCGCAATCGATCGTCGATTATTGGGTTAAAATATATTATAAGGTGTTGTATTATAGCAGTGAAGTATATAATACTATAATATACCATAGCGTTGTGCTGTATTGTATGAATATGGCGGATCCGCACACCTTGTGTACTGTACGGTCAAGTAAATCGGGCGGACTTGTCCTTTTGAGAAATTTCTCTCATCTAACATGTGATCAAATGAAAATTAGTTTGAATAGGCCAAGTCAAGTCTAAGTAAATAATGAAATTAAGTTTGTGTTTTCCCTTAAGCGTGTTCGGTTTTATTTATGCGAAATTTATTTTAAAATATTTACCGGACTTAGTGATTTATTAATGATGCGAATAGGGCGGTGACTTCGAAGAAACTTAGTCAATAATATCTTAATGAAGTATAGTGATGTTTAGTTTACTGTAACTGTTGCTTATCGAGTGCACGAGCCATCATTAAGTTCAATGCTTAGACAAGTGAAATGTCATGACATTCTGTCAACTTTAAATGCCGTTTAACATGTGAGAGAACTCTCTTTCCATCTCATTAACAAACGTTGAAGTTGAGTAAGGCTACTCAAAGTATTAAATCGGTGTTAATAAATTCTACTATTATTGAACATGGAGTAATGAATGAGTACGCTAGTCCGACTTTACTCTAAGTGAAAGTTGAACCTCTTAAGGGTGGTGTCATTAGATGAGTTTGGTTGATTTTGGTTTATTGGATGAAGTACATAGTAAATTTAATATTTCATAAAAAAAAATCCTGTAGGTATTCTAAGTCAAAATCGTAACTGGGTGGTTTTTCTTTTTAACCTACAAAAATGGGTCTCCACCAGTCAGTAAAAAAAACCAAGGAAATTACCATTATTTTTTCATAATAGTATTTCAACATGCACTGTACTACTACATAATACCTGTGCACGATTAAATAACATATGTATTAAATAATTTAATTGTAAAAAGTACGTTACAGGGTTGTAAATCCGCGTGACAGAAGTGTATTTCATACAAATCACAAGTGTCTCCCGCTACCTCGGCTTGCGTATAATCCATAATATTACGAAACAATTATATGACGACACAAAACGTAAAAATATCTTATAACTCCTAAATATATTACCTATCATGTAATAGCAACCATTATTTTTTATCACTTCAATAAAATATTTAAAAAATCTCAAATACCTGTCTCCTACTACCTGATGTTTTCTTTTGTAAATTCTGTCACGTGGGTTGTCCTTTGAAATACGCGTTTGTGCTGGCTCGTCTTTGTGGCCTACAATTGAAGGTTTAAATCCCCTTTCCCCCTTGGTACGATTTCCCCTCTGAGATCAAGAGGCAACGCGCGTCAGTCGCCTGTAAGCTGTGATAGGAGGTGCGTGTGTTTATTTCGCTACCGCTTCGTCACGTAAGTAATTGATTCAAAATATAATTATTATTGTTACTTTTCGTTGTCTACTCTTACGTAATAAGAAATATTTTATTGCCAACGTGTAAATTATATATTCTATGTTAACTTCAAAATGTTATCGACTTTGCAACAAATTTTTACCCCTCCGTCACCTGACAACTCCGTCACATGTTTGTTGTGACGGAGTGGTAAAGTACGTGACGGAGGGGTAAAATAAACGATATTCATGTTCTATATAAGCTGAATCGGAGAAATACTGAAATAGATACACTAGTTATTATGGCAATTACTGCTACGGAAAGTGTTACAAATATTTTTCAATTTTCTCGTATGTTTAGGTAATTATTACTTATTTCCTATTTCCAGATACCATCATGGCAAGAAAGGAGACATTAACGCCAGCAGTAAGACAGCGGCGTTGTTCAAACTGGTCATGGTGACAGACGAAAACGTAGAAAAGGTAGCAGCAACGTCTCCAAGTAACATTGTGCCCCTGAAAGGAGCATCCCCTCTTCTTACTTCACTAAGTTTTATTTGTACTGGCACCTCGAGACCAACCGTTAGGTTATGCAAGAAGTGCCAGACGTCCCTGCGCCAGTCAACCAACTCGCGCAGGAGACCATCTGCGTTAGGTCTTGACGCCAAATCAGTGCCCACCGAAGCGCGCTCTTCATTCGGTACTCATTAGACTAGTGACTCAGGAGAGTTTCCCCGTGAACACGTGGAGTTCACTGCCTATTGTCCAGATAGGTAACCGGAGCTGTCAAACAAGCTCACTTCTCGTTGCACGAAGGGCACAACTCGCCCTGAAAGGAGCATCCCCTCTCCTTATTTCACTAAGTTTTAATTGTACTGGCACCTCGAGACCAACCGTAAGGTTATGTAAGAAGTGCCAGACGTCCCTGCGCCAGTAAACTACTCGCGCAGGAGACCATCTGCGTTTGGTCTTGACGCCAAATCAGTTCCCGCCGAAGCGCGCTCTTCATTCGGTACTCATTAGACTAGTGACTCGGGAGAGTTTCCCCGTGAACACCTGTAGTTCACTGCCTATTGTCCAGATAGGTAACCGCAGCTGTCAAGCTCGCTCACTTCTCGTTGCACGAAGGGCACAACTCGCAGTTGCCACGGCTCGGGTCGTCAACTCTAAAGTCAACTCCCAAGTGTCCACCTTGGTCGCGGAGTAGTAAGCACACTCACTTCTCGGAACCCATCCGGGAGCCTAGCCAGGTCCCACGTCCTACGCGGCTGGCTGGAGCGGAGGCTACGGCATCTAGAGGGCCGCCTCTACTAGTTTTCCAGATTAGTACCGGAGATGTCAACACCAATGTCCAATGAGAACCACCGGACAAAGCTGCCAACTATAAGGGATACTCACGTTCCCCGCAGGACCGTTTCGTTGCTGGCTCCACAGAGACCGCTACTAGGCCCCACTCGCTGTGTGCGAATTTGGAAGTCCTGGCACACAATACCAGGACAAACGAACTGGGAATGTTCGTTTGGGAACTCTACAGCTAAGCCACTACGAGTCCAACCCACGTCCGGATCCCGCCGGAGGCGCCGGTCAAGGCACAACCAGCTGGGGGCATGAACCGGAACCCCGTACACCCCTGAGAAACATAGCCGGACCCGTAGTTCCTGCTACGATATCCTATCTAATAGGGGACGGTAGATAGGGCGGAACAATGCTGGTCCACCAAATTTTTACGGAAACTCGTGGAATCTTAAACCATAGGGTATTAAGTAGTGTTTGTGAACAATTCTGTCCTTGCCACGTTGAAGATGAAGAAGACGATGTCTTGGTAGTGTTCCTAAAAACAGTCGATGGTAGTGAAAGACTGTTTAAGTTGGTGGAGAATGATGTATCGCATGTTGATGATGATTATTTTATTTTAAGTTTTTGGGAATTTTAATTTGTTGCCAAGTTAGACTAGATTTTTTATTTACTTAAGGCGAGTGAGTAGTCATTTAATTTACTAAAATATGAATCTTTTATTCTAAAGGTTCACAAATGTGATTTCATTAATTATTTAAGTTCGATCTCATTTTATTTTATATGACAATGTTGAAGATTTATAACAAAATAAATGATTCTAAAAAAATAAACCTAGAATAACAACTCTGTCACATAAGTTACTACTCTGTCACGATGTTGTCTCCTGGTAGGAAAATTGTTTTGGTCGTTTATATATTTTCTTATGACTAGTGCAACATTGAAAAATTTATATTTAAAATAGTTGATGATATTGCCGTCTGTGATATTCGTATTTATTTGTAAATGATAGTAAAAATTGATTTATAGCAAAAACATACTTTATATTAGCTGAAAATGTGACAGAGTGGTATAAGATCATGAATAAAACATATTTTATAAATACAAATGTATGATTTGATTATGTTTTCTAAAAGTTCCTTTAGTTTTTTAATGTATTAAAAAGGTACAACTTATTTGACGAAGAGTATTCCGATAGAATAAAATAAAAGATGTCGTGAGGTGTTAATTTTTTTAAAGAATTCATCTTTCAGGTCTTGAAAATCGTACAAAAATCGGTAAACTTTTTCGGTTAACAACTTTTTCCGATAGAATAGAAATTCTGCTATCAGAATATATCGCTGGCCACGGGCAATAAAGCGGTAATATCAAAAATCTAATTTTACAGGAGAAAATAAAAGAAACTAATTTGTTAATAGTTCAGCGTACAGTCATCCAAAACAGGCGTTCAATATGTCAAATGAAAGCTAATTTTTTTATTAATTTATTATTTTTATAATATTTGTAAAGTTATAAATATTTGATAAAATAATTGAAAAAATGTATAATACAAATTATAGACGATACCGTTTCAATTGCAACATCATTAACAACTTTATAAACACACCGACTACTGAGATTCAGGAATGTAAGTATATAATATAGCTAAAGCTTAGCTGTATCATCCAATAATCGCTATTTTAGAATCCTATCAATGAAACATATTTATAAGTAACCACTGTAACAAACTGACATTACATTATAATTTATTTTTATTTTTAACCATATTTTATGATATTTAATATTTTTTTAATGTAACTACTACCTACCTAATTTATATAATAGCTGTATCATTCACTAACCGCTATTTTAGAATCCTGTCAATGAAACATATTTTTATGTTACCATTGTAAAAAACTGACCTTATATTGTAATTTATTTTTATTTTTAACCTTTTTAGACAGTATTATTTTTATATATATTTTTTTAATTATACTACTATCAAATTTTGGTTTAACTAAATAAAAACCTTTAAAATCACATATTTTTTAATTAAGTATTAAACTTTGGAAACAGAAAAAACGGACAAACCCCTTAAGAAAGTGAATATTATTATGCTACCTTAATTTAAATAAAATCACATAATTTTTTACCGTTAGTGATTTTTTACAGATTTATTGTATGTGACTATTAAAATAATAACTTATCGTCAAAAATGACACCTAATATTTTTATTTCACGGACTATTTCAATAACCGTCTCTCCCATCTCCAGACGGGGCGTGTCAAACTTCGACTTTTTGGTTATTATCCTGGCCTTGGTTTTGTGTTGCGCGAAATTAAGTTTATTTGACACCCCATTTCTGGATACAGGAGAGAGCGCCATTGGCTTTAATTGACACCTCGATGGATGTGCTGCCGTCTACTATTAAAATAACGTCGTCCGCGAAGGCCTGGCAATAGACGCCGGTTCCGGCTAGTAGATTGAGCAGGGGGTCGAGTATGAGATTCCAGAATAAGGGTCCGCCAATTGAACCTTGGACGCAGCCCTTATTCGTCCCCTTACTATACTCTTCCTCCGCATACTTCACCGTCACCGTACGTTCTGCTAATTAGCTGTAGACCAGCCTCCGCAGATTGATTGGACATCCCGTTTTTTCTAATTCAACTCGGATCTGTGGCCACCACGCATTGTCGAAGGCCCCCTCAATGTCCAGCGAGACCAGAGCCATAATCTTCTTCCCTTCCAGATTACGTCTGATCCGCTGGACCATGTCATAGAGGGCGTCCTCTGTACTGCGCTGTGGCATAAATCCGTACTGCGCGGGATTCAGTTTTGGCAGCACATACCATCGTACTCTTCTTATTAATAATTTCTCTAAGATTTTACCCAAAATTGCTAATAAGCCTATTGGACGATATGACTTGCGGTGTGTGTAGTTGTCTTTACCGGGTTTTCTGAAGAGGATTATAGTGGCTCCTTTCCAGGGTTTAGGGAAGTGGGAGAGCTCTAGGCATTTGTTGTACAACGCCAGGGACAAAGGGAAGTTGGTATTTATTGCGGCCGCGCATATATAGGCCGTAAAGCCATCCTTACCCGGGGCTTTTTTGGGGCTGAACGAGGCGACTACGTGTCAAAGTTCAGCCTCCACGAAGGAGGGTCGCAAAAACCATTTTACCACCCTCTTCGTTTCGGCACCCTTCTTCGCGTTTCTTCATGGTCCTCGTTCTCCCCCACTGCGGTATCCTCCGGGTAAAAGCTGTCGGCCATTATGCGGACCGACTCCCGTGGGCTGGTGTTCTTGCCATACCTGACGTCATTTCCCTATCCTGTTTGCCACAAAACTCCTTCCAACTCTCGATCCTGGCCCTGTCCATAGCTTCTTGGTATTTCATTTCCTCCGCCACATACTGTTCTACGACCCATGCCTTCCGGCTAGGAGCTGCCCATCTTATTCTATTTTTAAATCTATTTTTCTTTCTTTTTACCTCCTCCAACTCCTCGGACCACCACGGTATTTTGATGTCTCTTTTTTCTTTTTTAATTTTTAGGACTCTGTTGCATGTGTTGTCTATGGCTTTAATATATTTTTCTACTGTAACTTCCAATTCGCTAGCTTCATTAATTCTTTCTATGTCTTTTTCGTTTATTTCCTCTTTAGCCAGCTCTTCCCTACACACTTCCTTAAAGTTTCCCAATCTACTTTTTTTTGTTATATACTTCCTGTCGTCCTATTATTATTACTTTATCTGATACTGTTTAGTTTATTTTTATTATTATCGCGTTGTGGTCCGAGGTCGTTAGGTTAGTATCCACTTTCCATTCTTGAATATCTCCCATCATCTTGCCGAAACAGCATGTGACGTCTATGCTACTCTTATACTTTTTTCCTCCTCGCCATGTGTCGAAAGTTGGAGTATACCCCTCATTTAAAATATTTAAAAGGTCTTAACCTAGTTCTATGTTATTTCATGTTTACTTAAATTTGTGATCTATAATAAGGTGTAAAAATGTTAGCTGACACTATATCAAGGGGATTCTACCGATAAAACTGAACAACTTTCCATAAGGAATATGGGTCGAAAATTTATTATTTTTCCCTATACAAAATGCGCAATCAGCAGCAACAGCTGATTGACTCAAGTATGGAAAAGCTATTTTTTTTCATTTTGACCTATGTTCCTGAAATGTAAACTTTTCGTGTCTGTACTTACATTGAAAATATTTGCGAAAAACATAATCTAGGGGATGAAGGATACGTGAACATTAGAATCATTTTTGAAATTTTTGTCTGTTTGTTTGTTTGACGCGCATCACTCAAAAACCGCTGGACGGATTTTAATGAAACTGAGAACAGGTGTATAGCTTATGATTCGGGTAATATTATAGGTTAAAGGTTGCTTCACACATATCAGTGAAGCCACAGTTCCGACACAGTACCGGCACAGTGTTTTTCATGCATTCTCTATGAACACATCCCCACTTGTCAGTGATAATGCTCTCAGTGTCAGTGCCGCCACCGGCAAATCACGGACGTATTCGTTTTGAGAAAAATCATAGACAAGGTTTGAAAAAGACCGTAATTGTAGCGTTGTAAAGCGAGGCCAAAATAGCTTTTCTTGCCCTAGGGGAAAAAGTTTTTTTTTTAATTTTTGTCTGTCACATGACAATGAGCCTACAAAAACGAAAAAGTATTTAGTCATATGTAGAATAATCATGAATAAA
The DNA here is from genome assembly GCA_963921215.1 of Scoparia ambigualis. Taxonomy (NCBI): domain Eukaryota; kingdom Metazoa; phylum Arthropoda; class Insecta; order Lepidoptera; family Crambidae; genus Scoparia; species Scoparia ambigualis. The sequence continues at coordinate 23,391,564 of OY992502.1, read as the reverse complement.
GACTCGACTTATTACTGTTTACTTTATATTAACAACTTTTTTGAGATAGTTATTATTAAAGTTTATCACATAGTCCACGCTTCAGCAAGAAACAACTGCACAGTCTGCACATGTGCTTAGGTGAGCCTTTAGCCCGTTAGTCGCTTTTACGACACCAAAGGGAAGAAAGGGTTTGGTAGTATTATTTTGATGAGCCCATCGCCGCTCTATGATGTTGTATGTATGTGCAGTCTTTAGTCCATTAGTCGCCTATTACGAGACCCAATGTAAGGGAGGGGTTGGTAGTATTATTTTGATGAGCCCATCGCCGCTCTATGCTGTTAAATGTATGTGCAGTCTTTAGTCCGTTAGTCCCCTTTTACGTTATTGAAGAAAAGTGAGGGGTTGGTAGTATTATTTTGATGAGCCCATAGTTGCTCTATGCTGTTGGATGTATGTGCAGTCTTTAGTCTGTTAGTCGCCTCTTACTACACCGAAGGGAAGAGAGGGGTTGGTAGTATTATTTTAATGAGCCCATCGCCGCTCTATGCTGTTGGATTTATGTGCAGTCTTTAGTCCGTTAGTCGCCTTTTACGATACCCAAGGGAAGAAAGGGGTTGGTAGTAATAAAAAAAACTACAAAAAAAATGAGTTCTAATCATTGCTATACATACCTACCATTTTTCTACAGAATAAAACTTACGTCTAACCTACATAACAATATATACAATTATATTGATACATATTCGCTTTTAATTGTTAATTTTTAAATATTTTCTGAGCTACATTTATAACCAGCAACTTAACTAATACATCACAGCAAAAATATTTTTCCCATTAACTCGGGTAACAGTTGAGCAGCTGGCAACAATTTTTTCACGCACACTAGCATCCTTGCATATTGTCATAAACACACTACAATAATGAGTTGCCGCATTTACGGAGCTGTGGTTTATAGGTAGCGCGGTATCTAGACGAGCGCATCGAGGCCAATCATTTATCTATGTTAATAACGATACAAATTTAAACTTAAATACTAGCCTAAACTGGATTTAGCTAGTCCAAGCGTAAGTTCGGATTGAGAGAGGTGTAGGCTATTTTTATTTATGAAAATGTTTGGTCTATTGCGCGGCTAATGAAACATTAGTGAATACTACTTATAGTTTTTCATTACTGTTACGTTGTAAATTCAGGGCCCTGTCTGCCTTTACTAATCTACAAAAGAGGTTCGCAATGGTTGAATAGTACTTACCTGAAATCATTGTTTTTGAATGATCAGATGTCCAAACAACATTAGTCCTTGTAGCTTGTTTGAATTAAATCCATTTTTCTTCACATTAAAGACATGGAGCCTTGGCTGACACATTACAAGACACACTTTTCTTGCATTTTCAATTAAAACATATTTCTAAATCAGTTTTAGCAAGACTTTGCGTTGGATTTGAAGAAAATAAAGTTCCTTTGTTTAGGTTTTGTATTTGACATAACACCATAGTCAAAATGACAGCCACCGTAGCGACGCCTAGCGGTAGCGGGGCGAAGTAGCTGTCAGCTTTTAATTTCACATAAAAGATTCAATTTTAAAAAATAGCCGAAACAGTTCTAATAATAAATTACATAATAAATTAAACTGAATAATAATTACTTTAAGTAATTAAATTTAATTCAAGCAAATCCGGAAATAGAACTATTTTTTCTATATGGACTTTTATCTAGAACATTCGAACGGGAGAAATATTTTTTATATGGATATTGTCTCTGCCCGTAGGGGTTACCAGAGAGGAAACTAATACTCCCTAATATTTAGACAGGGTATTAACTCGAGTGGAATTGATTTCCAAATTTAAAAAAGGACGAAATTCAGATTGCTAAACGTTAACTTGTCTCTAGTTCAAGTAGTTTTCTAATTGACAGATTCTTTCAGTGTCAGAACGAGAGATGAAAACGTCATATTTGACGTTTTGATAGTTTGAAGGAAAATTCTAAAGGAACTGCGTTGTTAAATATTACCCGACTTTGAGAGTAGATTTCATAAGATGGCATTCCGGTTTGAGTGTTTCCGGTGAATTGGAGTGCCGGGTCTGATGACGTCGAAAGGATTTGAATCTCTGGCGTGAAGTGGTGGGTGATGTATTGAGATCAATTCACTAAGGGATCCGTCCCCGAAACGAAGTTCCGGTCGCTGGCAGCCACGCGCACAGATAAAATCTCCCAGCGCATACTTCGAGAGGCCCGTCTCGCCGCCAGGATTTAGAGCTGGGCCCTAAAGCCTGGACGCGAGACCTGCTTCGTCGGGGTACCAGCGGCCACCTGCTGCCAGTCGAGCTGTCGCCGCCTAGCGGATGAGCAGGCGTTGACGGTTTTTTTTCTACCCCTTACTAGGGGATAATTGTTTTTTTTAAACTGAAACATTTATTGAATTAGGGTTTTGACACCTTAAGCTTTATTTTCCTTTTATATCCAACTACACCAAGCGTTGGTGAAGTTGTGAAAAATTTGAGGATCTGCGAGTTCGACCTGTGTGAAGTTGTATGGTGACATCGTCTCCAGATTCGGGTCTACATTAAGATCCTGGCGCCCATAATTATTAATTTTATATCGGTATAACCCCACGGTTCTCTAGTGTATCGGCTTTAAACGTGTGAGAGTTTTGATACGGTTAAACGGATTAGAACATTTAATTTAATATTTTTATAGACGGAGTAATTTAATTTTAATTTCAACTTCATACTCCGAACGGTATTGGCTTTATCCCGACCCCCCACGACCATAGCTCGTACGACTGAAATATTAGCTGGCTGGTTAGGCAGTAGTAGGAACAGTATTATAAAATTTATTTGAAATTAAAATTATCACCGACCCGCTTGGTCACTTTTGACTCTTAGGATTTTATTGTGTTTTAGGGGGTGATATAGCTTGGTAATCAGGTTTAGAGTACTTTAAACAGTAAATTATAGTTGGCAAAATTAATAGAAAGTTTGTTGGACTTTCATTTGAGATTGACCCTAGGGTCAGTTTCGACTGATAGTTTTTTTTGGTTATTTTCGGCTCAATAAATTAAAAGGAGTAACGTAGATGATAAGTACCTAACATACTATAAGGAAAAATTGTGACTAACCCCCTCTTTTGAATAATAAGAGTGAAATAAAATTTATAATTTTATTTTATTGTTGTTGGACAAAATATTAGTGTGTGTTCTTTTACAACATACTGCCTAGCTGTTGAACATTTTATGGTTTTATTTGATAACAACCCACTGAAGCTTGCATTTGGGATTTTCTTCCTTTTCCCCAAAAGGGACAAAACCTCGAATGTAACATTACAAATAAAGGGTTGAATGAGATTTGAGAGTGCGATTATTTACCTATGAATATTTAATGATGATTGGTTGCGATATGACTTTATAGGTGTCTTTTAGTGTTCGTATATTATTACAATAAAGGCATTGATATTTATTTCCCTTTGGGTAATTCAATACAACAATAAACGGAAATACAAATAAAATTTACATCTTTGATTATTGGTTATTTCGATGCGTTATAAATGTAGGTATGTTTTAATCAGTACCTTATACCTAGATAACTCGTTAACCATTTATTATAGTATCAAGAACTATAGGTAATGCCAATAGAATTTTTAGTTGTTTCTTATTTATGCGTTATCGTGTATAGTGACATAACATAATAAGAATAAAGACCGTTAAACTATTTTCCACATACAGTGTTAAGTTGTTATTTTCTATTCGTTCTATTACAGATTAGTGGTAGCCCTCCAACATCATGGAGCAAAGCCTAATGGATATTTTTAAAAGCTAGCGTAGTCAAAATAGAGAAACTTATCTTATCGGTTAATAAATTGAATGAGATCCACACGAGTAAGACTATACTGATACATTATTATTTGAAGCAGAGATTAATTCATCTAAATTAGAAACTTGTCCTAATAAATAGAAAAACTATTTGAATAATTATTTTCGTCATGCCAACGATCCAGCCATCGAAGATATCTCAGATATAACCACCGTTTAACTGAAAGCCTAAAAAGTCCTGTGCGAACTTAAGGTTAAAATCGAGCAAGTCATGCCTTCCACGTCTAGAGATAGCGCGTTACAGGTCACCGGGAAACTACCGAAGCTGAGCCTACCTGAGTTTGATGGCGACGTACTTAACTGGACTTCGTTCTAGGTCCAGTTTGAAAAGACAGCTCTAGCATAAATGAAGTAAGGATATATACAGACGGCTCCAAAACCACAAATGGTACTGGAGCTGGCGTCTTCTCGGATGACCTAAATATCAAAATATCAGCTACCCTAGACCCTTTAAACACAATCTTTCAAGCAGAATGCATTGGTATCACAAGAGCGGCACAGGCGATCGCAGCCAGAGATGTCAGAAATTTTAATATAAAAATTATCTCAGACAGTGCATCTGTACTTCAAGCTCTACACAACAATACTATAACTTCTGTCCTCATACTGGAATGTCACAACGCACTCCAATCCATTGCAAACACAAACAGAGTAACTCTGCAATAGATCAAAGGACACAGCAACTCACTTGGTAACGACGCAGCAGACGAATTGGCCCAAAGGGGATCAAAGGCAGTAGTGTATGGACCGGAACCACTAATGCCCATACCTCAGGCCCAAATAAAAACATAGCTGCGCCACAAAACTGAGGAAACCCACCTAACGGAATGGATAAACAGTGATGGATGTAGGCAAACAAAGAATGCAGTTCCGGTGGCATCAAAAAGACTTGCCCGCAACATCATAACACTGAAAAGGGACAGTATCCGAAAAATCTTAGGTATCATTACCGGCCACTGTCCCCGCAACAAGCATCTGTTTAACATAGGTGTGACAGACAGCCCTCTGTGCAGAGGATGCATGGAGGCAGAAGAAACGCCACAACACGTGCTCATGGAATGCAGAGCGTGGCAGATCAACGGGCACGGATTCTCCAATCGCCGGCATCACTTCCAGAAGCCTGCAGCAGTCTGAAAAGGCTGCTTACTTTTTGGGAGGAGCTGGATTGGTTGGAGTAAGATGTAAACATGACACGCACAATGGCCCAAACAAGTGGCTAAGTGCGGAAACAGCTAGCAAAACTAACTAACTGACTAGGTCCAGTTTGAATCACAAGTGGGTAGCAGGAGACTTAGCGATGTAGACAAACTTTTTTATTTAAATTCGGCGCTTAAAGGCTAAGCGAAGAAATTGATCGAAGGTAAGTACCACCAATACTACGAGGTTGCAGTTACTACGTTAAAGGACAGGTACGGGAAAACAGAACGAGTAAAGGACTATACCATTCTGCTTGCTAGGAAGCCAATAGAATAACCAAAGCTATGGCACTTAAAGAGAAAGAGTACTCCACAGAGACGTTACACACCATGGATAAGAACATAAGAGACCAGTTCAGAAGAGGATCCCACGTGCAACATCGTCTGGGAGGCAAGGGTCATCAGCGATTTGATGGAGATTATCCGAGGAAGACTAATACTCAGAGCAATCAACGATACGACAACGCGAATAGGTATACTAGGTACCATACTTTACCCAAACTCGATTTCAAGCGGAAGTATGAGGATTTAAAAAGCAGAGGATCACATCATCCATTCCAAAGAGACCTGAGCAAGAGAATGAGAGGAAACTGCATTTTCTGTAACGACGGTCATCCAAGTCATACGTGTCGTAGATTAACACCATTGGAGAAAGGAAAGCACAACTGGAATGTTGCTGTTACTGGTGCCAACAGCGAGGCCATAAACGTGGTTGTTGTACCGGTAATGTGGCGTTCATTAAACCCGACTGATGTAGCTACCAGACCTGCCCTGCTGACGGAAGACAAGGTCAAATGGATAAAGGGACCCGACTTTATAACTAAGGAGACTCTTCTTTTGGCGGGGGAGGGTCTGTCAGACACGTCGGAGCAGATGCAGACAGATGTCAATTTAGATGCGAGCTGTGAAGACTCCAAAACTGAAGATCAAGTCCCTGATTCAAGTACTAGGAAAGTAACGCCTGATGATAACCTGAGCATAATCTACAACTGTTATAGAGATTAAAAAAATACAAGCGGAACATATTGCTGAAGAGTTAGCTGGTAAGGAAACAAGCATGAGAAAGAGCCTACACTTGTTTACAGATGGAGATCGGATATTGCGGCTTAGCTGTTCGAGCAGTTCATTTGGAAGTGGTGCGAGATTTGACTGCCGAAGAAGGCCTCCTTGCCGTGAGGAGATTAGTATCCACTAGAGGAACACCTGCGGTGATTACTTCAGATAACGCTACCAACTTTAAACTGATGTCAGAAGTTTTAACAAAAACTTACTGTGTTGACAGGAAGATAAAATAGAGATTTATCCCGCAGCTAGCTCCATGGTTTGGTGGATATTATGAAAGACTCGTAGGCATTGTAAATAATTGTTTAAGGAGAACCTTACCGAAGTACCTAATGACGGATAATCAGCTGAACACGGTCGTCAAGGAGATAGAAGCGGTAATTAATTCTCGTCCACTTACATACGTGTATTTTGAACCAACTCATATTCTGAAGCTTTCAGACTTAATAGCCATGGGAAGAACTATATCTATGGGCTCCGGAGACGATGTACTTCCTGATCAAGGAACAAACGAAGATGGATCTCAAACAGTTTTTAAGAGAGGCATCATTGTTCTCAATGAGTTCAAAGATATGTCCACGAACCGGTATCTTCTGAGCCTAAGGGAACGGTTTTTCTCATTCTCATAAACAACCTAGATGTACGTCAAAAATTTCATCTTTAACGAAAGGAGCGGACGGTATGATAAGAGTTGCGAAAGTGAAGGTTGGTGACAAGGAATTTTAGTAAATTAGTGATCGTGATAGTGATAGTGATAAAACTAGTGATCTATCGCACAGCTGTATCCCCTGGAAGTGGACGATACAGAAGACGTCGATGTAAGTTTATTACCATTAGCTGATATGAGAGCGAATTAAGTTGATACACTAGAGAACGAGGTCGAAGACAACCGTTCTTCAAAGCATTACGAAGGAGAGAAGGAACTTCTAGTAGAAGATCATATCTCTGATGAGGGTACTCAGACCGATAGTTATTCACCAGTTGAACTTAACGCTAGCGATAAAATGTCCGACGACCTCTTGGGGATGCCTGAGGAAAGAGGACAGCTGTGAGCAGCCGCGACCAAGGCCCTGGAGAAGATAAGGAGGTGGACAAGGTGCCTGGTGTCTTTCCAGTCGCGGGCGGGTGTGTAGTGACAGCCGTCACGATGTACCGTATCAAGTCAGACGACCGACTTGTCTATGGTCAGTTTTTCTAAGCTAGCAACATTATTTGGGGCGGGCAGCATTAGTAGTGAGGGTAGTCTGTATAAATATAGCAGTCGAGCCATGAGCGGGCTTATTTTGTTGTCTGAAGTGGTTCAGTGAAGTGCTCTGGAGACTGGTGTGCCGAGATGCTGCCCCACGTGTGCTGAGATGCGGCCCACGTGTCGGCATGAAAGTTAAGTGGTCAATCTTTCTACTCTGATGGAATCTTATTTTATTCTCTTATTGTGATTTGTGTAAACTGAGTTAACAACAGGAAAGTTAAGCGGTTTTGATCTTTCCATTCTGACGGCACTCTATTGTATTCTCTTGATGTTACTTTTATAAACTGACTGAACTAATAATATGAAAGTAAAGTGGTTAATCTTTCTATTATTATGGCATTCAATTTGTTCACTTATTTGTTACCTGTGTAAACTGAGCTGATGATCATGGGGATAACCCCTTTATCTAATCTGCGGCGGTAGTCAGCTTAGTGGACCATCTGACTGATGATACCCGCCGTAGAACTCTTCGATTTGTGAGACTGACTAAAGCCGGCTAGAGTAAGTTGAATCGCTCCATTACATTAGAATCAAATCTCCGCTCCACAAGATGGCCAAGTAGCGTACGTGAGCATGAAGGAGGCGCAGTCCTGTTTAGGACTGCCCGAGGGGGTCACACCTGCGGGTATCCCCTCGGTGCTTGTGTCGCTGGAGGGAGAGAGGGGCGACGTGACTACAAGAGAGAGGTACAGTTCACCAAGTTTATAAGGCCACCCAGTACAGGTATTGCAACTCCTAGGCATTGGCCACTGTGAAGTCAGTTGTGCCTGCCGAGGTATGGTGGAGGGGGGTAGACGTGCGCGTAGGGGGATGATGATAAAGACATTACAGTATTTGCACCTAAATCGCAAGAGCTTTAATAGTATACCTATTCATCTGGTCCAATTTGCCATGCTTTAAGTAATCTAAAGATGCCCCCTGAGGACTGGAGAGATTGAGCCACTTATTGACAGTTGAGCCATAAACCCCTTTTACGTTCTAGGCAGGAATCTGGGGTCCCGAGAGAACTCGCCACAGTCTGCTGCCGCCACCTAATCCTGCGTCGCTTCAGCCGGGGGTGAGTCGCCAATGCCTCAGTCTTTCTGTGTGTAATTTTCGCACCTCGGAATATACAGAACTAAGCGAAGCAGATACTATCTCATATTTTTGTTTTACTCTACCAATACCGTAACGATAAATGTATATTAAATTAACATGTAATAACACAAAGATATTCCGGGGTCACGACAACACTGATCACTATCAGTTTAGTATGATCACTTTATAAAAAATCATTTATATATTGATCCACTATACACTTATGTGTAGTGGATCATTGAAACCGACATTCATACATATTATTATATCTGTGTTTTTGTTTTTTTGTTTTTGAATACCGAAGTTATTAAGATGAATAATACAAGTACCTAAGTATATTAAGTTATAGAAGACGAGTTGTTGCAATACGTCTCTTTCGCCACAACACAAGCAACAACACCCGACTGACAACTGCCTTGGTTATGTTTGTTATTAAGTAATTTCATTTTTTATATTTGTGTATCAATAAATGTTTCTCATTCTCTCTCTCTTTCTGTGATATGTTACAAATAAAAATGTATAAGACAGTTATGAAGATTAGTATCTATTTTATCTTATGGAGTTATGTTAGAAGCTATAAGGTAATCTGTGATATATTGTGTGAAGCGGGTGAAGTCGCGGGCAGGTCGCAGGTTGATCATATGAATGGACATCGTTACAAATCGATTAGTGTTGGTCGATAATATCATTGGGTTCTCTGTATAATGAGAATATATTTTTACATGGATATTAGTATTTTATTGCAAGTATGTAACTTAAAAATATTATGTCGTTTAGATGCTTAACTTTAGAGAATAATTCGGGCATCAACTTTACATTATACCATTCTGAATTAGTGTTGTTTTACTACTTGTATAGTAGTCATTTATCAGTTATGTTTCTCCAAATACTGTTATTTTATGTGATGGCTGCTGATGCTCAATTTGGAAAGATATTACCTATTACCGGACAGAACTATGTAAGTTCATACCTCTTCTGTTTGCATTATTGTAAGGGTTATATCCTTTGTTTTAAAAAAGTACTTACTTTAGAATAAAAGTCATATTGGATTGAAAGCTTTACTCGAGAAATTAAACATCAAAAAAAATAGTAACTCACCCACGTGCTTCGCAATCCGGGCGGCTGTACGCCATCGCAACGCACCATTTGATTCTTGCGTGAAAAGAACAAAAGCCCCAAAAATAAAAAAGAGAAAAAAAAAACGAAAATGATTACTATTTTAATGTTTATATATCTTAGAGTATATTTAAGCTTTTCCTGTCACGCACAATGTGCAGTCGCTATTTGGTAAAAAGTGGACTATGGTAGAGGACTGACTAGTCTCTGACTAAACCTTCGGGGATAATAGTCGTAAACATATGTATGTATGTATGTTTTTAGCCTTTTGTGGAGAGCCGAAGACCGAGCTCAGTGGCGCGCCTTGGGATTGGGAGACGCGTATGTCCAGCAGTGGACTGCGACAGGCTAATGATTTTTATTTAACCTTTTTATTAAACAGTGTATGCTAAGAGGTAAATGTCATAATGTCAAAAGGGCCCGTTTACGGTGGAATGGGAGGCTTTTTACCCGTGCCGTGGACCGAAGACCCGCAATCTGACCATCGTCTCCACGAATTTGACGAGGAACGACAAAGAGGAATACATTTGCAATCTGAATCTGAATTTTCTTGAAGAAGCGCGTTTGGATGAGGTATTTTAATGTAAATATTACTAGTACAAAGTCAAAGTCAAATAGTACGTAGGTCCTCCCTATAGTCGAATCAACTAATTGTTAACTTTTTTTTCTTTATGAAAAGCGTGGACGGTTGCAGGTCATATTTCAATTATTATTGTCTTATTGCTAGTGACGTTAAGTGTAAATAATCTTATAAGTAAGTGTAATAAATAATACGCACAAAACGTCTGATGCACGCACGTCTGATCCTGTCATTTCTATAGACATGTTTTTTATAGTTATTTTATAAAATAACTATAAAAAACGGATTTAATTCTGATCTCTAGATGGAATATTTGAAAATTCATTAACGTGAGGTGTGCAAAGTAGATTTTATTTTGAATTTTTGAACTAAATACTTACTTACAAAGTGTTATTTTTATATTTTAGGTCCGAGTATCGGTATACACAAAGTCTTTTGAAAATAAAAATTTGCTTTGGCACTACAAGTTTAAATCCCCTTGCCAGCAATTTGTATTTACAGATTATATAAAGAAGCAATATGGCATGGACCGCCATTGCCAAATAAAAAAGGTTTGTATTTATTATGGCTTTTAAAATTAACCACGTCTTTTATTAACCTTAGTTTTTATCATTCATCATCAGACATTTCCCGCAGCTGTACCATCCACTCTTAGAGCAGTATTGATTTAATCTTACTGTTTATTTAAATTCCTATACGAATTTTGCATAGTAAGATTAAAGTAATATTGCACCTCACCGACTCAATGCAGGGGACTTATTATACAACCCTATTTTTTCTTTATACAAAAACAATTAAGGGTGAGTTTTACCCAATGAAACTGAACAACTTTCCCCAAGAAACCTATGTGCAAAAATGACAAAAAAATTTCGATCTCCTATACTATTGTTGTCAGCTGATCTGACAGTTTTGTATGGGAGGTTGAAATTTTTTTGTACTTTTTGCCTATAGGTTTAATTCTTGGGGAGAGTTGTTCAGTTTCATGGGTGGAACTCACCCTTACAAATAATCACGACTATTATCCCCGAAGGGTTAGTCAGAGACTAGGCAATGAGAACAGCAAAAGCAGTCCTCTGCCATAGTGCACTTTTCACCAAATATTGACTGCACATGTGCTCAGCGTGACAGGTGGTGAGCCCATCGCCGCTCTATGCTTTTAGATGTATGTGCAGTGTTTACTCCATTAGTCGCCTTTTACGACACCCAAGGGAAGAGAGGGGGTGGTAGTATTCTTTTACCGCCACGCGACACTGTTATCTATCGCAATATTTTTCAAGTAGAAGTACGGTGCTTCGCTAGTTGAATTATTTTAAAATTATTATTATAAATTAAACTAGTTACATATGTCACCTTTGAAATAAAATGTGTTGAAATACCAGACACAATAGAATTTCTATTGTTATCGAGCTCTAGGAGTCCTTGCCACAGACGAGGTGCTACTACCTACCAACCCCTCTCTTAGTCTAGTCCTATACCTATTGCCTGTATCTGACTCTGACTAGGCAATAGAATAATACACTTTGGGGATTATAATAGACGTGATTTTAATCTATGTATACGGCATAATTAAAGTGAAAAAAAATTTATCTTTCAGGGCCTCTATACTGCAGAGCTGAACTTCTCCCAGATGTCTCACCAGTTCCACGGGTCTTCGTTTTTTTATGGGCACATGCTTTTCAAATCTGTCGCCATTGCCAATAAGGGGAATGTTATATGCTTTATATTTCATTTGAATTATAAAAAAAAAGAATAAAATTAAGCAGGTCAAAAAAACAGCTCACTTTTACTGTAAGTACTTAAAAAAATAAGATTACTAATATTTTTTAACCGGTACTTACCATTTGGAGGACATTTATATTAAATAAAAAAGCAACTCAACTGTAATATTTTATTTATGTATATGTTACCAACTGATTATTAATAGTATTTATAAAAAAAACAAAAGTCTCTAAAAATAAAAATCACAACCACTTAAAACCTAAAGTCACCTTAGAAAGTATCTTATCTTATCTTAAGTTACTTATCTTATGAATAAAACACTAAGAATAGAAAAAAATGTGTTATATTACTTATTCTAAGTACAAAACAAAGATATAACTTAATTCTTGCAATAAAATATATAAATACATTTTTTCAATCTGTTATATTACAAAACGTAGTATAGGTTTTCAGTACAGTACTTTTCAGTTAGTGCTTCACGCTTTATAAATATTTAATTTAATAATATACCAATCTTATTTCAGTGGCGTACAGTTGATATTTTAAAAGCTTTATATATTGATACACAGTATGTTGATATTGAAACTTTCAAATGGCATGATAAAAATTAAAATAAAACTAAATGCGCTACAAACAAAAATTTACATTCAACAAGACAATGATAAACTTACTTACTTAATAAATCTTGAATGCGATAAACATAATAATGTGTTAAAATATCCAATAAAAATAATAATATAAAATCATGACGTGTTAATTAACAATTATTAGTAAAATTTTGTGCTTAGTATGAGCTTAACAATTAAAGTCATTTGGATATAATTAAAAGACGCTATCACTAATAGAAATAATACTTGAATCGGTGGGACTTATTTTACAAATAGTGAAGTTCGCGTCTTCGTTTGCAAAGGGTTTTTGCTTACACATTCAGTTTTAGTTTTTAAACCTAAAATAATTACTGGAGCTAAATTAAAAAAAAAAAATAGTAGAACGCCTTTTTTCCCTTGGTTACTTTTGTTTAGAAAAAGCATTTAAGTTTCCGAATTTAAAAATGTCACCTTTTCTTATTTACAAAATGCACCTTAACTCAGTTACCTAATAATAACCAAATATCCCAAACTTTTAAACAACCTTTGTTCCCGTATCCCATGAAAACCCAGTAATAAAAAAATATTTAAGGGTGTGCCGCGCGATCGAATAAACTGACATAAGTCTCCCAATAAATTTCAAAGCAAAATCAATCATTTTGATTCTGCTTTGAAGTTTCAGACCTAGTAATTTAATTAGAGCAATGTTTTTATTCTGCGAAATGTGTAAAAATGAAAATTTACTTTTTAAAGAAAGGGGAATATCAATACAAATATTTTCATGTAAGAATTATTGTTTCATACGTAAAATTAAGAAATTTGTGTGTTTAGGAGTCGTTATAACGAATCATAAAAACATTATTTTTCTTAATTTTACGTATGAAACCATAATTCTTACATGAAAATATTTAGATTTACTTATGTATTATTGTTAAAACAATTTGTTTCAAATTTCAACAAGGCCACGACCTTGTGCAATGATCAGGCTAGATTACATAAGTTCTTTTAATGTATTTAACTAATTCAGCGCATAGTACATGTGACTGAAAAATACGTAAAATTTCACAATTTCGTGCAGGACCCCGTTAATTATGCTAATTATAGGAATAACCTATAACAATTATGTCAGTATCATTCAAATGTACCCCGTATTTCCCGACAAAAATGATAACTGGTCTAACGTTTCTATGATATCTTTTCAATTTAAACAACTTTTACTATACATACCTAGAAGTCAGAAAATATAAATCACCTTGACACATATATTTGGGTTAATGTGTATACCCTTTCCAATCTATGTATTAATCCTGTCCATATTTATTCTAAGATAATTATAACATGGTTAATATTAAAATTTAGTTTTAATAATTTCTAGTAATTAACAACAATTTTCCTTCTACACCCCTTACGGTCCTATTCATAAATACCTATGTTTACTAAACTTGTATTATCTGTTAGTGTATTTTATGTAACGATAGTGCATACTTTTAGACCTCTAAATAACTGTTGTGGCATAGCTATAAAACCGAAGAAACTATTATAATAACATTAATTCATAATATTAAAAAAATCGGCAAAAAAACATCAGTTTCATTAACCAACAGAATTTTTTATTGACAAATTATTAAGGAAGGCGTATATATAACTAATTACTAATATGAAAATACCATACGCGTTGACTAAGAAAGTTATACGGATGTAACATATTCGTTATGCGTAATGTAAGGTACTGGAAGATATTTCAATCTGAAATACGCAACGAAATGTTAACAAGTACCTACTCTTTTTAAAATCGTAGTGCTATTTATCACAAATACCATAAGATTTGGTAGATGTATTTAAAAATCATTAAGAACAGAATAAAGATAAGAATAAGATAATAAAAACTATTAAATTTTTCTGTGTCACTTCTTTTTCATATTACTATTTACGTACCTATAACTAATATAATTTTATTGATTTATTCTAATAAATGATTCAAAGTTACTTGTTACCATACCTACTATGATTTATGTTACAACACACCTATTTTCTTAACAACCACTGCTAATTGGCAATAATAACATCAATTTATAGCTTATCTAAATAATACAATGTATTATTCCTATACTAATTTACATAAGTTTATTTTGCCCTTGGAATTTATCCAGTAGGTATTCATTGTCAGCATATATCTCAATACTATCAATAATAAACACCACATATCTGCGAAAATGTATAGTTTTGGTGCACCGTTTCCAATTTTGATTGGGATAAAAATATTGGCACTCTACGTTATAAACCGACTCTACAGAATACTTATCCTCTAAACTAAGTAACTTACAGCTATTTCTATTGAGACCATTTTAAAGAACGTGTTAATAAAATTGCGCTAGACTTAAAATCTGTTAGTTAAGAATTGAGTGTACAATCTATTTTACTACAAGCATATAAAAAAATGTGCCAAATTTTATAAAAAACAAAATAAACAACTAAGCCGTTTTTCGCACTCGCAAGCTTAGATCACGTGTAATTACCATAGAGTTTCTAATTTGCAAGGAATGCAAAAAAAAGCTAATATCTTCTGAAAGTATGTAATAATTTGAGTTATTCTTTTATAATAAAAATAAGTTTAGGTGTCTGAGGTTTTGAGCTTTTATATGAACACGTTATCTATACACATATCTACTCTTAAATAATAATAAAACCATCGACAGTGGGGTCAAATATCATGTTTGTTTTGCATTACACACTTAACTTCATTCAGTATTAAGTTAATGTGTATTGTGTAGAGACGAAATTTAGCCTGTTTATACAACTCTACTCTAATAGCATTTACGTATTCAAGCGAAGAGCCGGTTTTTTTTTAAACGAAAATTCGAATTAGTGTTTGATTTCAAACCAATTCAAATCCACATATTTCGTTTTTTTGCCTGCAATTTCGTTTCCTTACTGCGTGTGAAAATGCGACTTACGATGAGCAGGCACTTTAGGAATATTAAGCTTTAAAAACTTTACTAGGTATACTGCGGGGTGCCATAAACAACAATGACTTGGTACTTAAACTTCCTAGTTGTTGCCTTCCTCATAAAGTTTCTTAGATCCTTTAATGAAATTATGAACGCTGGGTGGATTATTTGGTCCCATAGACAACAATTCATTACTGGACCTCACGCTCGATGGATTATTGTTGAACAAGTCAATGAGTGTCATAAGCCTACGGAGTTATCCGTGCATAAACCCTACAAAGTATATTGTGAGCATAGACTAATTGTGGTCTATGTGGTCTAGACCACATATACCACAATTAGTTTTTAATTGGACCTTGCACCCCTCAGATTAATAAATAAAGCATAGAAGTAGTGCTATGACATTTGAGTATATAATAATCCGTTTGGTCACCATTCGAATTGCATTTGTATAGATCGCTTTTGAATTCGGTAGTTTTGACGTTTTTAGCAACTTATTTTGTCTCTTTTCTTTCAATGTATATGGCCCATTTGAAAACAAAGGACAACTAAGACGAGTCTCATTTGGACTCCTTCTATGCTTTAGTTATTATTCTATGTTATCACCCCAAACTCTCTGGCTTGTTGTTGACAACTCTAATGAGTGTCATAAGTCCTACTTAAGCGAACGCTATGCAAACTACTTGGTACCATAGACAATAATAGTCGGTAGTTGGACCCAACCCATGAAGATGAAAATATGTTTGGACTTGAACCTCACGCTCGTTGGCTTGTTTTTGTAGACCTGTCGATGATAATGTAAATGCTAGGCGGGGTATTTGGTGCCATAGACAACAATTAGTTGGTAGTTAGACCTCACGCTAGCTGGCTTGTTGTTGTTGACCTCATCAATGAGTTTCATGTCGCGCACAACATCCAAATAGTCCAACATGAATTCGTCGAACACCTCCTTGGGCATGCTGAAAGGATCGACGGCTTGCACCGCTTCTGTGAAACAAAACAAACACTGTTTTCTAATTTCAATTGTTTTCGTTTGTAGCCAAAGTTTGGCTGTTTGCTGGAAATAGCCGGTACACTTTTGTTATTGGTAACGACCTACATACACTACATTATAGTTGACGAAAACAGGTTGGTTTGAACTTCACCTTAATCTGTTAAGTAAATTAAAAAAGTCTTCTTATTTGGGATCTTTTGAATTGAAAACTCAGTAATTACGACAAAAATTGCCAAAACTATGTTATCTATTTTTTCCGTGTTTTATTTGAATGAAAAACTGCAGTCCTGAGAGCAAGCTATGACAGAGAAACATAAATCGGTAACATCAGCCGCAACGATTATGATATTAAAACCGTACAAACTTTAAGAGGCCTATTACATCTCGACTGTGATTTTTGCGTCAAATGGCCAATTTTATTTTATTTTATTTTATTTTTTTTTGGCGTTCTTGATCTCAGAAACAAAAATACATTAACAATTTTGACTTATAGAATAGTGTAGAATAGCTATTGGAATAGTGCGTAGTGGCCTTGCTTTTTGTTAATTTTGCTTAACTTTTAATTAAACCCAAAATTGCAGAGAAAGATTTTCATAAAATGCGCGAAGGCACTTTTTGAGCTCACCGATCTAACTACTGTTCTAAACAAATGAAATAAAAAAAATAGAATTTAATCTCTTATGTAGTCGTATAGTGCGTAGCGGCCTCTGAATTTTTAGACATCATTGATTTTATATAGAAAAGAAATCTTTTTCTAAACCAAAACACTTTGAAAATCGCTCTAAGTTAACTGTGAAATTCTCCTATATACGCAAATATTATTGAGCAAAATTTATACCAATATAATTGTTACTTCATGTGAGGAATAAAGATTTTATAAAGAATTTATTATCCTATTTCGATAAAAACGATAAATACAACTGCAAAATTACAACAAAAAAAATGGGCATTTTACGCAAAAATCACATTCGAGATGTAATAGGCCTCATAAGATGATGAAATAAAATAAAGGTTGGTACTCACTTTTAACAGCTTCTGAACTGTCGTACACAAATGACTTTTCTTGACAACTAACTGCAATGTTTGTGAAGCCTATTTTATTCATCAGTTTTCTTATTTCTTTCTCGGGATCCTAAAAGAAGATAGGAATACAGGTTAGTAGTATATCACTAAATTATGTAACATACACACATAGGCATGTCGTGATGAGGACATCCATGCAGACTTCTGTGACAGAGATGTTGGTAGAGGACCCTTTTCCTTGCAGTGAAATTGCGACTAAGGGCAGGGCACAAGTCACTCGTTATTTAGCATACGTGCATACTTAGGTACATATGTTCACGGCTATTTTCCCCAAAGGGTTAGTCGGAGACTAGGCAATGAGGACCGTATAAGTAGTCCACTGCCATAGTTCACCTTTCACCAAGTTACAACTGCACATGTGCTCAGCGTGACAGGTGGTGAGCCCAACACCGCTCTATGGATGTATGTGCAGCTTTAGTCCGTTAGTCGCCTTTTACGACACCCAAGAAAAGTAAGGGGGCGGTCACGGCTCCGGCTCGGCTTTTGATCATAGTACCAGGGGGGTGTCACTCCGCAGTTTAGGTAGGTTCGTTTGGCGCGCCTAGGCGTATGGCAGTAAAGGTTTCCGCTCGCGACGCACCGAACACCGAGCGCCGAGTCGTTTAACTCGTAGTCCCTATGCGCGCGTAAACCCTACGCTCTGTCAGTGGCTCTGTGATGTAATGACGTCAAATCTATATCGAGTCAGCGTTGCCAAACGGAATATGAACACTCGGGTCACACGATAAGTTTCAATTCGTAAAAGTCGTTAGAGAGTGAACCTTCTGTAAGTAGTACTATTAGTTATTCGGTGATAGTACTCGAGATTTAATATGCATTCCCTTATTTTATCTCTTGCCCACAGCCTTTTGACTTGGGAAAAGGAATAGGATGGGTGAGTCAGTCCAGTCGTCTAAAAGTATGTCAAGTGTTTTCTTTTCAATTGTTTTTGTAAATTATGGTTTGAACGCCTACCGCCTAGCTATAGCAACTTGGACTTGCTACTTAATGTTATCGAAAACATTACGCAAGGGCATTTCAATACAAACATATGTGTAACGTACATAAATTAAGAGTTTTAAGTTTGTTTTCCTTATCCTGACAAAAACTACTAAACAAGTTTTAGGTTAAATACAGAATTAAAGCCAGTAGATATACTTATACGAGTTACTGTGATTTTTAACTTTATAAAGTTAAAAATTCAAAACTCGGCTGATTAAACGTTTATTTTAAATGTTTAAAGCAACTATTTAGATCTCTATATTTAACTTTAGCAGGCGAAGTTTCAATAAAATTGGCTCATTACTTTATTAAATTGTGAACTTGGTAGTTTGTATGGGAAACCGAAATACTCGGTATACAACTTTTCTTGTCACCTTCCTTTAGTATTGACACAGAATAACTAATAGCACTATGTACAGAAGGTTCGCTGTCTAACGACTTTTACGCGAAATTAAAACTTATTGTGTGACCCGAGCGACAACGCTGACTCGATATAGATTTGACGTCATGACGTCACAGAGCGTAGGGTTTACGCGCGCGCTCAGGGATTACGAGTTAAGCGACTCGACGCTCGGTGTTCGGTGCGTCAGCTCGTGGCAACCTTACTGCCATACGCCTAGGCGGCCTGCCTGGGAGGCGGAGTGACACCCCCCTGGTATTGATTAAGAGGCCTATTACATCTCGACAGTGATTTTTGCGTAAAATGGCCAATTTTGGCGTTATGGATCTCAGAAACAAAAATACATTAACAATTATGACTTATTGAATAGTGTAGAATAGCTATTGGAATAGTGCGTAGTGGCCTCGCTTTTTGTAAATTTTGCTTAACTTTTTAATTAAACCCAAAATTGCAGAGAAAAATTTTCATAAAGTGCGCGAAGGCACTTTTTTGAGCTCATCGATTGAACTACTGTTGTAGAGAAGTGAAATAAAAAAAATATAATGTTATCTATTATATAGTCGAATAGTGCGTAGTGGCCTCGGAATTTTTAGATATCATTGATTTTATATAGGAAAAAAATCTTATTCTAAACCAAAAAACTTCGAAAATCGCTATAAGTTAAATGTGAATTTCTCCTATCTACTATAATATTATTGAGCAAAATTTATACCAGAGTAATTGTTACTTCATGAAGAATAAAGATTTTATAATGAATTTATTATCCTATTTCGATAAAAACGATAAATACAACAGCAAAATTCCTACAAATTGCGATGCGCCGGCCGTCCGAATTCAACTTATGCTCACAGAATGGAGATTTGTAATATTAGGCACAAATTTATTATCCTATTTCGATAAAAACGATAAATACAACTGCAAAATTACTACAAAATGCGAAAATGGGCATTTTACGCAAAAATCACATTCAAAATGTAATAGGCCTCTTAAGAATCATTAAATAAGACTTGTGTGGGCTGTGGGGCTCAATAGTAAAAGTATACTACTGAGCTGTGTTGCGTAGCGGCTCGTTAAAAGAATACTACCACCACTTCTCTCTCTTCCCTTGGGTGTCGTAAAAGGCGACTAACGGACTAAAGACTGCACATACTTCCAACAGCATAGAGCGGCGATAGGCTCACTACCTATCACGCTGAGCGCATGTGCTGTCGCTATTTGGTGGAAAGTGCACTATGGCAGAGGACTGCTTCTGCGGTCCACATTGCCTAGTTTCTTACTAACTATTGCCATTTTGCGATAGCAACTTGAACCTACGCCTTACTGTGACCTCTAAATAGTTAAACTTTGTATCTGGCACTAGCAAGCCTCTTAGCCTTCTCGTCATGAAAAATTGTTTTAATCTAAGTCTCAGAACGCTGCTAGCATGGAAGAATGGAAGAAGGGAAGAGAGACCTTTGCCCTACAATGGGACAATTGAGGCTAATACTAATAATTATACAGAAGGCAGTACTCCTTCACACTGTACGTATTGTCAGGAGGTTCCTCACTCTGCAGCCCTAACCACCATTAGCTTGGGTCTATCCAAGCTGCCGGTGGCAATCTAGGGTAAGTTTTTATAATTTGTTTTTTATATAAAATATTGTTAAAAAAATATTCTTAATATTATATTGAATAAAGAAAATAATAATAATAAGACAGTACTATTAAAGACTATGCCATGGTTACCTGTGAGTCGTGGTACGGCGATATGAACCGCTCAACACCGCTCAGCCAGCCGCTCCATTTATTGCTTTCTGCCAGGATCCGGTACACGTCGAACACCGGGTTGTGGCCCAGGAACGTCAGCAGGCACTGCCCGCCTGCCGTCAACAGCTCGAAGATGTTCTCGAAGGCGGTCCTGAAAAAACAATGGCGCAATGAAACAAAAGTCATTATCAAAATGGGAAGTGTTGAAACAAATTCCACGAGTAGGGTTCGAATCTGCACGTTTTTGACAATCCGGGCCCGCCGAAGAAGAGAGAAGAAGAAGCACGTGCCCCGGTTTTTCAGAAAGGTGCAGGGTCGAATCCTGCTCTTGGATTTTTTCCAACATTTCCCATTTTTTGTATTCGCAACAAAATTTGCGTTAAAATAATATAATGTTTATTATAAACGCCATTATCATCAGTCTGTATGCGGTGGACTGTCGTAAAACTAGACAATAGAAATTCAATTTATAGTTACCTCTAGGAGTCTTTGTGACAGATAAAAAAAATAAACGTCCCACTACTGGGCTTCCCATACGACTTAATATCTATTACAGAGCTTGTAATAAAAAAATGACGCTCACCATGGTTTGACCTAACTGATTCGTTCCTTTTATGCGTCCATCCAGCTGTTACTAAATAAAATTTATTAAAGTTTATGATGTATAAATAATAAAATAAACTTAAATAAGATTGATCATTATTAAAGGTACCTACTAGACATAATTCATTATTAAAGAATATAAAAAAATATCTGTCCTTATACTAAAAAATTGTTTAGACTGGTAAAATATCTGTGCGTTGTTTATCCGGTAAGGTTACGGTATCTCCTTTGATCGTCTAATGATCGAAGGGTATCTCAATGAACACGTGTTTTTTCGTAACAAAGTTAAGTGCGTTTTTTTTATTATTCTTAAGTAAATACGTAAAAATGTTTATTATTTTAGATTTTTATACAAAATATGAAGTAGTCTGTAATAGAAATTATGATGTGTAGATAAATAAAAATACATTTAATAAAAAAACTAATTTTTAAGACACGTATTGTTGGTAAGTATAGATTTTGTAAAATTAATAACATAAATGAAAATAGTATTGATAAAATTACATACTCTTGATCTTTGATCCAATGAAGCGTGTAGAACGAGAAGGCATGATCGAAGGTGCACCTCATAATTTCTGGCAGTCTCCCCTCGATGTCCAAAATCGTAAAGGTCGTCCTTTCGTCCTTGTGGTGAACGTTTGCGAACGCCACCATTTTCTCACTGATGTCACACCCCAAAAGCTTCTCAAAGTTATCAGGGATATACTCCTTCAAAAGCTTCACGGTGACGCTTCCATCACCACAACCTATATCGATAACTCGATCACCTATTTTCTTCCACCTCATTTTGTTGGCGTACTCTTCCAGGCATTCTAGAGCATCTCGTTTCTGCAAATTGTTGTTGCCTTCGTACAATTCGGCGTTATTCATTTTTTTCGGTATGTTTTTATTTTTATTTTTTTGTGGTTTCGATTTTCGGGTGCGCGCGCGCTATGTCGCCGGAGTAGAGGTTGCGACGTACAGTCCCGTCGGGAGCGGAGTACGTATGCATTTATAGTATTGACGGTGCGTGGACAACGCTGCGGAGTCGGTGGGCGATAGGGGACTCCTTCGTGAACCTGGCATTGCCTGTCGATAAAAGAAACCATTTTTTAATATAACACTTTTATAATAAATAATGCAATACCAATAAGATGTGTGTTTGTATGAAAATCGCAAGGGCTTCGAAACACAAATTAGAATTACTACAAAGTCTACGTAAAATAGTTCTATCGACATTTGTCGTCAACATCCATTATGGTATACTTTTATAACGTAAATTTCATAATCAGCCTATAAACGTCCCACTGCTGGGCACAGGCCTCCCACGTGGACAATAGCACGTAAGGATATTGGGCCATAACCCACCACGCTGGCTGGAGGGTAGGTGGGTTCGTAACGTAATTTTACCAAACTTTAAAGAAACGTTTGAAAGTAGCATTTTTAAAGCTTGTTGTTTCCAAAATGTGGAATATTGTAGGTATGTGTGATGGACGGCAGATATACCTAGTTTGATTGAATGCTAAACCGTTTTTATTCATAAAATCAGACGAAGACCAGATTAAACTTTAGTCCACGTTTTGTAATATGAGAGTCTGTAAATAACATATGTTTTACCCAATTATAGCACAGATCATTGGCAGATTACGAAATAGTCGTAGTTGAGTTAAAATCATCTTTTATGTATTGCAGAGCGCGTAGCAGCTCTTTTGTACTGACGTATGTTCAAGACGCTGCGTATAAGAGCTATGGGATCTTTATTTTCGTGTATTACCCACCATTGATAGTGATTTTATTTAATAATAATAATAATAAAATATACTTTTATTGCACACAAGAACATATAACAGAAAACATTTATACAGTGACAAAGTACAAAACAGGCGACCTTATTACTAACAAGCAATCTCTTCCAGGCAATCTTGGGTGATAGAAATATAATAAAAAGAATATTGAAATGGGGGCCAGAATAAGGGAAATAATAAATAGAAATATAAAATAGATCGGTTAATAATAATAATAATAATGATTAAATATAATTATTATTTAAACAAATAAATGAGATAAAAAGAGATCATGCAATATTATGGTACATTAGGGAAATAAATAAAACTAAGATGATGTACGTAAACAATGACTCCGGACCTGACCCTTATTTATTTAACTTAAATAAACGAACAAAGCACAAGGTGTTTTTTTCAGTTCGTCACATGTTATAAACCTATTTTGGTAGGTACATAAGAAAAGATAATTTAAAATAGATTTTTATAAAGCTTTCAAAAGGGATTATTATCTAAGATTTGTTTCATAAAACGATAATTTAAAGTCTCTTTACATACATAATTATATAAATAAAATATTAAATGAATTAAATAAGCAACTTTTTTTAATTGTCATTAGTTTCGTTTGATAGGTTCAATGTTTTTTAAAGGGCTAATGTAAAATTAGTTTGATTCTTGTGACTCAAATCAAATCAAATCAAAATATCTTTATTCAGTAAGCTTAAAATAAGCCTTTTGAATAGTCTAAATTTATTTTTTTATGGATGGATGGATAGGCACAGGAAACACCCATTCAGGAAGTCTTTTAGCTGTGGAGAAGAACGGGCACAAGAAACTCCACAGCTTTATAATAATGTAGAAGTAACGACATTTACAAAACAATATGTCGTTACCAAATTATATAATCAATAATCATAAAACAATTATATAATAGAATAAAAGATAAAAACAAAAGTGAATCTAAAAGTTTTACTCGGGCACTATGAACGCAATAGAACAATGTATGCGAAACTAGAGGAATGTTAATTCCATGCATTTTTGTCATTGATGTAATCGCTTACAGTGTAATAGCCCTTTTCTAAAAGTCTGTCCTTAACTTGACTTATTGGTAATACCATTTCCATGCCGAGAATTGACATCCTTGTTGCTCTTTATTTACTTGGCAGACTTAACAGTATCTTTACGAATAATTTCATTTGTTATAGAATCTGTATGTAACAAAAATGTCGTTATTCAAAAAAATAGATTAGTGGATGAAACTAAGTCTCAACCCCAATAGAATATCATGTTTATTTTATAACAATTTTATTTCCATAACAAAACAATGCGGAAATATGTTTCTTTTTGTCATACGTTTTCCTTATATTCTGGGCGTTGATGAAAAGGTAATGATGTGTACGACGACAATGTAAGAACGAAAGCACAGGAGCCGGCTGCAAGTTTTTTCGTAACAAGTATATAAATAATACTTTTATTGCAACAGTTTATACACAAAACATAAATACAAGTATAGTAATAAAGTATATACACAAAACATAAATACAAGCAATATTAACGACATATAAAGCGACGGAACGGAAGTCGGATGAAGAGAACTTATACATTTTAAAATACCTACCTACCTACCTTACTTATCTATCATATAGGTTACATAAGATCCTTTAATGACAAGAAGTGATACATATAAATTCTTTTCATTAAAGATATAATAAATATATTGTTACATTTTTTCTATAAATTTATAAAGAGTGTAGGAAAAAAATGTTTTATTATTCATAGACATTTGAGATGTCACTAAGCTATCAGATAGATAGATAAATTATTTATGTGCATAAAAAAAACACACATGCTAAGGTAGAAATAAAAAAAAACATTTAAATAACATGTTGTTTGGTAGCATGTGTGCCGCAGCGATGCAAAAGGGCAAAAACGCGGCGATACCTTTGCTCATAGAGCAAGGTGCTGGTTTTTCAGTTATTGCCCAGAGAATCCGCCAAGCCGCGGAAATGGATTTTTCTTCTAATGAAATGTACAATAACAATAAAAAAAATAAAAAAAATTAACGTGTAAATGGATAGTGTGGTATTAGGATCGAAATAGCCCTTAGATCTGTCTAACCTTCGTTTTAAGTCTTATTGCGTTGGACTCTCGTACTCTCGTTTCTGAAGTCGTAGTGACCTACGGTATCTGCCTGCTTAACGACTCTTTTGTTATTCATTAGATTTTCACTAAGACGAATCTCTGTATTATAGAGTTTTCAAACCCATCGATTTAAACACAATGAATAATTTTTTTCTCGCCAATCTTGGTAAGTGCTGGCTTTGTGTCGCAACCACTGACTGGGTTAAGAGTTTTATAAAACTCTTCATCATTGTAGTTTAATATGTATATAAAACCTAAAAAATTTATAAGGTTTTTGTGCCTAGCATATCTAGAATCGAAAGAATACAAAATATTGCATATCTCTTCCAACTCGCAATTGGCCAGCGAGTCAAAAAACTGATCATAACTGGTGAGTATATGACCCGATCTAAGTAGCTTAGGTTTTTGCGAAGCAGTAGTATGTTTGTTGTACGACGAGGGCCTTTCTAATGGAACACTTATTAACAAAGGAAAGATAGTAAAGGAATAAGGTTGCTCGAAATATAACAACGGAAAGCGTTAGAAACCCTATAAGATAACAAAAAACGCTCAACTTCGATCTTCCATTACCGATCTATCTACCGATGTATATTTGACATCTCCAAATGTAAATCTGCATTTCGTAACCGACACTCGTCTCCTGTGCTAAATAGATTACCTTTCCCATACATACAATTATGTTGCGACAAAGTAACAATGCGATTTCTGGTGCCGAAAATAGACACATCCATACGACTATCGTAGTCACCTATCATAGATGTCGATCGCGTGGCCTTTGAACAGATGGTGGTGGTAAATCGGTGGCCTTCATCTATGCTATTTTTAATTACATTGAACACTTGGAAATGCTTTTGTGTAACTTTGTACGTGGCTGTTCCTTGACGATTTAGAAGTTGACGAAGTGGAGGCGAAATGTGATTATACATACATATAAGTAATCACGACTATTATCCCCGTAGGGTTAGTCAGATACTAGGCAATGAGGACAACAAAAGCAGTTCTCTACCATAGTCAACTTTTCACCAAATAGCGACTGCACATGTGTTCAGCGTGACAGGTGGTGAACCCATCGCCTCTCTATGCTGTTGGAAGTATATGCTTTAGTACGTTAGTCGCCTTTAACACCCAAGGGAAGAGAGGGGGGTGGTAGTATTCTTTCACCGCTACGCGACTCGGATAAGTGTGATTATTTTTTATGAAATTTTGTCTTTGTGGGTAAGTGTACTACATCGTATACAACTATTAAAGTTTTTTCATTATTAATTGGGAAACAAATAGTTTCGTACATTGCAGTGAGTTCAAAATACACAAAAGCAATTTATTATGAACTCTATTATTTATTTTCTAACGAAGTTTATCGTGTGTCGTGTATCAATAAACGTGTTTAATGCTTTTTTATATTAGAAAAAAAGATTTGTTACTTTTTTATAATTGCCGAAGATAATTTTGGTTTTCCTCATAATATCATTACCGATATCTGTTTTAAGGTCAAATTAGAAAATTTCCTAAAATATAACAAAGCCGTCAATTTCGTGACCATTGCTGTGCACGATTTAATGCGATAATGCTGGTCTTTAGCATGCTATTAAGAGGAAACACTACGTCGAAGTGGCATGTAAAATTCTCATAGAAAACACAGAAAAACGACGTTTCGTAGTCCCCTGTTTCCGCCTTCAATACTGGACCAATTTTTATTATTTTTTCAGCATCGGTTATAGAAAGAGATTTTCCATGTCTGTATGTTTCATTTTTTTTAAACCAGCCACTTAATCTTTTTGAAAACGCTTTAAAACGGAATGATTTTGGTAAAGTTTAAATGCTCCTGGTTATTAAATAAATTACTAATTAAAAAAAATCAACACACACAAACAAATAAAGAAAATCTCTTTCTTTAACCGATGCTGAAAAAATAATAAAATGTATGTGTTTTGTATGAGAATTTTGCATGCCACGTCGACGCAACGACATTTATAAAAAATGTGGTCTGTCTCTCTCTCTCTCTATGTGTGTTCTGTTTTTTTTTCACTGTAAAAGAAACATAAGCATGTGACAGGTAAATGAAGTAAATCTTTCGTAAATCCGCAATTATCATTTACGAGAATATCTTCTAAAAGATAAACTTTTACCCTGTTAATAATAAACGTTGATTAAAGTTACACTTTGGATTAAATTGACGCTGTCTCTATCTGTCTTCTTTAACAAAAACGAGACAGCGTAACTTTAAATCGAGGTGTAGGTAAGATTTAGCCATTTTTATTAATAAGACGGTTAGTGTGTGTGAACATAGGTACCTACTAATAAAAATTAAATCACTTATTTACACTTAAAACAAGACAGTATTACGATAAAAAATAAGTCATCTGTTCCACGGAGCAAAAAGATCTGTATTTACTACTATCAAACTAGCTCAAAGTATGTTTCGTGAAATTTTATGGTTTTCAAGTTATTTGGATATTATGGAAAATGTAAAATGTCATCCACGCAAAATATCATTGCTCGCAACACGTGTTTTACTAAATCATTAAGGAAAACACCTTTATTTAAACTTCTTTTACGCTAAATTACTCTTACATTGTTATATATTCAATAACAATTCCTACTTAACCAAAAAAAGAAAGGCTAAAACTGTACATATAAATAGTCATAACAAAACCACCATCAAGTGGTATAATTAATTACTAACTATGAAATAAATAATCGTATCTATAGATTGTTCAGCCTTCTAAATTCGAATTTTTTACTTAAGGCCCATACAATTTATCTTATTAATTTTGGGCGTAAATGAAATGTATTATTACCAATATTTGGACTCTCATTCGACGATATATTTATTCCACCGAAAAACGATCAATTTTAAATTTTTTATCATGCATGACCTCTCTTACGCTGCACTGCAGTGTGCTACGCGTTTATCCGACCGGTAGGAGAAATAGTATCGGCTTTTCAACATTTTCATTTTACAATATTCTCATAGTATAATCAGACACATACAACCTAACACATAATTTAACCGTAATTAATAAAAAAATAATTTCGAAAAACAAGTCGTTTCAGAACTGTTTCTATTACTATGAGCATAAGGTACGAAATATGGTTAGTGAATACGGTTAGCGTATATGAACGTTGTCATGTTGCATACCGCTTTCTGGTCCTGGTGAGTCGACGATCTTCTTTGACCGTCCACGAAAAAGTGCATTGCCCTGCGCCTGCGCCGTGCCGCCCGCCGGCTCGTTTTTTTATTACTGCCTTTATAAGTTATCGCATCTACACACTTGGGTTAGGATTCTTGACCTAGCCTAATGTGATTTGTATTGATGCTCTTGCCGTGTATGTTGGGTTTGGTTGCGTTCTATATTAAAATAAATTAATAATGCATGTGTCTCATCGTGCATTAATTAATGTAATCGAAGTTGTAATAAACAAAGCATAAAATTAACAATGCAATTAAAAATGCTCACAATAGGATTAAACAATACGTATCGAAACTTATTACGCATTTAATGTACAACATCTCCGACAAACTTAAACCTCTTTACAGTCTATAAAATTTGCTCCATAAATATTGTAACTTGCATTCGGCCCACATACCTACATGCATTCTTAGTATATGAAAGTATAAAAACATTAACCCAACGCATTTCGGCTAAAATGCACGTCGTAATCTGAACTTGAAATTCAAGGACAAAGTTAAAAACCGGCGAAAAAAAATGAAGTTGGTGCATCCATACACTATAACGCAAGTGCACTGCATGTTTAAAGTAAAGCGCGACTGGTAGGACTTGATCTTTTGATAAATATGAAGTAATGCGAATAGAAAGCTAATTAAGTATTATTTTATTAATTTTTCAAGTGCAAACAAATGTGATGTAAAAATAACTATGTATCAAATATTCATACATTTTTATAAATTTTATGAAAATATGTTGACGCAAACAAATATTCGAGGCCGCTAAATCTCTTTAACTGTGCACAGAATTTTTTTCCGTAACTGTACCAAAAAAAAATTTCGATTGCTTCTGTAGGGGCCCCGTTTTCAACAAAAGTGCGACATGCTGATTTTTCCTTTATTTCTAGGTCAATATAAAAAAATAAAACTGATATAGTCATAATATTTCTTTCATAAATAAAAAAAAATGCTCTATAATGGTAATTTTTTGGTGTACCTTGTGGGCCCAATATCTAATCTTATTTATAATATTTTTTACATAATCTCAACATGTACATGTTCAGAAAGGTTATATCTTGGGATGTTTTTCGAATTTTATGAAAATAATAATAAGTTTGGTAGTTATGACGATTTTAAGATCTAGGTTTGTGCGTCTCGGGCGCGTGGGTTTTGAAGTAACATATTCGGGGTTTTGATATTATATGGTTATGGTATTCATTATATTTTTGTAGTTACGTGAAACCTGAAAATTTAGCTTTTTAATTAGACCAGTGGTTTCGGCAGTGCGTTGATAAGTAAGCCAGTTAACAAACAAACTGTGAAAATTATTTGAACAAATTGATAAGTACCTGCATAAGTTAAAAGCAACCGATTTCAAACGCAAAAACTAAAATTTTAATATTTTTGTTATACTGATTGTACACACTAAAGAATTATTATTTAAGACATGACTACCTGTCTGACACAAGTTTCGGGTGCTTTGTTCTCTCCCTACTAACACCCCCGCAACGTATGCGTTTATACCCGTGCCGTGTATACATTGTCTAAGCACAAAACAGTTTCTTAAAGTAAATTAGTTTCATAAAAAGTACAATAAAAATAAGTATACATGTTACAACAAAGCTATAGTACGTTAATTGATGAAATACTGAAATCTCTGTATTTCCATAAATTAAAATAATTTTTGCAAACATAAATATTACCCGTCTTACTACAAAAAACCGTTAAAACTGTTGTTCAACACACGTCCAGCTAAACACTGTCTAAACACAAACGCGTGTTTAACAATTGTCTAACTTGAGGTTACCACAAAACGGTATCTTACATGTCTTCTTAAACCATGTCTAAATAATCATTCTCAAGAATGTTCATTCAACCCACAGATAACATAACTAATAGTTACGTTCCGTCATTCTTTCAACTTTTATTTTACGCATCTCGTGTGGTATTGAGTATAATAATTACGTACTTACAAAACTTATTTAGGTATTATTTATGTTCAATTCAATAAATTGTATTATTGATTTTGTAATATGACTTGTATAATTATATAATTTGCGTTTGTAATTCAGAACAAAAAAGTAAAAACACGAAGATGAAGTAAATTCAAGTTCAGTTTGAATAAAAACTTTTTTCAGGCAGCAGTGACAGGGTCAGCATTGCATTTATTGTCTAGACTTCTTGACGGGAAATTGAAGCCGTCATGTCAGCAATTTTGATTTATTTTCTAAAATTTGTATCTTTTTGAACATTAATATGAGATAATGGTGGATTATTAACCGTTATGTATTTGTTAACGTGCATAAGTGCATAAACTTTGAGGTTATCACAATTTTAATCAATTTGTAACTAAATTTAGACAATGTTCAGGTCGTGTTTATCTCTGAGCAGTCGTAAAACGCAGTTTTGTGGTAACGTTTTTTTAAACACGTGCTCAACAGATGTTTAACTTTTTTGTAGTAAGACGGTACATGTTCGTACAACAAAGCCTTCGTAAACTACGCCTATGTACAGTCAAGGAATTTAATTTCCTACCCATTTCGCTGAAATGTCGTTAGACATTCGCAATGCATTTAGGTCGAAAATTCTATTTCAGTGATAGTATTGAAAACTCAATACGTCTTATTTGTCACTTCACATTACAGATAACCTCTTTGCGAAAAGTTATCATTTGCTTTTCTAATTACCAAAATGACTGTGTCAGTGTCAATCGAGAAAATTATAAAATAATTTTAACATTAATTTGAAAAATAAAATGCTTGCCGCTAACCGTGAACTATTAAGAGTACAAATAGTGCAGTTACACCAAGAAGGAATAGGGATTCATGAGATAACACGTCGGTTAAATGTGAGTAGAGACACAGTTCGCCATCCTCGACTCGAGTTCACCATGTGAACGTAGTCGGTTAATCTGTTGACTAGTTACCAAATGTGCTAGTTACTAACATAAAACAATGCATGCGATATGTCAAAGTAACGTCGTGCTCTAGGTAGCTCTTATGGTGACAATTTGCTATACGAATATTACGAACCTTAGGTGGGTTGGACATTAAATTCCTTGACTGTATGAGTAGTATTGAAACTTTTGCCTTTCTATTATGAATTAAAATAAAACATTTTGAAGAAAAAATTGATTTTCTGTTATTTTTATTACCGAAGTTCATTTCCAATGCTATTTGAAAGTCATGTGGTGCATGAGATCTGTGAATTTTTAAGTAAGTGCGTTAAATTACTGAGTTTTATTTTTTAATTTTTGTATTTCAATTGTTTAAGCTGCGCGATGGTTTTATCTTACATATTATAAAATCATTTAATTATCGTTCACTCTATTTTATCGTCACAGCAAAGCATAGAATTGCAGAAGCAGTCACTTACCATCATATTTACTTTTTCTAAACCCAGCTTCCAAGCTGAATGTAAAATAACATACTTAGACTCACGACTATTATCCCCAAAGGGTTAGGGTTAGGGTGTCGCAAAGGGGGTGCAGGACTTAGAAAATTTTCGAGCAAAAATACACTCATAACTTTTTTTCACAAACTGATGAAAAACATAGACCATCAAAAAGAGACAAAAAATCCAATTAAAAAAAAAAACTTGAAATAAAACTTAGAAAATTTTCAGTTGATTTTTATATGGAGCCGACACTTAGAAAAATTTGCGATATTTTTGTATGCAGTTTGGACTTGTAAAATTTTTCGCTTGGTTCCACGTTGTGTCGCAAAGGGGGTGCAGGACTTAGAAAATTTTCGAGGAAAAATTTAATTTTTCACAAACTGACGAAAAACAGCTATCAATAAGAGATAGAAGAAAATCCAAAAAAAGTGCAAAAAAAATTGTGAAAAAAAACTTAGAAAATTCTTCAAAGCCCCCCGCCATAAGAAAAAATCTAAAGAGTTAATTAGGTTAGGTTAGTATGTTGACCAAAAACGCGCGAGCCGAGCGAGCGAAGCGAGCGTGCCGCGGCAGCGGCCGGCGAAGCGCCAGAAACGACGTTTTTGTACGTGCGACGTTTTTTTTTACATACTTTCAAACACTACTCTTTTATACAAACTCCAAATAAACTTTTTTTATTTCTTTTTTTTGGTTTTTTTTCTCTTTTTGTTAGCTATGTTTTTCGTGAGTTTGTAAAATAAAAAGTTTGTATTTTTGCTCGAAAAATTTTTTAAGTCCTGCACCTCCTTTGCGACACAACGTGGAACCAAGGGAAAAAATTTACATTTCCAAAACTGCATACAAAAATATCGCAAATTTTTCTAAGTGTTCGGCTCCATATAAAAATCAACTGAAAATTTTCTAAGTTTTTTTTCACAATTTTTTTTGCACTTTTTTTGGATTTTTTTCTATCTCTTATTGATAGAGCTGTTTTTCGTCAGTTTGTGAAAAATTAAATTTTTCCTCGAAAATTTTCTAAGTCCTGCACCCCCTTTGCGACACAACGTGGAACCAAGCGAAAAATTTTACAAGTCCAAACTGCATACAAAAATATCGCAAATTTTTCTAAGTGTCGGCTCCATATAAAAATCAACTGAAAATTTTCTAAGTTTTTTTTCACAATTTTTTTTGCACTTTTAAGGATTTTTTTCTATCTCTTATTGATAGAGTTGTTTTTCGTCAGTTTGTGAAAAATTAAATTTTTCCTCGAAAATTTTCTAAGTCCTGCACCCCCTTTGCGACACAACGTGGAACCAAGCGAAAAATTTTACAAGTCCAAACTGCATACAAAAATATCGCAAATTTTTCTAAGTGTCGGCTCCATATAAAAATCAACTGAAAATTTTCTAAGTTTTTTTTCGCAATTTTTTGCCTTTTTTTGGAATTTTTTCTATCTCTTTTTGATAGCTATGTTTTTCGTCAGTTTGTGAAAAAAAAGTTAGAGTGTATTTTTCCTGCACCCCCTTTGCGACACCCGGACCAGGGTTAGTCAGAGACTAGGCAATTAGGACCGTAGAAGCTGTTCACTAGCATAGTCGTTTCACATAATTACAACGGCACGTGCTCAGCGTGATAGGTGGTGAGCCCTCGCCGCTCTATGCATGTATGTATGTGCAGTCTTTAGTCCGTTAGTCGCCTTTAACGACACACAAGGGAAGAGAGGAGTTGGTGATATTCTTTAAGTGAGCCACCACCACACGGCTCCGGCATCGGCATTTAAATAAACAGTTCACCAATAAAAGTATCAAGACCGTTACAGCACCATACAGACTCCGCAATGTCACCTCGTGTGGGTTCAAGCGCCGAATGCGCAAGAGCGGAGAAAGGGCTCGCTAAGGGAAGTTTATTATGCCTACCTGAGTCAAAAGTTTGGAAATACAAACACTAAGAATTTGTTTGGAGCTCGATTACTCAGTACTTTTAAATAAGTATTTAACGGGGCTCAACGCGAACTATTTTCTAGGCTGGGCACTTAGCCTGTGTCCCGGCTAGTGCAACTTGGTCGAGACCTCGGATATGAAGGCATGCCTAGGACACCTAACACGTTAAGCGCCAAGTGTATCATCCCTTGGACAGAAGCACAGAGGTGTATACCAGATGATACACTTGGCGCTTAACGTGTTAGGTGTCCTAGGCATGCCTTCGTATGTACCCAGTAAGAGATAAAGGGACAACATAAATTAATTTGTTAGTAACCTCTAAAAGTTTTCATGACAGACAAGGAGATGTTAGATATTCTACTATCCTCTGAGTTATGCCCGTTAATTACATATTGAAATTCATCATCATCGGCCTATAAACATCTCACTGCTGGGCACAGGCCTCCCACCTCGACAACAGCACGTGGGGATATTGGGCCATAACCCACCACGTTGGCCCAATGCGGGTTGGTGGGTTTTAACGACTGTCATCTTACGACAACCACCGGAACCAATGGCTTAACGTGCATTCCAAAGCACGGAGGAGCTCGATATGTTTTTAATTTGGTTACCCATCCAGCAACCCGACATTGTGAAAGTTGCTTAGCGAGCAAGATCGCAAGCCGAACGCGTTAGCCGCGGTTTTGCGCCATCGAGCTCATCAGATTCAACAAGAGTTTTAAATGATTGTTTGGATTATTCTCAGATACAACACAATACGATTACAGCGACCTACACGATCTCTTGTACTCCGATCCAAGTATAGGACTGTTGTGGTAGGCCCCACAATATCTGCTATCAAAATAGTCCACCTTTTTACATCTGAGTGCTTTGGTTTTTGGTTTTGATTAAAATTTTATGTGTAAATATTTTTTTTGTCATTTGTTTTTAATAACAATAATTAAAACTTCTTTTGTTAATAAAAAACAATTTAACTCACTGTTAAAACAAATCACAAAAAAAATATTATAAATCCTTGTTGTGTGGAGCCTTCGTATTTCTAAGCTTTTATTTTTTCTTAGCCTACCCAATTCGTTGATTTATAATTCGGGCATCAGGGATATGTTTTGGTTGGCGGAATTGGAAAATTATTAATAAATCACACTGGTTTGAAACATTTGTACGACTGACGCTTTTATTGATTAATATGCGTAAGCACATTATTATTAAAATTTACATCAACATAGACAAGCTGGGAATACCCGGTTGTTCCAAACATGCTTGTGCTTCAGAAGAGGGCTATTCGAGCAATCTATAACCTAAAGGCTGGCGACTCTCTCAGAGAGATTTAAGAATATAAATATAATGACAGTTGCATCACAATACATTTATGAAAATTTGATTTATGTTCATAAAAATACTGGAATGTTTTCAAAAAACAGTGATATTCACAATGTAAACACTAGAAGTAAGAACAAATTAGCAGTACCTTATACTAGGCTCCATAAAATAAATAATTCTTATAAGGATCTGTGTGTAAAATTTCACAACAAAGTACCAAATGATATTCAGAAATTAGATCTTAATGAATTTAAAATCAAAATCAAAGAAAAGCTTTATAAAAAAGCTTATTATAAAGTGTCAGATTACACAGAAGACAAAACAGCTTGGATCTGAAATGCTCCAAGCACTCCAACAGCTATTTCTAATTGTCTTTATTTAATTGATACTACATTGTATTGTAATTTTGTATTGCATCATTTTTTTTTAAATTCATATTTTGTATTGACCTGGTAACGACATATTCTTTTTTTGTTTGTAAATGTCGTTGCTTTTGTGCGCTGTGGTTTCTTGCGCTCATTCTTTGCCACAGTTAAAAAATTATGTCATAAATGGGTGGTAGGTTAAAAAAGATTTGGACGATTCAAAGTACTTATTGGTTGAGTTTATTGAATAAATATATTTTGATTTTGATTTTTTGATTTTATGCCCGGTTATTCCAAAACTAAGACTAAACTTCAACCTGGTTTGACACTGATGCTGAATTGCTGATGCTGTCTCTATATCTGCCTTTATTAACAAAAAGTTTGTTCGATTTATACTAGGTGTAACTTTAATTAATAAGACTAAAAGTTCATTTTGGAGTCGTTGGGAACTAATGTAGGTACGGGGTAAATGTAACGCCTAGTACTCATAAAATATAATAATATGACTTTTTACTTTTTTTTTGCTTTTAAAAGATGTAAGCATGTGAAAGCGAATAAAGTTAACTATCCTAAGAGGGTTTACGCATTTCGGTTTCCCATACAAATTTCCAAGTCGAAATTTTTAAAAACCACTAAGCCTAATTTAATGAAACTAAGCATGCTAAAGTAAAATACAGGTATCTAAATAGTTTGTTGAAAACATTTTTAAAAAACGTTTCTCTAAGTGAGTTATTGCGATTTTAAACTTTCTATAGTGCACTTTTAATTGCTAAATAAACGTTTTTCAAAAATGTTTTCAACAAACTATTTAGATCCCTGTGTTTTACTTAGGCATGCAAAGTTTCATCAAAATTGGCTTAACGGTTTTTAAAAATATCGACTTGGAAGTTTGTATGGGAAACCGAAATGCGTAAACCCCCTTAAGTTTTTAAATAATTATCTAATAGTTATGATTTTACTTCTCTTACGTTCTCATAACTTTTTAAACAATATCGACACTAACAGTGTAATTTTAACGGGATTGTTACCATTGACGCAACTGTGCCAAAATATCGGATGCTCAAAGTAATGTAATTTATAGTACTTACTTACATACATAATGTATTCTTTCAACGCTACGCTACTGCTAGAAACCGCAAGAAACTTCAAGGGCTGGTCAGGTCAAGCGTTTTAAACATGACAAAAATGACAAAAAAGATTGCAGACTAACGTAGGTACTTATCGCCCAGCTGACGCGGACGGGTCAACAGACGGGTGTGTCAACGGCCGGCCGCTGCTCGCGCGTTGTAAATAATCGTTATTTAATAGTTAATTCTTTCATTTTATTTTTCTTATGTTATTGCTTTAAAATAAATTAGATACTCAAAGACTACCAAATTAAAATTGATAAAATAAATATTTAATGAAAAATAAAAAGAGCACTAATTTCTTTTTTGTCATTTTTGTCATGTCTAAAACACTTGACCTGACCAGCCCTTGAAGTTTCTTGCGGTTTCTAACAGTCACCTTATATAGGTACTTTCCCACTGCTTTGAAATCATGTTTTCCCTACAATTATTGACAGGCTAAATGCGGGTTGGTGATCACACTGATCACCATCCCGGGGGATGCATCGAAAAGTCCGAAACACACTTTGCCCGACATGGGAATTGAATCCGGCCGGGACCTTTGGTTATCTGGCCGTGCGTTTTGCCACCGAGGTGGCCGAGTGGCAAAAGAGGATGAGGAAGGATGCATAAAGAGAACAACAAAGGCTTACCATACGTCCCGGTTTGACCGGGATTGTCCCGATTTCAAGCATTGGTCCCGGCGTCCCGGCCGGTTTGGTATTTTGTCCCGGTTAACCGTCGGAACGTGTATTAAGGACAATGAACGTACTAAATGCCATAGAACATAGGTATATGCCCTAGATAATAATGCTCAAGTAACTCAGTAATTAATAACTAAATCAATGTCATTTTCTGCTTCAGCGGCCTTTCGGTACAGTGTGTCCTTTACTTTATTTACAATATCTGTTTTTTTAATAAAAAAAATTAAACATTGTTTGGTAGAGCTTAAGTAATGTGTTTTTTCTTCAGCGTCACTTTTTTTTGTCTTTCGCTCCTGTCCCAGTTTGGAGTTCCAAAATTATGGTAAGCCTAGAACAACATCATGGTAATACTCCAGTTAATAACGCCAACAGAAATTAGTTTCAACATTTCTAGGAATCAAGTAATCGGTGTCTTTCATTGTCATTAACATCAAATTGCAACTCATGCGCTGGCGCATATCGCAGTGTCCGTAGGTGCGCAGACATTACGCATACCCGCACGATCTTTCACTTAAATTATTGTAAAAAAATTCGTACTTTCGTCCTCTCTCAACCAGTTGTTGGGTGCATTGCCCCTGCAGTAATACTTGCCCAAATTTGTAATTGATTCTCCTTCTTTTTTACTCATGGGCCTATCACCTAAGGAGTGAGGGAGTCGGCAAATATGTTTAGGCATCGGCAGCTATATTCGTCTCTTATCGGTGCCCAATGGGCCAGGCCTTAAGGCAGGTTATGATTGAGGTCATAAAGAATGGGTTGTCGTAGTCTTAGACGTGACGTTTGCTTGTTTGTGGGTAATATTGTTTTATGAATCTTGAGTTTTTTAGAGTAGGATCTATGTCTTTAGTGATATTCTCAGCTGAGCTGCTCCTTTATGTCTAGAGGAACAGCTCAGTTACTCGTTTCTGCTTTTGGACCTTAGACTACGGGGGAAATCACAGAAACAGGCCATTATGACACTATTGCAAACAATCTAAAACAGCAAGATCTCGGCCAAGGCAAATCAAAATCGGATTAACAAAGAGCAAATTATACGCAAGGTGTAATTACTGGCTGCGGTGACCGCATTTTATAAAGGGTGGAAAAAAAAAGTACCGTGGTTGGAGGAAAAGTACCCTGATGATGGCAAATTTTACTTAAAGGAAACATTCCTTTATTTTCAATAATTATTAAAACTGTATTTAAAATTTTTTGAAAAATCACCTGCTTAAGCCGGGAATTAAACCGGTAAAATGTAAAAAAAACAGTGACAAAATAAAGGATTTTATGATACCAACCGAAAGAGTCATTCATGAGGACCAATTTCTTTTAAGCAGCACAGTATTAAATTAACAGTATTTTAAATTAAAGAAAGACCAATAAAACATTTGTTTTTTATTGTGGAGCTTATTCACTACCTAAAGAAAATAGTTTACTTTACTTATGAATTTGTTCAAAATGAGACCCACTTTCACGTATGCACAGACGTATTCTTCGACTAAATTCGCTACGTGTCTTGGTCTTTCTTTAATTTAAGATACTATGTTGTTTAAAAAAATTGATCCTTATGAATTACTCTATCGGTTGGTATCATAAAATACAGGATGTTTATTTTTCACATTTCACCGGTTCGATTCCCGGATCAAGCAGGTGATTTTTCAAAAATCTTTAAATGCATTTTCAATTATTTTTGAAAATAAAGGAATGTTTCCTCTCAGTAAAATTTGCCATCATCAATATTCAGGGTACTTTTCCTCCAACCAAGGATATTTTTTTCCACCCTGTAATATCAGGTTAAGGCTGATAGCAAATGTTTGTTCCTTATAATACTTTGTATAACTCTGTAAAAAAAGCTCTGTCAAAAAAATAAGCGCACTTAACATGACGTGTTATGTGCACGGCGTGGCCGTCTATAATTATTAAAGTTCTGTGTTATCATAATTTCGTATTAGTTATTAGTTTGCATTTGTCATGTAACTCTGGTCAATAAATAAATAAATAAGCATTTTGAACTGTCTGCGTCAAACAAAAAAGAATAACTCCAGTTGCTTAAAAAAATCTACTGTAAGTATAATATTCCTGACATGTAATGCGAACAAAAAGGACCATGGGAAATTTTGTCCCCACCATCCAACAGATTTGAAATTAGTGTCATTTGAAGGGTCTTTTTTTACTATGGCGACGTTCTTCATATACGCGGGATGTAGGTTAAAAAAAATATATTGTTTTTGAATAAAAAAAATTCTAACAAAACAAGATTGCAAGAGCAGACCAGACTCCACAGGCGGCACCTGTTCACGAGTATGACATGTGAATTAGCCATCGCTTCGCTCTACCATGTTTTAGGGAACGTAACGACCCGACGCACTTGCCACCACCGCAGAGACACTTTGAGAGAGCATGACACACTCGAGCAACTAACTAAAGCAAGAAAACCATAAAACTTTTTTTAATTATAAATAAACCCAATACTTTTTGCAACTAACACAGGTACTTTAGGCTTCTTTGGGTACCAATTAACAAATTGACACGTATCCCATGACTGTTGAGCGTGGGGACGGGGTTCATACAAAATCCCCCATGGACCTTTGCTTTTAATTATTATTAAGTACCTAAATAGGTACATAAAGTTTACAGTGACACAGTATTAACATCTTATTGTCTCTATAAGGTAAGTAGAAACCATATATTGTAAATATATATTTAATTAGCGAGAATATTTTTTTCAGAGTAGGTATAGTTTATTGTAATAAACACTTTAAGTACCTACTTGTATTTACATGAATTTTAACAAAGTTAAAATTTGTTATCTTCAACCTGAATTTGCTCGTTAGTGCCATCTAGGCGCCCTTCTTCGAAACTTAATATAAGCGACATTGCTTTTCACGAAGTACTTTATCCAGAAAGCAACTGCTACGTTGACCGGCGATGTGGATTAGTCCTACTCAGACATCGGAGATGGCGTTAAAATATAATTATAGATCTACTTAAATTTCTAAAAAAATATATGTTATAACTACTAGGATCAAGTATAACATATATTTTTTGTAGAAATTTAAGTCATGCATTTCACGCAGCAGTTGCTTTCTGGATAAAGTACTTCGTGAAAAGCAATGTCGCTTGTATTATGTTTCGAGGAAGGGCGATACTTGGAAAGTGCGGAGTAAAGAAGATAAAATGAAGAATAAAGAAATTATTTTGACACACTCTTCTCACACATGCACCTAGTTGGGATTTTGTATAGTTTCAACTAATTAAACAAAATAAAAGATCATATCAAAGAAGCTCTGACAGCACTCCACCCCACGGAGCAAATATAAAGGCTCCACCCAGAATCTTCATCCACAAAATGGCTGGCTTTCTTACCTCAATTGATAGAACACAACAAGCATGTTACCATAATATATCACACGGGAATCCATAATTTCATCGCAATTCATTTCAACGAATTTCATTACCCATAAAACGATTCACAGAATTTTTTGTAGAATATTTAACAAATTCTAGAATTAGGTTACATTGCAATTTTATTTCCTCAAATATTAATTGTCTACAAACACAGTTCATCGTTATTTCTTTTCATGTTTTATACATTTTCTCGAAATAATGTTACATCGAAGTTTTGTTACCCATATTTTTGTTTCATCGTAAGTTTCAGTTTGCAAAATAATTGAAACATCAATTTTTACTTCAATAAATCAATGTACATCAAAAATACGATTTCATGCAATTAATTAGTTCTGTGCGTAATGTCTTATTAGAGTATTATTTAAAACAAAAATTGGGATAAATGTAAAAAAGGTATTTAAATCGGTGACACATTGAAACGCAGAATGTTTATTGTCATTATCGGCATACAATTCAAAAAGCATAATAGCGTGTAGCAAATTTTTAATTACGCATAAACATAATAGCGCAGAATCGTTGAATACATATTAATAAAAACCATAATCATTAAAATCTATATTAGTGTTTGTCATATTTTTATTAAGCATACTTTAAAACGCATAATTGTATTATTCATAATATTGTTAGACATACTCTTACAAAGCATAATTCATAAAAGTCATAGTTTTATAAAGCATAATTGTAAATGTCCATAAATTTCTTTTCCATTATTACTATGATGTATACTTACGTAGGTTAAGCAGTAAGTTTGTGCTTAAAAAGTCAGTGACAGAAACGAATCGCGGCAAAACCGACTCCACGTAGTCTTGTCTGCCCTACGCTAGAGTGTAATTCAAGTCCGCGTATGCGCGGAGGGGCGAGGCGGCCCGCGAGCTGAGGAGCAGGTGGGTTTAACGCACGCCGCAGTGGTGAGCGAAATCCATATGCGACGATAAGCTCGCGTGGGACCGCCGGAGCCTCGCAGCGCCGGCCGGAGCCGTGACAGAAAACATGCCTGCTGCAAGCTTGCCTGCATGCTACATGCTTGCCTGCATGCTACATGCTTGCCTGCATGCTACATGCTTGCCTGCATGCTGCATGCTTTCCTGCATGCTGCATGCTTGCCTGCATGCTGCATGCTTGCCTGCATGCTGCATGCTTGCTTGCATGTTGCATGTATGCCTACATGGTGCACGCTGGTTTGATCATATTATCAATAAGTTTTATATCATTAGATTATTACAATTATCAAATGTATATTAAATGAAATGTACCAAATGTATGCTTTTTGAAATTATGGTAAATAAAATAAGTGTTACCCAGTAAGAGTTTAGGGATTTTGTCAGTTATTCTTATTGCATGTATGTCTTCTGAACAATAAGGCAAATAAAAAATATGCCTTTTGTTACTTATGCTTATCAAAATTATACCTTTCTATGGTTATGCCTTTTCAATTTTGGCCATTCATGTTATGCGTTATGAAGTTATGCTATATAGACATATGGCAAGTGACGATTATGGCCATTAACATGATGCATTGTCAGTTTATGGCGAAAAACTTTATGCGTTTTAATAGGTAACCATTTAAATCGACTTAGTTTACCCCGACTTCACGTAGTCTTATCTGCCCTACCCCTAGAGTGCAATTTATAAGCGCGTGGGCGCGTGGGACCGCCGGAGCCCCGCAGCGCCGGAGCCGTGACAGAAACCATGCCTGCTGCATGCTGCATGTTTGCTTGCATGCTGCATGCTTGCTTGCATGCTGCATGCTTGGTTGCATGCTGCATACTTGCGTGCATGTTGCATAGTTGAAGCTGTAGTAGGTAGGGAAAAAATATTAATATAGAACTGGCCGCAACACAATTTATCGTCATCAGGCGAATGCATCGTTCGATGAAACGTTACTGCGATAAAAAGTTGTTAAGTGAAAAAGTATTATGGGTTCCGATACATATTGTTATATGTTTTGAAGAATAGTTTCATCGATAACATAATACTTTTATGAAATGTAAATTCGATATACCGTTTTTCTGGTAATGAAAACAACTTTAAAGGATTTTTTTAAAGAAACGTTTATCGATTATATAAAACAGCGACGATTAACTATTTTTTTTAATTGAAAAAAAAATATAAGTATAAAAAAGGTGGAATAGTTTTCGGTACTTATAATGAAATTCGATAGTAAAAAATCTGTATTCTATAGTCTGTACAACAAGCAAGTTTTCCTATTTAGATGGTTTTTAGCAAAGATAAGCAAAGCAGGTGCAGATATCCAAACTGCAAAAAACATACCACAGCTTACTGTATAAAGTGCGATATTTTGTATGCAGTACCCGAAAAAGTAATTGCTTTTTAAAATTTCATAAAAAAATAAATGTCTTTTTCATGCCGGGAATTACTTATATTTTTGGTTAGATATCGCCATTTCAACTGAAACTAATTATGTTGCTGAGATTTAATAATACATTTAGGAACATTTGAGGCAAATTTGTTGAATTTAGTGGTATTTAAAATTAAAGTGAAAAGCAAATCTGCTGACTGTGATAATTAAACTTAAAGTTCCTAACGAAGACTGTTACGTTTTGATTAGATTAAGACACTACACGCAATCAACTGTCATTCCATCCACATCACCTTGATGGATGGCGGTCTACTACTGTGCATTTTTCAAAAAATTTCTTGCCTCGAACTACAGTGTTGTGGAACCAGCTCTCGGCGGCGGTATTTCCGGACCGTTACGACTTAGGGATCTTCAAGAAACGAGTCTTAAAGGCCGGCAACGCGCCTGCGATTCCTCTGGTTTTGCGGGTGTCCATGGGCGGCGGTGA
This sequence comes from Scoparia ambigualis, assembly GCA_963921215.1. Taxonomy (NCBI): domain Eukaryota; kingdom Metazoa; phylum Arthropoda; class Insecta; order Lepidoptera; family Crambidae; genus Scoparia; species Scoparia ambigualis. Next base: position 23,348,304 of record OY992502.1, on the reverse strand, counting down.
TTACTTTCCATCAGGTGACCCGCTTGCTTGTTTGCCTCCATCTGCTATAAAAAAAAGACTATTTTAATAATATTGGCCTTTTATTATTAAAATATCTCTATTTAACTTCTAAAAACCGACTAACATTAGCTAAATTCAAGTTCAGGATCAGTAGTAATTGAGAACCTATGTAGTTTGTATACAACTTAAAGAAAATCACAGTTTTCCACAAAAAAATATTTTCTTTATCTTTTCCGACTTCACTGTTTGTTAACAAACCTACTCGGGTGATTTTGTTTAAATTTCCATTTCAAATTTTTTCTGGGCTTCTAGAGGTTATTTAAAAAATATATTCAACTAACTAACGACTGACTTAATACCTTAATACTGTGACGATTTGATATGATTTAATATTTTTATACTGTAAATTATCCTTTCAGCTGCTGTGAAACCAGACACAATATATTCAATTGCGAGTAACTGATTTAGGGTTTCCTGATGGTTTCCTTACAGACAAGTAGTTGTGTCAAGAAATCGTTCAGCCTTCGTCTCACTCGATAGAGTTATGATAAGGTCGAAGATATAGAGTAAGTAAATAATTTATGTAAATTTATGAAACCCAAATAACACCTCTTTGAACTGGTAGACTGGTACTTTCATCACCAAACGACAGAAGCGGTAATGTATTGTATTTCTTATTGTCATAGAAATCGCTGGCAGTGTAAACCGCCTAACTTGTATAATCTTTAAAAATCTAAGCTATTATCTCTTAAGAAAAGTAAATAAATTATACAAGATAGGTATTTGATTACCTAATGAAAAAGAAACGAAAAATTCCACAAAAGCCAATTAGCATTATAGCCCGTAGTAGTTTCAGGAAAAACCTTTCTTCAGAGTGATCGCAAACACCCCAAAAAGGCCCACATAAGCGAGACATTCGCAGTATTATTTACTCTCACAGACACGACGAATACATAAAAAAATATACAAAAAGCTTTTTCCTAAGAATAAGCGGGACAGAGTACGGATCTTATTTTTCTCGCGGACGTTTCTCTCTAGCGTAGGGGGGGGCGGCTGGAGTGGGGCTCCCCTCCACCCCCCTGCAATAATACTGCGTCACTATTTTGCGCCATTACCTACACTCGCTTCCTATTCTATAAGTAGCGTGGCCTGTAGAACGTAACTGAAACCGTTTCACTTTGTAACACGAATTCTTATAGACAAGTAGGGTTTTAGTATTCAGTTAAAATTATTCGGTAAATGAGTAAAGGATAAATGATTTACTGAAAGTATGTAAACATTATCACAGCCATTTGAAATTTCCACTGCAATAATCTTTTATTGCAGTACTTTAAGTTGAAGCCTTGGAGATAATTGCATATATATTTATATATCTGTCATTTAAAATCAAACTTTTTCTTCTACTCCTATGAAGGTTACTGTTACTACGTTATCGATTTGTATATTTACGTACACAAATTGAGGCGAGATGCTAGCCTTTAAGGTTCTCCGTTATCGTGACGCGGCTCGATCCGCTCGGAGAATCTATTGAGGTATGAGGACGCTCCTAAGTACTGAGAAAAACTACAGAAATAAGGCATAATTTAATCATTATCACGCAAGAAAAAAACAAAGTTTAGCTTAAGTAAGCCGACATTTTTTAAGTGGTATAGCCATCAATTGTATTGTAATCATTCTTTACATACATACATTAAAGTACATACAAGTGTTAAACATAAAAATAATGAGTTGCAACCAGCGCTTTTGTAGGTAAGCTCGTTTAGTTATTATAAATTTACGAGTATAATGTTCTTACATGAAATACTCTTTGTATTTCACAATATCTCTGTGATTTAACAACGAAAAATCCTTGTGTTTTATAGGTAAGTATATTGTTATAAAAAAAATATGTAGCGTGCTCTTGGTGAGTTACGTTCTATTTCTCTAGGATTTCGAGTGCTAGCGCTCCGTGGAGCAAAGCTGCTTTATATGTTATATGTTGCGTTGTTCCAACTCGTAGGTGGCTTGTTCCACTTTTACATATAGCTATTGCCACAATATAACTGCACCAATGTACTCGTACATGCGGAGACCATTGGTACGTAGTGCTGACAGGTTCATGACATTTCTTACATAGAAACTTTTTATAGCTGGTCGGTAAAATTTTATCGAGTGACCTTAAAAATTAATCTGTGTAGAAGTTTTAATGTTCAGATTTTCATTTGTTAATCATTTTTAAATGGTGAAAAGCTATCGGTAAACTTATCTTAATCCTTCTAGATTTCTGGCTAGATAGATACAGTAAGCTGTAAACATTATCGTTGCAATAATGTCAGTGATAAACAACACTTAAAAGATGTTAAGAGTTATGAAGAATGTCCATCCTCATCTTCTTCTTTTTGCCCTTAAAAAACTAGACGATCAGTGAAAAGAGGTCTTAGACCAAGTATATCTGGTCTAACTATAGGTAGGTCGCTCGTTAGCCCACGTGGGCGTAAAATCAGTCGCCGGCCGCACAATCGGGATAGCACTATGGCGGAGTATTTGGAAATAATTTTAGCTAAACAATGAGCTAAGTCTAAACGCTCGGCGGCCCGCGCGGCGCACACAAATTATTGACAATCGATACTGCATCCATACTGCTTTAATTCTGCAGTATTCGGTTGCAATTTGGCTGTGCACCGCCCTGGCCGAGCTTGCTCGCTTTAAATTGAGATTTTGTTGTTGCTTCCCGAAATTTCGGGTTGCTATTACGTGTTGCTGCTCGCTTGTTTTTGTGTTCTATGAACAAGATCGTGGAGTACATTTTGTTAATATACGTACCTACATAAGCGTATTAAAATGTTTTTTTTAAATTAAATTGTAGAACGTACAAATAAGCAGGTTGTACTTACTTAAAAAAGTCTTATAAACACAGGCTCAATTTTTCAAAAAAAAAGGAATATTTAAAGTAGATATGAAGATAGATTATATAGATAAATAGATTCAATGTTGTACACGTATAATTTTAACATGGAAACAAATAGGACAAACGCTATTGGTTGCCTTGATTACCAGTAAAAGTAAAGAAGGAAAGAAGGGAAAAATTATGAATTTAAGTTAACATATTTTCTATGCAAAGCACGATGTTATCGAAAAACCTTTATACTTTATCAGTAAAACTTGTTTTAGTAGTTTGTAATGTAACATTATTTCATATTCATTGTATATCATTCACCAACTTGTTTTAAAACCGCCCATTTACTCTTTACATAAAGGCACGGTACCAGTGCAAACTGGAAATGCAACTATCTGGGGACATCTAGCCATACCTCCACTGATATAGGCTTGGAGACAAACTATTTACCACTGTAACAATTTTTCAACAACGTTTCCTGAAAAAAATACATCCATCGCCGCTCTACTGGCAAACGTGAAGACACGCCGCGGTGTTAAGAGCGTAGTGTACGTGTGACACGACTGTTCGGTTGGGGGTTTCATAATGAGTAGGAGGTGAAGTGAGCCGGGGCGGGTGTGAGGCGACGGTCCTTTGATTCTGGCGAGATTAAACGTGCGGCAGACGGTGGCTCTCTATCGATTGTTGTTGTAATTACAACGCTATCCTAGCCCAGTCGCAAATGAAATTGTTCCGGACTGAGCCAGCTGTAGACACCAACATGTTATTACAGTTGTCTCTGCGGGTATCGCCACAATGTGAGCTGTATACCCACCGCCACTGGGTGTTTGGGGGGTGACGGGATATATCAATATGGTTGCGGCCGCGTTATTGCATACAATGCATTCAGTGTTGATGAAATTCCCACGCCACTAGTGGCTTTCTGAAATTTAAAAGCTGATCGCTTGGAGGGACACGGCGCTCGCTACCACAAAGGAAAAGGTTGTTTCATGTACTTATTATAGTTAAGTAGTAACCAATGGTTGGTAAAATGTTTTCTTTTAATATATTAAACCCTCAATTTTTATTCGTATTAATGAAATTAAAGTTAAGTTCCACCCATGAAATTAAACAACTTTCTTTTTGTCATTTTTGCACATAGGTTTCTTGGGGAAAGTTGTTCAGTTTCATGGGTAGAACTCGCCCTTAATTTCATTAAAACGTATAATAAAAGAGGGTGTATACAAAAGGTAATAATGTTTTCCCTTCGTAATACGAAACTTATTGTCATTTAAACCAAATATCTAAAAATGCATAATCTATATTAAAAAAAGTTAAGCCTACTATTTTACGCTTGCCAAATGCGGTATATCTATAATATTTTCATTATTTAATAAAAACGTTAAAACTTTCTATGACCTTACAACACAATTCGAATAAAACCCCTAAACATACATTCAAACCATTCTAACAGCCACCCAACAAACCCAATATCGCAACATATATACGACAAATTTCATCACGTACACGTAAATATGCAAATCTATCTCCAACCGCGAAAGCTCCGGATACTACGACTGCGCATTGAGCACAACCACTAGCCGGCAAGCAAATGGTAAATACGAATAGGAATGGAGAGAGCAATCCAATAAAACATTCGAATGCCCGAAAACGTATCTACGTTAACGTGACGCGCCGCCCCACGCATGCGTACCGTCACAGAACAAACCGACAGTTCCATTCCAATTGTAGAAAAAAAATAACCAATTCCAAATGGAGAAGGCTTCGCCGCAACCAATGGGAAGGCTCACAGTCGTAATGCCGACTGCAGGGGCGGAGTCAGTGATATCTAGCATTGGAATGCTCGTTGTATTTGTTTTGTCGGATTCGAAGGCTTTATTGCTCGGCGGTAGAGCCTCTTTCCCTTTGAGGGTGGCGGTGGCGGAAAGCTCGGTACGCTTTTGGGAAGTGCCTACTTCACATTATGTACGAATCCTCAGCCTACGTATTGTTGATCTAGCTGAGCATAATAAAATTGGTGAAGCAAATGTTAATGTAACCTAAGAGAATGTTTAGAAAATATAACTTACTGAAAATAAATTTAGAAGTCATTGCTACCACTCTTATTTGGGAGTTGATATAAATTATGTAATTTAATCTTCTAGTTATTATCAAAAAGGCATTTTCAGAAAAATTTTATACAGACCTAACAAAGAAAGAAATAGCTCGACCCGTTTATTTTATTCAATAGATATCATTGTAGAAAAACTAACTATCCATTTATTATTTTATAATAATAATATCTTCTACACGTGCCTGTAATAGTGAGTGATAGTTATAAAAATATACATTTAGAATTAGGTTTCAGAAAAGCTTCCTACGAACAATTTGATGACTGACATGTCTTTTAAGTCGTTTGTTTTTATCGACAAGTAATTATTGATAATTATTTGTTTGAATGTTCCATACTTAACTCTTCATAAAATTCCTCCAAACATACGAACAAAATATGTTGCGTTAGTTAAAATATATAAAGATTTGTGTGTATATAAAGAGTTTCACTGAGAGATATAAAAAACAATGTATACTTCCACGTTCCGGTAGAATGCTCGAGTATTAACCTCTAATAAAATTAAGGAGTGTCGCTCTTCCGACTTTATGAAACTGTGAGTATTGATTTTTAGATAGGGAAAAAACGAAGGCAACGATCTATGCAGATCTGGAGAGCTCTCGGCACATCAGATGGCACCGGCGGGCAGCCTCCGCAGACAATCGAACGGAGGGGGGAGCCCCCCCACTGGAGGTCGGGGCTCCGTCAAAGATTATGTGACCGTTCCCGGGCGATTTCTAGCGGTGCAACCGTTCCATTGTGTCCTACGAAGTTTTCAGCGGAATATGCCTAATGGCTTTGTGTTTTTTAAGCGGTTATCATTTTTTTGTTTTAACTTATAAAGAAACTTAAAATTAAAATTGTTTAAACAATGTCAGAACCAAGAAAATGTGTCTGAAAAGGCGAGCAAACAGTGCGGTTTCGTTTATTATACATAGTTGTTAAGATCGACCAATTTGTATGGTTTTAATCATTTTGGCAACAACACGATCCAATCACCTAAAGGGACGTATAATCTAAAACTTATTTAGATATTGTGAATACGATTAAAAAAAATTATTGATGAAATGATTAAACAGGATCTCTTGCTATCTGTCGCATCATGAATCAGTACCTAGTTTATCTAAGACTGAGGGAATCAACATAATATTTCGACTTTCTTGATTATCGATAACGGAAACGAAGATGCAATCCAAGTTTAGTACAATTACACTATCAAAATCTACAAAAACGTAGCTTAGTAATTTCAAGTTACCCATAAATGAATGATCTAACCAAATCTCTGGGGATAACAAAGAGTAGGTCAGAAACATTCAGAGACTAGGTAATGATGACCGCAAAAGCAGTGTTCACGTTACCATTGTACAGTTAAAGCGAAAACGAAATATCTGTATCTCCCTTACGCCCAGTGTTCTTCAGAGAGCTCATCTCCCGAACGCTTTATCTTTGGCGATATCGACCCGGCGGCTGCGACTTCCCATTCTCGAAGTAAAACACGGCGGGAAGGAAACCGCGGGATAAACCGCCCTGCTCCCCCCCCACCCCCCACCCGATCTTTACGTTTCAGGAATAAATATTTCAGAGCGTGTGCTTCGGAAGTTAAAGTTATGTATCGCTCGAGCCACGGTAACAATCTGAGAATGAGAAAAGCTCGCTCGCTACTTTTATGTGCGCCCAGCGCAATGACGTCTGGCCGTATGTACGGAGGCATTTATTAATTCAGCTCTTACTCCAACTAAAGTGGGAAGTTAGTGCTCCTGAAATTTATTAAAATCCTGAAGAATTTTCCATTGTTGTCGAATCTGTTGAGTTGGAATTAAAATCAAACTGATTAACTTTTTTCACTGTTTTAATATCATTTATCGAATGATTGAGTCCTAGTTTCGATGTTTTGATAAAAAGTGAAAAACATGTAAACAGTACTTAGTGATATTGAAGTGCTAACAGTATCCTGGACGTGTTTTCAATTTAAAATTATGCTTTAAATTATGTAAGACGTTTACAAAATGTATGTGAAGTACTCGTTTGATTCAATAGAATATTAAGACTGTATTATAAATAAACGTACTTAGCATTGCAGTTAAGGAAATTGAGTGCTGACCCGCTTCTATTCGCCAAACAACATACAATTTCTGTGGCCGTACCTATTGTTCGCTCCGAAAAATAGAGCAAAAAGCTCATAAATTTGTTTACCCCAGTTATACAAAGAAGCGTAATATGCGTTTTAGTTGAAGAACAAGATTTCCATTGAATAAATGTCGTCATTTTCTCGCATTACAACTGCATAATGTGAATATACAAATCGTCACAAACGTAATAAATAGTAATTTAAGTATCATGATCTCTGGTATCTTAACGACGACTCAATGGTATGTTAAAAGCATGATTCATTGCATTTAATTGACTGGATAACATAGTTTAGTTCCCAAACTCGTAATAAATTCTGATCTAATGATGTTTACCAAGAGTAAACGTTATGATTATAATGATAGCGTAGTAGACGTAGATATAAATTACGTGACGAACAGACGGACAATCATTGTGCGTATTAATTTTCCTGCTTCGTAGATAATTGAGGTCTGTCATTGAGGCACGCCACTAAAACTGCCTGATGTTGAATTAAGAGGTAGTAGTCGTTAAGAGGGTTAACGCATTTCGGTTTCCCATACAAACTACCATGTCAAAATTTTTAAAAACCAATAAGCCAATCTTAATGAAACTTTGCAAGCTAAAGCAAAATACAGGGATCTAAATAGTTTGTTAAAACATTTTAAAAAAATGTTTATTTCGCTGAGTTATTGTGATTTAAAGTCCACTATAGAAAGTTTAAAATCGCATTAACTCAGTTATTTTAACATTTTTTAAAAATGTTTTCAACAAACCATTTAGATCTCTGTATGTTTCTTTAGCATGCAAAGTTTCATTGTAATTGGCTTAACAGTTTTAAAAAATTTCGACTTGGAAGTTTGTATGGGAAACCGAAATGCATAAACCCTCTTAAAACTCGCCAACCCGCATTGGGCCAGCGTGGTGGGTAGGGCCCAATCTCCCCGTGTACTGTCGTACATGTGTGAAGGCATGTGCCCAGCAGTGGGACGTTTATAGGCTAATGATTGTGAGAATTGCATTTTTTTTGTTCAATTCGTGTTTCCAATAAGAGCTGCGGCTTCAATGAACTAAATTATTAAAAGGTATTGGGGAATCTTATAAAAACATCAACATCGGAAGTAATTGTAATTTCTTAATTTTGTTCGTTCTATACAAATCAATCAATTAATCGTTCAACATCATCATTCAGTCTGTAAACGTCCCACGGCCTTCCCAAATGGACAGCACATGGACCAATAGGGCCCATAACCCACCACGCTGGCCCAATTCGGGTTAAAGGGTTAATTTTTGATAGATCAATTGATTTCCTTTTAGATTAAAATTAAAAATGAAAACGAATGAAAAAAACCTTTTAAAATAACAATTATTGCAATATATTTGTGATTTTTATATACGAGTGGCGCAGCAGTTAAGCCGTTCAGGTTGCGAACGTCGTTAAGCAACTTTCGCAATGCTAGGACATTGGATGGGTGACCAAATTAAAATCATCTCGAGCTAATCCGTGCTTCGGAAGGCCGTAAAACCGTTATTACTGGTTGTTGTCGTAAGATGGCAGTCGTTCAAACCCACCGACCCGCATTGGGCCAGCCTGGTGGGTTATGGCCTAATGTCCTCACGTGCTGCATGTGGGAGTGGGAGGCCTGTGTCCAGTAGGGGGACGTTTATACGGTGATGATGAAAAATATTTTTGATTTAATCTTCGTTTCTAAAATGCTTCCGCTTCTACGCGCTACGAGTACTACGCATATAGTAAGATTTCATTATCGCCTAGTTTATGGCTTCCCGTAAGGTCACTGCGATAACAAGAACTTGTTCCAGGACGTCTTTATTTACTTTTACCTTAAGGATTACTTTTAAACAGCAAAAATCAGAAAACCTTGTCACTTTACATGAAATGTGAATAAAATGGTTGATTTGAATAGGAATGTGGTTTTTCGCATGGTTATAGATTTTTTTAGAAGGAAGTTCCTCTATCTTTTTATTTGAGCCGTTCTGTTTTGATAAGTATTAAAACTCAAACTAAGCTAAAAATTAATTTGAAAACTAAGTGTAAGTAACTTCTTCGAACATATTATGAATAATGTACTGATTACTTAGTTACCTCCCACTATATGATAAACTATAGATAATAATATTTATGTTTTCATTAAAATACTTATATCTATTCCTATACTTACATGCATCATGCCCGTTTCCGGGAAAGGCGTCAATAAAATTTTAATTGTTTAAATTCTCTCTATAAAATCGAAATTATTATGTTAATTTGATTCATAATTTTTTTATATTGTTTATGTTGTGACGTTTATTACTTGTAACCATATAGCATGTAGCGCACGCATTTTATTAGGTTATAGTCTGATCCTATTTTAAGTTCTCCAATAATACTGTACTTATTGACTGTAATCTGTAATGTGTTATAAATAAGTTAATAAATAAAATATAAAGGCAGATGCCACAGATTTTCATTTGCTATGATTCTAGTAAATTAATAATAGTTCTAATCTAAATTAAATTATGTTTCTAAGATTGTTTTAATTACAAATCAACATTCCACATAATTACAATTACAATAGGACATATCTGTTTGCCTTCATCGATTTTCGTAATATTTTAAATGCAAATCATACTAAAAGTAACGCATTTATAAAAAACTGTATTGTACTTTACAAAGTGAATCGATTTAATTCGCTATACTGATTGCGTTTCGTTCTCAATGCAACACAAACGCGACTTGACCTATCTCACGTAAATAAAAGTTAGAAATACACTTACCAATTAGATAAATTGCAGAAAAACGATTATACTGTCATAATCGTAGTGCTCGATTAGTCTTTTTGTTGTTTTTAAACTATAAAACTTTTTAATTTGTTCCGTTTTTAAGTTTTCTATTTTGTGTTTTGTTTTATATGTCACAAATATTGAAGGAAGCACACTGGTGGTAAGGGAATAATTATTTGTCTTTTTATGTCACACTTATTGTTTGTTCACTGTCTTTTATTTTCTTTAATAATCTGATTATTTTAACACAGAAGAAAAATATAGTCGCCAGTAAGCACTTGTAACACAATGATCGCAAAGCAATAAACTGTCGATGCCGTCCTAACTACGCAATAGGTCAGGTAAGTACTGGCCAGAGGTACTTTACTATGTAATCTAAACTCTTTGCATAATTTTTTCAAATACATAGGGAATTTAAAATAAGCGTAACGAATTGCATTAATTACTTACACCGTTTTATAGAAATCTGTGTTAATTTATTAATGCTGAATGGATACAACTTTGTGTTAGTTAGTTGATTGTTTTATAAGATTTTTTTCGAAATTTATGTTGTTTTTGGTAGTTTATATACAAATCGGGAAATAAGTTCATTTATAGCCTAAAGCAACCTTTAAAGCCTGACTTCACGAAATCTCAAGGATAGTAAAGCATACAAGCAATTCTTTTAATTTTAGATCAGACATGTCTTTGAGGCATATACTGCAGAGAAGTAGATTTTTTTTTAAATTTAGAAACATAAAGTAAATTAAAATGGAACCTGTCGAATTAAATATCAATTGCGTATGTTTTGTGTATATCGGTTTGTAAGTGCTTCATAGTAATATTACCCATTGGTATACGACTAACAATTTTCCTAACATGAGAAAAATCTCTCAGAAAGTTTTCAAAGGTTGGCGCTCCCTGATTGTGTACGTAGGTACGAACTAATGATGTAACGTATAACGTCCACCAATGCCGTCATTTTACGATCTGGACGCAAGAGAAAAATATGTTTTTTAACATGTCGTAAATGCGCTTATCCGTGTACGTACGAACAAACAATAAAGGAAATTCTTTAGTCCGTCAGTGCACGTCCATCGTAATTTAGATTAGTTTAGTTGAAAGTAGCGCTTGTTTTAAGTCTACTTGCCTAGCTACCACCATCTTATCTCAGTTTGTCGCTTAAGCATTAATGTTAACAGTGTTGTATTCCATCGATCAAATGAGAGATCAGATAGTTAGTAGAGTACCTCAGTAGTTGAAAATGTTTGACGTTCAACCGTACCGTTAGTTAATATTAGATGAGATACAGCCTCTCTCAATGCATGCCACTGGGCCCGATCTTCGGCTCTCCTCACTCAATCTGCTGTCAGTTTTCCTGCGTATATCGTTTGAATCGTTCGGAGAACATTATATCCAATAGATAATACAGCTATGCGATTCTCTAAGCGACACATAGACGCTTTGCGCATAGCTGTGATCTGCTGTCTCTTTCCAATTCTATGAATATAAAAGAGACAGAGTCAATTCTCTAAGCGACACATAGACGCTGTGCGCATGGCTGTGATCTGCTGTCTCTTTCCAATTCTATGAATAGGAATGAGACAAAGTCAATTCTCAGCGCTGCGACAGCCGCTGCTACCAAGGCTTTTACTTAGAGAATCGCACTGCAGATAGATACTTAACAGACGTATTATAATGAGAACCGCACAAAGCAGTCCACTGCCACAGTCTAAGTTTCACCAAATAACAACTACACATGTGCGAAGCGTGACAGGTTGTGAGCCCATCGCCGCTCTACGCTGTTGTATGTATGTGCAGTATTTAGTCCATTCGTCGCCTTTTACCCCAAGGAAAGAGATGGTGTATTAGTCCTCACACACAGCTCCAAATATACAATTTACACTTTTTCCGTAGTTACTGTTTATGTACAGATGAGTAGTCATGCATAGTTATATAGCGAGCTGCGCTTGTGCCTTCAATCAGTAGCTAAGACAAACATTTACATTCACATTAACATACAACATTTTAACATACTAAGTGCAATCAAAGTAGACTAACTCGTCTTGTATTACCCCACGCAGTATTATTAGCAGTCATCATTCGTACTGAATTGAAGACTAAAGTTCCCCTACCATTGGTTTCCTATGACACTCGATAGTGACTATGTAAATGTTATGCAGGTAATAACTAGTGTACAAATTAAAGATAAGAATGTGAATCCTGTGGACATTACTGTGTTTCTAGGCATCATGTTGGATGCCAAGCTTCAGTGGGGCCCACATATAGCCAAATTGTCGAATAGACTTAGCTCTGCGGCTTATGCAGTAATGAAGATCCGTCAGTTAACTGACGTTGATACAGCTAGATTAGTTTATTTAAGTTACTTTCATAGTGTAATGTCGTACGGCATTTTACTGTGGGGAAATGCTGCCGAAATTCAAACTATCTTTGTGCTGCAGAAGAGGGCTATTCGAGCAATATATAACCTACAGGCTGGTGACTTTCACAGACACTAGAAGTAAGAACAATTAATTAGCAGTACTTACCTTATACTAGGCTCCATAAAATAAAAAATCTTTTAAGGGTCTGTGTGTACGATTATACAAAAAAGTACCAAATGATATACAGAAATTAGATCTTGATAAATTTAAAATCAAAGTCAAAGAAAAGCTTTATAAAAAAGCTTTTTATAAAGTGTCAGATTTCACAGAAGACAAAACAGCTTGGGTCTGAAGTGCTCCAAGAGCTCCAACAGATATTTCTAATTATCTATAATTAATAAAGCACCATATTTAATTAAACTATTTACATTCAAATTCATATTTTGTATTTGATGACCTGGTAACGACATATATATTTTTTTGTAAATGTCGTTGCTTCTGTGCGCTGTGGTTTCTTGTAAACCACAAGAAACACAGTTAAAAATGATGTCCTGAATAGGTTAAAAAAGATTTGGACGATTCAAAGTACTTTTAATTGAGTTTATTGAATAAGTATATTTTGACTTTGACTTTGCCATCTTCATAAGCAGGAGCGAGCCTCGGGTTAAGGTATTGAACATTAATGTCACATTACTTCCGAGACACTAAAGTTAATGATGGCCAAAGCATTTGACTTTGGGATACTTAACACAACAATTTGTTCGGAAGGAAAACTCAAAAGGCTCATGGATGAGATTGTTGAGTTAAAGGGCAAGTGGAAGTTCAACGTGAACAAAAAACGAGAATTTCTATTGTATTGTTATTTTCGTTGACGTAATCGAATGTTTTAGGAGTTAAAGTCACTCGCCTTTTTGTTTACCCTTGATGCCATACACGCGTACCCTGGGTGATGCTAAATGAGTGACACTGTTTGAGTGGTAGAGCCATACTGCGTTGCCGCCTGGCGTAATGACACACTCTCACGGAATGTTGGCGTGAAACAATCACTGTAGGTACACTGCGGCATTCGTTGCTGTTGTGTTTTGTGCGGTGAGTGAAAGGCCCATCTCTACCCATTCACAATTCCTCCTCCTTCCTCAAAACTCCTACTTCTTTCTTAAGGCCGGCTACGCTTCTGCGACTCTCTCTCTCTCTCTCTCTATTTTGAGGGTGTTCAAGGGCGGCGGTGATAACTTTCCATCAGGTGACGAGCCTGCTCATTTTCCTCATTTTCACATGAAAAAAAAAAAGAATTTTGAGTTCAACTCGCTCGAAATAACCCGCAGTACTTGGGTGAAAATGGTTCTCATATTATGATGATTTGATGAGATCATTTAGACATTTTGAACCGTATATAGATAAAAAATGCTACTTGAAACCTATTTGTACATTTCATTCCGATGAGTCAAAAATCATAGTTTATATAAGCGTTGTCTCTGTCGAGTACAGAGTGTATTAATTCACGTTAGTAGGGCCTCGGATGTAACGTGGCCCGTGAGGCGCTCAGACGTCGCCTCTTATTAGTGGAATCACAGTTGATAATTGTAGCGAAAGGTCACGTTCGTGTAATAAGACAAATTCATAGAAAAATAATAGTACTTTTCCAGCAATCAAATGACTTGTAGTTTTTCTCTTGTTTTCCATTATTAGCGGATAATCTTTTAACCCATTGATTCTGCCTTTATTTAATGTTCGCAATCGTGTCCTAGTTTGTGATTCTGATAATGTCCATAGTCCAAAAGTCGGAAATAGGGTTGTTGAGGTTGCAAGAGGAATTGTATAGCACAAAGAAAGAGGATGCGGATGAGGATGCGGAAAGTTTATTTATGAGGAAGAGGATGCGGATTAGGAACATGAAGAAAAACAAAATGTGTGATGAAACAGGCACATTATTAAGAAGGGAGGAATACTACCACCCCCTCTTCCCTTGAGTCGTAAAAGGCGACTAACGGACTAAAGACTACACATACATCCAACAGAATAGAGCGGAGATGGGCTCACAACCTGTCACGCTGGACACATGTGCAGTAGCTATTTGGTGAAAAGAGACTATGGCAGAGGACTGCTTTTGCGGTCCTAGTTGGCTAGTCTCTGACTAACCATTAGGGAAAATAGTCGTGATTATATCTATGTATGTTTGTAAACACAATTCTTTGTGGAAATCATTCAAATATATAAATCATTTAAACCTAGGGAAACAAGGGCATCGGTGGATGAAATAAACATGGATCTCGAACGTATAGCTGAGTGGTCGGAGGAGAACGGGTTGGTCTTGAATTCCGCTAAGACTAAAGTGATCGTAATTGGCACCAAAAAGCAGATAAGTCATATAAACAGCTATAAACCCGAACTCAAAATATATTTGATATATATTGATATATTTGAACAAGTCGATAAAGCTCGAAATCGCGGTGTACTAATTGAAGGTGGTTTAAGGTTTGAAACCCATGTACTAAATACAGTTAGACAATGTTTTTATAGGTTAAAAGTTTTATACCCAATTTGACCATATCTAAAGTTTTGTTCTAAAGTTTATCCATATCACTTTGCAAGTTTAATCTTCGGAGTGATTAAAAACAAAACACCGCCTTAACTGCATTTAAAGCTGAAGTTTACTAAACGTCAAACGCGAGTCACAGACCGATTAGTATGTCCTGCTATTCACACTTTTGCGTTTCGAGGTAGCTTTCGATACCTATCTACAAAGTGTTGGAACAACATACCCCCACCTATTAGAAACAGCTCTTCAGTTTATACTTTCAAATTTAAACTAAAGAGATACCTATTGGACTTACAAAAGTCAGATAGTGAATGACCTCCTCTAATACTCAAAAGTATAAACAATGTTAGCATTAACGTTGCCGTTGCTTTGACTGAAATGTTTGTTTTAAATAGAATGTTATTTGTTGTACTTTTATTTATTTATTTTTTGTAATTCTTAGCGCCAGTGCTAACTATTGTAAATTATAAGCATCCGCAGAAAACCAGTGTCGTGAGACCTTTTTGGTACAAAATGTGTTATAATGTTAGTTAAGGTATTTTGTTGTGTATTGTATTTTTTGTATCAAATAAAAAAAATTCTATCCTATTCTATTCTAAAATATCTAGTGTCACTTGGATTTCTACTTTTTCTTGAGAGAACTTTACGAGAGCAGCACTTTATCAGTCTTCTTTCCAGGTCCATAAACCAAAGATGGCTTGGAAGAGATTTTAACGATAAGACCGCCTTTGCATACTAGCTTTGAGATTATGTAACGTGTGTATTCCTTGTGTTTATGTAATAAAGTGCTTACATTGTTCGCAGTTCCATTGATGATTCTGCAGCGTGATTCAGCGTTTGCAATTAGCACACAATTGCATTGCAAATCACAGTGCTACGTATGCAACACTGTTTGCAATGACAGACATTAATGATAATTATCTATTACCTATATAATAATACCTACCTGGGGCCCTTGTCATCTCCTTAGATGCATAAGCAGTATTACTGTAATCTTAACTCTTTACCGCAGCATGTTCAAATTTTCCATTGGTTTTCAAGTTCAAAGTAGGTATGGTGTCAATATATTTGACACTGCCCTATATACACACTATATACCACACCCCCTCTCTTGCCTTAGGTGTCGTAAAAGGCGACTAACGGACTTAAGACTGTACATACATCCAACAGCGTAGAGCGGCGATGGGTTCACCACCTGTCACGCTGAGCACATGTGCAGTCGCTATTTGGTGAAAAGTGGACCATGGCAAAGGACTCCATTTGCGGTACTCATTACCTATAGTCTCTGACTAACTCTTCAGGGATAATAGTCGTGATTATATTGGGTTGGGGAAAAGTCTTTTCGCATATAGTTATACTGTATAAACTTGTAATAAAATCTCTTTAGCTATACTATTTGTATCTGGCTGGTTTTGGTATTTTAATGTTACCAAAACCAGCCATTTTAAAAGAAGATAAATTCAAATTCAAATTAGGAAAATGTGTGATTTTTGTTTATTTTTCTTACTGTCAAGATGAGTGAATCTAATGAAGAAATTCGATACATTTCAAAATTTTCTTACAAAAAAGAAGCGTTTATTACGTATTATTATTAATTTTGTATGCAATTACAAAAATACGTGTTATTAAATATCCGGAGTGTATTCATAAACGAATATTTAGGTACATATAGACATGCTCATTACTAGCACGAAAGCATGCTACTATTGAGCAATTGCTACCTAGTAGTATGGTATTAAAGGTACCTTAAAGGTACTGATAGATATGCTACTAAATAAGTATGCTTATTAGCATGCTTATTACAAGCGTATACGTAATAAGCATGCTAATTAGTAGCAACGCTTTGACAAACATACTACTAAGTAGCAATTGCTCAATAGTGGCATGCTTTTGTGCTAGTAATGAGCATGTCTATCTGTACCTTAAGGTTTTGTTATAAAAACAAATGTTATACGCTTTTTTGTACACATTTCTATACACATTGCTAATACGAGCAACTCTAAAATTGCGAAAAAGAATTTAGCTGTTCCATACAAAACTGTAAATACATTTATATATTTATTTAGATATAATCGCGGCTTTGTACAAGTATGCACATAAGCGTGCTATGTGGTTAGCGGAAAGTCATAATTAAAAGGCGTAATAATACCCGTAGTGATTACTTTAATCAACTGTTACAATTTAATTTCATAAGCATATAAGTACTACTTTTTCTTTAATAAAGATCAAATGTTATAGTCATTTCAAAACTAATACATCATTTTTTATTAACCATTAGTTAACACAGAGATTTAGGGAAAAAATCAGCTATAACCATGCCAACATTATAAATCGTATATTTCGCAATAAGTAGATACATCTTCATAATAATTGTTAGTAACATTCATTAATAAGAGCTACACTATGTAAATTATAATACATAAACACATATACATAATAGGTAGGGGAAAAAGTTCCTTTGCATTTTTTAAGAAAGTTTAAAACATCTTTTATTATAGTTTATTTACATTGAACTAAAGTATGTAAGTGTCATTTTGTTCGATAACTTTTTGCCATCTTGTTAGTAGGGACATGATCCCATTGCTATAGAAATTTTGGGGTTTCTGATCAAAATACCGCGACCACCCGCGACAGTCCTCTCGTGATGTTAACCTGGCTCTGCCTAAAGAATACTGAAGTGACCGAAAAAGGTGGAAATCTGAAGGTGCAAGGTCAGGGCTATACGGCGGATGCATTAACATCTCCCAGCCAAACTCGCTTAATTTTTGCTGAGTGGCTAAAGATGTGTGAGGTCTAGCGTTATCATGAGGAAAAACACACCCCTTCTGTTGATTAAATCCGGCCGCTTTCTCTCATCAGTTGTTTGCAGTAGAGTTCAGAATCGATGCTCCTGCCTGCTGGTAAAAGAGCTCATAATGAATAATGCCCTTCCAATCCCACCACACACACAGCATCACCTTGTTGCGAGTTAACCCGGGTTTCGCCACAGTCTGTGAAGCCTGACCAGCCTTTGATCACGACCTTTTTTGCACATTCTTGTCATACGAGATCCACTTTTTATCACCAGTTTTCATCACCAGCTTCTTCAAAAATAGTTCGGTTTCATTACGTCGTAATAAAGAATCACAAATGAGTACACATTAGGTTTCTTTCATTGAGCTGCTATGCGATTCTCTAAGCGACACATAGACGCTGCGCGCATGGCTGTGATCTGCTGTCTCTTTCCAATTCTATGAATATGAAAGAGACAGAGTCATTTGTCAGCGCTGCGGCAGCCGCAGCTATCAAGAGTTAGAGAATCGCACGGCTGAGGTACTCAAATACAGAGCTTTTTTGTGTACCCAGTTTTTTTCAAATACGCCTAAACTATTTTGTAGTCAATTCCCAGTTCTTCAGCTACGTCGTAACTACTGATACGCCGATCTTGCTCCACTTTTTCAAAAATGGCATCCATTTTATCCGTAATAGTACTAGAGCGACGTGCATCTTTAACATCAAAATTTCTGGATTAAAAACGCTTAAATCAAATTTGTGCTACTCTCACAGACACTGCACTAGGTCCATAAACATCGCAAATTTTTTTCGCGGCCATTTTTACCTTTTTTGTAATAAAATTTTGAAATGTATCGAATTTCTTCATTAGATTCACTCATCTTGATAGTAAGAAAAATAAACAAAAATCACACATTTACCTAATTTGAATTTGAATTTATCTTCTTTTAAAATGGCTGGTTTTGGTAACATTAAAATACCAAAACCAGCCAGATACAAATAGTATAGCTAAAGAGATTTTATTACAAGTTTATACAGTATAACTATATGCGAAAAGACTTTTCCCCAACCCAATATAATCACGACTATTATCCCCGAAGAGTTAGTCAGAGACTATAGGTAATGAGTACCGCAAATGCAGTCCTCTGCCATGGTCCACTTTTCACCAAATAGCGACTGCACATGTGCTCAGCGTGACAGGTGGTGAACCCATCGCCGCTCTACGCTGTTGGATGTATGTACAGTCTTAAGTCCGTTAGTCGCCTTTTACGACACCTAAGGCAAGAGAGGGGGTGTCGTATATAGTGTGTATATAGGGCAGTGTCAAATATATTGACACCATACCTACTTTGAACTTGAAAACCAATGGAAAATTTGAACATGCTGCGGTAAAGGGTTAAGATTACTGTAATACTGCTTATGCATCTAAGGAGATGACAAGGGCCCCAGGTAGGTATTATTATATAGGTAATAGATAATTATTATTAATGTCTGTCATTGCAAACAGTGTTGCATACGTAGCACTGTGATTTGCAATGCAATTGTGTGCTAATTGCAAACGCTGAATCACGCTGCAGAATCATCAATGGAACTGCGAACAATGTAAGCACTTTATTACATAAACACAAGGAATACACACGTTACATAATCTCAAAGCTAGTATGCAAAGGCGGTCTTATCGTTAAAATCTCTTCCAAGCCATCTTTGGTTTATGGACCTGGAAAGAAGACTGATAAAGTGCTGCTCTCGTAAAGTTCTCTCAAGAAAAAGTAGAAATCCAAGTGACACTAGATATTTTAGAATAGAATAGGATAGAATTTTTTTTATTTGATACAAAAAATACAATACACAACAAAATACCTTAACTAACATTATAACACATTTTGTACCAAAAAGGTCTCACGACACTGGTTTTCTGCGGATGCTTATAATTTACAATAGTTAGCACTGGCGCTAAGAATTACAAAAAATA
Organism: Scoparia ambigualis; assembly: GCA_963921215.1. Classification (NCBI taxonomy): domain Eukaryota; kingdom Metazoa; phylum Arthropoda; class Insecta; order Lepidoptera; family Crambidae; genus Scoparia; species Scoparia ambigualis. The sequence goes on along the minus strand of OY992502.1, from coordinate 23,328,807 downwards.
AATAAATAAAAGTACAACAAATAACATTCTATTTAAAACAAACATTTCAGTCAAAGCAACGGCAACGTTAATGCTAACATTGTTTATACTTTTGAGTATTAGAGGAGGTCATTCACTATCTGACTTTTGTAAGTCCAATAGGTATCTCTTTAGTTTTAATTTGAAAGTATAAACTGAAGAGCTGTTTCTAATAGGTGGGGGTATGTTGTTCCAACACTTTATAGATAGGTATCGAAAGCTACCTCGAAACGCAAAAGTGTGAATAGCAGGACATACTAATCGGTCTGTGACTCGCGTTTGACGTTTAGTAAACTTCAGCTTTAAATGCAGTTAAGGCGGTGTTTTGTTTTAAATCACTCCGAAGATTAAACTTGCAAAGTGCATTTGACGTCGACTCTCCATATTCAACAGATCACTCCTATTCAGATAAGGAGTCACGTGAGCTCGACGGGGGATCGTGAAAAGTACCTAGCACAAGCGTTCTGAACTCGCTGAATAAGTTTTTTTGTGCGACTTAATAGGCAACCACCAATCACTGTATCCGCGTAGCTCAGCTTGGATAAGATAAGTGATTCACGGAGGTGAATTCTCACTTCCACATTCAGATATGGTCAAATTGGGTATAAAACTTTTAACCTATAAAAACATTGTCTAACTGTATTTAGTACATGGGTTTCAAACCTTAAACCACCTCCAATTAGTACACCGAGATTTCGAGCTTTATCGACTTGTTCAAATCTGTCACCTCTTATTTTGAGTTCGGGTTTATAGCTGTTTATATGACTTATCTGCTTTTTGGTGTCAATTACGATCACTTTAGTCTTAGCGGAATTCAAGACCAACCCGTTCTCCTCCGACCACTCAGCTATACGTTCGAGATCCATGTTTATTTCATCCACCGATGCCCTTGTTTCCCTAGGTTTAAATGATTTATATATTTGAATGATTTCCACAAAGAATTGTGTTTACAAACATACATAGATATAATCACGACTATTTTCCGTAATGGTTAGTCAGAGACTAGCCAACTAGGACCGCAAAAGCAGTCCTCTGCCATAGTCTCTTTTCACCAAATAGCTACTGCACATGTGCTCAGCGTGACAGGTTGTGAGCCCATCTCCGCTCTATTCTGTTGGATGTATGTGTAGTCTTTAGTCCGTTAGTCGCCTTTTACGACTCAAGGGAAGAGGGGGTGGTAGTATTCCTTCCTTTTACAAACATTCTTTATAAAATTTGGCTGTAGTATAAGATAAAGAATAGGTACACATACTTAGAAGATGGCAGTCGTTAAAAACCCAACAACCCCCAATGGGCCAGCGTAGGGGGTTATGGCCCAATATCCCCCTATGCTGTTGTCCATGTGGGAAAGCTTGTGCTCATCAGTGGGACGTTTATACGCTGATGATGTTGATGAAACGAATACTAAGTTACAAATAGGCGGTTTATAGCACTTTAAAGCGACCTCTACCATGTTAACTAGTAATTACCCACTGATCGTAACATACGTTTCTCCCACCAGGGCGTACTCTCTACGCACATCCGAAACTTCGCCTGCCCATAATTCTTCGTACACGGCGGTGTGCGCATGTACTGCGCCAATCGCTTGTGAAAAAAACCTCTCCATAGATACACCACACGGATGGGTTAGATGAAAAAAAAATTTTAAGTTTCAGTTCTAAGTATGGAGAACCCCCAAAATTTATTGTTTTTTTCTATTTTTGTGTGAAAATCTTAATGCGGTTCACAGAATACATCTACTTACCAAGTTTCAACAGTATAGTTCTTATAGTTTCGGAAAAAAGTGGCTGTGACATACGGACAGACAGACAGACATGACGAATCCATAAGGGTTCCGTTTTTAGCCATTTGGCTACGGAACCCTAAAAACAACAGTACGACAGTATTGTACGACTAATTACGATCCAGCGAAGTTTCGGATGCGCTTAGAGAGTTAGGCCTTCAGGAAAATGTCCCTATGTTCGCGTAACCAATGGCGTTTGGGAAACCATTTTGTCAATAAAGGAGTGATCCGGAGTCATGCGAGAGATTTCCCTAATGCAAGTACTCGACTACTCGTAATTGACATTAGCGTCAAACTCGACGGAATGGAAAGTGTCCTATGATAGAGAGGGCATTTTCCAATTTGGATTTGACGCTGCAAAAGAAAGCGAGAAAAGTAATGCCCTTGCTGAGTTTCTTGCCGGATCTTTTCAGTACAAGGTCTTCTGCCCTATAGACAATTACGAACCGATGGCATAGTGACATTTAGAAGTGCTCAATTATTAAACCCTTGGGGTGCCTGGTGGTTTAAAACTCACAGCGTGCTTGGTGCGGGTCTGATGGACCCGTTTATAAAAAATGTTATTTATGTAAATATAAAGTAATACTATAGAAATATTTCAATAAAATTCGTATTTTTTGTTATTTTAGTGATATATTTACAAAATAAAACCAAATATGTATTAAAAAGCTTAATTAACCAATTCAGAATAAAGGTTCATTTAAATTAAAAATGCATCTAACTTTAGGCAAAAAAAATAGTGTCTGGTCGGATTTCTCTGACATAAACGCACTTAACAAACGTGGTATTCCGACGCAAGTATACATGAAGGCTGCACGGGCGGTGGCAAAATTAGCTCTAGTCTATATTGTGAAGCTACTCTTGAGTACCGCAAGCTTGGTTTCATATTAAAAAAATATCGACAATTACTTAAAGTGACGGATCTGTCAGACCCACCAGGCACCCCAAGGGTTAACCTTGTCGCGTAGTGGTGAAAGAATACTACCACCCCCTCTCTTCTCTTGGGTGTCGTAAAAGGCGAATTAACAGACTAAAGACTGCACATACATCCAACAGCATAGAGCGGCGATGGGCTCACCACCTTTCACGCTGAGCACATGTGCAGTCGTTTTTTGGTGAAAAGTGAACTATGGCAGAGGCTGTTTTGCTGTCTCTGACTAACTCTTTGGGGATTATAGTCGTGATTATATATATGTGTGTATGCATGAGAGCACACAGACGCGCGATTTCTCTGTTTCTTACCTTCTTTCTATTAGCGTGAACTAAGACTGCCGTAGTATAACGCGCAATGAACTAGTAAAAAGTCAAAGCCTCATTTCCGAGCTTATAGTTACCGCACAAATTTGTTTTAGTAACAGCTGGAAAGAAAATATCACCGTTATGAGTAAGATTTAAAAAGAAAAAGAAAATTCAAAACATTTCTCGCAATCTTAGTAGGTATGTTATTGAAAATAATGTTTCTACGTTTATAGGTCATTGTTACAATAAATCATTTGGTTACGTAAGCGGCTACTCGACAATTGGTCGTATTATAACATTATGTTATTAATTCTTATAAAAGTACAATGGCCAGCTGAGATAGCATGGTTAAATATTTAAGTAAAACATTTTCCACTTTTGGTACTGCAGAAAAAAAACTGGAATGTTTTATTATTTGTCTAAGACTATTTTTACTATGTCTGTGGATTGTCTACTCCCGTAAATACAGGGGTCCAAGGTTCTATTCACAGGAGAAACACTATAAAGGTACCCTATACTTTTTATTGATTTTTACAACATTCAGTGCAAGGGAAAAATATCCAGTTCCTTATGGGGCGGAAGTCTGCTTTCATATTCAGTTTCATGATGCCTAAAGTAATAGTCGTTTTTTATATATTTTTATCGTCTTTTATTTTAACTCATTGTAATAAACGATGGTCACGAAATAAGGCAAAGGCAATACCTGGAATCCTAAAACTCTGAGAAATCTCACCTTTCATCTAACTTCACCTAACTACTAACTTCATCTAACCTCAGCATTCTTGGCATGGACATCGGCCAGGAACTGAATCCAAAATGCTACATCGAGAGTGCTATTTTAACTGCCTCCCGGAAGTTGGGTATTCTCAATAAGGTGAGGCGGTTTTACACTCCCGAGCAGCGCTGTTTGCTGTACAAAACTCAGGTGCGATCGAGTATGGAGTATTGTTCCCATCTATGGGACGGCTCCGCTAAATACCTCCTCGATGCACTTGATAGACTGCAAAGACAAGCGGTACGCATTATTGGAGATGCTGAGGTTACAGCTTCCCTTGAGGACCTCCAGCTGCGTAGAGACATTGCTTCTCTCAGTGTCTTCTACCGGAACTACTACGGAGAGTGTTCTGAAGAACTTTTTGATCTTATCCCGCCCTCTCCTTTCCTCTCCCGGACTACACATGCTGGTCTTAGGAACCACCATCATACTGTACAGACTATCAGTACTCGTACCAAAAAATTTGGCAAGTCGTTCCTCTGTAAGACCATTCGGTTTTATAATTCTTTGCCGGCGCATGTTTTCCATCTCTTTACAGTCCCGGGTCTTTTAAGCGGGGCGTGAAACGGCATTTATGCAGGCCGTCATGAATGGGAGCGCTCGTTATCGTGCTTATTCCACGGTGGAGAGCGCTCTCATTATTTTAGACTGCATCGGCTGCTTACCATCAGGCAGGATGCAGTCACTATGACGAGTCAATATTTAAAAAAAACTTTTAGCCACCACTCTCTCTTGCTGCCACTCTTACTTCTACTTTTATCTATGTTTTAAATGTTTATATTAGCACTTATTTAAGTATATTATCCTTTATTTCGTATTACTTATTACCACCTTACGTAGGCAGAGACCTGTCTACGCCACCTCACGTGCAGGGAGCTGTCTGAAAATGCCACAAAAGCATCGCTGAGACAGCTACCCGTTGGCCTCGCACAGCTGACATATTTTTAATTTTTGGATTTTGGTTTGTAATTTTAGTTAGGTATCTGTTTTACGTTCCTTGTGTTATTTTTTGAGATTTTTTTTTGTATGTGTCATGTGTGTGCAAGTCAATAAGTGTTTCTCATTCTTATTCTTTTAGAACACAAAAGCACTACTAAACATTGTTGCTATGGAAATGTAAGGCTGTATGATGACGATGATGTCATATTAATTGATTTGTTATATAATAAATAAATATGTTGTATGTTGTCCTTTTAATTGTCTAGATATGGCTACGTGTTTCATTTAAATTACTTGTGAACAATAGGAGCGGCAGATAGCGGTACAATTACGAGTATATGACGGAAGCAACATTCATGGCCAACAATACAATTGATTCATAATGAAGAGTCTATGTTATCGTGAAATGTTACTATGTGCTATGTTATTATATGACGATGTAAAAAAAATAACGTATATTGCGAACAACAGATAAGTTGAATAAAAAAAATTGGCCTTTTCCTTGCCCTTGCGACCGAGTGGCGAAGCGCTCTGCTGTATTTTCGGAGGTTCTGAGTTCCATTCCCAGTTCAATTAAGAGTGTTTACGCATATCGGTTTTCCATACAAACTTCCAAGTCGAAATTTTTAAAAACCAATAAGCCAATTTTGATGAAACTTTGCATGCTGAAGTAAAACACAGGGATCTAAATAGTTTGTTGAAAACATTTAAAAAAAAATGTTTATTTAACTGAGTTATTGCGATTTTTAACTTTCTATAGTGGTACCCTCTTTAGGTGATTTTTGCAATGAGCGTATTCGGGTTTCAATGCATAAAGTCGGGTTTGTAATTCCAAAGACCCGCATTTAGCAAGGGTGGTGGTGATTATGTCAAGGTATTCATAAATTTTAGCAATGACTTGATTTCAGTGTTCTCCTTTCTTGTCACTTAAAAATTAAAAAACCGGCAAGTGCGACTCGGACTCGCCCATGAAGGGTTCCGTAGCAGCAAGTAACATCATATAAAAGTTCTCGTAGTTCGTTGTAACTTTGATCGATGTTTTAATAATTAATTAATTTATGACGTATTAAAAAAAAACTACATCTCCTTCAAACCAATTTTCGGTGGAAGTTTGCATGTTAATGTACATCATATATTTTTTTTAGTTTTATCATTCTCTTATTTTAGAAGTTGATGGATTGGATTGGATAGGTCTTATCCATAGACACCACACACGTATGGGTTTGATGAGAAAAAAAATTGAGTTTTAGTTCTAAGTATGGGGAACCTCCAAAATTTATTGATTTTTTTCTATTTTTGTGTGAAAATTTTTATGCGGTTCACAGAATACATCTATCAATTTTACCGACTCACCTCTTTCTTTGGGTGTTTTGAAAGGTGACTAGCGGACTAAAGGCTGCATAAACTCCAACAGCATTGAGCGGCGATGGGCTCACTACCTAACATGCTGAGCACACGCGCTACTGTAATTTTCTCAAACGTGAGCTAATAGCAGTGGACTGCTTCTGCGGTCCTCATTGCCTAGTCCCTGACAAACCCTTTGGGGAAAATAGTCGTGAATGTTTGTATGTAAATAACTAACAAATAACATTCTCGTTGAACGTGCAGCTTTAATATGAAATGAAATAAAAAATGTTTATTCGGAGCATAAATAGTACAATTAAAAATAATGGATATAAAAACGTAGGCATTATGCAACCGAAATGGTCGCCACTCAGCTTATGCCGTGACATTTACATGCCATGGCGCTGGTACTCTGTGGAACCAGTAAGAGGGAGGCGCAGCTCCAGACATAAACTTAAATTTAAGTTTAGGCCTACAAAATCAAAATAACAGAAAGCCGTAGATAGTTTTACTTTAACATAAATATATAAGGTTACAATACACGGATGTTTCAAAACAAAGAATAATCTCCTTTATTCTCGAGTCATTCCGTCCTCCCCGCACACGCGGACAGTGCGGTAAAGAATGATCGGGACGTGAGACAGCACTTGAGAGAAAAATAACACGCCCGCCATCCACCAGCCAGAGGATAAGTTTCCAAACAATGTTCAAATCGCTCTGCTTCCGATGTGGTGATATTTTCTTTTGATTTTGTGTGCTGACAAGTGTTTGTTTTGGTGTTTGTTTAGATGCTGATGTTCCGGTTGGTATGGTAGGCACTAGATTTGGTAAAATGTTATGTATACACATAAACTACAGTTTATGTGTATACATAACATATATAATGCAATTACTAAGGAGATCTGCATGGAATTTGGGAAATGTTTAATAGTTTTCATGAGCTTGATTCGATCCTGCACTTGCACACTACCAAGTAATGGTATCGGTATGCTTTGCTATTCGCAACAAAATTTTTGGATTAAAAAATATGTGTGTTAGTACTTTAAGTAGGTACCTAATTATTTTTGTAGAATGGCTCAATGTAGGCTACATTGCATATTGGACTCATAGAACACTATTATTAGAAACGGAAAGGTACTAAGAAAAAATAAAACTAAAAAAGAACGAGAATTCCAATCACATTCGCAAAATAAGTTACACGAATCATTGTTAACCCTAAAACAGCAGTGGCGCAAAACTTCAATTTCGCCCGGCCCCGCCCGCCCGCGCGACGCACGGCCACAAAAATCAGCGGCGATGACTGGTCGATTCCGCTCCGGTTGCGTTCCTAATCCCGAACCCTTCCTCGCAATATGATTTGCGTCAGTGGAGATGCGTTCAGAACAGATCACCGGACGGTAACCGAGTGGAAAAAGCGCTTCTCATCCGGACCGTTACTGGAGGTCGTTTGAATTCGAGTAGCGTCGTCAACGTCTTCGCTTAGAAACAATATTTTATACTTATGAGCGTACGAGTTCGGTATACGCCAGATCTTATGAGGCATAAAACTTGCCCGTTAAAATTTCGATGGTGCGAAAAACTACATGTGCTATATTAAGCTACCTACATGTTTCGAAAACAAAATATAGCAGCTGATAAAGAATTTGAAAATTGATATAAACTTTTACAACATTTTTTACGTCTTCCAATGTTGATTTCCGCTTAAATGTGCAAAAGCACGAAAGTATTAAGATCGAACTTTAAAATATCTTGGTCGAGTACTTCTGGTACTTTCCATTGGCGGTGGTATATCAAGGAATGGCACTATCTACTCCATATTATTCTGCATGTTCGTAAGAGGTAAAAGGGACTATAAAATGAGCAACCAACATTCAGAAGCGTCAAATGGCTCACTATTTTCACGTGGGTTGGAAGATCTTCGAAGTGTCTACTGGATCTAGGTATATCTTAGCATTACATCTTGAATATTCAACTATCTTTTCAAGGGCGTACAGGTTTTACTTTCCGTATGAGAGGCATTATTATGTTTTATAATATGTACTTCAGGATCTCTTTTCGCGCACTAGGTAAGCTTTTGTCGCTTGAAAGCGTCCGCTTAAAAATAAAGTTAAAAGACTTTCCAACTGGAGCAATAGAATAAAGTTATCGTAAGTACTGATAGTCATTCCGCGGGCGTCCGACCACGAGGTAGGTAATGTTATCATTCCATTAATTACAAAAACCACCCCCCCGCTTTTTAAAAGTAAATTAATCCGATTAAGGGGGGAATCGAAGAACCCGCTCGCTCCGTCCGAGTTTATTCAGGCAACTTTCTTTGGAATAATTATTTTTTGTAATTAAATCCATCAACACGATTTTTTCCTAATGATTCTCCCGTGGGAGGAGCGCGGTGGGAGGGGGTGCGGGGTGTGTTTCTCCGAATTCTTTCAAGGTGTAAAATACGTAAGTCTAAGTATGGATAATTTGGGCAACAACTGCTGTTTTATTTGGCGACGTAGCTTTCTTATACGGTTCTGGTTTCGTTGACTTTTACAAAAATAGTGTTAGAGTAAAATATTTGACTGCGATGAGTCTATCACCAATAGCTTGACCAAACTTCTGGAATTACGCATAACTAAAAAAACGGACCTTTTTGTGTTATTGTTTTTATAATAAACATGTCTACACGAATTCTAAAAAAGACTACTTATGTAGTTTCTTTTCCACAGTTATAAAAGAGTTATAAGTCTAAAGAAAAAATAATATATTTATTGGACGATATAAAATCGTTTACGTTTTTTTTAAATAAATAATTGAAATTATCCTATTAGAAATTTTAATTTAATACCGCTTTAAAAATTCTTAAACCGTTAGCGAGTTGCTTTCAGCCACTATACAAAGTGGAACAGTCTATAAACATAGAATACAAACGTTGGCACTTAACTTTGCTACAAGTTCTTTACTGATCCATACTATTTACCCTGAGGGCCGGGCAGAGCCCCAACGCAGCCGCAGTGTTAATGATATCTCGCTTCTAAAGGGCACATCATTTACTTATTTCTACGAAAATTAATTGAAATGAGTTTTGACGATGAAAAGATGGCCGCACAAAAGAGATGGTGGCCGCTAGGTGTCGCGCCGAGATAACTTCTTCGTCTTTAATTAATTATTTTGCAAAGAAATATTGTTCGCTTTGTAACGTTACATTCTATTCACTGGCATTGCAATTATTTTTACGATTAGGAAGCTTTACAAATAAATTTTGGAACATATTGCGTTATGTATTCAAGTTTAATTATTATATAAAATTACATTTTTTTTGTAAATTCGCCTAAAATGAAATATGAAAAATATTTTTAACTTTTTCCTTTGTTTCCATTATAATAGCTTTTAGCTATTGTGTTCTTGAAACAACTGTTGACTTTTATTTTTTATTAAGCTAAATAGTATTTGTAGATCTGGCTTATGGCTTGAGGGGTCTGACATTCGATTGAAAACCATAGTAAAATAATTTCCATAATGTAACAAAAATAAGTACTTAGTTTTAACTTGTCACACCTTTTAATAAATGTACATGAGTAAAGTTATTAGCCTATTTGCTACCACTGCTGGTCTCCTCCATCCTCCGTCATTAAAATCAAGTCATCGCCACAATTCGTGAGCACAGGCATAAGTGTGGTCATAAAATGAAATGAAATGAAAAGTGAAATGAAATAGTATTTATTTGCCAGCCACATATGGATTGGGTAAACAAAATAACAACTTATTAATTGATTTGCATAAATCTTGCCATGTAAATCTACCACATCAAGACCAGCTCGTCAAGCCATCCAATTTGAAGAATACGGAACACATCTGCGCACAGAAATGGACAGTATGTGGGCCAGTCGTAATATCGACAAGAGGATCGCAGATTGATGGGCCGAACCCCCCGTGCCCGGCCCCGCGGGTCCCCGGTCTATTGCAATAGATTGAGCCTGTTTTGTTTCCTCCGGTTGAACCTCCTGGGAATTATGTCCGGGGAAATAATACGTGGCAGTGAGAAAAATTGCCTCCTGATGACCCTATATTTTTGGGTCGATGAACTTGCCTATAGTTAAATATGAAAACTGTATTCCGTAATGGAACTTTTTTGTTGTTGTCTGTTTTGGGATGTTCTTTATGTTGTTACAATTTTTCATTTACACAGTATATTTGCCTGTTGGTAAGAGCTTTAGATAAAAACAGTTTTAGGTAATATATATAAACGTAACAAGCACTACTGCTAATTATTCGAGTTTTATAGTTCGACAACAACGTATGGACGAAATTGCATAAGTAGTGTATTTTCAGTTATAGTTTAAAACTTAAAAAGATTTTCTTAAACGTAGAGTATTATCTCATTGCGGTACCCCTCTGTCTGTGGGTCAGAGGGCAAATGGCATACCGTTTAGAAAAAGTAATATCACAATATTACTTTTTTAGCCGCGCGGGGAGTGTGAAACGTTTTTGCCTTCTATTGTTTTGTTGCTCATAAAATGTTTATTTGGGAAAACATTGTGGGCACCTTATAATAACTTTATAATATAGATAAAAAAATTATATAATAGCTTGTAACTTAAAGAAATAATAATACTACATTTTAGCTATAAAAAAAACAAAAGCAAAGAAAATAAAAACAACACATCTTGGTCCTAAAAAAAATTAACTTAAAACTATAAATAAGAAAAATGTAATTTAAAACTAAAAACTATAAAAAAAATGTCTTCCAACTGCGGGCACGCAGGTACGGTCCAAGGAATGCTGGCAACATTACCTCTTTGAATTGCCAGTCTAATACGCTGGCAGAGGTTTCTTGTTCCAGCCTTCTTGTCACCGGAGGCCTCAACAAGACGTGCACTTAAATCTTTAACAAGATGCCTAGCCTCCGGCCCCCACGTACCCATTGTAATTAGGGCCCAGGTTCGCGTATTTGAGCCGTTTGAGATTTTCGGCGCTTACTGTAGCAGCCCCGACATGCAGCGAGATAGCGCGCACATGCGAGGGAGCCACGGTATCTGCACAGGTCGCATCCCACACCAGCGGCCTGCCAAGCCTCCACGGTCCTACGGTCATACCGTCAGGTCTTTTGCCATCGCTGTGAGAGATACCAGCCGGCTCTAAGACAGCTAGTAAGCCAACGGTGGCAAAAGCACTGCGAATGATGCTGTTAAGCGAGGAGTGCCGTAACATCCGCCCAGCACTGCAGGCGCATGAGAGCCCGTGATGCCCAAGCTCGTCAACAGCCTCCCCACACACACAGCGATGAAGGTGGACCACCCTGGCATCAAGACGGAGGCAAACCGCATGAGTGAGGGACGGCCCGTCCAGCAAGGTACCAACATTAGCAGAGGGTAATGCCAAATATACATTTATAATAACTTTATAATTCATCATCATCAGCCTATACTGGACACAGACTTTCCCACATGAACAGCACATGTGGAGATTGGCCCATAAGCACAGAACTTTCTTCTGTACATACATACATATAATTACGACTGTTATCCCTGAAGGGTTAGTCAAAGACTACAACATGGCGCCCAGCGTTCAGCTGTTCCCAGAGCTGCTAGAAGAGTGTACAGAAGACTACGAACCCTGACTGAGCTGACGAAAAAGCTTAGAATTATACAACTAATCAGGCTATATCAAAACTTAAAATACGTACGGAATGCTTAGAAAACGCAGTATTTTAATAAATTAACAGTTAATTACGAAAAGCTATAACAAAAAAAATACGTAATCATATATCAACATGTAGAAGTTATTATTATTTGGAAGTCACTGTTTGAAACATTAAAGAATTATACCATGTTCGATGGCTAAAACCATAACGATTGTTTTGATGTGCAAATTATTAGGAAGAACGATGATTACGAAGAGTAATAACAACATATTTTGCACAAAAAAAATCTATGCAAAAAAAATGGCGAACCGTCAAAATTGTCAACAATTTCATTTTTTTACTAAAGGTACACTATGCCATAATATGTTCTGTTGCTCTACGGATAAATCAATATCCATACAGCCACCTCAAATTTTCTTGCTGAACTACGAACTAGGTGCAGTGGGCAACAACCTTATCAAAAAACGTTGCCGTGTTTATGGCGCTTGGTCAGAAAAAAAATTTAGTTGGAATGTCACTGTCTACGAATGTAAACAAACTTAGCTAATCTTTAACGATAATTAGTTTGCGATTGTTTTGATGTGCACTTATTTAGGAAATACGGTGAGTAAAAGAGTATTTCGACATTTTTAAAGACGCTTACGCTGCAAAATTCCGTTTTGGCGAACTGTCAATTTCATTATTTTTTTCTGTGAAATTTTCTGTGGCAATATATAGATTTCTTTTACTTGTATGATGAATTAGTAACCACAGAACCACCTCAATTTTTTTCACGGACCTACGTAATACGTGCTTTCACCTATTTATTTTGGGACTGTAGTCGCCGTGGACGGAACGAGGTTTGAATTCTCGGTAGCTAAAGTCACCGTGGACGTATCGCAGTTTTATTTTCTCGGTGGCTAAACCTACCGTCGACGTTTGAGTGAGGCACTGCACGAGCACAGCAGAAGCAGTCCTCTGCCATATTCCGCTTTTCACCAAATAGCGACTGCACATGTGCTCAGCGTGACAGGCGGTGAGCCCATCGCCGTTCTATGCTGTTTTGAAGTATGTGCAGTCTTTAGTCCGTTAGTCGCCTTTTACGACACCCAAGGGTAGAGAGGGGGTAGTATTCTTTCACCGCTGCGCGACATGGTTTGGTATCACATTCTTCTGTTTTGTGACAATAACCCACCACGCTGCCCAATGTGGGTTGGTTTCTGTTTTGTTGGATGTTGTTAGGATTTAAAATTAGAGAGCAATATTTATAAGTGAAGGCTTAATTAAGGCTTAATTTAACCGCCTTCGTGGTCTAGTGGCTAAGCTACCGGTTTCAGACCCAGAGATCCCGGGTTCGATTCCCAGCGGGGAGTACATCTGTGTGTGCTCGGTTTAGTTGGTGGTAGAGCTGTTAAGTCCGCCTGGCTAGCTACCACCATCTTATCTAAGTCTGTTGTCATTACCCTTTACCCGTAAAAAAATAGTTTCATAACCGAAATAAGAATTTCACTCAGGCTGGTAAAACGTTCGGTTCCGAATTATAACATTTCATATATTTTTTGTTCTTGATAAATACTATTCCCCCTATTGCTGTTGGGACGTCTATCGGCCGATAATGAATAAATACCTTTATCTTTGCAATTTTAGTTGCTTCTATAACGGTTGGTGCAAAAATTAAAACCTTTTCTTGATTAAATCGCCATTTTATTACTTTTAAACACTTTTACAGTAATACAACTTCTCACAGCAATTTCCTTCCGACACAACTTCTCAGCGCAACGTCTTGCGGACGACAGGGCCGCTGCCCGATGGCCATCTTGGTTTTGTAAAGACGATTTGACAAACCGTAGACAAAGAACTGTCTACGTGACAGACAAAACCAAGATGGTGGCAGTGATGCCAGCTTATAAAATATGAACTAAAGTTACAAAAATACAACAGCTTCATTAAATAATTTAAGTTTGCTAACAACTCGGCCATCCTACCTTACAACGAGACCCCATCGTTGAGTTGCACATTATAAGAATTTTATTGATACTTAGCATTAGACCTACTACTACCATGTTGTTCCTAAACTAAGAAACATTTTACACATAAGTACCTACTTATTACATTTAATATCAAACAAATAATTAAAATTTAATCTCATACATTTTTATGGTTATATCTTGCATTAAACAGATTATTTTGCATCTTGAACATATCAACACTATATCTATATTAAAATAAATCTAAACAGACCTAACAAACAAACAATGAGTTGGTAACGGATAAAATGTTAACTATAAAGATATGAATGAGTTGGTAAGCAAATCTCACAAAAACAAAACCAAAAACTTCTCTACATCGAACGACTTTACACCTTCTTTACACGATAATAAAAATAAGGCTATTGCAATACCTACCATTACATTTTGAAGGCTTCATTGTATGTAATAATAGTCACCCCTAATAGTCATAATATAGAAAACTGAATAATAAAATGATTTGACATCAAACAATTTCCCAAATGGAACAATACAATGGAATGACATTTGAAACTTTTATGATCATTACAATAATTACTTTCAACAACATTAACATGGTAAAATTCAGTTTTTCTCTAAACCTAATACAATAGAACATTCGATAAGCATATTATTTCAAATTAAACAATTTTAGTCAAGAGTTATCTTACAACATAGAAACCAATTATAATAATATAATACTTTCCTACACTCACACCAATTATCTAGCCCAAGAGAAGCTTCGAAGTAACTCGTTAAATGGTTACTAGACAACGGATAAACATACTTAAAACACTTAAATACATACTTATTATACATAGAAAACACCCAGACCCGAGACAATTTAGAAAAACAATAATTTCTAAATTGACTCGACCAGGAATCGAACCCGGGACCTCAGAGATGGCGATACCATGTAAACCGGTGTACAAACCACTCGACCAAGGAGGTCGTCAAATTTATTATTATTATAACATTCGTGCATGTCCAATAAATTAAATAGAAATATTTTAATATTTCTATATTATAAAAATTTTTAGAGATTAGCCATTCTCTCAAACATTTTGAGAATACTCAGGATGGTAGTCTAACGCAATAGGCAAATTATTATAAATACGTACTTACAGCAGATACATTTAATTAGACAACCAACAAGACCTCCTTACTAGCTAACATGTTACATTTCTTATTCTTTAATGGTGTCGCTCCACTTAAAGGCTGCCATGAAAAACATAATTTTAAAAATGGTAGGGTGCGGAAGGCGCCCACTGGCAAGTGTACATATCGATTTGTAATCATCTGAGAACAACAAAAGTAGGTAAGCAGTCAATACTAAAAATACAACAATAGCCAAACAGGTGGTAATGCTACCATTTATAATGCTATTTTCTTTAATCTACAAAACTCAGGGAGGGTATACGGATCGCTCACTCTGCCCGCTTGAGTAGGGCTTAAATAAAGGACTTAACTTCGGCTACTCTTACTGAAGGACGGTGTGCAGAGGCGAAAGCTAGGTCGCGTACCCGGAGACCGCGCCGACAGGAAATCGGTACCCGCAGAGGTAGTCACCCGCAGGACATCGGCGGGTAGGTAGACTGCGCTAGGTCAGCAGTAGGTAGGCTGCGATAGGGCAGCGGTAGTTTGCTGCGGTAGGGCAGCAGTAGTGGCAGCAGACCAGGGGGTGACAGGAACCCGGTGGAAGAATATCAACCTGGGTGCTGTCGTTTTGTCCTTTTGTTGTGTCCCCGCCAATTACAATTTGCACATTTAACCAATGGTATGGAGCATCTGAAAATGTGTGAACAATTTTATTACAATTATAACATGTTACATTGCTGGTTGTACCAATTCCGAAGTAATTACCAGATATATTCTTTTGTTTTAGATCCTCCACTAAATCTCTGTTTTAACAACTCTTCTGTTCCTGCATAAAAATCACACAACCCGCAGTTTTTCTAAAAATGGAGCACTTCTATATCAACCCGGGCGATGATTTTGTCTTTTTGTTGTGTCCTCACCAAGTACAATTAGTACATTTAACCAATGATTGGAGCATCTGAAAATATGTAAGCAATTTTATTACAATTATAACATGTTACATTGCTGGTTTTACCGATTCCGAATTAATTACTAGATAATTATTTTCTTTTGTTTTTAGATCTTCCATCTAAATCTTTGTTTTAACCACTCTGTTCCTGCATAAAAATCACACAATCCGCGGTTTTTCTAAAAATGGAGCACCTGTTTAAAAATGATTAGTTGTACATTAGTATAGCTGTAAAGGTTTTTTTTTTTATTCCACGCCCGGCAAATGACCCCACTCCACCTGATGTTAAGTGGAAATGAGGTCCAGGCGCGAGGACAACTGGTGCAGCGTAAGAGACGTAGCATCAGTCATCCTCACTCTGCCGGCCCACAAAGTGCTTCTTCACGCCTCGTTTGAAGGACCCTATGTCATAGGTAGGAGGGAATACGTGTGCTGGTACACTATTCCATCTTTTGGAAGTGCGGCAAAGAAACGAGTCACCAAATTTCTTTGTGCGTGATGGAATGTTAGAGACTGTAAATTGGTGACTCCGGAGAGCAGCACGCGTACTCCTATGGAGGAAGGGAGAAGGAGGGGTGAGGTCAAAGAGTTCTTCAGAGCACTCGCCATGGTAAAAACGGTAAAAGACGCTGAGTGACGCAATATCTCTACGCAATTGCAAAGGCTCGAGAGTTTTAGTGACCTCCGCATTGCCGATAATGCGCACAGCGCGGCGCTGCAATCTGTCCAAGGCATCGAGAAGGTACTTTGCGGAGCCGTCCCAAAGGTGAGAGCAATACTCCACGCAAGACCGCACCTGTGTCTTGTATAATAGACACAACTGATCAGGCGTGAAGAATCGCCGCACCTTGTTCAGGACACCGAGTTTACGCGAGGCATTTTTAATCTCGCTTTCGATGTAGTCCTTTTGGTTCAGATCGCAGCGGATATTCATACCGAGCATGTTAATACTGCTCTGCAGGCCTAGAGATGTACCCTGAAGAGAAGGAAGGGAAAGGAATGGCGACTTTTTCGCTGTGAACGCGCACACCTGTGTTTTCTTGGCATTAAACTCCACTAGATTATCGGAGCCCCATTTAGAAATGAGATCCAACACCCGATCGAGCTCAATGACAAGATTTGCTCGCTTCATTTCGGTGTCTACCCGCCCAGCCGTTGGGTGACCGTTTTATCCCCCATGCACTGTGCTATCATCTGCATAGCAATGAATGTTTCCAAGAGGTAGCATGTCATTGATATGCAGAAGGAACAGCGTGGGGGATAGAACGGAGCCATGAGGAACACCAGCGTTCACTGACATGAACCGCGAAGCGCATCCATCCGAAAGGACACGGATTCTACGCTCATGCAGGAAGCTAGCAATCTAGATACAGAACTGTGCGGGCAAACCGTATGCCGGGAGCTTGGAGAGAAGAGCTTTGTGCCAGACCCGATCAAAAGCCTTGGCTATGTCAAGGCTAACTGCCAGTGACTCGCCACGCTTGTCAATAGTCACTTGTCAAATGTCACCCCAGAGATGTGTGACGTACGCTAAAAGATCACCCGTTGACCGTTTTGGCCGAAACCCATATTGACGATCGTGAATTAGGGAGTGATCTTCTAGGTATCGAATAAGCTGTTTGTTCATTATTCGTTCTAGGATCTTACACAACACTGAAGTTACGGCTATAGGGCGGTAATTAGTCGGATCTGACCGATCTCCTTTTTTAGGTATCGGTTGCACATTAGCTTCTCTCCAAGATTCCGGCACACAACCCGAAGAGAGCGAGAGACGGTACAGACGCGTTAACACAGGGGACAACTCCGCTGCACACATTTTCAGAACTATTGCTGGGATGCCATCAGGACCGTTAGCTTTCCGGACATCGATTGACTGCAGCTCCGCACGGACATCACACTGCCTGATTTTAATATCAGACATTGTGTGGCCACAGTGAGGAACTGAGGGTGGCTGTGCATCACAGTCATCGATCCGGGAGTTAGCCGCAAAGAGTTTGGCCAGGACATCGACCTTTTCCTGCGGCTTGTGAGCTAAAGTTCCGTCAAGACATCTCAGTGGTGGCAGCGAGGGTTGGCAGAAGTTGGATTGCACGGCTTTGGCCAGACGCCAGTAGCTACGGCTGCCCGTAGGATGCGTCAGGAGTTCTTGGCCTACTCGTGCAACGCGCTGGGCATCCGCTCTAATGTAGGCCCTCTTACACGACTTGGTGGCATTATTATAGGCTGCTTTTAGCGAGCGAGTTTCGGGATCCCCATGAGCTTTACCTCTGATCCAAGCGCGGTATGCCGTCTGTTTGCTTTCAACGGCAGTGGCGCTAGCGGTTGGGTCCTTCTCACTAAAGCAGCGCTGCCTCCAAGGGACGAATGCAAAATACTCCCGCATACCGTCCCAGTCTGCCGACGCGTAGTGCCAAATCTGGCGTTTCGAAACCGCTGTTGGCGGGCGCGATGCCAATAGGGCACTGTGCTGGATATCAAGCAGTGATCCGAGGAACCTAAAGGAGCTCGAATCTCCACCCGGTATCCAGCTGGGCGACTCGTCAGCAGAAGGTCGAGTAAGGAGGGCGCATGGCCAACTATGTCTGGGATCCTGGTGGGCTGGTTCACCAGTTGCGTCAGGTCATGCGTGAGAGCGAATGCGTAGGCAGTTCTACCAGCATGGTCTGTTTTGGAGGAACCTAACCACAACTCATGGTGGGCGTTGAAGTCCCCCAAAAACACCAGTTCCGCCGATGGAAACCGCTCCTGCGCATCATCTGCTACCCGACTAAGATGTTCAATTAGTCGAGTTGTCTCCATGTCGCCGTTATGGGATCGGTAGACGCAGACGTAGACACGGCAATGAGAGCCTAAGTCGACGTGTACCACTAGGAGGGAGAAGGAAGGGTCCTCCAGACAGCGCAGACGGCGACAGCAAACATCCGCCCGAACGAATAAGCAAACTCCGGCTTTGGCTTTGAAGGATTCTTCAAGCACAAAGCTGGGATAGTTCAGGTAGGTGGTGTCAGCTGGGCGGATTGTTTGCGTCTCCGTCAGGAACAACATTGCTGGCCGTGCCGTCTCGAGATGGTGGTGGACGGCATTGAGGTTTGCATGGAGTCCGCGGATGTTAGCGAACTCCACCTCAAACGGTAAGGTTGTGGTGGGGGTGTGCACCGCTGTAGTACCAGTTTTGTTGTTAGGCGCTGTCATTTTAGGAGTGGAAAGAGAGAGGCGTGAGTCGAGAAAATGATGCCGCGATGCGAATGGTCAAAGTGTGGTGGCCTGTTTCCCCAGGAATTTGCCCACAGACGAGTATTATTAACCTGCCGAACGGAAGGGCCCCCGAACCCCCCCGGGAATGGCCGCCGGGACCCCACCTTCCGGTCACCAACCGGCACGACGGACCACCCCGAGATTATGCGTGGCATGGTGAGGCAGCCTCACGAGCTGGTTAGGCTCGCTTGGGCCCCTGTACTGTGCCACGGGCGGCCAGCGGGACAACCGTTTCTACGGGTCTCCCTGGTCGGCAGGTTAACGAAGTCCTCCTGGCACTGGTTTGACGGAAGCCTCTACAGACCAAATCCATCGCAGCATCATCCTCTCGAGCTCTGGTTATACGCTGGCTGATCCCGAAACGCGACCGACAAGCAGTCACTTGACGGGTTTTACACCATGCGTACGGTGGTCACCAACCAGACGGGTCAAGCCCTACCACCAGTGGAGCAGATCATCGCTCGAAAGAGTCCGTTAGTCGCTTTTTACGACACCCACCGTACGGAGAGAGGGGCGGCGATTGGTATTCTTTCTCACCAAACATTACTTTCTTGCTGAACATTTTGGGATGTAATTCAGCATAATTCAATCTTGTGGGAATAAAATCTAAAAGTTTAACTTTCATTCTATAAAATGGCATGGGGTGACGCTAACAGTAGGCCCTAATATACCTGGGCATTGGCATCCCTGGCTATGCCACATACTTACATGTTTTAGACAAACTCTTAATCAGTGAGTACTGTGGAGTCTATGCCATGTCGGTACACTGGCAGGTTCTACATTGAAATAATTTATGAATAAAACTTGTAATTTGAAGTCATGAAAAAGTAATTAGAATGTGAAACGGGACTTGTAGAGAGAGAACAGTCTGAGGCGCAAGCATGGAATATGGATGGAGGTCACATGACGTGTTTGACTATAATCAACATTTTATTATAAAAAGTAACTCCTTTTTTACTCTTACGCCAATAATCCAGCTAGCCCAAGCTATGCTTGTTTTGAAACTTGTTTTTTTTTGGTGGTGTGTCAAGGGATAAACGTAACCAAATACTTAAATACATACTTATTACGCAAAGACAACACCCAGGCTCGGAATCAAAGTACTTAAAACAGTTATTTCTAAATTAACCCCACCGGGAATCGAAAACGGAGCATCAGGGACGGCGACATCTGAATGCGAGCGCAAACTATAAAATTAAAGTGAAATATGTTGCCCGCGCCTCGAACTTCAGCGACGTACGTAGCAGTGCATGCGATATGGCACGGCAGTGCACGCAACAGTGCACGCAAGTGCACGCAACAGTGCACGCTAGTGCACGCAACAGTACACTCAACAGTACACGCAACAGTGCACGCTAGTGCACGCAACAGTGCACGCCATGGTGCACGCAGTAGTGCGCAACAGAGCACACCATAGTGCACGCTAGCGCACATAGCAGTGCACGCCGTTGTGCACGCCAGCACACACATCAGCTCACGCCACGGTGCGCAGCAGTGCACGCCAGCGCACGCAGCAGCATACATAGCAGTGCACGCCACGGTGCATGCCAGTGCAAGCAGCAGCGAACGCCACGGTACACGCCAGTGTACGCAGCAGCGAACGCCATGGTGCACGTCACGGTGCACGCCAGTGCACGCAGCAGCGAACGTCACAGTGCAAGCCAGTGCACGCAGCAGCGCACGTCACGGTGCAAGCCAGTGCACGCAGCAGCGTACGTCACGGTGCACAGCAGTGCACGCCGTAGTGCGCGCCAGCGCACGCAACAGCACACATAGCAGCGAATGCCACGGTAGACGCCAGTGCACGCCATAGTGCACGCCAGCGCACATAGCAGTGCATACCATGGTGCACGCCAGCGCACGCAGCAGCGCACGCCACGGTGCACGCGGAACGAGGTCTCGGTGACGACTGGCCCACCGATGCTCGACACTGCTCTCCAGCTGAATCTTCACCAACCACTCGATACCTCGGGTGCTCGGATAAAGGCGGCGTCTGCTCTTCTGATTCGGGAGGGTACTTCCAGCAGGAGTCAGCCTACCGTTTCGTCGTCGAGAATGTTTCTCAGACGACAATTTCTCGCCGTTGTAGGAACTCCCAAATAGCAAAAAAAATATCGTACAAAGGTCGTGCAGACTTGTTTAACGTTGTTGCTTCTTTACAAAATATATTTATAAGAACAAAAGCCTATTATTTATATTAAAACAGATATTTCCTTTAATGCAATGTGTAAAATCTTCACCTACATATATAACTCATTATTGTGAACGTTTCCTATTCTCATAATTTTAACTATGAATTAAAGCTGCTAGCTGTACCACCAACAGGTACCAGAGGAAGCAAGTATTGCACGATATTCCAGAGCAACTTTTCTCCTAGTTGTTCTGCTTTTACCGACTGATTTTAAACATCTGCATTTGGTCACATCCAAATTCCAGAAAAGAAAAAGGTCACATTTACAAACTTTTAGCTTAATACAGTTGTGAAAGTGACGGTTGTATAATATAAAATCAACCTAAAGGTCGACATTAAAACCATTTTTGATAACTCAAGAAAAACCTTCATAGATAATGTGCTGAATAAATTAACTTTCATCTAAAAAATTCTTAATCGTATCCAACAGTTAATGTGATACCAATCGGAAGGTTTGTTGGTTTATTTAAAATCCCTTGACTAAGATCATGTCAACTAGCAGTGTAATCTAAATCTCGAATAATAATGATATGCATTCTTACGCTTAATCATAACTTATTAAAGGGGGAAAAAAGGTTAAGTACTGTCCCACTGCTGGGCAACGGCCTCCATTATTGAAATCAAGTCATCGCTACAATTGATGGGTGTTGGCTTAATCAACACGCTTGCCAAATGCGGGTACCTAGGTATAGGTAGTCACAAACCCGGGCTATGCAGCAAAAAACAAAAAAAAATCCGAAACATACTTTGCCTGACCTGGGAATTGAACTCTGGACCTCCGGTTATCAGTCCGAGCGCGGAGCCCACAAACCAAGTGGTCTAAGCTAGTCGACCACGGAGGCGTTATCATTTGCACAACTTAAAATCTTCATCACCATTTTAACTATTGTTAACATTAATAGGCTTAACACTACTACACACTAGCATCAAAACAGTGAATAGGCCAACCTCAGGTAGTCTTGGCTGCATTAGGACAGAGAAAACCTCCAAAGAGTAGCCCTGGCTATCCAGTCAAAGCCAGTATAGTATGAAACGTATATAATCTATCTAAGTCTATACGATATATTTAAACACAATTCATTATTACCATAATTCATTTTCAAGCATTTTTCATAAAATAAGAAAGCAACAGAAAAAATACTTATCGGTTTCATTAATTAAAATTTACGACTACCTACTAATAAGTAATAAACATTGAAGAAGGTAGATTTCACAGCGTAAAATGCGATTTAATATTAAAGGAGGAATACCAAGGAATAGCAAAGAAAAAGCTAATAAATAGCTTAAAATATGGAAAAAAATCAACTTACACTTTGTAGGCAGAGATATCCCGTTTCTGAGATATAACGGTTGGTGCAAAATTAAAACCTTTTCTTTATTAAATCGCCATTTTATTACTTTTAAACACTTTTACAGTAATACAACTTCTCACAGCAATTTCCTTCCGACACAACTTCTCAGCGCAACGTCTTGCGGACGACAGGGCCGCTGCCCGATGGCCATCTTGGTTTTGTAAAGACGATTTGACAAACCGTAGACAAAGAACTGTCTACGTGACAGACAAAACCAAGATGGTGGCAGTGATGCCAGCTTACAAAATATGAACTAAAGTTACAAAAATACAACAGCTTGATTAAATAATTTAAGTTTGCTAACACTTCTAACGTTATTTTGTTTAAACATTGTTAAAAAAAACAAGATAATTTCTTTATGCTTCTGATCTATATATCTGCTGCTCGTATAACACTTCATATTATAATATACTTGGCAGTTACAAAAATATGATTCATACTGTTCGCTGTAAGTGTGTGTGCAGAGATAAATCAGAGTATTCCTTAGGAACAAGGGGATACTGGGATATATGGCAAAGATGGGCCCATCTGAGGAAGCGCCGCTGTGTCAGGGGTCGCCGCGGGACCGATACGTTCTGCCACCGAATACTCCGGCGATATAATGCAACACATATACGTATTTCTTTGCTGAATTATTTCTTAGAAGACGTTGGTATGAAAATAAATTTTGGAATTATATTTTTTTTTACAATGAAAATATCAAATCAATAGTCATTTTTACAAGCTTTTATTTAACTTGCAATGTATGTCTTTTGTTCGGGTGGAATTTTACAACTCAATTTTGATCCATTTCCCGGTTACCGATTGAGCTGAAATTTTGCATACATGTGTAATCGCGTGACAATACTGTCACGTCGCGGAGAAACGGAGGAGTGACACGATGAGGAGAAGTAGAATGAAGATAACAGCACGATGTGTTCAGACGAATATTATTTTAAATAAATGGTAAGTTATTATATGAAGCACCATTTAAGCGTTAGTACACACACGACTAGGTAAAGGTTTAGGTTATAACATATTATTATTATCATTAGGACGTATGCCTGGAACTGCCTAGTTATAATAATGCACTGTTCGCAATAACAATAATTCGGAAAGAAAAAAATAATTAGAAGGAGCTCATTCTAGCTCCGCGGATGAATCTGAACTGAATTTACACCAAACAGTAGAGCTATAATGAAAACAGAGGCTAGACAGAGAATGCAAGTAAATATTTGAATTTTAAATTAAAACTAGATATAAAAGAATAAGATAGATATAAAATCACAAAGGAGGTCACAAAAACCAACAAGGCTTTAGCTGCCTTCCCAGCTAGCAAAATACCCTTAGAAACGAAAGCTTTTAAGAGCTATGTCCTTAAATAAATTTTATATACGTTCTGATTAAGATAGAGACTCTAATAATGGCATACCATAAGCCTATTTAAGCTATAAGAGCATATATACTTGTAAAAAATACTTTTAGAAGTATATAAGAAAACCGTGAAATGACATCAATAAGACCAGTAGTGTTATAAACGCACTCTGTAAGCCTTATTCTTAATTAACACTTATACATGCACTATGTAAGTCCACTTAATCTTAAAAGTGACTTATCAAAGTATTTTATTAGATATCGGCTGTTACACTTATAACTTATTCTTACAGACGTATATAAGCAAACTTTATATAATGTTTATTAGAGCAATAGTATTATACACGCACTCTATAAGCCTAATTGCCCTTGAGTCTTAATTAACACTTATACATGCACTTTGTAAGACCACTCAATCTTAGAAGTGACTTTACTAAGTGTTTTGTTAGATATCGTCTGTTACTTATAACTTATTCTTAAAGATGTATATATGCTTACTTTATAAAACATTTGTAAGAACAGTAGTATTATATGCGCACTTTATAAGCCTAATTACCCTTGATTCTTAATAAACTCTTTTGAATGCATTTTGTAAGATCACTCGATCTTAGAAGTGACTATTGTAAAAGATAGTAAAGAGTACTAGCACTTCAAATGTCTTAGAAACTAGATAATTGCAATTAGAATTCTAATGCATTGCAAAAAAGTCAAAAGGTGGTCGACCAGGAACTTCCCTGTTTGTCTTTTAGCCTACTTTTACTTTAATAAGGAACCCTAAAGGTTATGAGCAATGGCCGCGTGGATTAAAAAATGTGGTTGAAATTGATTTTAGAAGTGCGGTGTAAACCTTAAACAATGGTAATGCACTTATATTGGTTCTGTTAAAGCCACTATAAGGCATGATTGGTGATAATGGCGACATTTCCATATTTTTCATTTTTAATGTAATATTTTTTATTATTAAAGATACATTGTTGAAACGGCCCGTAAAAATGTTGTGATTGTTATTTCAAAATACTCGATAAAATCGACTTCGCAATTAAATAACAGTTAGTAATGCGTAATAAACATGAAATTATACTTACACATTTTGTAGGAAAGTGAATTAAACAGGACAGTACATAATACTTACGTTTTTAATACTCTTCTTATTATATAGAAAAGTTTCATGAGCACTTGGCAATTCTTTCGGCGGACTGTGATTACATCTGATTACATGTCTTACTAAAAGCTCGCAAAGACCACTACAAGTAATATCACACTTAGAACAGCATTAGTAAGTGCATTATAAGGGTAAATGCCCATAAAGAATGCTTTTGTAAATCATTTGTAAGTCTGTTTGGTATTATTAAAGCATCAACAAGAATTTTGTAAGATTGGATCTAGGGTTGTTACAATGCAATATTATGATGACATGGCGCAGATCTGATGCTGGAGCTGGAAGGTGGCCATAGGAACTTCGCAATGAAACAATACAACCTCATCGAGTTTGGGCTTGTTTGAATCGTATGGCGAGTAGTTTGTCTTTCAATGGTAACCAGGGTCTGATGATGGAGTTGGAAGGTGGTCATAGGAACTCTGTAATAAAACGACGCAACCCCATCGAGTCTCGGCTCGTTTCATTCGTCTTGATGAGTAATTTGTTACAATTTGATACATAAGGAACTCGATGGTGCAGGGCTAAGGCGTTCCGTTTGCAATATTGCCAGTTGCAACTTTCGCAATGCCAGGTCACTAGATAGGTGAGCTAATTGGAAAGATCGCTTGATTTATTACATAGTACATAACATAACATGTAGAACTACTAAACCGATATCAAAAATTCACTGATAGTAAACTACACTATCCCTTAGTTCCCTACAGGGCCCTTATTCTGTAACGATTCCTTGTTTCAAAACCACGTTAATTCCTTAAAAAGTTACGATATCTTCCCAAAAACGTATGCGTTTGACGTTTGTGCGCGGTAAGGTTTAGGTGTGGAATCTATAGATTGCGATACAGAATCAGGGACCAGGCTTTATATAACTAAATAATATAAATGAAATGTTTTACATTGATATATAGCGAGCAATGGCTTTTACACGGACGAATTTGCAGGCGGTCGCTAACTCTGTATAAAAAGAAATTATATTTAGTTCAAACACAGATCAAATATCAGAATCCCCACTGATAAACTAAACAGAAATCAGCAAAGTCGATACAAACAAGAACCCTTCTTTGACACAAGTTACTAAGATTGAAATCGATCATCCGTGAGCGAGTGAGGCACCTCAATGGGTGGAAACGCGGATACATCGGTGCAATTATTATGCAAAATCATTAACATCTTAAGAGGAAGCGGCCCGGTGGGGTGGGTCGATACAACCGCGACCCCGATATTGGATTATGAATAAAGGTGAGGTGTGCAAACGAACTTTTCAACGTCACTTTGATGCCGTTCTTACATTCAATCTATCTAGATCAAGATTGCTAACTTTATTTTACAGATTTGTAGATCAGTTTGGTTTTTTAGCGACAGGCAGTATTTTTTTGTTATATCTATCGTACAAAACTTATGTGGTTTTGTTTTTTCTATTAGATTGATGTAGCTGTCTTTAAAGTTTCGATAGAGCGTTAAGCTATGTTTTTTTT
Source organism: Scoparia ambigualis (assembly GCA_963921215.1). Lineage (NCBI taxonomy): Eukaryota > Metazoa > Arthropoda > Insecta > Lepidoptera > Crambidae > Scoparia > Scoparia ambigualis. The sequence continues at coordinate 23,302,272 of OY992502.1, read as the reverse complement.
TTGATTTTTAAAAAAGGTGATGTGCGTTAACCACATTAATAATAGTCATGTTAACCCATCCTGTTAAGAGGCCTATTACATCTCGAATGTGATGTTTGCGTAAAATGACCAATTTCGCATTTTGTAGTAATTTTGCAGTTGTATTTATCGTTTTTATCGAAATAGGATAATAAATTTGTGCATAATATTACAAATCTCCATTCTGTGAGTATAAGTTGAATTCGGACGGCCGGCGCATTGCATTTTGTAGCAATTTTGCAGTTGTATTTATCGTTTTTAGCGAAATAGGATAATAAATTCATTATAAAATCTTTATTCCTCATGAAGTAACAACTACTCCGGTATAAATTTTGCTCAATAATATTAGCGTAGATTTACAGTTAACATATAGCGATTTTCGAAGTTTTTTTGTTTAGAATAAGATTTTTTTCCAATAAAATAAAAATATAAAAAGATAAAATCAATGATATCTAAAAATTCCGAGGCCGCTACGCACTATTCGACTATATAAGAAATAACATTATATTTTTTTTTATTTCACTTGTCTAAAACAGTAGTTCAATCGATGAGCTCAAAAAAGTGCCCTCGCGCACTTTATGAAAATCTTTCTCTGCAATTTTGGGTTTAATTAAAAAGTAAAGCAAAATTTACAAAAAGCGAGGCCGCTACGCACTATTCCAATAGCTATTTTACACTATTCAATAAGTCTTAATTGATAATGTATTTTTGCTTCTGAGATCCATAACGCCAAAATTGGCCATTTTACGCAAAAATCACAGTCGAGATGTAATAGGCCTCTTAATCTAAAATGACTGTGTAGGAGTGGGTTCACGTCAGTAGTCTAACGGAGCTATAGGGATTGAACCACTATTTCTAGTATTCAACTCGAGCATCTATCCGCTCGGCTACCGACGCCTCCACCTATAAGTTGAGACCTTTTTGTAGAAACAATTAGGTGCAATATTTTTTTATCGCATACAAATTACATTTACTATAATATATCATATAATATGTCATTTAAGTTGATGATACTGTACTCTTAGAAAAAAGTCATATTCAATTTAATCACAATTTCGTGCGGGACCCCCTTTACGAATAAAATAACGAATGAAATAGTTTGTTTTTTTTGTATACTTGCATTGTTTGTTGTTTTATATGCTAGTTTATCATTACTATTTTTATTGTATTTCATTACCATTTTTATTATTATTTTTCTGTTTTTTGATGTAGTATCAGTTCTGGCAATAAAGAGTTTTTTATTTATTATTATTTAGTCAAATGCCATACCTAACATAAATCTCATACCGAATCTTCATGTAGAAACATATATACATATGATCACAACTATTATCCTCGAAGGGGTAGAGACTAGGTAATGAGGACCTCTGCCATAGTCCACTTTTCACCAAATAGCGACTGTACATGTGCTCAGCGTGACAGGTGGTGAGCCCATCGCCGCTCTATGCGGTTGGATGTATGTGCAGTATTTAGTCCGTCAGTCGCCTTTTACGACCCCCATGGGAAGAGAGGGGGTGGTAGTATGCTTTCACCGTAACGCGACACGGTTAACATAAAAACAAGATGTAGAAACATAAAAACATAGAAAACACAAAAATTAATGTACTTATTACTAGAGTGCTGGAAAAATTATAAGTGTTTCTAGATGGCATGTTTCGTTTAGACCTGATTGTCAGAAATTACGGCCGTTTAAACTAGCTCTTCGAAATATTTGCAACGTTTTTCAGAATCTAAATGCTTCAGAACGACTAGAAAATTCTAACAATATCCTTGCACCTGCCTTAGATACAAAATGAAATAGAGCGAAGCACCTCCATCCAAGGAGTATCGATTGATTCTGCTAACTACATGGGGCCTATTTTAATCTGACACGGTGATCTATTTCATCATCTATGTATATGGAAAGCTTCGTAAGTGTGTTTGCGTATGCTCGTTAATCATAATTTCTGGCGTTTGTTCGTGTGTTGGCTCATATTATTATGTTTTGGGGATAAGAAATTAGTTAGTGGACATTAAACTTGGACATAGTTGGGGCGAAGAGTCTTGATCGTTTGTTTGTGTTGAAATTTCATTTAAAAGATAGCATGATTATGACTACCGAGAACACTACGCCTTAATCTTATATCTATTTTATTTACACTTAGTCTTAACTATTACAATACTAAGTTTAGACATAACAGTAGACTACACCGTATTTTAATAAATATGGATGAAAATCTATGTTACATTATTTTAACAAACATTTTTTTTATTACACCTTGTATGTTAGTAATTCATGCTTCCTTCTTTGATCGGTCGTTCGATCGTTGTCGGTGGTCCATTAAGTTTTATTAGAACACCGTACTAATAAAATCAGCATAACACCACAGTCATAATAGCGGCAGTTTCCTTACAAGTATCAACACACGCCGGTCGCGTTACACCAAAACTTGGCGAGAAACATTAAGGGCTCGCACATCGCAGGGACTGACCCGTCATGAAATTTAAATCTAGATCAATAACCGCGCTTATATCATTGTCTTCATTAGAGATAATTGGGTCCGCTCCCCGTCGGGCTCAACTTTGTTTGCTTGTCGATAACTTGAGACGAATTACTTGTAAAGGTACCCATGTCATAAGGGCGAGGGACTTAGGTACACCGTATGTGCTTCATTTACACGCGTCATCAGATCATGACTGTACATAAGGAATTTGCATAATTAGTATTCTGCGTTAGAACTGCTTTTATGATAAGAATTATTCATCGGCCTTGCTTGCGATGATGTTGGTGAAATTTATAAAGAAAGAAAGTAATTTATTTACAAGACTCGGTGCGTAACCTCATGCAGAAAAACACAAAGAACTAAAGTAATACAATTCCGATCCTCAATAACCCAATTCTAGATATAAAACTTAGTACCAAGATACAAAATTAGCAGCTTACTTTACTAATTAGGACACATTCAAATTAGAAATTCTTTATAGGACATATTTATGTTTTCTTGATTTTCAAAACTTACTTTCGCTCTTCGTAAGGCACTGAAGCCTCGGAAAACTGCTGCAGTGTGCAGGATATAGTTTAGTTTAGTTTAGGACAATAGTTTTATTGTATAAGGAATTCAATATAGTGAATTAAAGTGATATGTTTTGTAAACCAGCATGTGAAACTGATAAATAAATATATGATTTAATTATTTTCCAGAAAAAAAGTTGTACTTTTTTGTTAAAATCTATGACTTAATTGGAATCACAAGATAAGGGAGATTTAAAAAACAAAATGTTAAGTAGTAAGTTATCACTGTTGTTATAATTCCGATAAAACGTTGAAAAATGTACCTATGTAATACTCGGAATAAATACTTAGTTAGGTATTTATTATCATGGTCAATTGACGTCTAAGTGCGGCAGTTAAAGCTGACATCCTCACAAAATTTGTGTAGGTACATTCGTAAGTATTGATTGAATAGCATTATCTATTCAAGCCTTTTTTATATTTTTTCATTAAAGAATAAATAAATATATAAAAAGAGTGATACCATAAAGTAGAGACAGGCGGGCATGTTCCTGTATCGCCGTCATTTACCTGTTGTTTGCGCGAGGCGAGTCAACACGATTACCTGAAATTAGGTTAGTACGTTTTATGGTATTTACGTACCGACCTCTTCACACGCCCGGGATTCTTAATTACTAATTAAGACCATTCTTCGGCGGAATGATTACACGCGCGTCGGTAGCGGTGCTGGTTTAATTTTGTTTATTTATCTGTTGAGGTAACAAATTGTCGTTCGTACACAATTTTGACTTGAAAGATCAAAATATTAAAATATCATTAAACATATGTTTTGAAAAGATAACGACTTTTTGAACTAAAATAAGAATATAGGCTTACAAGCAGCCTGATGATAAGCTGGTGCTATTCTATGGATGTTTGTCAGACCAGTTGGTTCCACCTCTAAACTTGCTTAAACTTTTTCATTATACAGTAACATCAATAAAATTTGGGAACGGTTCTCTATTTTGTCTCATAAAACTTTTATCCATAATCTAACGTATCATAATGTTTTGTTACATAATCATCATGACTGTGTCTGAATGATAACTTGCTCGGATTTAATGTTACCTAATATCACATGCCATAAAATTTAAATCCCTAAATACAGTATGCCCTAAATTTGTTTGTCATAAATATTACAATCCATAATATTTAAAAGACATAAAACGCTTTTCTATATTAGTTATGAGTCCTTAATTGTACTGCTATAACGTGACCTACAGGAAGTAGGGAAGCTAGTATTTCTGTAGTCTAATAAAAAAAAATTGAAATTCAAGACAACCTCTACGCTATTGTCTTAAATTTCTAACCTATCACGTGACCTACAGGAGTATAAACCATCATCTGAATTATGGTTTATAATAATATTGTTAATAAGACTAACCATTCGGACTAACATACATTACACAATATAACACTTAGGACATGTGAATTAATAGCAAGAAAAAATATGATATCTAATTATTATAGCACCCGATATTATGGGAGAAAATCATTAGAATTAAAGACGATAAGGTAAAATAAAATTTCGTATACGCGAACATTAAGGATAGTGATGATTATAGCAAACGCGTTAGGGATTTTGATTTTCGGACGAACGATATTCGGAGAAGAAAGGGACTACCTTAGGGATTACCTAGGTAATAGTATTTTAGAAGACAGTACGGTACCATTCTTCTAATTATTTTTGGTTTTTAACCCTAGATCACTAAACATTCATCTCACAGTCCGCCAACCCTCGCCGCATTCAGTGTTTGATATGTTCCCGAAACTTGTCCGCCCCGCCCACCTCAGTACCTTCCGGATAAGTTAATTAGTGTCACTTGCATAAACGACGCGAATGTAAGCATACCAGATTAGGAGATATTGCAAAATATTCGTCTCACAGACGAATGTTTAGTGAATCCCTGTGAAAAATTAGTGAAGGTATGTTTTGAAATATTTTTTTTTTTTATTACAATCACAAAACCAACAGGTGGCCTCAATCTATATTTTATAACATTTTAAATTTGTGCATGGTCAGCACATATTATTATGTCATTTATGTGTCTAACATGGTCAGACTACACCAAAAACCTGTGAAACACAGAGCTTTCATCCAAAGTCAAGCTGATGCCCTTACTGAACCTTGATTGCACGAACGCTACAATACCCCAACTTTGAGAAGAAATATCAAAGCAAACATAAAAGATATTTTAAAAATTGAAGATGCCACCATCAACTTCTACTCATTGACAGGCAAATAAACGAAAAATTTGCGGATTTTGTTTATATAACAAACGCAGGATAGCCAAATATGCATGCTAACTGTGCGAGAAGGCCATTTGCGAGGTGTACATAGTTCCGACCTGTCATTATTGTAAGGAGTAATAAAGCACATTTTTTATTTGTAAAACATAATCTTAAATACATATTCATATGTGCCACTTTGTTTTTCTTTAATTTAATAATAAATAAAAAAAATATTTGGAGCTTTATTTGTTAATCTAACAGTCGAATGATTAGTGACATAGTTACACCGAAATATGTTTAGTGATCTAGGGTTAAAACAATGGCATTACTCTAACCACAAACATGAATGAATAGCTCATTGCTTATAGCGGTCAAAGCATTTGTGCGCATCCTCACGCTGCTGTTTACATCCTGCCGAAACGACTTTGAGTCGATCGCTTTCTAATACCCATTTTGAATGTATTATTATTTTTCTGGATGACACGACTCCTTATGATTTTATGTTTCAAAAACCAATGACATGTCGCCAGGCATGTACACAAATAGCTCATTGCTTATCGCGGTAGAAGCATTTGTGCGCATCCCCGCGATGTTTGCATACTGCCGAATCGATTTTGAGTCGATCGCTTTCTAATCCCCATTTTGGCGGCGCCATTACGATTTTTCGTGCGCTCACCTCACTCCATATTTCCGTGCATATCTCGACGATTCGCAGATCCATTATTTTTTATGGGCCGAATACACGGTGCTTAGTGGAAGTATCGCCCCCGCCTATTGGCTGTTACGTCTTGGCGTAGGGGCGGCAGACGTGAGTTTTCTTTGAGAGAGCGATCCTGGTACCGCTGGCTGTGAGAATTCTTGGTAGGTTATGAATTTTTATCAAGTCCAACTTGAGAAGGCAACTCGAATTTTATACTTAATTATTGTTTAATTTTTCGTGAAAATGGGAAATATTTTCAAAATAATATACATAAGTACTTTTTTCATTATAAGTTAGCTATTCAGTTAACTTTTTAGACTTTATTTCTAGACTAGAAAAATTATCTTGACTACCAGAGCAATAAAAATAGATTTTCCTATTTTACCCCCCATTTCTTTTTGCATTTATAAAAACCGATCAATAATAAGTAATGGAAGAGAATCGATTAATTTGACTGCTCAAATTAAACATATTTACAATTAAGTATGTAATTTTAATATATTTCGTAATACACGTTGATTTTGATTATATCATTTAAATAGAATAAAGTCTAGAACACTACTCTCACTTAACTATTTTCCTTCTATTCCCTATTGACATGAGTTTAATGATCGTTTAATTCCGTCCGGTTGAGCTTTGCGCTTTCGTTTGGCGGGCGAGACGCCATCGCCACCCTTGGCTAAGTAACACCCGACTCAGCAATTTCCACTCAATACGTTTTATCGACAAACGTCAGAGACGCAGCGTGACACTTATGTAAATATTTAAATACGATCCAGTACAAGCTATGAATATTTTAAACTCTAAGTAAACCACTCGGCTTTGTATTCCTGCAAAGATATCCACACATCAAATAACCCAAATAATTTATTGAGTTGCAAGCGTTAAGACACAAAATCGCTTGTAATAACTGCGCCACGTGTTTTGGTTTTTGCTTTATATCTATGCATAAAACGATTTGATAAGTGCTCGCAAATTGGGGATCGATATTAAAGTGACGAGTTATGCTGATTGGATTTTTTCAAGTGGTACAGAGGGGACTGTGAATAATTGAGTGCGAATTACTTTTGGAAGTAGTAATTTTTGTTTATAATTTATTGCGGAATTTAGTACTCTTTTTAGGAATTGAACGACCGAAACAACCTATATTTTGTTTTTAGCAGAACAAAATCTATACGCCTTTGCTGATTGGGATATACATGAGTTGTTAACACAACTTTGCTAATGATATTGTACCAGGCTCTTGATAGCATTTAAAATGAGAAAATGGGGTGTGGGTTTAATTGTGGCATACGAAATTATTTTTTGTGGTGTTAGATAATAATAGTGTAGACAACCAAGTAATAAAATAATATATTATGTGAATAGTGATGTATAATGTAAAAAGACAAAAAAAAAATATATCTAAAATCAAACTTAATCGAATACAAAAAAAACCTGTTCAAAATGTGTGTCCATAAATTATAATAAGTAAGCAAAATCACTTTTTTTTTCTACCGTTCACATTCTAAAACGTATAATGAGCAATGTCATCGAGGACGTGGCGTCATCAATAGATCACGCAAACGTACTCGACTCATTGTGGATCACCCTTGTCGACGGATAGCTTCTTGAGCACCTCTTACAGCCGGGACAGCAATTTAGTAATCCCATTTTTAGAAATCATTGGATCGGTGATAGCGTGTAACATTTTTAATGAACTTTGAGATCATATCAAGTTACGATATTACTTTTACTATAATTTTTTAAATAACGTCATTTTCATCCTATAAACGTCACACTGCTGGAACATGGAGACCAATCAACCCACCCCGCTGGCTCAATGCGGATTGCTGAGTTTTTTACCACTGCCATGTTACGACAGTGACCGGGACCAACAGCTTTACATGTCTTCTGAAGCACGGAGGAGCTCGAGAGATATATACCCGGCATTGCGAAAATTGCTTAATTGACAAGATATGTAGCCTATAAGCCTGTAGGTCAGTGGTACTTAACCTTTTAGTCATGAGACATTTGACAAAATTTCTGTGCTGCCATGGACCAACCCAACCACCCTTGGCATAATAAACAGTACCTAAATACCTAAACTTTAGGTATTTATTCACATTTAGATCCTAAAGAGTTCCTATCTATAGTATCCTATCTATCTATAAAAAACATGCATACAATTATATAAGGCCCAAATTTTTTTATGATAAATTCACATTTAGTTCGTTATATTCTTAAATAGTTCGCTAGATTAGTTTTAAAGTAACTACAAGTTAGTTAACTGTTTTTTTATTATTATTAGTATTGACGTCAATAAGTAAGCCTGTAAATGTTTACATTGAATAAATAATTTGACTTTGACTTTGACATTTAATTCCAGATTTTTATGATTGCTTACTCTTTACTAACTTCTGAATCCTTGGTTCTAAGTCCTTTTGAATCCTTCTGAGTCCTTTTCCTATTTATTAGGATGGCTCCGCGGACCACTTGGGATGCTTCCAGGAACCACGAGTGGTCTGCGAACCATCGGATAAGAACCACTGCTATATATAGTAAACCTGATTATTAAGATGTTCTCAAATAATTTTCTGTTATATTTAATATATACCTAAATACGGCTCATATTGCAATAACAGCCCACTCGAACTCGTCGTAGCACGGCAAGCACAGCGAAGTGGCTTCTCGTTTAAATGGGATGCCCAATATCGTTAATTTTCTCACCGAGCAGAGTGCTAAATCCGAAAATTCGTAATAAGCAATATCTAAGGACCGCGAGGCGATATCAATTGATCGCGCAGACATCTGCCGGCCGATCGATGGCGGGATCTCGGCTCGAGGACTCTCACCTCCGTTCCGGCTGCCGTTCTTTTGTGCCCGCTTTCGACACTCGACACCCGAGTGCGTCTTTGTTACATTGTAGCTTTGATAAGTTACCGGATGATAGGAGATATAGCCACGGCGTAGTATCGTCACGAGGTGTCAGATCCATCCAACAAACCCGTGTTTTGTCAGCGTGGTAGTTCAATCTCCCCACGTGCTGTTTTCCATGTGAGGAGGCCTGTGCCCAGCAGTGGGACGTTTATAGGCTGTTGATGATGATCACTAAATGAGACATCAAAGCAGCGCCTCCTCGTGACAAACTGGAGTAACCAGGAGGAAAGAAAGAAGGAAAGGCGCAATTTACCATGAAAACTCTCGTTTTCGTTAACGTGTATAAAACTCGCATTTCGTAGTTCTACGATTGTACTTACTTACATATTTTATGGATGCATTTTTTATATACCACTAAGGTGGCAATTAGGCATAAGGTCCGTCAGATTGAAAGCAGTTACGGGCAGTCGATACCTACCGTGTGTGTCTTTGTTACTTGCAGTTTTGGTAAGTTACCGGATTATAGGAGATCACACACCGTGCCGTGTGATGTCGAGGTGTTAACATTCCGCTTGCGATGTTACTAACAAATGTACGATTACAATCTGAAAATAAAATAATAAACGTAGGTATGTGGACTGCCGGATAGTTAACAGCTTGACGTAAATTGACGTCTCCATGTGCGGCAGTTATGCGCATTAGTGGCAGTCTCTCAGTGCGGCAGTTAACGCATTAGTGGCATCGTTTCTACATTGCCGAGCATTGATGAAACAGCGGTTAGCGTATGCACCTAATACGTAATTGAGAATTTATGCGCCACCGTGCGAGGTGCTCAATATCCGCGCAAGTGAAACGTAAAGGTATTTCGGCGGCAGTCCCCGCCGCAGGTGGCGACTCGGGAATACAGAGTGAGCGTCGCCCGCCGCCCGGCCATTACGTGTCGCGATGGCGGCCATTGCTAAGGGAATTGTCAAATCTTTTTAGCTATACCTTTCAGATTTGCCCGAAGTTAATAGCGAATTTGTAATAAAGAAGGTCATTAGTATTCCTTCAGTAGGTCCGTTTTCGACACGGGTTCAATAACCGAAAAAATAGCAATGGTTAAATAAATTGTTGTGTCGCGTGCCACTGTCCCTGTTTTGGCCACTGCCACTGTCACTATCATCACTGTTGCTTGACTTCAGTTAGCGTCTCTGAATGCGGCAGCTATGCGATTCTCTAAGCGACACATAGACGCTGCGCACATGGCTGCGATCTGCTGTCTCTTTCCAATTCTATAAATATGAAAGAGACGGAGTCATTTCTCAGCGCTGCGGCAGCCGCAGCTATCAAGGCTTTAGCTTAGAGAATCGCACGGCAGTTACGTAGCATCCACACCGCAGTTACTTTTTGAGGAGCAATATTTTGCAACATGATGACACGTGTTACAAAATGGTGTTACACAAAAAGTAACTGCTGCGGTGTGGATGCAACGTTAGACACAGTAGTGACGTTATTATGAATCTAAAACTGTAAAGGTTTTTTTAGTTGCAAGAAAATGAGATACTAATATTATTGCTTCTAAGGTTTCTTCTAATTAATGAGTTTCATTACAGATTCTAACTCGAAAAGACTTTCGATGACTTGATATTATCCATTGAGAACTACCGGCCCTGATACCCATTCCTGCCAACTGTGTTCCAATTTATAGAGTACTAGATCCAGTACCTACAGGGTATATGCATAAAAACTGAAGCTTCATGGTCAGCAACTTAGTGTTAGAAGTTATGTTTGTTATCATATCACCAGCCTATAAACGTCTTATTCCTGGGCACAAGCCTTCCCTTAGCCCACCACGCTGGCCCAATGCGGTGTAGTGAGTTTTAACGAATGCCATCTTACGACAATAACCGGGTCCAATGGATTTACGTGCCTTCCAAAAGCACGGACCTTTCATCAGCCTAGTTATGTGCTCCCGTTTCCCGGTTCACACAAAAAGTAGCTCAGTTAAAAAAACGGAAAGTCAAATATGCTATCGGTACACGGAATAAAGTAGTTCGGCGGGCGAATGGCATTGATCATAATATCGACGGAGGCTTAGGCGGTGATAAATGGACGGCCGCAACGTCACTGGCGGGATGACGCCGCCGCCATATTTAAATCGCGCTGTCACATCCGCGCCGGGCTCTATCTTTTTATGCTATTATGTGGCGTGCTGGCTGTTCCATTATGTAATACGTTCGGTGTTGAGTGGTTGGCAGTTGGAGATTTTTGGTTAACGAATGCTGTAGAAGCCGGTATATTAGTAGAGGATCCGAGTATACAACGACCTTCACCGAGCGGTTAATGGATGAAAAGTATTTTATATCAAATTTAATGTGTTAAAAAAAATATTGCGAGTGGGTTGGCTGAAAAACTTCAGTCCAGTATATGATTAAATAAATATTTAAAATTGTTCTTTTTTAAATATTGCACTTGTTTCGATAATAGATAAATTACATAGGTACCAATCGAAAGTATGAAGCCAATAGAATATGCAAACGTTAGGTTGACTATTTTTTTCCTGTCATAACATTGGGTAGGCAGGTGTAAACAGGCAAGTCAATATTAGTAATTTGCAACCGTCTGGTTAAATAAATAAAATTTATGTTTATATAAAGATAAGCTCATTACAAACACACACACACACCAAACCAGTAAAATGTAAAAAACAATTTTTATTAAATATTAAATTAATCATTAATGGTACTGGACTGAAATTTTTCAGCCAACCCACTCGCGATATATCTATTATTTAACATACTAAATTTGATATAAAATACTTTTCATCCATTAACCCTCTCGGTGAAGGTCGTTCTATACACGGATCTTAGACTATATAGAAGCTGGGTAGTTTTTAAAGTATATGTGGATATAAATATGCAATAAACATTTTTCTTAAAATAGTCCACGCGTCCCTTTTTTACACAAATTTAATGCCAGTGTGGCCTACTATGGTAGATTACTTTAAAATGTCAATAATATGTAAAACACATTTTTCATTATATTCAATACACACTACATCCTGGTGATCAGGGAAAACCCAGTTGTTGTAAGTTTGGCACCACTTTTTCGACGATCGATTTCGGGCTCTTGAACAAAGGGGTGGGTGGGCGGGTGCCCATCCATCCAAATAAAGTAGTAAATATAGACGATTAAAAGTGCTTATATTAAGTTTATTGAATAGAGACATTTTGAACTTTGAACTTGAACTTTGAAAGAAGAGCGCATCTACCAACTCACCAACCAAGGCTGGTAAATCCGGTTAAGGTTCAAGTTCCTCTTCTTCACTTTATATCATTATTACATCATCATCGTCATCCTCAGTTTCATCATCCTCCTTAAGCCACTTGTGCAACATTCGTAATTGAAATTATGAAATAAGTAGATACCTGCAAAAAAGTAACCAGTAAGTAAGTTAGTATAAACATTAACTAACAAATTATGTAATAATTGATTAAAATACTTAATGTTTTTTTATATATATTTTAGCGTTTTATTAACGCTTAAATATACTTGAGTAAAATTTTTAAACACTGAAAAAAGTCGGCAACCAACAAAGCAATGTTGACTAAAAAACATAAGCATCAAGCACTGATAAATTTCGACGGGTGAAAACCAGACCTCGGTAGCCAAGTGGTGGTTAGGCAGCCGCCCGGAATGCAGAAGGCTTTTTTCAGTGTTTAAAAGAAATTCACTTAAATATACTTTACTATAATATTTAGTCATATTTAATAACAATAAATTAACCTTATAAATCTAAAATACAATCAAAGTGGCTTACCCAAAATTTGTACGCCAATACTCGCGCGGACTACTATAATAGGCCCGCGACTTTGGCGCTAAATTGCAAATACTTGCATATGTCTAGGAGTTTGGTGTAGTGCTGGCGTGTTAACACATTTTATGAAATAAAGCTTTCCTGGAACCGCACTGCTCTAACATGTAAAACTGTCAAATTATCAACAAAAATGTTAACGTGGTGTAGGCCACGCGTGTAGGACTCCAGTGTTTAAATATTTTTTCAAAGGTTTTTATACAATGTGATTAGGGGTGGTACTTCTAACCCGTTAAGGCTAAGTACTACATCTAAATTCATCGACAAAATAATAATATGGGGGGTCCAACCCCCTCCCCCTATAATTTATGACCATTTTTACTTTATGTATGTATATTTATGAATTATTTTCATCCGTGCGGTGACGAGAAAGAATACCAATCGCCGCCCCTCTCTCCGTCCGGTGGGTGTCGTAAGAAGCGACTAACGGACTCTTTCGAGCGATGATCTGCTCCACTGGTGGTAGGGCTTGACCCGTCTGGTTGGTGACCACCGTACGCATGGTGTAAAACCCGTCAAGTGACTGCTTGTCGGTCGCGTTTCGGGATCAGCCAGCGTATAACCAGAGCTCGAGAGGATGATGCTGCGATGGATTTGGTCTGTAGAGGCTTCCGTCAAACCAGTGCCAGGAGGACTTCGTTAACCTGCCGACCAGGGAGAACCGTAGAAACGGTTGTCCCGCTGGCCGCCCGTGGCACACTACAGGGGCCCAAGCGAGCCTAACCAGCTCGTGAGGCTGCCTCACCATGCCACGCATAATCTCGGGGTGGTCCGTCGTGCCGGTTGGTGACCGGAAGGTGGGGTCCCGGCGGCCATTCCCGGGGGGGTTCGGGGGCCCTACCGTTCGGCAGGTTAATAATACTCGTCTGTGGGCAAATTCCTGGGGAAACAGGCCACCACACTTTGACCATTTGCATTTCCACTCCTAAAATGACAGCGCCTAACAATAAAACTGGTAATACAGCGGTGCACACCCCCACCACAACCTTACCGTTTGAGGTGGAGTTCGCTAACATCCGCGGACTCCATGCAAACCTCAATGCCGTCCACCACCATCTTGAGACGGCACGGCCAGCAATGTTGTTCCTGACGGAGACGCAAATAATCCGCCCTGCTGACACCACCTACCTGAACTATCCCGGCTTTGTGCTTGAAGAATCCTTCAAAGCCAAAGCCGGATTTTGCTTATTTGTTCGGGCGGATGTTTGCTGTCGCCGTCTGCGCGGTCTGGAGGACCCTTCCTTCTCCCTCCTAGTGGTACACGTCGACTTAGGCTCTCATTGCCGTGTCTACGTTTGCGTCTACCGATCCCATAACGGCGACATGGAGACAACTCGACTAATTGAACATCTTAGTCGGGTAGCAGATGATGCGCAGGAGCGGTTTCCATCGGCGGAATTGGTGTATTTGGGGGACTTCAACGACCACCATGAGTTGTGGTTAGGTTCCTCCAAAACAGACCATGCTGGTAGAACTGCCCACGCATTCGCTCTCACGCATGACCTGACGCAACTGGTGAACCAGCCCACCAGGATCCCAGACATAGTTGGCCATGCGCCCTCCTTACTCGACCTTCTGCTGACGAGTCGCCCAGCTGGATACCGGGTGGAGATTCGAGCTCCTTTAGGTTCCTCGGATCACTGCCCGCCAACAGCGGTTTCGAAACGCCAGATTTGGCACTACGCGTCGGCAGACTGGGACGGTATGCGGGAGTATTTGCATCCGTCCCTTGGAGGCAGCGCTGCTTTAGTGGGAAGGACTCGACCGCTAGCGCCACTGCCGTTGCTGATGAGATAGTATTAGGAATAGAATACTATATTCCACACTCCTATGTCATCAGCAAAGGCAGACGCAACCGCTGGTTCAATCGCGAGTGTGCCAGCGCTGTTGAGAGCAAACAGACGGCATACCGCGCTTGGATCAGAGGTAAAGCTCATGGGGATCCCGAAACTCGCTCGCTAAAAGCAGCCTATAATAATGCCACCAAGTCGTGTAAGAGGGCCTACATTAGAGCGGATGCCCAGCGCGTTGCACGAGTAGGCCAAGAACTCCTGACGCATCCTACGGGCAGCCGTAGCTACTGGCGTCTGGCCAAAGCCGTGCAATCCAACTTCTGCCAACCCTCGCTGCCACCACTGAGATGTCCTGACGGAACTTTAGCTCACAAGCCGCAGGAAAAGGTCGATCTCCTGGCCAAACTCTTTGCGGCTAACTCCCGGATCGATGACTGTAATGCACAGCCACCCTCAATTCCTCACTGTGGCCACACAATGTCTGATATTAAAATCAGGCAGTGTGCTGTCCGTGCGAAGCTGCAGTCTATCGATGTCCGGAAAGCTAACGGTCCTGATGGCATCCCAGCAATAGCCCTGAAAATGTGTGCAGCGGAGTTGTCCCCTGTGTTAACGCGTCTGTACCGTCTCTCGCTCTCTTCGGGTTGTGTGCCGGAATCTTGGAGAGAAGCTAATGTGCAACCGATCCCTAAAAAAGGAGATCGGTCAGATCCGACTAATTACCGCCCTATAGCCGTAACTTCAGTGTTGTGTAAGATCCTAGAACGAATAATGAACAAACAGCTTATTCGATACCTAGAAGATCACTCTCTAATTCACGATCGTCAATATGGGTTTCGGCCAAAACGGTCAATGGGTGATCTTCTAGCGTACGTCACATATCTCTGGGGTGAGGCTATTGACAAGCGTGGCGAGTCACTGGCAGTTAGCCTTGACATAGCCAAGGCTTTTGATCGGGTATGGCACAAAGCTCTTCTCTCCAAGCTCCCGGCGTACGGTTTGCCCGCTCAGTTCTGTACCTGGATTGCTAGCTTCCTGCATGAGCGAAGAATCCGTGTCCTTTCGGATGGATGCGCTTCGCGGTTCATGTCAGTGAACGCTGGTGTTCCTCAAGGCTCCGTTCTATTCCCCACGCTGTTCCTTCTGCATATCAATGACATGCTTCCTCTTGGAAACATTCATTGCTATGCAGATGATAGCACAGTGCATGGGGGATATAACGATCACCCAACGGCTGGGCGGGTAGACACCGAAATGAAGCGAGCAAATCTTGTCATTGAGCTCGATCGGGTGTTGGATCTCATTTCTAAATGGGGCTCCGATAATCTGGTGGAGTTCAATGCCAAGAAAACACAGATGTGCGCGTTCACAGCGAAAAAGTCGCCATTCCTTCCCCTTCCCTCTCTTCAGGGTACATCTCTAACCCTGCAGAGCAGTATTAACATGCTCGGTATGAATATCCGCTGCGATCTGAACCAAAAGGACTACATCGAAAGCGTGATTAAAAATGCCTCACGTAAACTCGGTGTCCTGAACAAGGTGCGGCGATTCTTCACGCCTGATCAGTTGTGTCTATTATACAAGACACAGGTGCGGTCTTGCGTGGAGTATTGCTCTCACCTTTGGGACGGCTCCGCAAAGTACCTTCTCGATGCCTTGGACAGATTGCAGCGCCGCGCTGTGCGGATTATCGGCAATGCGGAGGTCACTAAAACTCTCGAGCCTTTGCAATTGCGTAGAGATATTGCGTCACTCAGCGTCTTTTACTGTTTATATAATGGCGAGTGCTCTGAAGAACTCTTTGACCTCATCCCTCCTTCTCCTTTCCTCCATAGGAGTACGCGTGCTGCTCTCCGGAGTCACCAATTTACAGTCTCTAACATTCCATCACGCACAAAGAAATTTGGTGACTCGTTTCTTTGTCGCACTTCCAAAAGATGGAATAGTCTACCAGCACACGTATTCCCTCCTACCTATGACATAGGGTCCTTCAAACGAGGCGTGAAGAAGCACTTTGTGGGCCGGCAGAGTGAGGGTGACTGATGCTACGTCTCTTACGCTGCACCAGTTGTCCTCGCGCCTGGACTTCATTTCCACTTAACATCATCAACATCAGGTGGAGTGGGGTCATTTGCCGCTTGAACAGCCTGTATCCCGTGACAAGTTTCCAAAAATTTTCTTTAATACGAACCTTGTCCTGACATTAAAGGCCTTCACAGACGACAGCCTATAATGTAAAGATGTATATTATAGCACGTTACATCTTACTACATCTTTCCATAGAAATCGTCAGGTGTCATCACACACGACAGCTATAATGTATATCATAGCTTTCTTGTTAAATCCCGAGATGTAAATGTACATTAATATACATTATAGCTGCCGTCTGTGAAGGCCTTTACGAACTCAACAAAAAACAGCCAAATCCGCCGAGCCGTTCTAAAGTGATGTGCGTACAAACATTTCGGCAAATTGATTTTTATAAATATAGATTAATTAAGTAGATACACAAACTTATCCTGCGATAAACCGATTTCTTTAATAAATTTAACGCATATAAAAAGGGATATCAGTGTGTTCTACGAATCTAGCAGATTGGTTAATCGTGCCATCCTCTACAATCTTTATAGCAACAAACCATTGAGATAAAGCGAAAAAGACAGCTTCACCCCCCTTCACCCGTCATACGGAATCAACGGACCAGATAGGAAATTAAAATCATCAATCAAACTAAAAAATACAAAGGCCTCGTTTCCCATTGTCGCCGATATGTTTGCGCAAAAACGACTTTGTCGCATCACAGTCGAAGTAATAAAAAATTCCTGCGGCTGCGTCCAACCTCACTGGAAGTGGTAAGCAGTGATTGATTATGATGAGCGTGGTTGATTCTTTAACACTTTTTGTGGCATTTTTTTGGATATTGATTATTGGAGTGAGACACGAGATATTTTGTCTATTGACATACAATCTGCTTTAACCATTTTAATCTAAAATAGGACTTTAATATTTTTGAACTAAAGTGTTTGATACTGAATAGAAAACTATTATTTCCTGTAGATAATAATACTTTTAGTATCAGTAATTTAATTTACTTCGATGCCTGAACTCTGAACTCAAAGAAATTGACTTTTGTTTTTAAAAATCAAGAAATTTTTTTTATTAATAATCTGTAGTTAAACGGTTTTTTTTGTTTTTTAAATAATTGAGTATTTGTTGACACTATATCTATCTGTTGACACTATATATATCTTTATATAAAACATGATGGTAAATCATTGTAAAAGTTTTGCTTGTCTTAAGAGTTTTGTTTTAGGAAAAAATTGTTTTAGGAAAAAAATCAATAATCTATGTTACATCTAGAGAGCCATATGCGGGTGCAAAAAAGCTTGGGCTTTGTGATAGGACACGTAATACGCTCACAATTGGTTATTGCGATGCAATGACAGGGCGGTTTGCGCTCGGATCACCGGCGAAAGTGGAAAAGGACCAGCGATGTTTTTTGGCCCACGCTATTCAATCGGGACATTGAATTGCGTTCCTTTTTATTAGCCCACATGGGGAAAAGCTAGGCCGATGATAAATAGAGATGGTAAACTTCGAAAAGGTCCAAAGGTGGAAACACACTTTACCCGGAATCCTCAAATAATAAGGAACTGGCTGTATAATCACTGTCAGAAGACAGATTCTAGAATGTTTCTAGTTGTTATGGCGATAGACTTCATAAGACTATAAGTGTTGGATGGATGGATGACCAATAGGTAGCCTGATCACTAGACCACAAAGTACTTTTGTATATAAGTTACACTAAACGAAAGAATCGAAATATTGTAGTTCAGTCACCCGACAAGCAAGGTCACCTAAAAAATTTGCTTATATAGAGCTTAGAGCATAGATTAGGTATTATATTCTAAGGTTTAGAAGTTGTCTATTTATTTTAATATTACATTATAATATGCTGATTGCATTGCATAATAGTTTCCCGAGTAGGTTTGATTAATAGCAAATTGCGCGAGATTCGAGCGGAGGTCGCGGCCGCGGCGAGTCATCGCGCAGTCGAATTCTTAAAGACATTAATTTAACCGCTGTTGAACGCGTAAGTAATACTGTGTGTAATGTTAAAGATTTTAATGATTTTACAACTTTTCTTACAATTGACTTACGTTTTTATAAAGTCATTTTAAATTTGCTTTTTATTTTGTAAGTGTAAGCAAAAGAAAAATTTCCAAAAATTTTCTTTTATACAAGCTTTATATTGACAATACAGTTTTACGGCTGAAATTAATAATCAATCTATGTGTTGAAATGAAACACTTTTTACGGATCAAAACTCGCGTTTAATTTACTACATTACAT
This sequence comes from Scoparia ambigualis, assembly GCA_963921215.1. NCBI lineage: Eukaryota > Metazoa > Arthropoda > Insecta > Lepidoptera > Crambidae > Scoparia > Scoparia ambigualis. The sequence goes on along the minus strand of OY992502.1, from coordinate 23,283,430 downwards.
AGTTTTTTTATTTTCCTGACGTTTCGAACCCTTTACAGGGTCTGTGGTAACAGGGATTGGTCTGGATTAAGCAAGTCTTCCTGTGACCATGGACGCTGTAAAAGTGTAAAGAGTTCGAAACGTCGTGAAAATAAAAAAAATATGTAATGTAGTTAATTAAACGCGAGTTTTGATCCGTAAAATATGTTTCATTTCAATGTAGTGCTCGCCTAAACCTTAGAAAACAATATTTATGTGTTGTTTTGCCTGCTAGAGTTAGAAATTTGACATAATTTGTATGAATCTTAAATCAATTTTCTAAGTCTAGTAGGCAAAGAAGCTAGTTTGCATATTAATTTCGGTCGTAGAACACGAAATTTTGAAATCTTTGCAGAATCCCCCATGGATCCTGCAAAGGGATTGGAATGCTATAAGGTAAATAAATATAGAGTAGATAATTCAAAGTTCTTAATTTTTTGTTAGGACTTGTTAAAATAATAAACTATCTTTATTATTGAAATTTTGCATTCACAATGCTATATAGATAACGGATAAATTGTTTACTAGAAAATCAACCAGTCTCAGGAAGCTCGAGTGGGATTCGATCCCACGACCTTTGGATTGCCGGTCCACTGCTCTAACCGCTGAGCTACCCAGAGCCCTGGGACCCCAGGGATACCGGGTCTAGTAAAGTCTAGTAAACATTTTATCCATAACAAACTATATCGCGTAACTAATAAAAGTCAAACTTGTTCTTTTCGGACAGCGCTAATCGCTTCATCTTATAATCAAAAACTTTAGTTAGAAAACTTACAGTTTTGACTTTTATTAGTTACGCATGCATACCTAATTAAACGTTCCGTCGGCTATTTATTAACTTTTTCTTAAAATGGTAGTGTGCTTTCAAATGTTTTAAGCTCACAGTCACTAACTATTGCATTATCAAAACAATATATAACGAAGCTTACAATATACAGCTAGCGCAACTTAGCTAAAAGTCGGTACCTAATCTAAATATACCTGCCTAGGATACCTACAATACTAAGCGGTTATTGTTAAACACTGATAAAAATGTACTTAACATGAAACGCTAAGAACGCAACGAAAAACAATTTTGAATTTTATACAAGAATACAAATAAACATAAAGAAGACATCATGAAATAAAACAAAATTCATCGGAGCAACAGTATTACCCTGCCGATCGGCACCAGGTCTCTTTCAGCGAGCAAGGGTTCGCAATCCTCAATGATTCAACAGTTTCCATTGAAAACTTTATTCGAAGATTACTCCGTTGTATAAATGTAATAAGCTTCGCAGTGAGTGACGAGATTAGACCCCGAATTTCACTCAGGCATTAATGACATTTTCAGTCGGCGCGGTCCGTTGTTTATGTCGACACAATGATTTTGAAAGTCATTTTGTCGAGGAAAAATGTCGTGGATAAACATTGGTTTTCGGGGGGGTTATTTTGTATCGCCGCCGCGTCGTGTGGCACGTAACAAATGCGAAATGTGTGTTGCCGTTTGTTTATGCTCTGCTGGAAGAGAGTTGTTATTTTATGAAGAAAAATAACAACTCTCTTCCACGTATAGGTACGTTTAAATACGCTTAACAAATAAGCGGGATTGAAAAATATGTTGGAGAGGACTATTTGGTACACGTATTACGTGGGATTTGGCGGGTGAAAGCCGGTAACTGGCAGAAAGATGACGAAAGTTTACCTAAAGCTAGGAAGTGAGAATGAAATGTATGTAGGTACCATCAGTTTCCTATTATTTACATATATAATCACGACTATTATCCCCGAAGGATTAGTCAGAGACAAGGCAATGAGGACAGCAAAAGCAGTCCTCTACCACAGTCCACTTTTCACCAAATGGCGACTGCACATGTGCTCAGCGTGACAGGTGGTGAGCCCATCGCCGCTCTATGCAGTTGGATGTATGTGCAGCCTTTAGTCCGTTAGTCGCCTTTTACGACACCCAAGGGAGGAGCGACACGGTTCTATTATTTTATTTAATTTTACGAAAATGTATGAAGTCGGTGCCAAAAGCTTGAATGATACAACTCTGTAGGAATAAAGTGACCGACTATTGTATGCTTCTTTTATTCTTGATTTTTATGTACAATTTACGGTTATAGGACCGATAAAGTTATTCTTATCCTCCTTTTTTGGAAGACAGTTAACACATTTTGAAGAGTTTTCTTACTTAGCTTAACTTCTTGCACGTAACAACTAATAACGTCTTATTTGTTATTAGTTGTGACGTGCAATGTCTAAGTTGTGTATTAGAATATTAAAAATGGGTGTCTCTTTGTTATATGTCACATATAGTTAACAATGAATAATAAAATCATACGGAAGTCAAATAAACATCATCACAGCAATTATTACCGACTGCACAAACTTGTAATGTCATTAATAAAAGTGTATTTGTTAAACAAAAAAGGACAAAAAGCCGAGATCTCAACGATATATCGAAACTCATTCCGGCGCACATTGGCTGTGCATGAAATTTACATGGAATTTTGTGCTTGTAATAAAGAATGATGAATTGGGCTCGCAATGGTAATTATGGCCAACAGTGAACGAACGCGCCAATTTTAAATTTGGAAATTCAATAAATTTATAACATTTGCCAAAAAAAGGGTATTTATAACGTTTTTTATAGTTATTTGAGATGGATACAGCAGTTGTTGGATACACTTGTCGTTTATTCAAAACTAACTGACTTGTCAACGATTTCAACAGAAAGCAGAGTAAAGAATTAAAATAAATAATCATGAGTCAGCAGCGAGCGAAAAAAAAAACAAAACAAGAGAAGTAAGAACCACCGTACTGCTTTTGTTTAATTGTACTTATTTATGTAGTCTTTGCGTAATTGTCACGAAATAATAATAACATGATTATACAATGTGATAGGGGTGGTACTTCTAACCCGTTAAGGCTAAGTACTACATCTAAATTCATCGACAAAAAAAAAATATAATTCCCTCTATAATTTATGACCATTTTTACTTTATACGACATCAACGGTTTCATACGTCGGAGAAACATGAAAAAATTGGCAAACGGTAGTTAATGACACTGGCTAACTAATAAATTACTTTGTTTTGTATGTTTGAGATTATTTTGGTGAGAAAAAAAAATCAGTACTTAATTATTTTGTGATTTAAAATCACTTTTTTTCAGTCCATATTATTTTTTTTGTCGATGAATTTAGATGTAGTACTTAGCCTTAACAGGTTAGAAGTACTACCCCTATCACATTGTATATATACTAATATTATAAAGCTGAAGAGTTTGTTTGCTTGAACACGCTAATCTCAGGAACTACAGGTCCGATTTAAAAAAAATCTTGCAGTGTTAGATAGCCCATTCATCGAGGAAGGTTATAGGCAATAATTTATTAAAGGTACGGGTACGGGTAGTAACCCGTGCGAAGCCGGGGCGGGTCGCTAGTTCCTTTGATAAAATACTTTAACTACTAGCTCTGTTAGAAGACCGTGTCGCGTAGCGGTGAAAGAACACTACCACCCCCTCTCTTCCCCTGGGTATCATAAAAGGCGACTAACGGACTAAAGACTGCACATACATCCAACAGCATAGAGCGGCGATGGGTTCACCACCTGTCACGCTGAGCACTAGTGCAGTCGCTATTTGGTGAAAAGTAGACTATGGGTAGAGGACTGCTTTTGCTGTCTTCATCGCCTGGTCTCTGACTAACCCTTCGGGAGTAACAGTCGTGATTTTATGTAAGTATTATATATCTAAGAAGAGCTGTCGCACGAATTCGTCTTGCGTCCAAAAGGGTGCAACTAGGATTCAAAGCATTTCGCTTTTTTCGAATGCTCTTAAGTATACTATTTTTATAGTTACATAACTTAAAGTATGTTTAGTAGATGTTTGACTTTTATGTACTTAAATATGACGTATCTACATAATATAATATACATTCCGTATTTTGTTAGGAGAATAAATAAAACAAAAAAAGTGTGTCAAATGGAAAGCTGTGTTCTGTCCGGGAAATGGGTGTAATGTGTAAGTATATTTATAGTCTTCCTTTTAAGGAAATTTGTAGTTTTCCTCAAAAGGAAGACTACAAAATATATTCTATGTATAAAGACTATAATCGTTCCTCAATATTTTTTGTTTTTAAACCAGAAACTTTCGAGGTTTGTTGATACGTCAATTTCAACCACTTGCTTTTATCAGATGGGCTGAGATTTTACATTTTTTTCCCACTACGATGATAATGAGAGATTCTGTAAACTTAACGATGTAGCAAAGTATTTTTTTGCTTTAAGACATTGACGACCTCCGTGGTCGAGTGGTTAGCACGCCGGGGGTGGTGTCGCGCCATCTCTGAGGTCCCAGGTTTATTTCCCTGTCAGGTTGATTTAGAGAAATCTGTTTTTTCTAAATTGATTTCAGGTCCGGATGTTTTTTCTATGTTTATGTATATTTGTCCGCTATCTTACCATATTAACCCCTCAAACCCCAAGCGGTCGCATGAGGCCGCACCTACAAAAACACACTTGACTTTATACCTTGTTTTCATAGACTTACAGACTATTTTAGTATGAACAAGGTCGATTATTTCGGTTCTGTGGTACATTTTATGCATCGTGATCGCAAAATATCGCATAGTCTTGTTGCACCAATTTATGTGTCTAAAAATTTCAACGAGTGAGTGGTCGAGTTTCAGAAGAATACTCATCTTAGTCTAGATAATTCGTGTGAGCGTAAACAAAAATTAATTAATTTAATTAATAGATTTTTTTATTATACAGTTGTTCCTACTTGTGTTTGAGTGAAATTCAGATTGGTACAACGATCTTTAAAGCGTGACCCCAGGAACATAGAATTTGAGCGGAAGATAGCTTTTAGAACTAAGAGGCCTGTCGACTATCTTATTAAAATAAATGACATTGATTCGTTTCTGTAATACAAAATTTTCGCATTTATATCGCCAATGTGATTTATGTTTCGCAAAGTAACATTATTCTAAAGACTTTTTGCCAACGGACACAAACAAAAAACAAAATACAGCGCTACAATATACAGAAGGCTAGCACCAAAGAGGAAATTCCTCCGCACGGAACAGTAGCAAAATAGTATCGTGACAAAAATCCATGCCTCACTGGGAGCCGGTAAATCAGGCCACGAATGAAATCCAATTACCGCCACAAAAAACTATTAGCTCCCTTCCCCACTGCCGCACATGTGGGCTCTCGTTTCGCCTACTACGCGGATATTCTGTATTGAAACAATTGATTGTTTAGGCTGTTTCTGGTCTTTCAAGATGAGATTGAAACTTTTTCTATTGTTTTTAAGACGAACTGCAACTGCTTTGTCTTGGTGATGCAAACCTTTGCCAACCGCTTTTGCGAGTTTCTTTTGGTTTACTATATAGTACTGGTATTTATCAAAAATAAAATACTCATAAATGTCCTAACGAAAGCTGTAGCTAAAGTAAAGAATGATAATATACTTAACTATGACCTTACAAATCAAATTAATAATATAGCTAGTATTTTATGAAAAGTTATCCAGTTTAAAGGTAAATACGCGTTACGTATGTTAAGTTACTTAGCTAAATTAATACTGTTAGTAGTTTTTCTAATGTCTAACCAACATTTCAAAACGTCGTCCTATTTCGGTAGACGATTATATTATTAATATACAAAGGCACTCTCGAGAAACCTTTAACTTATACATCCTAAGTGTAAATGTTCAAGTTTTTCTGCGAACGTTGTACGAGCTAATTCTGCGCTTCAGGCCCACGATCATTATTATTATAATATGTATCACAATCATTATAAGTAATCACTATTTTCGTAGGAGCCGCGCTCTTATAATTTTCGGTTCTGAACCAATTTAGGCATTAGTGATGTGGTGAAATTCTCGTTTTAGGAAGCACCGTCATTAATCAAGTTGATGCTGTAGTCACTTAACAGTATTCTCTATTTGTGGATATTGTCTTATTTAATTGCGATTTGATAGTCAGACAGAATCTGGAAGGAGATTTTGACAATGTAATTTTATTTTGATAGTGAATATTTATGGGTTACTACATTTGTTGTGGTCTGGTTTTCCCATGTGCTATTTTGTCCACATGTATATGCCAAAACCCAGCAGTGGGTCGTTCATGAAGATGAAGTATTATGTGCTACATTCTATGTAACTAACTCGATATTTTTTCGAAGCGATTAGATCTCGATCGAGGCACTTTATAGGCCGGCAGAGTGAGGGTGACTGATGCTACGTCTCTTACGCTGCACCAGTTGTCCTCGCGCCTGGACTTCACTTCCACTTAACATCAGGTGGAGTGAGTAATTTTCCGGGCTTAATAAAAAAAATAAAAATTATTATAGATACATAACATATCCGGGACCAACGACTTTAAATGCCTTCCGAGGCGGACTTCAAAATACTTTTAGTTTTTAAGAAAGAAAGATCATTTTCTTCATATTTTATGTTGTCTCACTTTCTTGCAAAATAAATTCTATTTCATCCTATATGTTTAATTGTTTAATTAATAAAGAAGTTCATTTGTATGATCAGAAGTAATGTAGTTTAAATTATCATACTAATCTTTATAAATATCGTGTAAAACTACGGTAGGATCTCCATTCGACATTAAAATTAAAAGATGATATTATGTTGGCGTAGCTTCCTCCGTCCCAGGGAAACTTCGTTAGAAAGGGTATCCCGATGCATGTTTTAAAATAATCAGTTTCCGTGTTAATTCTTAATTTACTGCTTGGATGGCATCGCAATAATCCGATTGTGCCACGCCGCAGGGTAAAAACTCACTGGACGATATGTGTGGGTATTAGCCAAGTAATTGCCCTCAGCAACCGCGTCACTACTTTAGGACACGTCTTTTTCTGGTGACGTGGTTTTACGACTAGAAAAAAGAATTTTGAATTTGAAATAGTGACCCAACTGTGGAAATGTGTTTGGACTATTTCTGGACAAGTTATGTGCGGATGTAGCTGGTTTGTAAGATCTGGGGGCTTGTTCTTGTATCTTCAACATCTATCGCAATACCTTTCAAGTAGAGGTATACATTGCTTCGCTAGTATGGTTATTTTAAAATTAGTTTTGAATTAGCAAACTAGCTAGCAATATATTTTAAAGGTACCTATCGCGATAAGTGTTTAAGTTAGACCATAAGCCTGTACAATAAATTATAAAAAATGAATTACAACATATTTAACCAGAATAACACATAACGAGGTGATCTGCTATAAACACAACGAGATATCAAAGATTTTTCAGTAAACATTATTACTTATCTAATGGAAATAAAAATATTATAATGTAAGAAACAACTGAGACTTTGAAGTTTGTCCCATAGTAAAAGTTGCTTATGCTGTTTTGATAGGGTTGTTTCATCCTCTTTCGGGATGTTATTCCCTATCCCGAACAACCTGTTAGCACGCAAGTGCGCGTTTGTTTTGCAGAAAGTAACTTGTCTCAAGAAAATGGACTCTAATATAATCTAAATTATAATTCAATGACTATGCGAGTCATGGAATTATAATTTGTTTATCTTAAATTAACACCGAGCTATACTTTCCACCTGCAAGAACTTGTATAAGGCTTTTAGTTGTTTTTTGTGCATCTATTGTAGCTGTAAGTTTTCCATACATAATAAGAAACAATTTCACAAGGTCCTTTACACACAAATAAAACACACTAAAAGTAATATTATTAAGTAGTTAAACCTTAAGTTTTTATAAGTCACCTAATTAGCGTCTAGAAATAGAAGTCTAGAAAACAGTAAGCTGAGTTAAGGTCTCCAATTAATATCAAACGAAGCGCGTATAATGGAATAATAGTTCTTGTGCGAGTTTTGTGAATACATTAACTTATATGTTACATGTTAATGACGTTACGATTAAAAATTAATCGCTTCATTTAAGTACCATGCTTGAGAGGAGGTTCAAGAAATAATATTTTTTATTGTACATTATAAGTAGACAAAGATTAAGTTAATAAACCTACTAGAGCGCCGTAAATAAATATGCTTTAAAATTTCTATTGAATGTAAAATTAATTGGACTAACGATGAGTATATTTTGAATATATTTAGGTATTCACATATTATACATTATATATTGATAACCGTGTCGTGTAGCGGTGAAAGAATACTACCACCTTAGAATAATAACATATAGAAGGTAAGTCCGCGCACCCATTTTGAAGCACTTTTTTTGGAGCCAGATATGGCTCCAAACGCCGAGTTTTCAATGTACACTACTGAGTTACAAGCGTACGTGTGCGTGTCGCCGAGCGCAAGCAAGTAATCGTCACGAAAGTGTGAATCGGTTTAGTGCTTCACTTTTGACAGAGCGCTTGTATAAAGACTATCTTTCTATACGTTATTATTCTAAGACTACCACCCCCTCTTCCCTTGGATGGCAACTAACCACCTGTCACGTTGAGCAAAGTGGACTATGGCAGAGAACTGCTTTTGCCTTCCTCATTGCCTAGTCTCTGACTAACCCATCGGGGATAATAGTCGTGATTATTTGTAAGTATGTATGTATCTATATATCGGAGAAAAGCGGGTACTTATGTTTTTAAACTATGCAGTTGGTTCTGCCATTTAAAACAATGTAATTATAAACGTTATTCGTCTAGCAAAAATACTCTAGAGAATTTAACCCTAATAGCAATATCAAAAACTTATTACTTTAATTTCTTATACTCAACAATACTTATCGAGAATAGAATGAAAAGAACACTAAAGCAGATCAATTATTTTTATTAAAAGTAACATAGGTTCGACTTACAAGGTGTGTTCAGCCCAAAATTCCGACGCAGAATGCCCGATAGTGATGCCGATCGATAGCTCACTATCGATAGTCTATCGATAGTTCTACTATCGATAGTAATTACATTTGGTATAATGGTATATATTTTATATTTATCAGTTTGAACACGAAAATCACACGTAATTCTTTGAGACACAAATAGAATTGTTTACCTACCAACCTTACGAAACCTTGCAATACTATAAAAAATTCACAACTATCGATAGTGAACTCGTCCCGGGTGACAATAGTATCGATACTATCGATACTATTGCAAGGCAAGTTATCAATAGTATTACTACATTTTGTGCTATCGATAGTATCGACACTCCAAGGGACGGATGCAAAATACTCCCGCATACCGTCCCAGTCTGCCGACGCGTAGTGCCAAATCTGGCGTTTCGAAACCGCTGTTGGCGGGCGCGATGCCAAGGGCACTGTGCTGGATATCAAGCAGTGATCCGAGGAACCTAAAGGAGCTCGAATCTCCACCCAGTATCCAGGTCGAGTAAGGAGGGCGCATGGCCAACTTTGTCTGGGATCCTGGTGGGCTGGTTCACCAGTTGCGTCAGGTCATGCGTGAGAGCGAATGACCTGACGCAACCGCGAGCGAACCTAGTTCATTTATTTGTTTACAGTTTTGAAGGAAGAATAAACACCGCTGTTGACCTGTATGAGGCTGGCCATTTGTTAACAGTTCGACTTGCTGTTGTAGGTGACTTAACTTATCTACAAGGGCAGTGTAAAGCTGCAATGAAGAAAGTGACGTATTTGTTAATATAAAAACATAACCTCGACGAAGCTGTTGATTTCCAATTTTTCCTCTTCAAAGCCTTTTACTATAGTTTACAACGTTTCTTGTCTTTCGGAAAACGATGGACACCTTGATTTTTGTAATTAAAAGCCACACATTGAGGCATTATCGCAATATTTATGAAAATGATAACAACTTGTCTATGAAACTGACAGTTCAATAGGGTACCAACGCTAATGCGCCACCTGGCGGGAGAAAAAGGCAGTGATACACCCCATTGCTTTACAATAGTTAGTTGCTAATTTATTAGAAACTTGATGTAAATACATGCGCTTTACTTTAATACTTTTAATAACAAAAATCGAGGTGTCCATCGTTTTCCGAAAGACAAGAAACGTTGTAAACTATGGGAAAAGGCTTTGAAGAGGAAAAATTGGAAATCAACAGCTTCGTCGAGGTTGTTTTTACATTAACAAATACGTCACTTCTTCATTGAAGCTTTACACTGCCCTTGTAGATAAGTTAAGTCACCTACAACAGCAAGTCGAACTGTTAACAAATGGCCAGCCTCATACAGGTCAACAGCGGTGTTTATACTTCCTTCAAAACTGTAAACAAATAAATGAACTAGGTAAGTATGAGTTTTGTGATCCTTGCATCAGTAGGTGTGTGAAGTATAAGTTGCCAAAACAGGTATTTTTATTACCTTTTTATAAATTCCTGAATATTATGTTGAGACAGACGTGGCAAAGCCGTGCTAGCATTTATATCCTTGAAAGTCTCAGCAGGTGGATGATCATATTTGTCAACATCTAGACAGTCTTCTTCTACAGCACCAAATTTATAATTTCGGTCGTATGATTCCAGTCTGCGACAAATAAACACAATATTGAATAGAAATCATTATAAAGAACGTATGATTGTCGAATTCGGCAAGTCATTATTTACGACTATCCCTTACTCACCTCTGTATTAAATCAGCCTTTTTTCCTTTTAAAGATGCTTTCCGCTTACGTAATTCGTCTTTTAATTGAGTCACTGATCGTGTAGAATACATTATTTCCAGCTAAATTATAATAAATTCGCAAAAAACAAATGTTACAACTTGTCAATAAAGTACCATTGCCGAGAGCACCATCTACAAAAGTTTTGAGTGACACACACCCCATTGCATTGCTTATATAATTTCTTATTTAATTAAAGCTTATTAACAAAAAGTCAAGCTAAGCAAACTTTGTAATAGAAATTAAACGACTTCCTAACACCACAGTTGTTTGTTGATCAAAATAATTGTTCATTATTATAATTTAAGAATACAATTCACAATTTACTATTATTATAACTAAATAGTGTGTTACGATTTTACAAAAGAGTTTTGGATAAAATTATTCCGTTTATAATTTGATAACAAATAATCAATAAACAGTCAAGACGAAGCTTTGGATATTGAGTGCGGCGACACGGCCATTCTGATGAGCAATGCGTGGTAAATGAAAAATAATCTTTTTGAGGCTAGGTACTTCCACAGTACGCTAAGCCTACTTGAACTATTTTTGAACTTAGCACTTTAGTAATAAGTGTAAGTCATGAACCTTAAAGATTAGTATAATTAAAATAAGTAGGAACTATTCATTCCACGTGACTATACAGAACATAAATAGTGTAAATAGTAATAAACATAAATAATAAATAGCATTTGGATACTACTGCTCAACAGTATGCAATAAAATTGCAGGGGAACATAGGGTGGTGAAAGGTTGCTGCTGTTGTAAACAGAGGCTCTATGGGGTTGTGGTATAGGTCCATGCTGTGCTCTGGGCGGTCTCTAACGCCGTGGTACACATAGGACTATATTTCTTTTAGGATAGGACTTACTATTGATCGTGCCTTTACCAGCACGCCAACATAATTTTATAATTGTCTACTATTTTAGGCCCCACACACACATGCGAATAGCTATATATTATTTTTTATTATTATTATTATTTTTTAAATTATTATTATATATTTTTTTAATAAATTATGAAAGTAAATTACAAAAGTGCCTCACCGGGAACTTTTTAGTCTTCAAGAGGTTTGCGTTTAGCTGGCCTGCTTACTCGCTGCCTGCTCGCGCGCCGTTAACGCGTCGGTGCCGTTGAAGCAGATGTAGATCGAGTCAGTCTCGACGGCCCGGGTAGTCGTTCGTGTGGGGGCGACACGGCTGCCTAAGCGCCTGCGCCTGGTTGTGGGGCGCGCCGTAGCTGGTCATGTGCTACTTTGCGAGGACGCCCATGGTGGCCGACTACCTTTTTCACCAGGTAGCGGTCATTCTCGAGAACCCTGTGAACTTCATAAGGCACACTAAATTTTAGGTCTAAAGAGGTCTGGTTCTTGGGATTGTTTTTTATCAAAACAAAGTCTCCTCGTTGAAAATTGTGAATCCTTGCGCGACCCTTATCGAACCTTTCTTTATCTTTTGCGGATTGTTCGGTTATTCTTCGTTGAACAAACCGTTCTAACGCCTAAATATCTATTGATGCATTGTCGAAGTTAACCAAATTTAACAGCTCTGGCTGCACACATTTTGATCGTCGTGTAAGGAGTGTGAGTGGAGCAGTACCAGTAGTGTGGTGTACAGTACAGTTCAGGGCAAGCTAAAGACTTTCCAATGCAGTATGCCAATCCGAGGTTTCATAATTTTTTATCATAATGAGACCGTTCTTTAAGGTTGCCATGACTCTTTCCACCTGACCGTTTGCTCTACTCACGCCTGGGGATATGGCATGTATTTCAATACTAAACCTGTTGCAGTAATTTTTATATTCGTCTAGGAACTCTCGCCCGCCGTCAACTATAATCTGTCGTGGGGACCCAAAGAGGTGAATTACCTATTTTAGGGCAGCGAGAGTGCTATGCTGGCTTTTATCATTTGTGTGACGTAGTAGTACATACTTTGTGTAGGCATCGATAGTGACCACAACATATTCATGTTCGTTTGGAGTGCCAAGCTTTCCGGTAACATCCATGTGTAGGACTTCGAATGGTACTGTTGGCTTATTGATGGTGTGCAGACGTACCTGCGTAGCTCCCGAAGTTTGCTTTGATGTTCTGCATTAGTATGCAGTTGTCAACAAAGCCGCGGACCGCAGTACTCATTTTATCAAATTTGTAAGTTTCTCTAATTTTATCGAGAATCTTTCCCCAACCGGGGTGTTTAAGCGCACAATGAAAAGTATTTATAAGGCTCCACTGGAAAGCCTTTGGCACAACGATTAGTTTCTGTTCACCTGACATTTTATTCTGCTTTAAAGACTTTTAAACATTGTCTTCTAAGAGATAACCGGCGACTTGATCTCCGTTATGCAGTGAGTCTATGATGGGTCTTAGAATAGCGTCACGACGTTGTTATATGTTGAGCCACTCCAAGTGGCTACTCAGGACGTTGACGGTCAAAGGCTCAGGATTTCGACTTAAAAAGTCAGTATGCTGCATACGCTCGCCCTTCCTGTATTCTATGTCGAACTCAAATTTTTGTAGGTAAGCCCACCGCCTATGTATGCGTGGTAGAAGGTCTTGTTTGTGCTTTGAAGCTTTGAAGTTTTTGTGCGTTGATCAATCTGGTCTGCAATCAATGGTAGCGGAAAATGAGAAAATGATCACGTATCGTGTTAGCGTTCAACTCTCGGTAATCGATGCACATACGATCGTTACCGTTTTTCTTTTTTACCAAATTGATAGAGCTCGAGTAGGGTGATTTACTTTCGTGTACGATTTTATTGTCAATGAGTTCTTTTACTATTTGTTTTACCTTTTCACGCTCAACCGGACTTAAACTATAAGGCCTACGCTCGACAAACTTGTCTTTATTTTTTAAACGAATTTCCAACATGCCCTTGTTCACACGAGACGTTGTAAAACCGCACGTAAATAGATCGGAATACTTATTAAGTAAAATCAAAAGTTTTTCAATGTGAGTACTATTATTCAAATTGTGATTAATATTATCAAATAAAGAGCTCTTACATTGTAATTGCATTACACGGGGATGGGAGTGCAATGTTGCTTTATCATGGGTTACGACAACACTCTGACCAATTTCATACAGTATATTTGCACCAACTAGAAAGTCTGACGTCATTTCATAGTCTGGCAAGACATAAATAGTAGATTGATAAACAAGGGGCTAAAATGACCCATTATATATGAGGTAGTTTTACTCCCGAGCTTTAGCGATGGAGTAAATAGAAACAGAGTTTTAATGGGTTTTTAGCGCCGTGTGTTACACTCTGCTTTTCACTACGAATGCGAGAAAATAAAACAATCCAATACAATATAAATTGGTTTATTTTATTAAAAATTAACCCGTTAGTTGCTTTAACGACACCCAAAGGAAGAGAAGGGTTGTAAGTATTATTTTGATGAGCCCAACGCCGCTCTATGCTATTGGATAGTAGGTATGTGCAGTCTTTCTATCTCTTCCTTTGGGTGTCGTAAAAGGCGAATAACGGGCTAATGACTGCACATACATCCTACAGCATAGAGCGGAGATGGAATTATCAAAATAGTACTACCAACCCTCTCTTCCCTTCGGTTTCGTAAAAGGCGACTAATGGACTAAAGACTTTCTGCCCCTAAAAACCAAGGTTTCTCTTGTACAAACCCTTATTCTCCCGATTATTGATTACGCTGATATTTGCTATCCCGATTTAAATAAAGATCTTCTAAACAAATTGGATCGCCTTCTCAATAATTCAATTCGCTTCATCTTTGGCTTACGTAAATACGATCACATATCATCTTATCGCCTCCAGCTGAAATGGCTGACCATCCCGCAACGTCGTAAGTCCAGGATTCTCTCAACTTTATTCTCAATTTTAAACGATCCTCACTCTCCCTCATATTTAAAAACTTGTTTCCCTCTTCTCAGCTCTTCTCATGCCCGGCACCTTCGCTCATCAAACAATCTTCTTCTTGCCACTCCCCTTCATCACTCAGGTTTCGTGGGCAATTCCTTTACGGTACAGGCCATCCGTTTATGGAACGCTCTCCCTGAAATAGTTAGACGGGCCCCGAGCAAAATTATATTTAAGAAAAGGATCTGCGATATGCTTCTCCAAGAGTCTTCATCATCCTCGTAAGAGTTTTCTATCACCGTATCTTTATTAAATCTAAGTAAGTTCATGTAGTTTATATTAAAATTGCGTAATGTTATTTATTGTATAATTATTTACCTATGTAAGTTGATTTGTGTAGTTTATTTGATAATTCACAAGATTTTGAATTGCACCGCCTACAACTCTTTCTGCCTAGCCCTAAGGTTGACTGGTAGAGAATGCCACTTGGCATTAAGTCCGCCTTTTGTACATTTTGTTTTCTTTGTGCAATAAAGATTAAATAAATAAAAAAAATAAAGACTGCGCATACATCCAACAGCATAGAGCGGCGATGGGTTCATCAAAATAATACTACCAACCCATTTCTTCCCTTGGGTGTCGTAAAAGGCGACTAACGGACTAAAGACTGCACATACATCTAACAGCATAGAGCAACTATGGGCTCATCAAAATAATACTACCAACCCCTGACTTTTATTCGATGTCGTAAAAGGGGACTAACGGACTAAAGACTGCACATACATCCAACAGCATAGAGCAGCGATGGGCTCATCAAAATAATACTACCATTCCCTCTCTTCCCTTGGGTGTCGTAAAAGCGATTAACGGGCTAAAGACTCACCACCTAAGCACATGTGCAGACTGTGCAGTTGTTTCTTGCTGTCTCTGTCTGTGTTGTCCATAGATTCAAATGATTACTAATTTTACCATAAATTTTAATAATAACTATTAGTTGTTGATTTATGTAAACAGTAATAAGTCGAGACTTTATTCATGATTATTCTACTTATGACTAAATACTTTTTCGTTTTTGTAGGCTCATTGTCATGAGACAGTCAAAAATTTAAAAAAAAATTACTTTTTTCCCTAGGGCAAGAAAAGCTATTTTAGCCTCGCTCTAGAACGCTACAATGACGGTCTTTTTGAGCAAGAGGAGTGAAAATTCTATTTAGACATTAATGTCATCAATGACACATATTGTAGTCAAAGAACTCATTGATACAATTGGGAATGGTCCTATACCTCGCAAGCAACTAACCGATTAAGACCTACGCCCCGGTAATTTATTAGCGATCGACTCACGCATGAATAAACATTCAGCGCCGCTATCAAGAGCACAATGCATGCGTTCACCAAAAGACAGTTTTCCCCTGGAAAAACCTGGCGTGTACAAAATTGACTGCAGTGTTGGTAGCTCTTATATAGGCCAAACACAACGTACAGTAGCCTGTCACGTAAAGGAGCACATTAAAGCAGTTAAAAATAACGACACTCAGAAATCAGCCATTGCAGAACATCTTATTCACTCAGGACCGAATCACTAGATGGAGTTTTATGACCTTCAGATTATTTCGACAGAATGCCACTATGTACCAAGACTGGTCAGAGAAGCTATTGAAATAAAAAAGCATAAAAATAATTTCAATCGCGAAGACGGGTTTAAATTTTCGAATGTCTGGAATCCAGTGATTCAGTTATGTAAAAACCGCAAGAATCAAAACGGTGGCGTTTCTTTGATACTGTGAGTTATGTGTGCCGTGAACAAGTTCGAGTTGACAGTGCGATCGAAAACAGTGGTACGGGTGTCGAGCGCAATAAACGAACAAGAAAGAGGGTAGACCGTTTCGTCTGCTCCTAACATCCACCTGCATTAGCTGCAGTTACTCCGTTATCATGGTGCATACAACTGCGCCGAAATATCGGGGACTCAAAACCAACAACTCAGACATGGTAAAAATTCTGTTTTTTCATAAAAATAGATGTTATCTGTTTCGCTTTACGATAACAAGTGTCATATGTATGGCCAGATTTAGAAGAAAAAGAACAATGTCTTTCACTGTGCTTAGATAATGGAGTAGAAGAAGCGGTAAGGTTTTTATCAGTTGAATGAATATTCAAATCGGTAACATTCTTATTACGGCAGTTATTAAAAGAATGAGCATTCTTTTTACAAAAATTACAATACGGAAGGTTCATTCTATTATCAACGGAAAACCTAGCACGCTTTTGCTGAGGTTGGTTAGAATTATTTTGATTTGGACGTTTAATTCAAATAGAAGAGGCAACAGAGATTATTTCGGGGACAGAGGTGGCTCTGGCATTCATTAACTCGATTCTTAGGCGCTCGTCACTCACAGTTCCAATCACCGCCTTAACCGCATCATGTTTATTGACTAGCTTGTCCTTGGTCACGCGTTTCCTTAGAATCCATGACTGTGTTAGAAACTCAGCAATATCTTTTGACGAGTCGTACGAGCGTTCTCTAAACCTGAGAACATGGTAACATGGCAACATGGTATTGTGAGGCTTCGAGCAAAAGATAGCCAAATGCAATAGAACGGTTCCCTAAACGCTGCTCTAATACTGTCGGGGCTGCTTCCGCTGGATCTCCGGATCCAAGAAGCATCCCAGCTTTTTGAGGCCAAGCGCGGAAAACTCCAGGCAGAATTGAGTGGCAGGAGGGTTGAGCAGCGCGTACCCTACACAAAAAACACCCACCCCAGTCGGACGCTAAATTCAAAATTCCCCCTATAGACAACGCGAAAGAGGATGGCGAATTAGCGGAAGGCTTGGTCAAGATATATACAGATGGCAGCAAACTGGAGGGGAAAGTTGGAAACGCCCTGACCTGCTGGGAGGGGTCGGCAGAGACGTGTACCCGGAAGTTCAAGTTGGACCCATACTGTACAGTCTTCCAAGCCGAATTATACGCCATCTTTCAAGCGACCGAAATTATGATTGGCAAAATATTCAAAGAAGCGGCTATTCTGGGCGACTCGAGGGCGGCTCTCCAATCGCTACTTGATCCAGACTCCTCACACTTGATCACGAAGGCGGTACAGGGTAACCTAGATTTTCTGAGAGACAACCACCAACTAGTCTCTCTATATTGGATACGGGCCCACGTCAGAGTGAAAGGGAATGAGAGAGCGGATGAACTAGCAAAGGAAGCCACCCTCAAACTGAAGACCAGAGTCGACTATGACTGCAGCTCCATCTCGTTCGTTAAACGTCATATACGGGCGGAAACGATCGAAGAGTGGGACTGCAGGTATAGAAACGAAGCTACAGCCGCGACCACCAAGGTCTTTTTCCCGAACGGGGTAGAAGCACACGGTGTGGTGAGGAAGATGTCCATCGACCGTTTTGCCTCGTAGGTCTTGACGGGCCACGGGGGACTCTGTGCATACTTGTACAGATTTAAGCGCAGGGACAGCCTCTCGTGTGCCTGTGAACCAACGGCGGACGAGGACATCTTTCACATCCTACTAGAATGTTCAATACACATGCACGATAGGTACACTCTGCAACACAAAATAGACACAACACTTAGTAAAGATACCTTATAGGATATAATTAATAATAAAAAAGAAAGAAAAATATTCATTGAATATGCCAAGAAAATTGTTGAGATAGTCAATAGGAGAGATAAGGACCTATAGATAAGATAGTATAAGAAAAAGCAAGACCACACAGGTGGCAGGATGTAAAGTTATTCTAGAAATTAATGAAAGTAAAAAGTAATTAAGAAAGGAAATATACATGTTTTAAATAAGAGAAGGAAAGAAGGCATATCAACAAAAATTTAGGAAATACATTTTTGTTGAAAGAAATGTATTTAGAAAATTTTTAACATAAGAACAAAGAAATGTACTAGTTAATAAGAAAATAGTTAATAAATATAAGAAAAGAAATGTGTAACATAATGAAATAGAAATTATTAGAAAATAAGAAAGCAAAATATAAGTGAAACTGTGAAATAAAGAAAGAAAGAAATGTAGTATAAGAAATATTGCAATAAAGTAAAAAAAAATAACAAAATTAAAAGATAAAAAAAAAATAGAAAAAATAAGAAAAGAAACGAATAGAGTCGAGCTCATAAAGCTCCGAATTATTTAACCCCATGCAAAGAAAAAAAGACAAAAAAGAACAAAAAATCCTGCCAAAAAGCGTGGAGCAGCAGATTATAAAAAAAAAAACTGAGAACGTCACGAGAGTAGCGGCTTTCAGGCTCAAAAGTCGTAACAATATTTTGGCGAAATTCTTCCCAGGTAGATGTAGTCACGAGCTAGTTGTCAGCCCACACTTTAGCCCGACCTCTTAATAAACTAGTGACTTTCATACGAATGTCATAGTCACTAAGCTGGTAAGTATTTTTTGCAATAGAAATATGATCGCACCATTCACGGACTCCAACGTTACACTGCAGCGTTGCTGGTTGAAGTTGCCATCGCCGGCGACGACATGTCCGACCGGGAGTCGCTCATGATGCACGACGTGCAGGGATCTGATGCGTCAGGTTAGGATATGAAAAGATTAATTATGACCGGGGCAGAATGGAGATCGCCGGAGCGATCCCACTTCTGATATCGGAGAAAAGCGGGTACTTACTTATGTTTTTAAACCATGCAGAACCGTTGGTTTTGCTATTAAAAACAATGTAATTATTAACGTTATTCGTCTAGCAAAAGTACTCTAGAGATTTTAACCATAATAGCAATATCAAAAACTTATTACTTTAATTTCTAAAACTCAACAATACTTATCGAGAATAGAATGAAAAGAACACTAAAGCAGATCAATTAATTTTATTAAAAGTAACATAGGTTCGACTTACAAGTGTGTTCAGCCCAGAATTCCGACGCAGAATGCCCGACTTTCGTAAAGCTTAGCTTAGCTTAGCATCGCCATCTTTCCCGCCAAAATGAAACTTCTGTTCAGCCGATCAAGATGGCGCTACTGGCGCATGTATTTACATTAAGTTTCTATTAAATTAGCAAATAACTATTAAAAAGCAATTGCCTAAATCATGTCTTATTTATTTAAAGCTTATTAACAAAAGTCAAGCTAAGCAAACTTTGTAATAAAACATCTTACTTTAAAACATCAGAGTTGTTTGTTGATCAAAATGATTGTTCATTATTATTATTTGAGATCAAATTTTCAATTCACAATATACTATTATTACAACTAAATAATGTACGATTTTACAAAAGAGTTTTGGATTAATTTACTCCGTTTATAATTTAATAACAAATTATCAATAAACAGTCAAGACGAAGCGAGTTGAGTGAGGCGACATCTACATTTTTTTTTATTAGCACTGTGCGGTGTAAACAAAGAGCCTGTAGGCGTAGTATGCCGATGATACTACTGAAAATTTCTATCATCAGTAGTCTATCTCGGCAGTTTCTCAGTTATAACTAGCTATGGCCGCTCGGTACGTTGTTGTTTGTTTTTGGTAATCCATCCAGTGTCATATCATTGGGAAAATTAACTGACTTAACTCGTAAGATCGCAAACAAAAGATAAAGATAGGATACTTTAGGTAAGTATCTTTATTTATTCTGTGACCGAGGCACTGGTAATATTAACCCCCGACTCTCGTACTTATTGTAACGACTCTACTAACATTGTTGCAATTTGCAACACGAATATCTCAGGAGCTACGACCAACTTGCAAAGTAGGTAATCATCAAAGCAAACTAAACTTAAAATTGTGAAAGCGGAATGAAGTGACGCGTCATGTTTTAGTCAGCCACTATTAATTTTGACATGCAATCAAGTAACAGGAGTATCGAAAGGGTTTAATGAAAAGGAACCGGCACTAATAGTGCACCTTCCTGGAGATTGTGATCTTTAATATTGCTGGAGTGGGCGAAACATTAAATGAGGCGGCGGAAGCCGCGCCTGGCAGGGTTCAAATTGGACGTGTATGTAGTGGCAATACTAGTATATTAGATTCTTCAGACTGTACATACGTGTAATAGTGTCGCGTAGCGGTGAAAGAATACTACCACCCCTTCTCTTCTCTTGGATGTCGTAAAAGGCGACTAACGTACTAAAGACTGCACATACATCCAACTGCATAGAGCGGCGATGGGCTCACCACCTGTCACGCTGAGCACATGTGCAGACGCTATTTAGTGAAAAGTGGTCTATGGCAGAGGACTGCGGTCCTCATTTCCAAGTCTCTGACTAACCTGACTTATCTTGAGGACCTCCAGCTGCGTAGAGACGTTGTTTCTCTTAGTATCTTCTACCGAAATTACTATAGAGAGTGTTCTGAAGAACTTAGGGTAAAAAGTATTGTAGCTACTGGCTAAATGGGTAGAATACCGATTAATAAAATGCGAGTGGAGGGAAAGCCAAAATAGAAAGAGAGGCTTGGCGCACGTTCCTGAATGTTAGTTTTTCGGATAGGTATGAATAAAATGTTTTTGAATTACTTTTCAAAATAAAAAAACATACTCCTTTGATAGTAAATTACACAAACAGAGCAATCATAAAATTTTAAGGGACAAACAAAATGGTTGTTATTTCGCTTTGAGGAAGGGCGAGATTGCCACTAGTTTAAAGTGCATTCCGTTTTAGGTAACTAGAATCTAAATAGGAATTAAAAAATTGAACCTTGTAGATGTACAAATTACTTAAATGTGTAAGTACAATAAACGCGAGTAGAGCGTTTTAATAATTAAACTAATATAACAGCAGTGTCCTTTGCAGCAGCTTTCTAAGAAATCAAAGAGACCAACTTTTCAGTTATGCTTTGAGTGAAATCTCGAATAAAGGGACAGACCTCAGAATGTTTCGATGGGCAGTGACAAAGGTCCATAGGGATTTGTGGGTGCTCAAACTATGCACAAAGATTTTAGTAAGCAAGTATAATTTTTGTCGTAGACGTTTCTGGTTGGACATGTTTTCCGAAATTATAAATTAATACTGGATACATTTGAAACTGTTGATTTTTAAGTTTGTTTTATACTTATACGGAATTTTGAAAGAATTTACAATAAAATTTCACCACTTTACTGTCCAACACCGTATAAACAATATGGCGTCTAACGTCCGGCCATTCAGACAGCTGTCAGAAAGTTGGCCGAAGCTGACCCTGCCACGATTACTAACTTAAACTAATTCTGGATAATATAGATTTTACTAGTAAAAATAGAGGTTTTGAATTATTAGTGTTTCCCAAATTACTTCAAATACTATTGTTCCTATTGTACAAAAGTTTATAGTTACTAATTCCTTATGATGGTATCAGCAAATTGAAATACATCTATGAGGCCAAACAATAACACATCCCAAGGGTTTCGGACCGGAACTTGTGCCCCGATCCCCTGCAAGCGAAACTTGGAATTTATTATGTCTGATCTTAGTTAATAATTCTAGAAACATCTTTAAACAGGATGTGGTCGGACATCTTCCGTAGGTTCTGTTATCCGAATCATGGGAGCTGTTTAATATCTCTAGTGTTTTGTTTGGGTCACTGGTGTATTTAGATGTTGTTGCTTGGGAAAACTATATAACATAATGTTATATAGTTACGGTACCTACATTTAAACTAGACAACACCACCACGATAATATTTATTGATCTATTTCTAAATAAGAAAATTTTAAATCCCTTGTCGAACAATTGGAAATACGATCAAGACAGCTTAAAGCTTTATGATAAAAAAAAGTTAATAATATGTTAATAGAATTGCGAATTAAGTTTCTTTTGCTTATTTATCATAAGCGAGTTATTCCAATTACACTGACATTAGTGGTTGTAAGTGCACGCCCGTGGTTAACAAAAGTACTCAGCAGCATTACTGGTGAATATAAAATGATATTCGGTAATAAATTAGCTCATCCCCAAGTTAGACACGGACGCGTCGCCCAAGTTGTGATTGCGTCCTCCAACTCCGCCGCACTCGATACCTTTGTGTTTGCCGCCTTTGTGCGGCGCGTTTGCTCTGCACTCGCTCCGTGCGCCCGTGCATGGTTTTAATCAAACGGATTTTCTTTATTTTCCTGTAAAATTTGAGTTTGGGTTTAGAATGCCACTTGAATTTGTAACGGTGGGAGAGACTAGACTATATTTGAGAAGTAACAACAAAGACAGAAAGAATCATCTTTCTGTGTTTATCGTCTAGTTACAAGCCAAAGTGCTTATCCCGCTCTATGCTAGAGACGACTGCAGAAGGCATAAGCATAGTTCTTTGTTCAGTATATGAAAATCATCATCATTGCCAGCCTTAAAACTTCCCTAACCCGACAACTCGCATTAATGGTGGGTTAATAGGCCTTAATGCTACTGTTGTCAAACAGCAATTGTCAGAATTGTCAAAAGTTACAAAAAAAAAAACAACTTAAATCACATGGTTTCCTACACATATTACGGTGATAAGGCGACAGATTTAAATAAGATGTTGGAAGCTAGCTTCCTCTTCTTACATAAACCTGTCGCTGATACTTCTAAGCAAAGCAATCATGTATGTAGAATCCTTTACATTGCCATGTAGTAGTACATCCAGCTGTACTTACAACAAATTTCCGTGTCACAGATGACGAAATTCCTCTGTACAAGGCGGCAGCGGTAATCTTCGTCTCGGCTCGAGTTGACACCTCGTGAGACTAACGAAGTTCTTATAATCCGGCGTGTGCACCTCCCCTAATCGAGTTATTGCCTGCATCCCGAGCTTAGCGACGCTCGCATATTACCTTAGAATTTAGACGACTCGTAACTGTTAATATTGTATTACAGGCAGGCGCGCTGAAACTGAATTTCCTATTTTGTGTGTACTTCAGTTAACGTCGGTTTTAATCTTAAGCTGTCTTTATTATAATTGTAAAAAGAGAACCACCATCAGTTTCGAACTCAATACCTAATATAATATTAGTAAAGCTCAGTTTTTTGAAGGGCGCGTTTGCCGATATAAGCTTAACGCACAGAAATAAACGCTAGTCTGAAACCTTTAAGCTTGAATTACTATTTACTTTACTTTAGCTTTTTTGAAAGGATCGAGAACAAAACAGTACTAACAGTTGAAGAATTTATTGAGACACGTGTTAGCGTTTGAATTTTGAAAATCGGCTAGTAACTTTTATTAGAATTTTGAAAGTTGTTAAAGAATCGGGTTTTTGGAGGGTGTTTGTTTACTAAATTGTAAATATTTCGGAAAAAAACAGACTTAAAAAATGAAAAAAAAAAAACGTTCTAGGGTATTAGTTTAGCTACAAAATGTCGAAAAAATTTTGAAAATCGTTTAATAATTGTGACCTGTAGGTGGTCCCTTTAGATTTTGAAATGTAGAAAAACGGGTATTCCGTACATAAAAGTTATGTAGCTTCTATGATTATTGACCGATCGTCATGATAAAGGTGTTGAAAGATGTGAATGCAGGCAAAAAGTTCTCTGTGTTGTACATTGTTTGTGACCATAGATGGTCCCTTTAGATTTGAAATTGTAGAAAAACGGGTATTTCCGAATTTAAAAGTGATGTAGCTTCTATGTTAATTGACGGATCGTCATGGTAATGGTTTTAAAAGATGCGAATGCTGGCTAGAAGTGCATTCGAGTTGAAATTTCGAAAATCTAAGTGAAATTCATCGGGCGCCTTGGCGCACTATGAATGAACTTTCCTTGTTGTAAAAGAAAAGAAAATGTAATTTTCTGTGTTGTGAAGTGTTATACATTCGTATGTTATAATTCGACTTGTAAGTAATGCAGATGTGTAATTTTAGGGAAGTATGTCTCAATAAAAATTTCTTATTATTCAACTTGTAATGTGTTATTCAAAATAAAAATAAAAAAATTCGTAAATTTTTGTATTCATTTTCTTGCGGGGACTGCGAAATCTGTAATTTTTTGTATTAGGAGAAAGTAAACGAGCAAATAGAAATTCGATCTAAAGCATGATAAATATGGATACTTAGGTACGCCATTAGTTTATAAATTAAAAGTAGGTAGTGTTGATTTTGTACGGGTTGGACAAAACCACGCCAGCATAGTTAATAGTGCAAATGACCAGGGGTCCTACTGTCACCTATTAGAGCAGTATTACTTTATTCTTACTATGCAAAATTCGTAGGGGAATTTATATATTAAGATAAAAGTAATACTGCTGTAAGTGTTGATGGTAAGGCCCTGGTATGTCAAAAGGTGCGGAAAAATTGTACGATACGTAAGGTACGAAACCCGCTCGTGGTTGTTTTTACGATTTTTTTCCGAACAGCAGGATAAAAGTAAATTTAAAGCATTGAGTTATAATGCAATACGTCTTTAAAGTAACTTTTACATTCTCACACCAATTACCTACCCAAGTTTAGCTTCTTTTGAAACTTGTTTTTATTGGTTAAATAACGTATAAACATACTTATTATTACTATTTTTATATTACCCAGACCCGAAATCATTTCTAGTCATAGAACTATGCTTTTGACACATTCTGATTCGCATAGCCAAAGTCTGATGGAGTTTTTCGTGTCGCGTATACTCGTATAGCGGTGAAAGATTATTACCACCCCCTCTCTTCCCTTGCATGTCGTAAATGGCGACTAAGGGACTAAAGACTGCACATACTTCCAACAGCGTAGAGCGGCGATGGGCTCACCACGCTGAACACTGTGCAGTTGCTGTTTGGTGAAAGGTGGTTTATGGTGGGGGACTGCTTTTGCTGTCCTTATTGTCCTTAGTCCCTATCTACTGACCTCAATAGATAGGGTATCGCAACTGGAACTACGGGTCCGGTTGTGTTTTCAGAGGTACTACGGGGTTCCGGTTCAAGCCCCCCGCTGGTCGTGCTTTTAACCAGGCGCCTCCGGCGGGATCCGGACATGGGTTGGACTCGTAGTGGCGTGTGGTTAGCTGTAGAGCTTGGGAATGTTCGTCTGTCCTGGTATTGTGTGCCAGGACTTCCAAACTCGTGCACAGCGAGCGGGGCCTAGTAGCGGTCTCTGAGGGGCCAGAAGCGAAAAGTCCTGCGGGGAACGTGAGTTTCCCTTATAGTTGGCAGCTTTGTCCGGTGGTTTTCATTGGACATTGGTGTTGACATCTCCGGTACTAGTCTGGAGAACTAGTAGAGGCGTCCTCCTAGATGCCGTAACCTCCGGTCCAGCCAGCCGCGTAGGACGTGGGAACTGGCTAGGCGCCCGGATGGGTTCCGAGAAGTGAGTGTGCTTACTACTCCGCTACCAAGGTGGACACTTGGGAGTCGACTTTAGAGTCGACGACCCTAGCAGTGGCAACTGCGAGTTGTGCTCTTCGTGCAACGAGAAGTGAGCGAGCTCGACAGCTCCGGTTACCTATCTGGACAATAGGCAGTGAACTACACGTGTTCACGGGGATACTCTCCCGAGACACTAGTCTTATGAGTACCGAATGAAGAGCGCGCTGCGGCGGGCACTGTTTTGTATAACCTAACCTTGTATAAATAACCTAACGGTTGGTCTCGAGGTGCCAGTACAAATAAACTTAGTGATGTAAGGAGAGGGGATGTCCTTATTGCCTAGACTCTGACTAACCCTTCGGGTATAATAGTCGTGATTAGGATTTATGTATCTATGTATGTATGGAGTTTTTCTGCAATAAATTGATGAAGGTTCAAGGTTCAAATACTGCTCGTGGAAATATTATAACTTTGTGTTTTTCCGATTTGAAAAATTAATCTTTACACAACCAATTTTTTTATAAACTCAAAAAATAATAATATGTAAGAGATAATATTAATGTTTAGTTTGTAAAAAAAAATGTTTCTGGAATTAACAATTAGGTAGGGCAATGTAAGGTATTTAAATGGCTTCCAGGATATTTTAATTAAGTAAACGTTCTCAATTGCTTAAATATTACAAATATCATTTTCCACGAAATTGAAGGAATGTTACCCCTTATAAAATGAAATCAAATGTAATATGTTTATAATATTATTATACTACACGTTCAAGATTCGAAACAGATTGAATTCGTAACATGAGGCTAAAATTAATTGAAAAGTTACCAGTGTAGATCCCAGTGACGAAGGTTCCATACAACTCGATTCCCACCGGCTTCCCTTCAGAAGTTTAGAACACAACCACTCTCTATTGTAATTGAGAAATGGCACAATCAGTAATTGTAAAAGTACATACATATATAAAAGAAACATTACAAAACGCCTACACTATGGACATTAAATCAACAAAATTTGCTTTTCAACAACATATTGCTATAAAATAAGCCGCAGGCGCGATCGGCTTTTTGGCAGTTAAACTTCTATACAAAATATACGTCATGACGTCACATAAAGGTCAATAAACCCACCCGCGTATTAAGCCGGTAAGCCGTCTTTAACCGAGTTACTTGATAGAGAAAGTAATACAATTTGCGTTCGCGTGAGCGAGATAGAGGAATATCGTTTTCGGTTTGTGTTCTGTTGACAGATAATTTGACGTAATTGCAATTCACCATGCATCATTGAATGCAATGCAATATTTGAATTTATTAGTTAGTTTCACCTATTAGAATTTATTTCTTGGTATAAAATAGTGATTAGTATTGTAGTTGGACTTTGTTTATTTGTATTGTATGTAGTGTAGTGATGAAAGAAGTTACGAAGACGTACGTTGTAATTAGGTATTTGCGGTAAGTAGATATTGTAATATGTTGAAACTACGTATTTAGAGTAAGTAGATTTGCAAAGTAATATGTAGAATTGTAAGATGTCGGCATTAATAGCTTTAGATTCTTCCCGGCTTTTATGATAATTTCTTAGCGCACTTTGTAAGAAAGAATAGATGAATAGCTTTAGAGTATAAGTAGTATTATTAGTACTTAGTCGATTAAGTTTTGTTTAATTTACATTATATCATCATTTCACCACAAACGGCTTTTATCAAAGCCACTTCTATTATGGCTGCAAGACACTGTTTCAATATCTCAGTGCTTACACGTATAGTAAAAGTGGACTGAAGATACATCTGCCAATACAAGACTGAAGCCAGGATGCCAATCACACATTTTCGGTAAGGACTCAAGACTGCGTGCCCGTGCTCGGAGTAGGTTTTTTTTTGTTTCGGCTTACCTCTCTCAATATTTCACGCTTCGCCACTGGTAGATCCTATTATTTTGCACAAAACAATGTATGGAAAAATACTACAGCACGATTTAACGACCTAAAAAAGAAAACCCTAAACTTAAAACAAAAGAAAACTATAAGCTAGCTACTCGACAAGGGCGCGTTCATTTACTTGTCATTGTTATCGAAATACTTCGATAAAATGGTGGCAGCTATCAAATAACTAGGTTTCTCTGCAGAGAATCGAAACCGGGACCTCCTGCACTGAGACCTTTGGTCTAGCCACTAGAGTTTAAATTATATATTTTATATTTATTAAATAAAATAAATAAATAATAAATAAATAAATCTTTCCTACAATCACACCAATTATCTAGCCCAAGAGAAGTTTCGAAGAAACTCGTTAAATGGTTACTAGACAACGGATAAACATACTTAAAATACTTAAATACATACTTTTTATAAATAGAAAACACCCAGACCCGAGACAATTTAGAAAAACAATAATTTCTAAGTTGACCCTACCAGGGATCGAACCCGGGACCTCAGAGATGGCGACACCATGAAAACCGGTGTACAAACCACTCGACCAAGGAGGTCGTCGTCGTTAAATAAAAAACAAGTCGTACCACGTGACGAATTTTCATCCTACTAAATTATAAACGCGAAAGTTTGTAAGTATGGATGGATGTTTGTTACTCTTTCACGTAAAACCTACTAAATGGATTTGGATGAAATTCGGCATACAAATAGCTTATAACCTGGATTAACATATAGGATACTTTTTATCCCGTTAATTCCTACTAATATTATAAACGCGAAAGTTTGTAAGTATGGATGGATGTTTGTTACTCTTTCACGTAAAAACTACTGAATGGATTTGGATGAAATTCGGCATACAAATAGTTTATAACCTGTATTAACACATAGAATATTTTTTATCCCGATATTCCCTCGGGAACGGGAACCACGCGGGTGAAACCGTGAGCGGCCGCTAGTTTAAACATATTTTACATAAAACTTGTCTTGGCAATTGCAAACACAACATAAAAGAATTAGCCCGAAAGATCGAGCCGTTCTGAAGTGATGCGCAAACGTATGTTCGTAGCAGTTGATTTTTATTTAAATAAATATTTTTAAAGCTACAACGGCTAAGCGGGATTTAATTTATCGTAGCAATATTATAGTAATAAGTTTTAGGTTAAGATTAGTAACTAAGCCAAATTGTGCTACGTCAAATCAATTCTTTGGACTTTGGCTATCCAAAAAAGATGTTTGTTTGTCAGAGTTGGGTCTTTCTTACGTCGCGTCATCGGTTAAATTGTATCACCGCATTATTTCGTACCCTGTGTTCGTACCCTACGATAAAGTAAGTAGCAGAGTAGAAAATACAGAGGTACAAATTAGTCCATTTCTCCTATGCACTCGCACATGATGCATTGATTGTACCCCCACATTAGCCGGCCACGCAGTAGGCAGCCATCATCGGCGTAGCTACGGGTACATGTAATTGAATTCCTTCGCAGTCAAAAGTTAATAAATAAGAACGCACGGTCATTTAGCCGTTATTTATGCGACTCTGTACCGGGAACTCCACCGCGTCGCTCCAAACGTAATCGCTGAGAAATTGCGCCGATCGCTCCGCAGCCATCCGTCAATTTAATATTGTCAGTTAAACGCGAACGCGATCTTTCGGAATTAATAAATAAATGCTGTTGATTCGTCCCCTGGCTTATACAATATGTGAGGACTCGTTTAGTTTTCGTTGAAGTAAGACAGTTGGCGTTTGATAATTTTCAAGATATATATTTTTTTATTATTCAAAATACGAAGAACGATCTCTGAAAGGTTCTTAGTTTGTAACAGCATATTACTAATCTTCACTTGACGGAGAAAGATAATTGTATTAGCATTAATACATGTTTTGGTTTGGTAACCATCCTTTATTGCACACAACTTGTTTAACTTTTATAACAACAAAAAAAAAATTGGTTAAGTAAAAAAAATTCAAAACACAGCCTTATAAAATTAATTATTTACTAACCGATGCATGTACTGGGTATACACAATATTTCAACAATAATAATAAAGTGAGGAAAAATTTACGTATATAAAAAATAAATCACAGTGTAAGTAACACTACAAGTTCTGAATGTTTAAGAAATGTGTTTTAAAACACTAATGAAATCTAAAAATATTTACCACAAAACATAGAAGATTTGTCAAGAAGAATCGAACGATGGGCTATGGTTCCGTAATTGTTGTTTGACCTTTTTTTTGAGGGGGTTATTCGTAGGAATGATATTTCAAAGTGTGAGACGTTCAAAATTCGCTTTTCTTATCATGAAACAATTGAGAACGGAAATTTAAGAAGGCTTTTTTTGGGGATATCCGTTTTAATATTTTTTCATAGACTCACTGTTGTATATGTTGAGTGTGTGTTAGTTTCCCCGAAGTGTCCAACGTAGTGGGCAATTCTGCACCCTTCGTCCATTTCCCCGTTAGTCTACTCGCTCCCCGTTCGTCCATTTCCTCATTCGTCTATTTCCCTGTTCGTCCATTTCCTCTTTCGTTTATTTCCCCGTTCGTCAAGTAATATTTTTCTAAGTGGTATTGACTTCAGTAGGTGTTTAAAGTTTAAGATTAAAAACTAATTTCACAATGATCAGCCCAGACTTATAAAAAAATTAAATGAAAATAAAATTACATAAGATTAAAACAACAAACACAAAAAGAGAAAAAGTAAAATATGCATTAACAAGTTAGTGTTAAGAGTATAAAAGTGGTTTGTGATTTTATTTCTTTTTAATAATTATTTAGTTTTAACTTGGTAACGCCCAAGCTCAGCCAATCCAGCGAGCAGTAGGTACTAACAGCAAAATGTGCATTACCGTGTACAGTATTTGTACATGTCTAAACTGTGAAGATTTGTTATATTTTATGTTTATTTTTTTCTTATATTTTATTTTCATGTTATGAATTTGAATCTTTAATGACTAAAGATGAACCAAAATTCCACGATATCAAAAAAGTGATTATCCTTGCTGAAACCACGATCCCGTTTCGCAAATGGTTCAGGAAGGAAAATGACTTTATTTTTACTTTACAATTTTATTTTATTTATCTGAAGAAGAAAACCTTATTATGCAGTTGTTTAAATATGTGATTTTGCTTTAAAAATGTTATATTTAATTTCAAAACTAAAAAATAAGTGGAAAATACGATACCTTTGAAATACGAAAAGACGATGAGACTTGCCCAAGCTTTTTTCCATCTTTAAAATGCTAAAATTACAATTTGTAGTAATATTTTCTCAGTGCGAACTACCACAGAACTCTAATAGTAAAAATCATTAGACATAATAAATAGGTTTTTAGATAAGACGAACGTGTCGCCACTCTACGCTGCCCGCAGCAATTTCTACGTAATTAGATATTCGAATGGCCATTGCTATCAAATTGTATTATTACATTAACTTTCTTTACTAGACGATTATGCTTCTTTGTAATGTATAAAGCAATAATTATATAAATTATTTTTATCTCAAACATTAAAACATTCCTCAAAAAAACACATGTTTTTTCGTAAACTATTTTATTTAACGACACGTATACGTGCTAGACTTGAGCTATGATCATCCAGTTCACAGCTTAAGGCAGACAAATATGGGCAAAGATGGAGGAGGCTGTCTACCCTACAGGGGCCATACAATAAACTATACTTACTTATTTACTTACTATAAATATCTTATAAATGTACTTCACTGACTAAAAGCACGCAGTATAATTTTCGCATAGTGTTACAGATCGCCTAATGCAAGTTTTATTTATTATTCGACCACGTTAGCAAAACAATAATTTATACAATAATATGGCCAAATTGCAACTCATTCAGTTTTTTTACGAGGAGGCGCTACCTAAATGCCTTACAAATTTTCGGAATTGTTACATAAAGTGATCGAAAGGTTAAATAACTGGTACCAACAATTAATGAATTCGTGTCGCAAAACTAGTTATCGTAATAAAGGCTTACTTAAATATAGTAAAATGTAAAAAAAACGACTACCTCAGCTGCGTGCCCTCTCCTCCGCCGATGTATTGGTTAAACCTGTCGAAAATCAACGCGTTTTGCTAATGTTTATAAAGCAACATTGTCTCATTTACATTGTAAGAGATTCGAATGAAATATTTTTGCATTTAAATTTGCAATTAGTAAGATAAGACTATTATGTTTTTTGTATACTGTTTGGGAAGTAGATACAGCATGGTCTCTCTGAGTAACAAAGACGATGGCCAAGGCGACTGCATACGTATTGGGTGTTATTTTCTGGCATACAGCCCAGAAGGGCGGGCTAATGGCCGGCAGCACGCGACTCGCACTCCGCCACAAAATGCAATTGGCCACCGAGTGGCTGACCGTTTAATTTTTAAACTTTTTTTTTTCATTTCAATTAAATGTCATGGCGGTTTGGCTTAAGGGATGGATTGACGACAGTTTCGCTTTCTCACTCCAACACAATAAAGGAGTTGTGGTGATCTATGGTTGATGATCAAATGTTTTATTGAAGATCTTTGTGATAAAAGAAACAGAGTTATTTGTCAAGATTTTAAAAATAGATATTAATTACCTATGTGTGTGGTTACTAGGTATCGGTTTAATATTTAAGGGAATAGTGAAGAGCTACTCAGAAGTACCTACCATTATTGTATGATGTTAAGATGTATTGTTGTCTTGTATTGTTATTTAAATTAATACTTAATACAAACGCAAATAGATCAGTCCTATTTTATAGTTAGTAATAAACGAAAAACAAATCCAATAAATTCCAGCGCTAATTTCATAGGAACAACAAAGACGTAACGGCCAGTCGCCACAATGTCAGGGTAATAACAAAACAACGTTGTTGCGGCCCCTTCCCCCCTTTACCCTGCCTCAGCTCAGCCCCGAAATTCAGTTATAATTTCTGTATTTTACCGTGGCTGGCCACCGTCAAACAGAAACTGCAAACAAACGCAAGCTCCGAGTGTGCCACTACACAGAATGGCTGGGCCACGAAAGATATACACATATTGAAGTGAAATTAGTTTGACGCTACCCTATTTATTAGCATAGGTTTTGCACGCAGCTTCGCTTGCGTTAATTTTACGAGAGAAAGAGTAATCTCTAACCGTCTTCAGGTCACCATTTATCTATTTACCAAAATTCATCAATATTGGTTAAGCGGTTTAACATGAAAGCATAACAAATAAACAAGCTCACTTTCGTACTTAGTCTTATAATATTACGAGTATAGGTTAAGATAGGATATACATATCCTAATAGATACTATAGATTTTGACGAAAAATTTTCGCAAGCGAAACTTCGTGCAAAAGCTATGCTAATAATATGGTAGTGTCAAACTATTTTTTTTATATAAGAAGGAAGCAAACGAACAGGCGGGTCACCTGACGGAGAGCAATCACCGCCGCCCATGGACACCCGCAAAACCAGAGGAGTCGCAGATGCGTTGCCGACCTTTAAGAAAGGAATAGGGTTAAGGGAGGAATAGGAATTGTGAAGAGGGGAGGAGGGGGGGATCTGAAGTGGTCTCCGGAACTCCAGCACCAAGTGCCATTATTTCACGCCGGATATTCGTGACAGGGTAGTATTACCCCGGGCGAGCCGGCCCAAAACGTGTTGCAACGCAGCGTGGCTCTACCACTCAGTCAGTGTCACTCATTTAGCACCACCCAGGGGTCATGTGTAGGGTCTCAAGGGTAAACCTACGGACGCGAGTAACTTTAACCCCCAAAATAATTTCACTTCAATATGTGTATATCTTTCGTGGCTCAGCCATGCGTGCCTCTGCTGGGCACAGAACTATAGTGCTTGGCAATAAAACATGGATAGATTCATAACCGCCTCTGTGTTTAATCGAGTGTAACAAAAAAGATCCATAAGTAACGGTTAAAATGTTCTTAGCATTTTAGGCATTTCTAATGCGACCACTTTCAGAATCATGCCGTATAGGTTTACATGTGATGACAACTCCAGGAACAGGAGCTGTGGTCAATCTACACTTGATTCAAAAGTACGTATTATTATTCGGTTAATGGTAGAGCTTGCTTAAAGTCTACCTGGCTACTTGCCACCATCTAAGTCTGTCGCCAAAACTACAACGTTATTAATGTTTCAATGGTTGGAGACAAAATAGCCAGTTCCTCTGTGGTTGAGCATTCAAGGTAAAGTGCACTTCCGCACGCATCTTTAGTTTTGTAGTCATTTTCTATCTGGTGAAATAAAAGTCAAGCGTTTCTCCCTTTTTTGTGTAAAAACGTAGGTTCTTGTTCTTCCTGTCTTGGTCCCATTTTACTTGGGGTCGGCGTAAAACGTTTTTTATTTCATTCTCCTCTATCAGCGGTCAACTGAACAGTCAGTCCCATTTCGTTCATATCGTCCCTTACACAATCCATCTAACTTTTCTTTGGTTTTTCTCTCCCTTGTCCATCCATCAACACTGGGTACCTTTATTTTCAATGTTACATAGATCGGAAACAAGCGCTCGTATCGTCAGATGGAACAACTGACTTTACCACATAACAAAATGTGTAATGACGCCATAAGGTTTAATCTAATGCCAGTAGCAAAATCACATTTGTAATTTGTAAAAAAATGGACGGACGACCCAACAATGTGCCGACACCGAGACGTTGAAAAACTAAATAAATTGATCATGATTGACATGTAATCAAAAACTGGAGCACCACTGTCACTAGGATTGTACAGCTGTGTTTTTGTCATCCAATAACGTTTTTACTACATTCGCAGTTGTAATGTACAAGATACCAATTCTGTTTTTGTGCTGTTCCGTTTATTCGGAACAGATTCCGCGCGGCCCGTTGCGAAGTTGTGGTCGTTTTTAGTGTTTTTATTGCAGTGCGCCCTTTTTTTTTAGCCTAAAATTTTGACGTTTACGACAGCGATCAATCATCACATCTTGGCGCCAAATTATTGTTATTGGACCATCGGAGGGTTAGGTTGTTGACTTTAACAACAGTGTTTTGGGCTATTGTCTATTATCATGGGATATTATGGTCTGACCAGTTCGTGCTTGACCTTCTAATTGGTGACACACGTTGGTATTGATACACGTAGTGTTGTTAACAGTTTTGATTGTGGTATCTTGAGATAACTCTTGACGGTTGTTCAGATTGGAGATTATTACTTTTTTTTAAAAAGGTTTTGTCATACATGCATAAATGCCTAAACAACAAAGAAGTAGCGAGATTTAAAATACTATTATTTGAATCTACTATTTTAATTAAGATGTTTATATCTGATCTGCTAAATCTATTTTTGTAAAACCAGACTATCTTAGTCATTTAATCAGATAATCCACTTAGGCATTATTTTACGACATGGCGAAAGAAAAAATAGGTGAAAAGTGTTCAAGTTAATGTCCAGCTCCATTGAATAACATAATAGCGATCACGGAGAATCGTTTACGGGCATAATAATCATTAAAATGTATTTCCATTTTATTCGGACCCTAAATCGGACCTCTCCGATTATGATCTCTATATTTTTAGGGATCCCTTGGAGATTAGTTGTGACTGTTATGTGTTTTGGATAAATGTTTAACACTTAGAACGCGGCACCACTAGACACAATAGAAATTACATTCATTGGGCACTGATCAGAGCGTGGCTGCAGTTGAATGGTTAAAGGCCTGAATCTTGAATATAGACTTCTATATAGACTTGTGTAACATTCTATTCAGTAATAAAGGATGTGTTCTATTATATTTGTAAAGACTATCGCTTACAAATGCCTATTTCGAACAAAAGCTTAAAATTTTCTATAAAAAACTGTCACTTAAAATTACTTAGGGGTTATAATATAAACCTCAAATATTTGATGAAAATAGGTAAGTATTTAGTACTATTTTTAAAAGTGCTTTTGCGTTAATTGTTTTCTACTAACACATTGTTGTAAAAAAGGAAGTTATTCGAGCCATACAAAACTATGACTGTACGGAACCTTTAGCGCGATAGACGTCTTTCTTATTTAAAATACATCATCATCTTTTTATACAGAGAATCATATTCGGATATGGGGAATGAAAATAAAAGCAAGAAAATGTTTTGTAACGTGTAATTTTGGTAAATAGCTATTCGATACGTATCAAATCGTTTTGGGAACTGAATACGGTTATATTTTAAAAAAATTATACGTATTCAATGTATAAATTTCGATTGTGTTTTTTATGTGTGTTATGTATCGACGGCATTGGTGGGTTCCGTATATAGAAATTCATTTATAAAGTGTATATTCGTAACAAGAAACATATTAATTGAACCATCCTGAAGTTGGCTGAGTCTGATTTCTTTCAAGTGTCCACTATGGAATGGAATAAATCTTATTGGAACAACATTCTAAGTATCTCTACTGTAAATAAAGACATGCGTTGTTTAACTAAAACACATCTTTATTGTTTTTCCACATTAAGGTCTTTTTTAAGGTTTTTCTACAACATGTTTGAAAGGAAGAGGACGTATCATTAAAATAATACATTTAAGTAGTCTTTCCAATTATCACTGTTATTTGTGGAAATTGCTTTTAAAACATCAAACTAGAGGGACAGTATACTGTTTAATGGTTTATTGTTGTTTGCACATTGCTAATATCAAAGTTAGGAAATAATACTGAAACATCTATCGATTAATAAGTGTTGAAAGATATTTATTGATAAATTTTTATTATGTTTTCTCAAAGCCTAGTAGTTCTAGTAAAGACGTGGGACTTTACTGTGAATTCACGTGGACTAGTGCACGTTCATGAACATTTAACGGTTCATAATCTATTAATATTTCACAAGAACCAATGACAATGAAAGACAGTGTTTTTTTGCGTCGTCGTTTGAGTGTTATACTCGATGATTTACATTTTTTTTGTAAATATAACAATACTGCAAATTTACTTTTTTACCTTACCGCAAAGAAACACTGTCTTTCACTGTCATTGGTCTTTTTATTGTATTTGTATCGTTTAAACATACCTGTTAAGATGTTTACGTAAAAAACAGTAAGAAACAAAAAAATGGATAGAAAAGACCATTGCCGTAATAACATCAGAGTACCTACTAAAGACACATAGACTGCCACAAAACCAGGCACAACAGAACATTGATAATTTGTCGGTCATCATCACGGAGCCTCATCATCAAATCAGGCCGTATCAGTACACTGCTAGACATAGACCTGCAAGCGCTAATCCTAATATTCGACTGTCCTAACTACGACGGCCTGCAAGCACTAATCCTAATATTCGACTGTCCTAACTACGCCGGCCTGCAAGCACTAATCCTAATATTCGACTGTCCTAACTGCGCCATCCACTACATCGAGCAGAGGCCAACTTTTTCTATTTTTTTATTCCCTATGGGTAAGCAGTGGGCCTTCATCACACTTGATGGTAAGTGGCGATGAAGCCGAAGTGAAGGAAGAAGACTTTAGATAAGATGGTGGTAGCTAGCCAGGTGGACTTAACAAGCCTTTCCACCAACCAAACCGAGTACACAAAGATGTACTCCATGATGGGACTCGAATCCAGGACTGGGTTTAAGACCGGTGGCTTAGCCTTTAGACCACAGAGGCGGTTGGAAACCAACACACCTCATTATCCTTCAATATTAATATTGATATACAATATGTCCAGGGATGTGGTAATAAAACTTTAGGAGCAGTATCTACAATATATTTTATCTACGAAAATACCCCATAAGGGGGGTAAATTGTGTTTTGTTATTGTTGTTCAAAAAGTGCCCGAATGTAACAAAAACTGTAAAAAAATACTTTCTCCTTTCGGCAATTAAAAAAGGAGTGGTTTGATAGCGTGTTTTTTGTGCCTTTAGAAAAAAAACAAAATCGAGCCTCTACACGACGTAGAATTGAAAACAATAGTCTCTGCAGTCTTGTGAGGTTTTTGAAATTAACTCCCCATAAGGAGTATTTTCGTCGATGAAATATATTGTAGACTAGCGGCCGCTCGCGGTTTCACCCGCGTGGTTCCCGTTCCCGTGGGAATATCGGGATAAAAAGTATCCTATGTGTTAATCCAGGTTATAAACTATCTGTATGCCGAATTTTATCTAAATCCATTCAGTAGTTTTTACGTAAAATAGTAACAAACATACACACTCACAAACTTTCGCCTTTATAATATTAGTGTAAAGTGTGATAGTACTGCTACTTAAGTTTTATTACTTCATCGCTGGATATATTGTATAGGTACTGATGTTCAGAATGTAACTGAAGCGATGTGCGGCAGGATCGTAGAAAAAAAGCAGTAGTTTCTGACTATCTCTCCCGAAAAGCGAGGCTAATGTATTTATAACTGATGACAGAGTTTTCCAATTGACGCCGCACCGTATTTGAGCGTCGACGTAGGTATTCCGTCATCCAACTTTTTCATTGCATTCTAAAGTTTCCAAACGCACACACGTACACTAATTATGGCGCATGGTGGTAAAAAGTGCACACTCGTGGGGGCGAGAGGCCACTCCCACGGCACGCCTGCTCATTTTAAATTGTAATTACAATTTATTATTGTCTCTGTGCCGCCTTCGACGTCAGACGCCATTTTATCGATCAGACTGGTATTAGACATTTTGAATGCGATGCTCGTTGGATTTGCTGGGAGCGGGGATACTGGATGTTATCGATTGATTACTTGATATACTTGATTTTTTTTGTTGTTTTTTGTACGCAAATACTTACAAAGATATATTTGCGAAAGTTATTATTCTGTCAATAAATGTGGAGGATTGTAAATTATCTTTCGTTTTGTACAGACGTCATTACATGAAATAAATGACTGGTTTTTTAATATTACCCTAACTTTTGCTCGCAAATTCTATACACATACATATGATTAGGGCCAAACCTTTCTTATTTATCATTGTATTATACTGTCAATTAATTGAGGTTAAAAGAGACGACATTTACAATAAGTTTTTCCCGGATATAAAAATATTTTCATTTGATGAGCGGTTAACGTCTATATTTTAATATCATAAACATATTGTTTTCTGGGGTTTAAGCGAGCACTACAATAAACACATCAATGATAAAAAATGTTTTAAGATTATAAAGATAACTTATATTTTGCAGTCAAAATAACAGCCTAATATTACAAATTCACAAGATTCAACGGTGAGACTGCCAATATATTTACGGTAGTTGGTAAAATAGTTTAAACAGGTTTGAAGTGTAGCGATGCAACAAAATTATGAACGTTATAAATTGTCAAAAAAGATTAAACGTAATATAACCAATGTACTTATAATATACATTTATGTAAAAAATAAACGAAAAAAAAACATAGTTTCCTATGATAAAACATATTTTGAAATATTTATGACAATACCCTAAACGTCACAGGGAAATGTTAAAAACAGAGATTTGGTCAATTCCCCAATGATTTGATCAAATCACGGAGGATGTTAAAATAACAACAGGATTTTATCATTTCCCTAATAGTAGAGGATCCGAGTATACAAGGACCTTCACCGAGCG
This sequence comes from Scoparia ambigualis, assembly GCA_963921215.1. Taxonomy (NCBI): domain Eukaryota; kingdom Metazoa; phylum Arthropoda; class Insecta; order Lepidoptera; family Crambidae; genus Scoparia; species Scoparia ambigualis. The sequence goes on along the minus strand of OY992502.1, from coordinate 23,244,391 downwards.
GTTAATGGATGAAAAGTATTTTATATCAAATTTAATGTGTTAAAAAATATATTGCGAGTGGGTTTGCTGAAAAATTTTAGTCAGTGTATGATTAATTAAATATTTAAAAATATTTGTTTTTAAATATTGCACTTGTTTCGATAATAGATAAATTACCAATAAGGTACAGGTACCAATCGAAAGTATGAAGCCTATAGAATATGCATACGTTAGATTGACAATTATTTTCCTGTCATAACATTGGGTAGGCAGGTGTAAACAGGCAAGTCAATATTAGTAATTTGCAACCGTCTGGTTAAATAAATAAAATTTATGTTTATATAAAGATAAGCTCATTACAAACACAAACACACCAAACCAGTGCAATGTAAAAAAAAATATTTTTTTAATATTAAATTAATCATTAATGGTAAGTACTGGACTGAAATTTTTCAGCTAACCCACTCGCGATATATTATTAAACATATTAAATTTGATATAAAATACTTTTCATCCATTAACCTTCCCGGTGAAGGTCGTTCTATACTCGAATCTTAGACTATAAATAAATCTAGGGATTTGAACAAATACCGGATCTGCTTCCGTGAAATGACAATGAAATAAAAAACATGTGACCTACTTACAGGAGTAGGGCAGCTAGTATTTCTGTTGTCTAATAAAACAAAATAACCTCGAAATTTAAGACAATTGCGAAGCACAGCGTAGCGAATAGTCTTAAATTAACCTATCACGTGACCTACAGGAGTAGGGCAATCCCTAGATTAGTTTAGGGAAATTATAAAATCGTGTTGTTATTTTAACTTGAATTGACCAAATCTCTGTTTTTATCATATCCCTGCGACTTATAGGTATATTTATTATAATACCAATAAACTTAATCCTAAACTTAGACTTACTTACTTCGCATGTAAGTGTAACAATAGTGATATGTCATAGTATTCTGCGTGATCAGCTTAAAGTAACAAGTTACATGTCTTCTCATCCCCTTTCTGGGAAGTCCTTAGCAATTCAACTTAAATCAGTTCTAGCTGAGGAGTTATTCCCTTCTACAGTTGGAAATACACTGGGAAAAACATGATATAAAATAGTTAATAGACATACAATTTGAAACACATAAAAACACAGATGTACATACATTATTTATGAAATGAAATAGTTAGTCAGAACCGTAGCAAAAAGTTGTGTTCTCTGCCTACGTAACATGATAACGGGCGTGATACGTGTACATAACTCAAACTCAAACTCAAAATACATTTATTCAATAAACTCAATTAATAAGTAATTTGAATCGTCCAAATTTTTTACCTACCACTCATTCAGGACGTCATTTTTTAACTGTGGCAATTAAAGAGCGGGCGCAAGAAACACTTACATACACGGAAAGAAATTATTAGTTGGGTTTACCATATTTCAACAAAATTTTAGGGTTAATATAGCACCTACTCTTGAGTTTTGTTGAATGAACAAAAACTGTATTGTTGATCAGTTACGGTAATTTGTACTTATAACATATATCTTTTGTTGTTTCAACGTATTTATTTTGTAAATTTAACTTTAAAAATGGTTATTTCAACAACTTGAACAGTAAAATCAACAATTACCTTTTGAATTATGCATGAATTGTTACGCCAACATTTACAAATAGGTAAAAACAACTGTTTTCATATCAATAAAAACTTTTCTGTGATAACAACAATTTGTTCATGTTGCTTTAACCCATCACTTTGTTAATTCAACTAATGTGTCGCCAACACGTGCAAAATCAACCTTTTTGTTCTTTCAGTGTACATATAATCACAACTATAAGACTTAGCAATAAGGACAGCAAAAGCAGTCCTCTGCCATAGTTCACTTTTCACCAAATAGCGACTTTACAACTGCACATATGCTCAGCGTAATAGGTAGTGTGCATTTATGCTGTTAGATGTATATGTAGTCTTTAGTCAGTTAGTCGTATTTTACGACGCCTAAGGGAAGAGAGGGGTCGGTAGTATTCTATGTGAACTGCAATACCACACGACTCATCATAGAATGATAATCACGGCTATCATCACCGAAGGGTTAGTCGGAGACTAGGCAATGGGGATAGCAAAAGCAGTCGTCTACCACAGTCCACTTTTCACCAAATAACGACTGTTTTCCGGGTGTCCATGGGCGGCGGTGATTGCTCTCCATCAGGTGACCCGCCTGCTCGTTTGAGTTCTTCTAATATAAAAAATATACATCTAACAACAATAAATGCTCACTAGGGATTTCTTGGCAGGAAAGTGAAGCGTCATGTCTGCAGTTTTGTATTAATTTAAAAAAAATTGTGTTTTGTCCAATATTAATGTGAAATAATGGTGGATTATTTACTGTTAAGTATTCGTGAACGTGCATGAGTGTTAGTAAATAAAACAAAACAGTACAACATCACTTTCCAAATTAAGTCCGAGTGAGATCTCAATAAAGTCCCACAGCTTTATTGAGTTTCGAGGGGTTTGTGGTAAATCATTTACCATTAAATGTTCATTATCACACATTATCATCCACTTAATGTAAAGAAAATAGTAATTAGAAATTAAAAACTTGACACTGGCTAAATGTGCTGATCGCACGAAGCCATTATATAACAGAAAAAAAATGCTCACTACCTATGACGCTAAGTACATGTGCAGCTGTAATTTGATGGAATCGTGGACTAGGGCAGTGGACTGCTTCTTCGGTCCTCGTTACCTAGCCTCTGACTAACCCTTTTCGGATAATATAGTCGTGAATCTTTGTGTACGTGATAGTTAATAAATTTATTAACTATCACATATACAAAGATAGTTAAACCCCTCAGTCTTGGATTTTTTTTGTCACTTTTTTTGGCGCAACTGTCAACGTCAAATTTGACAGAATCGAGCATAGACTATGCAATATTTTGCAATAACAATACATAAGATGTACCACAGAACCGAAATAACCAAACTTGTTCATACTAAAGTAGTCTGTAAGTCTATGAAAACATGGTACAAAGTCAAGTGTGTTTTTGTAGGTGCGGTCTCATGCGACCGCTTGGGGCCTGAGGAGTGTCGATAATTTAAAATGTCTTATTAACCCGGTTTTAAAAGAAGAAGAAGATCATGACTGTTACATGATCTTCTTCTTTTGCTTGCTTCTTTTTTCAAGCTCTGGATCAATCGTCAACATCAGCTTATAAGTTCTAGACGTCTCACATGAAGAATATCACATGGGAGATCTGATCATAAGCCACCACGCTGTTACAATGCGAGGGTTTTAACAGTTGATAGTCCAAAGGACGACAACCACAACCAAACTGAGGAATTCCTCAGAATACAGAAAAGTCTATATTCTGTGACAGTAGCTTAGTGTGCCTCGCTCCTAACGCTAAATCCAATTGGATTTGTAAGTATCACGAGGTCTCGAGCTTAAAAGCGAAGTCAGTGCGAGAGGTGCCCTTCCTAATGCGAATTTGCCGAGTTGACGGTCTACGCCATCGGTTTTAATCAACGTCTTGTCAGGCGAAACTAAATCTTATTGTTTATGATTATGGTTTTAACTTGTTGACGCTTCGTTTTGTGTTGTCGAAGAGATGGATATTAAGATGGGTAGATGTTATCTTAAAATGTAATAGAAACAATAGTTAGTAGAAATACTTATGTTATTATATAAGACGAGTAAAATGTAATCTTAATTATGTGTCTGTTATGTCTTTATCGCAATTTAGTTCAAGCAATAACAATGAAATGAAACTAAATAAATGTATTTTTTTCATCGTCGCCGTAATTGCCTTTTTTTACTCGTTTTGTTATACTCGTATAAACACATTACAAAATTAAAAAGAAAACAATAACTAGCCGGTATCAAATCTATATATAATATAATATTATAAAAATCTTCTCATGCATCTATCCAACTAGGGATCTTTGGGCCTGTCACCAGCCCTGAAACAACTGAGCTACCGTTACAAAACACAATATTCCCAAGTAAGTGAAGAATTAACAGATTATTCACTTAAAGCGTAGCGAAAGCAACTCCAACGAACACCTTCAATAAACCATTAACGTTACAAGGAAGAGTGAAATAAGCATTTTGAATTCAAATGCAATGCAAATTGCCCCGTGGACCCCTTCCGTAAGAAGGGTTAAGATGTTTTCATAACTGAGTGTCGTTGTGGCTCGGTGATTGTTCGCGATGTACTTTATGTAACGCTTAATAGAAATGAATAAAGATTTCAGTGGACATTCGACAGCTGGGTATTAGCAAGTGAAATTGAATGCAAGTCCGCGTAGGGTCTGAGTGAAGTCGTGTTAACAACTTGTAACGTTGGACTTGGAGATGCCTTTTTGAAATGGCTGCAGTAGTGGAAAAGTGCAAGGTTAAGTACCTAGTTATCTCATAGATAACGTAACATCATTGTGCTCAGTGGCGTGCTTTTAGAGAGGCCATGCCTAGCAGTGGACAAGTGGGTGGAGGTTGATGATGATGATAATCTACATCACATGAGATTATAGGTTTACATGCAAACAAGAGATTCAAGATATTTCAATGTGTACACACCCATTCAGTGACATAGCACTAAGAAAGTGGATTAACTTTTAAAAATTGTGACACGACAAAATGGTCCTCTGAATTCAATTGGATTGAATAAATGTGTTCCATTGACTTTAGATAATAAAAAAATAAAATATTGTCAATAATCATTCGTCGATTATGTTAAAAATTTAAGGATTTATGCGCTCATAAAAAATACAAATGACAGGAAACAGATAAGGACGTTTATTTATTACATAACGGCCACAAATTCACCTACTGCCAAATGCCAATACATATTGATAGATATAATAATTTGCCCGGAGGCGACGCGTTCTGCAAAGACATTATTACGCAATTAACCTATTCAAGTTTTAATTGAATTATGCTAACATGTTTGAAAAGTTATATTTCTATGTCACGGTAGCGGCGAAGCAAAGCTACCCTTTACAAAGACCTATGGCCTATGTTAACGATGTATGTTGCATTCTGCGTTTGACAAGAGTAAAAATTTGTTAGAAAGTACAAATTTGTAAAAAAATATGTGCTTTCTTACTAGATAGTACACTATTTTTTTCCCTAGACTTTGCTCTTATTTATTTTTTTCGAGATAAAGTAGCCAATAAAGGGCCCTATTTATCGCTATACATATTATAATAAATTAAAAAACAACAAACAAACTCACTTTCGCAAATGTAAAATTAGATAAGATAGACTACAATAAGTATATTGTGTAAATCCATTCTGTAAAAGTTCTAGTTTTTTTAATGCGGAAAGTTAAAAAAGGAGTTAAAGTTACTCGCGTCCGTAGGTTTACCCTTGAGACAATACACGTGACCCCTGGGTGGCGCTAAATGAGTGAAACTGACTGAGTGGTAGAGCCATGCGGCGTTGCAGCACGCATTGGGCCGGCTCGCCCGGCGTAATACCACCCTCTCACTAATATCCGGCGTGAAATAATAGTACTTGGTGCTGTTGTGTTTTGTCCAGCCAGTGAGTGTTCCGGATGCCCTTCCCTCCCTCCCCCCTCACAATTCCTATTCCTTCCTATAACATATTCCTTGCTTAAAGGCCGGCAGCGCATCTGTGATTCCCCTGGTGTTGCGGGTGTCCATGGTCGGCGGAGATTACTCTCCATCAGGTGACCGGCCTGCTCGTTTGCCTCCGCTATTATAAAAAAAGGAGTACTCTGATGTGTATTTTATATCTGTCAGTGTTCTTTAAAGCATGCACAATTGGCTATTTGACAGTTGTAACAATAAAATATGAAATATATCGGAAATGGTAGGTTATGATTAAACGATAATTATCCAATAGTTTTTTTTATTAAGATAAATTGTAAATATTTTATTTTTACAAAATAAATTTGCGTTTTTTTATCTGTGGATTACAAGACCCGAAACACGGGCGGCCATGATTGAGCTTCATGTGACGGATTGTGACGTCACATTTCACAAAGTATGTACAGAAACTATCTGTCAGGTTTCAAGTTAAGTTTCTATATTTATTGAAATGTGACGTCACCGAGCAAAATGTCACGTGACCAACCGTTTTCGCTCAAAGTTTGAAATCAACAAAGAAAAATATGTTTTTTGACGTGACAACGTCTTATAAATTGGTTTGCCGGGTGACACTTCAAGAAACTGCGTTACGCTCCGCTCACGTTATGCGCTCACAATGAGAGCGAGTGAGAGGCACGCGTCCCTTCCACTCGGGCATGGTTAGCCCGCCTAAGAGCGAGAGAGACAGACATAAAAAGTGAAAGGCACGCGTCCCTTTCCTATTTCATCCTTCTTCCTACTATACGAATGAATATTCACATTAAAATTATTTTACCACTCAAAGTCGTTGTCACGTAAAACTTTCGCCCGTATACCGACTTTACAGGCAACCAATTTTTTTTTCTGTTAAATAAAGGTTTTTCGAGAAAGAAAATATTGTACGGGGTATAAAATAAACGTTTGTAACTTTTTAAATACTTTTTCGAAAACTGTCAAGTAGCCAATTTAAAGTAAAAAGAAAAAGAAAGGATAATGGTCAGTATTACACTACGAGATCTCAAAACGTCTCCTAGAACCTCGCCAAATGTAAACCCTAGGATTAAAAGCGCCTAGCCGTGGTCCTACTGCCTCAAATAAAAAAGTGGAACTGGGTGCAAAATGCTCAAAGCAGAGATGGATGACAATGACAAAATTGGTAGAAGAGCTACATTTTATTTAAAACGGTCTGGCAAATGACCACTTTACCATACGAGCACAGTTTTCGTAATATCATACACAATCGAAATTCACAATCAATTGTTAGCATTCTCTAGTGGAAGTATAGAAGCGATTACAGCAAGTTGCGTACTACCCGCCCCCGCCCTCACCTTGCCGAGCTGCAAGTCTTCACAACTCGTCTTCAGTGCCTCTTTTTTATAATAGATGGGTTTGCTTTTGGCCACATTCTTATCCGTAGGATTACGAAGAAGCCGACGATGGAGTGAGCTTGCCCAGAAGCAGCCTATTCACTCGGGCTTTATAGATGTTGGGGCTATATGCACTCAGGAACACAGACGGCGGCAGGGAATTTCATACCTTAGCTGTACGCATTATGAATGAAGACGAATAGCGCTTGGTGCGTATGAGTGGAATATCAACCAAGTAAGGGTGGTAAGTCACCGTACGTCTGGACTCCCGATGGTAGAAAGGGGTAGAAATGGGATGGTAGAAAGCATCTCCAAAACTGAAGGTCGGCAGTCTTTTCAATACGTTTCCTTATCCAGATTTAGTCTGAATAATTGTTCCACGGCTTTGATACCGGTCCATTCCCATGATGTTACAAAGCCATGACTTTTTTTATCTTCCTCCAACTTTTCTCTCCACAGCAATCATCCCCATCAGAATCGTACAAAGGAGCTATCTTTCATTACGCAAAACATGGCCCAAGTGGGCAACCTTCCGTTGCTTGATGGTGCGTACCAGCCCTACCTTTTTCCGTTTCTTCATACATTTCTCGCACCACTTGTCAGCTAAGTTTAAAAGATTTCTAGAACTATGCGTTGCTTCAAATTATAAACCTTAATAACTGCCACGTAAGTGACACAACATAACACAATATTGGTAATAAAATAAAGCTCGCACCACACGTACGACAAGACAATAAACACGGCAATAGATCAACGACAACGCAGCACCAAGTTATTTAATTATCGTAACGAAAAACTAATCCGTGTCGCAGCGCAGAGCGAAAATTACGCCCGCACGCCAGGCAGGTGCGTGCGTCTGCGTGCGCGTTTACAGGGGGATGTGTGCGTGTGTTTTATTCAATTGTGAATTTTATTTTTATTTATAATATAAATAGAAATAAAATTTTAAGTCGTAAGAAAATAATATTTTTACTGCAATAAAGGAAATAGAAAAATAAATTAAAACATTTAATTTATATTTTAACCAATTAATTTGAAATTGGAATAAAATAAAATTTTAATTACAACACTATTTTAGATGATATAGCAAAAATAAGACTGTGGACAGGTAACTATGTCTAGTACTTATAAATATTTTTAAAAGTCGACAAGTTAAAAGTATATTTTTGTTTATAAATGTAGTGTGCCACTGCTAGGCAAAGGTATCTTCCAACTTTCTTCTCAGATCTCTATTTTATTCCAGGTTCGGTCATCGAAAAAGCATGTTCCTTATATAAAAATTTCAAATACTCATGTTTTTCTATCCCTACTTCTGTTACGGAGTTTACGAACTCCTTGTTTTTTTTTAAATTTATTCGGTACACAAACAGAATACAACATAGCATGTATAAAAAAATGTAACAAGATATGTATCAAGGACAGGTTGTAGTTCCTATGACGTGTGTACACCACATGAGTAATCTTTGACAAGGCAAATAATTTCATCTAAATTTGATCCAATACTAATAAAATAAATAAAATATAGGTACCTACATGCATTAATTATTGAAATTTTAAAACATTATAAATAGACATTCGAATACAACACAAAAGCAAGTATAAAACGAATTAAAATTAAAAAATTGTTTTAGTACATTAACTACTAAAAGTAAAATTACTAACATAGTTTTTAAGTCATGTGTAAACTAACAAATTATGGGCAATAGCCTGAAATAAATAGATATTATTATTATTATATAATTAAATTAACAGAATAAAAATTAAATTTAAAAAAGTCTATACATATCAAATATTTCATTACTCTATTAATTTACCTAGATTAAATTTAAAACTGTTCAGCGACGAACTATTCTACAGCAATATCCGAGAGAATATATTCGGATTATGACATGATCTTATCACAAACTCTAAAATGTAGGTACTAACGATGTAAATGGAAAATTAAACATATGGCATTAATATTTCGTTCGAAGTTATCGAGTGTGAAGATGAAGAAGACGAGGAGTGATCAGCGCAGCCGCCCGAATTGTGGAGGACGTGGGTTTGATTCCCACTCGAGGTAGTAATTTTTGTCTCAACGTTTCGATATCTTTAAGTTTATTTAAGCGATATTAACGCAAAATATCATATATTACGAATTATATTTCGTTGTCAACGTTTAACATTTGTTTTCTGTTTTTGACAGCCGAAAACTTAATGCGAATTTTCCAAAAGTGAAAGATTTTTAGAAAAACGAGAGCAGCCTGTACAATGCAATGCTTCAATAGAGACTACGGGCGGCAAGGAGCTGTCTCGCGACAATATTTATGCGCACAATATTAACTCCCAGGCTATACACGCTACAACTACCCGCGACGTGAATTAATATGCTCGCCTGAAGTTTCACTGTCGCTGACATTGATAGCATTAAGATATTATCCCACTAAGCAGGAATTTTTCAGTTCCGAATTTGATTTTTTTTTTATTGAAGTACTTACATAAAATTAAAAAGGTTGTCTAGAAGAGATTATATTCCTTGTGCACTGATCAGTGCGCGGTAGCTGGTGAAAGGTTATGCAATAAGGCCTCCTACTTCTATTTTGTTCTCTGTGATTTGTCCTGGTTTTGTAACATTTTTCTTACTTGTGTGCAATTAATGTTTATATTATATTATTATTTTAAAATATGCTAAGGTGTATTGTTTACGCCAGGTCCTTAAAAAAATACGAATATTAAAATACAAAAAGCAATGAATATTTTTTCTACATCAACACATTACATTAATTAAACATAATATCAATTACATCTTTTGACTGACACGGACTGCTAGAAGGCGTAAGTTCAAACTCATATCGCGGAAAAATCTCTAAATCATTTTTCTTAATTATCTTGGCATTGAAGTAGGGGATAGCGGGCTAAAAGTTACCGAGGTAAGTTGTTCCGATTGAAATAACTCCGCAAGAAAAAGAGATAAGAATATTGAGTAAACACGACGTGAAATGGAACGTCACAACACACCGACGACGGCAGCCATCTTAAACAAGCCAGTGACGCCTGAAACATCGGAAAGGCTGGCGGTATACGTGTGTCACTGGTTCACATAAGTAAATATTTTCGTATTTTTTATTTTTATCTGTTTCACGGATTTTAACAATTAGCCTTTAGTGTTCCAGTGCTTTAATGTCAGGATTTTTCTACTGTGTCGGTACAGTATGCGTAAATTATGTATATTTCGTAACTATATCTGGCTTCTTTTCAACACACGTGATTGCACGGAGGCGTTGTGACCTCGGAACAACTTTCCCCAATTCATTTGTAATTAATGAATGTTGCAATGGAAATAAATATTGTAATTTTTAGAGACTGTTACAAGAATAAAAGATAATGCATCTGAAGCTGATAACATTAAAACTGATGAAAGTCCAGTTTTTGATGTGCCGGGGCCATCAGAGATTGTTAATCTGCCTGTGTCTTCTGGTGTCATAGAAGAACAACTCAGAGATCAAGTCTCTTTCAGTCCAGAAGCAGTACATCCTTTTCCGAAGGCACCGCCAAGGATTAGAACAAACAAGAGACGTCTTAGATAGTCCGCTGTGTTAACTGATACTCCCGAAAAACAAGCTTTAGCAGAACAGCAAAGCAAGAAAATGAAAGTGAGTGAAGGAAAGGGGCCAACAAATAAAGAAAATGGAAAAAGAGAAAGAAAAGGAAAGGGCAAAGACAAAGGAAAGTCTGTTAAACGACAGGTTTTACAAACGAGTAAAGAAAGTTCTGAGAATTAGTTTACAGTTTTTGTCATTAAAATTAATAATAAAATAAAATACAAAAAAATACCCAAATAAATGTCTTAATATCAAAGTTAAATATGTAAGTTGATTTTGATTCCATCGCATGGATACTAAAATCAAGTATTCTTAACAAATTTTAAGGTTAACTAAAAATCGGAACTTATAGCCGATCTCCCCTAAGTGTGGCATGTTGATTACGTAATAAATAAATGTAACAGTTTCATTGATTTTGTTTTTCACTGATTCAACACGTGATAAATGATATAAGTATATAATATTAAACTTTAACAAATAAACAAAGGCCCAAAACCATAAAACAAAAGCTTTACACAAAACACAAAAATTATTACACAATTTTAATGAAAATATCTCTTAAATAAGACGAGTTGTCTCAGGTGGCACTCGAATCCACACCTATTCGCTATCCTCGCGACGTTATTTCTTTGTGATAAATTTCTACGTTATAATATGCTTGTTATTGTAGTCACCGTTGTTTATCTAGTATTCAGGTATTACATGTTTATACAGACATAAATATAATCACGACTATTATCCCCGAAGGATTCGTCAGAGACTAGGCAATGAGGACATCAAAAGCAGTCCTCTACCATAGTCCACTTTTCACGAAATAGCAACTGAACATGTGCTCAGCGTGACAGGTGGTGAGCCCATCGCCGCTCTATGCTGTTGGATGTATGTTCACCATCATCATTATCAGCCTAAAAACGTCCCACCGCTGGGCATAGGCCACGCTTAGGCCACAATACACATATTATGTGTATTGTACTTAGGCCCTCCTGCCGGACATAAGGAGATTGGCTCATAATCATAACCAACCGCGCTTGCCTAATGCGGGTTGGTCTTGGTACACCCTAAAAAAATAATACTAATATCAGTTCTCTTTTTTCAAGTATGTATAAATATTTTTTTTACACGTACTTATATCATTGAGATAAATGAACTAGAGAAGACGTCCCATACAAAAAAATGTGCACAGCTATCAATGACATGATACTTGTACCGTGGTGCGGGGCTTACCTAGTTGTCATAGAAATGTCTAAGCGCGCAGATGCGACACACTATTCATACAGTTTTATTACCGAGTTATAAAGTTGTAAGATAATGTTGTTGAAAAAACAAAAAAGTTAAGTGTTACTTTTTATATTTATTGATTGTTGTTAATTGTAATATTGAAATGAAAAGAAGTAAATTAATGCCAAAAATAAAAGTAAGTAAATAATTTAGTTAAAACATTACATAAGTAATAATAATAATAATAGGTGGCAACCTAGGTTAAGTTTTTTTATAATATTTTATATTGTAAATATATATTTTATTATTTTTTTTAATATAAAAAATTGTAAAAAATTTAACTTAAGATAATATTTTAAATAAAGAGCATAATAATAATCTTTTTCTATTATTTTAGAAAAATATTTATTTAAGTAGGTAAAGCCAAAAGGTCAAGAGCGCCGCCATTTGCACGTCGCGCTTACGCGACTTTACATAGTTTTTGTGCATGTTTTCTACCTACCTTTCATTAGAATTCAATCTTCATTACATTTTATTATTTCAGATTAAACCACAGATAATACTATGGTTTGATAAAATGAAAGAAACTCTTTGCGTTTATTTTTGATCAAATACATTTATATACATGCGTACTATTTCTTCTGCCTAGGTAGTAGGTACTATAATATATAAGTAAAAATATCTCAGAAACAGTGCGTCGGAGCTAAAGAATGAGGTTATTTTCCACGCCGTGTGAATCCTGTGATACCCCGGAGGTAAATATCTCAATTATAAATAATATATCTAATGATCTCGAAAAAAACGGTCAAGTTCATTAATAAAAAAATATTTTAGGTTATTATTTCGTTACTATTATTAGGTTAGTTTATTATTTCTAACGAAATCCCCAATCAAACTGCCACCATAATCTCAACCATAGTAATTATTTCACATAACGCGTTAAAAGTGTCACTTCTGCACAAAACAGAAATATTGTTACTCTATGCATTTTACCGAAACATGGCCGCCGCTTCATGCTTCGGCAATTTGATAAAACAATTAGTCAAATGCATGTTACATCAATAATTTAGTACGTATTTCCAGGTAAAAAGTGATTTTTTGGTTTTATTTTTTTATTTTTTTATTGTGGCACGCCATAATGGCTTCACTCTGCCTGATGAAAAGCAGCCAGTGAAGCCCAAGAAGTGAAAGCGTTCATCACAGCGCTACCACGCTATGCCGAACGCTCTCAGCCTGCATAAATGCTTTTTCACGCCCCGCTTAAATAACCCGGGAGAGAAAGAGGAAGAAAACACGTGTGCGGGAAGCGCATTCCACATACGGGCAGTTCGGCAAAAGAACGATTGTCCAAACTTTTTGGTACGTGTCTTGATGGTCAGCACGGTATGAGGGTGGCTTCTAAGACCTACAAGCGTCGATCTGGAAAGGAAAGGAGAGGGAGGGATGAGGTCAAAGAGCTCCTCAGAGCATTCACCGTGGTAAAGGCGGTAGAAAGCACTAAGGGAAGCAATGTCCCTACGTAACTGTAACGGCTCCAGACTGGTCGTAACGTCATCGTTACCGATAATACGGACAGCACGTCTTTGCAACCTGTCAAGAGCTTCAAGCAAGTACTTGGCGGATCCGTCCCAAAGATGAGAGCAATACTCCACGCAGGAGCGCACCTGAGTCTTATACAAAAGACAACGTTGCTCCGGCGTGAAGAACCGCTTCACCTTGTTCAGGATTCCGAGTTTACGTGAGGCTGTGGTTATAATGCTCTCAATATAGCTCTTCGGGTTGAGGTCGCTATGTATGTCCATACCTAAGAGACTGAGACCAGTCTGGATGGGTAATAGGTTGCTCTGGAAGGAGGGTTGGAGGAGAAATGCGGACTTTTTAGCTGTGACAGCGCAGACCTGTGTTTTTTTAGCATTGAACTGGACCAGGTTATCAGAGCCCCATTTATAAATGCGGTCTAACTCCTCGTCCAGCTCAATGACAATCTTCCGTCTCGACTCCACTACATCGGCCTGCTTTGCCGCAGGGTGACCCAAATAACGCCGATGTACTGTACTGTCGTCTGCATAGCAATGAATGTTACCCAAGGATAACATATCATTGATATGCAGAAGGAACAGCGTGGGCGATATTTTAGAACCCTGCGGCACTCCGGCGTTTACCTGCAGAAACTGTGAGGCACTGCTTTCGCAGCGTACGCGAATGCTGCGCTCATGCAGGAACCCGGCGACCCAATCGCATAGGCGAGGAGGCAAGCCGTATGATGAAAGCTTGGAGAGGAGCGAACGATTTGTATTTCCTGAGTTGTTTAAACAGTACTTTAGCACACATAAAGGCTTATTTTAATAAAATAGAACACAGAATGCACACGCATGTTGCGCCCGCCACAGACTACTACAGTTGGAGCGAGTTGGCTTTAACGCGTGTTACAAACAATCTAGTTGAGATATCTTCTCTAGTACGTAGTACATAATAACTCAATGACTTATATCTTTTTTAATAAATTTTCCACACTATCTAATTATATTTAGCTCAATGCATTTAATTATTTTTTTGTTATAAGGCTCTGTATGACTTTTCTTTTGAACTGTTTTAAACTTTACCTAGTAGGTAGGTGCCTAATCTATATGCTGAATGAAGGAAAACCCTCATATTCTTCTGAGGGAAAACCATCCATTAGTTTTTTGTTTGTCTTTTTTTTTCTTTTAAATAATGGCTTCGTGCGATCAGCACATTTAGCCAGTGTCAAGTTTTTAATAGTTATTATTATTTTCTTTACATTAAGTGGATGATAATGAGTGATAATGAACGTTTAATGGTAAATGATTTTCCCCCAAACTCTCGAGACTCAATAAATCTGTGGGACTTTATTGACTTTTACACGGACTTCTTGAGAGAATTTGAAAAGTGATGTTGCACTGTTTTGTTTTATTTGCCAACACTCGAGCGCGTTCACGAACACTTAACAGTAAATAATCCACCTTTATTTCACATTAATATTCGACAAAACACAAATTATACAAAATAAAACAAAACTGCAGACATGACGCTTCACTTTCCCGCCAAGAAGTCTTTGTTTGTCTTTGTAACCTTGAATAAATAAGGCAGAGGAGCTGCACCATGCAGCCTCAAAGTGGTTTCTTTTGGTTAATTTGTGTTATTATTTTATTAATTTATTTCAGTACTTACCCGTGGTACTACCGGTGGTCCTACTGGTAGGACCACGGGAGATTTCACATTACCCGTGGTACATACTAACTACTTAATCAATTTAATATTCCCCACATACGTGTTTAGAGGTATGCATAAGCTTGAAAAATCGAGTGTTGTAGAACCTTTTTTTTTGTTTTTCATTTTGTTTTTTTGTTTTGTGTTTGTTTATGTTTTTCTTTTGTTTTTTGTTTTTTTTTTGTTTTTCATTTGTTTTTTTACTAGTTAGCTAAGAAAGTATAAAACAAAAAAAACAAAAGAAAAACATAAAAAAAAAACAAAACAAAAAACAAAAAAAAGGTTTTACAACACTCGATTTTTTAAGCTTATGCATACCTCAAAATACGTTTGTAGGGAATATTGAATTGATTAGTAGTACCACGGGTAACGTAAAATCTCCCGTGGTACTACCAGACAGGCTAGTTATAGTACCACTGGTTAAAAAAATCTCCCGTGGTCCTACCAGTAGGACCACCGGTAGTACCACGGGTAAGTACTGATTTATATTTGTTTTGATTATTTCCATTTATGTCGTATTAAATTTTATTGTATTTTATAATTTTAATTGCATTGTATTAACTTTTAATTTTAATATCCCTACCTATTTTTGCATGCTACCGTGGTTGGCTGAATGGGATGAGCGTAAAAATATAACAACATCTCCCCATGTACCCTATTCATACGCAAATAAAATCATTTCATTTCAAGTTAAGTTTCTGAATTGAAACTTTTATGGTTAACTAGATAACTGATAAACATATTTTAAATTCTTACTTATTTATGATACACATAAAACACCCAGACCGGAGACAATTTCAGAAAAACAGTTATTTAAATTGATCCGACTAAAAATAGAACCTGAAGATGACAGCGCCGGCGTGCTGACCACTCGACCATGGAGGTTAATACATACATATAATCACGACTAGGCAGCGAGGACCGCAAAAGCAGTCCTCTGCCATAGTCCACTTTTCACCAAATAGCGACTGCACATGTGCTCAGCGTAACAGGTGGTAAGCCCATCGCCGCTCAATGCTGTTGGATGCATGTGCAGTCTTTAGTCAGTTAGTCGCCTTTTACGACACCCAAGGAAAGAGAGGTGGTGGTAGTATTCTTTCACCGCTACGAGAGACGGTTATCATGTCGTTATAATATTGTATTTACACGTCGCCTGTTTTGCGGAGTCGTAGGCAGAGGCCATTCTAGCTTTCCGTTTCGTCCGTGATCAAAAATAAAACATAAACCTAATAGGTACTCATCCGATTTCTTATACTATAATTGCCTAATACCTAATACTCTATACGATTCGATTTCTAAAATTATGTCAGCAATAAATTGTTGAAAGAATTAACCTTTAGGGTAGACGTTGACAGTATTATAAATATACTTAATTGGTGACACATTTTACGTAGGCGAATTTATTTTAGGAAAAACCGTTTAAAAACATGTAGGCATGTACCGTCAGTAACGTAACGTCAGTTTACCGCCCCGGCTCTTCAGTTGCGATTTAGACCAGTGGACCAGTTGCGTTTTGGACCATCTGATACTAACCCAATACAACACAGCTGCTGTGACTTATATAAGCTAAAAAATAGTATTCGTCTGACCGATTTAATAAACATTCGATGTTTTCGAATAATCGTCACCATCCGATATGGTCTAGTGGCTAGGATACCTGGCTCTCACCCAGGAGGCTCGGGTTCGATTCCCGGTATCGGAAGTACTCTTTTTGCCGGTTTTAGTTTTTTCCTATGAAATAATTTCTAGAGTTTTGTTACTTACTTGTGGATTTCATCATGGTCATCTTATTGACTTTCTGCCTAATTTAGCAACCCAAATAGACGTCAATTCTAGGATCAAGTCAATTAATATTTATCTAAGAGGTCAATATTTAAAAATAACATATTATGACTGGGTAAATTTTTGAGATGATTAATATGGTCAAATAAGATAAAAGATAAAAATAAAAATGTATGGACTTTATTTTTGAGGCAACAAAAACTGTATTCATTAATTCCAAATATCTCTTATGTGGGTCTGAAGTTATCCAATTTTCTCAATATTTAATGTTTTGCAATTTAATGTAACAATGTAACTTCTAAGTATGTAATGACATCTTGTAATCCAAATACAAATACACTTGTAGGTATGTAATGTATTTATGAAATGAAAATAAATTTATTTGAGACTTAAATATAATAATAATATAATAAAATATGCGCAGCGTAAAAACTGTTATCAAAGTACCGTTCGAAGGGAAAACTTATAATACTCAAAAACATCAGTTTAAAAAAAAAATCACAGATCTCATGCACCACATGACCTTCAAATAGCATTGGAAATTAACTTCGGTAATAAAAATAAACAGAAATTCTATTTTATTCTACAAAATGTTTTATTTTAATCCATAACGGAATATACAAAGGTTTCTACTCATACTATATAGGCGTAGTCTACAGCTTTGTTGTACGAACATGTAATATTTATTTTTGCAAACATTATTTTAATTAAAGAAAATACAGAGATATCAGTACTACACCAATGGGAATAAGGCATTTGTAGACTGCTAGGCATTTTAAGAATTAGGCATTTATCGACTAAGCCTATTAATCTACTATAGCTTTGTTGTATGTATAGGTAGGTAGGTACTATTTTGATTTTACTTTAATAAAAACTAATTTACTTTAAGAAATTATAGAGGTTTTAATAGTACTTGTACACTGCATACTACAGAAAATAGTTATCATGAAACATTATAACAAATAATTATATTGTACATTTCGCACATGAAAACATAGTCATAACTCAAAATTAGACTAATCTAATTTTGAGTTATAAAACATATACAGTCATAACTCAAAATTAGATTAGTCTAATTTTGAGTTATGACTGTATATGTTTTCATGTGCGATTTATTTAAAATACAGAGATTTCAGTACTACATCAATTCTATCTACTATAGCTTTGTTGCAACATGTATACTTATTTTGTTTGTACTTTTTAAAAAACTAATTTATTAGAAGAAACTATTTTGTGCTTAGACAATGTACACGGCACGGGTATAAACGCATACGGTGCGGGGGTGTTGGTGGGGAGGGAACAAAGAACCCGAAACTTGTGTCAGTCAGATAGTCATGACTTAAATAATAATTCTTTAGTGTGTACAATCAGTTTAACAAAAATATTAAAATTGTAGTTTTTGCGTTTGAAATCGGTTGCTTTTAACTTATGAAGGTATCAATTTGTTCAAATAAATTCCAGAGTTTGTTTGTTAACTGGCTTACTTAACAACGTACTGCCGGAACCACTGGTCTAATTAAAAAGCTTAATTTGAAGGTTTCACGTAACAGTAATAAATAATTTTTAAATAATACGGAGATTATAAGTATTTTTTTTATTTTCAAACAGACTATTTTCACAATTTATAAGTATTATATTTTTTCGTTATTTAAAAAAAATTGTAAATAGTATTAATAAAACTACAAAAATATAACGAATACCATAACTATTATAATATCAAAAATATGTTACTTCAAAACCCACGCGCCCGAGATGCACAAACCTAGATCTTAAAATCGTCATAACTCCCAAACTTATTATTATTTTCATAAACTTCGAAAAACATCCCGAGATATAACCTTTCTGAACATGCACATGTTGAGATTATGTAAAAAATATCATAAATAAGGGTATTGAGATATTGGGCCCACAAGGTACACCAAAAATTACAATTTTAGAGCATTTTTTTAATTTATGAAAGAAATATATGACTATATTAGTTTTATTTTTTGTAAATTATTATTCTCGTCAATACAAATATTTTGACACCTCAATTAACTAAATTGACCTAGCAATAACGGGAAAATCAGCATGTCGCACTTTTGCTGAAAACGGGGCCCCTACAGAAGCGATCGAAAAAACATTTCCAATGTTAAAACATCCCATCACGTAAACATACTCACGTGTAACCAAACTCATTTCGAACTTAAACCAACCGAAGGAGTCTATAACGAACATATTTGCGGAATGCCGACAGCGGCAGGGTCAGTCGCCCGAGTCGCCCGACCATCAGTCCGACATCAGAAAGGGCGCATATCGCGTCACCACCCGCCCCGGGGCAAATATAAAAATCATTCATATGGACGAAATAAAATTGCAGGCCGAACAACCCGGTCGAAAATCTATTAGCAATAAATATGAAGTTTTCCGATTTCACAGGATTTAAAACGGCTATCGAGACCCGATATAAAATCGGGGTGTCCTTATGACTTTTCTGCTTTATGGAACTGTAGTTTTATTGGTTAAGTAGATAGCTATCGTCACGTTCCGTGGAGTATTAATGGCGTTTACTTGACTGTGTCTTCCGGTATGTTTAGGACTTTCCGAGCGCGGTGTCAAATTAAATCTAATATTATCACTTAATTTGAAAGACTGTGTAATTGGTCTAGTTTTACGATATTCCAAATTAAGTGATCTTTTGTTTTAGTCAATTTCAAAACAAAAGTTTTGGTACCCAACATAGATTAGTTGCCCACGCACACTTAAAAACTACTTACCATTTTCCAGACAGGCAACAAGAGCTGCCAAGCGTCCCTTCTCGTCGTACGGTGAACACAACTCCTAGTTTCCACTGCTTGGCTGAAGTCAACTTTCAAATATCGAAAATACGAATGGATGTGGTCAGTTACCATCTCTGGCGCTAACGTTACTTTAAAAATTTCGGAAGATCTTAAAATGCTCATATAAGGCACTGGACACAGAAAAGACGTTAGACGCAGACGGGGCGCGCTGACATAATTATATCTCTTGGCCGTCCCCTTGATACAAAATGTATAGAAGCGTCGCGGACGCAAAACATACAGGGTTAAGACCCCCCGCCAAAAATAAATAAAGGGTAAAAAAGTAATAAGTTATTAAATATTTGACGAGTTGAGAAAAAAATGTTAAAAAAAAAGATTTCTTATTTAATTATTTTGTTGTACTGCTGTTAGAGGACCACATGAAAAAAAATTGCGAGGTTTCCAAAATTAACTCTATATAGAAAAGACAGGACACAGACACGACGCTAACTTGTCTGCGTCCTATTGTAAAACATACAGAAAGGACGGAGCACGGGCGGAAGCGGACGAGGGACCAGATTTAGCAGAATCCTGCAGGATTGAGCCTCTAAAGCCGATTATTTAGCTTGTTCGAAATTTTTTACAGTTTTAAGCAGGATTAAGAATAACATAACAACTCAAAACTCACAAAACTCAAAACTCAGCATTTACAATTTTACATGTTGATGTTGAATTTTCTACCATTTTTGAATTAATGTTTAATGTCACTTATTAAACTAACAATTTTTAGTACAATTTGAGAAGAGTTTCCTATTTACTGTCTCTTGAGTTGTTTATGAAAATATGTTTTCTTTGTAGTCGTTCTGTGCAAGTATAAAAAAAGAAACTAGGTAATAAGCAGAATTATAGTTTCAATTTTTTTCGTGCTGACTATAAGTTCCTTATTAGTCCAAAGTTCGCCAGCTTTATAAAAAATGTTTAAAGTCCTTAAGCCATGCCACAGATGATTAAACATGATTTTGATATTATTGTTTACTTACATTTTTTTATACATATAACGATAATAAATATATACGATTTTTAAGAGACATTTAGTTTGGTTTTTCCATACAAAATAGGAGTAAAAAACTACTTTAGCATAATTTTAGCACATTTTCAAAATAGTATAACAGGTTTAAGCAGTTTTAAGCCGACCAGCTAAGAGGATCATCAATTAAGTTTGTTAAGAACCGTCATCTCTCGCGGCGTCCAGCGTCACGTCCGTGCCTCGTCCTTACTGTTTTAAAAAGTCGCGACGGCCGGCGCCCCGTCTGCGCACTGTCTGCGCCCCGTCCTCGTCTTACGTCTTCTCTGTGTGTCCAGCACCTTAGGTTTAACACCCAGAGTCCAGACATTTCCGTAAGTTGCTTTCCTCTGTCTGTCAGGAAGATTCCTAGAGGTTGCTAACAATTGAATTTCTACTGTGTCTGGTACCCCTCAAACCTCAAGCGGTCACATGAGACCGCACCTACAAAAACATACTTGACTTTGTACCGTGTTTTCGTAGACTTACAGACTACTTTAGTATGAACAAGGTCAATTATTTCGGTTCTGTGGTACATTTTATGCATCGTGATCGCAAAATATCGCATAGCCTATGCTCGATTCTGTCAAATTCGAAGTTGACAGTTGCGCCAATTTCTGTGTCTGAAAATTTCCACGAGTGAGTGGTAGACGGGTCCCGTACGTATTATAAAGGCAGCTGAGTTCATAACTTTTAAAATCACAATTCTACGCTTACTTACAAAGCTTACTGTTAGTAATTACTTAATTATTAATTATAGTGTAGAGGTTTATTTTAAACAATAACAGAAGAGCGATGGCCTTAACCTCACCTGATAAAAATAGTTATACTTACCCTCATTTTATTGATACTAATAAATAGTACCAACTCTAGGTACTCTATCGAGTGCAATAATTGAACTCGACATTTCTGAGTCTGATGCTGATGGTTAAACATTATTTTGTCTACGACCCTTTTGAATTTGAGCAAAAAAAACGATTAAAGAACGACGAAAGATTAAACTTACATAAAATCACTACTATTATCCCCGAAGGGTTAGTCAGAGACTAGGCAATGAGGACCGCAAAAGCAATCCTCTGCCATAGTCCACTTTTCACCAAATAGCCACTGCACATGTACTCAGCGTGACAGGTGGTGAGCCCATCGCCGCTCTATGCTGTTGGTTTTATGTGCAGTCTTTAGTGCGTTAGTCGACTTTTTCGACACCCGAGGGAAGAGAGGGGGGGTGGTAGTATACTTTCACCGTTACGCGACACGGTTAAACAAAACAATGTTAAGAGGCCTATTACATCTCGACTGTGATTTTTGCGTAAAATGGTCAATTTTGGCGTTATGGATCTCAGAAACAAAAATATATTAACAATTATGTCTTATTGAATAGTGTAGAATAACTATTGTAATAGTGCGTAACGGCCTCGCTTTTTGTAAATTTTGCTTAACTTTTTAATTAAACCCAAAATTGCAGAGAAACATTTTCATAAAGTGCGCGAAAGCACTTTTTTGAGCTCATCGATTGAACTACTGTTCTAAACAAGTGAAATAAAAAAGTTATAATTTTATCTCTTATATAGTCGGATAGTGCGTAGCGGCCTCGGAATGTTTAGATATCATTGATTTTATATAGAAAAAAAATCTTATTCTAAACCAAAAAACTTCGAAAATCGCTATAAGTTAACTGTGAATATCTCCTATGTACGATAATAGTATTGAGCAAAATTTATACGAAAGTAATTGTTACTTCATGAGGAATAAAGATTTTATAATGAATTTATTATCCTATTTCGATAAAAACGATCAATACAACTGCCAAATTACTACAAAATGCGAAAATGGGCATTTTACGCAAAAATTACATTCGAGATGTAAACTCTCTCTTAAACTAAATAATGATTAAAATTAAAGTAAAGTAAGTCGTGTATATTGTCCCACTGCAGGGCAAAGGCCTACATTATTGAAACCAAGTCATCACCACAATTAATAGGCTTTTGGCTTATCACCATGCTTGCTAAATTGGGGTTGGTGACCACAAACCTGAGCCATGCTTCAAAAAATCCGAAACTACGTTAGCATAATTTTAGCACATTTCCAAAATAGTATAACAGGTTTTAGCAGTTTTTAGCCAACCAGCTAACAGGATCATCAATTAAATTGGTTGAAAACCGTCATCTCTCGCGGCGTCCAGCGTCACGTCTGGGCCTTGTCTTTTCTAAATGTTTTAAAAAGTCGCGACGTCCGGCGGCGCCCCGTCTGCGCACTGTCTGCGCCCCGTCCTCGTCTTACGTGTTCTCTGTGTGTCCAGCGCCTTAGGTTTAACACCCAGAGTCCAAACATTTCCGTAAGTGCACTACAAGACAAGACAAGACAAAACACTACAAATTAATAGGCTTTTGGCTTATCACCAAGCTTGCCAAATGGGGGTTAGTGATCACAAATCTGAGCCATGCATCAAAAAATCCGAAAACACACATTGCCTTGACCTGGGAATTGAACCCGAGACCTCTGCATAACGAGCCGAGCGCTTGAGCACTCGACCACCGTGGTGTAATTAGATGAAATGGTGTTTATTTAATAAGTAGGACTGTAGATACATACGCGAAAGAAAAATATTGCTATATCTCAATATGAGAAAGCGCGTCAAATGCGTCAACACTGTAGAGAAATAGTAGCAAAACAGCAGCTTCAAAGGCATCTATATAGATATGTCCTTGTGGATGTAATAAATAATTTCACTGGCCTTGTGCATATTTCATTTTAAGCTTCGTAATAGGTTATTGCTGTGATCGCCAATATTTTAGATTTTTTATAGTACTCGTAATACCTCATAATAGAAAATACGTCTTTCTATTTATCCCAAAAGCGGTTTGACTTGAGAAGAAACAAAATTTTCTAGTTTCTTAGAAACTTAGTAAAAACTTAAGGCTTGTTACGCTTCATGCGTAGGAGTTTTCATTCTGTCAAATTTACTGACCGAAAATAGGAAAACTTTAACAATGAGATTATGTAGAAATATTTATAAATCGTCTAGGTTCTGTTGATGATTCTGATTCCGTTCCGTTATAATTGCACAGAGCCCTCGGGACTAGAATCACACTATTTGGTTTATGTTCAGAAGAAGGATTTGCGTGGGTGTAAAACAAAACAGAAAGTGATAATTTTCAATTTTAATCTTGATATTTTCGTCTACGATACAAGGCACACACACAATTTTAAGTAAATTAATAATAACTATAATAAATAATAATACTCGCTTTCAGATTGCATACTATAATGTAATATACGAAAATATAGGTACAGCAACAAGCCTCGGAAGAGAAATAAAATGTCAAAGACAATACTGCGAATTCAAAAATTTGTTGAACATATCCATTTTCTAATCAGTATTGTCATTATTAGATTTTTTTTTAACGAGAACTAAAGTAAATGATACAAAAGTACCCACATTCATGCTCTTTACACAGTCATACTTGTTCAGCTAAACATTTATAGTAACAACTAAGTTTTATTCATTACGTCGTATTACCCATTACAGATAAATTATGAAATTATGCGATTGTATGATACGAGCTTTTGCATCGGCGCTTGACTATTTATTATCGCAATACAATGTTTGCTTCTCAAAACGAGATCCAATGCAACACAGTGCACTTAAATCAACACCGTATTATTCCTTTGTAGGCAAAAATTGTTCTTGTGGTGTACTCGTATAATAGCCAAGCGCCAATATCTCGCCCCATACAACGTCCAAATCTTAAATTAACTATTTTAGACATCCAAAGTCGTCCCAAAAACTAAGCATCAATATAAATAACGCTATTTTATACTTTATTATGTATAATGTTAAAACTACGGCTCTTATTGTTAGGACACTACCAATATACATCGACTCTGCGCGTTATGAGATACAGCGTTTTAATTAATTTATACAGCAGCTACGTGAAATCAAACTAAGAACAGAACACTCGAATGACATAGTTCGCAAAACTGTCTTTCATCAGTCGAAAATGCATTGTCGAAACGTACCGTTTGAAATCTATAACTTAACTATCGTACATTTTATGGTTTAAGAGATACACTAGTTCAATTATATCTAATCATTGCACTAAAATTGAATAAATTATACGATAACGAAGGCCGCCGTCCGGCCGTATTTCTATTGAATGTAGTAATTTTTTTTACAGTTACATAATTAACAATAAAATATGTACCTACAAAATATTTGCAGTTTTACTGACGATATTGTCCTTCATACTGATAAACAAAATGTTTATAGGAACTTAAACAACCATCAATATAAAAGTATATGAGACTAGTAAGCAAAACAACCAATCGATACATATTCTTTACGTCAACTTTGGAAAAAATCTCGAAAAAGCAGTCTTAGATCAATTCCAAACATTGTTTCGATCAAATCATTTAAAATATTGATGGACCTTATGATATGTATGTAGGTACAAATTATCGTATAAGTAAAAGAAATGCTAATTATGATTTTGTAAAATTTACAAAAAAAGTCAATAATGAATACTTAATACATAAATATGGCATTTAACGATAAGTTTAAAGGTACTTTCATAAAAGATTAAAATATGACGTATAAATTACTTGAATCGTCGATAAAACCGTATTGACTTACAACTAGTAATATAAAGAAATATTTACAAATTTCACTATGGAAGAAGAGTCCATGAGACTTCGCCTTAACGCCACGAAATCTACGTTCTTACTTCGAATTCAATAACAATATTTACAGATTAATCTCAATAGAAGGAAGTATTCTACAACTTCATCGAGATCTGTTTCGCGAAAATCTAAAGAAACTATCGGATGAACGTCACTGGTGTAGCCCCGTGGTAAGCACGGAGTTTACTTCTCCCTAAACTCAGGTTTGACACTGATGATGGGTTTCCTCTCGTCGTCTCTGTCGGTTTTGTCGGGGAGGTCGTTGGCCCCGTGGTTCGGTAGCTAAGTGGCCGAACTGAAGAGCACGGAGTTCTTGTAGTAGCTGGCGCGGTCGGACAGCGGGCTCTTCACGTCCCGCTCCATAGCCTGCTGCCGCGACTTACGCTCCATCTCCAACTCTTGCGCCAGGGATTCTGGTGACAACGAAAGGAAAAAAACTATTATTTGCAACGAGAAAGTGTGCTATCTTATCTTTTTTTCATATAATAGAAGGAGGCAAACGAGCAGGCGGGTCACCTGATGGAGGGTAATCTCCGCCGCCAATGCAACACCAGAGGAATTGCAGATGCGTTGCCGGCCTTTAAGGAACGAATAGGTTTTAGGAAGGAATAGGAATTGTGAGGGGGGAGGGGTAAGACTGAAGGAAAGGGAAGGGAAGGGCCTCCGGAACCCTCACTGGCCGAACGAAACACAACAGCACCAAGGGCTATTATTTCACGCCGGATATTAGTGAGAGGGTGGTATTACGCCGGGCGAGCCGGCTCAATGCGTGCCAACGCAGCGTGGCTCTACCACTCAGTCAGTGTCACTCATTTAGTACCACCCAGGGGTCACGTGTAGGGTCTCAAGGGTAAACCCAAGGACGCGAGTAACTTTAACCCCCAAAAACTGGAGTATCTGGAGTAAGAACTGTCGGAACACAATAACGCTGCTTATATTGTAGTGTGGTAGACAGTCAGGTGTAGCCCTAATACCAATCAAAATGAGAATAAGTACTCCGCTGGGATCAAACCAGTACCCCCAGATGTAAGACCAGTGGTCCTATAACAAGCCCAAAAAAATGGTTAAGCGTTTGTTATTTCGTTTTATACTAGTAAATTAACCAATGAAAGTCCATGGACATAAGCTTAACATCTCAAAAAGCTACTAAAAAGACAATGCCCACGGCCCATACATTTGAAAATCTGACAATGAGTTAGTTTGTATAAAACGATCTTGCTAGCAAAATGTAATCTATTACCTATATTACTGTTTATTGGTTTAAAGCCAGATTTTTTAATAAAATAACAATAATTATAACTTTGTGGTTGTACATTGTCTTTTTGAAGTTTTTCGGCAACATACAATCATACATCTAAACATATTGTTTTAAACCATTTTTGTTTCAATTAATCATCCACAATACATAATTATTATTAAAAAAGCCAAAAATCAAGACTATACATGAGTTTCATGAAGTTTCCCTTGAGCACCTTACGGTGTAAAACCAGACAATTGAAAATCAATTGTTTCGCGACCGCCGGCGGTCATAAGATCCTTGACCTATTAAACTAAAATAACGAATTGGACAACCACAGAGAACAGTGACAGAAAGATCTGACAATGACAATTCAAAAATACGTTTCGTTTTACCCTTTTAGCCGTTCAATCAATTCGTAATGATTAATTATAGTGTTAATAAATATTCATAAATCGATAAGCGCATTTAATGCCATGATAATTAAAAAGGAGAACTAAAAAAGTACTTTTCTAAACAGCAAATTAATCAATATATTTAACGTTAACAGTTAAAAGGCGGAACGAAACGCTTTAAGTGGCAAAATGCGTTCAAAAACCTTAATTTGGTTATTGCCCTAAGAAAACTATAAAGGGAAAATATGATAATCATGGTTAGATTAAGTAAATTTTGAGCTATTTTTGACAGTACGATTTATATTAATTCATTATCTAAAACAAACAGGTCCAAATTTGGCATTCCTTTAAATATTGACTTTGTTAACCCTTACTTTAGTAAAAAATAAAGTCGTTCAACACAAATCAGATAGGTATATAATTCTACAGTAATTGCTTGCTGTCATTTCCCATAACATTTCTAGTTGCAGCCGTAATATCTTTTGTGAAATAATTATTATTGAGTTCCGCACATTCCCGACGTCAAAGTACAAGTGTGTTACCCCGGAAAATGTCATTAGTGTTTCGGGAAAGGCAACTCACATCAAACGGACTTCGCATCCGTATGGCACTTTCTAATTTAATACCCCATATTCCCTTTAAAAACGTACGAGCAACGTTATTAAATTGGTGGAAGGGTTGGAACTTGCACCATTGTTACATTAAGCAAGTAATTGCCCAAGCTACTCAATTCAGATTTGCGAGGTGATTTAAATTTTCTTTGTAACATTTCATTTAGAGCTCATGCATTTATGAATTTGAAAAGAATTGCTTCGAAACAAATAAAGGTTACATAAAAACAGGTTCCGAGTAAAGATCGTCTAATAAGATTTTAGGAAAATTGACAAAGTTCGTGAAGGGGCAAGAGTAGGTGAGGTAAGGCAATTGTCTCCGAAAACGTCGACATTTTACGAAATATGCTTATTCAATTTCATGCAACGCTTGCCGCCTCCTGCAATTTACGAGATATAAAAGATATAAACGGAATCGCGTTTTTTGCTTACTTTGATGGAACATTTTCTCAACGAGGAATTCAATTTCTCATCCCGATATTCGTTTACAATTTATGCTTTGGGTGTACGAATTTACAGCCTAATTTTTTTCTTGCGTCCTTTGTAGTCTTCATTTGGTAACTATAAAAAAAAACACTTTGAGCTACAATTGCGAAAACTTGTATGTAAACTAACTAATACCTAAGTAACTAACTACTTAATATTGATTTTACAACATGAACTATTCGTAATATTTGACTATTTGAGTTAAAAACGCTCAAATAAAATACGTTGAAAGTGTGCGGAGTGGTCAACGCAGCCGCCTGGATTGCGGACGCGGGTTCGATTCCCGCCTGAGGTAGACATTTTTTTTAACGTTTTGTTATCTTTAACATGAACTATTATTATGTTTATTATACAACAACAAAAACACTTTATAGGGCTATTTCAAATTGTAGGTGAAGTTAACAAGATCCTAAGAAATTAAAATAGGTGGAATTATTATTTTTATGAATATACGGGATTTTCACCATGTTGTTGGTTTTGAGTCCCCGATATTTTGTGGTGGGTTTTTACCACAAAATATCGTTTTTCCATAAAAATATTTGTGGTGACCATGAAAGTTTAAAATGTTAGGTGGAATTATGTTTTAAATAATATTTTTAAATAAATCAAAGCAAGCAATTATCTTAACACTACTAGTATATGCGTGAAAATTTAATTCAGAAGCGACGTCACGGAAAAACAACAGTCGAACAACAACGCGACACAATTGCATCATAAAACATTCGTAGCTTTAAAAAAACTCAATTATAATCCGATTTGTTTCAGTGGAGACTTGCTCTGGGGCGGCGCAAGTGTCGCTGTTGAGGGTTGTCTGGAAACAGAAACCTATTATCCCGGGCGAGATTATACGCCTAGGGCGTCACAATTAAATATTATACACTTAAAAGCTTCGGCCTTTGCCGTTTCACTTCGCTGCCACCCCTAAATGTCCCATTAGGTCTGTTTGAATACGTAATATTTTTGCATTTGCCTCTCCTAAAACAGAATTGCCGGTTCCTTTGAGAGCTATAATCTACTTGTTCTTTGAAATAACTATAATGCTTAACCTTGTCGCGTGCCGGTGAAAAAATACTACCACCCCCTCTCTTCCCTTGGGTGTCGTAAAAGGCGACTAACGGACTAAAGACTGCACATACATTTGATAGCATAGAGCGGCGATGGGCTCACCACCTGTCACGCTGAGTACTTGTGCAGTCGATATTTGGTGAAAAGTGGACTATGGTAGAGGACTGCTTTTGCTGTCCTCATTGCCTAGTCTCTGACTAACCCTTCGGGGATAATAGTCGTGATTATATGTTTGTATGTATGCTTCTGTGGTTCACTGCTTATCGTAATAAATGTTGCTTTACAAAACGGAATAATTTTCTTAAATCCATCTAGTTACTGATCAGAAAAGAAGTAGATCAATTCAACAATGAAATTAACTTTCACGGATAATTGTCATTACACAAAAACATTCAGACGAGTTCGTTTTGATTGAATGGTCATGGAATGACAAAAAGTACGAAGCATTGTGGACGTGAATCGATTTATTTAAAAAGTAACAAAAATAAAACGAACTCAGTTTGGATTACAAAAAGTACAAAAAGTTTTTTTTTGTATAATGACAATTTCAGTAATAGGAGTTGAATACTTTGTCTAGAACGGGTAACCAAACTCCAACCGCAACTAGTAACAAATTAAAAATAATGAAACACTGTCTATATCGATAGCTTTCAGAAAAAAATCCATTCTTTATTAGGAAACTTATTTTTAATTAAAAGAAGCAATCTTAAACTTTTAGGTATTTTTAATTTCTGACATTCTATATCTTTGAACAAATAATAGAAAGTGTGTTGACTGCTCATTATTTTTAACGATTTTTAACGCCATCGACACCTGGGTTGTTAACGTGAAATTAATTACTGGTTTAATAAATGTACAGAAAAACTCTGATGATTAATTCTTTGACTGGGAATTTGAGAAGGTTGTCGACAAAGGATTGTGTTCGGTGTAGGGACCCAGGAGCAACTAAGGGTTGAGTAAAACAGCTTTAACCTCAAGCGGGCGGACAATACTCGCACCGAAGCGCTACCGTTGAGACCCTGTTGACGCGTGACCGATTGGACAGATTGGATTCAATTTCTATTGGAAAAAATGGTTTGACTATTTTTAACAAAATCAATTCCTTCGTGACGCCACAGTTCTATTTAAAAACTTTGAAGTTTTGTTTGATTTTAAGAGCTCTAGTCTTAACGCGTACCTGTTTTCTTTGCATGTTTTCGTATAGGTTTGATATACCTACTCGTACTTCACCAAAAAGCAAAATATAAATAATAAATATACCACTGTATTACTTCAGCATGAACGAAAAAGTTAATATCGCCAAAGGTTTTGAGAACACCTGTGCGGTACAATTTTATTTCCATTCATTTTACAAGCTCACCTAAAAAGTAGCTGGCTCAAGTTTCCTCTTTATTAATTTTTCAACTTTATATTACTTATGTAACATCGGGTTTATCCATCTTATCTGATCTCCCTTTAGATGTATAAATATTATGGTTGACATTTCTTTAAACACTGATACGTTAAGATTTATTAAACAGATCTGACTAAGAACCAGTTTTTATAATTTCCGTAAAAAGGTAGATAAATGTTGGTCGTCATATTTACTTGAACTTTTGCGTAAAGAGACAATTATACAATCGTGTGACGCTTCAAAGAAGTAACTCAAAACAAATAACAATGTATAAAAATATTTTTTCCGTTACCAATTGACCGCTTGAATGTAACAAAATTAATTTGTTTATTCAAAGTAATAATTAAGCTGTACTTTCTTTTGACCTTATCCAGTCCAGTTTTCATAAAAAGCACGCCGAAAAAGTTTTCTAATTTAGGAATAATAAAATATGTTTTTTTCCTTTTCTTAGAGACGGCACCGGGAAACTTGATGAAAGGCCCCAAGTTATAACTCTTGTTTTTCTGTTATCAACCTATTTTCTGTTTAGAACCTCCTGTATTGCTCTACTTTAACAATATCTGCCAATTTATTTTCTTCGATATGATAAAATTTACTTTTAAAGTTTCCGATTTATCTCAATCATATTTTAACAAAACCTACGGAATAACAAAAAAATATTACGGAATTATATCTATTATCCGCTTTCTGAGTTTTGCTTATTTAAAATAGTATAACTGTGCTGTTTACTGCTCAATTATGCTTCAACATAGTTGAGTCGTGGATTGAAACTACAAATTTAATACGTTCAACATCGGTCAGGGTTATTTTCTAAATAAAATACCGAATGCATTTCCCATCTTCAACAATTCTTAGTTGCGTGTTCGCGTGCGTTTAGATACTCGGGCTGGGTAACACTTAAATTAGTTGCAATTTCTACTTGAAAGGCACTCGACGGCAAAATGCAGGAAATGATTAAATCCATATCAATGTTTTGCCTTTTCAACCCCTCGCGTTTATTGAGTTCGTTTCGGAAAATAATGGCGTACGATATAATAGGATTTCTAACTTGGATGTCACGTAATAGGTGTAATTGTTATTTGAATTGTTGCGAATGGAACTGACGCTTCTTGGTTAATATGAAAACTTAACTAATTGCGAATACAATTAACCGTAAGCAGTCTTAGAACATTAATGGGATAAGCTTTCAAAATTGTAGTTTCGTCAAAGTATAACTTTACACTTATACTACTGCTGTAATTTGCATCACATAACACGATAAAAAGTAAAAGGCAAATATTATGACTAAATGCTTTTACCTTTAAATGAAACATCACATACTAGACCTATACTAGCACACAATAGTACAGTATGATGGCAGCCAGTGCGTTTTAATGAAATTTCTGCTCCAGCCGCGACAAGGGCTTGAAAAAATCGCTTGTATGCCACCGACTTTTTTTAGCTCTCGTTATGTTGGATCTGCTTGCTTGCACTCATATAAGTTTCTGGATAAATCTGCGTCAGTTTTATAACGGACTTGTTCTACCAATTAAGTGACGCTCATAGTGTTCTAAAAAGTCATGTTTAAAAACTATTTTCTTCTCCTAAAGGCGCAAAAAACTAGTAAGCTTAAATTTACATGAAATAAAAGTAGGTACAGTAAAATAACAGCAGTGATAAAAATTTTGACGAATGACAGAGTAAATGCCCAATGCAAAAGGTGGCACATAGCACACATATAAGAAAATCCGCTAATTTAAGCTAACGAACATCGGAAATGAAAAATTTAAAAAAATTGTAACTCTCAAGAAAAATAAGCAATAGAAGATAGAGAGATATATTACATCATGTATATTATTATAGGGATTGCAGATATATGCACGCGCTGTGAACATCAAATCTTATGCAATCGACATAAAAGCGATACTCGATTTAACGCATTTTTTTGAATGGTATCAACCCCAATCCCCAATGGAATACAACGCAAACGGCAAACTCTATATTGCTCATTTCGTGTTTTTAAATGCTTCAAATTCTACGCAGTCGGTATGCGATATGACGAGTATAAATTTCATATGTCGGCATTTTTTCTACGTAACCTTAGGGCCCTTTGTTGAAAACCAACAATTCCTTGCATGATGTCTGCTCCGGAAATTCAATATTGGTTATTTATTGCATATTAAATTTGAAGAACTTAAAATAGGATTTCTTTCAGTGGTAGGTAATATTGGTTTAGATTATAAACGAAGTTTCTAAAATTTATTTTATATTTAACTTATTAGTTTGATAAGGTGGGCATTAGCGACATTTGATAATGACTGAGTCCACGTATGGGTTTATTCATCCACTCAAAGTATAGAAGTACCATCAATTGAAAAACATTTACACATGAATGTGGAATGTGAACTTCTTAAGAAGAAGAAGAAAGATAAAGATAAGAAGCTACAACCACATAAATGAGTATTAGGATTGTTTTAACTAACTTACCAGAGTAATTCTGCCAAAAGGCAGCTCCTCCGCTCATGATGTCCACGGGTGGCGGGGGGTAGTTCCACTGCGGCTTATCGGGGGTGCGGGGGGGTTCCCGCTGGAAGGGGGGCGAGGCTGCGGGGGGCTCCGCACTAGGCGGTTTGCTCTCCGAGCCGTTTTCGCGCTCTGACCGTGGCGTCTCTTGCGCCGGTAGTGATAAGTTCTCTGCAGAAGAAAATTAAGAGTCAGAAGCCGTAAGGTTTAATATCTTGTGCGATAAAGGTTTTTATAATATATTATCGGTTATTAGTAGCAAATTCA
The DNA here is from genome assembly GCA_963921215.1 of Scoparia ambigualis. NCBI lineage: Eukaryota > Metazoa > Arthropoda > Insecta > Lepidoptera > Crambidae > Scoparia > Scoparia ambigualis. Next base: position 23,211,199 of record OY992502.1, on the reverse strand, counting down.
AATAATCAATTAGTAAATCTAATATTCAGTTATATACTGATTGCTTTGCTTAGGATAGCAGAATAAGCAGTGATAACATTTTCAATGACAAAGTTTAAACGCTAAACCTTTAAAAAATTATACTTTTAAGTGTTCCTAATCAAAACGATCTATAAAATTGAACACGGATTATGCAAGATATCGAATGCGTGTTAGTACCCGAACCCTCGTTTCAAATGGTCTGCGAAACGATTTCCTGACACGGAGATTAGTACAAGCCTTCGCTAGCATTTACCCACCCTTCTTACGTCACGCACTCCACATCAACTTAACGACTTTCAAAGTAACACATCGCCCTTATCAGCTATCGGAAATGAATCTTATTGCTTCGCTGTAAAGTTCTATTCGTGAGTATACATGCAAAGGTTGATACGAAAATCTGTATGTGAAGATGTGGCTAATATCCAGATAGTTTGACAGACGGCGAGTTAACATGTCAGGGGCACACTACTTTATGGAACTTGTTGAGCAGCCTGATTCTGATAGTATTGACAATCTTGACATGTTAAGATACACAAATAACGAAGATGAAATTGGGTTCTTGGTGGTGGTACGGATCAGAACCCGCCTGGATGGCCTTTCAGCTTTATTGTTCTGCATTGTTGTACTCTGGTTTGATGATTAGGAGTTCCATTCCAAGTAAGATTATTGGGCATAGAAAAGTAAGAGGGTCGGTTACGATTACTGTTTGCAGTATGTTTTTCGTCTTAGTTAAATAATACACACATCAAAAGTGTCTAGGGATCAAGCATTTTTATGCGGATTTCTTGAGATTGAGATGTGGCTTTGTAATAAATTTATGATTTTATAAATTTATATGGATCCTTTTTGGTGCATTTCATAATTTGAAACAGGAACTTTCAATCAATTTCTAGTAAAAGATGAAAATCAGCTGTCAATATTTTCCCTATAAAAACATACAACGCATTGAAGACATTATTAGTGCTACTGTTTCCCTACTACTGATTAAAACCAACGTTATTATGGAGCGGCGACGTCATTTAAGCAGGGAAGAAATGCTCAGAGCCGTGGGAATGATAGAAGCTGGTTCCCGGCAACGTACTGTGGCTTTAGCTCTGAATACAAGTCAGAGTGTTATCAGTCGACTTTGGACACGTTACCGAAGCACTGGTACCGTGCCTGAGCGCCATGGAGGACGGTATCGCTGTACCACACGGAGACAAGACCGATACATTCAAATCACAACTCGAAGAGCTCCAACAATAACCGCCATGATGTTAGCCGTGAGGCTTCATCACTCTTCAGGGAACTTAATTAGCGACCAAACAGTCAGAAACCGCTTGCATGAAGTGAACCTTCATTCCCGAAGACCGCTAAGGGTACCACCTATAGCAATGCACAATCGTAGGATTCGATATCAATGGGCTCTTGAACACAGAAATTGGGCAGAAGAACAATGGCGTTTCGTGTGCTTTTCTGATGAGTCTCGTTTTGGTATGAGACCGGATACAAGACGTATACGACACTGGAGAACCCCTGGACGCCAACAGCGATTAAAATCCTGCCAGGAAGTCCATCCTTATAGTGGTGGAACCATCATGGTATGGGCGGGTATTTGGATCGGCGGAAGAACTGAGTTGATTTGGATCAGAGGCAACCTCAACGCTCAAATTTATGCTGAGACGATTGTATCAGACGTCATCGTTCCTCTACAAGTGCAAATCGGTCCCTTATTTCAGTTAATGCATGATAATGCACGACCGCACACCGCAAGAGTTGTAAGACAGACTCTCGCCGCAGCTAACATCAATGTCATGCCCTGGCCTGCTCAGTCGCCAGACTTGAACCCGATTGAGCATACATGGGATATGCTACAGAGAAGAGCTCTGCCGAATATGGAGGGTATCCAGTCGCAAGAAGACCTTTTTTTGTTGTTGCAACGAACATGGGCGGCCATTCCACAGCGTGATTTGGATGAACTCATTTTGAGTATGCCAAACCGATGTTCTTGTGTTGTTAGTGTTCGCGGTAGAAACACGGATTATTAATTGTTTAAGTTACCCAATAAAATTTTAAAGAAAACTGTTATTTCAGGTCTTTTTTTCGAACTTTAATGTTAGTGGTTCAAATGTCAAAAATCCCTTTATTAGGAAAATGGCAAATTTCTTTATTAATGCAAAGGTGACTTGGTTTATCGTTACTGTAGACAAACGAAAACACTTTATTTGATGAATCCTTAAAGAAAATTTTAATTAATATCAATCAGGAGAAAAGTTATTGCAAAAATATATGTTGATCCCTAGACACTTTTGATGTGTGTATAATAAAATGTTTGACACTAACATTCGGATCGCTGGCATCTTTACCTATACAGAACATAACAACAATATAGTATAACAATTGCACACAGACAGCACAACGGCCGTGTCATCCTTACTGTATTACGACGAATCTGGAATACGTCGAATCTGAAATACGACGAATCAGGAATACGACGAATCCGGAACAAATCGTTTATTTTCCTGCCATGTGACTTTAGCCCGCTTGAAAGTTGCCCACTACTACGTTATAGTATGTACTAAAAGCTTAGGACTTATAAGAAACGTTTCTCCTGGGGTTTACGTTGTCTAACGGGCTAAAATTTCAAGATTCTTACCAGTAACGATTCTGAGAATTTCCGTGGGCGCCCCCGACTGTTTCAAGGCCTCTTCTATTTTCTGTTTCCTTTTCAGCTCCATCTCAAGTTGTTCTTGAATCTGTTGCCGCTGTTTCCGTTCCTTCTTTAGTCTTTTTTGGTACATCACTGAAATTAAAGATAAAGTTTAGTCCTTTAAGTTTTTATTGCCATATAGATTAACATGATTTGTTGAACTATTATTCTCGTAGCATTTATTTACTTCTTCGGAAGTAAAATTAAATTGCTATCTAAAGTTTACTAACTGTACCCTTCCAGGCCATTACGACTAAATAACTCTTATATTTAAAATTTTATGTTCCTTCGCGTGTTTTACGTTGAAATGAAGTTGTTATTCTCCAAAGAAAACAAACAAAACAAACAAAACCATATATAATTCCATCCAATTCGTGCGCCATACATTTTTGCGTACTGTAACCGTACGCATAGTACCTATACAAGATCGAATCTGAAAATTACCAATCGTCTGTCTCTTTCGCTCTTATGACACCACCTTTTCTTTATCTGAAAACAATCTCATAATACGTCCGCGGCATCTCTCGATTCGTCCGCAGTTACCACCTTTCGTTTTGGCATTTCTTCGCCGATAATCGTCCGATCGTCCGAATGGAAAGTCGGGTGGTTTCTCTCTCTTACATGTGGAATCGTGATATTTCTGTCTTTATCCCTCTGGAGTTCGATTGACGAATGATTGAGTCGGTGCACGTGTTGATAGACGCTGGAGGCCCTGCCTCCGACGAGGCTGGGGGGGCGGCACGCGGCGGTGGGCCAAGTCACAGGAGACGTGTAATTTTTACGTTTACAAACAATTTTGCAGTTTCTACTAAAATACTTTAAAACATTATACTTTAAGGTTTTGTTTTGTTTGTGTTATATAGTTAAACAAACAATAGTAGATATATCACTGAGTTAAGAGACATTTTTTATAACTTATAGTTAAAGTTACAAAAGGATAAGTGTAAAAATTAAAACCATTTGTATTGGTATAAACTCATAAAGATAGTAACAGGTGTAGCAGCAAGGGCTTCAGTGGCGGAGATAAATTTTAATAACATTGCCTTAAATGAAAAAGGACTAAGGAAACGTATTTTAATTCTGTATTGGTGAAGAAGAGATGAATTTCTGGCAGTGTTGTTAATACATAAAAAATAATAAAGTTGGTTATACCTTTAAAGGTATATACGATTCTCGAACCCAGTTGTCGCATTTTTATTATTCAAGAATGTTTTAATATCGTTTTGGTTTTCTACGTTTGTTTTAAAGAAATTCTGCCTATTGCCTGTCACTTTGACCACAAGCTAACTTCGAGATCTGTCTCGCGATCGCAAAAGATAGAGTTTTGATGAAGTCGGGCTGCGATGAGGACGCAGATAACCCGTTCGTTTTATGGAAACGGTCTGAATAATAAACTAATAAAAATATGAAATTCACAACTTCTGCCGCGGAACATCCGCGGAATTGCAATATCCACGCGACAAGAAACTTTAATGGCACTTTTAAGTATATATGCTCTTATGTAAACTTGCTTTTTACCATGAATTTGAATCGTTTGTAGACTAAGTAAAATTACTGAAGTAATAGGGTTCACCGAGTCAAAATGTCGCTGTCAGGCGCATTATCGTATCGTTCGCGATTGGAAAAAGAACAAAACGAAAGTGTTTTCTCATTAAGGATTTGCTAGTAATTAATGTTGTTGCTAATGAAACGGGCGAGGTTCACTAGCGATCGACTCCTACGCATCATTTGTCATCGTGCGACCTCCGACACGGCCGGTAATAATGTACGGATCGCAGGAGCAAGTTTTTATTTCGATTTGCAACTTTTTGCTTCGGAATTAGAAATTGGTTCGCGAGAGCTGTGTTATTATGGATTAAGTACGTCAAACTGTGTGTAAAAGGCTTAGCTTGAATTAGTTAAAGTTTTTTGGCTCATTCTATGTAGTACCTATACAAATCTACCTATATAATGAGCTTGTGATGATAATCATTGTTGTGGCTAAGGTTCACAAATTATTATGTTTTACTTTAAGCAGTTTAAAAGACAAATGCTTAAATAGATATCCCATCGCCGTAAGTAAGTAAGCGTCGCTAATTTCTTTGTCAACGAAATTAGGATCGAAGGTCCTTTTTCAGTTAATTTCTCGCCAATACAAAGGTTTGCGTCCAGAGACCCGTTCAGTGGAAAATTCGATGGACCATCGAGTCCGAGCATCGATTCAGTCCAACACCTCTGGAAAGCAGTTTTTCACTCCAATGGAGCTTATTTTTGGACCTTTTCATCTCACCTCCGTTGTCTATTAACGCGTTAATGATTACGTTTAATTAGCAGAAGCCATTGAAAAATCACTTTCTCCGGCATTAATTTAATTTTAGTCAAGGTTTCTTTGTGAATGAGTCGTCACAATGGAGTGACCGTCTGATTCGGGCCGTCCGTCAAGCCTTCCCACGTGCAGCCGTGCAGTCGTGCGGTCGCGGCGACGGCAGCAACCGCTCATTGTTTCGTTTCGTCAATATTTGTCTGCTCCTCGTCGGCGCCGCTTTGTGGTCGGTAATCTGGCCAGGCTCCCTCACTCACAAGTTCATAACCAACGATGAATCGTAATAATCCTTCAATCGATTATTTAATTCGATTCAATGCAGATGCTGAACGAACAAAAAGATATAATCTTTTGTTGCCTCCGCTCAGTCGGCGATAGTTCTAATTTCAAAGCACTCGAGTGTCCGAGGTATTATGGTAATCGGTCTATTGTCTCGTTTCATTGTGCTTTAATTTTTTTGGTCTTCATAGTAATGTGTTAGGTGTATTGGGTGTCTCAATACTTTTATTTACTGTAATCTTTCATGTAACTATGATACGTAAAATAATGAATGTTACATTAGGCAACTATAACTATGCTACTATAATAACACAACATCGATCGATCGATCGATCACTGAAACACAACAACGCAAACACGACAAGAATTAACAGAGAACAACAAAGCGTGTGATATGAAGCGAAACAATTCGATGACCGAGCGTATGAATAAAAACGAACCACCGAAATATTGAAGGAATCCGTTCAAAGGGGAAAAAATGCAATAAAAAGCCCGCACCGATACAGAATGAGAGTGCGGTTAGAAAGCAACGGACGAATATGGTTGCGAACATCCGCCGCAGACAAAAGTTTGGCTACTTGGCTATGCAAATTATATTTGCGGACGGCGCGATGCGGTCTCCGTTCCGTTTCTACGTACATAACGTGTATTCTTTTCATATTTTCATCCGATTTCCTTCCCCTCGTTTCATTTCGTTCCGTTTTAAAAGTCTGCGAACAATGCCGCTCTCAGCGGGCCTTATTCGCCGCGAGCCGTTTTCTTGCACGCGGCTTCTTTTCTTGTTATTATACCTATCTTTTTATATCTATTGAGTTTCTTTTCTTTAATACTTTCAACTCATAAATGGCTGATACAGTCCCCTAGGGTCTGTTGCTCGAATAACATGTAAATGAGTCGGTATGCCGGCACAAATTTGAATTTTGAAATTTTTATCAAAAATAAGTGCTTGGTTTTGTTTGTATGTTAATTCTGGTTTATAAATATACAAATTGATGTGTGTACAGATGGATCGTGTTACTTAAATTGTTTAGGTTCTTAGATAACCGTTTATATTTATATAGGTATTGGGGCTAGAGGTACGCCTATCAAGCATCAAGACAGATATCGATAAATTTTAGTAGATAAGGCAGTAAACGTTGAATTACCTTGTCCAGTACTCGTAATTAGACGGGCGCAGCGCATGAGAAGGTATTTATAAAGCATTATTTAGTAGCTCCAAGCACTTTAATATTCCGAAAGATTCTTTCTGCGGTACTTGTAAGGTATTGGACTGTACTAATACAGATTGCTTAGTTAGATAAATTACACGATTATGAAAGTAACTGAAGCTGTAAGCCATTGCCTTATACGTAGGTAAATTTTATTACATTTTTAATTTTTGTTTATATGTATTACTCACACGTTCAATCAAGTAAAGTTTTGCGCATGTAGATAAAGTATAAGGTTTACCATATGTTATAAGTATGCGCTCCTTATAAATAATATTATCGAAGTTTAATTTCGTTACATAAAACATAATTTCATACGGATTTAGTTGCGTGTATAGATTCGCATAAAACATTTTAACCCAAGTTTAATAGCGTAAACTTTAAAATGCAGGATCTACTTCAAAACGTTAATTTATTAAAGAAGATAAAAAGAAAAAACACTTATTGCTATTTAGACGAGTACAGTAGAGAAATAATAAGTATTCTTCAAATAGTGTAGGCACTATAATAACTAAATGACCCAACTTAACTACTGATAATAACATATATAAAACAGAACTAACACAAAAGTGTTAAACATACTTTTTTGCAATATGACGAAAATAAGAATCGAATTCATGACGCCCTCCCCTAGCAGACGCACCCGTACGATTAAGATAAGTCTTTTTATAGTTCTTTATTGAAAATAAATTGCCTAGAATAAAATCAGACGCACTCGGAATGGCTTTCCGATAGACGTGTATGAAATAATGACGGACAGATAAGATACGACATTTATCGACGACGTAGGTAGGTATGTTCGATTTCGAGGATGACGTAGGATTTCGGTGACAGTGCTCTGATAAAATAAATGTATTTCTCATCTTATTAATGTTACTTTTCAACCCTCGACGTGTGGGGTACTAATGTTACAGATGTTTGGCACGATTATGCAATTAATTATTTATTTCAAGACGTAAAGAATGGCAAAAACAAAAGAAAAACGATATTACTAACACGATGGCATCTTCTTTGTATCTCAAGGTGTTTCGCAATTGTTTTTCGTGAGCAAAACAAATGCTAAACGGTTTGGTTTTGCACGTATTTGCGTACTTTCGCTACTTTAAAAAAAGGCGTCGTTTAATAGGACAACACAACATTTGTCATGGCTGTCCGCGACGGTGTCCCCGCACTGAACGTTTAGTTTGTTATCTGTTTCTTCTGTTTTATTCGGGCAAGTATTTATGGGCGGGTGGTGTCTGCGATAAACAGTTTCGCAAAAATGGTGGGGATTATTGTTTTTGTCGGACGCGGGGACTTTAAGTTATGAGCCCCGATTGACCTACGCCGATAAAACATTATATTTTCCGGATACACTTGTGAAGTTGAAGGTACGGTATCTACACTAATCTGCAGGCCACATTTTCGTAGACTTATCAACAAAAGTTTGGAAATTGTAAATAGTTTGGAAAATATATTTCACTTAAGTATGGAGATTTTGAGATAAGTCTGCTTGGTGAGTACTTTAATTGTTTTTTATTAAAGAAAGTTACTGACTTACTAACTCACTCTATGCAGAAAGCCCAAAATAAAAATATGATTATTATTATTATGACGCACGATGACAAGTAATACCAACCAATAATAATACACTTGACCGCACAGTCGACGATGCCCAACGCAGCACGAACAGTAGCTATCATAACCTTCTGTCGAAAATCTCGAATTCTCTAAACACACATCTCAAAGAAATATCGCAGGAGAGAAAAATATTTCCGCGATCAGTTTTTTGTTATCAAACCGATCAAAGGGCCCATCGGACATTCCGACTTCTTACGACGTTAGTAAAAAATACAATCTCACTTTATAGTTACCATTCCACTGGTTATTATATCCGTATCGATACAGCCGAACTTACCGACCGTGAAATATTCGGATTCTCGATATTGGTGGCCGGTAGCGGAGTGGCGTAATTTTGATGATTTTTTGGGCGTTTCACTACAAAATTCTTTTATTGGTGATACAACTGGTCGATGTTACGAAAAGGATGAAAATATTGTAACGAAAACTTTTTTTGATGAATTGATGTAACAAATTATTTAATAAGCATAATGAATAGAAAGAAAACATTTTTGGACATGAAACTGTATAAAAAAAGGAGAAGAAAAGAAAGAAGATTTTATACTTTTAAATGAAATTACATCTTTGATCACACATTAAAGACAGTTAATATTCGGATTCTCGATATTGGTGGCCGGTGGCGGAGTGGCGTAATTTAAATGATTTTTTGGGCGTTTCACTACAAAATTATTTTATTGGTGATACAACTGGTCGATGTTACGAAAAGGATGAAAATATTGTAACGAAAACTTTTTTTGATGAATTGATGTAACAAATTAGTTAATAAGCATAATGAATAGAAAGAAAACATTTTTGGACATGAAACTGTATAAAAAAAGGAGAAGAAAAGAAAGAAGATTTTATACTTTTAAATGAAATTACATCTTTGATCACACATTAAAGACAGTTAATATTCGGATTCTCGATATTGGTGGCCGGTGGCGGAGTGGCGTAATTTTGATGATTTTTTGGGCGTTTCACTAAAAAATTCTTTTATTGGTGATACAACTGGTCGATGTTACGAAAAGGATGAAAATATTGTAACGAAAACTTTTTTTGATGAATTGATGTAACAAATTAGTTAATAAGCATAATGAATAGAAAGAAAACATTTTTGGACATGAAACTGTATAAAAAAGGAGAAGGAAAAAAAGAAGATTTTATACTTTTAAATTAAATTACATCTTTGATCACACATTAAAGACAGTTAATATTCGGATTCTCGATATTGGTGGCCGGTGGCGGAGTGGCGTAATTTTGATGATTTTTTGGGCGTTTCACTAAAAAATTCTTTTATTGGTGATACAACTGGTCGATGTTACGAAAAGGATGAAAATATTGTGAAACGCAAACTTTTTTTGATGAATTGATGTAACAAATTATTTAATAAGCATAATGAATAGAAAGAAAACATTTTTATACATGAAACTGTATAAAAAAGTAGAAGGAAAAAAAGAAGATTTTATACTTTTAAATTAAATTACATCTTTGATGACACATTAAAGACAGTTCTGTTAACCCGTTCAGAAAGCCAATACACTTTTGTTGGAAATAAGGTTCACATCAGTTGTTATGGGGAACGAACCTTAATATCTCACATTCAACCTCAGAATTTATCTGTTTGGATACCGAACTACGCTACCGTTATACTTACCTATCGAGGACAAATAGTTAGCAATGAAAGATGACAATCCGTCCTAATCTGTACGGATGTCTTTTCGTTCGTTTAAACTACCTAATGTAAGGAAATGTACAACATAAAACTGAACACCATGAAAAGCGTAAAAACAACGACGAATACCAAAAAACACTCATTTAATGGTCATGTAGGATTAACGATGATTACGCCGGCCCGTAGTCGGCAGTATCCGACTTGTCGCGCGATCAGGCGATCAAACTTTTATCGCTTATAAAAGGCTGATTGCCCTTCCAAGTGTTTACGTTTCAATAAAGAGAACCTTCAAAACGTCCGTTGTAATACGACACTAAAAGTTGGACTGACAGATGGATTAAAAATCTTAGCGCAAAAAGGGACACAGTTCGGGATCGAACGTTGTATTATTTACGTGCGAGCGGCTCGGCGGGCCACGCTTCCTGCGACGCGGGTGTGGTCGTAACGTGACACCTTTATTAATATGCCTGAATTAATAATATTGTAGATATTTGACGGCGGGGGTCGCCCGCCATCGCGTGCAAATGTCTCGTGAGGCTTCGCTGCATCGATTTATGTATGAATATCGATTTACATTAGATTCGATCGTTCGTCTCACATAGAGATCTTCTTTATTAGTTCAAGAACGAGATACGAGATACAACATTTTTATAAATCAATAACAACAGGATACATAAATTGGAAATGAAATGCATGACTCTATTACAGTACGCATAAAAACGCATACAAGTTGGAACATAATTAATGAGAAAATAATCCTTTCAGCGTAAAACCAGGCAAATCCATACAGGCGCAGGTAAAACAACAAATATTGACAATAGATGATTGCAGCCCGTCCGGCGGGATCCCCTTAGCAAACTGCGAATTAAAATGGGGACGAGAAAAATTAATCCTAATGCGATTTTAATGAAGCCGAAATGAACGAATGCAGTAATGAATTGCTAAGCCGCAGGTTATTCGGTTTTGTGTTAGCACAGCGGAATGGGAAAAAGAGAAACAAAACTTCGGCCGCAAGTATCAGTATAATCTCCTCTGTTCAAATTTGCTGCGAGACGTCTTTGTAAATGTCGATTCAAACGACTCAGGAAAAGATTCGGCCACTGGCAGCTATCTCAAAGACGGATTAGAGTTCACTCATGTAAGATACTGTAAACTCATGTAGCCGGATTGAAGCGTAGACGCGATAAAATATAATAATAATTAAGGCTCAGCATTGCACAAAGAAGCACGCCTTAACATCGAGTATAAAGCACACAAGCGCTGAAAATGTACACCTGAAGTCTGTGCTCGCTTTTGCATTAACGAATGCGGAAGCGGCGCTGTGCATACAGGACGCGGTGCATCCCCCTCCCCAGCCGGATCCCCCCACCGCGCCTCTCCGGCCAGACGCCTCCAGCACACCATGTCCCACCCGCGTTCATTACCTCCACGCGGCGACCCAACAATTCAAGTTTGCTTTCCGCCGCACATTCTACGCTACCAGACAGACTAGTCTAGCCATACAGCGGCCACTCGAATAATAAAGATCCCAAGAATTAACCCGTCCGCACTGAAAAAGAGGAAACTAAGTGAGCCCATCTCCGCATCAATGGACGTAATGCAACGCGAGCACTCGTATGGCGAATGAAAGAAACTCGTCAGGCATACATTGGGCTTGTTGAAACAGAGGGGAAATGTCAACCGCGGAATAAAAACAGTCAACAGATAAATGCAAACGATAAACACACGTGCAAACTGAAAAGGCGAGACGCGAAAACGCATGTTGACTCTGCAAACATAGATGGGAAGACGTTTTCCCTTTTTTTTATCTAAATCCGAATTTGTTTTTTCAATGGAGATGTGGAGTCGCGAAATCAATAGAACCCGCACTAAATTTTCTCTAGCCCATAAAATATTCAATTACGCATAAGCACACATTTGCTGAGGCCAACAACGACCACACGGCACCCCCATTAAAGACGCCTAAGGGCCATTTAATCGGTCAGTGGATGTAAATTCGTCGGCCCCAAAACAAATATCCCGAAACTAATAAGGAAACGAAATATGTAAATCGACTGCCATATTGTTTCACAAGTGAAATCTTCCTTTAATCTTATAACAAATCCGTGTCCAAATGACCGGGCCGAGCTGAATTTGAATATAAGAGGGTTCGTTCAAGGGTTACGTTGTAGCAGACCGTGTTGCGGTGAGGAAGGAAGTAAATGTATGCGAGACACGCACGGCGGAGATAGCGGCCGTAATGTTGTCCTATGCACATATTGCATCAAATTAGTTGTCGACTTGTAAACAAGGAGGCGGAAAGTAAGGCGGCTAAGACGTCGTCGGTGGTAGTTTGCATGGATATGAGAGCAGCAATATCGGAGCCCGCAGCTGCTGGCTGTACTCATTAAGATGTTTTATGGTCGGCCCGCCGGACCGTGTTGCCAATTTAAGATATTTCTATGCGGGACGGCGCCACGTTAGTTCGGCTTCCGATTAGGGGATTTAAGTGGTCCTTTTAGGTATTAGTATAACAATTGTGGGTCCCATTAAACGCTTAGCGTGGTCCCTAGAGCAATATTTAAACAGCGGCAAGCAAATTGTGTAGATGTTAAGTGCTGTTTGTTTGGGCGAAATGTTGGTGGCATCAAAATGAAACGAGATGCAATAGAAAAAGAGAAAAGCTCAAACAAATTTGGTTCGATCCGTCGCACACCTATCTCCCGCGTTGCAAGTAAATCAAAGGGTGTTGAAACTTTACACCCACTTAAAGCCGGACACAGTAATAAAGCGTTCCAACTTCGCCGACCCTGGACATCAAATGGGCTACCCCTTCTCACATTTTGTTCGGGAGAAAATTAAGAGTTCGCTGATGCTGAAGTCGACGTAGTTATACTTTACGAATTGCTTTTAACTTTTCGTAACCATTGCAAAATGTAATAACACAGTTATCTACCTGAGATATACAAATAGTCAACATTAGTTATTATTATACTCGACTTGAAATTTTTAAAACGATCAAAGTTATGTCCGAGAAAAAAGTAGAACATACCTACCGACACATAGAGCCACTGAACAGTTTTTAGGAAACTAATTTATGTTACTGTAAATAATCTATTACGAAAAACTTTATCAACTTTAGTTGATATGTTTTAACATCAAAATATGTAAAAGAGCAATAAAATAAGTGGGGACTTAACGTATCGATGTAGCCTTTATTTTAATTGTCTTTAAATTTATGAGCCTCTACCTACGTTAAGGAGAAGCCCTACAAACTAGCAAGTTAATAAGCCCTGAACAATACTAAACTTGACTTTAGAACTGTAGCGCTCACCATTCAAAGTTCTCGGAATAGTCGTCTAGATTGGCTGGCATCACATTTACACACGAGAGAGATATTGCTGTTAATTAACATGAAGCTAAGGATGGTGTACATAACGTAATAATGTAGGCCGCATTCCAAAAACTCCTTGATAGTTTTAAACAAATCTTACTTGTGAAACTTTAAAGCTCAAAACAATTGGTGTTTCTCAGGAACTAACATAGATCCTCATTTATTTAGTGCTGACTTAACGGACCGTACTTACCAATGAGTTGCCAAAGTAGTTACCATAACCCGATACCGGTCAACGTCGTCCAGTCGGGATGAATAATTACAGATGAGACTTTGCGAAGCTTTGAAACGCGAAACCTCGGAGGAATTAGACAAATAAACTTGGAAGGATTCTGAATGTAGAGTGCTTTTGAACCTTTGATGAGAAATGCGAGCAGCCGCCACTTTTGTTCGACGAATCGTTGTTATTGTTGGCGAGCTAGTGTGTTATATCTTTTTATGTTCAGTAATGAAATTTGAATTAAGTTTTCGATCAGATAAAGATCGAATTAAAATAAAATATAATACGATTGATACTGACATAAATTTTTTCACCCTTTGCTAAAGTGGAAAGCGCTTGGCCTTTATCTCACCTGATAACAAGTGACGATAAGGCTAAAGATGGGAATCCTCGACTAAGACTGAGGGTTTGGCTTCCTAACTTTTCGAACACAACAATACAGCTGGCATTATTGTTAAGGCGACATGCTTAGATTAGATGGCGGTAGCTATCAGGCGAAACTGTAAGAAGCCAAACCACCAAAAAAGCACAATATACACTCGCTAGGTCTCGAACCTGTGGTCTCCGAGTATAAGGCCGGTAGTCTTACCACAAGACAAAAGAGTCAGTAGACACGTTACATAAAAAAGAATTAAGTTACAGAATTTTGCTTATTGTACATTTTTATTTATTGTGAACACCTCTCATAAGGCATAATCTTTAATTTGTCCGTATAACAAAGTGAATTCTATTAAAACACTAACGTTTACACTACCAAACATTTATTACCGCAAACCCGTCTTTCGAGTGCAAGAGCCCTAATCAGGACTGAACTAATTGTTTCTAAAGCGGTGATTCGAGCCAATGTATCCCTGATTAAGTGCACGGGTCGGGCCAAACCTGAGGGGTTATTAAATAATTTATTGTCTAGCAACATATTCGTGAGGGACTAAAGAGCGTTTCTATAATGGTCTGCGAAGATTTTGCTACAGATATTGCTTTTGTTATATACTTGCATGGAACATCGAAGCGGCGTATTGTTAACATAAAATAAAAATGCGAATTCCATACCAAACATTTCCCTAAAATGTTTTCAAATGAATCCATTTGCTTTTATTGAGTCAAAACAATAAAATGGCAACGCGACCCTGATTGAGTTTGGTCCGAGCCTTTCATAGCTTTCAATGCACATTTCGTCCTGTCAGTGGCAAATTACGCAGGCTGCCCATTCACGCTCAAAAATCACTCTCAATCGAGTCAAGTGGGACAAAATAAAAGGTGAATTCATCATGGGGGTGCGAAACGCCCCCTATTGGGGAAACCAAGGCGGGAAACGTATGTCCGGTCCATTTGTAAACACTAACAGACGCCGACAGCTTTTTGACAGTTTATTAAATTAAATGGCGCATTCGACTGTTGCAGACTGCGCCGATTGAGATATAAATATTTGAACGAAAGTAATTTGGCGAAATGAGATTTATTGAAATGTAAATATGAAAGACATTGGCTTGTGTTACAAATTAAGAATGAGCTGTGTTAAAATATTTCAGTCTATATATGAGTCAAAAATGAAACCAAACTGTATACATGAGCGTAAAAACGATTTTTTTTGAGCAAAATATTACGTTAATCAACAAATCACTACCGAATTTTATTATAACTTTTTTTGATATTTCATTTTTGAAATACATCAAGTGTGCGGTTCAACTGGCAATTATACAAAGAGCGGTGCGTTATGGGATTAAATTTTTTAGCAATCAATTCATAAACTAGAGTGCACAGTGAACTCGTGGGTTGTCAACTATGCCAATAACTTTTTCAACGTTCGTGTTGTTTACCGCATATGAAAAATGAAATGCATATGAAAAAAAAAATGAATGAGCCTAAATAAGTGAGTTATGTCTTAATTATAAGCAACAGCGTTTAAAACAAAAGTGCTATGATTCATATTGATTCGTACTAAGTAATTTGACAATTGTTGTTTGATCATGAGTTAGGACTTGAAAGCCTTTTTCCAACAACTTATTAGACGTCCAAAATGTTTTGGTCATTTACCTCTCTCCGACCAATTCTACTTCCATTCGTGTGTGCTAAATAGAAGGGTGGAAGATAATTCATTTTTGTCGAAATATTGTCTGGTGCTGCCCGTGCCATCGAAAAATTAAATTACACGCGAGTAATATTACTGAAATTGAGTATCGCTGTACTCACGTCGTATGTATTGCTATAGATAGTTCCAAGTAATAGCTTTTTATGTTTTTGGATTGTTAGACAAAAACGTACCTTCTAAATAGAAACGTTGAGAAACGACATGTTGACTTTTATTTTCATTATATCTACGCTACTTACGAAAGCAGTTAGTAGTAGTAGGAGCTAGATGGTGCAGCGGCTTGGGCGTTCGGTTTGCGATCCTATCAGTTAAGCAACTTTCGCAATGCCGGATCACTGGATGGGCGACTAATTTAATATATCTCAAAGTCTTCTGTAGCACTCCGTCATTTAAAAGGCACGTAAAACCGTTGGTTTCTGTTGTTGTCGTAAGATGGCAGTCGTTAAACCCACCAACCCTCATTGGGCCAGCGTGGTGGGTTATGGCCTAATCTTCCTAAGTTCTGTTGTTCATGCGGGATTGTGGGCAGGGCCAATACCCAGCGTAGAACGTTTATAGACTGATGATGGTGAACAGCTTTAAGTGATTTTGGATTATTAATTTGGTAAATTAACGTACCTAACTAATTAGAATAATAGAGTAACAATAACAACATCTTAATTATTATTATTCGTGAAAATCTTCGTCGTAAACTCACAAATAAACAAACAGTGCCAGTAATAGGAAATCAGTAATAATACTCTAGACAAGATAAACAAGCGCGGATTCCTATAAAAAGCAATACGTAGATAAACCGTCGGCAGGCAGTGCATCAAATGTCTGTTTGTTACCGAACGAGAGCGTAAACAGAATCATCTTCTATGCACAAGCGGATACCCTTGCAAACATCACCGATTTTATTGATCAAAAATAAATTTGCAAATCCATTGCACGATTAAGACTTATTTTACATCAACTGTTTACATAAGTCAAGTGTTGGAATGCAAATGCACTAGTTTATGCCATTGATCCTGAAACTAATAACGAATTGGATATGGCTATAAATGTAATCGTGAGCGAGCAATGTTAGAAGCGATGCTAATTCAAGTATGTTCTTCGTACAGCGATGTCTGTGGCATCATTAATATGATATCCTGCAATCAAATCGGTATGGCTTCTTCGACGTCTGTTATCCGCGTGTGGTCGCAGTAAACAAAGATCTTAATACCCGTCCTGTACAACGTAAACAATTTGTTAACAAGCAATCAACATACAATCGATTCGAGCATTCGATTCGTCGAAACGATTCCGATGAATGAGCCTGGCTCGTGTGCTGATGTATCGAGTGATAATTACGTTTTGTTCACATTCCTTACTTGTTTCCGTTTACATATTAATGGTTTTATATGTCTGTTCTACACTTGACACATTTTTGGAAGCTATTAAATTTTAACTGCAGATTCTCAAAAATGTACTTCAATGTAATTTATCAATCAGAGTTTAGTTAAAAACCTTTTTATGTATTGTTTATCATATTCTGTATATCTTTTATTACTATGATATGCCGTATTAGGACTTATTATTGCAATAACATGACTCTGACGTAATAAGTGCTCTACACGTGTTCAACGGAATAAAGTGGTTTTTTTTCAAATCTCTATAAAGAAATTAATAAAAAAATTTGAAAAATTTGAAACAAGATTGTACGATCGTTTCGCATATAACTGAACGTAAGATCAATAGTCGATTTCCACGGGCACCGGATGCGGTCTACCGGGCACGAGTTTAATTATTATTGAATTTCCTAAGCACAAGCGAGGGTGCTTCGCTGTAGCTAGGGAGAGAATCTACGTTCGCGAAATAAATCTAGATGCAAGCGGTGACTCTGCCGAACTTCAATAAGATATTGTTTTCCAAAGTTTTCGCAAACAGTACACATTCAAATGAAATACTTTAACGGTTATATTAGCGTTTATATTAGGTATATGCTAAAGTTTATCGTCATATTTAAATAGTTTTATTTTATTACTGCTTCGAAGCCTTAGCAGAGTTTGTAGTATAACAGAGACTGAGTTCGAAACTGTTAGTCGTCTAATAATGAATTTTAATAACCTTATACACCTATTATAAAATTGTTATTTGACATAACATACGATTATTGTATAAATAGTGGTCGCTATTATTTCACCGTTACTTCATTAAACTGTTGAAAGTCTTTCAATAACAAACAAACGAGAATCAAAACTCCCGACTCATTCCAAGTTCACTAAGTCAGTGGAAGCTCCGTTTTTGTTTGTTTCTATAATTAAAACGCGACTTAAACGCTCTTCATTTAATTATAAATCCACTTGACGCCGCTATTTCTAGGAAATCGGATTCGGGATGGGGTGGTGGGATCTGATTCTTACTTGAAGATTAATTTGTACTTTATGATTCGACTCTTAGCATATTTTATCTTGTATTGCTGAATTATGAAATAATTTGTGTTATAGTTGCTTACAATTAAGTTATTATTAAGAAGCTTATGGACGAATCTAGCGTGATGGGGTCGCGATCGTATAACTTGGTAACTTTCTAAAAGACGGATCCCGAGATGGACGAATATGTTTTGAAATGCACGATTATTTACTTAATGATTACACGAAAACGTTTTTATACAATTGCATAATAGGTAATGATTAGACAAATCTACGCGGTTGAAGTCACAGGTGGGCCGCTAGTATTGTAATATAAATTAATTAGTATCTTATATAGGGACCTTTGCCGCAGTGGGACAGTAGATTATGCTTAACTTTTTTGGTACAGAAAAATCAAAACAAACCACTGGGCATCGCAGCGTCGTACGCGGAGTGACGGGTCCGCGCGGGTGGCCACATTACTCCGGGCCGATGCGCGGCTGACTCACAGCGGTGTCGCCACTCACCACACGCTGCACAGTGGTCTGGCGCTAACACGCAACTTCGGCTCAGTAGTTTATTCGCTCCGTTGAGCAATTTGGAAATTGCGGTCTCATTTTTACTAAGTACATTTCGTTTCTAGCTTTGGTAGGTTTAGTGAAATTACGGGGCTTGAAACATAACAAGTTAAGCTTTAAGCTACACCATACGTGTGTAATAAATACCAATTGTTATTAGTATCCATGGCCTGTGGTAGCCGTTTTCCATCAGGCCGGCTGTTTACCCCTTAAAATATTAAAAACTATTCTTAACAATGTTTAGGTTGTTAGCAAATTTTATATTAACAATGGTTGATCTTCTATAAATTAAAGATTGGAATATGAAATAGGATAGGCCTTTTTCCTTTAAAATATTGGATCAAACTTTTTGCCCTATTGACATAAGAATACAGACCAATAAACCCGTTATTTAGTACAATAAAGTGGAAATGCAACAAGTTAGTGTCCGATTACAAATACGATATGGTGCACATGTAACGCGTGCAGTCGGTCGTGGCGAATTTGATCGTTGTTAAATGACACCGGTAGGTACTGAGACATCCCACAATGCTATGACTAAACGTTTAAAATTGCAACATAATTTGATATACATATTGTTACTAAACAAATGAAATTCATGTTTTTAGAAACTTTTTCCCACTGTGTGATCACAATAATAATGTATCGAAAAATTGTGATAACGACGACTCCGTAACCATACTCAATGCTATCCATATTAATATCAATACAATACGGAACATCAAGTAATTATAAAGTTCACGTACTTTGGCGGGTTCCCTGGGAAGTTCGTTTCACCTCCTTGTTATATGGAAACATTATATTACATTGAAACGTGTTCTAACAATTTCACATACAATCATAAATTCTAATTTAGAGCGTTCTTGGATCTTGTTACCACCTCGCCTTTGGTTTTCCGGACTCATTGTATGTTATTCCCAAGACATTGTAGCCCCAAAGAAGGTATACGAAATTAATTAGGCAAAATCCCGGCTTCTTGTAATATTTTGTTATTATTTCAGCTGTTGTGCGAGACTTTATTAGCGCGTCATATTTATTGCTTTCCCGGATAATGAATCTGAATACGCTGTTGATTAGTATCGCTCCAGTATGGATGCGTTCTCTTTAGCTTCAAGTTTATAATTACAGCAGTTGTAATTACAAGGCGGCTTACAACGTGGAATCTTCGTTGGCTCTCCGTTTCGTTATCTCGCAACGAATGTTGATGGTTTGTTAAATTAAACGTCTCGTGAACTGAGCTGCTATTTTCATGATTACGACCGCTTATTTACGCCTAGTTTGCAATGTTTTAATTTGCCGCGTACGGACCACATCCTATTGTGTGTCACATTCCCACTTTGACTTGTCACTATATTATATATTATATAATTCTTGATTCGATCATCTAAACAATTCTTGCCTCTTGCAAGTCTATGACAATCGTCATTTGTCTCATGTAATTCCATAGAGGCTTTAAATGAACAAAGTAAACTATTGGTTTTCTTAAAAGGTAGTCAATCTGAGAGTCTGCGTTAGGGCAAGAGCTTAACATTGAATCCTACTTAGCGAGATGTGTATTCTCGTGTTGGGCGCTTAATTCCAACCTTTTCTGAAGCCATCTTGGGGTACCGAGACTTAAAAGGTGTGCTACGTCGATTCCCTAATTGCGCAGCCTTTTAACTAAGATCTGGTATAAGTGTTTCTATAGCTCCATTGGTTTGGTAGACAAGGGAGAGTGGTTCTGGCCAGTCGGCTAAATCTAATCATTTCCATTACATACGGGTGGAAGCATCCCATACTGCGCTTCGTTTGACGGGAACATTGATGATTGACTGAAAGATTGGTTCGTTTGGACTTAAATGTTTGAATGTAAAATCGTTTACAATATTTTGTAGGTATCATATATTTTTTTTATTATAATACCCGAGTTATTTGAAACATGATTTCTTCTAAATTCGACATTCCCGCTCAAGTTAGTCAAGCTAGTCACTGAGGTCGAATTGATAAAAAAATCTAAACTGTTTTGAGTTCTATATCAAATGACGATATTTTCATAACTACTTTAGTAGTGTTGCTAATGTAAAAGGACATAATTGAACAAAACAGTGCTCAGTCGGTACTCCGCTAAGGAGCGCTTATCTTGTTTGCATTCGTGACTCCCGCATAGCTAGGCCTCAAATAAGACGTTTTATGAACACGAAAGGCTTGCAAAGCGAAACAATTTACTTGGCCACAATCGAACCTCAACAAAAAAGAACGTGCAAACCGCTGAAGCAACGTTCAAGTGTAAATATTTGCCCGGCGTCGTCTACGAAAACTTTTGGAGCGCCGGTAACTCGCCAGACCTCACACTTGCAAAAAATTCTCAATAAAATTGGGAACCGGTTCCATTCCGGCATAATGTAAAATAAAATGGGCCTGTATCCATTGATATTGTTTTATACCAAATCAGAAGAATTTTATTAACATCAATATTGATAAATGAACTTAACACGATGTGACATTGCAGTTGCTGTTGGTTTGTTGTATTCATTTTTTGAGTGAGCCAAGTGTGACTTTTATACATTAAGGAAAAATAATTTTTATGTTTCTCCAAAGAAGATTTCGCAAAGACACAAGAACCCTAAAAATACGTCTTTCGAGTTCGGTAATTGAATTCTCTACACGCCGCGTACCTGGGCCGGTGCGGGTCGCACGTCGCGCCGCGGTCAAGATTTCGCGTGTGTAGGAAATAATTTTTCATGTCTTCCCACTCCTCTCATTGGACGAGGAATTGTCGGTATTTTTATGAGAACTCGTTCTTCATTTACGGATTCCTCACTCGAGCTATGGACCGGTAATGATGTTGAATCGTGTCGGAATCGACAACCCTTCGGCAAGAAAACGATATTAATGTGGCAAGCGTTAGCTGATTATTTCATTACTGTAATTTATTGTGATTAATAAATATTTTAACTTAATTTAGAAAAGGTAATTCTTCCAATTACAAAGTTAGGGCCGCATCAAATATGACGTGAAAACGTTAAAGCCAAAAGCATTTATGGCAACATCGGATGTCCAAACAAACAGATGTGGGGGCGACCTGTAATAGGAGGTTTCCGTCTAACGCCGCTGCACAATAGAGGCGAGATGCGCATTGGACAGTGCAGATTGCATCCATTACGGCGTGCAACACACGAATGCTGCTTCTGAATATATTAATGAACTTACCAACACCAGTCCAGCCAAATATTTGGGAGCTTGGAACAGATATTTGAGTTGAGGAAGACTTTGTGGAATAATTTAATAATTTGTAGAATAGTGCAGAAATATTTTGTTACAATATTATTATTATCATTGTCAGCAGACCACTAACGCTACGTTTAGTTTTTCTTATAAGGCATATAGTACAAGAGGAGATTAAGCCAATACACTTACAATGTTATTGCAAACAACTTCCGTTTACCACAACTACCGGAAAAAAGACCCTTCTGAAGCACGAATAAGTTTGAGATAATTTATCACCTATCCAAGGACCCGATACCGAAAGCTGTTAAGCATTAATTAATGTTGCACGTTACGCACGTTAACTGTAGCTTAGCTGAAGTAGTGCCTAACCCTTATGCGTTTGCAGAAACTGATGGATTAAGTTTTTAAAGGAGAAAAGCTCAAAACAATCATTATATCACATGCCAAATGTACAATAACTGTAATCATCATTGATCCTGCAATAATCGGACTGAATACATATAGACAATCGCATAGTTGCTTTGTTGCAGTGGGGTGCAAACGCTGGGGCCCAGATTGCAACCACTACTGACGTATGTTGATATGATTGTCCGCCTGTTAAACGTTTTCATTTGAATTTGATCACTCGACTGTCCGCCCTTGATAATGTTTGCTGAAATAGGGATGACGGGACATCGGCGATCTTCAGCAATAGATACCATGCGCAGTTGAATTAGCTATGGAGCTATGAGCACAATTTGAATTTGTAAATGTGTTTTGATGTTGCTACTACCAAAGAATAGTTGCCCAAGAATAATTGGTTATCCTCAGTTCTCACTTTAATAAAACTTGCTACAAGAAGTTTCAAAACAATTGGAATAAAATATGAGAAAGATATTCTTTAAGAAGTTTTGGTACAGATATTGATACATGAATGGAATAAACCGGAACAATCAACACGTTAT
Organism: Scoparia ambigualis; assembly: GCA_963921215.1. Taxonomy (NCBI): domain Eukaryota; kingdom Metazoa; phylum Arthropoda; class Insecta; order Lepidoptera; family Crambidae; genus Scoparia; species Scoparia ambigualis. Next base: position 23,188,643 of record OY992502.1, on the reverse strand, counting down.
GTCTTAGTTTTAATTACATAACCGTTAATAACATATCTGTAGGGCACGGGGAATACGCACATCAAATTCTCAACATCAAAATAGACATCGATAGCCCCCATTCCGGGCATAATTTTGGCATAATTGGCGTTACATTCCCATTGCGTACCCTTTCAAGACGCCATGATGTTACGGCCTACATGTTATTTAATTACGCAATCTTGAACACAATGTGAATTACACTGACTCCTTACTTCTCTGATATGGGGAACGGATTCCACGCAAGGGAAATATGATATTTGAAATGTCTGTAAATGTCTGCACACAATTAAATTCACAGTATGTAGTTACGTTACGGTACAATATTTTACTGATTTTCAGTTTCTATTTTGTCTATTTGGGATTCTCGAAAAATAATGATGTTTTTCGAGATTAAAAACAGCATGGTATCCTCAGGACCATCTATTTCTGTGCAAAAATCACGTTACTTTGCTCATATTTTGTGTGTGTGACGTAAGAGAAGGACAAATTAAGCAAAAACATTAATTCATAGGAAAACCATTATTTACTTCCTTATCAAAGAACAGTGATTTAAAGCTTGAAAATCCACGGATCGCCAAGCAACCCTTAGGTTGCACTACGACGTTCATAATGAACGGCACCCTCTTAGAAGACACCCTAGAGAAACTAGAGTCATAGTCAATTAGAAATGAATAAATCAAAATGATTGAGGACTTTCCTGCTTCACAATACTACGTAGCTAAAATATACTAGCATGACCATAAGTAATTTAATTAGTAAAGTTTATAAGCATTACTGTTAGGGCACAACTGTGGTTGTCCTATATTGTAACCATTGTTAATACAAACAGAAAATGAACAGTAAATATGCGTAGGGTATTAATGTGTATTTTCAATGCATATTAATTGCACAGATTATGGTGCGTATCAATATCTGTATTTAAATGGAAGCGCGGTGCATTACGAAAGCGCTAGATTGGTTGATAGCGACTATTCAATACAATACTCGTATAATTTGAATGGGCGCTCGCGAACGTTGATTAGGCCTTTTCTAGGCCTTCCAATTTTCATAGCCGCCGCGATCGGCCTGCCGATTGATTGGACTGGTGTGGACGCACGATATGGTCCATGTTTTTCTATTTAAACTGTTATAGCTTTCTTATCTTTTTCCGTATTGTAAAGCACGCTAATAGAAAACGTCTTAGATATTCTTTGCGTATTGACAACTTTTAGACTTTCTGTGGTTTTACCGGACATATTTTCTTACCGGAGTAAGAGCCCTATGGCAAAATTCTTTTTTAAATTGTTCATGTGTTTCTGAACTTTCTTCTGAATTTTCTGAATATTCTGAATTTTAAACTAAATGATATTTAACAAAGGCTATTATGTATTGTTTATTTTATATGTAGGTACATAATATACCGCATTTTAAAAGGCATAAATGTTATAATATATGCTACATGTCTAGAAACATGAAACTATTTGGTGTTGCGTAGAATCTCTTAGTAATGTAGGAAAATTGTAGTGATGACTTTTTCAATGCATTTTATAGTCACTTTTATAGTGAAATGTTGATTCGATATTATTTGAGAGACTATCGGGCAGGTCGGGCTTTTGTAACTAAAGTTGTATTTCACAGCGTGAACGCATAGACCGCTATCTGATGATTGGTTTTTGGCAATTAACAGTATTGCTCACATCGCAATCGAGTTCATTCACCGTGTGAAATATGTATGGAGCTTGCGATTCCCTCTTTGTTATGCAGTTCTGCCATCTATTGGAGAACTGACGAACTAAACATACCTACGTCTACTCGTAGCATTATACCGACTAACAATTTAGTTACAAACGTTATAGTTTAACGTTTCATAAATCTTAATATATAAAGCTGATGTTTTATTTATTTAATTTATAAGGATATGTGTCTTTATTACATTATTCAAGGTACAGAAAAATCATAATTTACAAAGTATGTAAGTAGTCAAGGACATATCGTCTGTAGCATTATTAAACATTTTTTTTTTAAACTTTAGTCCAGCTGACTAAAGACTTTCACGAGACCTATGTGTAGCTATCACTACTAAGTGGTTAGAACAACAACATAAGTTAGGTATGTTTTTAACTAAGTCAATGGAGATAATTACAACTTGTTAAATATTACACTAAAATCAATTTCTGAGGAAAACCACGTAAAATTTCATTGCATCTAAAATGGGACCAGCAAAAGAAAATACAAAGGTGTTAATTGGTCGCGCGGCTAAGTTGTCAAAAAGCTTTTAAAGTAGATCGAAGACCAAATAGTGTAGAAAATCCATTAACTGCGGTCCGTAGTTCAGTACACCTATTAATTCATTTAAGGTGGCTTCGAGAATTTTTGCGCTCGATATAAATTTCAATGTTGGCGTCCGCTCACCGGCAGTGTTATTATAACACATGTTTTACCGACAATTATAATTTTCATTACACGCGGCGCACTGTGACCTGTCGTCCCTTTATTAACATTTAAATTTATATTACATTTACACAAGAGAAATGTCTACCTCGATAAAACATCTACGGCGCCTACATCGTCTGTGACATGTATAACGTTCTAATAGCTCACTTAAAATGTAACATTATTATTTCACCTGTAGAGCTGAGTTTAGCTTGCTTTTATTGTTTTCAATAGAATTTAGCCCTTTGTCTCAACGCGTTAGTTTGCCACCGCGACGTAGCTTGACATTTGTGCAAAGGTTACGCAGCTCTATTTTGTTGATTTTCTTTTTACTTCCTGACACTGCATTGAATTCTTAAGGAAAGGGTGTTGCATTGTATTCGAATTAACCTTTCCGATTGTAAGGGGTTGAGTGTTTGGTCAACGTATCGTATCGTAGTTTACTATCAAGGAGGTCGGGGTATGAAACTGTAATTCGACTCGATTAGCCCCACGGATTAGCCCTTTTAAAATGAATATTTGAAAAACAATTATTTCAGTATGCGTATATAGTGCAGCGCTTAGTTGACCACTCTGCCTCATTTCACCATAAATTTGTCAGATGACGTTGATGTAATAGTTTTGAGTAAGTATCAGAGTTGTTGCAAAGTGTCGAGAAGAAACCCCACCCACGGTATAAGATTTTCACTTTATTTGGTAGTAGTTTACAGTAGTCGAGTTAGTAAGATACTGAAAAATATTGGTGTTAGTTATACTATTTATAAACAAAACATAACTTCGTAAAGTTGGCTATTATGTAGTGCAACGCACTCTGACGCACAACGGCTGATCAAGCGTTAGGTAGGTAAGTGCGGAGTAAACCATACAATGCGTGTATAAGACTGTAACGTAATTTAGTTTCAAATGTCTTAATAAAGAAAAAGTTTATTAAGTAGTATGTATCTTTTAATAATGTTATGATATTTAGCTAGCTTTAAGCTAATTGCAAAAAATCGCTTGAATAGATGCTAACTATTCAAGCGATTTTTTGCAATTAGCTCAGTTATTAAAATACCAGACACAATAGAATTTCTATTGTTATGGAGCTCTAGGAGTCCTTGCCACAGACGAAAGGCAAGCACAAGTGGCAAAGACCACTTGTGTGGTTGTTTGTTTTGATTTATTGTCATCGTACTTAGAGGCAGTTTAAAAAATAAACTAATTAGAAACCAGGCTACACAAATATTGTAAAATACCACTTGAGGAGGTAATTTTTTTTAACTTTTCGTTATCTTCGAGTTTACTTGAGAAATCAAATATTACGGATTGTAAAATAGCAGTAACTATTCAAAATATGGTCTTATAAACTTAAACGATCGCAGCAAGATTGTCTTAATAAATAGCGTAATTATGGTGATTGCATAGACGTCAAAAGCAACCCATAAAACTATCAATGAACCTATAAGCTCAAGAAAACGGCGGAACACGCGAGCCGCGGGCTTGGGAAAGTACAGAAACAAACAGTGACTAGAGACTATAACGTGTGAACAGATGCATAAAAATAGTATTTATTAAACACCCACAACGCATTGTAGTGTAGACAATAATTATGGAAGAGACGGCTATGAGTCGGTGGCACGAAAAGGAAATTGGCAACATAAGGCTCCAGCTAGTGTAATATGAGAATATAATAGTTTTAATGTTGCAAATAAATAACGAAGCGAAGAAGAAGACAATGGTGTTGTAACAAGATCTCCTGTTAATTGTGGCGAATGCGGAGCGAGGGCCAGTGATCGGAGATTTATGGAGGCATTGAAATTACACCCTATTTGTTCTTTTCAAAGCGCTTGGAATGCTGTTTTTGCCTGTGATACAAAAACAGACAATGTTTTCCATTCCAAAGAAGTCTTGTATGCTTTTTGGACAATATCAGTGTTGGAATTTCCAGGTCTTTGACTAGAAAACTTTTAGAAAATCGTTCACGTGCCCCTCAATTCGTTAGCGACATTATATTTTCCTGAAAAGCAATTAACATACCTAAATATTGTTTGTATGTGAGTCAGCGTAGCTCTTGACCTACCGTGAAAAACAAAATAGTACCTAAGAGAAATTGACATTTATTACATTTATTCGTACCTCTCATTTTTTGTTCATCCAAGAGTTGTCTCTCCAAACTGTCTTTTCCCTCTCTTTCTCGCAGGACGTCCATTTTGAGTTCAGCTGTAACAAAAACATTTACATTATTTAAAACTTTCCCCCACTTTAACAAATTCAATAAAGGCATTCCAATAAAAGAAAACATTATCATAAACAAGGTTTTAACTTAAATAAATGGCTCATTGTACACGAAGGTATTGTATAAATTTAACAGTGAGCTAAACTGGCAACAAGGCCGTCAGCAAGGGGCCGATTAGGAACATAAACACGGATTAACTCATTCGGAATCCGGGTACTATTGTGAAGGAGTCGAATTGAGAGATTTGCATAACTTCCAATTAAATCCAACCTGACGGAAACGATTGGGTAACAACTTCCGATTTCGATGATCTGTGATACAACTTAAGACTTTATGAATAACTAATAAGCTAATTGTAGTTGAAATGTATGTTTGTTATGACAAATTATAAAAATAACGCAATTATGTTCGGTTCTTATCTGTATTTTAAATATTTTCATTTTCATTTTAAAAATCGAAGTCTCTCTAAAATGTAAAATCAAGTAAGTACCTACTTTTAAAAAGCACCTTTAACTGTTCCCTTCATGTCAACCTTCCATTAGCATCTAATTTTATGCAAAGTCAACATCTAAACTAAATTGACCCGTAACTTTCAATCAAGTTCTAATCTCGGCCGTGGAATCGAAACTACCAATACCCATATGTACGGGACGCATCACGGAGAATTTGAATAGAAAGAGGTCATACTCAAGGTTTAATTTGGTCCCTCATTCTATTAGGCGCCTTAGCAGCGTCAATCTAATGGAGCTCGTAAGGGGATCGCGCTGATTAACTTGCTTTAACACCTACATTAACTGCACAGTAGAATACTTTGTTGCTATTGTTTCTAACGTCTACGACTGCTCGCACTGTCGTAACGTCTGCTTAAATTACGTATACTGAATCTTTATTAGATTTCTGATTGCTTTCGACCGACAATCTTAAACGTTAGTTTATTTTGTAGGTTCATAATTAATATGCAAAACTGCGGTAGTGACTTTTGGTGCATTCTATAAGATTTAAGTGATATTTCTGTATTAAGTCTTATATCCAATAAACATTATGTTGGTTGTATTATAAAATTCTGAAAAAATCTTTAACTTGAATACACAATATCACCGGTTTAGATTTGGTGATTCCATATTATGATAATTTAGGACTATGATGTCGTTCAGTATTATTCTCTTGTAGATGGTGTATGTGTGTTTAGTATCTAATTAAAATGTTAATATTTATTAAGTGTGTAATGGAATATCGGCAGTTAAATTGGAACGATATTACAGTCCCGCAACTATCTTGTACGGCGCAACGAGAGCTGTGTCGTTTAATAATTATGTTAGCGATTCAATTATTTCAACAAGTTCTGTATGCGGCTGCAATCTATTGAGACAACAATCGTAATTAAATACTAAACTATTGGCTTCTATGATCAAATATATTTCAAGTGATTGTATTGTATGTCTTTGTGACACACACCTACGTACAACGTTAATACGAGTACGTGCTTAATGATGGTGTGTGTATAAAAAATCGGAAATATGTACTTTAATATTAAACTTTGTTATAAATCTGAATGATGGCTTATCAACTTTGTTGGTTCCATCATAGGATGGTCAGTATAATAATCTCATACTCCGAGCTTTTGAAGGCTCATAAAGATATTGTTGCCGGTTCCTGCCGTTAGATGGCAGTGGTTGACACTTATCCATTCGCATTAGGTCTGTGTGAAGATTATAATCCAATTTTCATATGTGCTGCTACTTCATGAGGGAAGACTTAGTTCATTAGTGAGAGTTTTTTAACAGGCGCATAATAATAATAAAAGTATTTAGGTACCTACATAAAATATTTAAATATTAATATTATTTATCCTTTTATTGATGATTTGTAGAAAAACAAATAAGAAACTGTTCAAACACCCTCCAAAATAGGTCGTTATTAAAATACTGATTTATATTGATGAATAATTGATTCTTTTTTCTTTTTTTTTGGGACGTTTTCTTTTTTAGTATGGAAGGTATTTTCACCCAATCAACACTCTAAAAATAGCTATGTATTAACCCATATTCCTATAATACATATAATATCATACACTTAAGTACAGTACTATCTGAACACGCCATGGCTTCACAAGCTTCGCGTCAAGTAAACTTGTGACGAAAAGAAGCCGCAAGAAACTCACACAGAGTTTTCCATTTATTAAGTGCTACACAGTTTAGTATGTATGTATTTGTAAGTATGTATTTAATCACGACTATTATCCCCGAAGGGTTAGTCAGAGACTAGGCAATGAGGACCACAAAAGCAGTCCTCTGCCACAGTCCATTTTAAACCAAATAGCGACTACACATGTGCTCAGCGTGACAGGTGGTGAGCCCATCGCTCTATGCTGATGTATGTGCAGTCTTTAGTCCGTTAGTCCCCTTTTACGACTCCCAAGGGAAGAGAGGAGGTGGTAGTATTCTTTCACCGCTACACGACACGGTTAGTACAGTTTAGTATAACATTATTAATTACAACATCTTTAATGTTTTCTGATGAGTTTGTTGGCGCAGCGGCTAAGGCGTTCCGATTGAGATCTTGAATGTTAAGCAACTTTCGCAATGCCGAGTGCTGGGTGGCTGACCAAGTTTAAAAACATCTTGAGCTCCTCCATGCTTCGGAAGGCACAAAGCACATTGGTCCTGGTTGTTTGGTAAGATGGCAGTCGTTAAAACTCCCCGTATGCTGTTATGTGGGATATCCTTTGCCCAGCAAAGAGGTGTTGATGATAAAAGTTTGCAACAATACGATGTTATCATGGACAATAGTTTTTATGTTTATTATACCTATTATTAAGCCGAACTACCGGCCGGGCCAGTTGACGCACGGCCGATGTTTTGTTTCAAATAATTAAAAGTACGATCTCAAACACTACAAGGTCACCTTTCTTAGTAATAATAACGCTTTCTTCCGTCGATCATCTAATGATTGAAGCTTTCATAAGTAATTTCAGTTGAATTCAAAACATGAGCCACGCACCGTAATCAAATGCCAATTAACAGAGGATGCGTCAAACAAACTACGTGCGATATGAATCTACAATGATATGAGCGCACAGGTAAAAAGTAGCTTGGTAACTCATGCCGTATCGACGCGCCGAAATCTCAGATAAAGCAAAGACAAGTTAACTTGCTGGTTATAATAAGGCCGGGGAGGAGGTATGAGTATCGGACGAGCTATCGCGACCGCAGATCTTGTAAATTGAAACGTTCACATATTCCCTTCTCATTGTTCCCTTTTATCGATTCCAATGGTTTAGGCTTTGTTGCAGCTTCTGTTCCGATGCGTCTTTATCTTCACCTTGTAAGCAACTTTGCTTATTGTTTAAAGATTTATTTCTATGAAATAAAGCTTACTACCATTAGTGCTATATTTACCTGTGGATAGCACCTTTATGGGGAGGTAATTATTACTTTTAACTCTACGGTCGTGATTAGCGCGATAAGTTGCAATCAGAATTTTTATTGCAAACTTTTTTATAATGTGAAAAAAGAGTCAATCTTAGAGCCGCGTCGGATGCGGGATTAATTTCGAATCAATCCTGTATGGTGTAATTTAGAGGGCTTTTAGTTAAGAGTGGTTTCGCACATAAGACGTAAATTACCTCGGCCGGGGATGGCCATTAAGGTCCCGCGTCGGTATGCGCGTATCTCAACATCTTGCGATTTGCGAGTAGAGAGGCCTTAACAAAAGGTGCTCCCGGTGGTCCCTGCGTACTAAGTAACGATCTAAGTATCTACGTATTGTTTTATGTTAATGATATAGGTGCTACTACGCTTTCTTGTTCGTGGGACCAGTTGCAACCCGTGTAGCTTATCTTTACTATATAACCGCCTTAGCACTGATATAGCTGTAAACTGGCTGATATAAATCATAAATGTTTGACATCGTTTTATTATTGAAAGGTATTATAACTCATATTACCTAAAATAATAGGTACGTTTAAACTAGTATAAGATACAGTTTTTGCTTACAAGTTAATGGAATTCATAAATGTTTAACATATTTTAATTAATAAAAAGTATCATTACTAGTTAAGTATTTAAAAGGTATGCTAAAAATAGTATAACTTATAGTTTTTACTGGTAGCATAGATAGCAATTAATGATTGAATTAACTTTTAAAACACGTTATATACTTAGTTGATCAAACGAAAAACATAACGAATTATAAAGGTGCACTAAACATAATTTAAATTAGAAACTCATAAATCGTCGGGACTCACTAACTTAACGGACAGAAAACGAAATCGATCGAATGAGAAACGTTTATGGAAAAAAACAAGAGAAACTCAAGACTGTAAAGCGGAACAGCCAATTATTAAATCGATCTTTATATCGGATCAATCAAATTCAAAACCTGATCGAGTTGCGTCCGACGAAAAAATTATTACTTTATAAATAAAATAACAATAAAAACGATGCGCCCGGTTCAAGGGAATATATAATTATGGACAATTATTATGATACCGAAACAGAATGGCTGATAGATGATTGAAAGGATCGAGACCCATAAACAAAAGGATCAATTTTGGTTACGCAATTTAATAACGTGAAGTAATTAGCTAACGTTATGGATCCGAAACACTAATACAAATGGCAACGAAAATGTAATAGCGCATCCTCTTTTTGCGGCGGCTCAACGGATTCTCGAAGGGTAGGAAATTCTATTTCTCTTCAATTTTGTGCACTCAGCAAAAACAACAATAATATTTAAATTTCAAACGCGACGCCCTTTGAGAGTTAGTTGTCCAACGAGATCGAGTCCTACTTGCATTTAAATTGGAATACGAAATTGGAATTGGAATTGGACATACGGGAAACTTGACTTCTCAGAAAATACGATGAAAATAACAAATAATTGGACAAACTTACAACTTACAAGCCGAGACCAGAAGCGCGAACTGAACACGGCCATTTTATTTCATTAAAACATAAGTCATAGGGTAAGCGAATTAAGACATATTTTCACGGCCCCCACCTTGGCGAAGACTAAGTTGAGCTTGCAGTTAAAATAACAATTAAAGTCTTCCTAAAATTTACGACTCCAAACTGGTGTAATAATTTGAAAGAGCTCTGCGGTGAACACAAACGAAATGGATCTTTGAAAAGGGGAAACAAAGGTAAGTATTCAGATCATCCCGGAATTGCGTTTCGCCGTTTTTGAATGCAAATAAATCGGCGGAAGTCTCCGGCCTTTTGCTGAAATTTTAATAGTAATAATGTAAGGAGATATTACTAAGGAACATTGTTGATTTAAGCGCCTTTAGAGGTTTAAGAAGGCGAAATTTGATTTATCAGAGATATATTTTGCCGGTATTCAAATTTTAATAAGAAAATGGATATGAAACTGATGTAACTCATGCTACATTTTTAACGTATTTAAAATGAGAAACGAATACGGTAACGATATTCACGAAGCCTTTAAAAAGTAAATTCAAAGTAACGATAATGGGCGTCAAGGCGCGGAAAACGAATTTTCTTCCCTATGCCTTTTTAAATTTACAAACCGTTGGCAATTTTATTTTATTGTTATTAGATTTTTCCGGATTATGTCACACGGCGATGTCACTGCGGAGGATTACTCCCGCAGTCTCTGTGCTAATAATCATAAGAATTGCTTCCCTTTATTATGTGTGAAATTTAGAGCATAAAAACGCGACACCCAATTTCTCCCCTTTCTACAATTTCGTCTTTCCCTTGACGAAATACGGTCACATTTGAAAGAGCAGCTTTTAATGTATTCTTCATAAAAATGTACATTTTCTAACACTAGATACTTCACTCGACGCGAGTTCGTTTCGTACGAACATGTGAAGGAAATAATTTTGTGAATATTCATAAGGAATTTGCATACTAAACAAGTATCAGCAATATTTTTGACGAATATGGGATTTTTACTGCACATTTAAAAATAATAACTGCTGTGCTTGATCGTCGAACTTTTAACATGTTTCATGTATGTAAAGAGGAACCTAAACGGGCGCATATCGATATTGCACGATAAATATCACTAGTGGCGGTCGTAAAATCTGTTTAACTCCCTGAAGTCTTATTTCAATATAATATAAAAAGCGCAATAATGAAGATGTCGCCACAAAATGGATTAAAAAGTAGAAGCGTATCGAGCGTGCACCGGCGGAATAACTCGCGGTGCTATCGGCGCACGCGCACCCAATCTGCGATCGAAACACACAGGATAAGATTATCCAGTAGCCCTGTATTATTTTAATGAGACTACACAACTGCACGAGATTCGTAACGATACCAGAAAGTTTAGGTAACGAAGAGAACAAAAACATACGAGTCAACAGAGATATCAAGCGGCCGCGCCGAGATGACGCTAGTTCGCGTTGAAAATGTATCCATAGAAAGGGTTTTTAAATTAGCCACCGAATATGCAGTACATACCAGCTGACGGCAGATCGGCCGATACCATTATGTCTCTGGTAAGGCACTGATTAAAATTAACCACATTTATAAGCGGACAACATCTGTTGGTATTTAAATAAGATATAAACGCGAGAGTCCGCGAACGTTTTGTTTCCTGGCAACATTTTTCTCCCTGACGGAAGCTCCCCTCACCGGATATATTGGTATTAAAAATGTAAGGGAGATTTATGCGAATGGCTCTAAGCTTTCATTAGTTGTTTCTTACTCGGTGTTTTTGCGGTCGCCGCACCCTGACCGGTAATTTTTCATTTTTCTGCAAAGTTCCCGATGCTTCCGCGCCCCGTACCTAAATTTAACTGCATATAAAGAATATTAATGCTGCCGGGAGTCGCAGGCAGGTGCATGCTACGACTTATTCTATTACAATTACCTTTTCCAATTACTTAGAGATTCTACAGGAAGAATCCTGTAGAGATTTTTATTTTTTAATAAAAAAATGACGATCATATTTTAGAAAAACAAATGATGCTGACACATTCTAACTAATAATATCATAGTAGTAAAATACAGTTTGTGGTTACAGTATAAACTGTAAAGACTCTATGTCGTTAGCAAATTAGCGTTCAATTAAAAATATTATTCGAAATATTCATATTTAATTATGATAACACGCAGTAACACTTCGTAAAAAATCATGACAAAAATAACGACACGCTCTTTACAATCATAACCATTTATATGAACGAAAACGTGATCCTGTCCTGTAACTCCGCATGTAAATTACAACTAGAACAAGGGTTCACCCCCATAGCGAGAGAACATGACGTCCAAATAAACATGAGCTCCGTACAGAACCATCTTACTTATGTTCACGGACCATTCCATGTGCTGTTTTAGCAATCTCTGTTTTACCCCGGTGTATTCAAGTTTTAAATATTAAGAACGGTGTGCAAAGTAGACGTTAATACTGATATTATGACGAATAAAGAGGATTCAGTTATATTTCATTAAAAACAATTTAGATGAATTTCTATTCAACTATTTAGTAAGTATATTTATAACTTGTTTTAACGATTACGGAAATTAAACGTTGACCCCTTTTAAGCATTGAACAATCATGTCCTAAGAAATCTGACACTTTATCCTTATGTTTATTCTAAGCACAACATCAGAACACTAAACAATTAAAGATTTAAAAAAAAACCTTATAATGTTTAGTCGACATAATATATTTTTTCCTATTAGTACAATCATCAATACAACTGGTTCAGCTTTGTTGGTTATGGCCCCATCTCCTCAGGTAATTTGTAGAAACGCCTAAGCCCAGCAGTGGGACGAAGGCTATTGATAATGAATCAATGCGGTTGTTTAAAATAGGCAAGTTTAACTCTGCGAACCAATATATTCCTTTTAAAGATGAGACGAAACAAAAAAAATAACAAACGAAAGGGTTCAATCCAAAACATGTACAAGACAACGCACGCACACGAACAATTGGGCGCGTGTCATATTAAATTATTTCAGCTAAGTAATTCCGAGCGGTTAATTATTGTGCACAACCTGGGAGGAGAGTTGAGAATGTAATTATTATTAAACTTTACGATTGTCTCACTTTACCCCTTTACTTGTGCTCGCAGCCCCGAAGGACGTAAACGGAACAACTACGCAGACGACGTGAAACTTTAATTCGTTGGGTTTAAGACCAAATTTAAATGCAGACACTTAGTATGTGTTACTATTACTCTCGGGCTCGAGTTACATTAGATCCTTGGATCCTGAGGGAGTTTCTTGGTTTGTTGCGGTACAGGATTCATATTTGAGCTACTGTCCGTGAGTTATATGTGTATTAATACCGGCTACATTTTGGGGCACTGTTACTTTATAAGCTTTATTAAAGCTTTGGAAGTTTGCGTTTTAATGATTTGTTCCAAACTTGTCAACTTCCTTATTTACCATATTTCAAATATTTTAGTTCCACTTTAATCTAGTTTCTTTTTCTTTAGAATAATACAATCGTGTTAGTTGGTAATAAAGTATCAATCTGTGCGAGAACTAAACGAGTAGAAGTTCGGAATAATGTTTTTAGTCTTCGATAAGTTTAATCAAATCCGGAATGTACTGCTGTAAAGCAGTGGAAGTACTAAGTGTTTAGTGGTGCTTTCTAGTTATAAAACAAGGAAACAGTATTGATATTTAAGAAACAGCCAATAAAAAATTATATTCGCACACAACGTGGAAAAACATTATGGGCATTGTATAAAATCATTCCATCATCACACCGAACAGTTAGTGTAAATGGGAACAATGCGTTTCCACTCCACATTTCGCCTCATTAAGAATCCTCCCAATGAGCTCCAGATAAATTGGTGCAAAACAACCAACTCGTTAGGCGGTAGTTATTAAAAGCAAAACCAAACGGATTACCAGTTCTCGCATGGGTGACTTGATGGATTCAATAGTGGGTGCAGCCGCGGGCAGTGCCGATGTTACCCTTTCGTTACTTAAGAAAATAGGATTAACATTTCATATAGTTTATTTTATACAGAGACCGTGTTGGAACCGACGCGCGAGTTTCTGAGTAGAAGTCTTAGGGTGGATTCGACCAAACTGGAATAAGACTTACTCCGAGATTAGTCTATACAAATTCGGCGTTTAATCTAGGTATAAGACCTTATTCCAGTTTGGTCGATCCACCCTTAGTTGGCGACCAACTACTTAACGTTATTATAACACCAACATTTTAAACCAAAGATTTTGTGGTTTAGTTTATTAAATTATAATGATCAGAGGTACAGTCAGCATCAAAAGTAGCTTAGCGTATGAAATTTTTAAATTATTGTTACGGTTGAAATTACCAGAATTATCTGACATAGCTGTTGAGTTAAAAGTACATGACAATATACTTTTGCATTATTGCCTTAACCATTTATTATGAACACAAAAAATGTCATATAATTCTAAAATGTTAAATGATGAGTATGTGAAGACATTTACACACGTGACTATTACTTTTGCCACCTTGTTTTTGTTTAGTTACTTTTGATGCTGACCGTACTAGTTGCTCGTTTTAAAATTGCTTTTAGTACCTACCATTGTATAAATACACAAGGGGAAAAGTGGAAATATGCCGTAGCTTTCAGGAGTGTTATGTTATTTATGAGTATTATATTTGCTTTTGCTATAAGTAATTTTGTTTAAATCAATGTTTAATATTTACTGTTATCAATATTAAAAATAATTCTGTTTAATTATAATATTATATACTTACGTACTTATGTTTATCAAATTAACTACCGGAAATCTTACAACATTTACGCCGTTGTATTACGCCGAATAGCACACATGAAGATTTAGTCAAATTAACATAACATTGATATTGGACAACTCGGAGAAAATGAAATTTAATATTTCCATTGTTAAATATTTGAGCAACGCCTCGGGGCTGAAACGCTCGCAAACTTTCCCCCTAAGAAAATAGAGATAATTATTTATCCTTACACAGACACGAAAGAAGCATTTTCTTTTACAATAACATAATTGACTTATACCTCACAAAAAAGTTTTTGGGGAAAATAAACAAAAAAATATTTCGCCTGCGGTAAAATATTTATGTCCTAATAGTCCTTATTGTTTAGACAGAAAACAAATAATACGTATTCTTTAATAGGTACATAGTAATGTAATGGACTGTTTTAATTAAACTTTGGATAAGACGATTGTTTATTTATTAAAATACTAACTTTCGATCACGACCTCGCTCACGTTCATGTAGATTTTGTCAATCCATTCTGTTCGTCGATCGATACAGCACCCTTTGCCCTATTTTAAGGAGTAGGTAAAAAAAATCAACCTTGATTATTTATTTTAAGCAATATTTCTGCAAAGTTAAAAGCAAATCGGACAACGCAATAAAAAGTTTCACATAAACTTCACCCCCTTCCCCTTTGTTTTATTTGCGAGAGGAAAAGTAGCCTATACCTGTCTCCAAGAGCCTATCTATTTCTATAACGAAATTCATCAGAATATGATTAGCGGCTTAAGCGTAGGTACCTCAAAGCATATCAAATGAACAAACTCTGAACATTTTGAATATTCTTACATATATACCTAATATACAAACATATAATCACGACTATTATGCCCGAAGGGTTAGTCAGAGACTAGCTAATGAGGACCGCAAAAGCAGCCCTCTGCCACTTTTCACCACATAGCGACTGCACATGTGCTTAGCGTGACAGGTGGTGAGCCAGTCGCCGCTCTATGCAGTTGGATGTATGTGCAAATGGCAGTCTTTAGTCCGTTAGTCGCCTTTTTCGACACCTAAGGGAAGAGATGAGGTGGTAGTATTCTTTCACCGATACGCAACACGATTATTAGAAGGTTCTCATTCAAGAAATACTTATTAAGTGTTTTGGACTTTATCAAAGTTGTTTGTACTAAATTATTTGAAAGAGTACTTGATAAAAATCACGTTTAGCTGGTATACTCTGGTCACTATCTTTTAACACAATGGTATACTCTGGTCACTATCTTTTAACACAATCTCTGACCAAATCAACTGTAGTTACTTGTCACACCGTGTAACAGTGTACTCATTTCCGATACTGCAAGTTTGCACTAGATGGCGCGCGTGTGGTCGAGTCGCGTGCGCAACGTAACCGGAGCGACACGCGCAGTAACCCAATATGGCGGCGATGGCTCTCGCGTATCGGTACATAGCTGGAATGGCATTTTAATACCCACCCGTTAATGTCACTTATTGTTTACTTAGCTCAATGAGCGAGTGCAGGGAAACCGCAGAACTTTCGCACGAATAAATCTGTTTGACTAGACAGGGATAACTAGAATGTACTAGGTTGGCTGTAAAATGAAACTGTTTATGGGTTCTCTTACGCCTATAAAGACGGTCAACTTAATGAACTTTAGTGGTTCGACTGATCTTTAAGTATATTTAACGATAAACCATAAAGTATCTGTCTCACATTTCATACTTCGTACAAATTCAAATCGAAAAAAAATTAAAACGCAAACAAAACAAGCGGCAACCGTAAAAGCTTTGTTTTAAAAATCGACTTCTAGGTTAGACGATCACAAAACTCATAATTCATGAGGAGCTTAATGTAAACAAACGAAGATCGCTTTTAGTGATTTTCGCGCACACCTTCTTTCACAATGGTGTGAAAGCTGGCGCGAGCAAGGCAACAATGCGTCGTTGCCGTATCGGCGCGCGCGCATCGGCGGTGGCTCGTTAGCTGGGGGCTGTGGATGGGAGCTTGGGACCTTGGTGGTGGACTGAGCACTGAGACTGAGCACACAGTCCCTTAAACTTCAACTATTCATTAGGTGATTGCCACTTTTTTAGCTGGTTTTTTGCTTTCGTTTGCTTGTGGCTGTGGCTGTCAGTAACTGATATATTGGTCCTCTCGCACAATTATAACAGGCGGCCAATTCTACCGCCACCGCTAAAATTCACAAAATAAATATTCAACTATGAGCCTAGCGTGTAAAAACCTATGTCCGTAGGGTGAGAATAATTTTTAGTAAAGTCGGCTTACAAACTAGCATAGATATGCATCCATGTATATGATTAGAAACATATAAAGAATAATATAGAAGTTCGTTACATTAATATGCACCAACAAAATAATGTTTGATAAAAAGCAAAACAGGAAAATAGCCAAAGCTCAGTAGGACAGCGATTGTCATGTCAAAAGTCTGTATTGTCACTTCCCATATCGCGCAAATTTGATCAGCACCATTTTATCTGTTTATTTATAGATCTCACATACAACAGTAATTTAGTTTGCCGCGATAACGTCGTCGTCGTCAGCAATGTAAAAGCTTTCATATCAATTGAATCCATTAGCTGAGTACACAAATCCAGTCTGTATATTTGCTCATCAGTTTTTATCATTGGAGAGTCCATTTTTGTCCGATCGGTCACCTCCATGTTATTGATAGGTCATTTCTTATTCGCAAACATGGCATTTTTTTCTACAAGTGTATATTTTTCCTTAATAAAGACCCTATGCGATTGTATGCTTCCATTTGAATTAGTGTTATTTATGTGCAAATCATATCTCTTGTTTTTAAAAGTGTAGCATACTTCACAAATATTATGTCCTGTAAGGATAATGATAATATTAACTTATGAAATTACAAAAAAACGGATACCAGAACTAAAAACATAGCGTATACAGACCGATCAAAGCGCGCTATTGACGATGGTATGCCCTTTATAGAACTCCATAAACAAACCGTATCTACCCTCGCGCCATTTGTCCATTGACCAGCACTTAGCTTAACAAAAACTGATAGTTGTTAAGCAATGAAGAACAAAACAGTAACAAGAGCGGGCCACTTCGGTCAGAAATAAACTAAGCGGTAAGAATTAACAAGGATAAAGGCTTAAAAGAGTAGCCGAAGTAGATTTATGTCGCGATGATCGCAATCGAACCGATTCCCCTTGTAACGGCTGGTTTATTTTTTCGATTGGCAAGGAATGCTGAGGTGTAGTATTGAAGGTCAGGTTCGATTGTGAAGCTAAATATTCGTAGTTATACGAGTATTTTTTTGAGAGTGTAGAGTTATTGTTCACATTTTTACAAATTATGTTGATTTGTGAAAATGTTAACATTTTCAAAAACGAACTTATCACTAAAGATAAGACTGCCAGTGATGTCATCCTTCAAGTGCTCCACGTAAGGAAAAATAAATGTCGTCTCAAATGACACGCCGAAACTTTCTACCTTAGCTATCGGTGAAACTAAATCTTCAAACGCACTTGAAAAGGTACAATATGACAGCCATTTCCCATTCATTGCTACTCTATTTACAGGAACGAATCGACAGCGTTTTATGGGAAAGGCCTTTCACACAACCCTTTTCGCGGTTATCTGATAACGCGGTGAATGGGCGACACATTTGTCTGTCAACCACTGTGCACTAGTGTAAAAATTGTCAGTGAATGTTCCTAGATAGTGATCTGCCATTTGGAGCGGCAGGGGGAGATTCCTATGTTTACTCAGTGGCTGGAACTGAAAACACCTCGTCGCCTAGAAAAGTGTTTGAACATAATGGAAATTCACAGATAAAATCTACTGATATTCATTTAATGACACAGGAACAGGATATTAATCGTTATATAAACATTTTTTTTTCTTGAAAGAAAAGAAAAAAGCTAACTACTTACAAAAATACACGAAGAAAATAATTGTGGTACGCTCACGGGAAGAAAGAAGATAGCGATATTTCGCTGATATATTATAAGCCCGAATGAAATGCAAGCCTGTGCCAGTAACACCTATCAATTGAGACGAGGCTAACCAAGCGAGTGATTGCTGTAATTTCTTTAAAAAATTCAACGGTAAAGTTCACCAGACAACGATTCAAAAAAATGTTTCATCAACAATAATTTTATTATCGTAATAACAAAATTACGGGTTACGTCTATACGCGAATTCAACTCTTAATCTCTTGAGCTTAGAGTGTTATTCCTTAACGACTCTGTTATGTACGGGGGGAGAAATGGAACCTTTTGTTAGCCTATAGCGTTATTATTTCTCATTTTGTTTTGTTTATTAATACAATTGGCTGGAGGCGCAATATTGATATTCAAGTTTGATGATGATTTGGGCCACGAGTTTTCTCCCCATCCTATTCATATTTTTATGTATTTTTTTAACAACTATTACTTACTTATTTTTTTTGTTCAGATAACAATATGTCGCAGAACGTGTATGAAGAACGTGTATTTTCTTTCAGATTTCATCAAATACATTTTAAAAAACAATCGGGTCTTATATTGGTGGATCGGATAAAGAAAAAGTAATTACCAATTTGATTGTGTGTACTTTTTACATTTTCTTCTTGCGCTTCTAGAACAAAGTGCAGCTTGTCAAGACTGCCATAGCGCACGAGTGTTTCTCATGGGGGCAAAACGGAATGACGTGTATAAATAACTCGCAGAAATATCAATTAAACAATTATGCTGTCCGAATGGAATCGTGTGTAATGATAGTGGGTCGGTCCATAACTCAGGCGCATCTGTTCTACGGCTATTTGCAAACGCACGACGCGACGTGAGTAGTGAGTTCGAGTCCCGAGCAAGCAAACCTGTCTCCCCTAGAAGTCAGCCTTATGAGTTAACCATTGCTATTTCAATAGTGACCTCTTACTCCTTCATCAAATAATTGCAGTCCAACGAAAAGTGTGGATATGTTAAGCGCGCTCGAAACACCTGCTGCAGCTTTTTATCCAACAAACTATTTACGACAGTTTTTATCAGTACTTTGAGATTAGAATGATAGCATCGCATTTATTTACGATACAGCTCCAGGAATTGCTTTATACCGAGCAAAGTGTGATCGTAAATAATTATTGCAACAAAACTGCTGTTTACCGACTATTTTCTAATTTCAATAATTTTGCGTAATAACGTAATAAATAGGCAAATATAATGTGATGCAAATGAAACGTATATCGCCATAATGGCTCAGTACGAAGCATGTGCGTGGAACTAGTACGCTAAAAGTACGTGATCTAAGATGCTAAGAGCAACTAATCAGTTACTTGTCCGTCCGATTACGGAGAAACGATTCATGCGAGAAGTTGTCTAATATCGATTATAACATTTACTACGATCGAGCTTCCTGCTCATAGTGTCTCTGTATTCTATAATCTATGATAATTTCGAATGGAAATCAGAACGGCACATCTTCGTCTTCCAAGAACTTCGCATCGTTTTGTCTTAATTCATAGTGTAAATTTATCAGACTTTACAGTTTTCTTGTAAAATTTGATATTATCTCCGTTTTAACCTAGTGAGTGCATGGTCCGCTGTCGGTTTTACAAGAGAAAGCTAAGGCTCCGTCGCACCAATATGGTCATGAAAGACTAACCTGCTTTTCAGTTTGTAGTCCGTATCAAACTACTAGGCAGTCTCAATAAATTATAAGCTATATTAAGAGGAAACACTACGTCGACGTGGCATAAAACATTTTTATGTAAAACATAGAAAAACGACGTTTCGTAGTCCTCTGTTTCCTCCTTCAGAACTGACCCAATTTTTAATACTTTTTCAGCATCGGTTAAAGAAAGAGATTTTCTATGTCTGTATGTTTGATTTTTTTGCATTATTTATTTAATAACCAGGAGCCTTCAAAAATTAGCAAAATCACTCCGTTTTAAAACGTCTTAAGAAACATTAAATGGCTGACTTTAAAAAAAAATCAAACATACAGAGATAGATAATAAATCTCTTTCTATAACCGATGCTGAAAAAGTTATAAAAATTTGTCCAGTTCTGAAGGAGGAAACAGGGGAGAACTACGAAACGTCGTTTTTCTGTGTTTTGTATGAGAATTTTGCATGCCACTTCGACGCAGTGTTTCCTCTTAATGAGAAGGGTTCCAATGAGATGTCAACTCTTAACTATTTCTGGCTGGTTTTTAAACTAATTATAGTAATAACTATCTCTAAAATAAGACAAACTTCTTTTCAAAACTTAACACGACATAGCAGTTAATCAACTTATTTTAAAACTAGTGAGTTAAGATGGCTGCTGCATTTTGATTAGGAATATTTTTTGTGACGTTACGTAAGAATTGCTATCTATTGTCGTTACCACGGACTTGATAAAAGACTTGCGTATTTCCTTTAAGAACTCAGCTGTCCTAATACCAGACACAACAGAAATTCAATTCTTAGCAATCTCTAGGAGTATTTGTGACCGATAAGGGGCAGATACAAAGGAAATTCAGTTGTTAGCAACCTCTAGGCATTGACCTAGAAGAATAGACAAGAACGTTCATACAAACCATTTGTTCAAATTCTGGAATGAAAGACCTAAGTTCGCTGCAGCCGCTGCAGCGCTTAAACATTTAAATGTCGTCTATTCAACAGACAGACATCGCAGCGCCAGATCGCCGATCGGTCAAACACAACGTAGTGTGTATCAAGATGGCGTCTATGATTGTAGAAGCCGTGGCACAGAAATGAAAAATAGTATAATTCATTAATAGGTTCCGCACGTGTACTCATCGACTATTTTTAATACAGTTGCGAAAAAATGAAGCAATTTAATAAAGAATATTTTTGAAAAATGGCGCCAACCGTAAAAGAACTATGCCCATACAGCCAAGTCTTCAGTAGAATTTTTTTATTGATATGAAATGAAAATGAAATATAATGAGATGAAATGAAATGAAACCTAACCTAACTTATTGAATTAAATCTGATATTGAAACAAATTAGTAGCTTCTTTTTAGAAATATTTACATGAATCATAAAAGCTTCTATTTTTTTTAGTAAAAACTTCATGGTTGGTTTTTCTTTTTAATAGACATTATTTTGACAGTTGGGAAAGAGAACGCACGAGTTCGGAAAAGGTAAAGAAAAAGCTCGAGTATGTAATAACCCACATCCCGAACGCTATACGTCCCTGCAATACGCCACTTTTTGAGCAACTGTATTAAAAATGTCTTTTCAATTCTATTGTTACGATATAACTACCTAATAATGACTTGAAAAACAATTAATTTCACTTACTTGACAACTGAATTGTAGTAAACGTCTAGGAGTAGGTACATTATTTTCGCCGCTCCGCACGCGCCTAAGCCGTGTGAATGTCGAAGCCAGACTAAAGCAAGGTGCCGAGTCGACTCCGCAGATTAGTCCAACTTAGTGGGTGTGCGGAACGTCCTATCTAGTGTAACGTATACATCGCTGCCTCTAGGTGTCTTCGTGACAGGCAAGGGGTTATATGATATCACCCAAATGGGTACTGACCTTTTTCGTAGCTGATCTGTCTCTCCTGTTGCCTTGCGTTGTCAGCCGCCACCTTAAGCAGGCCCTGGATGTTCCTGAGCAGCGTTTCGGTGGAGGAGACCAGGGTGTCTGCGGTGGGGTCCACAGGCACTGAGGGGGGCGTGGCGTTGGGTGCGGCGTAGCTGATCGGCGCTGGCGACGACGCGGGCAGTTCACGCTCGCCGTCGCTCAAGTCCGCACCTGAATTGGGGAGTTTTAGGTATTATATATCAAATTTGTTTATTTACAAATGAAGCTTTGCTGACTGATAATAGTACTTCGCGATTGGTTATTTTAATACGTCTTAACATCTAATATTGCAAATTCAATTTAGCAAGCGCATTTCTTTTCTCTCACTCAGTTTGACAAGTTTGTTTTTCTTGACGTTGTACCTATACCTTGTAAACATTGTAATATTTCCAATATTATTTTAAAACAATGATTCTCAATTCTTAATTATATAAAAAGATTAATAACACATATTGTAGAACTACACAATTAGTCATTTAGAGTTAACAGCATAAACTTTCATAATATCTAATGATTTATTTTAAAAAGGATCGTTGAATTTAGCAGTAGCAAGAGTGAATCATAAACATATTTATTGTAAAAGATTAATACGTCGACAGCAAACAGCATCACAAGAAGCCCTAAAAGGTACGTGCACACGACTAAAAAGTGAGATACGGACAGACATCGATATTGGAGGATCGCGTGCATGTATCATTGGTATCGCAATTATTACTGCGTCGAACATCGTTATCGCGTGGCGATCATGGGCCAAACGCTTTGATGGACCCCGTCTGGCGGCTAGCAGTCGCTATTCGGACAGTGTCAGATTTAACGATTTAACAGGCGTTCGATTCGGAGAAATGTAAATGCATGTATCAGTCGATATCGATTGGATATTTATCAAAACGTCATTTAAGCGAATGATATATTTAGCTCCCATATTTTAAAAGAATAACAGAATGAGAGTTTGTTATGCTTTACAGATAGATCTTGAGACTTCGTGATTAGTCAGTCAGTCAGTATGTTCCTTATTTTTAAAGACTCCCCTATTAGCTGATGGTCTAATTTACATTGTTTATCTTAAATTAATATTTTAGTAACCATAGAAAAAAAAATTATATCTTACTTACTTAATTGTAAAATAAAAAAACACACAGAAGTAATATGGGTAACTAATCATGAAAACAGTATTCTAACATAGCGTATGCAAACAATCTATTTCTCACTTCCCCAGAGGTTTGCGCCGCTCTGCCTGGAACTTTTTTAATGGAATTGCTAAGCGAAATGCATGGAGCTTTCTATAGATCTGCGATTTAATATTATCCGTAGTGTACCACAACGAGGAGCATATCCTATTATGTGAAACAACAATTTTGCAGCGCGGGGACCTATTAAATCCTTTTAGCCCGACATTTAAGTACATCGACAGGCAGTCGGAATAAGGACTCGCTGAAGCCATTCGACACCGAATGGGCTGTCTCTAACCGATTTATATGCCTCGCCGCACTATGCCTCAAGTTATTCCTTTTGCATATGGCCGACGCAACTACGCCAGTGTGCCTCACATCGATTATTTTATAATTACCTAGTTGGCATTCTTTACAAAGTCATTCAATCAGTAAATCACCAGACAATGATACATAAAAGCACTTAACGTTAACAAGTGGGTACTAAATATTTACGGTTACTTTAATGCGTATGACGAAACACAATAAGAAAATTATTACTTTAAAAACAGACGAGATAATTACAATAATGTACACGATATGTCAATAACGGACCTCACACAAAAAAAAGAAAGTGTTTCGATCGGCGTCTCTCACGGCCCAAAATAATCTATCGATACATTTAATTTAGCTGACAAGATAGTGAGCGCTCATCAAATAATGAAGACAACATCGTTTCGTCATTGTCGATGCTCACGATACCACTCTCGGGTTGTCACAACACCATCTTCCTAATAAGGCCAATTAACAGGATATATCTCAATTGCATCAGAGAAAGTCGAACTTTATTACGAACACAAAGGATCTATATTTGGTGAGCGGATGAGTACAATTTGAAATAAAGTCATTTCAAAGTTGAGAACGTGTGACGTAGGGTGGGGTATATGAAATGATAACACCCACTTACGATCAAACAAATTTATTTACACTTGGTCTCAGGGCGTGGAGTACATAAAGGGCCTAGCTGGGTAGTTTGCTCTCGTCCCTGACTTAGCTTGGGGAACGCCGAGGTGTTGGGAGGCGCGTCGCTGTACAGGAGCTGCGAGCTGCGTGGTGTGTCCACAAAATGGCGGCCGCGTCGTAAGGCGAAGACGGTCGCGTAGACTCCAAACGTAGAACGTGGAACGTAGGAATGTAGGACTCCAAACGTGGAAGTCCGAGCGTGGAACGTGGAAGTCCGAGCGTGGAACGTGGAACCCCTAACGGGGATTAAGTAGCACAATTATCGTAGATTGACGATAAAGCTGAATACTTTATAAAAATAATAGCTTTGGTCAAATACGTGACCTATTAAATATTTATAAAAAAACGTATTGAGAATGCACAAATTTACAAAAGCAACGTCTGTTTAGTACGGCTGTCTCTCGAGCGTGTGAGACGACGCCAATCCCACCGCGCAGGTAAATTAACCTACCTACTTTCATCAAATAAAAAAAATATACGAAAGGCATGTTAGGGTACCGTGCGCGCAATGATAAAACCAAGGAAACATAATACGTTTGTTTTGCAGTTATCGAAACTATTAAGGCTTTATTTCCTTTGTAGTTATTAGTCAAGTAATTTGGTTTAAAGTAATATTTAGAATTAAGTTAATTAGGATAAGATAATCTATGTTTGTTTATTTATAAATTAAAATTTTATATAAGTATTTAATAGCTATACGTTTATAACGTTACATTACCCCCTCGCGTCACCAAGGATTTTATTCCTCCTAATAAAATCCGCATTTAGTAACTAAGTCAATAGTTTGTATCTATCCTGTCATTCATAAATTCATACTTCACGCTCACAAACTGGCAACAATAAACAATCATAACGAATATTGACGCAACCTAACAAAACAAAAGGTTCCTGTTACGATAGAACTGGTAACCCATACAAACTGTGATTACTATTAAAGATGTTATATGCGAAGTTGTTAGCCATGTAAAGTTAATAAAAATATATTTTAAAGTATGTTCAAATGTACATACATAGTTACTTAAAACTCAAGCCCGTATATCCCTGAAGGGGTAGGCATAGGTATACTATACACCCACAGTATGCCAGACAAGCTTTAGTCCCATGTAATGGGTGTGGCGAGCCTATTGCTACTGCCGGCACTGGGTTAAAGGAAAAAATAAGAATGGAATAGGATAATTATGGAATTGGGGTAGGAAAAAGGTACAAAGGATACTACTGACTCGGAAAGAACATTAGGACAAAGTCGTAGTAACTAAGGAATCCGGGGTCGCATACCCGTATGCACTATTAAGCAGTGCACCCTTGGATTTTTATAGACTTATATTTTGAACATTTGAATTTTTATCATTCATTTTATAATTTTTATAGGTATTGTTATAATTAAAATTCCCTTTATTACTAAATGGTTGAGCTCTATTGCATGTTATATTTAAATTTTGTTTAGGTGGACTCGATTTAAAATTACTGCCAATTTTATTACGATTTCCATTGTATTTAATTTCTGTAGGCAATGTATTAGAAATTGCAATACTATGAGTCTTTGCTAGATCAGACTCACTTTTCACATCATTGTGACATACGGTCTGCACCGATTCGAGTGACTTGGCTTTCTCAATTGGTTCTAACGTACTTGCATAGCAAGGCCTAATATTTTGGGGAATTATGTCCAATTTTCCTCCATTGGACTCCAATTCAACTATTTCATTATTAGTTTCCTCACGATCACAATATGTGACTGAAACGTTTATAGGCACTGCAGGTTTAGCAGATTCACCATTGCTGAGAGGAAGCAGAAGATCTACCCCCCTATCCTTAATACTTTCAAAAATTTCAAAATATTTCCCAAACTGCGAAACACACTCATCATATTGAGGTTTAATAGTCTCATTGCATATTATCCGGCCGATCCGATGGTGCAAGTGATGCAAAACGTTTTCTATCCTTAAAAAATCTACCCTATATAAGGCCGAATCTAAATTTATTTTAACTTTTGTGAGAACGTCACTAACCCCGGTCAAGTCCTCTGAAGCATCAAATGGACTGACTACAATGTCTTCAGACGGAAATTTACGCCCTAGACTTACAATCTGCTTACGCAGTTCCTGCTCGGTACTACTAGGCGTGGTACCCCTAATTGCCACTTCGTACTCTAACTCTGACTTTTGCAAAGATAAAAATTTTATACGAAAAGCCATTTCTTAGGAAGCAACGTTAAAAAATCAAATAAAAATAAAAATAAAATATGCGGAACATCATATCCAAAAAAAAAAAATATCCGTTAGAGAAGGTAAGTGTTGAACAGGAACAATCTAGTTACTTATCTATAACTAAGGTAAGGCTATTCTTTCAATCCAATTATCGAAACCCAACAACTGCAACTGCACACGTGCTCAGCGTGATGATGAGCTCAACGCCGCTTTATACTGTTGGATGTCTGTGCAATTCTTTATATGCTGTTGGATATGTGTGCAGTTCTAAATAAATCCGTTAGTCGCCTTTTACGACACCCAAAGGAAGAGAAGGGGTGGTAGTATTCTTTTAATGAGCCGCTACACGACACGACTCCGTTAAATTTAAAAATGATCGACGGATTGAAAAAATACCCCACACAAGAAAAAAAAATAATTGACTCCGTCTGTTACAAAAAAATAAACTACGGAACAAAAATAAATAAAAACGAATACAAAACTAAAAATAAAACAAAAATAAAACAGTACAACACACAAACACTACAACTACAACTCTCTGCGAAAGCAAACTACCAGCCAAGAAACCAAGTTGAGGCGCCAGTGTGACGTAGGGTGGGGTATATGAAATGATAACACCCACTTACGATCAAACAAATTTATTTACACTTGGTCTCAGGGCGTGGAGTACATAAAGGGCCTAGCTGGGTAGTTTGCTCTCGTCCCTGACTTAGCTTGGGGAACGCCGAGGTGTTGGGAGGCGCGTCGCTGTACAGGAGCTGCGAGCTGCGTGGTGTGTCCACAAAATGGCGGCCGCGTCGTAAGGCGAAGACGGTCGCGTAGACTCCAAACGTAGAACGTGGAACGTAGGAATGTAGGACTCCAAACGTGGAAGTCCGAGCGTGGAACGTGGAAGTCCGAGCGTGGAACGTGGAACCCCTAACGGGGATTAAGTAGCACAATTATCGTAGATTGACGATAAAGCTGAATACTTTATAAAAATAATAGCTTTGGTCAAATACGTGACCTATTAAATATTTATAAAAAAACGTATTGAGAATGCACAAATTTACAAAAGCAACGTCTGTTTAGTACGGCTGTCTCTCGAGCGTGTGAGACGACGCCAATCCCACCGCGCAGGTAAATTAACCTACCTACTTTCATCAAATAAAAAAAATATACGAAAGGCATGTTAGGGTACCGTGCGCGCAATGATAAAACCAAGGAAACATAATACGTTTGTTTTGCAGTTATCGAAACTATTAAGGCTTTATTTCCTTTGTAGTTATTAGTCAAGTAATTTGGTTTAAAGTAATATTTAGAATTAAGTTAATTAGGATAAGATAATCTATGTTTGTTTATTTATAAATTAAAATTTTATATAAGTATTTAATAGCTATACGTTTATAACGTTACAAACGTTGATTGAAAGAAAAAGGTAATATATATGAACGAAGATCAAAGTTGAATGATACAGCCTTCGTGAAAAGGAATTAAGAGCAAACGTGACATACGTAAATTACACAGGTAGAATTATTAATTGCATCTATTCTGCTAATATGTAAACTGGGTATTGTATGTCTGCTCATTTTTTTATATAATCTCGCTGAAACGGCTGATGAACATACTATTTGGATGGCGTTTAGCATAAAGCAAATTTTTTAGAATTATAAATTAATTAATTACCTATACTAATTAACATCTCGAGTCTTTTTTTTTTTTTGTACCTTTATTTTCTTGTTTCTTTGTATAAACAGTAACACTGTGTGTAATGCAATAAAGAAAAACTTACATATCTTACTTCCTAGGGAGTCTACACTTTCTTTACAGAGGACTTTACACAAGCGAAGCCGTGAGCGGACACTAGTCTAAAACAACGTTCGATTTCAAAATGCTCAAGAGAGACAACCGTGCGTTCGTTTGTGAATGCAAATAATTTATTTCAGATCGCTCGTAGATTTCGTCATCACCCATTGTTTGCACAAATTTCCCGGGGCTCATCCCGTAAAATCGTGGCTAAGTGAACATTTTCTATAATCGTTGGCAGGTATCCGTTCCCACGCTCTCTGAGCATTTTGTGTGTAACCTGCAATAACTACAATACACAATCCTTATTGTTTCACTTAATTTAGCTATTGTGTGCCCCGCGTATTTACATTTCTGGACCTGTGTTTTGATTTACACCGTCGCCTAGTCAACTGCTTAGACTAACCAATAATTGACTAACATACCAAAGCGTGCAATTGCTCAAGAAGTATCCATAAAGAGATATTCTCACAGACGAGCTTGTTAACTTTATTTGTGAAACAGTTGACTGCTTTATCTTACAATCTGTTATATTATTATGCTGGAATCATCGTCAATTGTTTTTACCGTAAGATTACTTAGCAATATAGAGTGTGTTATAAATATATGATTTTCCCATTCTTACTTTGTACCTACCTATATCAAATAGCTGTAATTGCGTTTATGAGATAGTGACGTCGGTCTAATAACAAGTTTTCGCTTGATTGATGATGCAGACGGAGATAGCATTAAATTGATTAAAATATTTAGTACGGCAATAGATTCAATGAACAAAAAGCTGCAGATAAAACGAATGTGATCACATTGACGTAGAAATTGTCATGCCATCCATCATGTTACTAATAGCCTTAATAGGCGAGATATATGTAGCTTATAGCGAGCTACATGTCGCTTCCCTTTTGATTTTGAATCGGAAACTGAAACCGTTTTGATGTAATCATAAAAAGCAACCTATAAGCACTAAGTTCTGGACTCTCGTGTAAAATTGAATTGGGTCCTTTTAAGCGCTATTCATACATCATTGGGGGCAATTGCGGACGATACTCGTAATAAGATTTTATTATATAGGACCATTACAAGCAGACGTGCGGTGTCTAGGGATCAAGAGATGAGTATGGGAACGCAGGCGTAGTCATTTGCTAATCGTCCTTCGCGGTCCAGACTTCCATATGATTCATTTTCGTATATCACTAGGTGCCACAAAGCAATATGCACTTTACAGAGTATATTCATGTATATTTGTTTATATGCCGGGAATTGAATTTCTATACGTATTTTGTTGTAAAATAATTAACATAGGATGTCGACCTACAATGTAGGTACTGAGGAGTAGCTATTTTACACTTATTATAATAAGTGTTTCCAGTTTATAGAATAAAAGGAACGCGCTTTTATGGCTGATAATTTCCGAACTATGAATGCTGAAGGTTCCAGGGCTATTACTGGGTAATTTCGTCGTGCATTACACGGCAGTATATTGAACCGGTGGTATCACTAGCTTGTGTTAATGGTACACGGACACTTTCCTGTCGTGCCCAGCCGTGATTGCAAGTGAGGCGACTTATTAACTACAGGACATTTATGGAAAAAGAAATAGTCGACGAGCTTATAACTATTAGCGATTGGATTCGGCAAATGAGAAACGGGTACAGTTTTTTTTATATAATTATTTATCTATTATCGTCCAGATGTGAAAAATGGCTTTTAGAATAAGATCTTTCATATTTTGATGTTCTACATAGACTTTGTTCAAAGAAGTGTAGGAAGAAGGAAGGACACGAACACGACTAGGAAGAAGACCGAGAAGAATAATAAGGAGATATTAACGATCAGAATTGGTCATTGTTCCAAGAAAGTTAACAAAGTTAAAAAAAATATAATTATGTTACATGAAACGATACCAGGTCCTGGTACGGGCAGAATAATAGTTTAAAGTAAACCAACCTTTATGCCTATCTCTGAAATTGCGGTCATCATAACAAGCAGTTTTGCGTATTACCACGACGACGCAATATTGCGGCGGTCAAGAATAGTTTCACTTGGGAATGCAGTGGAAGGTAACTACACTCGGAGTTCAAAATATTTATAGAACAAGGGGCTGGGAGAAAAGCCGAATACTGGAAACTTTATGGAAGCAAGAAGTAGTTATATGTCCATTCTACATGCTTCCGACCATTGTTTTCAGTTTACGCAAAATAAGCTCGATTAAAATTTTGGTCTTGTAGTGTGGTACCAAGACAGTGACGGAGTTGTATTGTATTATAGAATACCAGACAAGTGTGAGTCTAAAAATAACATATAAACCGTCACCATTACTTCTCAAAGCATGTAATAATAGGCAACTAAAAAACCATAAATATGCAAACAATCTTCCCCAGCAATGACGGACTTATTGCTAGTCACGCTGAGTAAACTTTAAGTGCTAGAGGTGTAATAGTGAAACGTGGATTGTTCCTGTACTGTCTAATCTCTGATCATCCCTACAATTCATAATTTTATTGTCTCACGTCAGATGCACAGGTCTCGACAATATAGGTATGCTGCTAAACGATTGTACGTGTTCTTATGAAAAGTTCACTGTTTAACCCACCAACCCGGGTGCTCCAAAGTTCACCTAAATTTTCAACTCCGATAATCAGAACTCCGAAAATGTTCTTCCTAACAATCAAAATTCCTAACTTCTCTGTTTCTAATGTTCATAATTCCGAATCATTCTACTTCATAATGCAAGCAATAAACATCATCATCATTATTTTTCCTATATTTTGTCAACATTGCCGTCTTTTACACTATTTGAAGATACTAGCTGCACTACTCTTGTAGGTCACGTGATAGTTTTTTTTTTTATAAGACAACAGAAATACTAGCTGCTCTACTTTATTTTTAGGGATAAAAGCGTTATGAAAAACAACAGTAGGAGATTAAATATATTTTCATTAGTGATATTATTAATTACAATTTTTAGAAATATGAGTGTTATGATAAGCTTTATAAAAAAGCTTATTATTAAAGTGTCAGATTACACAGAAGACAAAACAGCTTGGCTCTGAACTGAAACGCTCCAAGTACTCCAAAAGCTATTTCTAATTAAATATATTTAATCTACAGTACCGTATATTTTACATTCAAATTATTATTTTGTATTTTATGACCTGGTAACGACATATTTTTTTTTATTTTTTTTGTAAATGTCGTTGCTTCTGTGCGCTGTGGTTTCTTGCGCCCGTTCTTTGCCACAGTTAAAAAATGACGTCCTGAATGGGTGGTAGGTTAAATATTTGAACGATTCAAAGTACTTAATTTTGAATTTTTTTGAATTATGAACATCGCCGGTAGTAGGTACTTCAAATTATATGAACGAAAACTTTAGGAAGAAAAATTTTAGGAAGAGTGATCATTGGGATTACAAATCGGTAGGAAGAACAATTTTGGGTAAAGAACTTTAGGTGAGCCGATATGGACCCCACCAACCCGCATGGAGCTACTGTGGGGAGTTTTGGACTAATCTGCTCATGTGCTTTTGTCCATGTGGGAAGGCCAGTGTCCAGTAGGAGGACGTTTATAGGCTTCACTGTTTTGATCAATCTTACCTTCGTCTTCATCTTTGACGTTATGGTCGTCTTGATCTGAGAGTGCCGCGTCGCTGTCGTCGCTATGCGATCTCGGCGAGGCAGCAGCGGTGGCGGCGGAAGGCATGCGGGGCGGCTGCGGGGTGCGGCGGGAGGCGGCCGAGCTCCTGCCGCTGGCGGACCCCTCCCCCCGGTCCCCGCGGTCCTGGTCCCTCCGGTCCGGCCGGTCGCGGTCCCCGGACCCTGACTTTGATAAGTTTAGGACCGGACTGTGGCCAGGGGATGAGCCTGCGAACCCATAATGACCTGTGTATGTGATTTCTCGTTGATCTTCACACAAACATTGACTAATAGTTATAGTATACTTAAAAAAAAGATTTAAAATAATTGATGTTTACCATTATGTGAGCCCTCGCGAGCTTTGTCCATCGCCATGACTCGCTCCATGTCACCCCGTTCGTCCCGCAATCTGCAACAAACACATTTGTATCAATCATTACGATTCTAATAGAAGATACAACCTGTCAATGTCTCGTTAGGAATCAACCAATCCTCAAAATTGGTCATGGTAGCTCGAAAAGATCCGAACAATGCCACTGACAAACAGTTTTATCATTTGAAACCATAAAGCATGCTTCCCACTGTGCAATGGTGCTACCACAAAGGCAAAAGTATAATATTATAGATCCCCGCTGGGTTCCTTTGTGAGCGGATGAAGACGGTGCATGTAATCATTTTGTATGCCGATCTTTGGTACCGCTACCCTAATTCCGTAGGTTCTTTTTGATTGTAATATATTGGACTTTTGATGCTTCCGTTTGTATTCGTTTTTATTAATATTTGCTTATTAACTTTTTGTGTGCCTGATTTTTGAATGTTCTTTTGGAATGTTATATATATATCTTTGATATTTTGTCTTGGTTATTGTGTCTAAATGTATAGGTAGATCTGAAGATTTTAATTACGTAAGTACTTAGGCACTGAAATAAATTTTGCATTGATTCCGTTACTTTGTTATTGTTAATTGCTTATTGCTTTTCAGAGTTTTCGAAGTCAGTCACTTTAAAATTATATATAATAAAGTGTGTTCAACACTTTTAAATTTTAGAATAACAGTGAATGTTTTTAATTATGTTTATTTTATTTTCAAAATCGAAATTTCTTTATTCAGTAAGCTTAAAATAAGCAATTTGAATCGTTTAAACTTAAATTTGCTTCTCTATATGGATGGATGGGCACCCACCCTGGGCACCCACCCACCCATTCCACCCATTCAGGACGTCTTTTAGCTGTGGAGAAACTTTATAATAATATAGAAGTAACGACATTTACAAAACAATATGTCGTTACCAAATTATTATTATACAATCAGTTATAAAGATAATGTATTAAGAAAAAATAATGTGATTATATTATTATAACCAGGCTGTTTTGTCTTCTAAATATTCCTTGACTGTGTAATAACCTTTCTTAAGTAAACAAGATTTTACATGATTCTTAAACTTCTCTTCTTCTTATCCGCTACACTCTTGACAGAGCGGTCGTGGTCGTCATGTAGTAACGATTGGGGCAGATGTTATTCGCCTCACGACAGCGCGCCACTTTTCTCTGTTGGAGGTCATCCTGCTGCAGTCGTTTAATGGACCTCCCACGGCTGACTTAATTTGGTCCGTCCATCGCATGGAAGACCTTCCACGCGGCCTTGTGCCCTCCATTTTTCCCTGAACGACAAGACGTTCGATGGACTGATGGTCGCGTCGAGAGACGTGTCCGAAGAATGTGAGTATGCGAGACTGTACTACTGAAAATAGACGCTGCTCAATGCCGAGTTCTTGAAGTATCGAGACGTTAGTGCGAAACTCGGTCCACGATACTCCAAGCATTCTTCTCCAGCACCACAACTCTAAAGCATCTATTTTCATCCTTTCCACTTCTCGCAATGTCCACGTCTCTGCAGCGTACAAACTTATCTAAAGGTAAATCTAGTACAGTACTTGGTATTTTATTATAATAGTGTATACCTTGCCCCAAGAAAGAGCCGAGAACCTTTTGTAACCTAAACAGTTGGCATTACTAATTTTGACTTGCTTCTAGTATTGAAGTTGTGTGTCTCAGTGTTTAGAAAAAATGTTAATATTGCAACGCACAAAAACTATACAATTATAAATATACTGAGATGCAACAGTAAGAACACCAACTTCCTTAAAAATATTTCTCAAAGAAGTTCGTGATCCCAGTCTATAAATGGTTCTTATTGCTCGTTTCTGTAAAATAAATATAGTATTAACATCAGCCGCTGTTCCCCACAAAAGGAAGCCATACGACATGACACTATGAAAATAACTAAAGTAAACAGTCCTAGCAGTTTCAACATCTGTAAATTGTCTAATTTTTCTAATAGCGTATTCTGCTGAACTAATTTTGCCGGCCAAATTCGACATATTATGCGGATTCCATTGGAGTTTTGAGTCAAGTGTTATCCCTAGGAAAACTGTCGAGTCTACCAAATCTAATTTAACACCATTCATTCTAACATCGGTTTGTTCGGTCTTGACATTTGGTAGTATAAATTTAATACATTTCGTTTTTTTAGAATTTAGCTGTAAATTATTAGCACTAAACCAACTGAGTACCTCTGAGAGAGCATTGTTAACATCATCATAATTATTCTTACACTTAGACACATTAAAAATGAGTAAAGTATCATCTGCAAACAATACAATATCATAGAAGTTTTCTACAAAGAATGGCAAGTCATTGATATATATTAAAAATAAGAAAGGGCCGAGAATTGACCCTTGTGGAACTCCCATTTTTATATGAGAACCGGATAACTTAGTTCCATTCACGTCGACAGTTTGTGTTCTAGAACTAAGATACGACTGTATCAAATTACGTGCAAGACCTTTAAGACCATAGTAATTTAACTTCATCACCAGTGTCCGGTGCTCGACGCAATCGAAAGCCTTGGAGAAAACTCCAAGAGCGTTCTGAGACTTCTCCCAGACATCAAATATATGTTTTATTAGAGCAACACCTGCGTCAGTAGTAGAACGACCCTTAGTAAAACCGAATTGCTTACTATGTAAAAGATTATTTAAGTTAAAGTGTTCCACTAACTGTTCGAGAATAATTTTTTCATAAATCTTGCTAAGTGCTGGTATTATTGAAATTGGTCGATAGTTACTGGGGTCTTCTTTATTTCCCGATTTAAATATAGGTATAACTTCATAATATCAGGAAAGATTCCCTTATCAACACATTTATTAAATATGTCAGCAAGATAGGGTGCAATAATATATAATATTTTTAATTATCTTTATAGACATGCCCCACAAATCATCTGTGTTTTTCATTTTTAGTGATTTGAATAATACTTTTAGAGTCAATATACTTATTAAAATTTAAAAGAATAATTACATTCGGGTACATGTTGTTCGAAAAAATATTGTGCCGCCACTGGTAATGAATTTAAATTTGAGGTTGTTACCACAGACATATTTATAAAGAAATCATCAAAAATATTAGCAATTTGTGCATCTGAATTAACAAGGTTGTCTTTAACCTTTAGAATGAAAGTGTTGTCCTGTGGTTTTAATTTACCAGTTTCGCGGTTTATGATATCCCAAGTGGCTTTTATTTTATTATTAGACTTTTTAATTTTGTCTTTAATAAAATTAGATTTTGCTAGTATGCACACTTTCTTAAATACACACATCAAAAGTGTCTAGGGATCAACATATATTTTTGCAATAACTTTTCTCCTGATTGATATTAATTAAAATTTTCTTTAAGGATTCATCAAATAAAGTGTTTTCGTTTGTCTACAGTAACGATAAACCAAGTCACCTTTGCATTAATAAAGAAATTTGCCATTTTCCTAATAAAGGGATTTTTGACATTTGAACCACTAACATTAAAGTTTGAAAAAAAGACTGAAATAACAGTTTTCTTTAAAATTTTATTGGGTAACTTAAACAATTAATAATCCGTGTTTCTACCGCGAACACTAACAACACAAGAACATCGGTTTGGCATACTCAAAATGAGTTCATCCAAATCACGCTGTGGAATGGCCGCCCATGTTCGTTGCAACAACAAAAAAAGGTCTTCTTGCGACTGGATACCCTCCATATTCGGCAGAGCTCTTCTCTGTAGCATATCCCATGCATGCTCAATCGGGTTCAAGTCTGGCGACTGAGCAGGCCAGGGCATGACATTGATGTTAGCTGCGGCGAGAGTCTGTCTTACAACTCTTGCGGTGTGCGGTCGTGCATTATCATGCATTAACTGAAATAAGGGACCGATTTGCACTTGTAGAGGAACGATGACGTCTGATACAATCGTCTCAGCATAAATTTGAGCGTTGAGGTTGCCTCTGATCCAAATCAACTCAGTTCTTCCGCCGATCCAAATACCCGCCCATACCATGATGGTTCCACCACTATAAGGATGGACTTCCTGGCAGGATTTTAATCGCTGTTGGCGTCCAGGGGTTCTCCAGTGTCGTATACGTCTTGTATCCGGTCTCATACCAAAACGAGACTCATCAGAAAAGCACACGAAACGCCATTGTTCTTCTGCCCAATTTCTGTGTTCAAGAGCCCATTGATATCGAATCCTACGATTGTGCATTGCTATAGGTGGTACCCTTAGCGGTCTTCGGGAATGAAGGTTAACTTCATGCAAGCGGTTTCTGACTGTTTGGTCGCTAATTAAGTTCCCTGAAGAGTGATGAAGCCTCACGGCTAACATCATGGCGGTTATTGTTGGAGCTCTTCGAGTTGTGATTTGAATGTATCGGTCTTGTCTCCGTGTGGTGCAGCGATACCGTCCTCCATGGCGCTCAGCCACGGTAC
This sequence comes from Scoparia ambigualis, assembly GCA_963921215.1. Taxonomy (NCBI): domain Eukaryota; kingdom Metazoa; phylum Arthropoda; class Insecta; order Lepidoptera; family Crambidae; genus Scoparia; species Scoparia ambigualis. The sequence goes on along the minus strand of OY992502.1, from coordinate 23,152,155 downwards.
CAGTGCTTCGGTAACGTGTTCAAAGTCGACTGATAACACTCTGACTTGTATTCAGAGCTAAAGCCACAGTACGTTGCCGGGAACCAGCTTCTATCATTCCCACGGCTCCGAGCATTTCTTCCCTGCTTAAATGACGTCGCCGCTCCATAATAACGTTGGTTTTAATCAGTAGTAGGGAAACAGTAGCACTAATAATGTCTTCAATGCGTTGTATGTTTTTATAGGGAAAATATTGACAGCTGATTTTCATCTTTTACTAGAAATTGATTGAAAGTTCCTGTTTCAAATTATGAAATGCACCAAAAAGGATCCATATAAATTTATAAAATCATAAATTTATTACAAAGCCACATCTCAATCTCAAGAAATCCGCATAAAAATGCTTGATCCCTAGACACTTTTGATGTGTGTAGTTTATAGTATTTTTTACATATTCATTAAATTTTGAATTATAGTTATATTGTCTTAAATTATACAACTCATACAGTTTATTTCTACTTTTATAAATACCAGTAGTGGCTCAGTCACAAAACTTAAGTTTTTGTAATGTAAAATAATGTTTTAGAGGTAAACACATGGTTGTATTCTGTCTTTATTAAATCAAAGAGGTTATACTCGTAGTACATCCAGATCATCTTGTACAAAGGGCAAAGTATAAATTTTACAAGCTACTTTGGGTTTAAAACACTTCATTCGCTTTTTTGTAACTGGTTTATATGTTACAGTTTTAGACTCCCCTTAACATGAAACTCATAGCTCACTTTAAAACCGCAATGGTCAGACGTAAGACTACTAATAACTGACTTAGTTATAGTATAGGGTCATAGTCTGTAAAAATATTATCGAGACAAGTGGCCGAATGTGAAGTTATTCTAGTGGGTTCAAGAAATAGATTTATTAGATTAAAGCATTTAAATAAAGCGAGAAGAAGAACACTCCCTGAAGTGTTTTCTAAAATATTAAAATCCCCATATCTACAACAAACGCACTTTTCAATTTTATTTTATTATGTACATCTTCCATCACGGACTCAAATACATCTAAATTACCCGACGGGGGTCGGTATACACATACTATTATAAAACTATTGAATTCTACACATGATAGCTCAATGTTACGCTCCTTTGAAAGATATACAATGTCGTTGCGTTCCTTGTATTTAATATTATTACTAACTAGTAATAAAGAACCGCCGTGAATAGCTTTGCTTCGTATGTACGCGCTTGCTAGTTGGAAATTATTTACATGGAAAGACGTGTCATGACTTTTTAGCCAATGCTCAGTTACGCAAAATATATGAATAGCCTGACTTTTTGCAATCAATTCTAATTCTAAGTCCTTGCCAGCCAAACCCTGAATATTTGGATGTATAAAATTAATGGATGTGGACTTGGCTTTCGTCTTAGACCTCAGTTCAAACAAGAGGTAATCATCTTACTACTAATTAGGATGAATTAGTAGAACTACTAATTATGAAATTATTGACAATAATAAACTTAGTTATACCAGTATATTCGAGTCCTACAATTCTTCGATAGATACATACTATCTAAAATTATTAATAAACTTATTAATATCAAAAAATAAAATAGTGTCACTATAACGTCATAATAAATTATATAATTATAAATTTAAGTTACGTTTTCTAATGTGTAGACTGTCACCACATGAAATAATCATATTAGTGGAACTGCTCAATGACTGCTGAAAAACGCTACGTACTATATATACATTCATTGTTTGACCTGGGGCACAGATATTTATTACTTGTTGGTTTATACCTACTTCCATTCATACGCAATCCTAAACCATGACCCAATCCATCAGAGAAAATAACTGTGTTTCTAATTGGTTTACTTACATTTTTACTGCTTAAGTGATTTCAATTATCAGAAGATTTAACTGTCATTTCTGTACAGGCCGTTAAAGGACTTGGATCCATTTAAAATCAATAGTACCTAGTAGCTATAATTAACTTTTTTTCAACCGATACTGGCAAGGTTAGGCGAGAAGTTTCCTCTAAATTCACAACCATCATCATACTTTATTATTTATTACCAGTCACCTAACGTTACTGAAATACCGGCACACAAAAACCTTTATAACAAAATTATCAAAACTGAAGAACGTGATCAAAACTTTAAGAACTTCAATCCAATTTCGCCTTGCTACTATCGAATAAAAAGAACGGGTGAATTCGTTACAGGAACCAATTTGGTTCATTTCAAAAGGGGTTAATTCCACAATTTTTGCTCGGTAATGCTTTTCGAGCATTTGAATATAAATGACGTCTGAAAGTGAAATGTAACATACATAATAAGTGGCTGTTTTAAGCTTTCGCGGAACCCTTTTGTGGATTACAGAGTACCTCACAACTATTAGAGAATATGAAATAGCAAGAAAGAACTTCGCCGTCTTAGTTAATAATAGTAAGGCGTACTGTTTACTTAAGTTATCATGAAAAAAATCAAGGTTTTGGTAAATATTATAAAGTTGTAGGTACAGTGTGAGATGTGTATTTTTATTCTTGATAGCTTCCAATACAGGCAAAATTGTTTGTTAAACTCAGGTATTACCTAGTACCTACGAGTACACATTATTAAATATACTAACCCTGATTACTTAACACAAGCATTTTATACCTAGACTAGGTTTTTACACAGCAATAAAATTATCTTATCCTGAACTTTAGTATCTGCTACACACAGTAGTCTGTGCGACCCCTCGCAATGGAGTCGTTCCGTCTTTACTGACGAGTCACGGGCTCAGTTTGAATTTAATATATTTTTCATTTCCGCGCCCATTAATATGTAAATAATTCCGTACCCTTGAAATCTTTTGATCGTGTGAATCTAGCAAACGACTTTTTCATTTATTTCCATACTTTAATGACCATTTAAAGCGTTCTGTCTGCGCACAAATGCAGTATCCAGTTGCTAAAGTATGAAAAAACTTTTTGGTTAAATACTTATCAGAGATGAAAAGAATTTTCCATATTTTAATTAGTTCATTAATCATTATTATCTTGTGCTCTACGGTTCATTATCGTGGATCACTTTTTACGCTGGTAAAATCTACGAACTGTGAAACCAACTTGATAAACTAAATATTTCAAAGATTAAAGGCATAAATATAAACACCACAAACTCATCCGAAAGGAAATAACGTCAGCGATCGGACCAAAGATAACGCAAATCAATAAAATAATAAATTATACAACTTCCTTTGATGCCTTTTATCTTCATAAGTGTTGCTTTGATTGATGATCTTAGTGATGCGATACAAAAAAAAGTCAATACTTACTCTTGTGTGTTAATTGGCTCCAAATACAATATGGGACAGGTCATCAGAAATATAACTTGCTTATATCAATTGTGTGTTCATTAAATAAAAATATATAAAATTTTACAATTAGATACTTACAAAAAACTACAAATTAAAATGGAAAAATGTTTATTCATAAAATAATTATTATAACGACTGCGATTTGAACCCGTACTTTATTTGTTACAAGCCAAGTCAGTAAATTAATTATAGTCTAATTAATTAATTATTTATTTACTTATAGTCTTATTAGCGTTATTGAATCCCACCATGGTAGATTTATAATTTTTTACTAATGTTTCACAATAGTATTGCTTGTATTTATACTGTTATAATAAGAGTACCTACTTACTTATTTATATCTTTTCAGCTTCCTGTAGCTTATTTATAACATAGTTGTGCAACTTATTCATTTCTGAGTTTTAATTAGTCGCGTAGGTAGGTACCCATATGTACCGAAGCATGAAATTATCTTTACACAACATATATACAGGTACAAAGAGCTCTGAGATGCCCCAGCCCTGCTGTAAATAGCCGCTTTGCCCAAAGGTTCTATAACTACGTAGCTCCCAAACTATATACAAAAATAAACTCTAAGCTAAAAATAAAACAATTAACCAATTACAAATTAAAACCGATTCTCTCAAGTTTCCTTCTAGAATTAGATCCAGCACACGTAGAAGATTTTATTAAACCTATATATTGAGTACGCACTCACTCAAATGGACATTCATCAAGTATACATCCACAAACACAAACACAAACCCCCCCACACACAGACCCCACACACGCACACACACCCCCACACATACACACACACTCCCTCACACATGCATTTACTCACACATACACACACATACCCCCACACACAGACCCCACACACGCACACACACCCCCACACATACACACACACTCCCTCACACATGCATTTACTCACACATACACACACATACACACGCATACTATATTGTTGTTTTTGTTTTTTCATTTTTATTATATAAAGGTTCTCATTGCAAGATGATTAATTGTTGTACAATTTAAATAATGGGAGGGGAGCCTGGAGTTCTGTTTGACAGGTTTATCCCAGCTCAGACTCCAGTCTCTCACAAAGTGTCACCACCCGATGTTGTATTGTGTTATATTAAACTATTACCTACTTTGTGATGAGAAAATAAAAAACATTTATTATTATTATTATTATATAAAATGTACTGTTAATAACCTGTGTCAGGCCTGCAGGAAAATATTATTCAACTCCATGTCAAAAAGAAAATTTGACGACGAATAACAGAGAAGAGCGGAATGGAAAAATAAGGCGCATCACCGAGCCATGACAAATCCATGAATTTTAAGTCTGTAACAATTAAGAGACAGTTTTTATCTTTGATCGTAACGTTTTATGTAGTAAGTGCCAATTGTAAATAATATATTTGATTTTGTTATGTATTAATGAATAAGTGTGTAAGGATTGTAGCTAAAGGAAAGTTGTGGTGTCTGCAAACATATGTATGTATGTATGTATGTATGTAAACATACATCATGCCCCCTTTCCATAGGGGTAGTCATGTATGTATGTTTGTTTAACTAATGTCTTAAGAGGAAACACTACGTAGGAGTGTCATGTAAACTTCCCTACGAAACACAGAAAAACGACGTTTCGTAGTCCCCTGTTTCCTCCTTCAGAACTGGACCAATTTTTATGTTTTTTCAGGATCGGTTAAAGAAAGTGATTTTCTACGTCTGTATGTTTAATTTTTTTGCATTAAATCATTTATTTAACAACCAGGAGCCTTCAAAATTTAGCGAAATCACTCCGTTTTAAGGCGTCTTCAGAAACATTAAGTAACCGGTTTCAAAAAAAACAAACATACAGACATAGAAAATCTCTTTCTTTAACCGATGCTGAAAAAGTATTAAAAATTGGTCCAATCCTGAAGGAGGAAACAGGGGACTACGAAACGTCGTTTTTCTGTGTTTCGTTTGAGAATTTTGCATGACACTTCCACGTAGTGTTTCCAAGAGGAAAACACGGGTGAAGGATACTCAAGAAAATATCCTTCTCCCGTAACGTAACTGGCTATCTTAACCCTAACTATACGAACACAACAATGCCACTAACATCTATAAAATTGAGTAAAAAGAGGTGCTTTTCACAAATTAGATTTACAACATCCAATGTAGATTTACAAAGTCCAATATAGATGGCGCTGATAACAATGGCAGATTAAGTCCGTGCGCGCATGAACATTGCGTTACGCTTATGAAGTTCCACGTACGTAGTTAACGCTAACCAGTGCCATTACAGAGTAGCCACTGGCCTAAACAGATATTCCGGGGCCACGGGCGGGAACAATGCTCGCAATCTACCACCAAAGCCAATGCACGCTGATTAGTTAATACCGAACCGGTCACATAACCTAATATCGCGCCATCGAACGTTAGACCTGTTCTTGTATGCATAATCTGATTAACGTAAGTATCAAACAAAGCTTTTCACACTACCGTTTGTGTACAGTACTTCGACAAAAACCAGCGTAATTATTAGGCATTACTTAATAATTAAGCGCACCGTCTTATTTGCATGAAGGAGAATCGATTAAGAAAATCAAATCCTGTCTGGCGTCATGGCGTAAAACATTTGCTTGACACCCAAATCAAAAATCGTTTTAGCTCACCCTCGGAGGGAGGGAGCTGGGATGCGTCGACGCCTCAACATTTATTATTTCAGACATATCACTCACATGCAAAACAAACTCCGTCCGATCCATCAAAAAGTTTCCTCTCATCCCCCCACCCTCCCCCATAACACAAATCGAGTGTGTAAGTATCGCGGTTTGAGGAAATGGGGTCATTGGTCTGTGGTTTGCTGAAGAATTCGAATTTAATCAGTGCCCGCTGCTGAGTGGATTCGCTACTATATATCAGCATTAGTTTGGATTGACGCAAATGACTAAATATTTATTTATGGTGGAAAGAACACTCCTAAGGCATAACTCAACTACTTATCAATAATAAAAACAAACTATAAAATGTCACTAATACAAGTTCTAGGTAAAAACGAATGATTAAAAGACATACTAATCTTCTTCAAAACCGATTGTAAAGATTAAGATCGGATCGATCAATAACAGAAAGACAACTTGAGATGATTTCTTCGTAGAATAAATAAAAGAAAGCAATTTGAAATCAAAACATAAGGAATATACAGTTAATCTCAATAATAAACAAGCTTGCTCATCCAAAAGAAACGAGCATTGTAACCCCCGAACAGTCAACAAAGCTTCGAAGAAAATCGAGCGAAAAAAGGCTAAAAACACCTTAGGGGTTTACTAATCGAATAAAAAATATCAGCGGCCGATGCCAATGTGTAGGGGAGGAACGGAATAAATTATGAAGAAAATACAAGTAGCAGAGGGGCTGTTGTTATGAGTAAAAAGTTTCAAACATATGCAGATAAAGCAACATTTGCCTTCGAAATTATCTGTAGTTATATCGCTGTGTAATAACGCGCCTCTTACCACTTGTGGTAGATTTCAAAGGCTACTAAAGGCATACTATATTGAACTAATATTACGGTTCTACAGCTCTATTCAGTAGTTATATGTGTGTACCGTAGCACACATCGCCGTTTCAGTAAAAAAATCATTTCTTGATCTCCTGGGTTCGCTTTGCAAGCGTCTATCAGAACTGTATGCTTGTTTGCCATGTAAGGGTTTAGTAATTTAATAAATATTAATATAATCACATTATTTTAAATAATCAGACACTGTAAGAAGCCATACAAGTTTGTCAGCTACTTTAACAAGCCCGCATTAAGCTGAAAAATAAGTAATACAGAAAATGTTTACAGTGTTGAATAGATCTTTTTAACTAATATTATGCAATAAATTTATTTAGTTTCTAACAAATACTTACTACACGTAGCTTATCAGTGATATATCACGTAGTAAGTATTGCATAACAATAATTAGCTAGTATTTATCATTTTTTAAAGAAAATAATGTAACAAGTACGCAGTCCGAAAAACATAACAATAAAAACAAAACTGTTGTTGTAATCACCTGATACATGGGACAGGGAAAGAGTTAATCTTTGATTGTAATGGACATTGAAGTTGAAAATACCTTTGCTCATTAGCAGGATACTAAAGCATAAGCTAAAATAAACATACGCTCAAAAACCATAATAGTGTCATAGTACGTCGATTAGTATCTAATATCTAATTATTAAACGACCTCAATATTATTGAAAGACACTAAAGATAAAAGAAAACCATTTAGAATGGGAAAAAGATAGCGGCAAGCAGAAATAATAGGAAAGCAGTAACATGATGACTTGTCTTCGAAGCACCCTCCACATAAACGTCACGATGTCATTTGTAAAAATTGTGGCCTCCTAACTTCTCAAATTTTAGAACAGCAACTCTGTGGAGCTGTTTCCTTAATGATCTAACTAGAATGATATACAGTGCAATAAAAGTAGTGTTAGCATCAATTACTTCCACATGAACCTTAATTAATAAAGGAAAGACTTAATAAAATATAGTTGTCTTTATTAAAAGAAATATACATTGAATTACTAGCGTGGTATGTCGCACCATTAAAACGCCTGACCTTTAAGACCTGTCTACCTATCTTTTCGAAACCTTTTGTCTTCTCTGTTTTTGCATGTGTTGTAGTCAGACAAACACTTTGAAAAAAAACGTATAATGCTTATATCTGTCATCCTAAACGTGTTTCCGTGTGTTACCTACTTACTTTTACTTTTTGTCTATTTGTATTTTTAAATAAATGTCTGCTAACATTTGCTGACCCACGAAAAGAGTAATTAAGTTGTAACAAGCACTCTAATTCTTTTAAGAACGTTAAATAATTGAAACACTTATTTTGAAATACATTGAAAGAACGTGCAACTCCACTGAGCTTTTGTCCCGCTGCGGAAATGTCTAACCAAAATAAGCAAATTCGGGGGCGACAAAAAGAAATGGCGAAGACAGTGGGACCTCCGCAGGGGAAACCGGAGACAGTTATTTAAATTTGAATAATATAATATGAAAAAAATTACATCACTTAATACCATAATAAAAGTGCACTAAGCGACTGGGGTATTACGGTTCGTAACGCGGAGGGCCATGCAAATTTAGCTTATGAAACGTGGAATGAAATATAAAATGCGTTCGGAGGAAAATAAAATATGTCTTTTAAAGCTTTAAAGCCTATTGTAATATTGTAAGAGCGTGAGGAGATTTAAGTTCCTTGTAACGAAGTTTTAAACGTGATCACTCGAAAGGTAAGTCGTTGGCTAACTATGAATCGAGACTGGCTGCATTTAATAATAATAGTATTTACAATTTCTACTAGTAGTTTATCTGAGACTAATGTCATTGAAAATACTTTACCTAATCTATATACTCTCACATACTGGTTTCCAAAGTTAAAACGCAAAACATCTCGTTAAATTTTTACAATTTAATTTATACTAATGTCCCGGACCCTTTACAGAGTCCGTGAAAAATACTCTCATAATTTGTTTCAAATGATAAATACACACGATCGAAAGCTGGAGGATACGAAGAAAAAAAATCTAACTAAATAACATCTTATTTGTTCACAACAGATTATAGGAGCGTAACGAGATTCCGATCGAGTCTGTACGATCTTATTAGGATTTAAGAGGCTGCGCGTCGCCTGTCCCCGGCACAATGTCGGATAATTATGCAAAATTGCTACTACGATTCGTAGACCCCGACTTTTTAGGGACATTACCATTATCTGTAATGGGAATGCGTTTTGATAATGCCGAATTTCATTGCACGAATATTAAGGAAATGAGATTTGAATGGCCCCATTATATTGGTCTGTTTTTTGTCCGTTCAGATTTTATCATGCTACTTTCTTGCTCGGTTACGATATTACAAAATGTGTTGTAATCCTATACGAACAATTCAGTGACCACCGCATTGCATAAATATGGCTTCGACGCACAAGCATATGAGACGACCGCAAAAAAATCACAGGCACACTTCCAATTCAATTCCTTGGATAATGTGATGTGACAAATCCTTCCTGCGCTCGCAGCAGCTAGAGTGCTGCGTAGCAAAACGGGAGGATTAGCTTGATTGAACAGCAAATGTGGTTCATCGTTTGCAGCCGCTGTATGATCGGGGCCAGACACTCGAGTAATGATTGCGATCGAAATGATCGCTTGTTTTGACCACAACACGCTCTGAACGAGACGATAATGGTCTATCAACGTAGGCCTTTATTTTCTGCGGTGATAATATAGAGTTTTATGAATTCGTTCGCGGTCACAAATCTTTATTCAATCTCTGTTCACGGACAGAACGATGTACCTAACACGATATTAAGTATTCAATCAGGAACACTATAATTATATTGATAAAATAGCACCTATCTGGCGAAGTAAATGCCTGTCGCTTTCGATATTAGATCGGACATAGAAACACAGTATCACTGTTGATTTATCTCGAACCAGATTGTGCTGTGTGTCGCATCGATCATAGTTTTGTCCACTCCGTTGATAAAACGAACAACGCCATAGAGATAACTATTGTTCAAGTAATATTTTAATGAATCTCACGTCTCCTTGTGTTCGTGTTTATTTTAAGTTAAATTTATTTTAATTTTATTATAAATGTATTGATAACATAATTAATAATAGTTCCCCTAAATCAATTATATCATAATACCTATGCATTTTTAATTTAATAAAAACACAGTTTTAATTATTTTTTTAGAGTACAAAGTAAGATAAGTAAATATTTATAATTATTCAAAAATTACTTGACAGTATTCAAGATTATAGATCATGGCCATGTTAAAGTAGACATGTAAGATTAAAATCAATATTTGATCTCACTTTCGCGGAATCTAATTGAAGGTTCTTTTACGTGGGAGCGACGCATACTCAAAATTACATATACATGCGTCTTTGTAAATTAGGCAAGAGCTTAATTAAAAATTTAGAAGGCACATAAGGCCTAATCAATTAGAAAGAACAGCTAAATTTTGAGAGACAGATTTGTAGATAACGGCTACTGCAACTTGTTAATTTAAACTATGTGACAAAATACTTGCTTACATTAACTACGTAGTATTTTTAATTGCAAGTGACGTCCTTGAGTACAAATTATTTTGCTTGCTTTACTATTGAAATGAAACAGTCTCCCTGTGACCACAGACCCTGTAAAGGGTTCGAAAAGTCAGGATAATATTAAAAAAAAACTATGTAAATAGTGAATTAAACGCGAGTTAATCCGTAAAAAGTGTTTCATTTCAATGTGTAGTGCTCGCTTAAACCTCAGAAAACAATACTTGCTTTACTATGTTAAGTAAAATTAACATTAATCATATCCTACTAATATTATAAACGCGAAAGTTTGTAAGTATGGATGGACGTTTGTTACTCTTTCACGTAAAAACTACTAAATGGATTTGGATGAAATTTGGCATACAGATAGTTTATAACCTGCATTAACACATATGATACTTTTTATCCTGATATTTCCACGGAAACGGGAACCACGCCGGTGCAACCGCGAGCGGCCACTAGTTTTATATAAATAATAAAAACTCACAGTTCTTAAAGTGTTTAAAAAAAATTTCTAGCCCGAAAAGCCAGAGTGTTCGTTCAGTTCTTCTCGTGTTTGTAGAAGATATTAAAAAAACGAGTAAAATAAAATGTTTCATGTCAACATACAAAATCCCAATACCTGAGTAATAAATCGATAAGAGCCAATTATTCCAAAAAGCGTGAACAAGTATAATGACATCAAAAATAACAATTCTATTGACAAAACCATCAGGGAATTAAACGTTCAAACAAATGCGATAATTAACGAGAGTGAAACAAACGAGCATCTGCTGCGCGCACACGTCACATATCGGAACGGGGAGTTTGGCAGAAAGTAAACAGAAAATATAATTTAGGAGCAATTTGCCGTGTATATGTCCGCAATCAAATTGTCTCGTTAAGCCGCGGTGCTATCAAAACATTTGATTTGTGGCCGCGGCGTAGGGTTGAGCGGTTATTTAGCCATCCGATGGCTGACTTCGTTTGATGACCCCTGCTTGTATTCAATTACGTATTATTTATCGTAGACGTATCAATCTATCAACATCGTTGCTACATCGTCTTTCGCGAGCCGGGGAAAAGTTGCGATGTTCTTTTTGCGACGGTACATTTGATTTTGTTCGCAGGCTCCTTGACCTCGCCAGTTTGTCGATAACGAAGCAGTTTATACAAAATGTATTGTGTAATTTTTCCAATTATTTGCAATTAGTACTATGTGTAATTAATTGAGAAAATCTTTGACACCAAGGAAAGTTGGTCGATCAAAATTCCGCTACAGTTGCATAACCATAATCGCAGAGGTTGAGAGATTCATCACTCAGGGAATTAAAGTAAAAAGTGCTACGTTTTGAAAAAATTATACACCACCCGAATGTTTGCATTTGAGTTACACGTTTCCGCCGATTTATGCGGACTCACACTTTACTCGCACTCGACGCACAGTCAGCGTGTAAACAGCAGAATACTTTTTATTCATCCCGTTGTGTAATTCCCCCGTGGGATTAGCATAACAAAACGGGAAAAGGTCAGGAAGCGAACGGTATGGCAAGTGTCCGGTTTGATGCCCAGTCAGCATTGCCCAATGAAGGAGTCTGTTCAGGTGCGCAAATTCACTTGACAATATTAACGCGAAATTCGACACATGTGAAATTTTTAATGGATCATTAAGAAAATTTTCGAGAGGAACAGAAACTATGTCTTAACTATAGCTGATGTCAAGAGTTGCGATCGAGGCGAAAAGCTATATTATTATGTCAATGAATTAAAAGATCTCGACCAAAAAAATTATACCACCGATAAAGTTGGTGACGAAAATGTTAGTGACTAGAGGTCTGGATCAAAATTTTCTGACACTTAATATTAATTCGCCAATACGCGTTACGCTACATGCTCGTCAGTAACCGGAACTGTTATTGGCGTTTGATGAAGTGTCTGTCGAGTGGGACTGGACTAAGTGACTAGAGCCGACTTGCCGTTCGAACGCTGCTCTGGATGTTCAAACCCAGGCGTCCGGGATGCATATTCATGCGCCACATGCAAATTGTGATTTACACATTGTAATGAATTCTTTTGATCTGTGGATTCACATATTTGATTTACCCCATCGATGTCCGTATTAACATGACACGTTAATTTCGTATTCATAGTTTCTGTAGTCACTTTCGTTTGTTAATAATGAATTAAAAATGCGACTGCGAATTAATGATTTCATTGGCTCTCTGTGATAGTATTGGATTGAGAAGATAACAAAGCAATCATTTTTCAACTGTACTATAATAAGAGCTGGCGTACTTGCATAACTACTCGTAGTAAATACATATAGAGAACGTAACTGAGAACAAATAAAACCATTAGCAATAGCCTATTACATTAATGACAACGCAAAGGAACAAAAACCTTGTCTTCATTACTATAACGCGGACACCTTTATTTATAGCTGGATCAATAATAAATTGAGAATCAGTAGATCGATATGAAAGATGTGCAAGAGAGTGGCAAACGGAAAAAAATCGACTAAAAACTTACTTAATTACTTTAGCAATTAAACTGTTCGAAAGAAACGCAGAAATGACAAGACGATGACAAATGAGCATCGCTCGCATCGAACACAGTCGGGTGGCAGACCTCATCAAATTATTCCCCACTTAAAAAATCTCCGTAAACAAAAACGGAACAAGGGAAAAAACACTCGAGTCGCGGGGTAAAAAATAGGTATTGGCAACATTGATTGATGCGTACTAATAGGGCGCGAAGAAAATAAGGCCGATACATAATTAAAGCAAAAGTGACATCTTCTGTCGACGACACCGTACTACAAATAGAACGGTCACGCCTTAACGGAGAGGAAGTGATTAGTGTTGCACACTTATTAAAAATTATTGAGTGAAGGCGCGTAATTAATTGATCGGTGCGTTAGTAGTCTCGTCGCACCTCGGCGGGCTTCTGCTATGCAACGTATAGTCTATAGTCTATTTTTAAACTTTACTATCTCATAATAAAAATATACAATTATCTTTTAACGCCAGTGTTGTGACATGACTAGAATATAGTAAAACTGAGATAATGACAGTTCGCGTCCTCCCTGAAATTGAGCCGAATAAAGGCTGGCATAATGAATGTTTCCGCGGCACTTGGCGCGCGCCGCCGCATAAAACAACGCTGCAATTAGCGTAGCCAGCTGTTCTAATGTCAAACTAAAACACTGAAGCCGCGAGCAAAGGGTTGCGCTCATACATTTCTATATCTCCCGTTTGGAGAAACTTGTTTATCGAATTAGGTTAGAAAGGATCAGTGCCCTGTTCTGTTTATTCACCCTTTTAAGGTGGAAAATCTTATAAGGTAATAATAATATAGTGATACTAAGGGTATGATCTGTGTTATAGTTTCTATTTTTGTTAACATATAAATAGTTTTCTTTTAAAATTAAATTAAAAATTAAAATTTTATTTTATTTTTTACGCTCACACCAATTATCTAGACCAAAATGAGTATTCCTTTGAAACTCGTTAATATGGTAAAATAACGGATAACATAAACATAAAAAAACACCCAGACCCGAAATCAATTCAGAAAAAGAGTTTTTCTCTCGTATTTTGAGGTCGTCGTTTTAATGTTATATTTAATACTACTTGGCTTGCGTATTATATTAGTACCTATTGAATTAATCGATAAAAAGAAGTATAATATACGTGTATTTAGCTAATGTACGCAGCAATCTTTATTCCGCGCCTTATGAAGACATCGTGGTTTTTTTAAAGCTCATTATCACTTAACACCTCACCAATCGAGGGTGGTGACTTTGGGAAATTCTAAAGCATCCCTTATCGGCGTATACATATCATTAGTAACGCAAAATAATGGGATACGGATACCTCGTGCCGTTTGCGGGTGATGATTAATGCTGTTACCCATTAATTCTTATTTTTGATGAGAAATTTGACTTTAGCTGTCAGCCGCCAGATCCAGATTAATACGGGCTGACGCTGCAAGTTACATTATGGCGTAGACGCTCTCCCCGCAAACGGTTTAAATTGTGTTACTCCGTTTTACTGTTCAACTGAATAACACGGAAACGGTGTATGAGAAATTGTTTTAAGGATATTTGACAACAAATGTTTTCTGAAAAATATTAATGTATCTTAAGTCAGATATTGGATACATAACTGTGATAAACAAAGCTACCACCTCAATACGCAATGCTGAAACTACAAATGCAGTACTTACAACATCAAAGCAATGAATTGCATAAATCGGTTTAACAACAGATCTGACCGCATAGTTTCATATATGAAAGCCAACATCACAAAGAGTCCGGAAAAATTCCTGAAGCACCGCATCGGTGACAAACACGGAAGGCATTCGGGGGTTGAGTCCGCATGACTCGCTCCCTCCGCCCTCTGCATATTAGCTGACTGAAAATCAAAACTCGTTATTATTAATGATTCCGCACCATGACAATCTAAATATCTCCCAGAGGCGGCTAAAAGTTACGCACTAATCACACGAAATTACTTCCAGCTAATTCCTCAGCGCCGAAATAAATGTACACAGTCACCAGACGCGATCGCCGGAATCATCTTTCAAAATGGAAAAGAAGAAAAATCACTTAAGATTCAAAGCATTCAGCATCTTTATCTTTCGGATACAAGAGTTCATTTTATGACCATTAATTTTGCCTTTTCCTCGGGTGTTTTATCACAACGGCTGCGAGGCTCTGTCGCGCGTCTCATTAATCAAAAGCATTTGTTTACAACGAAGGGAATTTGATTTGATTAAAATAATTCGCAATATCCTTGATAAATATCACCCTCGGTCTCCGTTTGATCTTCACTAAAATTAATGGTGGAGGATTCAATCACGCAAATGCTGCCGACGCGGTGGTTGACGTTCGCGAGATGACACTGATAAAATATATTAAAATAATTATAAATTCTCTTAAAACTTTACTTTAAGATCCTAATCACAAATAACTGTTATTGCTAGATCCTAATAAACAAAAAATTCTTCTTCTATCTTGCACTTAGTTCTTATTCATTCGAATTGTCCGCACTTCCGATTTTATAGTGCCAAAGTTCATAGAGAAAGAGCGATAATAATGCCCCCCAAATTATATCTTTGTTTTGTATTTGATGATTTGATTTGATTTGTTTGAAATAAACTTTTCAGCAGTTGAAATAAAGGTTTAATCACATTTTTGACGTACAAAGGGTGGTTGTACAAATACAGCCACATTGTAACTTTACTGTCGTTCTTAGCTATTTGACTTAAATGAAAATTTTCTGTAGTTGCAATAAAATTATAATCTAGTTCTTATATATTCGCATTGTCTGCACTTCCAATTTTACAGTATCTGATTTCTCTTCGTCAATTTGTTCGTCTAGAACAGTTCGTTTTAAAGAAATAGCACCGCCATATTGTAACTTGATAGTTTGTTCTAAGCTGTTTCAAGCCATTTCTTCAATGTAAACTTTTCTGGTGAAGTATCTATCTAACATTTTTGCTATTGCTAGTATTGATAATAATTTTATCGTTGTTGCAGTAAATTATCTACCTAACATTCTAGTAACTGTATCGAGTAACAAGAATTTAAACAGTGGCGCACAAAGGGTTGCACAAACAGCTATCTTCGGGCGCGGGGCAGGGATGAGTTACTGCGGCCATCACAGCGATGTGTGCCGGCCCGTGCGCCCGCGGCTTATCCCGCCGCGCCGATTAATCGCAGCTAGCGCCATCCGAAATGGAATTATGCCGGACGAATGCATTGATCCCGACTATTTGTTTGGGACTAAATGACAATTCGAGGTTAGGTGCAGATGGAATTATGCACGTCGTTGATACGTGTTCGCGAATAATGTTGGTGTATGAGACATTTATGATGATGAGGCTTGTGAAATGCGTATTGGGTGTAGTATGACGCGATTGAAAAGAAACGAAAATAAAAAGGCTATAATATATGTTTTTATAAATATTGAATAAAACTTTTGGTTATCTTTGAACGAGAAAGTTTTTTGTGTTAAGATTTATATGAGATACAAGTCAAAATTGAGTAGGCCTCATATCTTTTGCACTAATGTTCTCAGATCACAAAACAAAACTTAAATAACTATATGTATTTTATCATTTATCATGCAGTATGAAATCTAAGAGTCTTACTACATACAATTTTCGAACGCAATCTTATAAGAATCAACTTAATCATTGGATAATAAAATTAAACAAATAAGAACATCACTTCGCTAAAATAGGTAATCTTTCCCAGTTCAAGACGTTAATCCATTTTAAAACGTTATTAGTGAAGCGCGAGAGAAAACAAAACAAACAGTACAAATTATATTAAATCAGAGATAATCCTGTCAATTAATTGGACTTAACATTGAGAACCGGTTTGAGCGCATGCGTAAATTAAACGAACCAAGATAATGCAAGAGCAAGGAAGCCTGCCACTCAGACAAGGACAATTAATATAATTTAACTGAGTTACCTGGTAATAATAGCGAGATTACAAATGGCGTTGAAACATAAGCATTGTCTTACAAAATTTGATGGTTTACTAAAAAACTTACTCTTACAAAACACAGTAAAGATAAATATTTTGATAAATCACAAAAACAACATAAATAAAACAAGTTTAGTACTCAGATTTTAGTATCAGTTTTTCAAAATATACCAATGACATTGTTGAAACTTTGTTCTTGGGTTCACGAATTAAGCTGCACCTCTATTCACTTTTTAATTTCGAGTTCAGGGCATTAGGGGTAATTTCTTTAAAAACGGCTCTAATCCTACGGCGAGCGATCGCCGGCTGACAGTGACACATCGGTACAAGGCTCGCTGTCCGACTGTAATTCTACCCCACACTCGCCGAGCCTTTATTTTACGGATACGATTTTATTTTCCGACGTGTAGCTAATACGAGGATTTACAGCGTTTCTGCTTCCGTGCCGTATTCTAACCCTCTACGGAGTACCTACTAAAGTTAAAAAAAAACTAAAATTCTTGGATAGTCAGAACAAATATTTTAATCAATATAATTTATGTTTTATCATTTCCGTAACGTTTAAGCCACAAATTACTGTGTCTAAAACAAACTCATGTTTTTGAATAATAAATTCTTCGTCAGAAATAGCTTTTTCAAGTGACAAAATCATCAATAAAATCTGGATCGCAACATTTAAGCAGCACTTGAAAACGGAATCAAAACCGCGTATCTCTCGAAGCGTACCCGCCGATCAATCACCATCCATTAAACACGGAAAGAAAAGCGCTTTCCCCCAACGATTGGCCCTTGAATCGGCCCAATTTACATGAGAGCCGCTTTTTCCTCACATCCAGATTAGCCCCTGAATGAGTTTGATGAATTGTTCGCACCCCGCAAGCGAGCCGAGCGAGCGGTCATTTGTTAAAAATACACCCGATCCACGGATCTAATTGTCTCCTCTAATTTCACTCCCTCCTGTGATATCTGGCCCCCGTTTAAATTAAAGCAATATTTTACGTTTCTTAATTGAACTGTTTTAATTACACGTCGAACATGATGAGATTTCGAATTGAGATACTTATGTCATCAAATCATCGCTAACTTTAGAGTATGAGAATATAGAACAAGACTCAAAACATAATAAACGAATTGTGAAATAGAACCTAATAGAAGATAAATATAACAAAATAAAAATAATAGGTGACTCACAGGGCGATTCCCGTAACGATGATCGAGTGGACGACTGTCCGGTTTCGATGTTCTCAATCTAGCTAGACCGTTATCTTACGAGTTGACTCTACACTCTACGTATTGTACTGTACGCATGAACAAATAAAGTTTTGCTCTATTTATTGAGGTAAGTTCAACTTCTTACCTTTCGAGATGTTTAACGATGTCCTCATATGCCGCTCTACAATTCTCCCAAATACCAGATCTGTAGACAAAGAAAATATAATTAATGAAATAAAGGAAAGGAATATTAAAATTACAATACATGCTTCAAAACAAGAAACAAAAAGAGAGAAATAAAAAGTAATCAATCCTACACTTATCACTGTTTCACGGCCCTTGCAAAAATAGATTTGTAACAAATAAATACTACTGAAGTTGTTCAACAAAAAAGTTCTTAAATGAAAAAGGGTTTGAATGTAAAAGGAATAATTATGAGCACTCAATATTAAATGTTCCGTTAGGTTGAACGAGGGGTCGAAGAAATTAATTATGTTTTAAAAACAATCACTTATATTTGTGCCGTAACAACTCATGCGTGATCGTTGAAATTGTTTCTCAATTACTTCGGCTCTTTGTTTTTCATTAAACTTACCATTAAGATCTGTGCGAGAAAGAAGATTTTTGGTCCCTTCAATTTTGTTTTCAAACCCATAAAATTCTATTGTGTTCCCTTCACAAGAATTAGTCGGTTGTGTAGCCGGTTCGTATATAATAGTAGGTAATTTTGTTGTGAAATGACCGTATGGCATATAGCTGAGGAACACAAACCCATAAGTGAAGTATTAAAGCGGCAGTAAGACAGTGGGGTAAGTCAAGTCAGTATTGAGGGTCTTCCGAACGGAAGTGAGGGCACTCAGTGTTTGTACTTATCTAATAGGATTAACTCGCTTAGACATTTAACCTGCGCGACTCGTGACCTGCTTATTGTTACAGGTTTCGTTTTGTGAACTTGCTTATTACGTCGCTTTGTATATAAATGAGGCGTGGGTCGTGTTAATTAGTAAACATGTGTTGATGGCTGTGCGGCTGTTATTCCGTCCGATGTTTAGAAATAACGCGTGTTTCTCTATGTATTAATTACGTAGTCTAAAGTTTGTCTTTAGGTTGTATATGCGAAACTATTATAACTCCAGAACGATACACGTGTTTGAATATTGTTAACTTTTTAATGGCACATTAACATTTTTATCCATACTGAAATAATAGGTATTTTGACAGGTACTCTTAGATGTAGTCAAATTGATTTGTATTTTGTTTATAAAAAATGACGCCAACGAATGTCAAAGAAAACTTAACCCATTATTAATAAGTCGTTTCATTTGCATAACATCTTCTTCGCTTTTAAATAATAAAACAAATGTAGAATGCAATGTTTTTGTATTATTATGCAGTAACAATATTTTTTTTACCTTTTTATACCTAATTATAATCAGTATTACATCATTTTTATGGTCTCTGATTACAGGATAAAGATACGCTTGAAAGCGCTAACTGGCTGGAACATTAAGAGACAAATTGAGAATTAGATACTTGGTGGTAATTTACATAATTATCCAAGCCCTTACTTATTCATATTTAGATACAGTTTTTATGTTTTATAGAAATTAAAATAAAAAATGGTTACACTTGGCATGTCCTTTCTAATAAGAACAATAGTGTTTGTACAAATTTTAATGATAAGTATAAAAGTGATTTGCCTCATTACTACGACTATTGTTGGCATGTCTTAGATAGATCGCGTCATTCTCAATGTTGTGCATGAGCTGCCTTTTAATAATCAAGTCAGGACATGCGCTGTGCCGGCGTCGTCGTTGGGAAGCAAAAAGACTACAGTTGGCATGTTCTACCTCGCAAGTTCTTCCATGTTGTGAAATGTGCATTGGCTGCCCTTTAATTATAAAATCAGAATAGGGCATGCGTTGTGGTTCTGGTTCATGAATCTTATAAATGCTGAGCCAACATTAGGAAGCAATGAGACTAAACTATTGGCATGTCTTACCTCGCAAGTGTCTCCTTGTTGTGCATGGGCTGCCCTTTAATGATGGAGCCGCCGGGCCGCGGCACGCCGTGGTGCGGCATACCATAAGTGCGTGCTGGTTCATGAATCTCATACGCGCTGAGCCAACATTAGGGAGCAGATACTAAACTATTGGTATGTCTTACCTCGCAAGTGCCTCCATGTTGTGCATGGGTTGCCCTTTAATGATGGAGCCGTCGGGCCGCGGAACTCCGTGGTGCGGCATGCCGGGGGACATGAGTGCGTGCTGGTGCATGAAGCCCATGGGGCCCAGGTGGGTCGGCGGCGCGTTGTACCCGTTAGCGAGGAGGGGCGACTTCTCCATGCGAGCCATTTCTGTAATAACAATGAGATCTCATTTACTTTGCACGTGCAAAAATAAGCCTGTAAATAATAATGATAGACAACTTTTGATAAAGACTTATTTGTAGGTCATGCGCTTAAAGATGGAAATGAGTTTATGTTGAAATATTGGAAGAGCAGACACTCCAGTACAAACTAGAGGGGATTGTTTCAGATAAAACAATATCTAAATTCAATTTACAAAATCTTTGATAAATATCGGAGCACTCAGAAGTAACGCTCAGGTAAAATCCAATTAATGCCCAGTATTATCATTTAATTACACGTTCCAATAATCGAATCGCCCGTAAAACGGTGAACAAACAATAATAAAATGAGCAATGAATTTCGAGACTATTGTTTTCTGGGTACCACAAACAACCCAAGCAAACACGGAGGGGTGTTGCGCAAATATTCTTAAAATGACCCCCCTAGGGGGGCGGTGGTGCCGGGTGGTCCGTGAGGTCACCAAACGGACCAGGCGTCGGAAACAATTAACAAGGTGTCGAATTAAACGCGAGTTAACGGTTGGACCGTTAAAGGAGTATACCCTTTTCCATTGTGAAAACGTTTTACAGAGGATTTCGGGATTGCTGAATATTAAATATTATGTGTTGCTTTGTGCCGCGATTAAGGACGCAGGTATGTTGCGGCATATCACGGGAAATTTTAATTATCAACCGGAATGGATGTGGCGTCGTTTTAATTTGTGGCTGTAAGCCCGCGCTCGTCGATCTGCCGCAACAAATGCTTCACGCACAAAATTGAACCTTTCAAATATTCACTAGACGCTTCTATACGAAACAAAGGCTTATCTTTCGATGAAACTAAAGTTTATTTATTGACGCCCACTGAATTTGCTATAACTTAATGTAAAAACTGTTTGCTTTGCCCGCGTATAGGGCCACGACGGAATCACAAACAAACATTATGACCAATGGACCCTGACTTAATTGCTAAGGTTTATTTACACTTCTACCCGCTACGGTTATCTTCTGAGCCATACACCACTCTACTCTATGTAAATCAGAATAATTTGCTTTTCAAAATCATGTACTATAGCTACTACTGCAGAAGGAGTATATTAGTTTGGTTTTATAACGAGAGAGCGGCTTTCATCTCACATAATGGTTAGTGATGATAAGGACGAAAATGAAAACCACTCTGAAACCTTAACCGCTGAGGAAATGACAGTCGTACTTTAACCGAACACAACATTGTTGTTAATATACCTGATAAGGTAGACTTTATCATGGCTGGAGCTGGACAGGCACGCTAAGAACAAGCCCTAATTTAACATAAGGGTGAGACGGTGCTTAAGACGAGTAAGGCGATACTTTCAACGAAATAATGAGGAAGTCCGGAAAATAAGTTTCTTAATGGACTTACACAGACGTAGAAACGTAGACTTTTTTATGTCATTAGAAGAATTAAGTAACTAGGTGACACCTATAGCAGAAGATATTTTAGTCCTATTTAATACCTCATATAAGGCTACTAATAAAAAAAACATACATTTCATATAAATGCTTCCAAAACTTAACCTCGTTCATCATTAGAAAGTCACACCCAAAAACCACAATTAGGTCACTAAACCGAAAAGCGTATTTACAAATCCCCACACACGTAAAACAGCCCAACAACCGCACCGGTCAACCGCACTCATTAATTAACTAAATACGTGTTAAATCTCGTAATAACCTGCGGTTGAAACAACCCTTTTAGTCCATCTCTTTCTTGAAAGAGGATATGTAGCGCACCGTCTCTTTCCGATTGCACCGCGGTCAATAAGATATTATTATGCACACTTCAATGAATATACAGTGAATAAACTATTCTAATAAGAAAATTGACTACCTACTTGATTCAATGAGAGATAAAAACATCAAACGCCATAACAAAATATAGGGAAGTATAAAGATTATAAAAAAATATAAGCAAACGTACGAAAACAAAAAAAAACAAAATTAGCTCCCATCGACACAAAATGCTGCTCAATAACGTATAAAAATGTTCATCGCTTAACGTTATGACTATTATTAGGCGAATCCACTGATCAGGCATTTAAAGAAATGAAACGTCGATTTGGAGCCGCCATTATAACGATTTTCATCGATTTATTGATCGAGTATCGACTGTCCTCGGCAAATGGACGTACCAAATTACCGGCCATTATTTCGAATTAGAATCGATAGAATCGGGACCCCAATTATATCACTTATGTGTTTAAAGGAGGTTGGGATAAAAGCAATCGTAACCGCAAAGGACAAAACAAAAAAACGGTACGAAAAAAAGGTGTTTGTTAAATTTGTTATTTGTTTAGACTTTTTTTTAAACTGGCTGCAGCATAGAAATTAAAGATATTGCAAACTATAGTAACTATACTCTAAAGACTTTTACGTTCGCTGGTAAACAAATAAAGGTACAACATACTAACCATCGAGTTTTATTACAGGCAGATTACAAAATGACGAAATGAGCAAGAGTAAATGATTGGTCGTAAAGCGAAAAGACAGAGCGCCTTGGCGGACAATGTATCTTTCCTAGTTGCACACGTCATTTCGTACTAACAGTAACAGAGGGTTCAAATTGTAGTATCGCCACGAATCACCGGTCGGTAACAAATAGCAAAGGCATAAAACAATTACCTGTTTTCTACATGCAAAAAATAACACGAGAACAGAAACAGTCGCAAAAAGTCTTAAGAACGTCTCGACGGACGTTGTAACACCAAATTATTAAAATCAATTAAACGGAAACATTTCAACTTGTACATCTTTAACTTAGCGAGTCGATAAAATGAAGTTCGTTCCCTCGATTCGCGAAGAAACAAATCCGCAGAGCAGCCACTTTGTACGACTCGTAAATATAATCAGACGCGTCTTTTCATCTGGGTTTTTTTGCTGTCGTAAATAGGAAATATCTATCGTAAATGCAGCCTCCTAAACTATAACTTGCTGGTTTTTACTGGAAACCTTTAACACAACCGTAATGGCCTGTAAATCTCGACAAGGAATAAATTATTAGGCATTATTAAGTCCCTCAGGGTAAATGCGACGGTAATAAATGCATTACATTGTATTGATCAAATACTTAACAATGTTTTGTTTAAAAATGTGTAATAATTATATCCATAGATGGACATCGCATATTCTCTTATCTACATAGTAATATTACTTATAACTGCAACCCCCATAGTGTTTTAAAATTAGATGAAAAATTATTGTGTCCGGTTCTCCTTGGTAAAAAAGATGGTATGAAACTCAACAAATCTTCAAACCTCGGCAAAACGAAGAAACTCGTAAATGATACGAAAGAGGGCGAATTAAAAGCAAATTACAGCCGGCCGGCAATCGTAGCGTTTACAATAAATACATAATTGTACGGTCAGTATACCAATGGCATATACGATTGGCGAAAATAACGGGCCGCAGTTTTGAGATAAATCGCTTTCAAAGTTGTCGCTTTCGAATACTTTAAAAGTGGCATGTTCACGGCATATGACATGGCACGCCGACGTTTTGATGTTAATTACATTTTGACATTCGAAACATATTGATCATTGCATCGACTTTAACTTAAATGGTTAATTTTGGCACACACTGTGTTCAGTTTAGTTGTTTTATAAAAAAAACGTGGATTAAAAATCATTACCTAGGGTCACAAACCAAACCCAATTCATCAAATGTATTAAAATTTAATGATGTCCTACAACTATATGAGAATATTTTGTTTGAATCCGAATTATAGCACTGACCAATATCCGAGCAATGTCACTAAAGCAAATTCGGACAAAAGGAACAAACATGGACCAAGAGGTTACACTTGTGTGACGCCTATTTCTGATTTCCTACTGCCCTGCAAACAACACACTAAATAGACAAGAGAGACAATCTCCAATACAAGTCACGCGTCGTGTACAATCAATAACAGTAATAACACAATCGTCGACGAAATACGGTAAATAACTTGAGACAACAAGGCGAACGGTGTTGCCAGATGAAAAAAACAAAATAACGTAGCTTTTAGACGTTGCTACTTTGTGTTTCAATTTGTTTAACATGTAGACTTATAAAAATTCTCATACCGACTTAAATATTCTAGTAGTATTATTATTCCTGTCTGCTAAATGTATAGTTTTTAAACTACTATTTAGATTAAAAGCATGCCCACAGTTTGCGCTTTTTAATTAAGAACATAATATTTTTATCTGCCATTAAACACAAACTTGGTTTGGCAATTGTGTGAGAAGACACATAAACATACTTATCTTCCTTAACATAATTCCGCGTTTCCCGCCAAAGATCCCTTATAGTGGCAACACCGACAGACTTACGTCTTCGCCATAAACTCTTTCATTTGGCTCGGACGAGCCTTATGAACAATAAAACCTTGAGGGCTGGAGATTTGGACTGTAATAAAATATTTGCCGTGGCACACGCTAATCCGCCACCCCTACTCACGGACACAATTTGAGAAGTTATGGTCCTCTCGGCCCAATGTAAGACGTAAAACGGATTAAGTATTTTAACGTAATACGTTATTATACGGACATGTAATAATAAAAGAAATTTATATTGCATGATATATATAAAAATTAAACATAATTTTAAGAAAGTCCCGAAGAAAAATTAAACATAATTTTAAGAAAGTCCCGAAGAAAAATTAAACATAATTTTAAGAAAGTCCCGAAGAAAATTACAAGATAATTTTTTTATTAATATCTAGAAAATAACCTTCATTATGACTACAACTAAATAAATAGCAGTAAACGGCAATATTCGCATACACGCATTAATCAAGACTGTGAAAGATGCTTACGCCATTCAAGCCAATAGGATACGAGTTTAGTGGCCCGGGTCTATTTGGACCGGCAAATAAAAGTTCCCCCGAAAGAGGGTCAGGCTTAATTACTCGTAAATTGACCGGGATACGGTTTAGCCCGGATAAATATATGTGGTAGAGTTATGACGTGTCATACACTCACATACGAGTAATGGTGTGTATGTCACATAGGTACTTAATGAAAATAAACATTTCAAATTCACCCATTTGGATAAAATAGTAAAGTGTGCGTGATTATTGTAAGCACCAAATACTTATTATAATAATATGGTGAATAGTGCAGCACAGAAAAAATATAAATTGGTGCTTTTGTAATGTGAAAACGTGCTGTTTTTATTACTCTTTCTTTAAAAAAATAGTTCATGGTTACATTCGAATAAAATTACCTACGTAAAAAAATTACTTACTTCTATTTTATGTAATCCCAATTTTATGGCCCAATATCCCCACGTGCTATTGTCCACGTGGGAGGCCTGTGCCCAGTAGTGGGACGTTAATAGGCTGATGATGATGATTTTATGTAATCGATAATGATTTCATCATTGCTTTGCACAATCGCTGCTTAATACCTCAAAAATGTACAAGCTTAATCGAAACGAAACTTTTTACTACCATTGCTAAAAAGTAATCAATTTTAACTTAAAAAGTAACCTGCACAATGGAGAACATTGATATTTCTCGGCACCAATGAGATATTTTCAATTTGTAGCGCATCACAATAAAAATGAAGTCATCTGTAAAAGCACACAATGGGATGTTGCTATTGTTGAGTTAACTACCCAGGCTACGGTAATATTGAAGCATATTTTTATTAATAATAACTACTTATTGCACAAAAGAGAGATTATCTGTCGGTGGTTTAGGAACAGCTGCTACTATTGAAGTAGGCTCATGTTTGAAATGTGTATCTGTGTATACATTTATATTATACAGCACATCGTATTCGTCATCGTAAACCTGTGAACGTGCCACTGCTGGACTTAGGCCTACGCCACAGAATAAATAATAGTACTACGTCCTACGCAAAGCCACAAGACACGACAAGAAGTATATGGAGAAGTTGGGTTATCACTCACCATCACACTGGCTGAAAGCGGGTTGACGGGTTTTAACGACTGCTAAGACAGTATCTTACGAGTATAACTAGTAATGACGCCTTAGCGTGTCTTCCGAAGCACGGAGGATTCCGAGTGAAGTGCGTTTGCGTTTTTTGCGATTATTTCGTCACTTGATGATTACTTGATGGTATTATTTTTATGAAAAAACGGGATTTTTACCATGTCTGAGTTGTCGGTTTTGAGTCCCCGATATTTCGGCGCAGTTGCATGCACCATGATCACGGAGTAACTACGACATGGTAAAAATCCCGTTTTTTCATAAAAATAATTGTAGTGACCATGAAAGTTTAAAATGTTACTTGATGGTAATCAAGCGCTTTGCCATTAAGAGAAAAAAAAACAAAATCTAGTCATCATCATCAGACTTTTTTATCCTAGTGAATCCGCCTTATAGAATATCCCACCTCCAGAGGGGATGCAGGATTATGTGGGGCTCTATCCGTCCCCCTTCCACAAAAAGGGTAAGAGGGAGGGAAGTTTACCCACTAAACACTGGGGAACAGCAATTCGGGAAAAAGTGGATGCCGTGGTACCTGCCCATCATCATCAGCTTAAGAACGTCCCACTGCTGGGTACTTCCACGTGAAGAGCTTGGGCTAAAACCTAATAAAACTATCCCCATTCGGGTAACAAAAGTTGTATTCAATTCAAATTACGAAAATAAACAGACCCATTACCCAAAACCCGCAATTATAATGATAATCAAGTCAAGATGTCAAGTAACATACGTAACATATAACAAGGTAGCGTCAACATTGCAATTTGCAATTTAAACTGTTCGCAACAGTTGCAATGTCGCAATGACATGTCATTTTTAATTGTTAAATTAATCATCATCCAGTTGAGTTGCTCCTCGGACGGGCTAATGGGGGCTATTATACAAGTCGTCGATTTGATAACTAACGAACGAAGTTACGGAAAGAAGCAACAACGTGTAATTTCGCCCCGAGTCGAACGCTCGAATATTCGATACTGTAATAAATGCCTCGGGGTACGTCGAATCAGCTTGTCGATAAATGGCTGATAAATCAAAAGTGTACACGCACTGAAGGCTGCTGACATCTTGCATGGCGCTATCACGATCTACGCTGGGAACTATGCGGTGGAGAATGTCTGGCGGACTGTACGAATCGATTTAGTAACAGACAGTTCTTGTATTGATTTCTTCATTTTTTTAAAACATTCGATATTCGATAAATTAGATATGACAACACATACGTTGTTTTGTAATTTATATGTTTATTTTTAACGGAAAGTGTCCTCCTGTTTTCCGGCTATTTTCCAATTTTTATTAGATGAGCTATATAGTGAGATTAGAATTTTTTATTTCATTAAAAGAATACTACCAATCATAACTACTAGTCGTAAAAGGCGACTAACAGACTAAAGACTGCACATACATAGAGCGTCGATGGGCTCACCATCTATAACACTGAACACGTGTACAGTAATTATTTGGTGAAATGTGGACTATGGACTAAATGTGAACTAAATGTGGACAGTGGACTGCTTTTGCAGACTCCATTGCCCAATCTCTGACTAACCCATCGGGGATAATAGTCGTATTATGTATGTATGAATAGAAATACGAGTTCTTGAGTATCTTGCCGGTTCTTCTCAGTACAAGGTCTCTTGCCGGTTCTTCTCAGTACAAGGGCTCCTGCCCTATAGACGATGATGGCGTAGTGACATTCATAATTGATCAGTTAAATTATTGCAGCCTTAACCGAATATCTAAAAATTAAACTCTCCATAATTATGAAAATAGCTCTAGTAAATTATTTTTAAGAAAATTGTATGTTTATGGACTTTGAATCGCAATCCCCGGTTGTTGTTGTAAGATGGCAGTTGTTAAAAAATAGTCATGATAACGATTATTGATATTTCACGATTAACCGTAACCGTCCAAAACTATCGATTATTTAGCGATTACAACTGACATTTATTTTCCTCAAAAAAAACTACACAATATTGCTTTATAAAACAATTAGTAAACAAATTTCTCTCAATCAAACCATCGTCTGTGGCGTCGGAGAGGTTATTTCTACTGCTGCATTAATTCAAACCGAAAATCCGAACAGATTACTGCCTGAAAAGCTAGAAATGTTGTTTTTTGAACAAAAATTTAAAGTACTTTAATTTTAATTAAGTATTGATTTTTTTTGAATTATGTTTGATTTTTCTTATGGAATTAAATCTTATGTTGATTTAACGATAAGGACATCATTTTTTTTGGACCTTTTCTGAACGTGCCGGCCAACAAAAAAAAATGGTACGTATTGTTAGAGCTAGCCATTTGGAGAAATAGTTAATATGGCACAAAAGTTGTAGGATTGCTCCGAGCCAAGTTATACAAGTTCGAAGATTCATAATTTTCATACATTTATTGATTCCTATTTTTTTTTGTATAAACAGGACAGATGGTGACCCCACAGCTTTTGCGATGCAATAACAATTGCTTTAGATCATTAGTTCTAGCAATATCTATCATTATTTTATGTTTCCCAGTCCCAGCACTTTCAGAAATCAATAAATGTATGAAAATGATGAATTACCGAACTTGTATAACTTGGCTCAGAGCAATCCTACAACTTTTGTGCCATATTAACTATTACTCCAAATGACTAGTTCTAACAATACGTACTATATTTTTTTTGGCCAGCACTTTCAGAAAAGGGTCAAAAATGTATGGAGCCCGAATGATCTTCTTTGTTTAATTTTTTACTAAAAACAAATAATCGTAATCAGCGATTATTAGTACAATAATCGTAATTGTGATCGTAATCGCTAAGTGATAATCGTTTCATCACTATTAAAAAACCCACCAACCCGCATTGGGCCAGCGTGGTGGGTTTATATCCTAATTTCTCCATGTGTTGTTGTCAATGTGGCAAGGCAAAGCTTGTGCCTAGCAGTTGGACTTTTAAAGGCTGATGATGATGATGAAATCGCATAAGACGACAACTATTTTGTTTAAATTATGACAGTTAAACTTTTAATTTATTATTGGACACTGAAATGTGTAGAGGCTCTTAAAAGTCTCGTTATTGCATGCATATTCAACACTCGCTGACTCAATTATACTAAATGAATGCATTTTTATTGGCGATTCATTAGAAATACAGTTCCACCTCACACCGTACCCTTTAATTAAATTACATTGTGACAATCGGTCACTTCAAACTTCGGTCACATAGTAATTATTGTAGAATTCTACAAACGCCGACAGTTGTAATTAAAGAAATACCTTTGCATTTCTCGCAGGTAAAAAGCAAATGAATGTCTTGATGAGGCAAAGGTGTGAGCACTGTCATAATATAAGTGAAACGGAACGCTCACTCAATAAGACAGTCGTTCAGCACGCCATGCAAAACAGTGGGAATTAAGAAGTTCAAAGCTAATATTGCTATGGAAATATTCTGGAATTAATGTTTGTAAGTATGACAGACAAGAAATGTTTATTGCTTGTAGTAGTGAAGGCGATAAAAAAATTGACGATCATACTTATTGCTGCGTTACTTTAAATTATTGATGTAGAGACAGTCGGCTGGTGTTCATTAATCGGGTGCAGTTACATTAAACAATTTGTAGCAATTTTTTTAACATGGTGGCCAGTTGTTATCTTTCTCTATAGAAAAAAACTAATCAGCCGTCATTATTGAGACTTCGTTTTCTTGTCTCTTTGTGGTGTACAAATGCAATGAATTAAGAAAAATGTGAATTCGTATTACTTATACAACAATTTATTTAGCTCTTTTCTTTCTTTGTTGAATTAGATTACAACGTTATACAAAAATAGTCTAAATAAGTATATTAGTAAATATAGACCAAGTCTCAATTTTTGACATTGGCCTTGCTAATACCATGTACCATTATAATGTCAGTAACAAAATATAGAGATATTTTGATATTCTTCTAATAATATAGGTAGAGTTGTGGTCATATAATAAGGAATGGGTAGTATTCAATTAAATTTTAAGAAATCTAGTTCAAGTAACTTTTCACTGATTTATTATCAATTACTTTTAACCATGTAAAAATGTACTATCGTGGCTAAAGTTCCAACTCAGAATATTTTGTACAAATCAAATAAACTTTTATCTTGTTTCGTGACAATAAACAAACAAGACGGGCGACCTTTGACGACCTCCTTGGTCGAGTGGTTTGTACACCGGTTTTCATGGTGTCGCCATCTCTGAGGTCCCGGGTTCGATCCCCGGTCGGGTCAATTTAGAAATTATTGTTTTTCTAAATTGCCTCTGGTCTGGGTGTTTTCTATGTATAATAAATACGTATTTTAAGTATGTTTATCCGTTGTCTAGTAACCATTTCACGAGTTTCTTTGAAGCTTCTCTTGGGCTAGATAATTGGTGTGGTAGGAAAGTTTTTTTTTCTTAAGACATGTTTATGCTTTGCTTTACTGGCCGCTGGACCAATAATTAGGAACGCAATATCATTTCGTTTTAATTATTCTACAACGGGTAAGCGCTTGACCTTTAACTCACCTGATGGTAAGTGACGATAAGGCCGAAGGTGGAAGCGCGCTTCACCCGGAATCCTCAACCACTAAGGAACTGGCTATCTTATCTCAAACTGTCGGAACACAAGAATGCTATAAACATCGTTGCTATGGCGACAGACCTAAATAAGATGGTGGTAGCTAGCCAGGCGGACTTAGCAGCCCTACCACTAACCAAACCGAGCACACAAAGATGTACCCCCTGCTGGGAATCGAACCCGGGACCTCTGGGTCTGAAACCGGAGGCTTAGCTACTAGACCACAGAGGCAATTAAAATTTGAAAATGGGAAGCAAAAAAGTTGCAATTCTTTGACAAGAATAAATACAATTGCACTTCATGAACGTCATTAGTCTTACAAAAAGATTGCTGATCATATAAAATGTTCAAAAACTAAAGCTTTTAACGCGGTAAGTCACTTTAAGAAATTTTACACTACCATTATCGTATCTCGTAAACCTGAATCTCGAAAAACGACATCTCGTGAGGATTCTATGATAGTTCGGGCAGCAAAGGCAGAGATCCCTTTAGGGGCTCAGAAACGATAAGACGGGAAGTTTTTGGCAGCAGACAAGAAGTATCCGCACGTAAAAATCGTAGACGATTAAATGAGGCAAAATTATTTGGAAGAATCACATGGAAAGTACCGCTCGACAACAGGCAGCACCGACGAGCAGACTGGATTTTGTTCGAAAGCATGGCAGCTGGGCGGAAATCCATGGAAAAATGTATTATTTTCTAATGAGTCAAAGTTAAATAGACTGAGTTCTAATGGTAAACTATATGTGTGACGTCCTGCAAAGCCGTTGAATAATAAATACACCACGAAACAAGTAAAGTATGGAGGAGGAAACATTAAAGTTTGGGGATGTATCTCTGGATACGGTGTGGGCCCCGTGAAAGAATTTTAAGTAACTTAGATCAATTTAAATACAAGAACATTTTCCAATGTGTGAAGAAACAATGCTACCTTACGCTGAGGAGACGTTACCAGTGACCTGGATATTTCAACGTGATAATGACCCCAAACACACTGCCTGTTAAAAAGTTTCTTAAGGAGCAATCAGTTTCAATGCTAGACTGGCCTGCAAACAGTCCAGATCTTAATCCCATTTAAAATTTATGGCGTGAGGAGCGTATGTAATCTAAACGAGCTTTATAATGCGTTTCTTGACTCGTGGAACGCCATTTCTATTGAAACTTGCCAAACTCTAACAGCCTCGGTGCCTCGTCGATTTTGCTGTCCTCATCGCCTTATCTCTGTCGAACCCTTCGGGGATAAGAGTTGTGATTATATGTATGTATGTATGTATGTAGAGGAGAGTAACCTATATTGGACCACTTTTGACATAACACTAAAAAATCCTAAACCTTGTCAGTTAGAGAAACCCAATCTGACTTAGGTGATACCTTGGTATTCCTGTTACAACATATTACGCACTTAAGATTCTTATCAAGTTAAAACTATTTAAAAATATTAATCTACTGATAGTTGTCCTTTGGTCCAATTTACGGAACTAGTACCTATCCTAAATTGTACCATGGGATGCCTAAATTGTACCATGGGATGCCCAAATTGTACCAAAGAAAACCCATTGTATAAAATTTAGGTAGCAAATTGAAATAAAACGAAATTATTAATCATAATTACTTTTTACCAATGATTAGGAACTATATTTTTGGTAATGATAAGGATCATTCTAGGCATAATAGGAACTAGACATCGTAAATCTTACCTCAGATTAACATATAATTGTAATAATTGTACCGGTCCAATTTTAGAACCTCGAAGTGGTCCAATATAGGGTACACGGTAGTTCGATAGCAAACTTAAAAAAACAACAACATAACCTTAACCTACCAATTTGTACTCGAGGTGTTGCATCTCAATATATTTATAATTGTATAGTTTTTGTGCGTTGCAATATTAACTCATTCACTAAACACGGTGACGTACACAATTTCAATACTAGAAATAAGTCAAAACTTATGATGCCCTTGTTCAGGTTACAAAGGGTTCTCGGCTCTTTCTTGGGGCAAGGTATACACTATAATAATAAAATACCAAGTACTGTACTAGAATTACCTTCAGATAAGTTTAAAAATCATGTAAAATCTTGTTTACTTAAGAAAGGTTATTATACAGTTAAAGAATATTTAGAAGACAAAACAGCCTGGTAATGATAAAATAATCACATTATATTTTCTTAAGTCCATTTTCTTTGTAATTAACTCATTTTACCCTGGTATGATAGCCTTTATCAGCAGTGTGTCTTACAGACAATAGGTACCTACTCAAAACTTATGTTGCGTAAAACGTTGCCTAAATGTTTTCTTGCTTGCTTCATTGGAGTTGCTCGAGTGTCTTGCTCCCTCAAATGTCTCTGCGGTGGAAGCATGTGCGTTGGGTCGTTACGTTCCCTAAAACATGGTTGAGCGAAGCGATGGCTGATTCACATGTCATACTCGTGAACGGGTGCCGCCTGTGGAGGCTGGTCTGCTCTTGCTAACTTATTTTTATTATTAGTATATTAGTAGTTGTAGTCTTACTTTTATTTTTCTTATTTTATATTGATGAATACCTGAACTTTTTATTTTTATTAATATATTTTTTATTTTTATGTCCTTGTAGTTGTTTTGTTTATATTATTGTAATGGAAAGTGCCCTTCTATGATAGGGAGGGCATTTTTCAATTCTAATTGACGCTGTAAAAGAAAGGGAGAAAAGAAATGGCCTTGCTGAGTTTCTTGCCGGTTCTTCTCAGTATAAGGCTCCCGCCCCATAGTTAGACTTACGAACCGATGACATAAATGACATTCATAAGTGCTGTACCCTTGTACCCTAACATGGCCTAACCTGAATAAATGATATTGAATCTTGAATCTTGAATCTTGATGTTTAAAAATAATAGGAATCGTGCTTTTTCATAGAATACAGTGTTAGATGATTACTAAGCTTTTTTGTTAAGCTACTTTCTTTGACAATAGACGAAGAAATTACATCAAATCACAGAAAAAAAGTTTTTTACTCTCACTCTCGTGTCATCTGTCATAAGAAGAAACAAAATGGCGCAGTGACAAGTGGTGCTGTAGTCGGCTCTTTTTTGGCAGTGTAGAATAATGGCACCGTTTAGTAGGAAATTTGACTCCGGGGTATAATGAAAGGTAGTACAATTTAGGAGTCGGTACATTGTAGGTTACTCTCCCCTATATTCTAAAGTAAAAAATAAAGAAAAAAGTTTAATAACACAAAGATTTTTTTTTGTAAATGTTCAAACAATTTATGATATTAATGTTAAATTTATTGATTTAATCATAACTCATTTTTTTGTTTTGAGTATAAGTATGTAATTATTATACAAACGATGCTCTTGTTAAAAACACTAGTACTTCAATTACTTAACGACAACTCTACCTACGTAGTGTATTGATAATCGATATTTCACATTTTATCGATGAGAATTATCGATTGTCATTCAACAAGAGCGGCGGCGGCAGACGGCAGGTGTGCGTTTGTTACATTTACTTAATTGCTTCGTAAGGTTCTTCGTTCGGTACTATTATTTACTCGTGTATGTGGTATTAATAAAACTAGCGCAAACGTTTAAAGAAATTGTCATTGTAATTATTTAATAATTATATTAATTATAAAATTAATGTGAGATTTTTGTGACCATTTTTATCTAAATTTAAAAACAAATGAAAACCATTGAGCACATGTAGGGTTACCATCCGTCCGGATTAGTCCAGTTATTTCCGGATTTTTAGACTCTAGTCTGGACTTTGTCCGGCTCTTTCATTTGTCCGGATTTTAGAATTTGAGTAGGTAACATAAAACTACTTAGCAAGAAATATCAAATAAGTCTTTAATCTTTATTATCTTCTCATTAATTAAAAAAAAAAACTATTTTGTGACTAAAAAGTCCGGACTTTTATCGAATTGTCAGGGTTTTGTCAGGATTTTTCAAGTTCCTAAATGGTAAATCTAAGCGCATGGTATTCTTGAAAAATTAAAAAAAATTATGACCAAGTATTTGTCTTTATGAAGGGTCCTTATGAGGTCCATATCAACTAGACATAGGACATATACTCGTAGGTTATAATGGAAATAAATTGCTTACTAATGTGACACATTTCGATTGAAACAGGCGCTCGAGTCACTATCGATTATAAAACTTCAGTTTAATGATAATTTAAGGCCATTCGCAGTTAAGAAACTTAATTCCTAATGCCTTTTGAAACCGTTAGTAGCTGTTTATTTGGTCATAAACTATTTTTTTTTAATATGGTTATTATTCAAGATCCTTATTACAAATTGGAAAACGTTGTTTCACCCAAATTCTTTTCGTAACAACACGTGTTGTGAGACTGCATTATTTTATTCAATATGCCGTACAAACCTAAGTGTCAAAAATATACCAACCTACCACTTGAAATTGACTTATCGCTAGGTATTACTGCAAAGCATAATTAAGATACTTACCTAAGAGGCCTATTACATCTTGACTGTGATATCTCGCGTAAAATGGCCAATTTTGGCGTTATGGATCTCAGAAACATGACTTATTGAATAGTGTAGAATAACTATTGGAATAGTGCGTAGCTGCCTCGCTTTTTGTAAATTATGCTTAATTTTTTAATTAAACCCAAAATTGCAGAAAAATATTTTCATAAAGTGCGCGAAGGCACTTTTTTGAGCTCATCGATTGAACTACTGTTTCTAAATAAGGGAAAAAAAATGTTATCTCTTATATAGTCGAATAGTGCGTAGCGGCCTTGGAACTTTTAGATATCATTGATTTTATATAGAAAAAAAATCTTATTCTAAACCAAAAAACTTCGAAAATCGCTATAAGTTAACTGTGAAGATCTCCTATCTACGATAATATTATTGAGAAAATTTATACCAGAGTACTTGTTACTTCGTGAGGAATAAAGATTTTATAATGAATTTATTACCCTATATCGATAAAAACGATAAATACAACTGCAAAATTTCTACAAAATGCAAAAATGGGCATTTTACGCAAAAATCACATTCGAGATGTAATAGACCTCTTAATAATAAAAGTCTCCATGACTGATTGTTACCGGTTTATAGTACAGTAATAGAATCGAAACTCCGATATCGCTACTGCTCATTGAGGTATCATAACTAGAGCAACCATTCCATACAAAAATATGCGCTGTTAGCGGGCAGCTGCCGTAGGTGCGGGCGGGGCAATGTTGTCGGGCGTTTGCATTGTCGCTCACGGGCCGCAACTCAGTGGGCAAAAACTTGCTTCGCGGTGTTGTCTCTTGTAACAATACCTCAATGCTACCGTTTCATAAGTGAGTGATGGAGTAACTAGCTCTCGTTCGCGGCTCGCGCGTAAATTCCGCGCATAAACACAGTAGCATGCTACCGAGTAAAAAGCAGATTTGGAGCCGTCACGCGCCGCCACGGCGTTTAATAATTGTTGCCACCACGTTTACTATTGCGATTTCCTTATAAGAGCAAGTCAATTTGTTTGATTGCCCGCAATTGCGAGTTGATGTTTTAACCATTAAAATTGCAAACGCGGCCAGAGCTGGCAAGAAATCGCTATGATTGCTGACTCGAACACTATTTATCGACCGTTTTTGCGTATTGCTCTGCTGGTATTGTTCGAAAATAACAATAAAACTTACGATACAGTGGATGCGTAGTGATTTCCGCTTTTTGTGATCTGTTAAATGATTAACGGCGCGATTTTATGCCGCAAGTCAGCTTAGTTAATAGTAGTATGTTAACATAGAACCGTCTTTCTTTGTGAAGGTGTTTAAAGAACTTATCACCATAATATCATAACGAGATAAGAGGCTATAAATGCAATAATACCATTGCAATAGTAGTAAGTACAGAAGTAACTTGGTACTATTTCTATGCTGAGCTTTGCACAGTGTTGGCAATAGTTGGCATTCACGTATCAGGACGCAATGTACGTAATTATTATTTTCTTCTTTTTGTTACCTTCTGTTTGTTATGTGATTCCAATAACTGGTTTTTTGCTCTTTCTTTCTGTCTATACATAATCACTTTTCAATATGTACCTACATCTACTTTTTTCTTTACCTGCTCACTTTACGCTCCACTCGTACATTAAATACTCGTGACACATTTCCTAGCAGCAATTGATAGGTCTAGCGGTAGTTATCAATTACCATCTCGAGCCTACTAAACACAACATAATGGTATGAATGAATTATCTGTTTCGTTAGCGGCTACCGCATCAACAATAATTCTCACAAGCACGGATGTGTGCTAAGACATAATTGACAGATCCGCCCCAACCCCGCATAAACAGGCAAATCCTTACTTAATTTCAGTTGCAGAATTCAATCAGAACGCCGAGCTTTATGTGAGTAATGTTATAATACCGTGCATTATCCCCTCGAGCCCCGCGACACTACGAAACCTTTAATTATTATCAACACGTCATTTTCATGCCTTTCTTGTTACATTAGGGTTGCCTGACGTGAGTTTGAACTACAGTAACCGGAGCTGAAGCAGATTTCTTTTTTGACTTTGTAGTTTAACTGGGTTATCATGCCTCGATTGAAATGTTATGACTGTGTATGCTATAGGTTTTCTAGCTACATTTTTAACTATCAAAGATGAGCCATTTTTTTTAAATAATGTGGATACAGCAAAAGGTTGCAATCATCGTCGGCCTACGAACATCTCTCTGCCAGGCTTAGACGTTCCCACATAAACAATATAATAAAGGAAGATAGGGCTAATAACTCACCACGGTGGCCTAATGCCGGTTCGTGGGTTTTAACGACTACAAACGGGATCAACGGCTTCCTTCACCTTCCCGCTATTTTATTTCGTCACCCAGTATTGCTTAACTTGCAAGAACACAACCGTAATGCGATAGCGACAACGCCACAGTCTCTTTTTATTTCCAATTTGAATATAAAAGCTCATTACCATCCGCGAAGATCTAATCGCGGGCCGAAAGCGCGACGCGGAATGAGCATCGATTCTGATTTACCGCTTTAAGATAAACATCGGTAACCCTTTCGCGAGCACGTGGGCCGACACGTCCCTTTAACGCATTTCATATTCCTATTTCCATTCCGTTCAACCTTCGTAGGAGGATTATATTCTGCCTCCGATGTTTTCGTATCCTATTATTTCACGGGGTGGAAATGGCCCTCCCCCCTCACGCACACGGCTAGGCTACGCGTGACGTGGTGTGACGTACAGATTACTATTGCTCATTTGTTTGTGTGCGTATGCGTTACGTCAACTGTAAACCACTGTCAACGACTCGTCAAAATAATATTGGCTTAACTCTGGAGCCCGTACGGATACAAGGCAACTTGATACGCGCAGAAATTTAATTAGAATTGCTTTAATGGGTGTTTTTGTGTGCCTAACGCAGGAAGGTAGGTACACCTACAGTTACTGTGATAAAACGTTTCATAATCCTTTAATTATGATAAAAGTTGTGATTAATTTTTATTTCACTTTGTCCAGAAATTGTGTTTATTGCCTAAAAAAATATATTACAACAAAATTTTGTTTCAGTCAAGTGCTACGTAAACTTCGAACGAACGGGATTTGTTTATTAAGTATTTTAAGAGCAAAAATATATAAGACTTAAAAAATTGAATTAGGTACTGTAACTGTTTGCATGTTGCTGTTAGAAGATTCCAATAATAACGTATCAAAATTATCTAAACCACATCTAAGATTGATCGTGAGCATCAAATCTTGAAACAATCCCCTACGCCCATCCATCTTCTGACTAATTGTAAAATAATTAAAACCAACTAGGTAGACGTAACACAATGCCGTGGATGCTCACCCGCGAGACAGCTAATGCCAAGAATATAATGAGAATAATTCGTTTCCGATGATCTTTCACTAAGATATTTTCAATCGTTCTTGTTTTTGTTATCTCTACATGTTGCGTAGTTAACTGATCCGTTCCATAATGTTTTATTATTATTTATATCATCATTCACCATCCGTTTAAAATTGAACCGGACCAAAGTTTTAGTGAATATTATTTGTGGATACAACAATTTATGAAACTATGCAAATCACCACCTAAAGTGCTCGTTAACATACGCTAGAAGCACATTCGCGTAACAAAACATTGTAAAATAGAAACAAACAAATAAAAAATGCAATAACAGCGAAACAGACCTCCGCCTTTTTCACTTATGAGAGCGTTTCGAATTGCAAATTTAGGGAAAAAGTACCAACTATACTCGAGTCGAATGCGGCAGAGCGCGATAAGCAAGTGCCGCTTATGCAACATCACGAATGTAATTGCTCCCTTGTCTGGCACGACACTTCGAGCTAGAGCGAGAGGGAAACGCTAAATGTACCGAGGGGAAAGAGAGCGACGACGACAGTATCAACAAAGTCGTAAGCGACAAAAATGATTGATTGCTAGCCGTCTTGCGCTGAGCTCTGTTTAATCACTTTATTCCCTTTTCTCCGTTTGTGCCGGGATAATTTTGTATTTGTGTAATTTGTATATGAAATGAGGAGGCTCACCGCCCGGGTAGCTGCGAGTTCATATCCGGGACTTATCTGGGGCGCGCGCAAACCAGATTTTGATATTATCACATGTCACGGATACTGTTGTGTTTATTACAAAAACGATTAACGTTCGTGTAAAACACACAGACTTAGAATGCAGCGATTCATAATTTATAACAGATTAAATGGGATCTAAAATGTAAATGGAAAGGCGGACTTGCTCCCTAGAGACCATAACGCGAAAAACAATGAATCATTTTGTGGATACACGCAACGGCATACCTACTTTAAACAATAAAGTTACTTACTATGATAATGACAACATTAATTGGTTAGCCTGAATTTATTGTAGCTCTAATCGTCATTGGCATACAAACTGTTAGCATAATTTATCGCACAATTTTTAAATGTCCCGAATCGTTTCGCCTAGGTACTTTAGTTTGTAACTTCCCGAACGAACCATTACGCCGAAAAATTTGGTCGGAGTACCCTCACCTAGTAACTTAGACTGTCTTTGGTGTAACGCTTGCCGCTGGGTTTTGGTCGGGGTTCCTTAAACAATAACTACATGCCCATACATTTAAGGTAATTTAATATAAAATTAGGGCTTTTAATTTTTATTCAAAAGTATAGTTGTAAGAAAAGATTAAGGTTGGACTCACTAATCAATAATTGTAATTAGGTTTAGCCAAATTAGAAAAAATATGTATTAGTATGTATTGCATAAGCCAATTCAGTTGCCTAAGGATAACTCTTGCAATCGTTATGCAAAACTCACATATCGTCTAGCTTCTGATATTGTATTAGGTCTTTACCTATGAAATTGGAGATTTGTATGAAAAATTTAAAATATAAAAATTTTGGTATTTTTTTTATTTTAGCTAATCAAAATACTGGCCCAAATTATCTATATAATTTTGCCATTTAGATGGCAGTTTGTTTATCCCTTTACTGTAGAAGTCTGCCGGACGGGAGGCGATGAAGTCAGAGAAAGCGTTTTGTACTGCCTCTCGGGTGTTAAATTTTTTCCCACTTAAAAAATTGTCCAAATTTTGAAAAAAGTAGACATATGTTGGTTCTAGGTCCGGGGAGTACGGTGTGTGACGGAGAACTTCCAGCTGTAACTCTTGTAGCTTTGCGATGGTCTGTCGTGAAGTGTGAGCTTGCGCGTTGTCGTGGAGAAGCAATGGGGAAGAGCGATTGACCAGCCTTGGTTGTTGAATTGCGAGCTTCTCCATCATTGTTTGCAATTCTCGGCAATAGACATCTGCCGTACTGTTGTGCCATTCGGTAAGAAGCTGTGATTTACAAGTCCGGCACTGGTCCACCAGACAGTCACCATCATCTTCCCATGAGTAATCTTTTTTTTAGCGCACTGATTAGGTGCTGTACCCGGGTTCACCCACTGAGACGAACGCTTACGGTTGTCGTATAGGATCCACTTCACTTTTCATCGCAGGTAACAATTCGATTTAGAATTCCCTCGTTTCTATGCCGATTCAGTAGTGCTATGCATGCTTCGACACGTAAGTCTCGCTGGTGGTCGCTTAGTTCGTGTGGCACCCACTTGTCTAGCATTTTTATCTTTCCGATTTGCCGCAAGTGCTTCAATGTTATTTTGACACTAACATCAAGGCCCGCAGCAAGATCAGCCGTAGATTAATTTGGATCCGCTTCTACTATCGCCTTCAATTCGTCGTTGTCGACAATGGTTACCGGCCGACCGCGAGGCTCGTTCTTCAACTCAAAATTTCCTGATTTAAAACGATTGAACTAATAATGGACCTTGTTTATGCAAGCAGTGTTAGACCCGTACACGTCGTTAATGTTTCGTGTTGTTTGCGCAACGGTATTTCCACGTAGGAACTCATATTCGAAAACTAATTTTACTAATTTTCAGTTTATCCATGGCGCCAAAAACTACCACAATTTCACAAAAACAATAAACTATCTAAAAACAAATGACTGAAATTGAAATTAAAATAACAAGGCTTCCGAATAAAATTTATTTGATTTTCGAATTGCGCGCCAATCCACAGATATTTAAATCTGAAAATGCCGGTTGTACAATCTCCAATTACATAGGTAAAGACAATGATATTATAATTTACTATAATATCATTGGGTAAAGACCTTTATTTATATTATTTAACAAACGTTTTAAAAACGCATTGTTCTTCTTGCGTGTCATTTTTAACTTGATTGGGTATTAATGTTTTTTATTTTAGCGGTTTATTAAGGCTTAAATATACTTAAGTAAAATTTGACGACAATCTCAGGCGGGAATCGAACCACGCACCTTCCGCATTCCGGGCGGCTGCCTTAACCACTTGGCTACCGGGGTCTGGTTTTCACCCATCGAAATTTGTCAGTGCTTGATGCTTATGTTTTTAGTCAACATTGCTTCATCAAATCTTAGTAGTTTTAACCTCTGAGATCCGAAAGAAATATACTTAAATTACTTTTGTAAAAATATTTCTTTCAGATCTCAGAGGTTAAAACTTCTAAGATTCGATGAAGCAATGTTGATTAAAAACATAAGCATCAAGTACTGACAAATTTCGACGGGTGAAAACCACACCTCGGTAGCTAAGTGGTTAAGGCAGCCGCCCGGAACGCGGAAGGTGCGTGGTTCGATTCCCGCCTGTGGCTGTCGTCTTTTTTTCAATGTTTAAAATTTTACTTGATTGGGTATCTAATCATTTGTCAAATAGATAAAAATGCATGTTTTGCAAGAATCAAAATTACTTATAATAATTTATTTGCAACTTGATTAATTAATATCTTACAACACGAAGTTACTTTACTAGAAAAAGAAAAATATAGCGTGAGATAAACATTGCTCATAATATTATTAACAACTTCATGAACAGGTACATTGTGAAATGAAATGAAATGAAATATATTTATTCACCGAAATAGAGTAATAATAATGTTCGAATTTCATTAAATTGTCCGTCTATTTTGCCGTCACAATGCGTGTGAATCTTAAAAAATTAAATGATAAGTAAAATATTAAAAAGTACTTAAAACAATTTAACCATGTCCCCAATTTACATTTTAAATAATAATAATGAGAAAATAATAATAAAATTTGAATTCAAAAGACGTCATTAATTATTACACACACAACATTAAATAGATTTTGTCAATTGTTAAAAAACTTGATTTGTCAATATTCGTGTCAAGATATTCCTTAACAGAGTAAAAACATTTTTTTATAAGTTTCATTAATTTACTTTTAAACAATGGTAATGGAAGTTCTTTGAATGGAAGTGGTAATTTATTATACAATTTTATGCTGTTAGTAAAATTGTTGTAAAATTATTCTATTATTATATTTTGTCTTTTGTAATAAGCCCATGAATCCCATTCAATTTATTGTGAAAAATGAAATCGTCATTTTAAACATTATTCTAGAGTTCTATAATAGTATCAATAGTTTGACTTACACTTTAACAATATTAGGACATTTTTTGCTTGACACGATTGTCATCACTTTACTATCAAATGAGAAGCCACTCGCAAAAACATTTTTATAAGAAAAATTCTGTCTGTAACTTCGAATTAGATTTGAAGAATTAGAAATGGCAATTATATATGATCTATGAACTGATGGTCATTTCTATGTTACAATTTATTAACATCTCGACTGTGATTTTTGCGTAAAATGGCCAATCTTTTTTAAATAAGAAGGAGGCAAACGAGCATTCGGGTCACCTGATGGAGAGCAAACACCGACGCCCATGGACATCCGCAAAACTAGAG
Organism: Scoparia ambigualis; assembly: GCA_963921215.1. NCBI lineage: Eukaryota > Metazoa > Arthropoda > Insecta > Lepidoptera > Crambidae > Scoparia > Scoparia ambigualis. Next base: position 23,108,896 of record OY992502.1, on the reverse strand, counting down.
GAGCCACAGATGCGTTGCCGACCTTTTAGAAAGGAATAGGGTTATGGAAGGAACAGGAATTGTGAGGGGGGCGGGGGGCCTCCGGAACTCTCACCGGCCGGACGAAACACAACAGCACCAAGTGCCATTATTTCACGCCGGATATTCGTGAGAGGGTGGTATTACCCAGGCGAGCCGGCCCAATGCATGCTGAAACGCAGTGTGGCTCTACCACTCAGTCAGTGTCACTCATTTTTGGCGTTCTTGATCTCAGAAACAAAAATACATAAACAATTTTGACTTATTGAATAGTATAGAATAGCTCAATAGCTATGCCAATGCCAATGGCATAGTGCGTAGCGGCCTCGCTTTTTGTAAATTTTGCTTAACTTTTTGATTAAACTTGCAGAGAAAGATTTTCATAAAATGCGCGAAGGCACTTTTTTGAGCTCTTCAATTGAACTACTGTTTTAAACGAATGAAATAAAAGAAAATGAATGTTATCTCATAAATAGTCGTATAGTGCGTAGCGGCCTCGGAATTTTTAGATATCATTGATTTTATATAGAAAAAAAATATTCTTAACCAAATAACTTCGAAAATTGCTTTAACTTAACTGTGAACTTCTCCTATCTACGATAATATTTTTGTGAAAAATTTATAAGTACCAGAATAATTGTTACTTCATGAGGAATAAAGATTTTATAATGAATTTATTATCCTATTTCAATAAAAACGATAAAAACAACTGCAAAATTACTACAAAATGCGATGCACCGGCGGCCGTCCGAACTCAGCTTATTCTCGCAGAATGAAGATTTGTAATATTATGCATGAATTGATTACCCTTTTTGGATAAAAACGATAAATACAACTGCAAAATTACTACAAAATGCGAAAATGGGCATTTTACGCAAAAATCACATTCGAGATGTAATAGGCCTCTTAACGGCCTTACTTAGAAACACTATTATGACAACGACACCCAATCCTGATTTTAAATTTGAGCAAAAGAGACAGAACAATGAAGGAGTTTGTCCCGTGTTCTATTAGCAACGCAACAACACGTGTTGTAAAACTCCATTTTGATTCAATCTACCGTACATACAACACTAAATGTACTTTTAAAAATATATACTTACCACTTGAAATTGGCTTAATGCTAAACGCGAAGCCATTAGTTAAGTTATAATAAAATAATAACAATGTTTAGCTAAAGAATGCTTAAACAGTGATTATTTTTAGTAAGGCCTTTAAGAGGATACACTACGTCGACGTGGCATGCAAAATCCTCATACAAAACACAGAAAAAGGACGTTTCGTAGTCCCCTGTTTTCTCCTTCAGAACTGAACCAATCTTTATTACTTTTTCAGCATCGGTAAAAGAAAGAGATTTACTATGTCTGTATGTTTGATTTTTTTGCATTAAGTCATTTATTTAAGAACCAGGAGCCTTTGAAAATTTAGCGAAATTACTCCGTTTTAAGGCGTCTTCAGAAACATTAGGTGGCTGGTTTAACAAAAAATCAATAATACAGATATAGAAAATCACTTTCTTTAATAGATGCTGAAAAAGTAATAAAAATTGGTCCAGTTCTGAAGGAGGAAACAGGGGACTACGAAACGTTGATTTTCTGTGTTTTGTATGAGAATTTTGCATGCCACTTCGACGTAGTGTTTCCTCTTAACAGGTCATGATAAGTATATTAAACTTAAACTATAAAATATAAAAAGTCGAACAACTTACGAAACTCACCGCTCATATGGCCGTTCTCATATGGCGAGTATTCCCCGTTTTCCAGGCGGTGTTTCTTGAACGGGTGGCCCGGGAACTGCGTGGCTGCGAGCGAGAGGCCCACTCCTGAGGCGCGCTTCGGAGGCCTGCCCGGTCTGGAGCTGCGGACATAGTAGCACGTTACTGCCGTTTAGGATGGTACACTTGCACACCACGTGCGGTAGGAGACTATGAGACTATGAGGGGGACTATGAGACTATGATGGAAGACTTAAAAGTTTTTGTGATCGCTATGAAGGCTCAGGCTTTATAGTCTGTACGGACGTTTTTTTACAGCTTGTATACTGGCCCACTGCAGGGCTAAGGCTTTCATCATTGTAATCAAGTCATTTCTGCAAATGAATAGATTATAAGCTATTCACGCTTGCTTTGGTTGGTGATCACAAACCGGGGTTATGCATCGAAGAATTCGAAAGCATACTATGCCCAGGTATTGAACCCGGATATCGAGCCAAGCGCTTTTAACCACTCGGCCACCGAGGCGTATGGACATTTGTGCATGGAAATGCTTTTTCATACGGACGAACGTTTACAGAAAAATAATGTCACTTACAAATGGCTCGAACATTGTAGGCTTTCCCGTATGGAAAAAGAGTATGGAAAGGCTTTTCCATACAGTTAAAAGTTTGAGGAACAATACAAAACTTACTATGACACCTTACAAATAGCATATAATTACCGTTTAGGACGGTAAGTTTCAATATAACTACGTCTGGAAGGCTACATTATTCGTGTAAATATATAATTATGTCTGAGTCTTGACAAAGGGCAATATCATACCATATTTTAATTTATAATAATTCAATACTAAGTTGCTAAAGCTTTTGTATCCAAAATTTGTTCGCAATATTTTTTTTAAAGTAACTGAATGTCGACGACTTATTATCTTATAAAGAAACCTCTATAGCCTAACTACCTTGCTAGTAGGTGTTCAAAACACTTGATGTACAGAATCGTCATAAAAAAATGTTACAAACAATGTACAAAATGTTGAAAACATTGTTTATAAATTGTTGTATGTTTACAACAATATATATATTTGTAACAATTGTTAGTGAACTAATAAATATAAATATACTAACAAATTACGAAGTTGGCATTGTCCACGGCCGGGGCGGAACGTTCGCAATGATCAGATCGAATGACCTTTGAAGACGTGAACCCACCAGCTCAATACCAGGGAGAAACCTTTCCAATGTCCAGATAGAAACAAAACACTACCTTGCTAACAAATTGCGGAATCATAGATGTGACCGATCACAATGTTCAATGTCATGTAGCGATGCGCGATTATGAATGATACTAACTGAATCATTCGATTATTACATTCATTCGAATAATTCGAATGACTTCTAAAATGTATTACTAATTACTAATCAGTACTAATCGGGTGCTAATCATTCAGTAGTGTAGTAGGAATCAACCACTAACGAATACAGAATTTTGCAACTGACTGAATGGTCATTCATTGATAATGAATGATACTGTAAGTAACTAATTTAGTAAAGAAGACCCGCGGATTATTACGAAACTAAATTCATTGGCTCTGCGACGCTATTTTCAAAAATTTCATTATTTTACCTACAGCTAGTAGGTAATATTATTCTGTGCCTACAGAACAGTTGCTGGGGTGGTGTAAAAGCAAGTAACTAACTTCTTTTTCTAATTAGGTACTCATTTTGATCCCCTCTCGCTGTGTGTAATACACTGGTCGTAATTTTCGATTATAGCAGACCTCTCTAAGTAACCGCTATAAGCCTTATGATGTGGCGTTAAAGTACATTTTAGCTTTCTTTCTTTCAATATCAATAATCGTTCGATTTTATTACTCATTAGTAATACTTATTCGATAATTGAAATTAGTATATTACTAATCTGGTATTCGATTATTGAGATTAGTATTAGTAGTCAATTCGATTAATGAAATTAGTCATAATCGCGCATCGCTAATGTCATGTAATAACGTGTTAACATGTTTGTTCCTAAAATCATAAACAGTCGTTATATCTACATTCTGTCAAAAAAGTTTCGGGAACGGATGATTTGTTTATGATTCCAAATTCAATTTTTTGTTTTTTTTGTTGTTAGATTGGCACAAATGTTATCCATTTTGGCGCGGAGTTTGAGTTGCATCTGTTATTTAGATTAAATACAGTGCTGTTTTTAGTTAGTTTATATCTAGTGTGTATTGCGATTTTCATAATGGATAAAAACATCGAACAAAGAGTTTGCCTTAAATTTTGCGTCGCCAATAGAATTTCGTGTTCGGAGTCACTGAAAATGTTACAGAAGGCTTACGGTGAATCGACTTTATCAAAAACACGTGCTTATGGGTGGTACAAAGCGTTTAAAAGCGGTCGAGATGTGATGGAAGATTTGCTTCGCTCTGGTAGGCCATCAAAGTCTTCAACTGAAGATAACATCGCAAAAGTGAAGGAAAGGTGACTGAAATCCTCATTCAAGTTTGAGAGAGATAGCTGTTGAACTTTCTGTGTCTCACGAGTCGATCCGTACCATTTTAAATAATCACTTGGGTATGAAACATGTTGCCGCTCGGCTAGTCCCAAAAGACCTGAATTTTCTCCAAAAACTCAATCGCATGAGCCGCTGAGGACATGCTGGAACGAGTCAATTCCGATCCAACATTCATGCAACGCATTGTTACTGGTGACGAGACGTGGGTTTACGAGTTTGACATGAACTAGTCAACAAGCTTCGGAGTGGCGCCTTCCGACTGAACGGAAACCGAAAAAACCACGCCAAAGTCGATCACAAGTCAAAGTCATGTTGACTGTGTTCTTTGACTATCGCGGTGTTGTGCACTCGGAATTCTTACCGGAAGGTCAACCAGTAAATAAAGAATATTATTTGAGTGTTATGCGGCGTTTAAAATAGCAAATTCGACGAAAAAGGCCAAATTTGTGGAAAGAAAATTCTTAGATTTTGCACCACGATAATGCGCCTTCGCACAAGACCATCATTGTGAACGAATTTTTGACCTCAACCAAACTCAACAAATACCATCGAGCAACCACCTTATTCACCAGATGGCTCCAGCCAACTTCTTTCTTTTTCCTAAACTCAAATTACCACTTCGTGGCACCCGTTTTCATTCGGTAGAAGACATAAAGGAGAATTCGCGGCGAGAACTGAACTCAATTCCGGAAAAAACATTTAAAATATTTTGATGATTGGATTATTCGTTGGCGTAAGTGTATCGTTTCTGAAGGAGCATATTTTGAAGGCGATGAAATAAATTTGGATGAATAACTAACATTTTGTGTATTATGGATCTTTTCCCGGTACTTTCTTGACAGAGTAGTATATACTTTAAATCGCAGTATTCATGTTTTCGGAATATTTACATAAAGCCAACTTGTTTTTCATAATTAATAAGACTTGAAAATGCTTCCATAGTTTTATTGAAGTTGCATCTAAGTCTATATTTGTAATTGAATGACAATTGAGCCGAAAAAGATATACAAAACAACCATGAGAAAGAAAAGATGAAAAAAAGAAAAGATTTTTTTAAGGAGCCATTAAATAAAGTGATGACTTTAATTAAAGGAATGGTCTTTTTAGACATTATTTTGTAGCTACATGTAGATACAAATATTTTGAAAGAGAAGATAATTATATAGTCAGCATATCGCATTAGTACATGTTTTTTAAAACGGCAAACGGAGTTTGTCTTTTTATCAAAATTATGAATTCGAATAACTGATACCACCTCGTTCTAAACTAATTCCACGTATGTAATGATGTCTAAGTTCGTGACCTTTTACTAAAACTTGCAACGCATAATTAAATCTATTTTAAAATAAAACTATTGCAAAATAACGACCTAATATTTTTAAGAAAAGGAATGTGCTAGCTAAAGCCTGTAGTTGATTTTTCTGTCCTATGATTAAATAATAGTATTTTCAGAGTCAATTGAACAAAAAAATCACCTGTAACGTAAAAAATCAGGAACGGTTCACAAAATTGGCAATAAGGGTTACTTTATAATTAGTGTAATGTTTATCTAAGGACAGAAAAATCTACTCTAATTCATCTACTCTAAAGAAATCAGAAACTCCGCATGCAATGCACAAATCTACACAGAAAAAAAACGCAATAGAAGCTCGTTAATAATTAAGTTCAATTAAAAAAGCCGAAAGGAAAAAAAGCTTTCTGTTCTACGGTGATCGTATAAATCAAGATCTCGCGTGAGGGTGCCGACTCATTTTTATTTATCTGCCGCCCCAAGAGTTATGACCGCAAGACGTCGCCGGCAGTTTCCACAATTTCACGCTTATTGTTTTCCCATCCGTGATTTATGTAGGAGTAATAGAAAACAGTATATTGTTGGACGCAATAAAGTTTGTCACCTAAATCTTTTCGTTAAGCCTATTGGGTGGAGCCGGTCCGAACCTTCACTATGCTAGCTAAATGAAAAGAGATGTTGGAAACTTTTTGGAACACATTTGGTAAACTACATGAGATAGTTTGTTGAGTATATTTATTTTTTCTAGTAAAAATTTTATCCTATATCTATATAGCATTGTTAATGCAAAATTTTAATAATAAAGATATTTATAAGCAATTACGTCTTTATCGATTGTTAAACACTTGCAATAGTATTTCTTTCGACTGTGAGGGTAGACTTCACAGTGACGTAATACCGCTGGCTTGCAGCGTTAATCAAATTACTAGGAAAGATTCAGCGAGTCTTCTAGGGTCTCGGTAGCTCAGCGGTTAGAGCAGTGGACCGGCAATCCAAAGGTCATGGGTTCGAATCCCATTCGAGCTTCTTGAGACTGGTTGATTTTTTCTAGTAAACATTTTATCCTATGTCTTTATAGCATTGTGAATGCAAAATTTCCACAATAAAGATATTTATATGCAATTACGTCTTTATCGATTGTTAAATACCTACTTGCAATAGTATTTCTTTCGCCTGTGAGGGCAGACTTCACAGTGACGTAATACCGCTGGCTTGCAGCGTAAATCAAACTACTAGGAAAGATTCAGCGAGTCTTCTGGGGGTCTCGGTAGCTCAGCGGTTAGAGCAGTGGACCGGCAAACCAAAGGTCGTGGGTTCGAATCCCATTCGAGCTTCCTGAGACTTGTTGATTTTTTTCTAGTAAACATTTTATCCTATATCTATACAGCATTGTGAATGCAAAATTTCAATAATAAAGTTACAACTTATTGTAAGTAAAGTAAACAGTATGAATGCCACTGCGACTGCCCGCTGCTGGGTAAAGGCCTGCATCATTCAAATCAAGTCATCACTACAATTGACGGATATTGGCTTAATTGGTAGGTTACCAACCCGGGCTATCCATACAAATATCTGAAACACGCTTTGTGCCCAGCCTAGGCTTTAAACCACGGTTCTCCGGATCCGGATTCAAACAAAACTTTGCAGTCAAGATTTTAGTTTTATTGTATTTCTTTAGTAATAATACTAAAAACTAAAGTGGCCGCTCGATACGATCAGAAGGAACAAGACCGGTCGTGGTGGAGATCCTTGGGGAGGCCTTTGTCTAACAGTGGACGTCCTCTGGCTGATTATGAAGGTGGCAATCAGGTAAACGGCTCGCCTGATGTTGAGCAGTTACCGTAGCCAAAGCACGTTTGCAACACCAGAGGTCGTCAAATCAAAAGACAGGCAGCTTACTGTCACTGTCGAGAATTAGCAAAGAATCAGGGTAACGGCATCGCGGGCGGCCATATCGCGTCCACACCAGACGATAATTGGCATCATGCCGTGATCAATTACATTGGTACTATAATCCGCACTACATTACAACTAGCCACCAACTCCGGCAATTATTGGGGGAGCGATGCTGTTATCATAGTATCGGCTTACGCAGAAACTGACTCTCGCCTATTTATTTTTATGTCAGCAACCGTCATTATGAGACACTCCATTAGCTTGGATTGCGGCGACTGCCGTTTTCGGTTACGTTGGGGTGCGATTGTGGGTACCTATGCCTCGTTTTTTTTCTTTTGCGACATTACGGAAAGGGTTTTGAGTGGCTAATTTGATAGGTGGAAGTAGGTTTTCTGTGATCGTGATAGTAAGACGCGTCGCGGCGTTGGCGTCTCGGTAGGCGAACGAATAGATGCTTGGGTTAAAAAGAAAATCGTGGTACAATACCCATAGCTCCGTTATACTAATGACGTGAACCCATCTCAAGACAAGCTTTAGCTTTTTGAATTATGCCAATCCACCAACCCGCATTGGGCCAGCGTGGTATGTTATGGCCCAATCTCCCTACATTCTGTTGTGCATGTGGGAGGCCTGTGCCCAGAGAGACTATAGGCTGATGATGATGATGAAGCTTTTTGAATAGGTTAACCGGACTATTATTAATGTGTCAATAAGGGTATTTTTTGTGATGTTCATTTACAACGTAATCTGAGTTTTGTATTAGAGTCAACCCAATAAAGAAGTTGAATGAAACAAGAGCACGACAAAGTAATAATCCACCGCTACTGTCATTGCTCCTAGGTAATAATGGTCTATCTCAAACAATAGACGGTGGCTATTAATACCAAACGTTTTCTTTCTAGCTGTACCGCGATAATTACTAATAGCGTCAACGAACTTGAGAAAGGCGCACAAAAACAATATTTTTCGGTTTGAGACGATAAGTACAGTCGTCGACAAAAGAGCTAAACAGAACCGCGCCCGCGACGAAATCGAATATTGAAAGTGTCGAGGGACACAGATAAGGAGAGCACGTGCCGCTCCCTTGCCGCCACTTAGGCCATACCGTAATCTGAATACTGCAAAGCTCACTCCGATAAACTGCCATTAAAAAGCGTTCGATTTATTACCGAACGATTTCCGAACGATTTATGCTGGTGTGCAAATATTATAGAGTGCGTAAGGCAGAGAGGACACAGATGAGTTCGGTGTATTTAACTGCCTAATAATTATTTTTTGAATTATTTTACCTACTTTTCTTTAGTTGTTATTAGTCAAACAGTCACCGTTAAATCAAAGATTAATATACAAATTTACAAAAAATTGCGACTAGTTTTAATTTTGACAAAAAAAACTTTTTTGACTGAAATTTAAGAAAATCGACTTTCTCCAAGTGCTATTTGAACCAGGCCTTTTAAAAGGTTAGTTTCTTTATATCCATTATGATGCAAAATAACTATAAATTCTAAATAACTAATTCTAACAAGCCTAGGTACAAAAAATCTATGCAAATAACATTCTACCACTCGACAGTTCCGCTGTGTCTAATAAAAAAGACCAAAACAGCACACAACATCAAAGTGCATGCCGTTCTACACAAAACACTACTCGCATACGCATAGCGACCCTCGGTTGTAACTTACACCGCCGCTAGTTTTGCTTTGTGTGATATTTGCCTGGCAATATTCATCACTCACCGCCTCTGTCACTGTTCAAATAACATCCACAAAGGAGTCCCCAGATATTTCTGACAGATATACCCCTGATAGATAGTCGCGCAAACACGCCGCCGACCAAATCCTGATCGACGACGACAAATAAGATAGCACAACTTTTTGTATTAAATCTGCACTGGTTGTAGTGCACTATCAGAATCTTTCCATTTAAAGGAGATCCTACAGGGCGCATAAAACGTCGCCGGTCTCTCCAACGCCACGTGAAGCTATTAAGAACATAAACAGCATCAGCGCCGCCGACAAAACTATGAATAGACTACATACAGTCTTTGTTATTATATTTATATTACGTAGTCGACTCTTAGTGGACGTTTTCACACTCACTACCGATTGCTGACACTAAATCATAACGCTCACGTGGCGTAAACATCCTCTCTCGACAAAGTTAGAAAAGAAAAGACCAAAAACGTCTCGTTGACAGCCTATCGTGAGCTAATAGTCATAATCTGTATACTCAATGTATTCTCTTTTTTGTTTTTGTGTATTGAACATCCAATTATTTACACGGTACAACACTACAGTCCGTATGGGAATGTTTACATATTAAATTAAACTCTTTTAAAGCCGTTACGAGACGTCCCAAAATATACCCTTAGCTTTGACATTGTTGTCAATTGAAAGGAAGTCTTATATTAAACTTGTTATGCTATGTTTTACTATGGATTCGATTTACAAGTGGTTCACTTTTATCGTTTGATGTCATTTCTGTTTTACAACTGGTTTATTACTTTCATCTGTGTTTCTAATCCTACTATGGGTACACCAAAAAGTACAAAAAATAATGTCATTTCAAATTCTTAAAAAAACCTACTGTTTTCACATTTGTCTCATGATGGATATTAATAAAAAGTTGCAAAAATTTTAGTTTCATCATATTACATGAAATGAGTACAGTTGAACCGGACCTGGTAGGCTACTCTTGAAACAGAATTGCATTAATCAATTTCCAATCACAAATCTAAAAAATGTCAAATGGCACTTTTATAAGGGACAATAGCGCCACATTGGAATTAAATAGCGTGGAAATTGATTGAACTAATTATTATCGAGACGGCGTTTCGGATTTATCTTTACTTATTCCAATATCGATACATATTAATCGCATTGGAATTGTATTAAGATTGAGTTTGCGTTCGAGAGTAACCCCTCTGATTATTTTTTAAAATTACTTGATGAAAGTAACTGTTATTAACCGTAAAGTAATTACTTTAAACACATGCCTTTAGACATCGTATTTACTAATAAATAACGACACGGCAGTAACCCTGATACCTTATTTCCTTCTCAAAAATATCCTTACAACTAGGAAACAGCGCGTCCGGGTGATGCACGAAACAATAAGGCTCTGTCTTATAAACGGTCCGAGAATCGGTAGACGAGGTAAAACAAACGCTCTAATCTTATCTACGGTAAACTCAAACGCAGTAGCAGTTTGTCTTGGGCTCAGAGCAAACATGATAAATGATTTCGGTTATAAAAAGCGTTAGTCTATTTTTCTAGAGGGGTTCCGGTCGGTGAGGTTTCTCTCGATATAGACAATACCTATTCACCTTGAGAAGTACCTGAAGAAGAAGAGAAGTTCACATTATTAACCTCGTCAGATTTTGGAAACTTAAAGATAAAACCATTTTTACAAAATCTTTGAATACTAAAAATTTTTTTGAGAATACACTTCTTGAAATTATAAGATGGTTGTATGGTTTATAACATATACAAATAAACTAGCTAAAGGGACAAAAATATGTGTGTCAGTTATTAAGTCAAATATAAAGAGTATTTACGGATTATTTCACCAAAAGAACAATGATTTGCATACCTCGCCGGTAGTAAAAATTAATAAGCAAACAAAAAAGTCAGAAAGCCAGACCTTACTACCTTGAACTTCCATCATTAAAAACAATGTTTTAATAAAACAAGATAGCGGAATGTAATTGAAGCCAAAAATTAGAGGGCACATAGACAGTAACAATAAAAAGTGAAAGCAAAGCCGCGTTTAATCGTGTCGTAAACATAAAAATTAAATAAAAAATGTTGGGGGTGGAAAAGTTTGGCGACCGTAATTTCGCTTTACAATTATTTCATGTTCAGGAAGAAAGATGTTCTCCTAATGTTGCCGGTCCCAAGGGTAATATTGTTTTTTTTCTAGTTCCAGGAATGTTTCTTAAATTACACATTTCAGAAAACCAAGACCTCTCTTGGTAATATTTTGCTGTCTTGATACATGTATAACAAAAACTTAAGTTTTATTTGTGTTTTGTTAGTTTTGACATAAGTTAATCGGATTTTATTATTTACTCTAAGTTTTACTATTTAAAAAAAAAATATCCGGTCTTTGTGGCTCGATAAAGCTACGGACAATAAAATTTTAAACACTGAAAAAAGACAACAACCTCAGGCGGGAATCGAACCACGCACCTTCCGCATTCCGGGCGGCTGCCTTAACCACTTGGCTACCGAGGTCTGGCTTTCAACCGTTTAAATTTGTCAGTGCTTGATGCTTATGTTTTTAGTCAACATTGATAGCCAAGTGGTTAAGGCAGCCGCCCGGAATGCGGAAGGTGCGTGGTTCGACTCCCGCCTGAGGTTGTCGTCTTTTTTCAGTGTTTAAAATTTTACTTAAGTATATTTAAGCGTTAATAAAACGCTAAAATATAAAATATTAATCTACGAACAATAGTTTATGACAAAAATAAAATATTTAAAGAAGAATAAAACATAAAACTTTCTCTACAATCAGCTAAATCCAAAAGTAATTTATAGTGAAATGTTAATTATCTTTGTAGTCTTCTCTGTCTCCTATGAAGACAGATCTCTTAACCAACATTTATGTTCCATTGAACACATTCTCAAGCAATCAACATTGTGACCGACAGTACAGTCAGTCATATAAGCCGATGTAGCAAGTCACCGCAACAGTCAGGTAGCTGCTACGTTTCAATTTCTCCGAGGCATTTTATTTACAAAACTAATTACGTTTGTCTGATGGGGTATTAAACAGCTCCCGGTGCTCTTCTTGATTCGATGACAGTTAATAAAGAAGACATTCCAAACGCATTTAATATCCGAACCTATTTCATCTGCGATCTAATCTTGATATGGTTGTTCTTTGATTAAACTTTTACCTTTTTTTCTAGTAAAAATGTATGTATACTTTGTTAATAATGTTTGACAGTAAGACGCCTGTTTATCAATCGATTGATGCATAAACATATTTGCCGGAGTCTGTTGGACACAACTGTATTTTAGATAGCAGTTTTTTGTTAATTTTTATTGCCGCTGGCACGAACATCATTGTTGGCACGCCACGTGGTACGGATAATTGAAATGTCCAAACATTGAATTTATGTTCGTACAACAGCTCTATTTCTCTTTTTTATTACGTCTAAGCGTCATGTTTCCTGCGGTCTAACATTATTACAATTGACGTTCATATTTTATGTTACCCATGTTTCTTTATATAATCGCGTGTGAGATAACTTTCATTTGTACATGACATTGAATTACGGTTTTTGCGATAAACTTATAACTGTACGGTTCAGTTTTAATAATTATTTTGAAGTTTAACAACTGTAAGTCAACAAATCAAACTTGTAATAACAGCGACTGCAACATTAGAATGTTAAATATTAATCGTAACAGGAGCTCCCGTCGTCGCCGGCATCCCTTTCTGGAGTACGGAGCATAATCAGCCCCCAAGGGACAACCTCCCGTAATTAGCGGCTGTTCATTTCTTAATTTCAATATTTAATTACAAAGGAAACTCAATGACTGCTCGAACAGAGAGAGACGTCATCCCCAGAAAGATTCGCGACTTTTGTTTCTAATTCGTTACTACCTCTGATATGGGCTTCGCAGCTTCGATACCGTTTCTTTGTCTACATCAAAAGGATACTTTAATTGAAACTCCTTTTGAAATCGCAAACTTATTATAATCAAGTATCTACGTGCAAAATATTGAATTGGAACTTTGTGAAGTGCGGTTCGTTTAAGAGTTTTGACTTGTTTTTTGTGACTGCTGATTAAGTTTATGTTTAGAACCATTACTTTGGGTACATCAGTTATTAATACTTTTTTTAGTTATTGCTTAAATAGTAAACTTTTTCAAACAACAATGAATTAACCGAATCATTTGCCAACCCGTGGTGTCTGTTTCAAATGCATTAAGTTGAAACGCTGCGAGCTTAATTCTCACATTGATATTAAGATGACACAAAAAGCCGATTAGTAGGTAGCCGATAAAAGCCTCAACGTTTTTTGTCAAAACACATTTAGCTATGGAGGCTGCTCTGCACGAATAGAAACTCTACAAAAAGTCACTTACAGAACTGTTTTCAATGACACCGAGATATTTAATAAGATCTTAATAGAAATTGTGGATACTTAATATCAATGTAATTTTATCGTGTTTTACAAGGGAGCAGTCTTAAAATTTTCTATTGTTGCGTCCCTATTGTCAGACGGCGCGCTCCCGACATACTATCGTTTTATTTCATTTCTCCGCCGCTATGACATTCTCTTTTTAACTATTACCTGTCTGCGGATCTCATTATTGTCGTCTGTAGGATTTTACATAAGCCCTCTTGTAAAGAAAGCATGTAGGTACATGCTAAGAAACTGTCTGGATGGTGAATATTTTGTTTTAACTCCGAAACCTATTGTCACTTCCTACGCCGTGATTACTCTGATACCTTAGTTATTATAGTAATGTTACTTTATCTAAGATCTTTTTCTTTGTGATGACGAAATTATTGTATTTGGCAAGCGATGAGTTTTGTAATTTAATTTATGGCCTTTTTTCCAGCAGAGGGATAATTTTTTGTGTACTTAAACTTGAACCTTAAACTTTTTGTTAATTTTATAATGGAAAATACCTTGAGACTTCTTCACGGGACGACATCTCTATAGTCTATGGCTATGTATACACGAAGGAATTACTTACATTTTGATTTTCAAAAGCGGTATCTATGACTAAGCCACCTCCTAAACTAAATTAATTTGACAATGCCGGCGATATTTCTTTTCTTGCAGTCCCTTGCATTCGTTACAATAACTTTACCATCACATTTTAAAATCACGTGACCCAACAATGTCGCCGGTCATTTTCCACCCCAATGTCGATTGTGAAAATTGTGTAACATGCGCCATTTCTCCTCGGACTTTGTATTCAACATTCGGGCAACAATCGGCCCCGCGTGCGTTTGGCACCTTTTGTTTCACTGACGAGTGAGTGGTGAGTGGTGACTGGTGGTCGCGGCAGCTATTCGCGATTGTTTTGTAAAATTATAGCAACTTACAACCGCTGCCCGTGAAGACGGTTAAAAGTTGGGGTGCGAAAATTACGCCCGCTTTGTAGTTGGTAATAACTGTGTTTAACGAGCGGTCAGTGGGACGAGTAGGCTGTGTCAATTGCAGTTGGACGGAGTCGTAATTTTGTTTATTTTAGAAACATCAAGTAAAAATGGCATATTGATTTCTAAAGTTTACGGAACATTGAAATAAAGTACTTTTTACGGTTTCACGTGTCATATTAAGATAACTAACGTGAAATTAAAATAAAACTTAAGCAAGTAGACTTCTTTTCTGTTCTAAATTGTTTCGTTTCAAAACAAGAATCACGTTTCTTTCTTTTATTTAAGATTCTTTTCAAAAAGTTTAACATTTATAAAAGCTTAGTACGATAAAAAAATTAATGGATATTCTCACGAGCTTTAAAAATGACTATCAACAAGAATATTCTTGAAAAAAATTGCTACTGGCGCCACAACCGTTTAGAGTTTAAGGAAATGATGAAAACAAATTAAAAATTGCGGTCCATGTCGGATGCAATGCTATTCTCCGAACCTTTCGTATTTAATAGTTTTCTATTTATACTGTCACGCGTTTTAAGAAATAATCGAAATGTTTCGCTACCGTTCCCGTTGAGGGCGAACACATTTTTTTCCCTACTACCTGGCAGACCTTAGGCAGTTAGTTCCTAAATTAATTTCATCTAATTTCGGCTGCTAATAGTGTCGAGTCATACATCGTACATATGCCATCGGCGGCTTTTAACCAAACAACGAATATGGAAGCAAAAAACTTAGTAGTTCGTTTTTCATCAGCCGCCATTAGAGAGACACTCGAAAAGATAAATTTAGAAAAATTAACACCGTTACGTGTGTCGTACTAAAAATAATAAAGTGCATTTAGGGTTATATAAGATATTTATTTTATTTTAAAGTAATTGTTGTTTTAAAAAGGCTTTACGCATGTTTTATGTAAACAGTTTTGTCGTCCGTTTATTTTACTTTTACTAACTGCCAGTTCATTCGAATATTATCTAAACTTGTTATCGTAAAATGACAATAACACAAAAAAAGCACGAACTTATCGCACAGCTCGTGGAACAATTTGACACGCAACACCGGATCAGATGGGCTATTCTCGCTGCGGACGTTACCGTGTGCGTTCAATGAAAAATTAAAATAATCATAACAAACACGCTGAAGATTTGAAACAGAATGGAGTCCCGGACGTGTGATCGTTCAGTGCCGAACGAAAATAAACGTTATGATTTGTTAAACAGGTTATTAGAAAAACATCGGAGCTGTCGACGCGCAGTTAGGAAATAAACTATTAAAACATTAGCCAAGCGCGAGCGGAGCTTTTGCTTCTCCATTTAATTTACTGACGGTCCGGTAGCTGAGAGGAAGAATTAGTAAGGTCAAACTAAGAATCCTTATATTCAACTCGTCACGGCTACTTAGAGTATATTAATGTGAGCAAATTCCTAGAACAGAGCTTAACACGAACCCGTTAGGTAGGCATACTTTTTGGACGTTTCGGTTGAGATGCAACTTCTCTACAACAAAAAAGTATAAAAATGTGTAATGCTACGAGAAGGTTAAAAGTTTAGAGTAAATTAGTCTTATTTAAAAAGACTAATTATGTATTTACCGAGAATTGTCAATAATCTTAAAGATAATTGTATCGGTAGATTTGTAGTAGGTGTATATTAATGCTATGATTTCCTGTTTAGAAACTTCTCTCTGAAACAAACTTTTGCCTCCCTCTTTTCCTCGGTAGAAGCGCACTTAGTACATTTACATATAAATTATTTATAGTGACAGGTACGCTATTAAACTTTTTATTAGAACCTTTTATGGCGTAATGTGTAGTACCATAAGATGGTTTTCATCAGGAAATAATCGGTTGTAAAAACTGTTGTTGTTACAGAGAGACCTCACATGCGGCGACAATATAAAACTAAATTAGTACATAGCTACCATTAGCTTCATTTTTTTATAATTTAGAGCCAACAGGGGGAATTCCACATTGACCGAGGATGTTCGAATTTAGATTCCACGAAGAATTTCAAAGTATACAATGCAGTTCTACAATAAATCAAGCACGTAATAGTTACATTCTGACGGCGCTCTAAGTACCTACATCTGAAAAATCTTTTGTTTGATCAGACTCAAACATCTGGATGTTGAACAGAAGTTCATAATAAAATTATGATGAAAAAAAATGTTAAAGTCCTTTGTATGGACTGCTAGATGTGAGGAACGAATGATCTTGATACTTTGTATTTTTTTCTATAATAATTTATAAGTATGAGAGAGAGTGACGTCGTATTAATAATAACGTGACCAGTAAGGCCATTTAATCCTTATCGTTCGATCTTTGCCAATCAATAGGCGGTCTTAAATGACCCGTGGTAAGGAGGAATCGACGCCCTCAGGGCGCCATAGTAATACATTAATTATTTTTATTTTATTCAGCATATAGAAACACGTTTAGTTAACATGAATAGTGTCCGTCTCACTAAATGCCAAACGCTGTCTACCGGTTTTGCGCCAGTTGTGCTAGTAGACATCGTGTTCATGCCCATTATCTATATCCCACCTCATTAATACTTAACAATGAGCTAATTACCTAAGTAATGGTGTAACAATTTTGAAAGGGTGCTGCTTTATTGAATTGAATATAAACTCATGGAATACTTTAAATGCCATTTTTATAGTGCATTTTATATTACAAGATCCTAATTTAAAACTATGCTGAAAGAAGCGATATAGATAGGCCGTTCCGAACACGCACTATGTTCCACTCATCTGCGGAGTCGACTCGGCACCTTGCTTTAGTGTGGCTTTGACATTCGACCGTGCGGAGCGGCGAAAATAATTTTTTATTTCTTTACAAAGTGTACACCTAGACGTCTATTACAATTCAGTTGACAAGTAAGTGAAATTAATTGCTATTCAAGTCATTATTATGTAGTTATATCGTATTATTAGAATAAAAAAGATATTGTTTTTGACAATCTATTTGGGACGCCATCTTGACGACACACTACGTTGTCTTTGACCGATTTGGCGTTGCGGCGCTCTGCGATATATCTCTGTTGATTACACGACATAAATGTTTAAGCGCTGCAGCGGCTGCAGCGAACTTTAGGTCTCTCATTCCTGAATTTGAATAAATGGTTTGTATGAACGTTCCTGTCTATACTTCTAGGTTAATGGCTGATAGACTGACTTCAAATTTTACCGTTCGTTGTTGTTCGGAATAAACGTTCCACTGCTGGTCACAGGCCATCTCACGTGGTCAATAGCACATTTGGACACAGATCGGGCAGAATTTATTTTACTCCTGCTGATAGAATGACTCATCTTTGTTTAAAACTTCGTTCCATTTGTTTAAACAGAAAAGAGACATTTGCAATTTTTATACAAGGTTCCTGAAAAACTCGTTCTAGCCGCTAAAACGACTGCTCTGTACAGTAGAAATGCCTACTTCATGGCAATTAAAATTTATAATAGTTTGTGCGATGAAATAAAAGGATTGCCATTAAATTCTTTTAAAATTAAAATAAGGGACTGGTTGACACATAACTCTTTTTATTCCATTGATGAATTCTTTAAATCATTGCAAACCCGGATTTAGTAACCCACTTATTTTACGTATTGTAATATTTGTAATAATTAATTAATGATTGTAGTAATTGAAATTGGTTTGACTTCCTAATTATCATTTATTGTAGTTTGTTCCATAATAGTTTATTGTGTATTCTGTCTTTTTTATTATTTTTATAAAAAAGAGAAATTGAGTGGTGGCCAAAATCTGGCTAAAGAAATCGGGGACGTATCCAAAGGCACACTGAGTTGATGAGATCGTCAGGGTCGATAGCAGCACCTGATTGAGATCGGCGCAGAACAGGGGTATAATATGAACCGTTACTAAATAAAAAATTCAAATTGTCAAAATAAATGGCTCTAAAAGGCATTGACGTGCCACAAATTGTACAGTGTACACTCGTCGACACATTTGACAGCATTACTCGACCGCGCACGTAGTATGAAGTTGGAACCTAATTATAATGGAGCGTACAGGCGTACCGTAGGGCCATTTGCGTCAATTATACACTGATGCATTAGCGCAGTGTTTGTAGTTACGAAATGATGAGTTGAAACCGGGGGTGTTATGGTGCTAAGCAACGTAACCGAAACTTTCGGATATAACGAAACAATAAATTATATGACCTTTTTAGGGTATTTGTTTATATTCTACGATTGTTGCATTACCAAGTGATAACCTAGTTATAATCGTAACCTTACGTAATTATTTATACTTTACAATTCCTGAAATATCTAATATCCGCAACTGAAACTTATCTAAACTTTTTAATCGGCCTTGATAATTTCATAGGCGTAACCGTAACAAAACCGGTATACTTTATATTATTATCGTATCCGTATTTGGATACAAAATTTCATATCCAGAACATCTCTATTCGAACTAGGGTCGGCGTCGTTACTAACGTTCGTGTCTTGCTTCGTGCTGCATTTATTCGTACGAATCGCCCCACTTACTATTCAAGACGAGCGAGCATTTCTTTATCAACACCTTTTGACTGACTTTGTTACGGCTTATTACCGGTGCCAATGATGTGGTCGTAAATTATTCGAAGAAAAAAAAATTAACAACTACTGACAGTTTATAAATCCATTTAAATGTGAACATTGTTTATTTATGGAATAGAAAATAAAATGGAACACTCTATTGCAAACAAAATACAGAGACAGACACGTTACAATAAAAAAGATTTAGTAGTCGCAAGGGCTGCCTTATCGATAAAAGCGATATCTACCTGGACACCAGCCTTCTTTTTATAAATTACAAGAAAACTCCACCACTCTCATCCCTCCTTCCTTAAAATGTAAAGAAGCTAATAAGCTCCAGGGTTCAATCTAAATTTATACCAAAATTCATCGGTTTAGGCTGCTTGCGTGAAAAATACAAACTCACTGTTGCATTTACGATATTAGTTGGGATAAAATACAAAGAACAAAGTACCTACCTATAAACTCCCATTGTTAAATTGTTTTATATATATCTTATTTTCAGATACGTAAATGCTTAACAAAACGCATTATCGTCCATGACACAGTAGAGCATGGTAAAATAAAAATGTCAGTCAACTATCAAAATCGTTCGGGTTCTCCACCTCAAACATAGCCGAATCGTATCGTAGTGGTTCATAGTAACTCACTGGGATTTGTTATGATAATACATCATAAAACTATTAAATATTGTATCGCTGAGTGAGACTAGCAACGCTACTGTTTTCTTGGGTCGGTCCAAGTGATAGGCGAAGAAGTATTAGTAGATCAATAACTTCTGGATTGTATTTTTTTTCGGGTTAGTTGTTTTGTAACCTAGATAATAACGTAACAATCAAATGAGAGAGAGAGAGAGAGAGAGAGGTAATAATAACACAGAATTAATTTTTTGAAATTTGATTTAATTTGAAATAAGTCTTTTTTAATAAATAACAACTATTATGTTCTGTATTGACTGACTCTTCTATGAATAAGACATGGTAAAAATATTGTTAAACCTTTCCTAAGTAAATCAAAATGTTTTCGTTTAATTTTTGTAATCATGCTGAATTATATACATTTCAATCGACACTCGTTCAGACAAATTTAACAATAATAAGGTCTAATAACAAGCAATAAAAGTAATAGGAATAGAAATAGGTAGTCTTTCTTTTTCTTGTTTTTAAAGATACTTACTGTAAGACATTGTTCATTTTATTTTAAATTGAGCAATATATTCTTTTGTATGTGTTGTGTTGTCTTGTAATCGTATGTTTTTTTATGTTGTAATGGAAAATGTCCTTCTATGATAGGGAGGGCATTTTCCAATTTGTATTGACGCTGTAAAAGAAAGGGAGAAAAAAATGCCCTTGCTGATTTTCTTGCCGGTTCTTTTCAGTACAAGGCTCCCGCCCCATAGTTAGGACTCACGAACCGATGGCATAGCGACATTCATAAGTGCTCAATTATTGTAGCCTAAATTGAATAAATGAATTTGACTTTGACTTTAATCCATATTTTAATTATTTTCTATGAAAAAAAATGTTGCGGAAAATACGCCTTCAGTCTCTCCCGGGGCCGCTCAGCGCAAGTGATTGTGGCGTAATCGGTTTGTTATTTCAGCGTTTAGACGATGTTTAAACCTTGTTTTGTTTTGTCGGAGGCATGTGGGAATCATTCTATTGTATTCCACATCCGGGTTATGATTGGCTCTTTTCGTTTCAGTTTTAGACTGATTGGCCGTTTAATGAGGTACGTCTTAACATGTCTATTTTAACTTGAAGCCTTGGTAGGTAAACAGATAGTGGCTCGTATTGAAAACGAGAAATAGTGGTCCAATCCATATCTCCGTTATTAGACTAGGGACGTGAACTTATACCTAACACGACCCACAGCACACCTTACATTAGCTTTCCGAAAGGGTAAATACTCGTAGGACTATTATAAATGTGTTAAGTGCATTAATATCTAATAATTACAACAAAAAAAAGTAAAAAGAAAACGTAACTGAAACTACATAATATACTTAGACATTTTGCTTGTAGAAAAATAAACAACTGCATATAATCGTAAGAAAAATAAGTTAAAATCTCAGAAGCGCTTACAGCAAAAATCATTCAACCCTGACAAATTGCTACACCATCCTTACCGTTAACAAAATAAATGTTAATTAGTCGTCTAACTAAACTTACTTTTGTACAGAAAAGCTTCTGTCAAATTATAAATTTGATGTACATCTTACTTTAATTGAACCAAGTTACGTCATGATTTTTTTTAAAGCCACATAGCCACCTGTGTGCATTATCAGGAGTGAGTGGCTGACGCGCAGTGCGTACCGACTTCCGTTCCCAGAGACGTCCCGGCTTATCTCAAACAAATATTACAAACCCAACTCGTAATAACACACCAAACATTTCACTTGTTACGTTATACAATTGCTTGCCCTTACATAAAAACTCTAACTTAAAAAAACACCGTTTATTAATACAATATCATTATCCACTTGATCTTAATAAATTCAAGTTCGGCAAGATTAATTAATAAAGTTATTTATCATCAGTAACATAGTTTCGAACTAGACATTTCACAAAAAAGGTTGGATTCGAACCGATGGCCATCTTTAATGGCTAGGGCTGTCACTTTGGAGTAACAAGTTAATAGAGCTAATCAATTTGTCCGAAACTGAGCTGTGTATGAGAAAAAAAACGTATTAGGCTGGTTGGCCGCGCACGCGAACCGAGCTGTCAAAACTGAGGCTTTCTTTAAACAGTGACCGGTAACCGCTTTTGGGCAAATAATCTATTTGTATCGTAGCAATTTGGGTATTGTTGGACGTGCAATTTAGATTTTTTTTTATTTCTACTAGCTTGGCACGGCGAAATGCAATCAAATTTAGACACCATTTTAACTAGAATGTTTTTTTAAAATGATTTGTCAATAATTTTACATCGAGCATTTTGCAGTATCTAATAATTACAACAATAATATTGTTATTAAATTTTTTTATCTCATTCGAATCGAATATAGTATTGATACTCACAGAAAATAGTACCTAGTAAGTAAGTGGTAATAAGTAGTTTTATTTAAAAAACTGTAATTGAGACGACACTTAGCCTAAGTCCATATTATGTTCTACCTCATTATTGCTTGTATTTGTCTTGTTGGTTGTCCTTAAATAAATAAATAAATAAATAAATAATTACAACAAACCTAAAACCACCCAAATGGAAAGAGATTATGTTAAGAAAACATCATTTTATGTGTTCCTATCATCTATCATTAACATTATATAGAAAACAATGACAGTTTGTGTGTATTGTGTAATAATTATAGGTTATTATTACTTAGTACCGCATCGGTCCGCATCGGTATTGCTGTAATACCGTTTTAGCCTGTTTGCTTATTTTAATACTATTTTTTTTCTTAATTGAGAAACCTCTTTTTCTGACTACCGCACCCTCAGTGCTGTGCTGACCGTACGAGGGTAATAGAATAGCGGGCGGTCAGCGCGTGCCGCGGTCTGCGGTCGGCCGGGTCGCGCCTCTTAACGTCCACATAGCACTCACTATAATTTATACGGCTCACATAGCGATGCACTTGTGATACTCAGCCAATAAGGCGCAGCGCAAACGAAGCTTCCTGTTGCTGACACCGGACATCATGCAGTGCTCAGCAGCCGCTACTATGTCACAGAGCGGAGGAACGGAGGAGTTGGAAGATAATAAATGCACGACGAGTTCAGAAGTTTATTATTTAAATATATGGTTAACCAACCTAATAACTAATAACTAACTAGTTATTATAAGGTTAGCAACTATAGTCAATGATGTTACAATAATTATAATATCATTGATTATAGTTATAAAAGGTTAATGCACTATGCTTGCGACTAGTTGTAGGTTTAGGTCATAGTTATCAGGACGTATGCCTGGAACTACCTAGTTATAATAATGCACTATTCACCAATAACAATATTCCAGTATATTAACAAAAATTAGAAGGAGCTCTTTCTAATTTCGCGGAAGAATCTGAACTGGTTTTTCATGAAAAACAGAGGCTAGACAGAGAAGACAAGTAATATTTGTATTTAAAACTAGATATGAAGAATATTATTCGGAAAAGTGGTCAGAAAACCAACAAGACTTTAGCTGCCTTGATAAAACTGGTACCCTACTGTCACGTCTTAGAGTAGGTAATATTAATTTAATCTTACTATGCAAAATTCGTATGGGAATTCGAATAGTAGCGTTAAAGCCTATTGGGCCTGGTGTCCTGTGATAACGGGTTCTCCTTGGGAACCCACCTCAGGCACCAGTCTCTCACAAATAGGGACAATAATAAAACGGTCAGATAGTTCAGCCTTAGTCTTAAGTCATGTTTGTGAAGAGAGATTAATAAATGATTTATTAAAGTAACTGCTCTAAGAGTTGATGGTAAGATGACGTGTTCTGGAGTGGAGACCGCGACTCGGCAAACGTGGTGTAGGACGCCCTAGGATAGGTGGAGCGATGGTATTCGTAAGGTGGCTGGCGGCAATCGGACTAGAACAGTCGAAGATCGGGCTCAGTGGCATGCGTTGTTAGAGACCTATGTCCACCAGTGGACTGTCGCGGGTTGATGAAGCCGCAGCGCAAACGAAGCTACAATTCATGTTGCCGACACGGGACATCAGTGTGCGTTGACGCTACTGGACACTGCAACCCCGTTTTTAAATGAAGTTTTTTTTTAAATCCACTACGAGTAAGCGCTTGGCTTTTATTTCACCTGATGGTAAGTGACGATAAGACGGAAGCGCGCTTCACCCGGAATCCTCACTGAGCAACTGACTATTTTACCATTAAACTGTCGGAACACAACAATGCCATTATCATTGTTGATAAGTCACCAGGTTCGAAATACTTTTTCATAATTGGCTATTTGACAGTTGTAACAATAAAATATAAAATATGTCGGAAATGGTAGGTTATGATTAAACGATAATTATCCAATAGTTTTTTTTATTAAGATAAATTGTAAATATTTTATTTTTACAAAATAAATTTGCGTTTTTTTATCTGTGGATTACAAGACCCGAAACACGGGCGGCCATGATTGAGCTTCATGTGACGGATTGTGACGTCACATTTCACAAAGTATACAGAAACTATCTGTCAGTTTTCAAGTTATGTTTCTATATTTATTGAAATGTGACGTCACCGAGCAAAATGTCACGTGACCAACCGTTTTCGCACGAAGTTTGAAATCAACAAAGAAAAATATGTTTTTTTCTGTTAAATAAAGGTTTTTCGAGAAAGAAAATATTGTACGGGGTATAAAATAAGCGTTTGTAACTTTTTAAATACTTTTTGGAAAACTGTCAAGTAGCCAATTTATACCGTGAACCGACATTGCGAAAGTTGATTAACTTACAAGATCGCAATCCGAATGGGCTAGCCACTACGCCATCGAACCTTTATGATACCTGATCTAAGATCCAAAACGTTGGTTTATCTCCTTATACATAAACAGCATAACTAGTTGTAGAAACACTAGCTCACCCAACATTGATGATTATCAGTCACAAATTCTACAAGTTTTGATTTTTTTAATGGCAATGTTTGCTTTCAAACAGAGCTACCGCGCGCAAAGCACAATGAACGTTAAAAACTACTGTTTACAATCGCATTATGAATGGCCTTTTATATTGCCAACTACAAATCAACACGCACCCCTTTAATTAAGGCTACGGCACTAAGTCAACTTTGACTGCACGCTAAACTAACTGTTAGATACGAAATAAACGCACGTATAATTTACTTGTATGATTGTCCCGCGTTGGTGGGGAAGGAGTGGCGACATTAGGCATAGGGCATAGCTGATGCAATCCGCCCATTAAATGCAGAATCTACGTTTAGGGAACAGTTTCCAAAACTAGGTTTAGATTTTTCATCAAGGTCAAATATAAGTTTTGATTGCGGGTGGAATTCCTACGCTTTGTTTTGTTCATGATGAAAAAAAGAGTGATAAACAAAATATGTTCACGATAATCATGATGAACAAAAGAGTGAATTATGGATTCGGTAGATGACGTCTAAATGGCAAACGTCAACAAATATAATTAAGTTCGTAATGATGATGACAATAATGTGAAACAATCAAATCGTGACAACAAACATTAAACTTAGGTATTCTCTAACTTAACAAAAGTTTAATTTATTCGTCAATATTAAACACAAACTTTTACCTAACACAGAACAGTATCCAAAATTCGGAGCGAACAATTTCATAACCCGTAGAGTCACTAACAACAGCTATTTATAGAGCAGATACGATAATAACAGGTAGTCCAAAACTCCGCTTAGTGCTGCCCTCGTCACAGTAACAGCTACCGCGGTATCGAATGAAATAATAATCGGAGTGGCGACGTCCATTCAATTAAGCCTCGAAATTGAAGCTCATTAAAATAATAAAACAGCCGACGGCGGAATCAAATTGAATGATAACAAAAGCGCACATTAATTACCAATGACAGCGAAATTTTTGCAATGATAAGAGGAACTAAGTAGACATCAGTTATGATTATCAATCTATGTCATCATTGGACTCTTGTCTCTCCATGTGCAAACATCATTTTGAGATCATAGCAGTCGCAAGTCGTTCGTTAATCTTAATTTATTATGTTTGTGTAAAGTTATCTCAGCAACGGCGACGTTTTATTGTTTTTACGACGATATGATAGGTACTTAAAATTTTTACTCGATATATTTCTAAGAAAAATCGTAAAATTTTAATAAATGTATTTACATAGAGCAACAATAATTACATTAAAGCGATTTACAAAAATGATAATATAATGTAAAAAAACAAGTTGTTCTATTAACTAAGGACTACGTAATACGTTTAGTTAATGAAGTTTTTTAATTTATTTCATTCATAAAAATTACTTTATTAATTTGTACATTTTCGTTCGTTGTCTAGATCTACAAAATAAAGTTTTTTAATTATGTTTACATCCAGGGCTGTGCAAGCCCCATTTAGAATTGTTGTAGGTAAAGTAGTAAAAGAAAAAGATATTTCGAAGGCACAATAAGAAAGAAGACACTACCGGTCGCTACCCTTTTTCTTCGCGCAATTAGACAAGAGAAAATATCAATTAGCCCGCTCCAACATCCATTAATTGGTAGCTAATTAAGTTGGTGATTCCCACAGAACCCTATAATGTTATGGCATAGGCTGTACTAACGGATATGACTGCTGATAGGGTTGCCAGATTCCACGTAAATAAATAAATAAATAAGCCTTTAATTTTTTTCTCATTTCACATGCAATTATAGTAATGAAACTTTAGAGCTATATACTCGTAATTATTATTAGTTTATATAAATTTATTTTTCTACTATATTTGTATATTTATTATGTTTTAATTGTTACGTTTATGATTACATTATTTCTTTTATTAAGTTAAAATATCTTTTATTTGTTTATGAATGTATTCTTATATTATTGAATTAGATTTTTTATTTTCTACATTTTTAAATGAGAACCCCTCTGCGGGTTTGCCCATTGTTTCCTATCTTTCGCCTTTGATTGCCACTCGTCTCCTGCTGTATCTTTTGAGGTCGTCGGTCCATCATCTAGAAGGCCTGCCTCTTTACCTTTTTCCCTAGGTCTTTTCCATAGGACGACGGTACGCTTCGTGCATCGAGTGTCCGTCGTTCTAGCTACATGACCTGCCCATTTCCATTTCAGTTTCATGGAGTGAAGTAAGCTATTTGTTTTGTTTTTTTCTCTTATCTTAGTGTGGCGTATTCTATCTCTCTTTCGTATCCCTAGTATCTATGGATCGTTCCATAACGGCTTGACATATTCTAATTTCTCTTTTGCCTTTTTCGTATATGTCCAGATTTGTGAACCATAATGTTAGACAGGGAAGGGTGCCACTATCTATTACTTTCTTTTTCACAGAAAGCGGCATGTGTCCTTTCATTATCTCTTTGTGGGCCCAGTATTTTTGCCATGTTATTTTTATCCTTCTATTTATTTCTTGTAAGTTGTTGTTCCAGTGAAATGAGATTTGTTTACCTAGGTATATGTAGGTATCTACATATTCTAGGTTTTCGATTCTTTTCTTTATAGGGTATTTTGAGGAGTTGGTCATCAATTTAGATTAAGATAATAAAGTAAGATTATGTCGTCACCAAAGCGCAAATGGCTTAGGTATTCGTCATTTATTAAAATACCAAGGTTTTTCCATTCAAATTTCTTGAATATCATCTCTAATACGGCAATAAAGAGCTTTGGGGATAAAGCTAGGGTCTTCTTGTTTTACGCCTCTTTTGATTTTTATTTCAGGACCTCTTGTTTCCAGGCCGACTCTGCTTATACTTCTCTCATTTAAGTTTTTTATTACATTACAGAAGATGCCGTGTATGTTACTTACCTTTAAAGCCTCCCATGTTGAGTTGTATGAAATAGAGTCAAATGCCTTCTGGTAGTCAAAAAAAGCTAAATAAAGAGGTCTTTGGAATTCTTTGTATTTCTCTATTAGGCTCTCTAGGGTTTGGATATGGTCAACGGTAGAGAATCCTCTACGAAAACCTGCTTGCTGTACAGGCTGATTGTTGTCTATTTTTAACATACATTGTGAGAATAGTTTGTAGAGACTCGGTAGAAGACTGATAGGGCGGTATTTACCAATGTCGTTTTGATCGCTTTTCTTATATTTATAATTATATTATATTCGATGTTGTCCATTGTTCGGGCACTCTCTCCTTTTTAATTATGGTATTGAATAGGATGGTTATTAAAGGTGTCAATAGAGTTTGTCACAATTTTAGTGCCGTTTGGTATACCGTCTGACCCTGGACTCTTGTCTGATTTCAGCCTATTTATTTCTCGGATATTTCTGTTGCGTTCCATTCAATGTTCGTTTTACTTTGAGGGTCGAAGGTTATGATTTCGGGTTTTTATTCTCTTTTTAGTCGTAGAGTTTGGCGCAGAAATTAGTTGCTATTTTTAGAATATTATATCTATTGGTTAAGGGTGTAGTGTTTTCCAGTAGCTTGGTATCCAGGTTTTGTGTAAACGGAGTTCTTTATATGCACGTTTGCAGCTACCACTAGTCCTCAAGTGTTTCTCTACTATACGATCTGTGATTTTTGTAGTATTTTCTAATACTTTTGTTAGTTTCTTTGTAGATAGAGCTCAGTATCACCTTAACTTTGTGGCTTTTTGATTTGAGGTTCTGTAGTTTATGACGTTGTTTAATGAGACTTAAAGTTTCCTCGAAAAGTATTGTGTTTAATGTACGTTTTTCTTTCTGTTTCTCTGTTTTCATGCTGTCAAATTTCAGGTACTTTTTATAATGAAGCCGACTCCATATCTTCCCTTTGTCTGTCTATTGTTGTAACATAACAGATTTCACTAACTTTTTCATTATTCAGATACTGATCCTAACTTATACGAGTATTATATTTAAATGCGATAGTGAATTTGTTTGTTGTACGCTTTCACGCTTAAACTGCTAAACAGACTTAGATGAATTCTGGTATAGAATTAGATGGTATAAAATTAGAAGTACCCTAGAGACGGTTATACTCTCTTTTTCTCGCGAAATCTGAAAGTGGGAGAAATAGGGGAATGTACTATATTTTGAAACTTTGTGTTGCGTCCGATTTGCTTTTAACTTTGCAGAAATATTGTTTACAACAAATAATAAAAGTCTAAATTTATTATTAAAGTTTGAAATGTGGTTGTGCAGATAATGTTACGTCTTCTCTTACGATGATTCTGTCAGTGGTTTTCGTAAGATGACAGTCGTTAAAAGTTACCAACTCGCACTGGGTCAGAGTCAATATGCTGTGCCGCTGTCCATAGAAGGCATGTGCCCTACAATGGGACGTTTATAGGTTGATGATGGTTTATGGCCCCGCCTCCCATGTGCCGTTGTCCATGTAGGAAAGCCTGTGCTTAGCATTGCAAAAATCATAAGATGATGACGATTCAGTAAAAATCATGACAAAATCAAAAGTGGCGAGTGGCAACCCTAACAATTTGGGGTAATGCGTCGGTGTGGCAACTACTCAATGCAACCCCAAATGCAATTGTGTACATTCGTGCGCGGATTGAGTTACAGCAAATGCTATGAAACATTTCAACGGTTTCGAAGAATAACGTCATATCTGCGAAACAACTTTTTCGCAGATATGACGTTATTCTTCGGGACCATTAATTTGCATCCATGCACCAGCATGGAAAGGCTATTACATGTCAAAGTAGATAGGTACGGCAGCGCTTTTCTACTAATTGGTGTTTATTATCTAACCGACCAATAGTGTGGTGCCGCGGCATAAGTCGCATAGGTATTAGTATGCATTAGGCTAAAATTTTAATGTACCTACATTTTAGAGGAGCTCGATGGCGCAGCGGCTAGCGCGTTCGGCTTGCGATCTTGCTCGCTAAGCAACTTTTGCAATGCCAGGTCGCTGGATGGGTGACCAAATTTAAAAACTCTCGAGCTTCTCCGTGTTTCGGAAGGCACGTTAAGCCGTTGGTCCCGGTTGTTGTCGTAAGATGGCAGCTGTTAAAACCCACCAACCCGCACTGGGCCAGCGTGGTGGGTTATGGCCCAATATCCCCACGTGCTATTGTTCACGTGGGAGGCCTGTGTGCAGCAGTGGGACGTTTATAGGCTGATGATGATGATGATGATGACATCTTATACACGTTTAAGTCTTTGCATAAGGTTGTAATTTATTTTATACTATTTTTTCGGTAAGTTGGCAGCTTGCACCACAGAACGTTTTATCTAATCCGTGGCTTGCACCAAATTGAGCACTAATTCTGCTAAGAAAATAGTCGTCTATCGTACACAGACTTGTACTGGTATACTCCTTGCTGTTAGACACAGGCTCTCCCCCGGTTGAGTTGGGCTTTAACCTACCACCCTGGAGGCCTATGTGGGTTGGTGAGCCAGACACACCGAATGACGGGCCGTTCGCTAGAACTAGAAGCTTTAAACGGACCTACGTTGTTCCTTGCATACGGAGACAAGAGGAGGCTACACCTTGGCTTTTTAACGCGATTGGAGTCCGTCGAAAACCTCATCCACCCTATCTTTAACATAACACAAGTGATACTTAGTTTTCAACATTCAGATTTTAACAAACATAGTAAGTATCTTTAAAAGACAATCATCGATGTAATTACTAAATCCTCTCGTAAAGTTTGTCAGTAATAACATTTAGCACAATAGTAGGTACTTAATTCCAACAGAATGCAATCAGTGTTCATAACTTTTTGTAATTGTTAATTGAATTTTAATATAGGTAATTGCTAATTGTATGGATGAAAAAATTCTGTATTTATTCACCGTTGATAATGTTTGTTTCAATGAGTTGGTTGCGCAAGACATTTAATTATGTAATTTAATATAGGAAAGACTTCATTCATAACTTACCTACGTCTTGTAAAATTTAATGAACCGCGATATTATTTCTAGCATCGTAATAATTAAAGTTGATGTCTATATTTTCTTAATATTACTATATTAAGTATATGACTGATGTCAACATGCTAAGATTCAGTAGAAGATTCACTCATACTTTCCTAAATGTATATAACCAGCGTAAAAAGTATTTTCACCAACAAAAACATAACTGACTCATCATGTGTGCGAAAGTCAATAAGTCCCAATATCAGCGATATAGCCAAATGTATTTAATTGTCAATTGCCGTCCCCCCACTCCCAAATGAGCAGTGAGTATCCCCTATTTGGTGAGCACTTGGCGTCGCTGGCCGGTCATCCCGCAAATTGCTCTTTCCCAACAAAATTGTCAATAAAACTCATCTGATTCGCAGTTAAACAAGCGAGCGACATTATTAATTTATGCGTTGTAATATGGCGCAAATGTTGGCGTTATCCCGTGTAAATTATTAATAGTGCTAGGGTAAAAATTAAGCTTAAATCGAATGGGTAGTTTCGGTCGTAACGTTCGTTTTATGTTTCTGTGTGTAGATTAATTTGCGCGCCCGTACCGTACGCTGTGACAATTCGCCGAATCTCCTTTATAGCAAATGTAAATGTTGTGCGCGTATGGACTTGTTAAAGGTTGATTAAGTGTTACAACACGATCTAATAATAAATTGATGAAGTCCGCGTTTAGTGAGCGCTTAATGCTCCAGTAAATATAATAAACACCAATTAGATTCAATCGAGGAAACGAAGAGAATTGAAAAAACTTAGTACGCGTCCATGCACCGCTGCGCCACTTATTCCGAATGATTTGAAGGAACAAACGTATCGCGCGCGGATTGCTCCCTTGTGATGTACCTCTAATATTGTCTTAAGAGAAAGCGATTACCCAAATCTGAAGAAGCTATTAATCCGGCTCGCTGCCCCCGAATGGCATCACAGTTTGTTTAATAAAATCGCGAATTTACATATCAAAACCTACAAAGGGGCATAATTGGACCCGATGACTTAGAAAACGTAGTGGGTGAGGCGGGCGCGCCACCCCCGAGAACAAACAAAGGAATTATACCCGCCTCAAGAAACTTTTAGCAATGGAAAGCGCCTTAACAAACAAACGCGTGTGTATCTAATGAAATTCCTATGGTTGCATAACATACCCGTGCGAGCGCGTAGCGTTATTAGCGGAATTATTTCTCGGGGCGAAATCTTTGAAGGCGCTTGCTCTTTCGGAAAAGTTGTTAAGAAAATGGGTTGAGATCTTTTCGGGAATTCATTAGTTCGTAACTATGCGGTATGTTGTGCGAGGCAACTAATTTATTAGGTAGGCGTAGCCGAGGGAACGAATGGGCAGCGAGCATTCGAAATCGTATCGGAACTGCCGAATCACGCCTCTTTGACGGCTGCCGACGCGACACGATTCGTTAGGAGACAAATGTTTGGATTCAATTCTAACATTTTTTCCGTGAGTAATTAGTGGCGGTAGCTTATTCCGCGTTCGGGTGCGACCTGCCGGTAGCCAACATTTTTTTCTAGCAAATTTAGTTTTCTTGTTCATTTTATTGACGTTTACGTGCAGCAATTAATTTGAACGCATATTTGCTTTAAATTCACCATTGGGTCACGGTAAAATAGTTAATTATTTGGATTTTAAACTTATTTCTTTATTTATTTCGAGTAGGTACTTTCATTTTTGACTAATTCAATGTATCTAATTTAAACCATTGTGCAAAATAACAAGCTAGCTAGGTTGCCCTTGATAGAACTTGTCTATCACCTAAGGCACTATAGTAGTCATATGTAGGTACGCATGATTTTCTTATAGTTATAACCTCATTATAGGTTTGTCAGTTAGTTCAAGGTTTTTCTTAACTAACTTAGTTTGGCTTTTTATATAAACTTACATGTATAAACAGTGTTTGAAACAAAACAAATTCTGGCTTGAAATTTCTCCTCTATGTTCTAGAAGAATTATTTAACCCGAGAAACCACCTCACTAATCAGTTAACTGCAAATCATTTCGGTGTTGCCAGTCGACGAAACGCGTAGCCAGCGATGCGGCCATCGGAATGTGACCACGACGAAACGGCCGTTGGCAGCCAACAGAAAAATGTTGTATCTTCGGATTTGGAGCCGTAACCATTGAGGTATCATAACTAGAGATGACACCACGGAGCAAGTCTTTCGCGGTTAGTTTCTGATTTGCTGGATTCCTGATTCGCCGGATTCTTGTTTCGCCGGATTCTTGTTTCGTCGGATTTAAATGGTGAAAGAAAACAATAGAAATATTGCGGCTTTACCTATCTATTAAATAAATGGCAGACATTTCGGTACATTAATAAAAATATTTCCGACGAAACAAAAATCCGGCGAAACAAGAATCCGGCGAAACAAGAATCCGGCGAATCAGAAACTAATCGTCTTCGAGCACTGAGTTGCCTGCCACAGTGATCAAGTGATCTAAATGATTGTGGAACTTGCCTCAAATCAGTACGCATAAAATTACTTCGCGTGTCATCTCTAGTTATAGTAACAAAATGGCCGTAACCGATCGCTTAGTGACACAACTCAAATTAGGTGGGCATTTGGACTGGGCCGCGATGGGAAAGCGCCGCAAAAAGGCGTACCTACTAGATAATAGATTTTTAAACAGTGTTTAAGGTGGGCAATGATAAAAAATAGCACCTCGGAATCGATTCGGCCACAGTTCGAACTGTAATGGTGGCTGAGAGATTTCGTCGGCGATTGGAATGATGGTAAGCAAAAAATTTTCGACAATTATCTTTTAGTTGTCACTTGTGAAAGGAGATTTGCTACTGTGCTGTTCATATTTTGTAATGGTACAAGGTTTGAATGTTTGTGTTCATTGAAGATTCCGGGTTTGGTACGCTTCCATCTTCGAGCTTTTCGTAACATACCGTCAGGAGATAGTGGTGCCCGATGTTATGCAAAAGCAATAGCTAAGGTTGACTGTTGACTGGCAGCATGCTGTAACTTTTGCCCCAATAAAAAAATATACATTTACAAGTACATCTTATTGTCCAATCGCTGCAGGACAAAGGCTTGCCAAACGCAGGTAATCACAAACCGATGCATCGAATCCGAAACACATTTGCCCGACCTGTGAATTGAAACGCGGAGCTTTGAATGAATTACAAAAAGAAAGTAAAATACTAGGTAGCAATGTGAATGGCGTCGCTGGCAAACAATAAAACGGAGAATGTGTCAGACGTCACGAGCGCCATCAATCGCCGGTATCGAGTGCGGCGGCGTCGCGATGAATTATCGAATCTATTAACTCGCGAGATTACTGGATTCCGTGCTCCGGACGCAGAGATTGGAACTTTTAGACAGGCTCAAACGAAATATAGATGCTTTTGCAAAAGAAAAACGAACGCAAGTTCTAATCGGCATCATTTAATAGATTGACATTTGCAAAAAAAATTACATACGCAACTTATTAAAAACAATCATTATTATTTATGCATTGATTGTTTGTATTGATTTTACAACAAGTAACTTTTTAAAGTAATTACCTTTTACACAAAACGAGATTTTTTTATTCGAAACTCATGCAAACTCAGTAGGTTCTTACCTAATTGTCAAAACATTTACTGACATTTTATGTCTCGTTATTTAAACTCGCATGAGTAGTCTTATACTAACGTTTACGTCAATACATAATTACTTAATTCAAAGATAATCCGATCCTGACTAGAAATACTAACCAACTATAACATAAAATGATTATGCATGCAGAAGATACATATCTGATAGTCCGTTCTTATCGAACTGTATGATTAAGTGTTGCATAACCAGGAAAATATTGCAACTTGAATTAACCGTTCTATAACATGTATTAAGGATTTCCGCGACGTGATGAGATTTTCTTAAATATACACTTACATCTCTAATATTACTTGTACTAATATCCATTTTTTGCTATATTCAAGAAGTTGATTGAAACTACTTAAAACAGAATCTAGTATGATTTATATGCAATCATTAGTTTTTTCTTAATTTACATATTCTTCAACGTTTAGGTATTTTTTTTAAATTTTGTCTTGTCTTCATATTCTTCGGTCTACTAAGCGCGAATCAAGCAGACAATTTGTACTAATTATAACGCGCGAATGGCGGCGACGCGATTAGCTTTCCACTCGGATCGAACGGGTTCACGGCCCGCTATGTTGGAATGGGAGTTTCCACCCACAGGCGGGCACTTTTCTTACAAGGCAACTGATTTAAATCTCTCAGTTATCTTCGACGATTACTTTGTTTATTAACATTTGTATACTGTTAATTAAAGAAGATTCTGCCATAACGTTTCAGCGAGTGCGATCTTACGACAACAACCAGGACCAATATAGTTTTCGA
This sequence comes from Scoparia ambigualis, assembly GCA_963921215.1. NCBI lineage: Eukaryota > Metazoa > Arthropoda > Insecta > Lepidoptera > Crambidae > Scoparia > Scoparia ambigualis. The sequence goes on along the minus strand of OY992502.1, from coordinate 23,073,997 downwards.
CAACGTGTTTTTTTCTAAAATTACAAATTATCTTATTTAATCACTACAAAATGCTTTACACAGCAAGAAAACCCGTTTATAGGTACTCCACAAATTTAATTTAAATTTATTGCATTCGCTGTCACCGACGTTCCTTACAAAACCTTATGCTCAAAGAAATCAAAGCAGCCATTTCAAGAAACTACCGCGTCGCCAGCACACGTGTGTGATTAAGTGCGGGTGTTAATTTACACGTGGCGAAACAAAAGCCGGTGACAACGGGCCAAGTGTCAATATCCTCGCTGAGAGTGCAGGCGGAGCACAAGACGCCCCTATACTGCACTAACCCACGACAGATAATGGCTCTCGACGCCTTGTGTGGGAATGTGGAAAACACACGCAGAGCTTTGAAAAACACTTTACATGATTAATTTCATTATCCATTGATGCAACGACTGTTGGAAAGATTGATTTGTCAAGTTATTAGTTACATAAACAGTGTGGAAAAAGAAGGCCGTGGTTGGAGGAGAAGTACCCTTAATATTGATGATGGCAAATTTTACTGAAAGGAAACATTCCTTTATTTTCAAACATAGTTCAAACTGCATTTAAAGATTTTTGAAAAATGACCTGCTTGAGCCCGGAATCGAACCGGTGAAACATGAAAAAAACAGCCTGTATTTTATGATACCAACCGAAAGAGTGGGCCAGCGTGGTGGGTTATGGCCCAATATTCCCACGTGCTATTGTTCACGTGGGTGGCCTGTACCCAGCAGTGGGACGTTTATAGGCTGATGATGATGATGATGATGAACCGAAAGAGTCATTCGTAAGGATCAATTTCTTTTAAACAACATACTATCATATTTTAAAGAAAGATCAAGAATAATATTTTTATTGCATAGCTTACTTACTACTTATCTAAAGAAAATAGTTCACGAATTGCTTAAAATGAGACCCATTTTCAAGTAGGCACAGACGTATTCTTCGACTGAATTCGTTAATTTTTCTTGCTTTCTTTAATTTAAGATACTATGTAGTTTAAAAGATATTGATCCTTATGAATTACCCTTTCGGTTTTGTATCATAAAATACAGGATGTTTTTCTTACATTTCACCGGTTTGATTTCTGGCTCAAGCAGGTAAATTTTCAAAAATCATTAAATGTGGATTTTTTTTTAAATGGAATGTTTCCTTTCAGTAAAATTTTCCATCATCAATATTAAGGGTACTTTTCCTCCAACCACGGTCTTTTTTTCCAGCCTGTAGGTATATTGATAAATGATACCATTTTAAAACACTATGAATCAGTTGCGTTTCTACTCGAATATTTACGTGTGCAAAACTCATAGTTTATGTTATAACTCATACAAAAGAAGGTATGTTAGTTAGGTTTATGAAGGAAGAATTTTTGGATTTCTTGACGGGGATGCGACATATACGCAGTTTTAAAGAAACATTTTGTGTTTGGTCGAATGTTACTGCGAAATAATGTTGGATTATTGACCGCTAAGTATTCATTGGCAAATAAAACAAACAGTGTAACGTCACTTTTTATATTTCCTCAAGAAGTAACTGTGAGGTCATGGTTACCATTCAACATTTCTATCACCACTCATTACCATCTATCATTAGTCCCTTAAACAAAGAAAATCTTATACACTATCTCTGTAACTTGGCTAAATGGGCAACGCCCTTAAAAGGCAAAAACAGCTCAATGAAGATGCTGATTCCAATAATAATCAATCGAACGGCAAAGTCGCGAAACCATAAATGCATTATTCTTCGTAACAACTCCATTGAAGTCCCCGAACAGACAAAGAACTTAAAGCATTCCGAAATAACAGCCCCATAAGAAACCTTTCAAAACTTATTAATGTCGATATTCCGACCCCTAAAGAGTTGCCAACACGAAATGGAATTATGCATTCCCCTAAAAGTCGCCATTAGAATTAGAGGCACAATTTATTCCGCACCGGAGCGTCTCCTTACGCCTTACGATGTTCTTGGGTCATCTTCGTTGCATTCATTTGTTTTATTTTGCGAAACAGTTAGTGTTTACTGGGTCATCTTCGTTGCGTTAATTTATTATATAGTGATTTCGATAAAAACGTACAATTTATTTCTTAAGAGGTGATTCTGAAGCCGATATTTATTTTTTGTGTGGTAACATTTTAATGCTTAATATAACATTAAAAATAATTTGATAGTTTACTAATGTTTATTTAATAAAATTATTTAAGATTATTGATTTGTAGACCAAGTGAAAACGTTTCAGTATGTTGTTTGCGACCGCCCGCCGACTTTATCCGCTTGAAAACTTTGTTCCATGATCTCGATGGAATGTTTAAAAATCCATTCTTAGTGGTTGTAGACACTTTAGGAGAAATCTACCAATTTGGAAGGCTTTATAGTTCCTTTTACATTTCATAATTAATCAGTGATATTTCACTTTCAAAATATTTAGGCATGCGACTTCACATTGTGATTGTTTTACCAACAACTTATCAAAGTTTAATCGCATTAAGATAAATGGTTTAAGAACGCATACGGGACAAATTGAGACCTTTGACATTTTGATATATTTAAAGGTAAACAAACACTTCAGTAACTCTGACAGGACTTGTAAAATAAATAATATAAAAAGGAACACCCAAAAAGATAATTCAATGAAATCGTCAAACTCAAAACTTGTAAAACAAACTTTAACAGCATTAGAGACATACAAACACATTAATTTATAGGCACCACAACAAACTTCTAAGTCTCCCGGACTTTGCCAACTTCTACATTAAGGCCGGGTCGAGCGAGCAATTACGGTTACATTTATTACACTGCCGTGCTGTTTGTTTGATTGCTTCCCCTTTTTATTTCCGTTACATTACCTTCGATATAGCTATAAATGTTTTGATATTTCTTTCCGGTAGCCATTAACTTTTCTGTTCCATCACAATATTTCTTTTTACCACAAAAGAGATCTGTATCAAGACTTCTGTTACATTCAACTAAGTATCATGTAATTAAAAATTAGGAGCAACATAAAGAACAACACGGTTTATTTTTAGATTGCAATCAACCTCCACATATGATTCAGTGCTTAATTTTCGCAACAATGTAATTACGGTATCCAATAAACATTTCAACAAAACAAGCATGCTGTCAAATAAATCCAGCAAATATTTTAATGGCCGCATGCATCGGCCTCTTTATTGGCGGTATAAAAGCATCCGCGTAAAACGCGAACCAACCCTTACATCCAGGACAAAGTCTCCTGCACTATAAAATAAATCTAGCAAGTTATCGTCCACAATAAACAGTCGCCGCGGAAGGCTATCGCCAATTCCCACGCAAAGTTGCTGTTAATAAAAGCAACAAAATTATATATTCAAGAGTTAGGAGGTGGTGGTGTGGTGTTAGGGCCTCTACGTGGTCCGAGTTACAATGCAAATTGCCGTGGAGGGGTGCGCCGATGCCCTCTAACTGTGCGACTCGCAAGATGGCCGACGTAATGGCGAAATGAAATTATTAAGCATTGTCTTGTGGAATCGGCCGCAGTCGACACCTGAGTCTCCAGCCCGAACGCTTAGCGTGGATATGCCGGGTTGCGGTATCCTCGACTTACACCTAGAAACTTTACTGAAATACACCTTTGAGCAAAGCTTTTGTGGACAAGATAATGCTTAAATTGAGTTTGATTTAATAAAAAAAACACTGTCAATTAAAAGTTTCGAAGAAGTTTACGAGAACAGTTCATTCGTAATCGTTGAATTAAAAAGCTTTGTACAGTTAAAGCCAGTAAATACTCTAATAATTTAAAAGTAAACGAATTCAAAGAAAGAATACAAAATGTGTTACGCATGGAGAGAAGTCCTCAAGAGCGGTCCCATTCCACCCATTCCCAACGGTAAGACATTACAACCCTCGACTGAAAGCTTTGTATTAAAATTTAAATCTACTTTGCAAAGTGTATTTTATACACGTGCTCGTGCAATTTTGATCGTTCATAAACCTTCAAATAGCTTCTATTATTACGCTTTACCTATGCGGTATTGGGTGTTACTCTCCCGTTCCCGACATTAGGACTAATGCCACTAAGAATATACTATGCATAACATTCATATATTATAGATGCCTTAATTACTCGTTTGCGGCGCACTTGAGGTTGGCGCGTTGATGTGCGTTTGTATATGTTTAAATATATGAATGCCTGATGTTGATATCTAGATAACCTGTGAATTTGTGTTAGTAGATATGGCAGACAACAAACGATTTGATTAGGAAAATTATAACAAATAATTTTAATCACTTATTTTGACTGTCTGTTTAGTTCATAAAATAAAATATAAAAATTTGTACTGTCTATACGTCAATACTTGATTAAAATATCTGGGGAGCTTCTGAAATCTTGTTATAAATAATGGCAGGCAAAAACAGATTTGATAATGACATTAAATACAAACAAATATTACATCACAGAAAAGCAGCTACATTCCATTGAAAGCAAACTCGTTCTTTCTTACCAAAAGTAAATTAATTTATAACTTAGCGCTGGCGAATGTTGCAGGAGCTCTTAGCCCGCCAAATTCTTGTTTAATCCAATGCATGCCCCGACCGTGTTTTTAATTTCACACAAAAAGCGTCCGAGTCGGTGATCAATCAAACCACCCGACTTTTTTTTCTACACTTCATTGCAATACACTTTCGCCTCTCTGTAACCGCTATAAATGTGCTTTTATTATTTTCGTTTGCGAAAAGGAAATGGATACGTTTTGAATTAAATTACTTTGATGGATTCCACTGGCGACTGTTCTTAATTACGATTATTATTGCAAAGTTTGAGGGTGATTCGTCGTAGGTTAATTTTGAAATTTTGTGCAATTATTCAAATTTTTTTTTTTTTTTTATATAAGAGGGAGGCAAACGAGCTGGCGGGTCACCTGATGGAGAGTAATCACCGCCGCCCATGGACACCCGCAAAACCAGAGGAATCGCAGAGGCGTTGCCGGCCTTTAAGGGAGGAATAGGTTTAAGGAAGGAATAGGAATTGGGAGGAGGGGGGGGGGGGGGGAGGGGGCCTCCGGAACCCTCACTGGTCGGACGATATTGAAGTTAAATTGTAGTTTTAAAGTGAACTTTTACAATACCTTGTCTTTTTTTTCGTATTTTATTTTGACAATTAATCGTTGAATCTTCTAACTTAGAAAATATTAAATTCTGTACAATAAACTAATAGATTTTTTGTAATTGTTACTTACACGTAATTAGTTGTAAAGGTTTTGTAAGAAAACATTGATTGGTGACTAAAAGCGAATAAAAAACAACATTTAATTTTTTTAAGGAAAACAATGTCTCGAATCTCGGTAGATCAGTTGGAAGACCACTCGCCCGGATTGCGAAAGGACATGGGTTCGATTCCCAACGAAGGCTACCGGAATTCTGAACTACTGAGGAACTTGCTATTTTATCTTTACATGCCGGAACACACAATGCTACAAACATTGATGTTATAGCGACATATTTAGATAAGATAAGATAGAAAGGAAAAAAAAGAGATGGTGGTAGCTATACAGACGGACTGAACAAGCCCTACCACCAACCTAACCGGGTACAAACAGGTACCCTCACTGGGAATCAAACCCGGGACCTCTGGGTCTTAACCAGAGGTTTAAACCACTAGACCACAGAGGCGGTTATCTTGTCTAAAATGATTTTGTTAATAACAGCTACGCAGACATGGTTTCCTTCTTCAAGTAGTCAACGAGAGATATTCATCGTACCAACGTTATTTTTTGCAGGCTAACTACATCTGCCTTGAACACCAAATCCATTTGTTCAGATAAAAAATACATTTCAAGGAGCGCGATTACGTACAAAAATTTTACTAAAACCACTTTTTACGGTCCAAAATCAGTTCCAAACGTCACGGTACAATGTCACATGGTCTTTTAATAGTATTTGAAAGGAATGAGGTGACTTTTTTCTACTTCACAGATAAGATTAGTCTTTGCTCGACGCCGGCAATCTGCACTAAATCCTATTTGGAAAACACGCAACAGTGGTTTTTGAGGAGCTCTCGAAATGCTCCGACGCCCACGCAGCAGCACAAAAGTTTCACGTGACGATTTTTTTGTAGCTTTTGTGCGATGTTGCCTATAAGAGTAAACTTTAAGATGTAAGATGCGTTATCCGCTAATCTGTATGTAATTGAATTTTGTATGTGGCATTGAAAGAGCTTTTTGGGGACAAAAAAGATAGATTCTTTGGGGTACATTTTTTTTGACATATAAGAATGTATTTTGGAAATATTTATTTTCTTCATGTCTTTTGTCAAACCCTAATTTGTGTTCTACGTCATACATGCATGCTTTAAACTAACAATCCATTCATACATTATATGGTGACAAACTACTAAAACTTACCCAAACGCTAGTGTTATTTATTACTTGCCATTATTCAATTTAAATGTTATTTCAAACATTTTAGTTATTTTGTTTAATTATTTAGCTTTTATTATCTATTTTAATTTGTTTTACTACTAACAAAAAATTTATTCCACTGTCCTAAACTTCCAGTCAAGTTCTGCAATTACTTCGAGCATGTGACTAGGCGCTGGCTGGCCGGTTTTTCACAAACCGTAGAAGCAACAGTAACACATACTGAACAAACAAAGAAACACATTACAAAGCCATAAAGCAAGCAACAAAGGCACCGACGAATACGTGTTGAAACTGATCCATCATGTCTCCTTTTTAAATAACAAAAAAAAACTCATACGACGTAGTACACAACAGATGTTTTATCAAAAAAAAGCCGACCCCATCGACCCCGTCCTGTAGAACGCCAGCTATAATTTCTATTAAAATAACTGTAATTTACCAAATTACCTTTCTATCGGAGACGTTTAAATGCAAATTTTTGTATTCTGATATATTAATGCGGTCGTCAGTTTTGACAAATTGGTGATGTTGACTGTCAAAAAATTAATTTTATTTTAATAATTGTTCATCCGCTTTTTGACGGGTGTTTACACTTTAGAGGATACATAATTATAGAACAAAACTAACGAAATAATATGAATCCTTTCCTATGATAAAATGTGTTTGTGTAGTAAATAAACACAAAAATAGGGACAAGTAAACTAATAACGTTGTTCACTTAAAAGCGTACTCAATTTTATCGGAACTCGCATCGATACATATGAAATACAACCATCAATATCGGAAAGTAAACATAATATCGACTAATAAAGAGTCAGCATATCAACATGCAAAATTCCAATTAGATTCAGAACATATGATTGTGATAAACCGACAGTTATTGTACTGGCTTATCTGCGTAATTAGAAAGGAACTAAGCTGTAACCATTTCTATTTATAATGGGAAACTACGAGTGCTGTACAATCATAATAATAGATAGTGGGTAAAAGCTGACGTATTAGTGATTTTGATGGGAACCATTGGTTGGTATCTGCTGTTTGGCGTCACGCAGGTTAGCAACCAGGAAAAACCGAAAATTATTGTTTCATTTTTAAGAAGAGTAATTAGATTAAACGAAGGTTTTATTTAAGATGTTTCAATGTTAAACAGGTTTTAACTGTAATACTATATCCTGATAGGTGACAGATACTCGTTTAAATGTGCGATCAAATACTTTTCCGGTAGTGGTGAAACTAGGCATTAATTAACTAACAAGAGACTAACTGTTCAGAATTCTACTAAACAAAATTGAAGCACTTTAATTTGACAAATGAAAGGCTCACAGAAGTCCAAAAAGTATAGTAGGTACCCAGTAATAATGCACAGTCAACCAGATGCTCACGTCACGTAACTGTCTTTGGCACTTAAGCAAATAATCCATAACATAAATTGTTGAAATATAAATGAGCAGTGCCGAGTGTAGCACAGGGACTAAGGGTAATGGTTGCGGTCGTTAACAAAGACATTCAAAAAATTATCCGCCGCGGAATCGGGTACTTTGCACCCGCCGCGGATTCGTCATAAGGGAATGCGCCATCAAATATTCAATTTTAAAACACCCGCTAAAAGCGAAACGTCATCGTCTACGCAAACGCAGCTGGGACTTGACTGTTTAGAAATTTCCCTACAGATGGGACACGCACTCAACCAGGAAAGATAAGAAATTGCATTAGCAAAAGTGAAACACATAAATGAGCACGGCAAAAACAACGTCTCAGATGAGTCGAATTACTCGTAAACGGCCCTGGGGTGTGTCGATGACGACGCAAAGCGATTCATGTTCCATGGAAATTATTCTGTCAAGAACAAGAAAATAGCACACGGAGTAGGAAAAATTTCATTAGCGCCAATCAAAATGACGAGGTCCAAAATGAAGCTCGCAAAGAGAGTCGTAATCACGGAGTTCAGTAGGCACCCCCTCAACGTGAGGTCTTATTAAAGGAATAATATTTACAAAACGAGACGCCTCAGAAATCCCCAAATTAAGATCTCGCCGAAACCCGCCCAACTTCCACAAAGTGGAATCATTAAATTAAAAATGTAAACTTTTCTCTTAGCAAGGTAATGGGCATCCCGATGTAGATAAATAGATGGAATAGCTGCAAAAAGGAGCATTTTCCTGTTCATTAAATTTTTCCTTCGCTTTTTTTATTTCGACCCCTGGTGCTAATTTTGTTGGAATTCACGCCCCTCAGCCCCTCCCGCTGGGACTCAATCACAGAAATTTTATATCCGGAATTAAATAAGTACCCGACAGTATTACGGACCAAATTTAATATGAGCTTATTTGCAGACGAGTATCTTTGTTAATTAATCGGATACTGTTATTGAATTTAAAAATGTCTGATGTTTACTTATGCCGTCGACAAGGTTCGAGTTTGCTGCCGTCCTATTTGTAAACTTGGTAGCAGCAAAATCTTCATCAGGCCTCGAAATATTCTCATCAGCGGCAACTTATTTCCGAGGGCGGTTTGTGTTAGTAACTCGATTGTCTATAAGATCGAGCTGCGGATCCGTCGTGGAAACGTCAGCGAGCTCGGTAGCAAATGCAATTACAGCTGCTAATATGCCGTCTGCGACCGACGCCGCCGCGCCCGCCGCCCTATAACTGTTTACGGAGGACCACTTACAACTTAGTTATTTCACTTACACCTGACTTTCAATTAGTGACATCAAACTTGAAACCAACAGATTTTGAACGTCGTCTCTTCAGAAATTTGTATAGTACGATTATTTTATTAAAAGGCCAAGTTGAACGATCCGTTGCCGAAACATTTTTCTGCTAATCAGAAAATGTTTGTACCAAACGAAACGCTAATATACCATGTTGATAGCCAAATAACTTCCGCTTGGGCATGATATCGAATTCCCTTATACGATATTGATTGGTGCAAATAAGGAAATCGAATAATTCAATGTCCGCCCCTCATTTGTTTCCCGCTCCCCCACAGCAGAGATGAAGAAATTCTTTCTGAGTTTTCGATTACTTGTCCAATTAATTTTATAGATTCATTTGTCTTAGACGCTTTGAAATATTTGCTTTTTGAATATTGAACGCCTTAGTCGATATCGTAGCAGCTCGTATTTTTGCAACTGTCGTGTCGGTCCTTAGCTTATTGGGGTGAATAAAATTTTTTACTGGTTATGCACATTTTGAGTGCATTACCGCTCGATTGTTTGCTGTGTTCACTCTTGGGGCTCGGGGCCATGGAGGGACAGGAACAGGAGAGGATGGAAGTTGGGGCATCACGAGAGGGAAAGTACACGTTCCGTTTGCCATCACGCCTGCTTGCGCAACTGGGTGAGTGCGGTGGGCGGCTGGCCAACGCACCGGCCACTTGTGACGTAATTGGCAGGGGGGCTCATTTAACACGAGAATGTTCACATGCTGCGCGCGTTAGCACCTCTGTGGGATCATCATAGGCAATGATTATTAATTATAATATATAATCCTTCTACTAGTTACGATAACAAAAATTATAAATGACAACGTGTGTTTGTATATCCTTCGCTCAAGCAGATTCGATTAGCTATTTGATTAATATTGGCTGCTTTTTATCCCGGTTAAGTAAATACAGTGTCCCCGTCCGAAGCACGCGATACTTTTTATGACATATTGTAAGTATTTCACGCAGCCAGAGCAGCTAGTGGAATTTTAACATAAAGCAGTTAATCATGAGTCGATAATTCCGGGCTTAGGTCCAACTCCAAACTTATTGCCACTTGCAAATGATTACTAGTTGTAAACATTAGACATAAAACAGGAGAACATTATTGGAGCTGCTTAACTTGTTTACTATTTCATTAAACATTATATTAACAACAGTCACATAGTAACTTTTATTATTATCACACCAACCTTCAATTATTTTTAACAGTGACCACTAGCTATAAATCAATTTTATTGTCTACGACGTTAGGACCAATCACAATTGAATACTACAATAGTGTGTCCGATTATTTCATTAACTACCAAACAAGGACATCGTTGGCCATTCGATTTAAAACTCTATTTCCTATGACATAAACAAAAAACGGTGTTCATTCGTAACGCATGATGATGCTACTAGTGCTAATCTTTGGATATTATACTTTATTTCTATGTCTGTAGAGTCGTAGTGAACAAGTAGACAATGTTTTGTAAAAGATAAAGTAATGAGTGGTTTGACAAGGTGTTAAGAGAATACCTATTGTTCAAATCAGCGTGAGCGGGGGCACAGGGCGGCGAGATCAAAGCCCAAATCCGATTGACATTGAGATATGACCACACCTAATATTCGTTTTTTTTCGAAGGATTTAAATGACTTGTGTTTTATCATCAGCGACTTAATATAGGTATATATTTTTTAATAGTATCAAAGTTTAAAGCGAATGACTTCATTCAATTTAACAATGTCAATTGCCAAACCTTTCGAGTCTGATAAGGTGTTTAATATTATTCATGTCTATACTATGGCTAAATTCGATAAAGAATGTTTGTAAACAAATTCTTTGTGCAAATAAGTATCTATCTAACCCCTCGGATTTTTACTTTTTCTTTAGAGAGATTCACGGGAAAACCAATGAAACAGGTGTCTTTTTATGAAAATACAATAAAAACTTGAGTGACACTAGATATTTACACAAAAAATAAAGATTTTTGAATTTTTGACTCCATTTGATGCAAAATTAACAGCAAATCTTTTGAGGATGACATACATACACGCATATAAACACGACTATTATCCCCGAAGGGGTGATAGATAGTAATAAAGACAGCAAAAGCAGCGTGACAGGTGGTGAGCCTATCGCCGCTATATGCTGTTGGATGTACGTGCAGTATTTAGTCCGTTAGTCGCCTTTTACGACACCCAAGGGAAGGAGGGGGTGGTAGCATCCTTTCACCGCTACACTACACGGTTAAGGATGACATTTGGTCTATTCATGTCATTCTATTCTAATTATTAATTTGGTACCACTAACTGTAACTAAACAGCTACAGAAGTGAACTGTCCAGTAAATAATATCCACTGCCACAAAGGGAATGCGGTGTTGAAGTTAAATATAACAGACGGACACCTCCATTGATTTCACATGCACGCCCCGATGGAGGCGTATCTTCCACTTGGTCGACTGTGGACTAATCTGCATTGACTAGCTTACTAGTCAGAAATATGAGACCGTTGGCACTAGTTTCTTGAATTTAGATTTGGCTACATTTTGCTTGCATAGCATTTTGCTATATATACAGTGTATACAGTTAGTATTTCAGTTCCATCTCGTTCGTTAGGTCTTTATCACCGTCAGTACTGACAGAGTGCACATTGGTTACTTGACTTATCCTGTCACAAAAGTCAAGAAACCATTTTTTTTCTTCTTCTATTTTAAATCTAACGCAAACTAAATAACTGTTAATTTTTGATTAATTAAATTACGCTTATATATTAATTTGTTAATTTCGTATGTCAACACTAAACTACCTACGCGTTTCCGTCTGTGTATTTTTAAAGCCGAGGCACCGAATAGGTAAGTACCTTGTGCATTCTGAAAATAAACGCATAAGTAACCACGGATGTCACAGAGCGAACGCGCCGCGCCCGGTCCCCCGGACCCTTTGCAAAATCATTTCTATTCCATTTTCCAAAGTGAAAATTGCCCACCGCCGGTCAAAGGGTTAACGATTTAGTGTTTATTTGAATTCCGCCTTTGTTAGTTTAAAAGGCGTTAGAATGTAAACTGATCCTTTGTTGTGATTGCAGTACGCTTCGGCCGGAACAGTCGCTTTGAGATGCCTTTGTTTACAGTCGCAGGTAACTAGGTTGGGGGAGGGTTTCCCTTTAATCTGACGACTGATTTCTGATTGTAACTCTTTTGGCATTAAACATTTTTTAATATTCACTAAGAAAGTTGTTGAGAGACAGTCATCATTCTTTAGTTTTTTTGGGTCTGTTTCAAAATATTGCATTAGTATAGTATTTTTTTCACTAGACCTGGCACTGTTTATAGCCCGACTTTTATTTTTAAACAGATATTAGTCTTAACATACCTACATGCATTTGTGTTTCTATTAGTGGTGTATTAAAAGGACAATACATTTATTCAATTCCTTGAAAACAAAAATGTAAAAAGAGAATTGTAAGCTTTTGGTGCCCCCCGTCGTCGAAAGGATTATTCCACAACACATTAAAATGTTTATCTTGATGCACTTAAAAGTTATACTGTTCTGGATTATAAAAATGTCGTGCCGCTTGTTTTTACTTTTTGGAATGATCTTGTCAAAGCGTATTTATTAATCAAAGTTAAAAGATCGCGTACAGTTAAAATTGTCCAAATTAAAACGTAACACTATTTCAATTAGTTTGATGACATAGAATAATAACGCATAGAACGATAGTCTCGTATTAGAAAACTGTCATGGCGTGAGGCAAGGAAAAAATGGATGTAGGAGTAAGTTACGCGTACTATCTCGGCGACACGCACAGAAGTATACAAGTAATGTTGCTAGAAGAATGAGATTTGCCCCAAAAGTAAGGAAATTGGAACTGTTGATAGATAGATAAGTTTAGATTATTAGTAATGACGCGGGCCGTTTCGGTACCAGCCAGTATGGCTTGGTTTTACTGGCCTCATAATTATATCGTCCATGTTCTCGCTTTCTATGCGTTATTATTATAAGTTTGATGATATCCCCAAAAACATGCAAATTCTATTTTTTTTTTAAATATCCAGATGTGAAACGATTGTATGCGAGAGAGACCACTCAAGATCGGCAATATCATCGAAACGGACGAGCGGCGCATTCGGCTTTGTGCTCCTTTATGCGTACCACAGCATGGCACCATTCGTCAATGAGGTCGCGCGGTGGGGAGCCCACGGTAGCTCCCGAGCTTCTTTTTGTTGGGCCAACGTTTTATCAAACATTTTAATGGCCGGCTTTATGACGCTAACAAAAGAAGCGTGCCAACAGAGGCGTTAAATCCTTTACGATTTGATGATGATCACGCGTTTGTCATTGGAGCGATTTCGGGTCTCATTATCGGTGGTGCGTTAACTCCGCAGACAGATGTAGAAATTAGCCGCCGTGAGAGTGTACAGAGTGTTGTACACACGCTAGTTATTGCGAAATGCTCCAGTGTTGCGCCGGGATATTGCAGTTATGTTCTTATTTAAGGGCAGTTGACACAACAACGAAAAGAGGCATTTGAAACTTACCCAAAACATGTTTATATAGATGTGGATTGAGAAATAGAGAAATAAATAAACCACACAACCATGCTTATACAACTACACATAAACAACTAACGCATTCAAATTATCTACTTATTACTCTGTAAATTTATCTGTGATTTGGTCGGGAATTCAACTTTTTTATAGGCTAGGGTATAACCTGGAACCAAAACAACGACAACTAACATTTCACCCACAAATAATACAGTAAAATAATCACACCACTGAACATAGGCAATCGAAACTTTAAAAATTATTCAAGGTCCAATCAAGCATTCAAATGAAAATTATCGAATGATATCTCAGAGATGAAACTTCGATAGCAAATGAAATGGGACCTACCTGGCAGGGATCACATGGAATTAGGCTTAATGGAAATAATAAATATCCAAAAAAAAGAAAGAAACACACCAATAAGCAAAATTTTGTTGGAAAAATAATACTGTTCTTAATAATCCTGCGTTGCAAGTGTGTTGTGTTGTCTTCCAGGCTACCCCTTTGCCTCGAGCGACCGGCTGAGCGGCCGAGCCCGCCCGATCTTTTCCGAACGTAACCGAACCCGGCCGAACGAAACCGAACGCGCGGCGCGAGCGACTTAGCGACATACCTGTCTGGCGCTTTCATTGACAGGCACCTGAAATGAAGAAAAAAATCGATCCAATTCGTTGAATATTTAAAAAAATTCAAAATTTTGATTTGCTGAACATGTATAGGTAGTATAAGTAACACAGATAAATTTACATGCAATTCGTCTAAACGCATAGGAAAACGTAAGTACAACAAGGAAAATGTTTATAGAAACCGCTCTGATACAATACTTGTACTCTTGTGAAAAAGAAATGTGTGTAACATAAATAACGGTCTCAAATCAATCGTCCAAAAAACACGAACCCTTATAAATGATAGAGTCAACAGAACACAATATAAAAATGAAAAGTAAACACGATGAAAAAGGATAAACATTAATGTGGCAAAAACAGTTAAAAACAACATTGCAAGATGAATTAGGACAGTTGTTAAAATACGGGGTAACGTCGCTCGGCGGTATTGAGCGCGCGCACGCAACCTCTCTCTGTTTGCATTCACACACTGGTGCGCTACAACGGTTCATCATTCCATATATCAAATTAAGACTAACAATATATTTATTGGCAGATAGACAAAAACATACGCATTCATTTCTATTTCAGAACAATAACAAATCATTTCACTCAGCGCTCATGGCATGTTCATTTAAAAATGTAATGTTATTTAGCAAATTGTAATTGCTAGCAACGATTTTGCACATATTAAGGTGAATCTGTGTGGTCTAATAGTTACTCCATCCAGTATAAGACGCAGACATTCTAACAATACACTTCGTTATACAAATACTTATGTTTTAGTTAATTATGAGACTAGTTTCACAAAACTAAAGAAAGATGAGAAGTAGGTACTTATTTCTATTTTAATTGTTACTTATGTAAGATTTTATGTTAATTTATAATTTGCAACATTTTTAGATTTATTTAAATAGCCAGTTCTATGAAGAACCGTCTATCTGAATATACCTTTATTACTTTCCATCAGTTAAGGTGAAAACCAAGAGATTCTTCCTTTAGGAATTAAAATTTAAAAGATCGTGGCATAATGTGTTCATTAAATTTTTCTAATCATAGTTCAAACTATAACTTAACGGCACTTAACTCTGGTACTTAACAGAAACATCGGATTATTTCTACTTAATTACTTGATGAAATCATTCGTTCAACCACGGAATGGAATTGACCAAATGCCCAATAATAAAATGCGATTATTATTTAGTAAACCCTCTTCCCAACGGATGAATTTATTAGGTTATTACCGGACGAGGTCACGCAAACGAAATCGTAAAATTAACCAAAATCAATTCCGTCAAATTGAATTCAATCCCCTTAATACATTCCCTTAATAACAAGACACTCTAATATAACATGCGAGTACGTGCACACAACAGCAATGTTTTAAGAAATTACATCGTCGCACTCAAGTAGGTAAGTCGTAGAAACGCTAATATTAATTAGTTCTATTGGAACAGAACTGGCAATAAAAAGTGCAATGAATAAACTGACCGGTCTAACGGTTCAGATAATACATTTCACTTCGCGTGTGAACAAACGCCGATGACTATCGTTTTGTGCTATTTTGACATAAATATAGTTCTCGTAGATATTATAATCCACGGCACTTACCGTCGCACACACGCAACGGAATCAACTCACCTACTCGAAAAAACCAATCTATCAATATTAGAACACAAAAAAATATGCAAGTCAGTTAATAATCCCGAATCGGCAATCGACAATGGAAATAAAGTCACAGTCACTTTTTTAATAATGGCAACTCGGTTTTTCTTTTTATTGCCACCCTAGGTACGTTTGACATTTGAACCGGCTGATGACTCGGCCGCCATGATTGATCGTCGCGACCCAGTAAATGAGTGCAATTTAGTGTTTATTTTCCCTTCTATTCAATGTATGTTATTGTTAACTGCATAAAATGTGACTCTTGTAGCTTTAGGCATTTTCATGTTTCTTTTACACCGCCAACAACCTTTAATAAGCATTCGACTTTCCGATACTAATAATAAAAATCATATTTACATACAAATTAACTGTTGAACTGTGACTGGTAATCATTTGTCAATCTGTAGTGTCATTGGAATCCCACAGAAACATCGAAGACGGAGCGTTTACTGAAAACTGGTTTAACACATCATCGGCATAAGGTTGAAATTGAATATTTTGTGCAGTCTTCTTTGACAAGTTGTCTTAAAACTTGCGATTGAAGTTACACCTCTATTGTCTTAGGCCCACGTCTCAAATTTCCATCGTTGTTTTCTTCTGTAAGGACGGAGAAAATGAGTGACTGCACACAATTTATCATCGGACCAAGTATCCGCCCAAACCGTAACTAATCACTAGTAAATAAATTGACCACAAACATTCCGGTCCATTTCTTTTGATTTGGAATCGAAAAATTTCGATATTAATACTTTTTTGTCTCAAGTAACCGACTTTGCTGATTTGGATTAGTGGTGCTTTCCTTCACTCCACTTTTCAAAAATCACACATCGTAAGAAATCTTAGCGAGATCAATTATTTAAACTCTGCATAAATTCTATAATACCTATTATTACATACACATAATCACGACTATTATCCCTGAGGGGTTAGTCAGAGACTAGACAATGAGGACAGCAAAAGCAGTTCTCTACCATAGTCTATTTTCACCAAATTGCGACTGCACATACATGTGCTCAGTGTGACAGGTGGTGAGCCCAATCGCCGTTTTATGCTGTTGGATGTATGTGCAGTCTTTAGTCTTTTAGTTGCCTTTTACGACACTCAAGGGGAGAGAGGGGGTGGTAGTATTCTTTTACCGCTACGCGACACAGTTAATATTATTCGTTAACTTAATGGACAGTCATTTAAATCTTTTGCGGTCTATTGTACCAGGTACTTGCATCACACCGACCGCAGTACGAAGTTGCATCATATCATAAATTATGTTTGACAGCTTCTGGGATTAGATCAATACGACCTAGGCTAAACGTCCAATTGGTCACAATACGCCAGGAAGTGGGGGTCTAGCAGCCTATTTAACCAAACTAATTCTCTTTTTATCAGTAGGTATACCTACCTATTACTGACTACTATAGAACATGGTCTATATTGCTATATCTTTGGATTCGTTCCCAAACAATTGGTGTTATAAAAAATGTGAGTCTCGATTTTAATATACTTGAATAAAGGTAACTAGTTTAAAAGTAAAAGTAGAAACAATTTTTTAGTAAATTTTTGTGAAATGATTATAATTTTTATTCTATACCATATTCTTAAGTATCTACACGCTTTACTTGTATTATTTTAAACAATGTTTTAAAATGAATATGAAAGTTAATCCTTTTGTCTGTATATCAACAATTTCACTCAATAAACATAAAGAAAAGAAGAATAACGCTCGCCTCAATTGATCACTTCGGAAAAAAATTATTATGTCAAAATACAATTAAGCAGAATGGCGGAACCCTTCCAAGGCACCTGCCCTCCAAAGCAAACAAACTTCTGAAACGACTTTACCAACATTTTTGGCAAAAATAATTGCGATTTTATCCCCCGGAGGGCATTAATCTCCCTTCACCTGTGATTCGACTAGAAAACGGAACAATTAGTACATTCCTCTTACTTAAAAAAGGATTTGTGTACACCTTGGGGTGAGCCTCCACATAATTTGTGATACGATGAAAATATTTTCTATCCAAAACATTTCATTTAGTTGTTTTGCATGGTAATTAACTTCTTGTAAAAACTTCTTGAATGGAGTTAAATTACCTCATACAAATTATGCAAATTAATTTTGAGAGTTCAAAAGCTTATACTGCCTAACACACGAGCCGGTAAATTAAGATAACAATAAAAAGAACTTGTACCGGCCGTGACCATTACGCAGTAATTATGGTATTTACTATGGTAATATTGAGTCGGATCTTTTCAGAGGTGCGTGTAGTACGGCGAACTAGTCGCCGCAAAATTGCTGTGTAATTTAATAATGTCAGTGCGCGTGGAAACTCTACGGACCAATTTAAATGGGCAACAAAAAAACACAACCAACTATTTTACATTTGCAACAAATTTGCCGACATTAAGTTAATTACCGCGCGCATAGATACAAAATGCTGATGACATTTTTAAGGCATCCACAATTAATCATTGGAGCGAGCATGCGCTATTTGCTTCGAGCACGCATCCAACATCTTAAAGTGGATGTTTCATCGCTATTATCAAACATCTTTCACGGTGGAGTACGTCCTTTATTTTCTCATAATAACACCCAAAGAATTATTACTTCTGAATCGTCTTAAGTCCTTGCGCAGTGCTTGTAATCCCGAGAGTTGAGATTAAAATGTTTGCCCACCGCTAATTAAAAGGGAAACTTTTTTGCCTCGATGATTAATTGAAACAGTTGCGATGCCACGTTACAATGGTATAACATTGTTGCTACTGAAGTTTTATTATTTAGAAAGAAGTTTTTTTGTGTTGTGGCCTATAAATAAATGCGGCGAACCAGTTGAATTGGAAGTGTTGAAACGCCTTACGGAGGCACCTGCTCAGCGAAAGGGTTTGTGACACTGACCTTTTTGCTTGATACTAGACAATAAACATTAAAGTTCTCTTTTTTACTTAATATGTACGCTAATACCACGATAAACACATAATAATTACTCTTTAAATATTACGCAAAGTATAAGCAGTAAATACTAGTGACATACTTACTTACTTCTATGTCACATGAAAAATCGTAAACATGTCAACGTAGGTAGTACCCAATAATTACAGTTATTATAACTGAGTGCATTATGAAATATAGCGTAATTCGAAACACACCTTTTTACAGTCTCTAGTGAACATACGAAGGTGTGTCACCAATTAAAAGATGTAAGTATTTAATAAATAAATCTACAATTATAGAATATGATCTTGATATCAACTCAGTGCAAAATATACAGAGATGCAATTCGCCCTTAGCCAGCAAGCCAGAATAAAGGCAACAGAAGCGATTAGCCTAAGGCAACCAGTGCGTGGTCACGATTTATTACGGACAAACCTAATTAAATTGGCTATTTCTAAACTGTTGACGCAGTAAACAAGCACCTTGAGGCAGCGCGAAAAGGTACAAACTCCTGCGACAAGTATTTCTGCAAGTGAAGCCTTAAGCTGGCTGACTGGAGGCTCAGCACAGCACAGTCCGTACTGTTTAAGGAAGATACTTGTCTAGAATGCAGAACCAGTTACATCGAAAATGATTGGAAGCTGGCTAGCTAGGTCGTCTCTTCTATCTTTCAATGTTTTCTTTGACAGCCGTCTGACAAGCGAAATAACGTGTAATATCCTTCAAAAATAGGTATATTACATATGGATTATATTACTTTAATTTAAAATAAATATTCAGAAATTTACACTCCGGGAAAAAAACGCGCAGATAATAAAAATAGAGTAAAAGTACAGGTAAACTTATTTTAATAATAAAAGCTCTGGACGAATTGAGATCCTCCTCCTTTTTTAATCGGTTATAAATAGTGACTTGTATCAAAGTACTTCTGACAACAACAAAATAGCAACTCATTTCGTATTAATTTTGATGAATTACTATTTATGTACAAAAACTATATACATAATTGAAATACACATTTTTATAAATCACTCAAGTAATTATTACTTTATAAGTAAGTAACTATATATTTAATTTTAGTGCCTTTCCTATCATACTTGCTGCCTTTTGTAGACTCATTCGGAGACTTAATATAAAACATTGTTTAAACTTTAAAACCCTATGAAGTAGTACACTACATGAAATAATGAATATTTACGACTTGCGACTTAAAAACGAAACATATACCACAAATACCTGGCATAATAAAGACTTTACTTCACCACCACACAATATCAAAACGAAGTAACCAGACAAAGTAAATTTTAGACCGTCACACGCGCTGATAGTGTCTAAATGGGCATCATAAACAAAGAATTACGTTGTTATAAGAACTGCAACAATTTCTGACCGTACTAAGTTGGCTGAATCACGCGAGCGGAGGTACGCAAGTAAAAACGATGCATCGACCAATTATATCTATTTAATGCGCTAATATTTGTACTATTGTTAGGATAAAACGAAATAAATCATGAAAATTGTTTCATAAATGTGTTAATACAAACGCTACACAACTCTCGTGAACTTTGGCTTCTAACCCATTCCAAAAATGCTCCCATTCCACTAGTTTTTTAAGTCGGCAATAACTATCCTGACACTGAGAATTTTTTAATTAGTACTTAAATACCTAGAGAATTATCCAAAAAAAATCAATGCCATGGTATATTTTACATTGAAGATCACCGGTTACTCCGATATATCACAAGTGTTATCTTATTCCATACAGTAACTAGTGCGTAGGTACTTACGTATTGGAAAAAAAATCACAGATTTCGCAGTCCCCGCAAGAATCGGAGCATTGAAAATGAATACAATTTTAATATTACATTACAAGTTAAATAATAAGATTTTTTTATTTTTCTAAAATTACATAACTACATTACTTACTATTTGTAATCTGTCGAATTAAAACACTGCACAACACAGAGAAAAACATTTTTTTTTCTTTTACAATCTATGTGAAATTCATCGGGCGCCTTGGCGATGAATGAATTTCACTTCGAGATGTTCGAAATTTCAACTCGAATGCACTTCACGCCTGCATCCTCATCTTTTAACACCAATACCATGACGATCGGTCAATAATCATAAAAGCTACGTAACTTTTACATGCGGAAATACCTACCCGTTTTTCTATAATTCCAAATCTAAAGGGACCATCTACAGGTCACAATTATTAACCGATTTTAAAAAATTTTTCGCCATTTGGTAGCTAAACATAGGACCCTTTTTTCATTTTTTCTTTTAAGACTGTTTTTCCGAAATATTTACAATTTAGTAAACAAACACCGAAACTCCGATTTTCAAAATTCAAACACTCAGACGTGTCTCAATAAATTCCTTTTTCTCTTGGTACTATTTCCATCTCGATCCTCCCAAAATCCTCGGTCGGAGCTATGGCCAAAAATACGTCTCAGGCGATTTGCATCTGATAACCATTTTCAATGGTAAAATATGCCTCTACACCTGACTAAAAAGATGTTGGCCTCAATTGAAATTGTCAATAATCATTTACTTCACAGACAGATTTATAATTACCATTTGTTTACCTAATAGGAATAAATTTAACTTTGATATCATTTTACATAAAAGTATAATTTTAAACACCTATGTGTACACACCAAAAATTGCAATAGGTATATTGGCGCTTTTTGTCTGCGCAACAAAAGTAGCTCGAAAACGTTCGTTAAATGTAAAATACAGGGAGCTAATAAACATAAGCAAAGCAGTCTGTTGCCAAAGCAATTTGAAATAGTTCCGGTGATTTGCTGACACTCGGCCACTTCCCGACTGCATGCATCACTCGGACGATTCACAATTAAGGCATCACCACACTGCGAGGGGAGAATTGTATAATTTGTATAATTCAGAAAGTCGTGATTTACCTAAAAGGTTCCATATTTTGCCCCCAAATTTACAAAGTATTACGTTCTATAATAATTCGACTTCTGTCATTTATTCATTTGTCTTCTTTGCAATGTAAATTACAAGGTATTTTTTCTATTTAGCCAAGTTACAATGTCACTGCAATCGACGATAATTGCGAATTAGTCGACACACGAAAGGAAAATGTGAACAATATTAATTGGATTAATTGTCGCGAACACATGTGAATCAATCAATGAGAAATCGAGTGCTCGATGTGTAAATCAAATGAAATTTTTTATAGAAAAGTCAACGATGTTTCGGGAAAGTTCGTCAAACAAATTTGAGAAAAAAATTAATGATTTTACATTTAAATTACATACATAGATTCACGAACCCAACCAATTAATAAAACTAATAAAATTAAATGGCCAAATGTTACACCTCGGTTAAAGTCTTATCCATCTTATCTAAGACTGTCGCCATAACAACGATGTTTATAGCATTGTTGTGTTCCGGCAGTTTGAGATAAGATAGCCTGTTCCTCAGTGGTTGAGGATTCCGGGTGAAGCGCGCTTCCACCTTCGGCCTTATAGTCACTTACCATCTGGTGAGATGAAGGCCAAGCGCTTACCCGTTGCCAATTAAAAATAAATAAAAAAGTGATGCTGTCTCGTTTTTGTTAAAGAAGACAGATAGAGACAGCGTCAATTGAATCCTAAGTGTAACTTTAATCAACGTTTGTTAATATAATAACAGGGCAAATATTTAGTCAGAGACTAGGCAATAAGGACCGCAAAAGCAGTCCTCTGCCATATTCCACGTTTCACCAAGTTACAACTGCACACGTGCTCATGTAGTCTTTAGTCCGTTTTTAGTCGGTCTTTAGTCCGTTAGTCGCCTATTACGGCACCCAAAGGAAGAGAGGGATTGGTAGTATTCTTTTAGAGAGCCGCTATACCACACGGCTCTATGTCTCTATGTATAATATTCTGTGTCTCTATGTCAAATTAATGAGTCTTGTCGCTCGTTAATAAAATATATTTTTTCTATAC
Organism: Scoparia ambigualis; assembly: GCA_963921215.1. Taxonomy (NCBI): domain Eukaryota; kingdom Metazoa; phylum Arthropoda; class Insecta; order Lepidoptera; family Crambidae; genus Scoparia; species Scoparia ambigualis. Next base: position 23,051,186 of record OY992502.1, on the reverse strand, counting down.
GCCTTTAACTGGATCATATTAGAACAACAATCCTATAACGTATCGCTCTGTAGTTGTATCAATTACCAAATAATAAATTAGCAAGAAACGACCTGTAAATTTCAGCATAACTTCCAGTGAAAGTGAAAATGATGCTAAAAACTTTTATTATGATCTAAAAAGCAGATAACAGAAACGAATTAAACTTCTAGGTTCGTTGGGCAGCTATGCAGCGGCCGCCGAGAGTTATGCACCGGTCGATTGACACGAAGAGCTATCTAGCTGGCCAGTTACAAAACCGCGCAACAATTAAAACTGTTAACGAATGAAAAAAATACCTGAGAATTCTGATTGCCAGATAGAGAAGCGCAATTGTCTCGGGTTGCATATTGAAAAAACATGCAACAGAGATAAGGCGTTACACGGCTGAGTGACTCGCAGGCATCGCCGGTGTACGCCGCATAATTGCATTTCCTACTGTGTTACTACATTGGTGCATAACGAGTGCGCTATTGCCGACAATTTGGCTCGTAAAAGTTCGTTTTCATATTTATTTGAGTGCCGGCTACCGTTTGACGCTTATTAAATTAGAAAAACAATTTACCATTTAATAAGGTAAATTGTTTAAAAAAAACACTACAATGATATGTATGTTTCATTTAAATTATTAAGTCCGCGTAAATTTTTTAAAACCATAGACATTCGATTCATTTTCTTGGCCTAGTTTAACTAATGGAATCGTGTTAAAACTATCACCCGAATGAAGAAGTCAAAATATGATGTCCACATATTTACGGTACCGTGGTATAAAAGAAAACTTGGATATTAAAAGCTCTTAATCGTGAAGAGTGGAAAGAAAAAAGGGGAGCCTGCGGAAGGATGACTACGGCTGATAATAAAAATAAAGGAAATAACACACACAGAATAACTATACAATGAAAATCACAGATCAAATTTTATTTACTCAGTGACTACAATAATTGCGCAATTGGTAATGTCACTATGCCATTGGTCCGTATGTCTACGGATCGTAGCGCAGGTAGTAACAAGTAGTGAGTGATAATAACTTATAGAATGTACTGCTTAAATTCATTTTATATATTATTTGACAAATTTCTTTCGTGTTCTAAAAGATATGAAATAGAGTGTTACTTCGAAAACAACCCTTCTGCCTTAAAACATAAGGTCTATTTGAGCCCTTGCAAACGCTGAACCGCCCCGCAGACGAGCCGACTCCCGCGCACTATCTCGTCGTACGGAAGTTGAATTACCATATCAAGCTATTTCTTGTACAAACAACAACATTGTTACAACGTTGTCACATTCATCCCGTGTACCTTTTGTGTTGTTAGTACTTCTGTTTGTGGTACGCTTTACTTAAACACAGTGGTAACTCGCGTTGTAACGCTTATCTACAAAGCAATTAATGAGAACATTCATTGAAACAACGTTTTTCTAGATTACAATGAACTTTCGTAACGCTAATGCTTTATTTCACTCTCACCTAAGTAATATGTTTTGTGATAATAGACTCTTTCATCTGTGATAATGACGTTACATACCTTGGTTAGACAAGATTACGTACAAATAATATTGTTGCTTACATTTTCTGATTTAGCTTCACAAGTCAAGAAAGCGGTGCTTTTGTTTTTGAAACTCAACAGAGGTTCCATTCATAAATTTTCTGTTATAAGTGATAGATAAGGCTGTAGTCTCGAGACACGAATCAGCCCACCGGCAAAGCAGGATGTATCCGTAATCTTGTTTGCTGAACTAGAGGATGTGTTTGTACCTTACAACAGGTCTTACGATACTATTAAGGAGGACACTTAAATCAGGTGCGCACGTAATAAATCCCATTTGTTAGTGTGACTCAACGCCACTAAATCTTTTTTAATGAGTAGCTGATAACTTTTTCATAGTTTACATAACGGACGAGCCATAATGGAGATACTCCATTTCCAAACCCTCTTTGCGGCTAATTTCTCCTAATTTAAAATTGCCGCATATATCAAAACTATATGTTGAAACATATATTTTAACATTTAGTGAATTAATTCTTTTAAAAAAGACAGATAGATTTAAACTAAAACTAATTATACACATAACAATCTATGTTCATAACATTACCACTAATGTTGTTATTGCTGAAATCTATTACATTTCTTCCAGACTTGGTAATAGATTACACTAAAAACTAAGAATGAGTTAGAGATAATCGGCCAATAATAGACATTATGAAATGTTTCATCAATGTACATAAATGTGCCTACGCAATCTTGATTTGAGGTTGGCAATTGACTTGGAATGAAGTTAAGTTGTCTAGAAAAAGTTTAAAACGAAGATTTCAATCCCATATAATGTCATGTTCCGGTACATTTAAATGAAGAGTATGTGTAAGTGGGAAATGCGACACTACAGGCTTCTGTAGCAGAAAGCCTATCCCATATGTTTATAAAGCTTACGGTCAATTGCTAGAATCGCTTATTACAGTCGTATGGTCGTATGCATCACTATTCGCCGGACAATAGAGATATCTGAATCTAGCGATGCATACCAATAGGAATTTTAATTGGAAATATGAGTAGCGAATGTTGCTTTGTGATGATTTAGAACTGTTTGCGCTGTCACCGCTAGATTGCCAACGAGATATTGTACAGTTTATGGACTGTAATTTACATGTATAATTAAATGGATATACAGTTAAAAAAAACTGTGTGGAAAATTTTAAAAGTGAAAAATTTTGATTGATTGGTGTGGTTCGTGTCATACATATATGAAAATTAAATCAGTGAGAAATTAATAAGTTGCCTAATTATAAACGGTCACGTGCACAGTCAAATTGGGCAATTAACTGGTCGATGTTAATATAATTTTTAAATTAGACCACACCGACGTTTGTTTACGACAATAAGTAAGATGGCGCACGTCTCAAATTAATAAATACAATATAACACCTGGAAACAAGATATATTTTAAGTCGCTAGGAATCGAACCTGAGACCTCTGTGTCCGAGGCTGGTAATCTAACCACTAGATTACAGAAGCGACAATAAAAAAGGGCTACACTGAGTACCTCTACTATTAGCAATAAAGTAAGATAATGACCCAAACTCAATTGCCCGACCCGGAATTGAATTCAAGACCACTGGATATCGGAACGAGCGTTTTGCCACTCAGCCACGGTAGAGTATATATTCTCTGACTCAGCCCCAAAAGCGGTACTGTTTAGTATTCAGGAAAAAGTTAAAAATTTTAAATTGAAAAATTCTTCTTCCCCTTTCAAACGAAGAAACAAATGTCGGAAGAAAATTAAAATAAAATTAACAACGAGTCAATTACACCCCTGAAACAAAATGAGCTATGTCTGTTATAAAAAATACCAGCTAAGGGTTGGCGAATTTCTTTCCGGGCCTCTACATTTATTTAATTAATCACATTCTTACGTTTGGGGGCCCGCGTCCGAATGGCCGAATACTTAAGAGTACTTTTGTGGAATGCTCATTCGTACAGGTCAATAAATATTTTTTTGTTGATAAAAAATAAGATATTAAAAAATATATATAATTTTTGTATTATTTTAGCGAATGGTAATGTAGAAGAAAGATATGATTACTTACAGAATAACATTATTATAACTAGTTTGGAAATTAAAATCATCAGCACAAAGGTTATTAATATGATGTGGGGTTCTAAACAAAATGTTACAGCCGCGCTATATTTACAAATATAGTTAAATAAAAAGAGTAGCTCCGAAGGGGTGGTATTACGAGTCACTTCGCAACAATCTCGCTTGTAATTATGTTAGACTCACAAAAATAGGGTTGTTTCTGTGACTTAGAAGCTACTAGAAGCGGCACACTTCGTAAAATATCCATGTGTTTTTAATATAAAAGTAGCAATCATTATTTGATAAGTTGACAACTCTGCAACCACCAACCTTGGTTAGTTTGTGATCTCAAGTTCTTCGATTCCCAGTAGTATCTGCACAACGAATAGGTACCTACTTTTGATACACGTTTATTGTTTATTAAAGTTTACGCGAACACTAAAATTGGCGACCTCCTTGGTCGAGTGGTTTGTACACCGGTTTCCATGGTGTCGCCATCTTTGAGGTCCCGGGTTCGATCCCCGGCCGGGTCAATTTAGAAAGTATTGTTTTCTAAATTGTCTTGGGTCTGGGTGTTTTCTATGTATAATAAGTATGTATTTAAGTATTTTAAGTATGTTTATCCGTTGTCTAGTAACCATTTAACGAGTTACTTCGAAGCTTCTCTTGGGCTAGATAATTGGTGTGATTGTAGGAAAGATTTATTTATTTATTTATTAAAATAAAACACTTTATACAGATCTACTCATCTAGAATATAAAATAATACCCATATGAAGTGTTTCATTTCAGAAATACACCTTGTTGAACCAACATTTTATATATCGATAGATCCAATTTTATTTGAAAAAAATCCAGTGCTATCTACTGCAGGTACCAACAGAGCAGTCGTCAGCAAACATTGCGTCAGTGTAGCAACCAATTCAGACGTGTCCAATCGATTTGCAGCTCTACCACCGCCCAGTGCTAAAAACACGCACAAAAATAGAAAAAAAAACGTACAAAAAGTGCAAAATCATATCGCTGTTACATCTCGAATGGTTCTTTTTTATTTCAATTTTCGAGGGTTCGGTAAACGTTTGGAGCGAACTCTATTATTCGGTTCCCGTTTGCTTGTGACGTAAGCACATTCGACACTCAATAGCCGTTTGTTGTTAGTCGTAATAATGTATATCATAACGTATTCATATCTCCGATCTGAATGCCAATTTGATTACTTTATGTTTGCGAGATAAACATGAGAGGGATTTTTAACATTTTTAGGGACATATGGCGGAGATAATGTTAAAATTATTCACTTATTCGTTAACTTGTGTGTTTAGTGTAATTGAAGTTAAAATGTTTATCGATTGTTATTAATATATTTGTAGAGACAAATAATGTTACGTGATATTGTTAGAAAAATAAAATGGTAATATACTGTGTGGAAAAAAAAGATCGTGGTTAGAAGAAAAGTACCCTTAATATTGATGATGGCAAATTTACTGAAAGGAAACATTCCTTTATTTTCGAAAGTAATTAAAACTGCATTTGAATTTTTTTGAGAAATAACCAGCTTGAGCCGGGAATCAAAGCAGTGAAATGTGAAAAAAACATCTTGAATTTTATGGTACCAACCGAAAGAGCCATTCATAAGGATCAATTTCTTTTAAACAACATAATATAGTATCTTAAATTAAAGAAAGAGCAAGAAAAATTATTCACAGAGAAGTCGAACTAATATTCTTAATATTCACCATTACTCGATATAAGGCGACACGAAGCGAATTCAGTCGAAGAATACGTCTGTGCATTATGTGAAAGTGGGTCTCATTTTGAGCAAATTCATAAAGTTCTTTAGATAGTGAGAAGAAAATTTACTTTAGAAAATTATTTTTTTTATTGTAAAGCTTACTTAAGCTTTACCATAAAAAAAATCATTTTCTTGGTCATTCTTTAATTTAAGATACTTTGTTTGTTTAAAAGAAATTGATCCTTATTCGGTTGGACTCTTTCGGTTGGTATCATAAAATACGGATGTTTTTTTTCACATTTCACCGGTTCGGTACCCGGCTCAATAAGATAATTTTTCAAAAATCTTTAAATGAGCCTTAATTATTTTTGAAAATAAAGGAATGTTTCCTTTCAATAAAATTTGCCATCATCAATATTAAGGGTACTTTTCCTCCAACCACGGTCTTTTTTACCTGTGTATTATAAAATTTATAAAACCTAGGTCAAGAAAAATCATAATTTCGTACACGCCTAACCCAAGGATAGACTATAGTCTAACCAATGGTATACCATTGCTTAAAAAAGCAATCAGTAAGTAGTCAGCGTATAAAATCAGTGGAAGTCACGCACAAGTATAAAAATAATAATCCAATAAAATTTACTAACGAAAACGTTTTATCATTCCGTTCTTAACTTCGAGTTACGTCAGTTTCTATTTACCTCAAAATGTTTCATTTGCATAATAGCTTTTTTTTGGCCGCCATTACTATTTACGTTAATATTCGTTCAAACTGGGGTCGCACGCACATAAAACATAAAGACAATCTGTATGTGGTGGCCATTTATGTAAATAAATCCACGATACTGTGCTATTATGAAAATTGTACAAACGGGAGTGGCTCCACGTATTTACATTTTTGTTTAGGCGTGGCACTAATCCAGGAAATCATATAATTTTTCGACTGTGTCGGAAATCGTCCATTAGTTTAACGTGCACCGTCCATAATGTGTATGCATATGTCGCGATTACGGAAATGTAGCAGTATTGTTGTGATCCATAGCTATATTGATACATTGATATTATATACATTGATAGCCAGATACTTCGTTAAGGATTTTTTGTGAAGTGTGCTTGAAAACACAGCTTAATCTCAGCCAAAAGTAAACGCAAAACGCCTAATTGATTGTGAAATAAAAAATAAATGTGGAATGTAAAATACAAAAATCCTATACTTATAAACCCATGCACCAACCCGCATTGGGCCAGTGGTGGGTTATGGTCCAATTTCCTCTAGTGCTGTTGTCCATGTGCGAAGGCTTTAACCAACAGTGGGACGATTAAAGGCTGATGACGACGATACCTACTTTCAAGGTGAGGGTTTTGTGATTTTTACTGGGGAAACTTCTATCGCTGCTGGTATAAAGATCAGCGTAAAAATACTCTATTAGAGGGTAGTACTATTAGTTATTCTGTGACTAGAGGCTCAAATTTAGTGTGCCGCATCGATGCGAAGAATAAAAGTTATAGGTACATCACTAACGGAACTTCACAACAAACCGATACGTCTAAACAAACTATAATTTTGACATTGAAACGGTTTTCACGATTTCAATTATAAATAAGCTATATTTAAAATTCGCATCCCAAAAAGAGCAGGCAGAAGTGTTGCCCGGAACATAATAACAATTCCTGTTGCTTTAATCAACAAAACATCAGAAAGCAATGAGCTCTATTAAAAGTCCGATAGAATTTCTCATTTCATTCGTCTTAAGTCGTCAGAAACAAAGTGCGGCCGTCCCCGGTGGTGTTATTAACGCGTCCAAATAATTACAGGGCACATCAATCAGGGGCACATGCAGATAGAGCGTTTTGTGCGAGTCAGCGCGTCGACCCACTGTGCAACCCTTTCTTTGATATCTATAATGATATTTCGAATGGATTTATTAAAACACTTTTGTAATGTACCGCTAGTGATGGGACATTATCGATAATGTAAACGTTACTTAATACATTTTTATAAATAATTAACGTAACAGTACCTACTTCCTACATTTTTTTTATTATAAAATATTTTTTACGATTGTTTCATCAATGATTTTTAGTACGGGGATAAATGAAAACCTATAGATGAAAAATACAAAAAGGGGCCAACCAACAATCGACATCGTGTTTACCCCAAACCTTCGAGGCTGTTTCGCCTCAATATACGATGATTGGCATATTTCGTCTAGAACGCCTCAAATTGACCGCAATTAAAAGAACAATGACTAGTTTCAATTCCCCAAACTTAATTTCCGACGATGCAAACGTGTAACCAACCGAAATATAACGCTTTTATAGATTAATTAGTCTAATACGTTTTTTGACGTTTACAATTACATACCTACGTATAATGCTATATACAAATAGACGTTTCGGAAACAATTTTTAATTACGTACTGTAGAGTTTATACCATGTTAGGGCGCTGACTGGTTTTACTTTATAGTAATTTATTAAAAACATAATTTGAAATGACAAGATGTCAAACCGGGAATTGGGGAGAACGATCGGAAGTGCCAACATGGGTAGACTTGACCATGTTATTTTTATATTGTAAATATGTAATTGTAAATGTATATAAAAGTATACAATAAATGAACTCGTATACTAAATAAAGGTTGTTGTTATTAAAACAAACGCCCCCCAACCTTTACGAGTTCTACAGTACCGTTCAATACAGCTTGATAACTTAGTGTTTGTGTAAAGAAAGCTAAGCAGTTTTAACAGTAGTAAAATTTATTTTTACTACTGTTTATTAAATTTTAATGTCAATTATAGGTAATAATGTTAAAACTTTGATTACAATAGCATTCCTTGTTTTTATTTAAACTTCTTACGCTATTTTTAGTATAATTTAAATTCATTACTCGTTGTTCGAGAAATATTATCATCGAATTTCATTCAGACACACACACACCAGATCTAACATTAAAGTAACAAACAATTATAGCTATCGAAAACTTTAAAATAGTCAATTTGAAGGCTAATAAGTTTTATTTTAATTATTTAACATTTAGAAATTTAACAGTTTTCGTTTTAAAACGAGTGATTTTGATGTTACTGGTCTGGTAAAGACACAAAAACGCATGTTTATAAGAAAAACAAATAAAGGTTAAGTATATTAGATTGTTAGCAGGTATTTATTGATAATTAATTATAGTTAATTACAAAAATGTACTGAATAGATAACTGTCAACGAAAATCTGAAGCCGGTTCAAAAACTGAAAATAATAAATAATATTTATTAAATAGTCAATTTGAAGGCTAATAAGTTTTATTTTAAAGATTTGATATTTAGAAATTTAACTGTTTTCGTTTTAAAATCAGTGACTTTTATGTTACTGGTCTGGTAAAGACACAGAGACGCATGTTTTTATTAAAAACAAATAAAGTTTATATTAGATTGTTAGCTGGTATTTGTTGATAATTATAGTTAATAACAAAAATGTACTGAATAGATAACTGTCAACGAAAATCTGGAGCCGGTTCAGAAACTGAAAATAATAATTAATATTTGGCCTTGTCATGATGTGAGGACGCGTTAGGCCATCGGGCACGTGTCAATATGTGACTGACATCTTCACCGATCATCATCACATTACATTACAGCAACATTACTAATACACGTGCTAAGCTAACGATCTATCATGATGGATCCTACGGCTTTAATAATAAAGGTTATTTTACCTTCTTAAAACACGAATTCTCAGAGCTCTCGATGCTCTTCTGTCTTTGAAAGCAGTCTAATTAAGTTTTTTTACTCTATTGAAATTTATTGTTGATTGACAGATGGCGCTAGCGGCGACTCGGAATGGATAAGTTACTTTGAATATAAGATTATTGATTAACTTAACTCACAATGTTTACCATTCTTTGAATATTGACAGCAGCGTTTATGTAACTATGAGATTGGTTCTCTTGTTCTTGTCTATGAGTTGCTACATTGATAAGTGTAGAGAGAGGGTAATTAGATGATTGTTACATTATCGTAACATATGATCAAAGATGTACTTATTAACATTTTATATTATTTTCAAAATACGAAGCCCATAATATAGCAGACAGTGATACCAGATTTAAACATATGAACTTATAGACATAAAGTCGTAGCAGCTAATAAAAATGCAGTTAGAGTAAAATCATTATTATAACTAATAAAAAACGAGAATCGTCCTCAGAAATAATAAAATCGCAATCCCGAAGTGAATGATATCCAGCTAATCATTAAAACGGAGTCGCCGGCACGACCCGCCGCCGCCGTGAGAGCAATAGGCATCAGGAATCATAAAGAATCCATCAACATCAGCGCAACGCCGATCACGAAATCCGCCATCAATCATAAACATCAGAAAGGATTAAAATCTACGTTGCACCTTCTGAAGCTCGAGTACCCTTGTTTTTCTCTAACCCGTAAATACTGAGGGGCGTAAGTATCGCCGGGGGGCGGCAAATATTATCGGGGGGACGGGGGCCCCTCCCCTCGGGGGGCACTATCCCTTATCGCGAGCGTTACCCTCGCGGCCGCTAAACCGCCAAAATGTGGGGCAAATCGATTGTTGTGCCCCATTTTTGTGCATCTGGACCACTATCGATTTTCGTTTGCAACGCTGGGAATCGATTCAGACAGATGGGAATGTCTCTTTTTGTTTCGAAAAATTAAGTGTTTTTTATGTCACTACCTGCTTACTGTATCTACAAATGAACGTTTAGAAAATGTACCGGCGGACACTTTGCATTTAAGTTACTTTGAAGTAGAAATTTTATAATGTTTATCTTCATTTATATTTAGAGGATACTGGTCTTACTCCCACCAACACGCATTATGCTAACATGTTTGGTCATTATGCACAATATCTCAAAAAACTTAAGCTTTTTTAATAAACGGAAGCAGTAAGCCTATCTTAAGGATTTTACCTACAGAAATAATGATACTGGTCATCAATAATATAAACGGGATAATGTATTTTGAGAATTTACTACATTATTAAAGACATAATTTATTAGAATCTTATACAAAAGTACTCAAAGGACCATTTATTAATTTCACTCCTTACTAGTTAATTTTTAATCGCTAAGTGACTTGTCTTTAACGCAGAATAGCACTTACACTAAAAGTAAATTAAATAATAAAACTGTCATTGATTTACACTTCGAACTCATAAAACGAATACAAAGTAGTTTTATTGCATCTGCGATATTTTAAATGTATATCCCTAATAAATTTATTTTAACCCCTTGAGAACCGTAAAACCAAACACAATTATTAAAAATCAATTGTTTCGCGACCGCCGGCGGTCTTGGCCTATTAACCGATATTAACCAACAAACGTTTCTCCATGCAAAATTGTGTTTGTGTTCATTCTTAAATCGCAATAAGAAATGTATGCCAAATCTTCAAGGTTTAAACGACAAAAGTAGGATGTCTCGCAAATACCTAATAGTAGGCAAAGCGCTTAATGGAGCACGGTCATTGACCCGTCAATCAGCCGATTATACCTTACTTACGTTCTGGAACTTTACTACAAATTGGCAATGAAAACACTTGGTTAGTAAACAATGAAATAATAAAAATATACTTTGCCTCGTTTTAATTACGCAACGGATATGTATATTTTAAAGCGAATTTGTTACATTGTATGGTTATTTATGAATTTGATTAAAATAAAGCAAACGATTCGGAGGCAGTAAAACGCAATTTACTATCTTTTAAGTTTCAACCTCCGGCACATTTGATACTCGCCTACTAAAGTTTTTTATTGATTCCCTTTTAAATTGTTGCAAATGTTTTATTACGTTTTATTATAAACCGTATATCAGCGTTTAACGAGCCTTCGGACGGGCCTTAAGTAGCCCTTATCTCATTTTGTTGCTTGTTGTAAACGTTTCGATTTGTCTTCGTGTTCGTCCTTAGAGTATCGGCTGGTAGGCAACTAACTATATCTTTCTGATGTTCAGTAGTATCAACAAAGTTATGTGGGACTTTTGTCGTAGAATCTTTGTTCTAGTCTTCCGTACGTTACGTAATGATTAAATTTACGTATTGTCATTATCACACGACAATAATTTCTAAATCAACAGTTGATAATTCAGATAATTGACATAAAGTGCGGCCTAGATCCGCTGTTCTTATGTCAAATCCATACATTTCATTTAATTGCATTAAAGTTTCAAGTTGATCGCTACCAGAGCATGCGAACTGTTTTTACTGTTGTTGTTGTTATATGGTTTTTTTTTCAATGTAATGTGTTCTTCTGTGCATAGGCATTTTCTAATAGTTGACGCTTTTTACAGAAAAGGGAGAAAAGAAATGTCCTTGCAGATTTTCTTAGTACAGTACAGTCCTAATTCATAGACTTACAAAACATAGACTGACAGAGAACATGCATAGAAGTGTGCCATTCAAATGAGCTTAACATTTATAGCCTAGCAAAACTGTATGTGTCATATTAAATTTTGAAATAAAACTAAACACATTCAAAAATCCGAAATACGTTAAGCCAAGTCGGAAAAAAAACATAATCTTCATTTTGTACAGAGATTAAATCAAGTAACACGACCGTTGTACGATGAGAAGCTGGCGAGCTATCAACAACGTATAGACAATTAAATTTGCGGCGAATCGATACGGGATTATGGGAAACGCGCGCAAAACGCACCTGAATGGTATCAGTTTGTGAATTAGCTAACTGTGCGAATAGTTCCTTGTTACAATGCAGAATCAATTAATAACTCAATCGATTCTGCAACAATAGGACATGTTAACAGATTATGAAGCGCCATGTCGTTAGACAAATTCGAGGCTTTTTTTAGAAAAATCTCACGTAGGTAAATATGTTAAGCGCAGCGTAATATTATTCTAAGTCATTAAGAAACAAGTGCAACGAGAAGTTGTTGAACGAAAGAAAATTTTATAACGCCTCCTGGTGACAAAGAAGGAGAGTTAGACTGCCATAGTATTATACGTTTTCGATAACTTATGATCGAATAACGAATACAAAACGACGATTATAAATTGCACGCACGGCACCCGGGAAAGGCCCCAGTACACATTGGCGTATGTTGGCCCACTGCCGGCCATCGCCAATGTGTAGACGGGGTAAATTGCACGCCACTATCGACAAATTGCCCGCCAATGTACATCATTACCCCGTCTACACATTGGCGATGGCCGGCAGTGGGCCAACATACGCCAATGTGTACTGGGGCCTTAAGATGGCAAGCAAGCATCCGTGTAACCTAATTTCTCATTACAAACACCAGTTGGATTTATCTGCAATCATTCCATATCTAATTCCCACAATGAGTGTAGTATCGCAAAAAGTTGTACCCCTATTTCCGCCTACCATTGTCTCGATCTTAATCGGCATTGGATTAATAACCGCGCATAACATAATGTAAGGTAAATTAGGGTATAGTGGCACTAACGATGAAGTTAATTATTTTAAAAAAAAGTACACATGTAGTAAAAATGTATAAAAGTTACTACACCATCAGCCTGTAATCGTCCCACTGCTGGGCACAGGCCTTCCCTCGTGAATAACTGTAAGTAGTGGAACGGTGCCATTATTCTACACTGGCAACACAAAACGAGGCGACTACAGCGCCACTGTCACTGCGCCTTTTAGTTTATTCTTATGACAGATGACATTAACACTGTATTCTTTATGAAAGCACGATTCCTACTGTTTTTAAACATCGCGAGTACAAATCAGTTGGATAAGGTTATGTTGTTGTTTTTTTTAAGTTTGCTATCGAACTGACGTGTACCCTATGTTGGACCTCTTCGAGGTTCCAAAATTGGACCATATTGAAATATGTTTTTGACTTGTTACTGTTGATTAGAGGGAAGATAATAATGTTAATTATTTAACAAATACTTACTCAATATTAATTCTATTATTGTTAATGCTTAAACTTAAAATTTTTTTTTCATATTAATGTTAAAGTATGAGCCTATATTTATAAGTTAATCTGAGGTAAGATTTTCGATGTGTAGTTCCTATTATGCCAAAGAATGATCCTTATCATTACCAAAAATATTGTTTCTAATAATAAATAAATAATTATGATTAATAATTTCGTTCTATTTCTGATTGCTACCTAAATTTTATACAATGGGTTTTCTATGGTACAATTTAGGCATCCCGTGGTACAATTTAGGATACTAGTTCCGTAAATTGGACCAAGGGACAACTATCAGTAGATTAATATATTTAAATAGTTTTAACTTGATAAGAATCTTAAGTGCGTAATATGTTGTAACAGGAATACCAAGGTATCACCTAAGTCAGATTGGGTTTCTCTAACTTACAAGGTTTAGGAATTTTTTAAGTGTTATGTTAAAAGTGGTCCAATATAGGTTACTCTCCACTACATGGGGAGGTTTGGCCATATCCCACCACCTAGCCCAATGCGGATTGGTGGGTTGTAAAATAAAATATATTATTACTATTAAAACCAAAAATAACAGCGAATGACTGAGTAGTTTTTGTGTACTTATAATTTTTATTTGTAATGATAATTGTGATGAAGTATTCAAAACAGCGTTTTTATGAAATAGAGTAAAATAGATTAAGTATATGGGCACAGTGAAACAACCGTATAGTCCATCCATATCTTTTTTCTAATTTGTGTTCTAGATAGTTTCACTAATTTATTAATATAATTTTTTGATTGGCTTGATAAACCAGTCAAACTATTTAGTTTGTATACTTACATGTGTAAAATCTAAAGATCTATAAGTAATATTGGTTCACTGTGGCCCTATGTCTAAGAGTAGCCCATCTTACCCTATTGCTGGAAAAACGCTGCTGTAAACGCTCCATCACAATTATCATTAGAAATTAAAATTAATTGACGAAAACTACCACATGTGAAACAGTTCTTTTTGCATTTGATTCGTAATAAATGCGGTTATATTTTTGTTCTCTACGTATAGTATAACTATTTTTAGTCCACGGCTTCGCTCGCGTTAATTTTTATCGGGAAAAGTAGCTTACAACCGTCTCCAACGCGTCTAGCTCTAGCTCTATGACCTAAATTCATCAAAATCGGTTTAGCGCTTAAATCGTCACAAACAAACTAACTTTCGCATTTACAATTTTGTTAGGATATACAAATAATAATAAGCACATAACGTTTTATTGTTGCTAGACTAAATATAACTGTACCTATTGTTACTAGCAACATCATGGACTTCATTTGTATTACTTGTATGTGATAAAAAGCGTGTATATTCCCTTAACAACCTGTAGAATAATCTTATCCTACGAAGGGTAAATTTCGAATTGCTCAAGGTACAATTAACTTGCCTAACGACCATTTCATAGACATTATGAGCCATATTTTAAATGTCGATTTTACTACAACTGTAAGTATAAGTGGAGCACCTTCTAATCCATCATTTGCTCTGAGCGTTCGTTAGTAACAGTTCATCTCATGATAAACGGCAATGACTCCCTCTTAGTGTAATTAAACATGATTAGAGCTCAACACATGGTGAGCCGCAATTATAAGACGTTACGACGGCTACCGGGGCGCCACGCTACACGTCATGCGATAGTTTCTATCAGCCATCAATACATTACGCGGAAGCGAATATTCAATGAGCTAGTTGTTTCATTACAGCCTTTTGCCCCGTTTCCTCTCGTCTCGAGCGGCAGGAGAGCGTCGCGACGCGTGCAAGCGTCGTCCTACGCAGTCCCCAAATACTGGCGACTTGTGGCAAGGAAATGCACGTACCGAATCCATTCAAATCTACAGCCATGAATGAACTGAATGCGAAAGAGACGGCTGTATCAAACGGCCGGGGCGCGAGCGGGACGCAATTTCAATAGTACGCGAAACGGAAATAGAGAGCCGAGATAATTCCGTCTAGCCAGAGGGATTCCCTCGTGTCACTTGTGTGCGTTTTTCGAATTGTACGAGAGCTTTCCGAATGTCGGCGTGCCCTGGAGGGGTCGCGCTCGCTTCCATTCGGATTGCCGGTTCATTCTTTCCTTGCGAGGCGCTTCCCCAGCTACTTGTTGATCAATCGTAATAAATTGCCTCCATGATATTCCCATTGTGGAGCAGTTTGTCGCTTTGCTGCCTTAAAGGAAATTGTGTTTCATTTAGACACTCGAGTTTATTTGTCACTCGGGGGTAAAGCGGATTGCCGGAACGGTTTCATGTTGTGTACAATACGTTGTTTCAGTTTGTCAGAGTTGCGTTCTAGCTTGTGTTTTATTATAATAAGTTTATTGCTAAATCTTCTCTTCGAAAACTTTGTTGGTAGTTTGTTTTTGGCTAGAAATAGCATCAAAAAAAGCATTAAAGTGACTCCACTTCTGTAGCGTAGACGAAACGATGGATTTCTGTACACTAATGTAATTGTTGTATGTCAGTCTTCAATATTTATTAGCTAAAATTAAGAGAAATTAATATTTTTATAATTCCATATAATAAACCACTACATTAATACCTAAAAATTACTATTGAAACAGTTAAAAAATAGACTCACACCGAAGATGCCTAAATATATACAGATCCTTAAAAATTCCACTGTTTACCTACTTGTAACAGATAACATTATGGAGTGTTATCTGCTGCACACCATAATTATTTTAATGTTGTAAGTTATAAATTTAATCTCCAACACCTAAACAGAGTATTAAATATAGTTATTGCTACTACCTATTGCCCATGCATGACTCCTATCTTTTACTTAAATCCTAAAGGATTGTTTTGTTTTTAATATTTTTTATTTCTTTAGTTTTCAGTTTTGGCGTCGAAATTTTCGCGGATGACCTTGTACTGTGAAAAAAACTTGTTCTCTTTCTTTTACAACGTCAGAATATTAGAAAACTTTCATTTTTATTAAAGGAATAAATTAATATGATTATGACATTTTCCATAGCATTGGTGAGAAATCTCGTAACAGCGGCTTCGTTTTTAAGAAAAAGACGTGATCAAAGGACCTTCCTTCTTTCACCTTCACCTTCACCTTATCAAATTCGTCTTCCATTCATCCGGCAGTTTTAAAACATTATTATATCAATCCGCGAACTGGCCATTGCAAAGTCACTTCGCTTTCATTACCATAAACAGAACGCGGTAGACCCTTCACCGTAATACTAATTGCAAAAATAACTATATTTACTATTGATGGAAGTAATTAGAAAGTTCCGTCACATGAACTCACATGGTTCCATAAACAGATAAAACACTCAATGAGCAGTAAGCGAAGCGCAGCCGCGGCTCACTGCAATGAAGAAAAATAATAGAGCCAGTACGAATACATCCTATTGCATTATCTCAGTAACAGTTTTAAATGTAAAGAACGAAAAAGTTATATTTTTGGTACACTTAATCATAATATAAGTACTTGTTTTTAATGACAGTTGCATTAAAAAAACTCATTGCATTTCCATAAGTAGGTACTTAAAATTTTATTTAAATCGAACGGAACAGTTACATAACCTAAATAAAAAATTCTATACATTCTCATTGGTTGACTGGTAAAGAATGCCTAATGGCATTAAGTCCGCCATTTGCTGTACTGTAGGCTAAATTAATAACTGTACGTTAAATTATTAATTATAAATAAATAAATAAAATAAAAAAATTATTATGGATGACCGTTGCATACCCATAAACAATAATCTCACGTTCTCCTTGTATTCATCGTCATTCTGTTCATTTCATAATTTAAGTGAACATTTACAATAAGTATATTAGTTTGGTAGCACAGTATTAGACACTGCATTGCGGTGTCTTGGTTTAATATTTCAATGTGGACCACAGTTTGGACCTTGGCCAATCGAAATGCGGACAATATCTCCACTTCATTGCTTTGAACCTAGGCACAAGAAGCTAGAAGCTAATGATTTTAATTTTTCACATAGGTAGTAATATTATGTGATTTTACAGTTACAGAGATAATATGTTACCAATCCATTTGAGAATAAGAACAAAAAACAGGAACCGGAAGGGATACATGATAGAGTTTTATACACGTCTGACATTGATCAGAACATCTGTTTAAAAATTATGAAAGAAAGTAAGTAAACATTGGAATTAAATAAATATATAAAATGTAGGAAGGTAAGGCAGGAAGAAAAGGAGGGTAGAAATGAAAGAAAATAAAGAAGGGAAGACAGTACGAAAAGTGTTTAACTAAACAACGAAACGAATTTCGTTTTTAAAAAAATCTAAATTATGATTAAAACGAATGATACTTAATATTGAATACATACATACATAAGTGCAAACATATAATCACGACTTTTATCCTCGGAGAGTTAGTCAGAGACTAGGCTATGAGGCACATGATGTGAATAAGGACAGCAAAAGCAGTCCTCTACCATAGTCCACTTTTCACCAAATAGCGACTGCACATGTGCTCAGCGTGACAGGTGGTGAGCCCATCGCCGCTCTATGCTGTTGGATGTATATGCAGTCTTTAGTCCGTTAGTCGCCTTTTACCACACCCAAGGTTATCCGCTATGCGACACGGTTATATAATATTGAATATATAGATATAAATGGCCAAAGTAAATAAAATAATAATACTAAGACACAATTATCATAGCAAAGACGTTAAAAATGTCTGTGATTCTGTCAGCGAAGAGCTAAAGACAAACGCCGACAACAGAAAGGATACTAAAATATGTTCAAAGTATAATACTTAGACACAATAATATAACAAAGATGCTCTGTGAAACACCTATCTCAAGTAAAGACTGGAAACAAAAAAATCCGTTCCGCCACACCTACCGGCTCTACAAAGGTAATAAGCCGGTTATTTCAGGGCTTGTTTATTTACAAAATATCACTCCGTTTGAAGGCGGACCATCAAAATGAGTCGTAAACCTGAAAATTCCATAAAAAGTCGTGTTGATGACCTCTGTAATTGAACCCCGCTCTTTGTAGCAGAGACAATGGACGGAACCCTGCAGCAATCGATTACAAAAAATACGCAGTAACGACTGAAGCCAACTGCCCAAACGGGTCCTAATTTTTTGTCAACAAAAACTCATAAAGAGAATTTTCTAATTAAGATTCATGTTTCAATTCAAATTGTTGTGAGCTTAATGCATAAAAAGCTTTGATTAAATTAATAATGATTATTGCTTTCGATTATGCTTAATAACTGCCTGGCATGCCCATCGAATACACTACCATTCACTATCTTCGAATAATCAATATCAGTAAGTTGTGTTGCTCCTATTTTTGTTATTATTTGATAATGCGTACCTGATATATCCAACAATATCCATTGAATAACTATTAATTCTATGCGAAATTACTGAAAACGTAACGTAATACGAATGCTGGCCGCTAATAAAAGAGTTAGAGAAATAAAGTCAGCTAACACCCCGTTCCGTTCTCAGCTCGTTGGGTAACCCGAGCCGCAGTCGTTTATCTGCTGTCGAGCAATTATTGAAGCGTGAAAAGGAGCGTCCTCCTATTATTTACAGACCGTTTTGTTAATGCGGGCGTAGTTTTTTTGAAAAATATCGCGTTTCCTAGCGCTGCGTCGTCGCGTCAGTTGCTCCGGTCGCAGTCGTCATCGACACAGCTGTGTGTCATTTATTTATAATGCTGCCTCTTTTTTTTGTGTTTTTCATCGCCATTCTAAAACGTAACTGCTGGACACTGGTCTTCCCCAACAGCTTATGGAGCCATTGCCTAACAAGCTGACCCAGTACGGATTGGTAGGTTTAAAGACGGCCATCTTATGACAACAACCGGCACTAACGGCTTTGCGGAAGTAACTATTGTTACAAGTTGTAATCATAGTTTTCTCGTTAAATTATAATTTTCTGTGAGCTGAGTGCTGAGTGCATTGTTTGGTGAAACGTCGCCTAACCTCTGACTTAGACGGAGTAAGAACATTATGCGGAGGTAGTAAAAGGCAGCCCCAAATAATTTATTCCGGTGCCCTGACCCAGCAGTATGCCACAAAACAAATGCAGAAAAATTATAATAACTCATTAGTTGTAGTTTAATTGTAGTTTTTCTTTTTATTTTTAAATTACTAACTTAGGTTAAGATATAATTGTTACTAACAAAATATGGAATTTTATTCTGAAATAAATGATAATAATCATAATTAGAATAATTGTGAACTGTATTTGTACGATGTTTCTGTTTGTATTCGATTGTCTGGAACCTATATCTATTGTGTCTTTCAGACACATAAAAATTCCAAAACATGGTAAATAATTTCTATAATATCAGCAAGTTAATCTTAACTAAAATTATTTATATTCTTTTCATTAATAGTTGTAGGTAGTATTAGTCAACTCTCACTATATTTAGTAAATATTTATTATTTTATTTAAGTTAAATATAAAATTTCTTGATACAATAAACATTCTTTAAAGCCCGCAAGCGCTTTCAAAGCCTGACAAATCACTACAATTATGTTATCAATCGTAAAAGATATTAATTGAATCTATTTCTTCTCTTACGGCTTTGTTATTATCTCACAATTCCCAAAGTCTACATCACCAAGAACCTTTTTACAAAAACACCCGTCAGATAACAACTAAAATATCTACCTACTTGACTTGCAAAAAATACAGTGAGAACAGTTGATGGCATTAGCGGAATCGCAACTGCGGAAAAGTGCCAATACACATTAGCCTCGATCGGAGGACCGCCGGGCTCCGAATGTTTTGTGCCTTTTTTCTGTTGTTGTTGGCAAAGCTACATTGCAACGGGCGGACAATAAAAATAAATCGATCGATTCGACGATTCGAAATACGAGACTGAGAAAATGCTAGTCTATTTGTTCTTAAAACATGTATTGTATGATTCGTATTGACTCTATATTTTTATCCATGAGCTAGAGCCTTGTATTATTATGTAATCTATGCTAGAGCTAACTATTCAGAATCTAGATTATATCTGGTATAGGTACCAGATTATTTTTAAAATTATTCTCTAATGACAACATTATCCAAATATGTCAATTCATAAATGTAGAGTCTTACTTATCCCAGTTACCTGTATTAATTAAATTAATACTTTTTTATTACAAAGATTGTTCACGGAGTCTAATAATCCTTTGTTTTTGTTATAAAAAAACCTGCTTAATAATTTTTTGTAACTAAATAAATATTTTCTTCAATAAACAATACTTTATTTCCGGGCGAGTGATGCTGTGGGTAGACGCTGGTATTTACTATATAAAACGCCATTATTGAATCGTATTTCTTTTAAAGATATTTTTTATTCATAAAATATAGTTTAATGTAGAGCTGATTTATGTTTGTCTTACTTGCCCATTATTATTATTATAACCAATTAAACAAATAATAATATACTTACCTACTAAATACGGATCAAAATTTGAGAAAAAAATCATTAATTTTAATGTACCTTACCTTGTAACTGATAAAGATCATGACATACAAAACAATATGAGATCATAACTAATTAAGCACGCGTGAAACCACGGCATTTTTAACAGTGATTTCATAAAAGTCAAACAGAGCCTGTGAGTCAGGCCCGGGCGGGCCAACGAGCGTAGAGTTTCCGCTCACCAATAAACAAACATTAAATATTACGAACGCAAAGCGTCAAATGTAGGAAAAAATTAAACTTTACGCGTCCCCGGTGCGCGCTTCCCGCGGACATTACATTTTTAAAATCGCATCCGACCACCGCCGATATAGGCCTACAGCGCGCGCCTCCGCACAACAAAACAAGATTTTTAATCTAACTTTAGCGTTTGTAAAAATTACTATTTAAAAATTTACACGGCCGCCGCTAATTAACAGAGATTTAACCCTTCCGTCGCCGAAGCCCACTTGAATATTTAACCCGGTGGAAATATTTGGCGCGTATTAAAATGTTAAAAATTAATGCCTCCCGACCTCTCCCTGCGGAACTGTAAACTCGCGCTTTGACTTTATGGCCTGCTCTCATTCTTGGTCTTGTTGTTAATATAGACAACTGGAATCTATTTCATTAAACTAATTATAAGTAGAATTACCTCAACAAAATAAAATAAAGAATTAAGAAAATAAAAAAATGTAGAGTCGTGCGCTATGTCTATGAAGCACAAAAAAGTTGCTACTCATAAATTCTTAGTGATACAGAAAAACAAAACATATTTTCTAAAACAACAGAAAAACTAGGGAGATACGAAAATAACAGTTTAACGTCACTAAAACTGAAACGGATTTAAAACACTCAAACAAAAAGTCGTCGCAAACTCATTACGAATGCAGTTACATCCACACGTACGAGTTTAAAACGTACCTTGCTGTAGTGCAGTCCCTGTAGAGCACGTCGAAATCCTTGCAGGAGAGCAGCTTGCAGCGGTTGACGCCCGGCTGGATGGCGCCCAACCCCCGCAGGATGCGCACCTGTTCCACATTGCACACCAGCGGCACTATGTCCAGTCTCTTCAGCTTCGTGTACACTGTGTGCAGCCCGCCCACCAGGTGCTTCAAGAACAGTTCGAAAGCCTGGGGCAGGCATAGCATCGTATCGCCTTGGATGATGAACGCGGCGACTTTCTGGCCGCGGTAGTCGACAAGCTTGCACTCGTTGGCTGAGGGGTCGGACGTGGAGATGGGCGGCGGGCTGCCGTAGCGCGGCGGGCCGTGGTGGTGCGCCGCCGCCATCAGCTCCAGTGGCGAGTGGTGCATCATCTGCAGCGAGCCCAGCAGGCCGAGTCCCGGCGGCGGCAGCGGCAGCCGTGGCGCCAGCAGCTGCGGCGGGCTCAGGGCGCGCGCCGGCGACGCCGCCTTCACCCTCGGCGAGCCCCCGGAGGAGCCGCTCACCTCGCTCGCGGTCGACGCTGAGTCCACGGCGGACTCCATGCTTCGTGAGTACTGACTACGCGCGCATCACACGCCCGTCGCGCGCGCTGTTCCGCGCAACAATAAATAAAAAGCCGGAGGAAAACGAGGGCGCGGCCGCGTGCGCGCGCCCGCCCAGGCGCCGGCGTGCCATTGGTTCGATGCCGGTCCGAGCGCGCTGTGATTGGGCGCCGCTGCCGTCGCGGTGTCTCCGCCCTTTTTTCGTTGCGTTCCGATCCGAGCGCGCGAAGAAACGTTCCTGTTTCTTTTGGGTGTTGTGTGGAGCGGCCGCGCGCCGGCCGGCTTGTATTGATAAGAATGTCACCGGCAATCAATATGAGCCTGGATGCCGCGGCAGGAACGCGTACAGTTGACGCTAAGCGGCTTCACATCAATGTAAACTGATTCAATTAAAATGCTCCTCTAATATTAACGCGTAATGTTATTGTTGAAATAACTTAGATAATAAGTTTCAGAACATTAGCTAGATTCGTAACACTTCAAAGTTACTTTTATTTACTTCCTTCTCTTTTGCGATATCAACATTGCTTACTGGGTCGAAGTTGCTTTAATATGACATTTGTTTACACTTGAAGACCAAAGTTAATAAGTTGTTACGTTTAATAATGATAAATAAATAGATCAAGGTTACTTTCCTGAATAAGTGTAGATAGATAGTAAGGCCTTGAAGTTTTCGATGAAAGGTCGTTGAGATATTGATATTCAGCTATATTTTACTTACAACTATTAAGATTTTGATATTTGTATCAATATTAAGAAAAAAAATATTTTTTATTTATAAAAGTATTATAGGTATACAATTACATAATTAGTAAGTACAAAATTTTGTATCAATTAACTTAGCAGGTTTTCGCAAATAGTAAGTATATTTTTTTGCCAAAAAAATAAAGACTAGGTACTTATTCCTATTATGAAAATATTGAAAAATTATTATAAAAAAATAGTTATTTTTATCTACTTATTTATTTACACATTGGAACATAGACACACAATAATTTAAAAACATTGTAAGTACTTACAATTAATTACAAGATTGCTACTTATTTTCATGATGATATTTCCAGCAGTTAGGCCTGCTGGAAATATCATCATGAAAATAATATTTGGTACTTTGTAGGAGAAGGAGGAGAAAGGAGAAATAAATATTGTAAGTATTTACTTTTTATTGTATTGTAGTAAATTAACACATTGTGTCATTATGAGTGTTTTCGATAAAGTTGTAGTTGCAGTAGTGACTTCTAAACTTAAGCCACCCTGATTAAGCTGTAGAAAAAGTGGGTCAATACCATACTCATTAATAATAATACGCAATCAATTAAATAACCAATAATTACAAAACAGGTAAAATAATACTTTTATGAAATATTATATGAAATAATATCTTGTATTTTAAATAGTTACTTACTTACTTTACGCCAACATTACAAATTAAAATGAAACATGTTATAAATAGGTACTATAGAATAATTGAATCTGCTAAGGATCGTCATTAGTACCTAGGTAGGATAATATGCAGGAGAAAATAAACTAAGAAAAAAAATATTGATAATATAGCAAGTTCATCATTCAAAATTGTATTTAAATTATTTATATGTGGTTATGAGTTTCTATCTTAATTTGTATGATATTATTACACATGTTTTTCTATTTTATGCACATTTATCAATTTTTGAGTTAGAAAAATCTAACATACCTTCTTATATTCAATAATATTTACCTACACAAGAAAGGAACAGTTTGAGTTATATTTTCTTACATACATATATAACGACTATTATCCCCGAAGGGTTAGTCAGAGACTAGCCAATGAGGACAGCTAAAGCAGTCCTCTACTATAGTCCACTTTTTACCTAGGTACTAGCGACTTCACATGTGCTCAGCGTGACAGGTGGTGAGCCCATCGCCGCTCTATACTGTTGGACGTATGTGCAGTGTTTAGTCCGTTAGTCACTTTTACGACACCCAAAAGAAAGAGAGGGGATGTAGTAATCATTCACCGCTACGCGACACGGTTATAATATCTATTTTTTTTAATTAATTGACTTTGTGATCTTTGCGTTTTTATTTTGATATGTCGTAACAAGTACTAAATGGAAAATAATAAATACTTACAATTACGTTATCACTATAAGAGTTACAGAACAATATATCTGTCGTAGCCACCTCGTAGCATCTAAATATTAAACCGCCTCTGTGGTCTAGTGGCTAAGCTACCTGTTTCAGACCCAGAGGTCCCGGGTTCGATTCCCAGCGGGGGGTACATCTTTGTGTGCTCGGTTTGGTTGGTGGTAGGGCTGTTAAGTCCGCCTGGCTAGCTACCACCATCTTATCTAAGTCTGTCGCCATAACAACGATGTTTATAGCATTGTTGTGTTCCGGCAGTTTGCGATAAGATAGCCAGTTCCTCAGTGGTTGAGGATTCCGGGTGAAGCGCGCTTCCACCTTCGGCCTTATCGTCACTTACCATCAGGTGAGATGAAGGCCAAGCGCTTACCCGTTGCAAATAAAAAAATAAAAAAAATAAAAAAATGCTACAGAAGTAGAGTTGGAATTGAGTAATAGCAAATGACTGTTCCAGTTAGTTGATTTTTTCTTGCTCTCTAATATCATTCATTATAAATCATAAACCTCAAAAAATTTACTAGTTAAAAGTAATAGTTTACCAAAATTTTGTTAAATCTGAACTATTAAATCTTTCACCAATTACTGATTTTAAGAGAGCCTTTAACTAAAAAGAGCTGGAAAAAAATAGAAGGTAAAATTCTCTTTATTTTTTTTTTTATCATAGTAACCAACAAAATAACTATTATTTTATGTAACTTTTCACTTTTGTACGTATTACCTTATAAGAATAAAATTGGAACTAATATATTAAATGGAACAATAGTAATAATAGGCGCCTAAGATATTTCTATACATTCCTAATTACAACTATATTTTTATTAAAAGTCCCAAGAGGTCTATGGCCAGATACTGTTATAGGTTTTCATAATTTTATTATTATTATGAAGTATTTTGACAAACTTCTCAAGGCATATGAGAACTGCCATTAAATAAGTTAAAAATATAATGAAATGTATGTAAATTGATTGATGTTATAATAATATTCATGTTTTTTAAGTTAATTAAAGAAACAGTTTAATTTACTTTGGTGTGTGATTTTTATTTTTTTGTACATGTAACTCGTTTTATTTTTAGTTATCTGAAGTTTCTAATACACTAGCTACTACGCGTTGTACCTACTTATTAAAAATTCGTTTCTTTGTTGTGTCCTTTCTTTCGTACACTCTCCAGAATGAAGGGTTGAAAGTGTTGAAACAATACTGATCTCAATGGTATTCAACCACAAAAGCTACTCCAATACATCCCGTCTGTAACTTGGTTACATTTTCCGTTTAAATTACACAGTCTCGTTGAAATTTGAAACTAACGCTCCTCACAATAAGGGATAAAGTTATTTGGTACTTAAACTCAGCGAACAATACACATGTGTATTTCAATGTTCATTGTTAGAGTATTTTTATGAAAGAGCTCTACGAGTACATGACAAACCACATTGTGTTTTCTTGTCAACATTTCCTCGAGATGTTATAAAGCTCATGAGTGCCTACCTATGCACTTAGTCCACAGTATTCTTAGTTTCAATTGAATTTATGAGGTACCTACTGTCTACATTTGTTTTAGTAACAAACATTAGTTGTTTACTAAACATACATATGGTATCTAGACAGGGCTTCTTTTAAGGCCGACTGGCTAGCTTTTACTTTCATCATATCTTATATCATCTTTAAAAAAATGGTTATGTTTTGTGTTAGAGGTTTTTTTCCAACTATTCAATTTCTTACGATATAAAGGTAAATTTGCCTATCCTCTTCCTCATAGGAGCCTTATCGTCATTTGGCATCAGATGCGATGAAGATCAACCGATTCTTGGTTATAAAAAATTTAAATAAAAAACAATTCAAAGTTTATAGAGTCACCAGTCGCTATCAATCATATTTAAAAGATAACGGCATTGTAATGTCGTCACAATATTGTGGAATTAGGAACGATGATTGCCCTTATCTTATTGTCTGAAACACTAATTAATTGTGTCTTAAAAATGTTTTGAAGTTAATATTAAGATAAACATCTTCATTATCTTAATAAAATCTATTTTAGGAAAATGTGTCACACACTAAAGTAAAATACATGGTACTTATTAATCCGAGAGTAGGAAAAACTGTGCATCAAAACTTTATTCATAGTATTTATTTATTCAAATTACATTACAAATCAGAAGCGTATGAAAAATACTTGGACAAGTAGGTATTTTGCCAGGAGGTTCCTCACTTAGTCCTAACCACTAATAACTTGGGGTCTATCCTAGGTTAAGTATTTTTATGATCTTTTTTGAAATTATGTAAATATTTTTTTATTAAAATATAAAAACCTAACTAAGGTATCTTTATTATTGAAATTTTTGTATTTACAATGCTATATAGATTAAAAAAATCAACCAGTCTCAAGAAAGCTCGAATGGGACCCATTCTAGTAACCATTTTATCCTAATATAGGTATTTATAATTATCATATATTTTACTAAGAACGCTTAGGTGGCCGAGTGTACAAGCGCTCGGCTCGATATCCGGAGGTCCAGGGTTCAATTCCCAGATAGGGCAAAGTGTGTTTTCAGGTTTTTCGTTGAACCCATCACAATCCCGCATTAGGCAAGCGTGGTGATTAAGCCAATACCCATCCATTGTAGCGATGACTTGACTACAATGATGGAGACCTTTTTTTAGTACACAAACAGAATACAACACAGCATGTATAAAAAAAAATAACAAAATATGTATCGAGGACAGGTTGTAGTTCCTGTGACGTGTGTACACCACATGAGTAATCTTTTACAAGGCAAATGATTTCATTTAAATTTGATCCAATAGGTACTACTAAATTACACATTCTATACTTTTTTTCATTATTATGTTTTTCGTTTCTTTGTCATATTTGAGTCTCCCTTGATATTAACAGTTAGTTTAACTAACTATACTACTTATATGATTTAATTAAAATGCTGTATACTTGGTTAAGTGGCTAACTTGTCCAAACACAGTGTGTCAAAGCTGTACACAATTTAAGAAACGTTTTACTTACTTATTTTTTATTTTTTTAACAAATTATCTTTTATTTCGAAACTATTTGGTATTATGGTCGTAAATCGCGGAATATTTTACCAGCAGTTAATCTCTGGTTCTTATTATCAACAGACAAACAAATTAACCAAGCTTAACAACTGTTATCTGTATTAAAATTTCAACAGACAGGCAGGCTACTCATTGTTAATAGTTAGCTAAAAGTAGTTACGAACATTTTTATCATTTATATAATCTCGACTATTATCCCT
The DNA here is from genome assembly GCA_963921215.1 of Scoparia ambigualis. Classification (NCBI taxonomy): domain Eukaryota; kingdom Metazoa; phylum Arthropoda; class Insecta; order Lepidoptera; family Crambidae; genus Scoparia; species Scoparia ambigualis. The sequence goes on along the minus strand of OY992502.1, from coordinate 23,023,636 downwards.
TAAGGGTTAGTCAGAGACTAGGCAATGAGGACAGCAAAAGCAGTCCTCTACCATAGTCCACTTTTCACCAAATAGCGACACACACACACATGTGCTCTGCGTGACAGGCGGTGAGCCCATCGCCGATGCTGTTGGATGTATGTGCAGTCTTTAGTCGTTAGTCGCCTTTAACGACACCCAAGGGAAGAGGGGTTATTCCTTGAGAATCCTATTCCCTGAAGATCCTGTCCCGGAGGATCCCGATCAGTTTTTATCTTCATGAACTAAATCAATACTAAGTTTAGCTTAAAAGAACCGTCATGTCAGCTGAAAAAGTGGTCAGTAAAATTTTAATATATTGTAATAAGTATTGAAAAAAATAAAAGTCTGCTATAGTAATCACTGGTTGATTTACTTATTATCACAATATTATTTTTTTTGCGATACAAAAAATACAATTGTAACTTTTCAATCAATCTTTTCAGAACATGTAAATTCAACATTATTTCAAAAATGACGTTTAAACAGAGATAGACTTTATAATTAGTCTGTTTTTCCCGACTGTGTTTCCAGAATTTGAAATAATAATTATTGAAGTCATTTATATTATAAAATTTAATTTTATATAATATTTGGTCCTATTGTAGTTTTTTTAAATATCTACATGTTAAGTAAATTGGGTTTTTAAAACTATGATCCAACATTTATTTTAAATACTAATTACAAATATAGGAGGAAAAGTACATTTTACTGAATAGAAACATTCCTTTATTTTGAATAATGATTAAAACTGCATTTAAGATTTTTGAAAAATCAACTGCTTGAGCCGAGAATCGAACAGGTGAAATGTAAAAAAAAACATTCTGTATTTTATGATACCAACCGAAAGAGAATTTATAAATTTGTCTTGGTATTTCTTTAATTTATATTGTTGTTAAAAAGAAATTGATCCGTAAGAATGACTCCTTCGGTTGCTATCATAAAATACAGAATGCTTTTTTTTAACATTTTACCGGTTTGATTCCCGGCTGAAAGCAGGTGATTTTTCAAAAATCTTAAATGCAGTTTTATATATTTTTGAAAATAAAGGAATGTTTCTTTTCAGTAAAATTTACCATTATCAATATTAAGGGTACTTTTCCTCCAACTACGGTTTTTTTCCACCCTTTAACAGTACAAGTTAAACACAATACAATAAAATAACAAATGTAAATGTATTCACATTTATTGCATTCGGGATCCTCCGGGACAGGATCCTTGGGTAGTGGTAATTTTTTTATTTTTTCAACGTGAAGTGCTTTGCCTTTATCTCACTTGATAATCATCAGTCTGTTAACGTCCCACTGCAGAGATCAAGCCTTCCTACATGGAAAACAGCACCTGGGGGGTGATCATGCTAAATAATTTCAACTAAACCACAACTGAACCGTAGCCGCTCCGCCGACTTTGTGTAGAAAGATAGAAAGAGAAGGAAAGAATAAAAAAAAACATTTATAAACTGTCAAATTGAATAATTAAATATAGAATAAAAGAAAAGACGTGAAATATAAAAACAGAAAATAACAAACAAATAACACATTGTATAAAGAAAACACAAGAGTGTGACGAGCCAATCACCTCAGCATATACCGCTACGGTGTGAGAAAGTCACATCGCATCGGCGCTGGTATTCTGACAGGGCCTGTACTACGAGGTGACGTTTCTAAGTTTTATGAAACTAAAATGAATAAATAAGAAAATGTTTTATATAAGTATAGCGCCATCGCGTGTGTCAATAGCTCTATTTAAGTAGGTCTAACGGGTGAGGTTCAGTTGTAGTTTGGTTGAGACTATTTAGCGTGATCATTGTTAATATTTAGTGAGACCTTGGGAAGATTGGGCCTCAACCACGTTGGCCACGGGTTACTTGATGAAATAGAAACTCTACGGAACACAATGCTGGTAATATTGGTGTTATAGCGACAGACAAACTTAGACAAGGTGGTAGTAGCTATCCGGGCGGGCTTAGCTTAGCTTACCTTTACCTTAGCTTTACCTTTACCTTAGGGCTTACCTACCAGTAACCATCAAAAATTATCAATATTTGCAATATGTGGCCTCGTTTGGAGGCCAACCAGACCTCTATGGATAGTTAGCAAATAAGCGGTTTAGATTTTAGAGTTTAATTATAATTATGATATTTGGTTGATCTGACGACTGTATTTTACTAACTACAACAAACAAACAATCAATCGTTTAGCTTAATCTGCAATACATGGAAACAATAGTTAATTCAGATTTTCATCACAACTTCTATTGTAATTTAAAGAGCTTTTATAAAATAAAAACTCTGCATTTACTCTACCAATCCAATAGCAATAATACATATTACTCAGCCATTGCTAACAAAAATACCACAGGCGCTATAAAGTTCGTTCGAACCTTAAAAATTTGAACGTAAACCTTTTTTCTGTATTAAAATGTTACACGAAAATAATATCACAAAATACGCCGCAAAAAGTATCGGAAACGAATGGTCGCCGGCAGCAATAAATCCGGCTCAACATTTCGAGTCTGCAGCAACTGCGCTACTCGTTAACCTTTATTTTTATATTACAGCCGTAACTTTGGGATGCGATCGGTCGGACATTTTGTTATAATCCTTGCTGAAATTTTTGTCGAACTATATTATGTTTTTACGGGGGCTCGACGGCGTAGAGGATTGCGCGTTTGAGTAGTGATCTTGCAAGTGAAACAACTTTCCCAATGGCGAATGGGAGGCCAAATAAAAGACATATTATAACGTTAGTAATGGTCCCGGCTGTATCGTTACATGGCAGTCGTTAAACTCACCAACTCTCGTGGTAGGTTTTAGCCCGATATTTCGATGTGCTATTGATCATGTGGTTAAGTCTGACTCCAACAGTGGGACATTTTATTCGATGATACCTTAGAGAATGCCCTAATATTGATACTCTAAGGATGATACATACGTATCGCCTCTGTGGTCTAGTGGCTACAGAGGTCCCAAATTCGATTCCCAGCGGGGGGTTCATCTTTGTGTGCTTGGTTTGGTTGGTGGTAGTGCTGTTAAGTCTACCTGGCTAGCTACCACCATCTTATTTAAGTCTGTCGAAATAACAAGTACCTACGTTATACCATTGTTGTGTTCCGACAGTTTAGTCGTTTAGTGATAAGATAGCCAGTTCCTCAGTGGTTGAGGATTCCGGGTGAAGTGCTTCCACCTTCAGCCTTATCGTCACTTATCATCAGGTGAGATGAAGGCTAAGCACTTACCCGTTGTAGATTAATAAAAAAAATAGATTCACGACATTATTCTCAAAGGGTTAGTGAAAGACTAAAAAAAAATGCAGTAAGGACTAGCAGGAACGGTCCACTGCCATTAGTCCACGTTTCACCAAATCACAATATGTAAGTATTCAATTTTAATTGCATTGTATTAATTTTTTATTTTAATATCGCTACCTATTTTTGCATGCTACCGTGGTTGGTTGAATAGGCGTAAAAATTTAACAACATCCCCATGTACCCTATTCATACGCAAAGAAAATAATTTCATTTCAATTTTATTTCTTCGTGAGGTGTTTTGTTTCTATCTGATACCGGCCTAATTGCTCGCAAGTTTCTGAAGAACATCTTTCGCAGGAAAACAAACAGTGTGGTACGATGAATAGACCGCTTGCAATAACCGAATTACATTGCTATCGGCCTCTACGTCGCGGTGCAGTAAATAATGTAGCCGCAATGACCCCCCCCCCCCCCCTCCCCCAGTCTACCCCCACCGGCGTACTATGAAATTAAATTTGTGCACAATGCAAGGTGGGACACGGCTTCCACTAATTTATAATATCATTGACCTTTGGGAAATGTTTGGTTAAAATACAGAACAGCTGGACAAATGGCAACCGCTCTATGTCGATTCTATAGCGTTAAACGCTAACGTCTTAGCGATGTCTTTAGTAAATTGGTTCACTTTATTCGATCGTCACCACATATAAATGAAAAAAGAATAATTATATAATGAATTATGTTTATGAATTAGCCGTATAATGTTTTTAAACTTACCAATTTAATGTCCCCATATGAAGTATCAATCCAAAACTTACATTCATCATTCTATTCCACAAGCGATTATGCCACATGTCTTGACTCTCAGCTCTTCGACATGGCTATTTTAGAAATACTACAATCGTGTCTCTGTATAGCCTGGGTGCCAAGTGGCCCGGCTTTACCCTAGTGACCTAGTGGCACCTGAGATGAAGTACAGTTTTAGTGGGTATGCCCTTTCCTTTGAGGAGGAAAGTCTCACATAGGCACTCATCTGCTTTCTCCTCGGCAGTAGTATGTGTAGTAAGCATAATGCAAAAAATGTGAATTTTATTCACCTTTCGATCGAGTCGAGTCGACAAAAATTATTATTACTAAACCAGTTTGGGGGTCAAAGTTGCTCGCGTCCGTAGGTTTACCCTTGAGACCCTACACGTGATCCCTGGGTGGTGCTAAATGAGTGACACTGACTGAGTGGTAGAGCCGCGCTGCGTTGCAGCACGCATTGGGCCGGCTCGCCCGTCGTAATACCACCCTCTCACGAATATTCGGCGTGAAATAATGGCACTTGGTGCTGTTGTGTTTCGTCCGACCAGTGAGGGTACCAGAGGCCCCTCACCCCCCCCCCCCCCCCCCCCGCCCTCCCCCAATTCCTTCCTTAAACCTATTCCTCCCTTAAAGGCCGGCAACGCGTCTGCGATTCCCCTGGTTTTGCGGGTGTCCATGGGCGGCGGTGATTACTCTCCATCAGGTGACCCGCCTGCTCGTTTGCCTCCCTTTTTTTTATAAAAAAAAAAAAAAACCATTCTAGTTAGGTACAAACAATTGCATATAAAGTTGTTGACGCAAAAAAAAGTATTTATTATTCAAAGTCAAAGTCAAAATTTATTTATTCAATAAACTCAATTAATAAGTACTTACTTTGAATCGTCCAAATCTTTTTAACCTACCACCCATTCAGGACGTCATTTTTTTGTAGCAAAGAACGGGCGCAAGAAACCACAGCGCACAGAAGCAACGACATTACAAAAAAAAAAATATGTCGTTACCAGGCCATAAAATACAAAATATGAATTTAAAAATAATAAATTATGCATTACAAAACTACAACACAATGTAAGTATCAATTAATATAGACAATTAGAAATAGCTGTTGGAGTAATTGGAGCATTTCAGATCCAAGCTGTGTCTTCTGTGTAATCTGACACTTTATAATAAGCTTTTTTATAAAGCTTTTCTTTGATTTTGATTCATAAGAATTCATAATTATTCATAATTCATAAGAATTTGTGGCGTAATGGATCAGGCACATAACAAGTCAGTCACAGTGACAGACGGTGGTGGTGGGAACAGTCCATGAATGACTAACCACTAGTCAAGGAAGCCTAAGGTGTTTTATGCAAGTCGTTACTATTATTTTTATATTAAGTTTTATTTATTTATTTGTATATTTAACAGGTGTTCTCTTCCCTTAGGTGTCGAAAAAGGCAACTAACGGACTAAACACTGCACATACATCCAACAACATAGAGCGGCGGCGTGCTCACCACCTGTCACGCTGAACACAGTGCCAGTCGCCATTTGGTGAAAAGTGCACTATGGTAGAGGATTGCTTTTGCGGTCCTCATTGCTTAGTCTCTGACTAACCCTTTGGGGATAATAGTCGTGATTATATGTATATCATGCCTAAAACATCTCATTATTACGATTAAATCAGTTTAGACAGGAATACTTAATATATTTGCACACCTTCATGCAGGTAGATTACATACGGTATTCCTAAATTATTATAATACCTTGTAAACTGAGAGGCTGAATGGCGCAGCTTGAGCGTCTGGGCTGCGATTGTGCAAGTTAAGCAACTTTCGTAACGCCGGGACACCGGATGGATTACCAAGTTAAATTGTGTATACAGGTTGGTATTGGTATATAATCCCCCAACTGAACCATTCTACTGAGTGCAAAGAACAACTATTTGTACGTGATCAACCCGAAAAAGCGAAAAATAAATCAACTGTTCCAAACATTAGGTCGAAAAGTATTTGCAGTTTTGTATAGAACAATTACTTTATTATTAAAAATTTTGCATTCAACAATGCTATTATATAGATTAGGATAAAATGTTTACTAGAAATAAATCAACCAGTCTCAGGAAGCTCGAATGGGATTCGAACCCATGACCTTTGGATTGCCGGTCCACTGCTCTAACCGCTGAGCTACCGAGACCCCAGAAGACTCGAGTTTTTTCTAGTAGTTTGTGATTTTCGCTGTAAGCCAGCGGTATCACGTCACTGTGAAGTCTACCCTTACAGACGAAAGAAATACTATTGCAAGTATTTAACAATCTATAAAGACGTAATTGCTTATAAATATCTTTATTATTGAAATTTTGCATTCACAATGCTATATAGAAATAGGATAAAAAAATTATTGTTTTTTTTCGCTATTTCAGCTTGCTCCCATACAATCAGTTGTTCTTTGCACATAGTAGGATGGCCCAGTTGCTGGATTATTGTATACATATTACCAAAGACCCTATATATTCAACGTGTTTCAGAAAAATAATATTTTACATAGATCTGTAATAAGTGTATTATTTTCACTATCCGTATTTTTCTTCTTCAAGTGTATTTATTTGCTTAGTTGTTGTGTTCTTAGACTTTCGCGTTTCGCGTAGAAACATTTGTTACACCTCGGTATATTGTTTTAGTATTAATAGAGCGGCAACGGCGACAGCTCCGGAGCGAAAAGTCAGTGCAATCCATTTACAGGGTGTTTGCGATGTGTGATTCAAGTCCCACTCGACTTTGCGGCGCACGCTTTGATGTGAAACTCATGGCTCTCCCTGTAGCTCAATATTGACATGCTTCGTGACGAAACCTTATTCTGGTAGACGCAGACACAAATTTACATTCGTTTTTTTCCACATAGCTCGCATTTGAGCAGGTTATATAAGTGACGATAAAGCTAAAAATGCAAGACTGGCGACCAGATTCTTCGACCTTTTCTTTGACAAAGGTCAAAGAAAGGACGCAATTAACGAAGAACCCGCTTGCCGCTCCGCTCACAGCGGTAAGGTCGTGGCCGAGCTGTTATACTTCAGCAGTCTTAGTCAACGGTAATAGAAGGAACGCAACGAACGGACGAACAGCTCGCAGCTCCGCAAAACGCCTGCGATCCTAAGCCGGGCCTAAGCCCCGAGGAGCTGACTATCTCATCTTTAGCTGCTTAAAACACAGGAATGCATACCACGTTAGTAGTTGCTGCTATGGTGGCATAGTCTTCGATGGAAATGAGATAACTAGTTCTTCATTTTTTGAGTATTCTGAATGATGTGCGTTTCCGTCTTATCGAGGTTGAAGTGTTTTCTTGTTGTATAAAAAATCACAAAAGCTCAATTTTTGCAACAGAATAAAATAAATTACAACAAGTGGTCAATACACCAACATACGCATAAAATGGTTTTGTCCGTGAATCGGTCACCCGATTCTCCAGAGGGAGCCATTAAGTTCGATTGGCACATCCAATTGAAGTAACACTCGTGGGGAATCATATTACTATGACTTGCAATAATAAGGTTGAATTACCTACCATATATTATTATGGTGGTTCATTTCATCACACTTTAAATATTACATCAATGATGACTGATGCGATGATTACAGATGATTCTCGTACAGATTGCTTAAGATGTTTACTTATAACATTTACCGTATTCGATAGGACTATGATATTACTTAAATGACTGACTTACTAATGTAATCCCAATCGCTACAATTTATTACCACCAACTTGAAATTAGACAGGTAAGTTAGGTCGTAGTAGTAGAATCAGTGAGGGATTGTCGTTCGTTAGATGATTAAAGTAAACTTTATTATAAAGATATAAAGGAGAGATATTTTATTGTAAGTATTACAGTAAGAGTCTACTTTTCCTTTTTTTTTACTAGAATCTAAAAGTCCTGAATCAAAAAGTATGGCAGTGTTTGACAAAAACAAGAATCTAGTAAGATCTCTTTAGAAACAGTAAGAACCAATTAATTTTCCAACGTGCAAGTGTTGCAAGCAAGTTAAATAAGTTAGTTTTATTGCAGCACTTCTTACATACAATCGTACACACAACAATCAAATTCTCCAATCCATATTGATTCTTATACCATTGCTACAAAGGACAAAATACATAGGGATCCATACATAGAATCACGACTATTATCCCCGAAGGGTTAGTCAGAGACAAGGCAATGAAGACCGCAAAGCAGTCATCTAGCCCATCGCCGCTCTATGCTATGTAAGTATGTGCAGTCTTTAATCCGTTAGTCGCCTTTTACGACACCCAAAGGAAGAGAGGAGGTGGTAGTATTCTTTCTTGACATTTTGTGGTAGGTGGAATTGCTGGCGTAATAATAATAACTTTTTTGATTACTCATAAATTTTTTTAACGAATGAGTACCTAAGTAAAATTTTTAGAAAAAAATTTTGAAATTTGTAGAATGAGTACCTACAAATTAAAATAACGTGAACGCTGCTACAAAAACACTTTATCGCCTAACGCATTTCCTATTCCCCGCTATCGCGACGCCTTAGTTCTAAGATCCCAGAATAGTCATACCCCACTCGTACCAAAGGGCACCTTTATTATTTTTTCCAGTTTTCATCACTTCACGCTCAGTCTGTCTTTTGATTCAGTGGCTGTGTAATCCGCTGTTGGCGCATTTATTTTGCACTCACCTCAGTGTTCGTAGTGTTGCCTGTATTCCACAACTCTTTGAAGTCAAAGCTCTTTTGATTTTGCAGGGCGGCTTGGCGCTGACCGCACGTATGAATGATACTTTTCCCTGAATAGTCGCGCGCACACCCTAGATTTTTTAGCTACAAAGGGTGTGTTTTGAACTTTTGAGCGTCAGAAATGCCCAAAATCTACGGGCATGTGACGTTACCTACACTAAAGGTAAAACTTTGTCGTAAAAATAAGTTTTTGTCGACGACAGAAGACTGTTGTGAAAACAAAAGACTGTTGTTTTAACGATATACCTACCTTTCGATGAGTAAAATTTGGTATTTTTCAAACAACCACGGTTTTTATCAAGCCAGAGATTTATTAAAATTTATATTTAATTATTAAAAAGAGATTGGCATTGTTAGTGCAACCATGAATAATACCAAGATTTATACTAGGGCCAAATACGAAAAAAAATGTTTGCAAACAAAATGGTTCACAATTCTGTGTGCAAATATCTAGTCACTCGCATGTAACTTTTTCTTGAGAGCGATTCACGACATAACCACTAAAAATGGTGACTTTCTCTCAAATAACAGTATAATTCGAGTTACACTAGATATTTGCACTAAGATTTGTTAATTATTTGTTTGTTGAATGTTGAACTCTTTATCTAATTTTGCCATAGTATAGGTTTGTAACCGTTACTAAAAGAATACTATCCACCCCTCTCTTCCTTCTGGTATCGTAAAAGGCGACTAACGGACTAAAGACTGTACGTATGTGCAAAAAATAATCATCAAATGTAAGAAATCTAAGCGAAATCAATTTAAACTCTGCATAAATTCTATAATATTATTACATACTTAGATATATATAATCACAACTATTATCCCCAAAAGGTTAGTCATTAATTATGTTAATAATGGGTCTCCATCGTCGTAGTCTGCCTTAGCAAGTGTCACCTTGCAACTCCTACGTGACCAGGAGTTATAACGATGATTGCCCAAAAATCTTAGCTCTTAGACACGGGCTAAAGACCGCACATCCATCGAACAGCATAAAGAGGCTTCACAACTTATCAAGTTGGGAACAATGTGAAGTTGTTATTTGGTAAAAACGGTCAGAGCTTTATGGTCTTCATTGCCAGTCTCTGAATAACCTTTAATCAAATTCGTGAGTTTATGTATGTAGAAATATCGAGCCGAATAAAACAACGCCACTCTCTCTTGTCCCCAGCTTCTCCCAGAAGGTGGATGAGGAGGAGTCCAGCGGCGGCGTGACCCTCCACCCGCCGGACGGGTTCTACTCCCACCAACACTCGCTGCACAGCCACCATGGTCACCCGGAGCCCGACCGAGGGTACATGGAAGGCAATCGATATGTCACCGCTTGCCACCGGCCTATGCCAGGTTTGTTACCTTATTTCTATTGCTTTATGTCGTGAAACTGCTTGGCAAAGTCTTCTCTGGTCTTCAGCTTTACTGGAGAACTGGATGAAGACTTTTTGCTCGTCGAATCATACCATCAAGCTGCTTGTCTTTTTTAGTTTTACTCAAAAACGGATCAAAGACTGCACATACATCCAACAGCATAGAGCGGCGATGAGCTCACCACCTGTCACGTTGAGCACATGTGCATTTAGGGTTACCATCCGTCCGGATTAATCCGGACATGTCCGGACTTTTAGACTCCAGTTCGGACTTTGTGCGGCTCATTAATATGTCCGGATTTCGGAATATGAGTAACAAAACTACATTTTAAGTAATATCAAATAAGTCTTTAATCTTTATTAACTTCTCATTTATCTAAAAACAAAACATAAAAAGTGAGTAATGCTGGAAGCATTACTCACCTTTTATGTTTTGTGACTAAAATGTCCGGACTTTTATCGAAATGTCAGGCTTTTTGTCAGGACTTTTCAAATTCTTAAATAGTAACCCTATGTGCAGTTATCATTTCGTGAAACGTTGACTGTAACTTTGGACTGCTTCTGCGGCCCTCATTGCCTGGTCTCCGACTAAACCTTTAGGGATAATAAAGCGTGAATATATGTACCTATGTATGCAATACGGTCACCCATCCGGCGAAATGAGCGAAAGTGGCATAACACTTAGCCTCCATAAAAAGCGCCAATTCGGCAGTTCAATAACGTATTTCCACATCGCATTCCAGCACTGAACCATTCCAACTCGTCATGCTCGTCGGCGTCGAACGCGTCCACGGGCGCGGGGCTGTGCGCGGGCGGGCAAGAGCAACTTCTTTTCAGATTTCTTACGATTTGATGATTATTTTTTTGAAAAGTAGAGTGAAGGAAAGCACCACCAATCCAAATCAGCAAAATCGGTTACTTGAGACAAAAAAGTATTAACATCGTGATTTTTCGATAACAAATCAAAAGAAATGGACAGTATCTTATTTCTTACACAGTTATACAATTTAAAAGAAATGGACAGTAACTTGTTTCTTACACAGTTATACTTCGAATTTATCAGTAATTGATCGACATATTGGTTTTTGAGAAGCTCAATGGTGGGAGCAGCTCATGGTTTCTGATTACAATAGTGAAACATATAAGCATAAGTAAAATTTTTTCAGGTTGTCGTCTTTTTCAGTGTTTAAAATTTTACTTAAGTATATTTAAGCGTTAATAAAACGCTAAAATATAAAACATTAACATATAAGCATGTTCCGTCATGCTGATTTCCCGGACACCTAGACCGCATTTCGACGACCTCCATGGTCGAGTAGTCAGCACGCCAGCTCTGGTGTCGCGCCATCTCTGAGGTCACAGGTTTGATTGCAGGTCGGGTCAATTAAGAAAAAACCAGTTTTTCTAAATTGATTTCGGGTTTAGGTGTATTCTATGTTTATCCGTTATCCAGTTAACCAATTTAACAAGTTTCATAAGAAGCTTATCTTGGGGCTAGATAATTGGTGTGAGCAGCGTGGAAAGTAAAGTTATTTAATAATTCCGAGCCGCTTCATATTTTGGGAGACAAATAAGTTCGTTGGGCTTGCCTCGGTAAACATCCACATTGGAGCAGCAAGGTGGGTATTGTCCCACAGCAAGGTGAGGTATTGTCTCAGAGCAAGGTGAGATCTTGTCCCACATCAAGGTATTATTGTCCCACAGCAAGGTTGAATATTGTCCCACAGCAAAGAATTGTCCCACAGCAAGGTGGGCTATTGTCTTCCTATTGCAAGAAAGTCCTAGCCCAGCAGTGGGACTCTTTTAAGCTGATGTAGATGGTTGCTTAGGTATAAGTTCCAAGTTCCGGGGTAGCACGCCGTCTATGTCCTATTCAAGCAGACTGAGTGAGCGATCCATTGAACCCTCCCTGAGCAATTGTTTGTAAAATAGGAATAAACTTTGTAAACCTATTCGCAGTTGTTATTTCGTATTCTGAAGTAGGGACTAAACCGCTTCAGTATGACCACAGAAATAGATCTAAATAGAAGCCGCATGTTAGGCCCATTGTATGAAAACAAAGGGTGTAATTTTTTTCTGTGTCAATTTAATAACAAAGTTACTTACCGAAAGGGAACTTGTTGATTATATCGGTTAACCTTTCTTGTACAGTTTTTACAGTTCGATACAACGCAAGCAGTAATTTTTATAAACCCCACTTATCTCCGGTGCTGACAACGGCTAAATGAAACGCGGTTGAAAGATGTTATTTTACAATCCTTTTGGCACTGTTTTGACACGAAAAGTACGTACACATGCGGCTTCTATATAAGATGACTGCTAGAAACCGCAAGAAACTTTAAGGCCGGTCAGGTCAAGTGTTTTATACATGACAAAAATAGAATTCGTGTTTTTCGTACGTACTTATCGCCCAGCTGACGGGGGCAACGGCCGGCCGGCCGGCCGTCTGTTGACCCGTCAACGTAGGTACTTATCGCCCAGCTGACGCAGACGGGTCAACAGACGGCCGTATGCTTTAAAATAAATTAGATACTCAAAGACTCTCCAACTAAAATGCACAAAAAGAATTCTTCATTAAAAATTAAAAAACACGAATTCGTTTTTTGTCATTTTTGTCATGTTTAAAACACTTGACCTGACCAGCCCTTGAAGTTTCTTGCGGTATCTAGCAGTCACCTTATATTTAGATTATTTCTGTGGGTACCTATGACCCAAACCATTTGTATAAATCTACACCTCTAACAAAATATGTGTGTTGTGTTTCTATAGTTTTTCTAACTGAAAAACGAAAAGAGCAAAACATTTTTGTATTAGCATTTGCTTTAGTTTTGTAAGCATCATGTAAAGTAGCCTTTAAATTTGCTTGTGTTGTAAAAAGCAATAAAGTGAATCCTTAGGTTTATCTGCATAAGATTATGATGATGATATGATATATAAGTTAGAAATAGCTCATCACACATTCGCACTACGAATGAATAAACTTTGGAAGGGAAGCAGTACTACCTATATCCTGGCGGCGTGTCTGCGCAAGGGACTTTTAAATGCGACAAAGACGCGGCGAGATTAGGCGGGGCGGGCAAAGGCAACAATATTTGCCGGCGGCGGCGAGTGCGGGCGCCGATAAAAATATTCTATTTATTATGGCACTCGGTTCCGTACATTCAGACCGCGTCACGGGCTGACATCCGACTTGCGTATACAAACGCGGGCGAATAGGGGTGTGTAAGATTTTTTTTTGGTAGAAAATATATTTTTATAATTTTTCTGTTTATCATCAGCCTACAAGGCGATACACCACCTACCTACCTATACTCAGGTGAAGAGTACGTAGTGTACGTACGTACTCACACATAATGTAGTGTGGTACAACGGCTAACTATAAGAATACTGCAACCCTTCTTGCCCTGAGTGTCGTAAAAGATGACTAACGGACCGAATACTGCATATACATCCAACAGCATAGAGCGGCGATGTGCTCATCACCTATCACACTGAGCACATGTGCAGTTCTAATTTGTGTGAAACGTGGACTATGGTGGTGTTCTTATTGCCTAGTCTCTGACTAACCCTTAGTAGATAATGGTCGTGAATATCAAGAAAATTATCGTCAAAGTTTGCTGCTAGCCCTTGAGCAATAAATTACTTTTATCATCAGCCTATAAACGTCCCAATACTAGACACAGGCTTTTACACGCGAGCAGCAATTTGCTGTCGACGTATGTAGGTAACTACAGTCGACGTTATAGAAGTCGGCGGATAGCTGTCGACATGTCGTCGGCAAGCTGTTGACATGTCGTTGACAAGCTGTCGACGTTTCAACATTCACAGCAGTTGAAACGTCGACAGCTTGCCGACAACATGTCGACAGCTAGCCGCCGACTCGTAAATCGACTGCAGTTACATACGTCGACAGCAAACTGCTGCTCGTGTGTGGAGCCCTTAACTATAACCCACCATGCTGGAATGCGGGTTGGTGGGTTACAAATTCTTTAGTGTGGAGTAACATTGATAATTTAAGAAAAAAACAAACAATAATCTCTAAACGAACATCTCTAAGGATGTAAATTCTAATACGTTTGATAAGACACTGTTGCTACTAAAACATAAAGTCATAAGCGTTGTAAAATTTTTGGTCTGGTCTAATCAATACCTCAGTGGCGGAGTGGTCAACAAACACAGCCGCCTGGATCGCGGGGAAAGTGAGTTCGATTCCCACCTGAGGTTGACATTGTTTTCAACGTTTCGTTAGCTTTGAAAAAATAAACAATTGGGAGCAGGAAAAGTTGACAGCCCTAAGCGTATCCGTCGGCCTCGCGCCCTGTCACCGCTCGCAAAGTCAATACGCGCTAGTGTGAATAATTTTTCATCTATTCCCATTATGTGTCGCCAGCCACCATCGCTCTCTTTGTGATATCAGCTCCGTGGGCTGACTTAAGCATATGCACGAGGAGTTTCTTGCAACGATAATAATAATTAAGTCGCTATATTCAACGAAGTATAGGTATGTGATAGAGGCACTTTCAAGGGCGTCGCCAAGGCTAGGGCCAGCTGCCCCCCCCCCCCCCCTTAGAAACTAAAAAAATACGTAATGGACGTTAAAAATTAAGAAAATATTGTTGTGATACTCTGAACTTAGGCACGCCTCATGTACAGTGAAGTGGTTGTAGAGTTTACACACACGCTTTTGGGCATTTTGTAAGTAAACAGGCAATACTTTTTTTTAATTTTTATCTTTTGAATTGTGGTTATTGTGGGCTGACAGGGTGAGGGCGACTGATGCTCCGTCTGGTTAACGTTGCACCAGTTGTCGTCGCGCCTAGATTCCATCTCCACTTAAGAGGGTTTACGTATATCGGTTTCCCATACAAACTTTCAAGTCGACATTTTTTTAAAACCGATAAGCCAATTTTAATGAAACTGTGCATGCAAAAGTAAAAAACAGGGATCTAAATAGTTTGTTGAAAACATTTTTAAAAAACGTTTACTTAGCTGAGTTATTGCGATTTAAGGTCTACTATAGAAAGTTTAAAATCGCAATAATTCAGTTAAATAAACAACTTTTTTTAATGTTTTCAACAAACTATTTAGATCTCTGTATTTTACTTTAGCATACCAAGTTTCATTAAAATATACTAATTGGTTTTTAAAAATTTCAACTTGGAAGTTTGAATGGAAAACCGATATGCGTAAACCCTCTTAACATAGGTGAAATAGAGTCATCCAAGGTGCTAAGTATAAAAAGAAATCATAACTCCTTGATGGTCGAGTGGTCCGATATCCAGAGGTCCCGGGATCAATTCCTAGATCGGGCAATGTGTGTTTCGGATTTTTCAAAGCATAGCCCGGGTTTGTCATCACCAACCCGCATTCGGCAAACGTGGTGATTAACCCATTAATCATCAATTGTAGCGATGACTTGATTTTAATGATGGTGCAGCTGGAGGCCTTCGCCATGCATTTGGACAGTATAGGCTATTATTTACTAGGGAATGCGACCAGCCTTCTGTGCACAATGCCACTGAGGAGCGATTTGGGGCTTATTTTTTTACTTGTAAGTATCCTTCTTTTTTTTGTATTACTTTTAGTAATTTTGTAGTTAATTAGTTTTTTATATAATTTTTAAGTTAATTAGTTTTAGTTATCAGTCTTTACCCGTGGTCCCGGTGGGTCGACCCATTACCAGGTCCACGGGTAATTTTAATTACCCGTGGTCCCATGGCACTAGAGATTATATTTTACATCTCGACTGTGATTTTTGCGTAAAATGGCCAATTTTGGCGTTATGGATTTCAAATACAAAAATACATTAACCATTATGAATTATTGAATAGTGTAGAATTATAAGTTAATAATATTTCTTGTATTATTTTCTGTTTTGTGTAAATAAACTTATTTGATCCATAAGTAAGTAAAATAATAGCGAGTAATAATTATTTTCTACAATAAGTACCTATACACGAAGTGGTTATTTTCTAAAGTTACGCCAAACACAACCAGTTACTGATAATTTTAAATATTAATTAACTCAAATTAAAATACATGACGGTATCGGTAGCAAGACTAGCAAGTTACAAATTTATCTCATTCTCCTTGTGGCCGTAGTGGTGAATGGTCTCCTGCATAGAGTTCGCAACGTCAGAATAAGTTAAGTACATCAAAAAATATAAAGACAAAAAAAATATTTAATTCACAAACATTCCATAGCATTCGAAAGAAGTAAACACAAAACTCTTCGGTATTATGAAACAAAATGACAAAGAACTGTGCGGTTAAGCCAGTACGTGCCTATCTTAACACGGCACCCTCAGCAATGATCAATTTTATTCGGACGCATATTTGCGTAAAGCATTTTATTACAATCCTCGATCCATCAATCCGTCAACATCAAAAACCCTTGCCAATAAGCTTCGCGAATAATCCGGTCTCCGTTCCTGCCACACCGAGTACCTACTTCAACGGGGAAATGATTCCGTTGGAATTGAATGTTACTTTCTGCAATAAAATTAGTGCAAACCAACATGCACGTCTTAATAATTTGACCAATTTTCCCTTTCGTCCTTTCATGGAAAACGAGAAAGGTCGATTCTATTTCACTCATTGTTTAAAAAAAAAAGTAGATCAAGTTAAATGGGTGCCCCAATTCTGCAGATTGTTTCTAAAACCAACTTCTTGTAATGCAAATAATTAGGTTGTTGACTAGAAAGTAAGTTACTTTCAAGATTTTTTTTTTTAAACCTTCCATATTTTTCCACGTTTTCACTGTCAGTCGCGCAATCATCTTAACTAATATTAAATGTAATGTGAGTTTGTTTATTTCGCTTTCACGTCTTAACTACTCAAATGATCATCACGTAATTTTGAATACCTACACATTGTCGGGGGTACAGAAAAGAACATTACTGTACTTTTTATTTTTATTCCGGTAAAAGGTTTCTGTTCAATCATGTAGTCCACGCGTACGAAGTCGCGTGCATATGCTAGTTTTAACAAAACAAGCTACTACTATAATCAAATTTGCCGTAAAACGTTAGGTTCAAATTGATACTAAAAATTATTAAACAAGCCTCTCTCTTTTAAATTCATCGGTATCGATTGAATACATTTAATGCGAAAGGCAGCCTGATAAACACGTACTTGCCGATTTCATTTAAATTTCTTCATGCACCATCCCTTTCGGACGGAGGGAAGTTTAAACCTTTGATTGATCGCCCGCAATTTCTGAATAAACAAAAAAATCACAGCCGGCGGCGTCTACTTACCTATTATTTACTTGGAATTTTAATTTGAAGCAAATTTACGCTTTCAATATAAGTACCTACATAAGAATGAATATTTAATTTTAAAACTGTGTTTGGTCACAATGACCACGGCCGCAGCATCGCGGCCGAAACGTCAAGCAGTAAGTAGATATGTACTTACTTACAAAATTAATCGTGCTTAGTCCCGTTAAAACAGTTTTAATGCAATGCAACGCGATAGTTTAAAGAATATTTAATGCCAACATATAGGTACTTATCGCTGTTTTTTTAATGAATGTCAATGACAAAACATACTTAATGTAATCTTACTGCATTTCGGAAAATAACTTTCGAAAAGTACCGAGAATTATCTATTGCCCCCAGATTTGCTCGCGTTAAGTAGATTTCATCAATTTTTTGGTAAATCGATACAGTTAGTTTGTAAAAAAAATGCAGTGTTAAGTATTGTCTGTGACTAGATTTCAACTGACAACATTATCTATGCTATAGATAATGTTGCTAGTTGAAATATTCGAAAGACTGGGGCGATTACTATAGATTCTATGGTAAATCCCCAGTCTTTCGAAACGTTTTGGTGCAATCGTACACAATTTTGTCGTTTGTCGTTCTTATAATATAAACTTTCGCTTTAATTTATCGTGTCGGATCATGTGTGTGATGTGTGTGAGCATTACAATAAGGAGGCTGATCGAATGCAGAAACCACTTTCAAAATATTTCGGTAAAGTAGGTACTGGCCGTCTGATTAGGTTTCGAGGTAAATTCGAGCGTGCCAAGGGCCTGAAACGTCTTCCCCAGCTGCTTTGTCCGGAACCTTCAATACCATCCGAAGATAAAAAGTGAGTACTTCATACATTCGATTTAGCTCCTTTGTACGTTAACATTAACGTATCATCTGTTAGAGGTAATCCAAGAACATGTAGACTTTAATTATTTGTAATAAACAATAATTATGTACGGATCGGACGTGGAAAAAAACAATAAAAAATTTCATAATAAGTTCTGTTCTTTTGCTCGTTTCTAGGCTCTTTTTCATTTATGCTCAAATTATAGTACGTATAAGT
The DNA here is from genome assembly GCA_963921215.1 of Scoparia ambigualis. Lineage (NCBI taxonomy): Eukaryota > Metazoa > Arthropoda > Insecta > Lepidoptera > Crambidae > Scoparia > Scoparia ambigualis. Next base: position 23,005,140 of record OY992502.1, on the reverse strand, counting down.
TTAACAAAATTCTTCTCTTAAGAGGGTTTACGCATTTTGATTTTCCATACAAACTTCCTAGTCAAAATTTTTAAAAACTAATAAGCCGATTTTAATGAAACTTTGCATGCTAAAGTAAAACACAGGGATCTAAATAATTTGTTGAAAACCTTTTTTAAAATCTTTTATTTAGCTGAGTTATTGCGATTTAAAGTCCACTATAGAAAGTTTAAAATTCTTTTCAACAAACTATTTAGATCCCTATATTTTACTTCAGCATGCAAAGTTTCATTAAAATTGGTTTATTGGTTTTTAAAAATTTCAACTTGAAAGTATGTATGGGAAACCGAAATGCGTAAACCCTCTTTTAAAGTACACACAGATGGCGCCATCTGTGTAAGTTTTTAAGTAATTCCAAATAAACGCATTAGCCCCAAAGACACAAATGCCCCGGTTGACTATACACACATACCCATATTAATATTCATCATTATCATCATCCTATCGTATAAATGTCTCACTGCTGGGCTCGGTCTTCTCATATTTTATGAACAATTAAAGGACATGGGAAGTTCGGCTCATAAAATACCTCTTCATTCAATACACAATTAAAAAATAAAAAGTAACTAATTAATTTCGACATTCAAGACAAACTATCACATTGCCTTTCGTATCATGACTTGTAAATGTAAGTTGGCTAAGCCAAACTTAGCTTGAGGAGCTCGCATTCTAAACCAGCGCTGTTCAGCGCTAAGCCCCGCTGCATTTTAGCGAATATCAGAGCTCCGCGGTGTTTTGCATCATACATGAGTAATCTCATTACCTCACAATGGTAGCAGCTAATCCGATACGATATATAGCGATGCGCTTTCAGGGCTGAGCTCATATAAATAATCTGATTAAACTTAAGATTAGTGTTTGCATCGCAAAATTCAATTCGGGTTCTTGATAGGAAAACTTAATGAGATCGGACAGTTTGTTTTCAATGTAACTGTGGAATATTTGTTATTATTACTAAGTCATAAATCAGTGTCGCGTGGCGTGAATAGCTCCAACTTTACTATGTGACACAAAAAAGGCGAATGCAACATTTCATGACAACAAGAAATGTAAAAGACGACCTGCCCCCTTACTCTTGAAACCGATCGCTATTGGATCGGATTAGTATTGTGAATTTTCGTAATCCTAAGTTACGACACCAGAGCTAATATGGATTCATATTGCTTGGATATTGAGTAAAAAAAATACAAAACTCAATGCCATTTAGTTCACCCAATATGAATCCAAATTAGCCCTGGTGTCGTAACTTAAAAATACGAAAATTCGCAATACCAATCCGATCCAATAGCGATCGGTTTCGAGAGTAAGGGGGCTGGTCGAGTGGTTAGCATGCCGGTTTTGGGGTACAATTCAAGGTCGAATCGGAACGGAAAAACAAGAGTGGAAAGTTAAAAAAAAAGTTGCAACTTTCTGCTGTAGTCATAATAAGTCACAAACCTTTCCACATGGATAGACTAGACTATAACCCACCACGCTGGCCTAATGCGAGTTAGTGAGTGCAAAACAAATGAAGGGCCTCGTTCATCAATCGTCCATCACTGAAGGCACCGTTTCAATGACATACTTACAAAAAGGTATGGCACATACAAATTCTTGTTTTCGCTTACGAGTTCAAATAGTGAATAAAACACGTACTCAGCACTCAGAAACGCAACATTCGAGAAAAGTAAATGAAAAAGCACTAAAAATATCACCCTATTACAAAAATTCACAGACTTCGCAGTCTCCGCAAGAATAGAAGCATTGAAAATGAATACAAAAATTTGTCAACTTTTGGTATTATTTCCATCTTGATCCTCCCAAAATCCTGCGAGCTATGGCCAAAAATACGTCTCAGGCGATTTGCATCCGATAACGATTTTCAATGGTAAAAATAATATAACATTTCAACATAACTACGATTTCACACCCCGAGCCACAAAAAGCCAAGTCGCAAATGTAACTTTTTTAAATCCCCAAGGAAATGGGCACTCGAGATGCTTAATTCGGCATACCATACCGGCGGTGACCGGGGCCAAAATGTAAAATGGCCTCCCTTGCATTTTTTCCAAGAGCCATAAAGTATGACATTTATTACGGTCAGATCTGCCTCAACCACTATTGATAGGCAAATGAGAGAGTTTTTTAAAAGAAAAACGATGTCTGCTTTTTATGTGTTCTCTGGATAAGAATATTTTTAAGAAGTTGCGACTTTGCTTGTAATGGCCTACTGTTTTTGAGGCCGCGTGCTTGTCGACCCAAATATCTCTTAACTCGAGATTTTCCGGAATCTTATTTAGTAATACGAGTATACTTCTTACTACCAACCAACCGCTCTCTTCCCTTGGGGGTTGTAAAGGCGACTAACGGACTAAAGACTGTACATACATCCAACAGCATAAAACGGCGATGGGCTCACCACGCATCACGCTGAGCACATGTGCAGTTGTAGTTTGGTGAAACGTGGACTATGGCATAGGACTGCTACTGCGGTCCTCATTGCCTGGTCTCTGACTGAGAGGAGATTGGACCATGATCCACCACACTGCCCTAATGCGGGTTTTAACAACTGCCATCATACGTTATCAAGACGTCTGTTAAATTATTAGTATCAGTAATTATCATACTTTTAATCTATAAATCAAAATCAGACTCAGTTTTTAATTTTGTTTTATTGCCAGACGTGAAAACATAGCCTACCCCAACGTAAACTAACAATGGTATGTAAACTAACTAGTAATACCAATTAAGAAACGTTCCCAACACTGGTGAAACTGAGTACACAATTTTTCTTTATGCCTTTAAAATAATTTACCTAGATGTTAATCACACAGAGAGACCTTTTTTTATTTTCCTCATAAGGTAACAAAAGAATGTCGAAATTGAGCTATCTTCGGCGATAAGGCCAATAATTCACGGTCGGGTCAAGCACAATACTGAGTGCCACCGATAATCGTATATTAAGGCCCTTATCCCTGCAAGCACCTATGCGACAATAGAAAGGAATATAACGTCGAAAAGTGGTCACATAAAAATGACATACTGTTGCACCGCGCTCGCGGAGTGGCCAGGGATATTTTTATATAACTAATCTTTCTTTGTGTAGATTCTTCTGTATTGATACTTTGAAGATGTTTCACAGTAGATTAGTAGGTAATGTATTATAGTTATGTACTTTGCATATAGATTTAACAAAGAATGAGGAGTTCGATGGCGTATCAGATAGCGCGTTCAGGATGCGATCTTGCTAGATAAGCAACTTTTCCAAGTCCCAGTAAGAAGATTGGTGGGATGCTTCGGTAGGTACGCAATGCATTAATATATTATTTGATGTTTACTTGTTTCGAACAAAACACAAAAAGACAGGTTACAGCTTGTGTTGTTAAAATGTACGTAGGTAGGTACTCTTGCAATTCTATTCAAATACCTGCAATAATGCTTACCTAAAAAATCTTTTATCCTAACAACATTCGTGAGACAAAGCACTCAAGTCGGCCTGAGACTTGGAATAGGTTTTCACATCAGGCGGCAAATGCGAAATCGTAATAAAACTATTCGTATGGTATGTAAAGTAGCCGTAATATTGAAAACTTCCAAAGTCCATCAATAAATGTGACGTTATGAGGGGGACGCTTCGCGGCCTTATGGCGCTAGAGACGGGACGGGACGAGACATTCTATTTTGTTATCGATACTTCAAAATAATATTTCTTACTACAATGGTCGTCTTCATCAACTTCAATAGACTGCTACTGTGGCTTTAAATAATACCTACCTACATTATACATATTCTACCATAATTCCCTAAAACGGGTTGTCTGATGTTTTCAACAACCAGAATCAGTGAGTTAATGTGCATTTATTTATGCCAATGCCAGTGCGTTAATTTATACCATCATTGCGAATCGGTATTACGTTAGTATGTAGGAAAGACAGTAGGATTACCAAGAACACAAAGGTTCGCGTAATGAAGTGCCTTGTATTTCCAATCTTTCTGTACGAAGTCAAAACCTGGTCGCTAAGACTACAAGACCGCCGCAAAATCGATGCACTGGAAAAGTGGTGTTGGAGACGTTTATTAAAATAAACCCTTCGGTGCCGCCTGCTCGTTTGCCTCCTTATATTATAAAATAAAACCTGGTCGGCGTTCCGCAACAATTTATCCATCCTTAAGGAACTTTATATAGGTGATAGACTTTTGTCGATTTTGCAGTTACGAATACTGAAGTTTTTTGAGCACATCTCCAGAAACGAAGACGACGGAGAGTAATACAAGGCTACACAGAAGGGAAGAGACCACAGCCACGACTACTCTGCTAAGAGGTGCCCGACTAAGAAGAGACGCAACTGCAAATTGCTTTCCGAAAAGTTCAGATGTAAGTTATCGATATCGGCATCGCAAAGCTCCGTCTCCAGCGTACGGCGAGGCGTCAAATCGCACCGACCGCAACTATCAAAGAGAAATCTTTTCCGTGTATCAATAACGCGAGAACCGTCGCCTTCTCCAGACACGTCGGGCTATTATGTCCTATATATATGTCTACACATACTCTGTATTGGAATATAGGCAGGTCATAATTTTATGTCTTTTTGACATATTTTACGAAGGACTACAAGCAGACAAAAAAGAGTAGTGTAGTATAGCGGCTCACTGAAAGAATACTACCGAGCCCTGTCTTCCATTGGATGTTGTAAAAGGCGACTAACGGACTAAGACATCCAACGGCGTAAGCCCATCGCCGCTCTATGCTGTTGGATGTATGTGCAGTCTTTAGTTCGTTAGTCGCCTTTTACGACACCCAAGGGAAGAGAGGGGGTGGTAGTATTCTTTCACCGCTGCGCAACACGGTTATAATATAAAAAACTGTTAAAATTAATTGACTTTGTGATCTATGCATTTTTATTTTGATATGTAGTGTCAAGTACTAAATAGAAAATAACAAATACTTACAGTTACGTTATTACTTTAAGAGTTACAGAACAATATTTCTGTGGTAGCCACCTCGTATCATCTAAATATAAAATGCTAAAGAAGTAAAGTTGGAATTAAGTAATAGCAAATGCCTAGAATGGTAATAGGGTTCCTCACCTCTCAGTTCCCACCATACAAACCCAACACTGCAAATCTAGATTATAAATAAAATAAATATAATCACGACTATTATCCCCGAAGGGTTAGTCAGAGACTATATGCAATGAGGACCGCAAAAGCAGTCCTTTGCCTTAGTCCACATTTCACCAAATAGCGACTGCATATGTACTCAGCGTGACAGGTGGTGAGCCCATCGCCGGTTTAAGCTGTTGGATGTATGTGCAGTCTGTAGTCCGTTAGTCGCCTTTTACGACACCCAAGGGAAGAGATGGAGTGGTAGTATTCTTTCACCGCTACGCGATATGGTTAATCAGAATAGGTTAAATATTTGTTGATTTAATCTTTATTTACACAACATGATGACTTCCGAGGTCGAGTGGTTAGCACGCCGGTTCTGACGTCACGTCATTCCTGACATCCCCGGTTCAAATCCCGGTCTGGTCAATTTAGAAAAACTGTATTTCTGAATCGGTTTCGGGTCTGTGATTATGGTTATGTATGTTTATCCGGAGTTGTAAATGCCCAAAGAGGTCTCAGCGAGTTTATAGATGGCGGCGGCCGGTATATTGACCATAATATTGACCAGTCAACATTTCAAACAAGCTTTAAAAGAAGCTTAAGAGGGTTTACACATTTCGGTTTCCCATACAAACTTCCAAGTAGACATTTTTGAAAACTAATAAGTCAATTTTACAATTTTAATAAAACTTTGCATGCTAAAGTAAAATAGCAGGGATCTAAATAGTTTGTTAAAAAAAACATTTTAAAAAAACGTTTATTTAGTTGCGATTTAAAGTCCACTATAGAAAGTTTAAAATCGCGTTATCTCAGTTAAATAAACGTTTTTTTTTAATGTTTTCTACAAACTATTTAGATCCCTGTATTTTACTTTAGCATGCTAAATTTCATAAAAATTGGCTTATTGGTTTTTAAAAATTTCGACTTAGAAGTTTGTATGGGAATCCGAAATGCGTAAACCCTCTTAACTTAAGCTAGACAATTGATGTGAACGAAAGAAAGTTATTTAAAAAACATATTAAAAATAATAAATCCAATACAAAAGGAAGACCTAATTATATTTTTTTTTAACAACCCACCAAACCCGCATTTTGCCAGGTTGGTTAGTTATGGCCCAATCTTCCCACATGCGAAAGCTGTGCTGCGGAACCAGAGACGTTAGTAGGTTGACATACATACACATAATCACGATTATTATCCCCAAAGGGTTAGTCAAAGACTAGGCAATGAGGACCGCATAAGCCCTCTACCATAGTCCACTTTTCACCAAATAGCGACTGCACATGTGCTCAGCGTGACAGGTGGTGAGCCCGTCGCCACTATATGCTGTTGGAAGTATGTGCAGTGACAGATGGTGAGCCCATCGCCGCTCTATGCAGTTAGATGTATGTGCAATCTTTAGTCCGTTAGTCGCCTTTTACGACACCCAAGGCAATAGAGAGTACTAGCGGCCGCTCGCGGTTTCACCCGCGTGGTTCCCGCTCCCGTGGGAATATCGGGATAAAAAGTATTATATGTGTTAATCCAGGTTATAAACTATCTGTATGTCGAATTTTATACAAATCCATTCAGTAGTTTTTACGTGAAAGAGTAACAAACATCCATCCATACTTAAAAACTTTCGCGTTTATAATATTAGTAGGAAGGATTCTTTCACCGCTACGCGACATGATTATGAGGTTGATGATTTAAATCTCTACCAGTCTACTAAAGCTAGACAGAAGAAGGATTGCTAGGACAAATAACATACTAACCACATATTTATTACAATACTTATCTAGCATCGAAAAAATCAGATTATGGTGATATCAATTTATCAATACGAGTATAATGCTATTTTAAATGCTTCTTAATCGATAAATATTGATGTTTTATTTTCGTTATTAACGCTCAGATATACTTAGAGATATTGAAATCAAATTGAAATAAAACCCGACAAGTGCGAGTCGGTCTCACCACCGAGGGTAGCTTGTGCCAATGAAGCCCTTTCACACGATACCCCATATGACACGGTTAGCTCAATTTAAAATTTGGACCGCCGTTCCTGGCATAAAGACCCTGTTTTTTATATGATTTAATTACAAATGTATAGTTTTCAGATTTTTCCATAAACTTGTAGTATAAGACTTACTTACTTGCCAAATTTCATAGTTCTAGGTCAACGGAAAATACCATATAATTTTTATTCCCTTAAGAGTTTCGTAAAATAAGTATGTTTTTTGGCATAAAAACCCTGTTTTTAATGATTAAATTACAAATTTATAGTTTTCAGATTTTTCCCTATACTTGTAGTATAAGACGATCAATCTTGCCAAATTTCATAGTTCTAGGTCAACGGAAAATACCCTATAAATTTTGATTCCCTTGAGTGTCGAAATATACGTGTTTTTGGCATAAAGACCCTGTTTTTTTAATGATTTCATTACAAATGTATAGTTTTCAGATTTTTCCCTATACTTGTAGTAAGACGGTAATACTTGCCAAATTAGCATCTAAATTGCGCGAGTTTCATTTTTTCCCCAGCTTCAAGAGGCTGTAGGATTAGTTCCTGATTCGCCGGATTCCTGATTCGCCGGATTCTTGTTTCGTCGGATTTTTTAGTTGAAGGAAAACAATAGAAATATCGTGGCTTTACCTATCTATTAAATTTCGGTACTTACATTAATAAAAAAAATTGTTCTTAGTTTAATAACGTGACAGATAAAAAATGTTAAACCCCAAACTAAAAAAAAAAAAAATTTAAGCGATAGTGGCAACAAAATAGTGATTCATTAAATAATAAATATAACTAAGTACATGTTTTTTTTTACATAAGTGATATTATTGTATATTAATATTTCCGACGAAACAAGAATCCGGCGAAACAAGAATCCGGCGAATCAGGAATCCGGTGAATCGGGAACTAATCGACTGTAGACCTGAGTATATCGTTTTTATTTCAACTGGATACCTCCACGCGTTCCCGAGATAAAGGGTCTTGACAGACAGATAGATGGACAACAAAATGATCCTAGAATGATTCCGTTTTTTCCTTTTGATGTACGAAACCCTAAAAACTACTTAGTGCTTACACTTAGTGCTAAGGGTTCCAAGACTTCGGTGTCGCGCCTTAGCTCATAACAATTAACCGAAAAAAAGATAAAGAAACTTAAGAGGCCTATTACATCTCGACTGTGATTTTTGCGTATAATGGCCAATTTTGGCGTTATGGATCTCAGAAACAAAAATACATTAACAATTACGACTTATTGAATAGTGTAGAATGCTATTAAAATAGTGCGTAGCGGCCTCGCTTTTTGTAAATTTTGCTTAACTTTTTAATTAAACCCATAATTGCAGAGAAAGATTTTCAGAATGTGCGCGAAGGCACTTTTTTGAGCTCATCGATTGAACTACTGTTCTAAACAAGTGAAATAAAAAAAATATAATGTTATCTCTTATATAGTCGAATAGTGCGTAGCGGCCTCGGAATTTTTAGATATTATTGATTTTATATAGGAAAAAAATCTTATTCTAAACCATAAAACTTCGAAAATAGCTATAAGTTAACAGTGAATATCTCCTATCTACGATAATATTATTGAGCAAAATTTATACCAGAGTAATTGTTACTTTAAGAGGAATAAAGATTTTATAATGAATTTATTATCCTATTTCGATAAAAACGATAAATACAACTGCAAATTACTACAAAATGCGATGCGCCGGCCGTCCGAATTCAACTTATGCTCACAGAATGGGGATTTGTAATAAGTATTATGCACAAATTTATAATCCTATTTAGATAAAAACGATAAATACAACTGCAAAATACTACAAAATGCGAATTTTACGCAAAAATCACATTCGAGATGTAATAGGCCCCTTAAATAGACTATGTGTAGTTGCAAGGTTTACATGTTGTTTTGTAAGGTATTGTATCACCTTTCCATCTTCCTAATTTTCGGTAAAGTCATACAGATAATATAATTGTACTCACCCAACCTTGTAACATCCGTTTCCCCGTAGTGGGGTAACCCCAACAGCTCAGTGGCATCACCTAATCCCGTTCACTACCCCAAAATCACAACAAAAGGGCATCTTATCACGTTGTTGAGACCGTGAAATTATTTTCCTTGGCGTATGCAGATTAGCCGAGGGGCCCGCTAGCTGGTGGCTGGTATACCGGGATTAGTTCCGGTTTACTTTTTATAGGATTCCGATGATAAATGCCGCCTCGTTGAGGCAACCGGGTGGCGCGTGAAACGTATCCAAATAGGCTGAGCGTATTTGAATATTGCATTCGCGCAGTTTAAAGTTATGGGTACCTAATGCAGCGATTTTGTGTTGTTTTACAGGATGGCGTATGAATGTGAGAGCAATTTGCTAAAGAAAAGCTTGTCAACTGCGTGCTTGTGAACAGGTTAGGTTGAACAAGTGCGATGTTTAACCGCATAGGTTCCAGTTCACCTATGCGGTAGACTGTCCTAAAACCAGACACAATAGAAATTCAATTCTTAGTCTTCGTGACAAACCCTGGGGCTAGTAATAAACCAGATTTAATATAAATAAATAGGTAAGTACGTTGAATTAAAAGGAGAAAATGCGTACAAGTAAAACAAGAGAAAACAAAATACTTACTTACGTCTTTTTTTGTTCTGTAATACCTTGGTGCAGTTAACCAGTGTCAAGTAACGAAGATACATTTTCATGTAAGTAAGTAGATTTATATTCAAATGCGTTTTAATAGGTCAAGGATCATAAGATCGCCGGCGGTCGCGAAACAATATATTTGCAATTGTGTCTGGTTTTACGGTGCTCAAGGGGTTAATCTTTTAAAAACGATCGAAACATGTTATAATTAGTTTCACTTCTGTATCTTCATTGATCAGGTCAATACTGTTTAAGTATTGTGGATCCTCACATTTTGTATCGTCGTAGGATCCGTAAAGTAGCACATGTCGCCACCCTTCCATCGTAGTTAACGGTTTGCGAGTCAGACAAAAAACAAGGAGAGACGGGCTGACGGACGATTGCCGATCCCGAAATATGATTTATAGATCGTACGTCATCGCCAATACGCTTTCTATACGTCACGGGACGGGCGATGTCACCGCGAGGGGGCAACAAGAAAAATATATTTTGCCGCCAACGCGAGGTGTCTGCGATGTTTGCATTTTACATTTTTTACGTTTGCCGAGCGTTATGTTATTTCTTGTATAATAGTACCGAAAGAGCGATCAATGTGTTTTATTTTGGTAGTGCAATGATATTACTTCTACATAGGGTTTTCACGTTACAAGATGATAATGACATTCCACGCCAAACCCTTTGAGTTCCAGTGAAGGGCTCTTGATCTCAATCTCCGATTAAAGGTCGCTCCGGTGGTGGTAGGTTGACTAGGGCCGAGTTTGAGCTGATAAACGGATTCGAGATAGTAGATCACATACATAGAGATACTTAGATAGTAGGTAGAGGCACTTAAACATTCTATTCTCCTTTGCTAAAATGGATACGATCTCCCTTTCTCTTCTTTGTCATTGAAACGTTAGTACCTACAGCATACCCGTTGCATCATTTGTTATACGTATATATTAGAACTTGGTCTCCTAGTAAACCTACCACCGCAGCGATATAACCAACACCGACCTATGTGTGCAGTATTACGTGCTACTGCGAGAAGGAAACATCTGCAGACCCCACTAAGATAAGATAACATAGGCATGATAAACTTACGAGTCATTGTGAACACACTCTGTCTCAAATGTGATTTTGCATTGAACCAAACCAAATGACCATTTTTGCATTTTGTAGTTTTATTTATCGTTTTATCGAAACTATTTCAATACCTTTACTACACTATTCAATATGTCAAAACTTTTATTGTTTTTTAGTTTCTGTTTCTAAAATCAAGAACGCCAAAATTGGCCATTTTACGCAAAAATCACTTTCGAAATGTAATAGGGCCCTTAAGGTATAAATGCTTTTTATACTTCATACAATTATATTAATATCATTGACCTCATACTATTTGTTATTACAGTGCAAGCCTTGGACAGGATTAATATATTACATACATAGGTAATAATCACGACTATTATCCGAATCACGACTATATATCGGGGATCCGAAGGGTTAGTCAGAAGGCTCTAGGCAGGCAATGAGCACCGCAAAAGCGTGCTCTACCATAGTCCACTTTTCAACTAATAGTGACTGCACATGTGCTCAGCGTGACAGGTGGTGAGCCCATCGCCGCTCTATGCTGTTGGATGTATGTGCAGTCTTTAGTCCGTTAGTCGCCTTTCACGATAATACCACCCTCTTACGAATATCCGTAACTTCCTTAACCCTATTCCTTTCTTAAAGGTCGGCAACGCATCTGCGATTCCTCTAGTTTTGCGGGTGTCTATGGTTCATGGTTCATGGTGCATGATTGCTCTCCATCAGGTGACCCGCCTGCTCGTTTGCCTCCTTTATATAAAAAAAAACGACACCCAAGGGAAGAAAGGGGGTGGTATGGTAGTATTCTGATTAATGAGCCGCTACGCGGCACAGCTCTCTAGTATATTACATCACTTTAATTTTATATGTTCGACTTTGTTGCCCTTCTGCGTCTTGCAATTCCTACCTTAGGGTGTGTGCATGACAATACACCTATATCGTACCAACCACGGCAATCAATAATCCAATAACAACAGAACATCGACATAAATTTATAAAAAGTAACCAACGACGAAGTAAAACAAAACATTTGTTTCAAATCGAACAATAATCGCTCATATTGTCAGTTACAATACAATTTGTTTGGAAAGTGGGCGCGTGAGGGAAATAATAACAAATGATTCGCTCCCTAACGCCGCGTGGCGTTGAAAGATCACGTCTATGCCGCCTATTGCTTTCATTTTGATGAAAAAACACAATGCCGCCGAGGGTATTAGCAGCACGCGAAACCTTTCACTTGTTTCGAAGATAACTTGAAAGGACTAGTCGTCATAGACTCACGACTTCATCCCCAAAGGGTTAGTCAGATTGGCAATGAGGACCGCAGAAGCAGTCCACTGCCATAACCCACGTTTCACCAAATTACAACTGCACATGTGCTCAGCGTGACAGGTGGTGAGCCCATCGCCGCTCTATGCTGTTGGATGTATGTGCAGTCTTTAGTCCGTTAGTCGCCTTTTACGACATGGGGGTGGTAGTATTATTTTAATAAGCCGCTACACGTCACGGCTCTTGAGTCTCATGAACATTAATATCCTACTTCTTCTTTTCGAGTCAGCGACAGTCAAATGCTACCAGCCCCATATACTTAGTAGAGGATCCGAGTAACGACCTTCACCGGGCCGGTTAAAGGATAAAAAGTATTTTAAATCAAATTTAATATGTTAAAAAATAGGCTGTGGATAGAGTGCCACAAGCGGCATTCTAGTACGATGGGTTACGATGCCGTAATTACGGCATCCTAGTACAAAGTGTAGGCAGTGAATAGAGTGCCACAAGCGGCAACATACGAGGGGCGTTCAAAATATTCTCGGTATTGATACGTTACAACCTCTTTTATTTATATATTTGTTACTGGCCGCTAAGATTCATCCATTGACATTAAAAAAAAGTAAAATTGGAACCGAGATGTTCTTTTGTTTTTCTGCAATTGCCGAACAAACATGAACACCATGAGCGAATTAACAATTTTAACGAAATTAGAGCACCGATCCGTCATAAAATTCTTGACAAAACAGGGTAAAAATCAAAAAACCATAAAAGAGGAAATGGATTGTGTTTACCGTGAGTCTGCTCCTTCTTTATCTACTATTCAAAAATGGTCAAGCGAATTTAAGCGTGGAAGGGAGAGTATTGAAGATGACCCTAGACCTGGCCGGCCTGTAGTGGCTACCTCACAAGAAAATATTGATAAAGTGGAAAAACTTATATTGGAAGACGGCCGAGTGAAGGTAAAATCTATAGCTCAAGTAACCAATCTCTCTATTGGTACCGTACATGACATTATACATGACCATCTTAATATGTCAAAAGTAAGTGCAAGATGGGTTCCGCGAATGCTGACGCTTCTTCAAAAGGATATGCGTGTGGCTTGCTGTTCAGATTTTATCGACCTGTGTGGTGAAAATCCCGATGAGGTGCTGCAAAAAATAGTTACTGGAGATGAAACCTGGGTTCATCATTATGACCCAGAGAGCAAACAGGAGTCCATGCAGTGGCACATTAAGGGTTCAGCTCATCCCAAGAAGTTCAAGGTAATCCCGTCAGCTGGCAAGGTCATGGCCACAATATTTTGGGATTGTGAAGGAGTTTTGCTTATCGATTATAAAGAAAAAGGTGTAAATATCACAGGGCAGTACTACGCTAACGTTATACGTCAATTAAGAGATGCGATCAAAGAAAAGAGGCGAGGAAAGTTAACCAAAGGTGTTCTGCTTCTGCATGACAACGCCCCTGTCCATACTGCTCATATTGCCAAGGCAGCTATTGTTGAATGTGGGTTTGAAACTGTTACTCATCCACCCTATAGTCCGGACTTAGCCCCAAGCGACTTCTTTTTGTTCCCCAATCTTAAAAAGGATCTGCGTGGAAATAAATTTTCTGACGATGAAGCGTTGAAGACGGCCGTGGAGGAGCATTTTTACACCAAAGATAAAAAATATTTTTATGAGGGATTAAAAAAAATAATTGATCGATCTTATAAGTGTATGAACATAGGGGGGGAGTATATTGAAAAATAAAAATATCAAACTTTTCGTACTTGTTTGTTTTTATCCACATACCGAGAATATTTTGAACGCCCCTCGTAGTACGATCGGTTACGATGCCGTAATTTGACGGCATCCTAGTACGAAGCGTATAGAGTGCCACAAACGGCATTGTATCACAATCGGTTCGGGAACCGTAACATATTTTTTATTTGTCATAATGTTCAGACGACTTATATTCAAAAGATATTTTTGTATGGAGTTAGATTTTTGTTGTCTAATAAAAAAAATAACCTCGAAATTCAAGACAATCGCTACGCTGCGCTTCGCGATTGTCTTAAATTTCTAACCTATCACGTGACCTACAGGAGTAGGGCAGCTAGTATTTCTGTTGTCTAACAAAAAGTTTACGGCAGTTTAGGCGGCGTCACTATTATACCGCAAAACTTACGGTTCCCTAACCGATGGAGATACAGTGCCGCTTGTGGCACTCTAAACACTTCCTAAAAAATATATTGCGAGTGGGTTGGCTGAAAAATTTTAATCCAGTGTGTACTTCTTACCTGTTATGATTTTTTTTTAAACGAAACGATGAATGACAAATGAAATGAAAATGAAATGAAAATGAAATGAAATGAAAATGAAATGAAAATGAAATGAAAATGAAATGAAAATGAAATGAAAATGAAATGAAAATGAAATGAAAATGAAATGAAAATGAAATGAAAATGAAATGAAAATGAAATGAAAATGAAATGAAAATGAAATGAAAATGAAATGAAAATGAAATGAAAATGAAATGAAAATGAAATGAAAATGAAATGAAAATGAAATGAAAATGAAATGAAAATGAAATGAAAATGAAATGAAAATGAAATGAAAATGAAATGAAAATGAAAATGAAAATGAAATGAAAATGAAATGAAAATGAAATGAAAATGAAATGAAAATGAAATGAAAATGAAATGAAAATGAAATGAAAATGAAATGAAATTAAAGTGAAATGAAAGTGAAAAGAAAGTGAAATGAAAGTGAAACGAAAGTGAAACGAAAATGAAATGAAAATGAAATGAAATGAGAATGAAATGAGAATGAAATTTAAATGAAATGAGAATGAAATGAGAATGAAATGAGAATGAAATGAGAATGAAATGAGAATGAAATAAGAATAAAATGAGAATGAAATGAAAATGAAATGAAATGAAAATGAAATGAAAATGAAATGAAATGGAAATGAAAACGAAATTAAAACATTTAAGTTAAATACATAAATCGGAATAAAATAATAATACGGTAAAAGGTGTTAAAATACTAACATACCAGTAGGCCTGTTTTCTAACTCAACTGACAGTTAAAAATTATGAACACCCAAGGAAATTCGTTTTACACTGCTGTGTACTATGCTAGTAATTGCTAGTGAAAATTACAGATCGCGCGCGCAATGTACGACGAATTTCCTTGGATGTTTATCACTTTAACTGTCAGTCAAGTCAGAGAATAGGCCCACAGGTCGGATGCCCCACCAACTATGCTGTAGAAAAATTGGATAAATTTTATATAATATAAGCTCAGCTGCCGTGAAACCAGGCACAAAGAATTCAGTTTAAAGACATCAATAATTACACTTTCATTTATCTGTTTAATACTTAGATTAAAACAAAAAGGGAAGATACGGCATGCTCCTACTTGTAGTCATTCAAAATATAGTCCTACGCAACTACATGCAAACACCACTCACACATGCACACCTATAAAGTGTAAATCGAGCGATCGAGACAAAGCGGTAAGTTTCAACGCCAGCGCGAGGGAGTCAGCGAGTAGCGCGTTGACGTCTCGGTCGCTTCGCAACAGACGAGTACGTACGACCGATTCCGACGCCACTGCGGAGTAGCGTCTTTCTCTTTTTCACACAGTAGAATATCTGCAATAGTGCGATGTAGCCTGTTCGCTCGGCAAATTGTGACTGAAGTGAAATTGTGCCTTTAGGCCTAATTTTGGCAGCTCACTCACGAGACGCTAATGCCGTATCTTCCCTTTTTGTTTTAATCTAAGGTTTAATATTATATAGTCGCTTTTAGTTATTAGTGTCAAAATGGTAAATAAATGTCATATTTAGTTGGTTTGTATTAATTCTAAGAGATGGCGTGTGTAAAAAGTCTGAATCACGCTATCGAAGTGTTTATTTTATAGTTTATAGGCAGCAATGTTTTATTTTTAATTATCACTCGCCAGCACTCGCACACCTATAGTAAACAATAAAACCTTTTTACATTTTGTTCCTGTATCAAATAGTTTTATTTGAAGAAACCTTTTTCATGGTCCTTCGGAGTCGGATTTTCTGAATTTTATCAGCGGTCACTCATCCGTGGAAAATTGCTAAGCAGCCTTTAAAGGGCTCATTATCGGTCAGCATTCAGCAAGAGTATCGAGAAATCACCGCAAGATTGCACAACCGGACAACAGCAGCATTCAGAAATCACCGGTAGCGGCCTTCGGAGCGGACACAAGCGACGATCTATCTTTGCTGACACTACGGTGAAGTGACGCAGCAGTGAGAAAGAAAGCAAGGTTTGGAAGTTAAACAGTGAGTACTTGGTGATATCAACAGAAGAGACATTTGAACTAAGTTAGATTTAGAATATTTTTAGTTTTAGTATCATACTTTTAGTAGTTAGTTAGTTAGGACTTAGAAAGTTTAAGAGCATAAAGTGTAATACACGGGAAACCTATGCCCGATTTTCTCAAAAGTGTAAATATGTCCAAACACTTGTAAAATTTTAAGAAATTTTAAGTAAGGATAATTTTGTTGTTTTGAAAGTTGTACAGTTATTTCAGTTTTGTCGTCAATTAAATAGTTTTTTTTTCAATATTAAAACGGAATCTATGATCAATTTGCAATTAAACACAAAAAATACAATGGAAAAGAGTCAAATTAATTTCAATAAATCACCAAGGGAGCGTATTACTTTGCTATATATAGAAACTATATTAGAACTGTTAGAAGAACAGTGGAATCACTTTAGTACAACACACAGAAAAATCATAGAAATGGCAAATCCAGTAGACGAGAACAATATTTATTTCACAGACGATATTTATGACAAAACTGACGAAATTTATATATGGTATAAGACCGAATTAAAAAATTGTATTGCAAAGTTTACTCTTAATAAAAACTTAGATGTACTCATACATTCAGATACAAAAACTTGTGATAATGTCATACTAACTCAAACACAGCGAACACACACCGATTTCGATCAGTACTCAGCACATAGTCACAATGATTCAACCATTATGCATTCCCAGATTTGTGACAAAGTTATGCACAATCAATTATGTGATACCGAATCGGACACAGTAAGTGATACAAATACCAAACTTACTCAAGAGAAAGAACAATCTAAAGAGTTCTTTGCAAAGACTACTTGCAGAGATTCAACAAATCCAAAATCTAAAAGAGATAATGCTAGAGTTGCAGTCGGAGCTGCTTCTGTGTCTTACGTCGCTGTGAATACCCAGCAGCAACTGGCACACGATGTTAAAGCTGCTTTTCTGCTGGCATCTGAAGAAACAAAAATTGATTATTTTGCAAAAGATTTTATGCCAAGAGTACAAAGAGTAGAGGAAGGACTAAGAGTTTATACGGAAATAGAAGGTGTAATAGGAATGGAAAGATTCAAACTAGATAAGTGGGTGACAATTATTAAAACAAATGCAAGAGATGTCATAGCAGTAAATCAGAACGAGGAAATAAAGATGAAATTGAATGAAGTAGTCAAAGCATTTGAGTTTACCTGGAATAAAAAATGTGACAGTTTCGGGTACTCAAGTATTATTACTCCACTGAAAGTTGCAACTATGACTAAAAGACAAATAATAGCAGAAATATCACACCTCTTCGACCCTTTCAATTGGTTAACCCCTTGCGTAGCAAAAATGCATATGCACGCTTCGTATGTAGTCAAAAAGTCGAATGTCAACATCCAAAATTGTGTGCATTGCCAATAGATTGTTAAGTTGTTAATTTTGTTAGAGAAGATTGTTACAATTGTTAAGTTTAGGTGTTTAAGTTTTGTTTTGTTATTTTTAATCAACCCCCATGACCTCACGGTGGGCGGTATTATAGTTAGAGTAAGGCCATAAATATGGCCTTAGTGGGCGGTATTTTAGTAAGAGTAAGGCCATAAATCGACACCTGCAAGGAAAAACATCGTAACTCAGTTTTAGTAAATGTTCAGGAGAGCGCGTCAAAGTTTCAAAAAATTAAAACTGATTTTTGTTAAGTACTAATGCCACCCAATCTTACAAGTTTAACCAAAGAAGGAAAGAGCTACATTTTTGTATGATTTTATTATCATAATTATGTATATTTTATGATTTATTGCGACTTTTATTGAGTTACAATGATATTTTACTGATTATACTTAATAAAATGACATTGTAACTCAGACATACAATTCTATAATATATGATATTAATTACTTTGTCAAAGTAAAAAATTGTATGTCTGAGATACAATTCTTAAATTGTATAATGTGTGAGTTTTGGAGTTACAACTCGAAATAAAACGTAGTTTAATTAATTTTAACAGTCTTTATTGTTCGTAATTAATTATGTTTAAGTAATCAACTTATTAAAAAAACCTTCTACAAAAACATAAAAGTCGTAGGTACTTAATGAAAAAACGATTACGATAAATTTAAACAACAGATATTTTTTCAAATCACAGTTTACTAAAAATTAAATCGAACCCTATGTTTAGACAATCATAATTAATGAAATTGGGCCATCACTGTTAGTAACGTTGGAGTATTAACGTTGGAAATAAGGCTAATTATTATTTACTAATCACAGCTCTTAATCAGTCAGTAATTTTAATTATTATTTTAAAATAGTAGTACTTAATCAGAATCAGACGTATCGTTTCGCCGAGTGGTAGTCACATGCGGTAATGTCATGTAATAGTTGTGATAGATTGTTGGAATTGCCTTACTTTTGCACAAGCTTACCAAGTCTTTGTATTTTGCTGATGTTAAGGGCAAGGGCGCATCATAAGCCTTTGGAATACTGTTCGGTAACTCTTCTCTCTCGCTGTTTTGAGGTTCTTTGGCAGAGCGTCGTTTGGTTGCCCGAAGGGAAACTGCCCTTTGTTGCAATAAATCTATTATCATCTCACAGTCACTAAGTGAATCATATTGAAACTGAATTACATTTGGTAACTCAGTGGTATAACGGATGTGCATAAGTTTACTCCAAAAGACTTTTACATTATTGACATCGTGTTCCCAGTTATTGTAGTAAGGCAGAAGATGTTTAAAGTCTAATATCATGTCTTGGTTAACTTCTTGGACTACATAAGGGTCACCGGTGGATTTCGCGCATCTGATCAATGTCACCCATTGCTGAGGAATGTAAATAATTTTATATAACTTAAATAAGAGTTAAAAAAACAAGATTGTATCTAGTATTACAATGTTGTTCATGTAAGTTAATAATGGCAAGCAAAAATAATCACATGTAACTAAAGATACAATTTTATTACCTGCCATAGACCCTCACTTACAATTTTTTTACCGTGTGTAACTTTTTAATGCTATGAAACTTTGATACGGGGATAAGCGCAAAAAATTCCGCATTTTTAGCTTAGTAGGACTATGATTGTAACTCAAAATCGTCAAAAACTGAGTTACGATGTTTTTCCTTGCAGGTGTCGAAATATGGCCTTAGTGGGCGGTATGTTTAATATTATATAGTCGCTTTTCGTTATTAGTGTCAAAATGGTAAATAAATGTCATATTTAGTTGGTTCGTATTAATTCTAAGAGATAGCGTGTGTAAAAAGTCTGAATCACGCTATCGAAGTGTTTATTTTATAGTTTATAGGCAGCAATGTTTTATTTTTAATTATCACTCGCCAGGCACTCATACACCATTAGTAAACAATAAAACCTTTTTGCATTATTTCTTCAAGAAGGTGTTTTATTCAAGTGAAGAAATCATTTTCATTATCAAAAAATGCAATCGTTATTTATACCTAAGTACTTTAAAATCTAAAAGAAAGTTTTCAAAGACACATGTTTTATGCTAGTCCTTTGCTACTAATTGATAAGTTTAAAAAAATCTGTTCAGTGCTGCCAACCGTGTTGAGTTGCCAACTCAGCTCTTTTAGCGCTAAATCTAGTTTGTTTTACTACGATTTAGCTCCATAGTAAAAACATGAAATAAAAAGATTTTTTCTCATTAATGGTATTAATAAAGCTTAATAATATAAGTAGTGAAAAAATGTCCCGAAATAATTTAAATCATCAGATAAAAACCTTACCACAACACCACTACTACAGACAAGATTACAACGAGCAAAAAAAAATATGCCATACGAAGCTTGAGAAAAAAATACAGTTCATAGGTCTCATTACTACAAAAACAATAGTTTTGATTTAGTTATTTTATTTATTGTGAAGAGTTGAGCTTATTTTTTTATTTGTATGTTACACGGTATTTCTTACAAGGTGGTATAAAAATATGGATGGTAAACATATGAAACCCTGTAAGGGCACCGCAAAGCTTTGATCGGTTTTTCTTATAATGACCCATTATACTAATATCCATGTTGGAGCGGCGATAAGCTCATCACCTGTCACGCTAAGCACATGTGCAATTATTATTTGGTAAAACGTGGACTATGGCCCAGGACTGATTTTGCGGTCCTCATTGCCTCGTCTCAGTCTAACCCTAAGACCTTAGTTCACCAATAGATGTTCAAGTTTTAAACAGCTGTTTACATCATAATCGGCCGTTTAACAATATTTTGCTGTTCATCAAGCATTAAACACTGTTTATGTACAGTAATCGGCTGTTAAGCTTAAACATGGAAGGCGACCGTTGGTTATAGCTTCACGTCATCAATTGTCAAATATGTACCTACCCAATACTTATAAAAATTAAGATGATTCGACTTTTATCTTTGAAAAAGATAATGTATTAAATTATTATGAACATATTTAATAATTTTGTGAATATTTTGCGCGCTCCCCGAGATGATGCTGTTATCGATAACGAGATGATGCTAAATTATTTAGCATTTCAATCTGTCAATGTGAACTAAACTGTTGTGTCATTGTCAGTTGTTAATCAAACAATTATATTTTCGAAGTAATCGAGACTTCTTTAGAATGCACGGAGAGCGCCCAAAAATATTTCAATATATTTAAAATAATATAATACATTATTCTTTTCATATATCTAAGTCAAATCCTCTATTATTTTAATAAGTATTGAGTACAAAGGAGACCCGGCATTTTATGCTTAAGTTGTATATACTTTTTTAATTTTTTAAATCTGTATTTCATTAAATCTGGCAATATTTGTCAACAAAATGACAGTTGTACAGCCACTAGCTGTCAACTCAGACATGACGTGACGGCATTGTTGACATTTCACTTTTTTTAAATCAAAAGAATTATGGTTTATGCAGCCACATTAGACATTTTTAAAGTAACATGTCTGCCTTTTGAAGACTCAGTGTTTCATAATAAAAAAAAAATTTGATAACTCTCATCCGCGATTTGATAAAAATAAGACAAAACTTGGTTTAGGTAGCAAATAATATTAGCTTTACTTTATAACCAAATTCTATTGTATACAAGTTAAACATTTTTTCTAGGCTGTGGATAGAAGTGCCACAAGCGGCATTCTAATACGATCGGTTACGATGCCGTAATTACGGCATCCTAGTACAAAGTGTAGGCAGTGAATAGAGTGCCACAAGCGGCAACATAGTACAATCGGTTACGATGCCGTAATTTGACGACATCCTAGTACGAAGCGTATAGAGTGCGACAAGCGGCATTGTATCTCAATCGGTTCGGGAACCGTAACATATTTTTTATTTGTCATAATGTTCAGAAGACATAATATTCAAAAGATATTTTTGTATGGAGTTAGATTTCTGAGGGCCTAGTCAACTGGCAAACGCTCGACCGGTGACAGCGTCAAAATCGCTCATCAAATTCGCTAGGCTACATCGATATCGATAAGCTAAGGGATATAGAACATACAGGCTGGTCTTAGTATTTTTTTGTTTGATGATAATCTAACGCTTATGTAAGATTAATAAATAGGTAGTAACCACACCGATCCTTTTGAGTTTTAGTGAATTGAATGTCACTTTACTAAGAAATTCGGGTAGACTCCTTGAGACAATTTGAAAAATGAATCAATCGCTTTTTTCGCCGGAAGTTCGCCAGGCAAGCACGTTTGTAAATAAGTACTTATAATGATGACGAGTGACTTACCTACCATAATATGATATTGATATGAGACCAAACCCATTTTTCAGCTTATAATATAAATAAATTAAGACTGAAGACCACAAGCAAACGCTTGCTGCCAAGAATTTCTCAAATATTAACAACTTGACGTCCGTCTGTAATGAAATAAGTGATAACACTAAATGTTACAAACCGCGCGAACATTTAAACAGTTTGATCTTAGATGCGAGTACCCACTAGGTAGTGATTAAAACGTTTGCATCTTGTATGAGTACATCGCCTAAAGTAACTCTATGGCGTAGCGGCTAAGGCTTTTGGGTTTAGTTGTCTAACTACAACACCTATCACATTACTTTTCTAATTGATTATTGTCCTAAATAAAATAAAATAAAAAACATTCCAAGTACATAGTTTTGCTAGTTAAATTAAAACTAATTTTAAAATATGCAAACTAGCGAAGCAATGTACTTACTGTTACTTGAAAGGTAATGCTAGAGGTTCAACTAATGCAAAAAGTCCCCGCCCGCGCCGCACCGGTTTGTGATCTTGCCAGTTAGTTACGCAACTTTCACATTACCGAGCTAAAGGATGGGTAACCAAATAAAAAGCGTCTCGAGCTCCTCCGTGCTTCGGAAGGCACGTAAAGCACACTGCGGTTGTATTGGCTCAGGGCTTAAACCTGTTATAGCCCAGTCTGCCTTAGTGCTGTCGTTCATGTGGGAACGTTCAGGACGTTCATAGGATGACGATGAAGACAACATCGCCTTAATATAGGATTGTTTCATTGTTACTTATTTATAGCGGTAGGTACCGAAAATAATTGAAATTAAAAGTCAAATCATTTATTAAATATACGCCTTCACAGACACAATGACCTGATCGTGGTCTCTACGCGACAAGTTAAAATATTTATTTATTTTACATTATTTATTTCACTGCCATTCATTGAGTTGGTTGATAATGTTTCGAAATAAAACATAGGATTATTTATATGTTTACCAAAAATAATTTTAAAACAATTAATTTTATATAATTACCCTAGTATGTTGATAATGAATCAAGTACAACTTTAAGCCATGTTTAATGCAGTTTCATTGTTGGATACGACATGTGGTACACATCCCTTCTTTATTGTGAGCATGATGCAGCATTAAATATTGGTGTTATTATGATTAACCATGCTTTTTGAAGGTATCCAGAATCTCCTAAGAAATTGGAACAATATACTTACTTACTTATAGAAAATTGTCATACATAAAAAGTTAGTAGGTAGTATTATTTACCAAAAATAATTTAAAAACAATTAATTTTATTTATTTATTTTATATTCACAGGTGAATCGACAGTTCTATAAAAAGTATAACACTGAAAATGTGAAACAGCAAACCATTTACAGATTCACACAAATAAAAATGTGATAGTAACATTACAAACTCAAGCAACAATTACAATCGATTACTTCACAATCGCCAAATTGATAATAACTAAACTATTACAGAGTATGCTAGATATGGAACTTAATTTGTATTATATGTATAACAAGCCACCTTATGTTAAGCCACCTATTTAAAGAAAAAACAATATTATAACAAACACAATAGAACCCACCAGATTTAATAATCGGATAATAATAATGCAAGTTTATACATATAATTACCTTTGTATGTTGATAATGAATCAAGTACAACTTCAATAGCTTAATGTTATGACTAGTAGAAATTTATATAAGTAGGTACTTAAACATTTTCTATAGGTACCTACTGCAAGTAAAATTAAATATCAAGTAAAAAATAACATTAATGTTGTATTTCTTAATATATTCTTATTTCCTTACCTAACTCTCTCAAAGTCAAAGTTTATTAAATATGAGGCTTCACTTTCTCTTATTAACATTAAAACTATATGTGTATAAAAATAAATACCAATTGTGTGTATAAGAAGGTACTGTTTTTTAGTACCTACCTAAGTAAATCTTTTTAATAAAGTACAATAAACTTAGAACTAAATTAACTTTATACTTAATTTTTCCTAATCATATAAACCAAATCACTATTTTATGGGTTAAATATATTTATGGCACACTGTTCCTTTTCTTAAAATAAAAATGTTGTCAACGAAGGTACTGTTTTTTTGTACATAAGTAAATCTTTTTAAATAAAGCACAATAAACTTAGAACTAAATTAACTTTATATAATTTTTCCCCATCAAATAAACCAAATTACTATTTTATGGATAAATATATTTATGGCACAGACTGCTCCTTTTTGTAGAATAAAAACGTTGTCAACATTAGAGCTCCACAAAAAAAATCATATAAATAACTAAATTCAACGATGCCAAAGCCATGTTCAATGCAGTTTCATTGTTGGATATGACATGTGCAGCATTAAATATTGTTGTTATTTTCATTAACCATGCTTTTTGAAGGTATCCAGAATCTCCTAAGAAATTAGAACAATATACTTACTTATAGAAAATTGTCATAGATAAAAAGTTAGTAGGTAAGTACCTATGTATTATACAAAATTGCTTGATATTGTTTTTTACCAAATAACCATGTTTGTTCACCTTTCTGAGGAAGTCCATCCTCCAAATTATGAGGTAACATTTAAGATTTTTGAATCGTCGTCTCAAATCTGCAAAACCACAAAAAATAGTTTTATCTTTATGTCAATACTCTTTATTCTAGCAATTTTAACAAAACTGACATTTCCTGGTAAATCCCAATATAATAATAGGCATAATACTTACCTTTATTATGTAAGGAATAATTTATTTATTAAAACTTACCGTTTGAATGTAAGGACTGATATCTTTTCCTATTAAGAAAGATGCTTGTCTGTATAAGATTTATAGGGTATAGTCAATAGGTACACCTTACTACACTTAGAGCCTTGGTTTAATACTCTAAGCTACCTGGCAAATTAAATCTTCATTGGAACCTGTAAAACAAATAGGCAATCTAAGTTATAAATTGATAAATGGACATTATGGATAGGTTACATTTAATATTTATACAAAAAGTCCCTTACTGTTGTCTTATTCTTGACCTTTCTTGTCATGATTAAAGGTACTTAGGTGGATTTATTTGGCCCAAATGTTTGTATGGTTTGAGAGCCCCTACAAATTGTTATGCAGCGACTTGCTCTTCGTTGCGGAAAATGTTGCATGACACACATTTATTTGGTCACTCACATCGCAACAACTATATCAGCACGCAATTCCCGGCAGACCTTAGTTAGATATTTGAAAGTTCGTAAACGAGAACTCCGAGAACTATTCACAAGTACAACAAACTCGATTTCGTTAATTTGCTCCAAGCAACGTAGGGAAACATTTCTTCCTTAGCGCCTGAGCACTTGATTATCGCAGTCCACAATAGCCCTAAAAAGAGCATTTTAAACAAAACTTTCAACACAACACAACTATTCCTTCATCAGCTGATCAAACAATCGCCATTTTGTGTGAATTTTTATCTTCAATGTTTGAGTGATCGCGAGATTAGCGATTCTTGGCTTGTCAAACTGTCAATTAGGTCTATTTTAGCGTAAATTTTACGTCGTAGGTAACTTTTGCTTATGTCAATCCCATACATTCGGTTTATCGTAGCGAAGATTTCGTAGCGTTTAATTTGTTTGCCAATTGACTAGGCCCTCTGTTGTCTAATAGAAAAAAATAACCTCGAAATTCAAGACAATCGCGAAGCGCAGCGTAGCGATTGTCTTGAATTTCTAACCTATCACGTGATCTACAGGAGAAGGGCAGCTAGTATTTCTGTTGTCTAATAAAAACTTTACGGCAGCTTAGGCGGCGTCACTATTATACCGCAAAACTTCGGCCCCTAACCGAAGGAGATACAGTGCCGCTTGTGGCACTCTATACACTTCCTTTTTTCTATGGAAAGCGCCGGTTCTCCTTTGACAAATTGATGACATGAAGCGGTAAAAAATGGTTAACCGAAGTCGCCATCCATGTATAAGCTAAACAGCTGTCAATCTTTAATACTTGATGAACGGCATAATATTGTTCAACAGCCGATTTTAATGTAAACAGCTGTTTATAATTTAAACATCTATTGGTGAACTTGGTCTTAGGCGATTATAGTCGTGTATGTATTAAGTACAGTTAAGGAAGTTCCCGGTCGACCACTTTCAGCGATATTCGCTTGCACACTATCTACGTGTACGCTACTGTACGTACGCGTGGTCGTAATCCGCAAGTGTATATCGCCAAAAAGTAGTCTACCGGGAACTTCCACGCACGACTGTATGTAGGTATGTGTAATGTGCCATCCTTTCCGTACGATTCGGGCGAGAGAATAAAGTGTGAATACGTCGCGTGCGCCCGCAGCGCGCGCGGATGAGCGTTTGCCACTTGTCTAGGGGAGGGGGGCTGCTCAACCTTCAAACATTTGTCAAATTTTTATATCAATAAACCTAATTGATGTAGATTAAAAGTTATTGAAGTATTTTGACATTTTGTGGTGACCTACTGGCATCTGTACATGTGGAATACAACTTTATTTATTAGTTATGTATTATGATTTGTCACACGATGATAATTACACATACCTGTTTTACACTGTTTTAATATTAAATTCAATGATTGATGAAAATGAATGATGAAAGACTGACTTTATAATCTTTTTGTGTTTGCTCTTTTTTACTAAAATATTTGCCTCTTTTTTAGCTCTTTTTTCACAATCTCTCTCTTATCTCTTTATTTATATAAGTTGGCAGCACTGGCTGTCAATGTCAATCGGCTGTCAAATCGAAGAGTTATCGATTCTTGTTGTGATTTCTTTTCTTTGCTTTAATTTCTGTAGTTGGAAAAAAGTGTACTTTACCAGTTTTCTCCAAAATAATAAAGTTATTAATTTTCAAAATGAGATGGACAGTTCACATCGATGGCGGCCCAATGCGGGTCAACCACGCTGCAGTTTGTATAGGAAACAAAATCTTCTCTTTCGGTGGTTATTACTCCTCTGAAGAATATAAAGATTGGGATCCGATTCCTGTCCACATATTAGATACTTTAACCTTGAGGTGGTCAGCTGTGAATTATAGGAAAAACGAGGTCGTTCCCTTTCAAAGATATGGACATACCACTGTAGCATATGTTGACAAAGTAAGTATGGAGAAACCAGTATTTTTAAAGTTTTATCGTATTCTTCTACTAATTTTGATAATCTAAAGAAGTGTCGATAATTAATATTTAGGTAAGTACCTAATAATTAAATGTTTTTTGTAGGTTTACATGTGGGGTGGTAGAAACAACTCTGTTGCATGTGAAACACTGTCCTGTTTCGACACAAAAACATTAGAATGGAGTACACCCACCGTGTCGGGCATGGTGCCCTATGCTAAGGATGGCCACTCGGCCTGTCTCATACGGAACAAGATGTACATCTTTGGCGGCTTTGAGTATCTCACAGATCAATATTCGCAAGAAGTCCACTGCCTAGATTTAGACACTATGAAATGGACGTTTGTAGATGCAAGAGGCACTCCACCTTCGCATCGTGATTTCCACACTGCTGTTGCAGTAGATGACAGAATGTATGTGTATGGTGGCCGTGGAGATTTAAACAGTCCTTATAATTCTCAGGAGGAGATTTACTGTCCGCAGGTGTTTTATCTAGACACTTTAGATGATAGATGGGTAGCAGTTAATCCAAGTGGAAACTGGCCAGAAGGAAGGCGCAGTCACTCTGCCTGTAAGTGTATAGTTACTACAGTACCTTAATAAAATATGTTTATGGGCTAAACTACACAATCGCGTGACCAAAATTTGGGGGTTTGGTAGGAGGGGGGGAACCCTCCCTAATCCCCCCCCCCTAAGAGACGCATAGTTTCGGAGATATGCAATAACAAATCTGGGTCTTCGGCAAATGTATAAAACCGCGTAACCAAAATTAGTGGGGGGGGAAGGGGGGACCCCACTAACATCCACCTACCTACTACTCTCCCTGGTAAAAATGTACAAACGTGTCTGTGTCGTCGGTGGGGGGAGTGGTGGTCCTCCCTAACCCCTCCTTACTACTCCCCCCTCCAGGAGACTCACAATTTTGAAAGTATGAAATAAAGAAATTTTGAGGTTATGACTATAAAAGTTGATTATTATACATTGAAGGGTAAAAATTGGGGGTTTGGGGGGGTAAAGGGCTTCAATTTGTAACCTATCACATGACCTACAGGAGTAGGGCAGTGTTTGTGAGTTATAAGTAATTTTAATAAAATTTAAAAATAAACACGTAATATTCGTAGTTCTATAAACTTAATACCTTTGCTTGAACACAACTAAGAAGTACAATAAAAATCAAAACTGTCTAAATTATAGTCCAAGGCGAAAGAAATATCAATTTTTATAAATTATGGGGGAGGAATATATAACCCCCCCCTCCCCCAGCCCTCTGCAACGCCCATCTGCCGGAGGTACGTACTTTTTGAGAAATATTTTTTTTGTAAACAACCTAAAACCAAAAAATATGGAAATTTAGCAGGAGGCTCAAAAGAGGTGAGGAAAGGGGAGGGAGTATGTAAAAAACGTCGTTTCTGGCGCTTCGCCGGCCGCTGCCGCAGTACGCTCGCTCGGCTCGCGCGTTTTTGGTCAACATACTAACCTAACCTAATTAAATTAACTCTTAAGACTTTTTTCATGGCGGAGGGCTTCCCCCCACTACCCCACTCGCGCGTTTCTCTAATGAGACTACCTTTTTGCGTGTTGTTTTTCGTTTCGTTTCACTCAAAAATTAAATACTCAATAGAAACAAAAAAATACGTAGGTACCTTCCGGCAACCAAAATCGATATCAGGGGTTTCAGTAAGATCCCCTGAGCCCCCCCACTGTATCCGTTTCCCCAGAACGAGGGAACTCGTATCAAAAGCCAACCCAAATTACTTCTTCTTTCTTTACAGATTAAAATTGAGGGGTTAGGGGGGTGGTCCCCCTCCCCCCTAACCCCTCAATTTTGGTTACGCGATTGTACAGTTTTACCTGTTTATGTATCAAACATCCATATTTAGATATTTAAAACCGAAAATAGAAAGAAACTAATGCTATTTGTTTTAATAGCTTTACCTTATAATAGCATGTTTTCTAATTTCAGGGCTCTACAATGACAATATGTATATTTTTGGGGGTTTCAATGGAAATACGAAAACACATTTTAATGATCTCTACTGCTATTCAATAAAAGACAATTCTTGGCAGTACTTAAATGTTAAAGGATCAGTGCCTTGCAAAAGAAGACGTCAGGCATGTCTCATTCACCAGGACAAAATATATTTGTTTGGTGGGACAAGGTAAAAACTTCTTATCAATACTTAGAAGACAATCTGTTAAGTCTTTAAATCGTGCGCTTAGTGCGGTATCACAAAATAAGTGCTTCACAAGATTAGGTAAATTGAATTCCACCAATACACTCACACACACAAATCTTGATTATGGCGATATGGTTACTGATACTGATGAGTGATGAGATGACACTTAGCTATTTGTTATTCTTTCCATAAAGGCTCTCTATTGCTCATACATACATTGTTTCCTACTTACATCTCAATTATAGGGGTTCGACCTTTTTGCATAGTGGTACCATGTTAACCAGGTTAACCATGATTTAATGGGGATTTTCAAAATAGCTGTGCACAATAAAACCTATGTATTGAGAGGATTTATATACAATGTTAATGTAAACATTTTCTATAAATGCCTCCATGATTTAGTGGGCAAGACTCCGAGGTTGTGGTGTCGATTCCCACAGGAATCTCTCAATGAAAAAGTAAACTTGCGCGTTTTTTTCTAGTTGGATATAGGACATTGCAGACACAAATACCTATAGTACAACTTACTAATCATCAAAAAATTACAAAGTTCTTATTAGCTATGTCATGCCCACTCATTAGACAAAAGACCGTAATACCCACGCGTGGGCGCTGGCAGAATGTAATGGAAATGCGATAAAAATTAAATATTGCTTTCGCTTGTTCACTGCAAATTCTTGTTCACTGTAAATCTATTTTAGGCTGACTAAACTAAATGTTACTAGCTTGGTAAATAATACGGTGCACATTAAACGCTGTTTACAGCAGCCATACGCATTCTTTAGAAATAATAAAAATGTCACTTAGTCCTAAAACAAAGTTTTGATCATTATAGAGATTTTTTTATTATTTTGTAGTTAGGTTTGTAATATGCATGTAGGTATACTATTTATAAATATATCCATGTTCCCTTATAACTTCTACACTAGGTACTTATAATAATGTGATAAAAAGGTAGGTATCCTTGGAAGCGTCTTGATTATCCGCTGCTACATGACATCACATCAATTTAAACATTAGTGTGGCGCGGCGCCACTGGCGCCTACTAGAGAACATAAAGTCATGAATTAAAAGTTTTTTTTCTGAGATGCTGTTGGTATTAAATGAAAGGGGGCAATTAGCCCTATTGCCCTACCCTAGAAATGTCGAATGATAAAATTTTCCAAATAGACAAATGTACAAACGCATGTCAAAATGATAAAATTGACATCATAAAAATGTCCAATGGCAAGGCAAGGTTGCCCTAACTAAAAAATTACCGCATATTTCCGATCGAATGCTATATCAGACTTTCGCCGATTTTTTCTCATGGAATAAAAAAAGACTGCTATTCATAATATTCAATAAAACCAAGCAATACTTCATACAAGTGACCAGTATCTAGCTATCACTATAAGCACAGTATATCAGTGCCATTCTAAAGAGTTTTGATATTTAACGAAAGTACATTCGAGTCTATAGAAATAGTACAAGTACAATTGGACATTTTTATGGCTGTACGATATTGTAGTTGGTCATGTATAAGGTCGGTTGTTTCTATAGTTGGACATTTTTTTGGTTGGACGTTATTATAGCTAGTCAGCTGGTCATGTATCTGGTCAGTCGTTTCTAGAGTTGGACATTTTTATGGCTGGTCAAATAACTGATTGGACTATTTTGAAACGATGGACGTTTTTATTTTTAGACATAAGTCGTGCAAAGGGTATTTAATTGTAGGATGTCGTTTTTACAGGAAACTTACGCCTTAGGATTTTGTCATATGGCATTTTTGTTTGTATCTATATCCGCTATCGATATACCTACATAAGTTTTATCGTGCGCTATTTTGAAAGAAAAACGGAATTTCCGTCAATGTGGCTGTCACTATGCCAGCCTCTAAGTCAAAGTCAAATTATTTATTCAATGTAAACCTTTACAGGCACTTATTGACGTCAATAATAATAATAATAAAAAAAACAGTTAACTAACTTATAGTTAAGACTTAACAACTAATCTAACGAGCTATAGTCTGTGCCAGACAAAATGCGCATCGCTACCCCCAGTACCACTGCACGCCGAAATAGAATCGCGTCGAACCGAAATTTAAGCCGTGGTCATAGAATTGTGTAAACAAACGTATCCTGGTACGAGACAAAAATAGCGGGCAAGTGTCTCTCCCCTAGCGACACAAACGGCTAATATTTATAGGTAATTTATCGTTTTTTTTAGGATGAAAGGTGAAGATCTCTCATATACAAATAGGTTCAACCCCTTTAGGTTAGGTTAGGAAAAAGAAGAATAGCGTTAAAATATTATATACTTAGCACTTTGTTTCAAATCAAAAAGGGTTTGTTAGCTCAGATACAAAATATATTTACGACATTTCTTGAACCATACCCTAAAGCAAGATTATAAATACCTATGATAATGACAGGACATGCAATAATAAAACTAAAGAAAAATATTCACCTTCGTCATATCAAAGTTTGCAATCTTAATTCGCAGTATAATTACTAAACATAATTATCTTCTATCGGCGATTATCTCGGTCAACGACCTTTCGATGCTCAAAAAACAAACACAGGTCCTACCTTGACAAGCGGTAGTGAATGACTGAGGACGTGAGTCAATGCGCAATCTATACTAGGACCAAATACGATAAAAAGTGTTTGTAAACAAATTATCGACAATATTCTTTGTGCAATTCTAGTATCAAGGCCGTTTCACGGCCACCACGGCCGCCGGTGCAACCCGGTCGAACCGTGTCGGGTATAAAAGGAATGCATAGGATGCCTTTACTGGGTAGTTTTGCATTAAATCCTGTTTATACATGTGTGCATGATGAGACGAGAAAGTTTAAAAGTATCTAGTATGACATAATAATATATAAACGGGATTTAACGCAAAACTATTTAGTAAAGGCATCCTACGCATACCTTTTATACCCGACGTTTCGACCAAATTGCACCGGCCGTGGTCACGGGCTGACTGCTGTCGCGATCTAGTATGACTCGGATTTTTACTTTTTCTTTTCTTTTCGTGGTCTTTCTCTCAAAAAAACAGTTATAATTCGAGTAACACAAACAATTGTCAATACTAATTTGTTTACAAACATTTTTTATTGAATTTGGCTAAGTATAGTATAGTCATAGACAAATCGTCCTTGCTTATACATATTGAATTTTGTGATACGTACATAAAGATTTATTTTCTATAATTCGAATTGAATTGCTTTTACACATATTTTTTTCTGTTACAGCCCATGTCCATACCTAAGTAATAGGCCAGTCGAGAATTTGGATGATGACCGGCTTATAGACAA
This sequence comes from Scoparia ambigualis, assembly GCA_963921215.1. Taxonomy (NCBI): domain Eukaryota; kingdom Metazoa; phylum Arthropoda; class Insecta; order Lepidoptera; family Crambidae; genus Scoparia; species Scoparia ambigualis. The sequence continues at coordinate 22,972,430 of OY992502.1, read as the reverse complement.
CAGTGATTTACATGTGCTGGACTACTCTCCCTCACTGAAAACCCTTAGTATACTCGCTGTGCTTGAACACAATCTAGACCAGTCATGTTTACCACGAGATATCATGTAAGACATACATACATATATTGAAGATTATTTTCCCCGAAGGGTTGGTCAGAGACTAAGCAATGAGGACCGCAAAATGTGGACAGTCCACGTGTCACGAAATGGTAACTGCACATGTGCTGAACGTGACAGGTGGTGAGCCGATCGCTGCTCTATGCTGTTGGATGTTTGTGCAGTCGTTAGTTCGTTAGTCGCCTTTTACGACACCCAAGGGAAGAGATGGCGGGGTAGTATTCTCTTACGCCCTGGCCACGTAGACGGGCTAGGCTAAGCGCGGGCGCGGGTGACTTCTGCGGGCGCGGGTGGCATGCCACGTACATTCAGTAGCGGCTACAGCGGCTGGCTAAGTGGACGTATTGAGGACACGTAGTTGCCTTGACAGCGGTTCGTATTTTATGCACGACATTTTAAATTCAAGAGACTGAGTGCATGAATTAAATAAAGATCGTCATAAATGTGGAGAATTTTGGAATTTTTATGTAGATTATCGGAAGTATCCGGACAACTTTTATGAGTTACACTAGAATGAGTATTGATACTTTTGATTAATTATACTTCAACATAATTGAAGCAGTCCATAAGTGTCCATAATAAAGTCCCACCGCCCGTAGATTCGTCTAAAAAATATTGTTTTGCTCGATCCGTCCCGCGCTAGCTCGTTTCAACCGCCCGAGAAACCGCTGTGCACCGTGGCCAGGCGCAAACTAGCCCGTAGCGTTGTTCCCACCCGCCCGCCAGCCGCAGCCGCTCTAGCCCGCCGCGCGCGCGTCGTGGCATGCTTTATACATTCTCATACATTTGTTAAATTACCCAACCGCCGCCGCCACCCGTAACCGCGCCTAGCCCGTCTACGTGGCCATGCACTTGATGATCCGCTACCAGCACAGCACATGGCAGATGAACTTGTATAACAATCGACTTTGGTTTACGACACAATTTCTAATATAGATGTTCTGGTTGCTATAGGCCCAATGACGGGGTAACTGCTCTAGTCATACCGCCCATCAGCCCCCTGAGCACGGATCTTTTAACAACCGATAAAGTGATATTAAACGATAAAATTTGACAGTTCAGGTACTGCCGAAGTCAATTTGTCGACGTCTAATGTCACTTTATCGGTCGATAAAAGATCCGTGCTCGCACTGCAGATACTATTTAATGCTTTTAAAATTGTGTTTTACTAGCGGCCCGCCCGCGAGTCAAACCAAACCTACAAACCTTATCCTGACAACTTTGTAGTTGTCAGGATAAGGTAGGTTTGGTACACACACTACAAAAAATTAGGCAAATACGTTTGGAAGTGAACACACTATGTAGCCATCGATATGCATTTATATATTCCGTTTACGGTTCCGGAGCCCCCCCCCCCCCTAATTCCTATTCCTTCCTAAAACCTATTCTCTCCTTGAAGGCCGGCAACGCATCTGCGATTCTTCTGGTGTTGCCATGTTGTCCATGGGCGGCGGAGATTACTCTCCATCAGGTGACCCGCCTGCTCGTTTGCCTCCTTCATTATAAAAAAAAATACCTATAGGTAAAATACTTTCTATTATTCTGTTTCAGGATGGATATCCGCACCATGACTTTACCTAACCGAATTAGCAGACCTATAAACCAGGCTGGCTGATGTCCCTTACACAGTGATAATATAGTAGGACCCAATTAACTCTGGACACGAATTAGTGAACACTATATTGGGATGTTTAGAAAATATTAACAAAATTATTTAATATGAAATGGGATGTTGTGCTAATAACATTATTATTTAATGCAATATGATATGACAGAACAAGCATGTTTTGTTCATAATGATAATGGAACTATTTTGCTATATTCACTAATATATTACCATGCTTTTATGTTCTTTTGTTAAAACCATTTTTTATTGCTTTGTCTAATGGTTAGTGATTGATTATGTGGTCCTAGTGGCAACTTTGTCTTTGAAACTACCAAGTTTTAATTAAGAATTGAACCTAATCAAACCAGAATTATCATCATCATTATCATCATCATCATCGGCTCATTCGCAAAATGTCTACCGTTCGCAAATTTTTCGCAATTCTTCGAAAGCGACATTCTGCGAAATAGACATTATGAGAAAGAGACGTTTTGCTAAATAGACATTTTGCGAATGAGCCTCATCATCAGCCTTTACTTGTCCACTGATGGATATAGGCCTCTCCAAGAGCACGCCAATCGGCGTGATCCGCAGCCACTCTCATCCAGCTCTTGCCAGCCACCTTGCGAAGATCGTCGTTTCACCTGGCCCGAGGGCATCCTACGCTTCTTTACACCGGGGGCTGAAATTTGTCGAGTCATCGTGCAATGCTGTTTGTTATGACTCTTGAAAACAGCTTGTAGACGTGGCTTAGTGCGAGATGGGTCGGTAATTCTTTAGTAGGGTCTTATGTCCTTTTTTGAAGCACATCACTTACTCCACGCCTACGGAGTTCTCTCATCAAAGAGAACGGTGTTCAAAATGTTGTGGAGCTCATTTAACACAGGTTTACCGCCTGCATTCAGGATCTCCAATGTAACACCGTCTTCACCAGGGGCTTTTCCGTTTTATAGCTGTTTAAGAGCCATCTCAATTTCGCCTAGGCTGATTTCTGGCAAGTCTTCGGTAAAGTGGCGGGTCAAAGTGGCTCTGGTATCCTCATTTTCGGGATCAAGTTAAGATGCATGCGAGGCGTATAGCTGGCTGTAGAAGTTCTCTATTTCCGAAAGGACGTCTAGCTTCGAAGCAACGACTGCTAACCGTCAACTTCGTCGATTGGCGAGTACCTCGTAATAAAGTTACCTCGGTTAGCTTGATTACGAGGTACGCAACCCTGCTTGACACACTCGACACTTGCACAATATTGTCACAGATGGTTTTATTTACCAAGAACCCTACGCCACCTTGGGATAGCTGGTCTCCCTCTCGGAAATATATGCAGAAGCAGGAGAGGTTGACTTAGGCTCCGTATGATGTAGGACAGAACCCCTTACACCCCCTCTCGATAACTTAATCTAATCCGTTCGTAATTGTAAATAACTTATAATAAAATTATAGGTTGACTTATGGTTATCAAAGTCGTAAAAGCGATATGGCAAAACTTAAGAAAGTAGTCTACTTTGTGTACTCAATCTGAACAAACTAATATCTGTTTCAACAATATAAGTATACTATTATATGACTGAACATGTAATTAGAAAAAAATAATAGGGCCCTGGAAACAATGAGGCAATATTTAAAATATGATGATGTATAAACTATATTTTGTGTTGTTCAATATTAAATGAATATATTTTATTTGATAAAATAAATTCCTTTGATACCTAAAACTTAAGAGTTTATGCACTGCTTGTTACTATTAGTATCAAAGATTAACGTGTACCTACGCCTGGCGTACTCACCATGGAATTCTGTTATTTCAAGAATGGCAAAAAATTGTGCCCAAATTGTACCAAATAGTGCCCAAAGGAAATAAATAGTACCCTTATGGTTCAAAAGTTATAGACATAGTGGTGAGTACGCTAGGCGTAGGTTACGCCTAGCGTACTCACCTCAGTTTGGGAAATCTGAGCAAGCTACAACTTTAATTAGTATGTCAAAAAACTGTACCCAAATAGTACCAAATAGTGCCCAAAGGAAATAAATAGTACCTTTATAGTTAAAAAGTTATAGACATAGTTTGGTGAGTACGCTAGGCGTAGGTTCTACGCCTAGCGTACTCACCTCGTTGCGCGAAAACAGAACCAGCAATGGCTCTCATTTCTATCTCAATAAATAGTACCGGAAATAGTACCCTCTAAGAGTGTAATTGTTATTTGACTTTTACACTAGAAAGTCATTAAATTTGATAGCAAACTTCTACATACATTGACATGAGGTACAGGCGAACTCATAATAATTTTAATATTATTAATCGTATCGTATATATCGTATTATGTACCTACTACAAATTACTTTTAGTTTTGTTGAAATTAATAGGTGTATATACGTAACGAGGAAGTTTAATATCAGTTATATAATTGATTATAATTATTTTTCTTATAAATGAGATCCATTTTTTTCAAAATACCATACGACCACTTTCTGACACTAATTTCATCGCAATCATAGACATCATATAGACACATGTTTATTTTTATTTATATTATTTATTTAAGAATTATTATATTATTTACTTGATGTATTTTTTTTATTATTTGTAGTACCTAGTATGTAGTATTATTTTTATATATTTTATTTAAGTACCTAACTACCTTACCTACTATTACCTATATTTATTGGCAATATTTTGTTTTGTTGTTATTAATTAATAAGCACTTTTGTTGTTCCCACTAATACATGACGCTCCCATTCCACCTTAGGTTGGCTGGAAGAGATCTCTTTTAGAGATAAGTCCACCTTTGCTCACTATTGTCTGTATTTTTTTTTATATGTGTGTTTATGTGCAATAAAGAGTATATATATAATATTGACTATCGTATTTTTGCCGGATTTCATTAAGTAAAAGCACCTTCTATGTAAGGAACTATTTGCCTTATGTCTGAAATTGAAAGGTCAATATTGTGCGAGAACAATCTGTTACTTTTGATGATCATAGTGCAACTTATCGACGCGCGACAGTGATGCATCTTAGTATGAACAAGTTACAATAGATGGCGCTTATCACACTTCTTACTTTAGTTACTTACAAACTGGCCTGTATTATGAAAGTGCTAAAGATCAATATTGCAATTCACAACAATTTGCTTGACGCCGCGGTGGGAACGCATAGTTTTCGTGATTTTAGTGATGTGAGTGATCTTTAAATGAGTAAGTACCTATGTATATTTTATCTGTAATAGCATTTTATGATCATGTCGATTTGCAGTTGATCTTTCATTAGCTAGGTAGGTACCTACTTAGTTTGAATATATTATATATACTTACCTACAGAAATACGTTATTGTTTTTTATTAATCGTAGAATAACAAATTAAATCATATTCTTAGTTTTCTGGACTGTATAAAGTGTTTAACTGTGTCGCGTACTTACCACCACCCACCACCCCCTCTTCCCTTGGGTGTCGTAATAGGCGACTAACGGACTAAAGACTGCACATACATCCAACAGCTTAGAACAGCGATGGGCTCACCACCTGTCACGCTGAGCACATGTGCAGTCGCTATTTATCTAGGTATGTATCTATATTAATAAAAATCAATTGCAAAAATGTTTGTACGCGCATCACTTCAGAACGGCTGCACCAATTTGGCTAATTCTTTTTTGTTGTATTTGTAATTGTCGGGACAAGGTTTGTATAAAAATGAACATTTTTGGAAATTCGTCACGGGGTAAGGGGTTCACGCGGACAAAGTCGCGGGCGGGCGGTCATTCACGATCAACAAATCATAAATAAGCAATGCTTGATACATAGATATAAGTTGGAGTGGGTCTCATTCACCCTCGACTACAAATTTTGTGATTTATAACAGTTATCACTAGATTTATAGTCGAAGTAAGAATCACCGCTACAAACCAGCCTTCATATAAAAAAATCCGCATCCAAATCTAGGATATTTAGGAGCTACGGTGCCAAAGACAGACACACCAACCTCAGGACCCCCTATTTTGGCCACCCTTGGCTTACTGTTATTAAATATCATACCTATTTTATTTTAGGTCGTCGTCTATTAATGAACTCCATAGTTATTCGAATCTCAATTCCTTTGGTAATAAAAATAATATTTTACCATTCACTGTGCTCGACTGTACCACACGTAATTTTTGTATGTAGAAGTTTGCTATCAAATTTAATGTCTTTCTAGTGTAAAAGTCAAATAACAATTACACTCTTAGAGGGTACTATTTCCGGTACTATTTATTGAGATAGAAATGAGAGCCATTGCTGGTTCTGTTTTCGCGCAACGAGGTGAGTACGCTAGGCGTAGAACCTACGCCTAGCGTACTCACCAAACTATGTCTATAACTTTTAAACTATAAAGGTACTATTTATTTCCTTTGGGCACTATTTGGTACTATTTGGGTACAGTTTTTTGACATACTAATTAAAGTTGTAGCTTGCTCAGATTTTCCAAACTGAGGTGAGTACGCTAGGCGTAACCTACGCCTAGCGTACTCACCAAACTATGTCTATAACTTTTGAACCATAAGGGTACTATTTATTTCCTTTGGGCACTGTTTGGTACTATTTGGGCACAGTTTTTTGGCATTCTTGAAATAACAGAATTCCATGGTGAGTACGCCAGGCGTAGGTACACAGATTAACTCATAATGTATGTTCCTTAATATCTCTGAGATAAGTTGAATTTTATGCTTATAACAAATTATAAGTGTCGCTCATCGTAAAATAAAACTGAAAGGTGTCAAATATAACTTTATATTTACTCATCTTCCTTGACAATGTGTTTTCTGCGTTCTGGAACGTGTGGAACAGCACCTGGCTTGCTGTGAGCTCGTCTGTTGGCCTCCTTTCTCTTATCCTTCTCCTTTATGGTCCTAAGCTCCTTCTGCGCATTGTGTATGTGCTTTGGCACGTGTCTGTGGCGCGCGATACGCCTAACTTGTGGGTGGTGCGCGAACTTCTCTTTCAAAGCATCAGAATAGTTCAAAGCCGTTCTTTCACGAGGTTTTAACTGAAAAAATAGAATTATAAACTTTATATTCTCATGCTCAGATACTATTATAATTGTAAAAATATGTGGGTAAGGAACTATACGTATGTACCTTCTGTGTAAAAATTACCGGGGATTGTTCAATAAAACCAAAAAAGTAATTTATTCGTCAAAATTTATTTTGTCGCCTTTAAGTAGCTCCCTTCGCTTGCAATACAACTACGCCAGCTCTTGACCCAGTCTCTATACATTTTTTGATTGAGCTATGGTCTTCAACTCATTCAGTGAATTTTCTTTTATTGATTCAATCAAATCGAAACGCCTTCCTCGAAGTGGTAATTTTAGCCTCGGGAACAGGAAAAAGTCAGACGGAGCCATATCAGGAGAGTAAGGCGCTTGGTCGATGATATTCGTCGCGTTTTTGACTAAAAACTCTTGCACAATGATGGCTTTGTGCGATAGTGCATTATCATGGTGTAAAATCCATGAATTGTCGCAAACACCTTATGACACCTAAATAATATTATTTATTCACTGTTTGTCCCTCTGGAAGAAATTCGTAGTGCACTACACCGCGGCAAACGAAGAAAACTATCAGCATAACTTTGACGCGGTTTTTTGGGTTTCGACTCGTTTCCGAGGCGCCATTCTGAAGATTGTCGACTTGTTTGCATATCGTACTCATAAACCCAAGTCTCGTCGCTAGTTATTATTCGGTTCGTGAAGGTGGAATCCGTAGAAGCTCGGGAAATCACGTCTGCCTCAACCTCGATGCTCTTTTTGGACAAAATTGAGCTCTTTTCAGGAGGGTTACTCTTGAATGCAAACTCAATCTCAATACAATTCCAATGCGATTAATATGTATCGATATTGGGATAACTAAAGATAATTCCGGAACGCCATCTTGATAATACTTTGTTCACGCAATTTAATTCCAATGTGGCGCTATTGTCGCTTACAAAAGTGCCATTTGACATTTTTTAGATTTGTGATTGGAAATTGACTAATGCAATGGGCGATTTTCCGAGATCACAAAAAAAAAAGAAATTGGTTCGTAAATGACTTCATAGATGGCGCTCAGCATAGATTAGTATGGCGCTTAGTAAAAGGCGAGTCCATGAAGAACACTTGTATGGCTACGTAATATTTATTCCATTCCAAAATAGAAATAGGTCCTGGAGATCCTGAATAAAAATTTGTAAGTACTATTTTTTTATTTTCTTGATAGACAAGCAAAAGTGTAGAATTTATTAGTCCTTAGGCAGGAACGGGTCGGCTTTCATAAAACGCCATCTATCGAGTATTTTTGAACTAATTTTTATTTTTTAATTTGGGCTGTCAGAAAATCGCCCATTGTGTTTCAAGAGTAAGCCTACAGGTCTGCGAAAATATCAGTCAGAATATTATGAACGGATTTAAAAGATACGTTTACCTCTAGAGCTAACTCTCTAAGACTCGTACGACGATTTTCAAGTACCAGACTCTTGATTAGATTGATGTTTTCATCATTCGCAGCGGTTGGGGGTCGACCATGAACGAGGCAAATCAACTATCACTTGTAGGCCTTCTTTAAATACATTATACCATTCATATGCCCGTGTTTTTGAGATACACGAATCACCGTAAGTCTTCTGACTGTCTCAAAATCATAAGGCAAACTCATTGTTCAACAAATGCTTCCATAGTAAAATCGCAGAACACTTAAAACAATGAAATACAAACGGCATTAACGGCAGCTGTAATTACACCGAGTGATATAATAGCACTCAAACGCCCGGTAACTCAGTACAGTGCTACCAACTTATAGAAAATAAAATAGGTCGATAAGTTTACCGCGCGTTCTGTAATTTATGAATTCCCGGTACTTTTTACACAGAGTAAGTACCTAGTATAATTATGTACATGGTTATTTCCAAATACATCTATTCTTTACCATCAATTAATGACTTGTTTGTATTGAATTGTTATCTGCGATCAACTAAGGATCATGGTGCAAAAAGATGCCGAAAAATTGACAAAATAATTTTTACTTGCACTTTACAATAAAGTAATGTAAAATTATGACAATGATACTACAGCAAGATTAGTTAATTAATCATTTTACATAAAGTAATAAATTAACTATTTTATCATTACATATTATAAAGTCGCTGTGTTCCTGTGTCTGTGGCACCGTACTATTCTTCTAAACCACGCAATGGATTTTTATGCGGTTTTCACTAAAAGATTAGAGAGCGTTATCTGATGGTTTTTCTTTATAATTTGTAGATAATTTGTACAAAATGGGTGCAGTGTGATGGTGTTTCTAAGTTGGCGTGGTAGCGCGTGCGGCCCGCTAGTTAATTAATGTAAAATAATTGATACACCTTATAAGTCTCACAGACTTTAGGAACATAATACACATACGCAATGCATGTATTATCAACTGACATCTTACAACAACAACAACTCGTTTGAACGAACATACTAATGTGCCTTTGGATGCACAGACAAGTTCGATTGGTCACTCATCCACGATTGCTGCTTTGCAAAAGTAACATCTTTAACCAAACTATTACTGCTGATATTGAAATACTTACAACTCCAAGCTTTTCTGAGGCTCTGGCTTTCCACATTCTGATGTTCATCTCATCAGACCCGGATAGTATGTATTTGTTATCTAGAGACCATTTGACACAGGTTAACCTCTGCATTCGCTTGGTGTGATAAACATCTCTCGAGTGACCTTTCAGAGTTTCAAATATTCTCACACTTTTATCGTAACTGCCAGATACAAACTCACGTCCTGTAGGAGCATAATCAACATCTACAACAGCTGATGTGTGGTCTGCATGGATATTGATTGGGTGGTTTAGTTTCCTGACATCAAATGTGTACAGACTGAAAAGAAAAAAATAAAACATAGATATAAAATGAAAACGACAGGTTTTTATTCACAATTAGACCGCAATAGTCTGAAGAGGATATATAAATTATTCATTAAAATACTCATACTACAGAAAATCTAGAGATAGAAACAAACGGAAGATCTTAGAATTTGACCATTATAATACGGTTTGGTTCATTTCGTTTAATTCCCCGAATGTCTAGTCGCCATCCATTCATTCTCCGGATGTCAAGTCGCCATACGTCTATTCCCCGAATGTCTAGTAGCCGCAAGTCTATTTCCCCGAATGTCAAATCATAAATCATTTATTGCTAAAAATATAGTACAAAGTGGTGTTTTTAGTACATATTTATAAAGTTCAACATATTTTACTGTGACACAGCATGCAATATTACAGCAATAATTAAATTAATCATATCACCATTACTTTGGTGCTTGAATTACCTATTTGAAATAACGATTGATCGCATAAATTAAACCACAATTAAATACTTAAACAATGAAATCAAATATCCGAACATAAATAACACAATTTAAAATTTCATTTCGTCAAGTAGACATGTAACCATCACTTATTTTTTTAAATAAGTAAGTAAGTAAGAGAAAAAATAAAATAACAATAAATTAAGAATTAAATGTCAAATACCTAATGTCATTCATCAATAAATAAAATGTCAGTTTAATCAGATATAGTGTTTTTAGGTCCAAGTATTGTTTTACACTATAAAATCCATAACTAATTAGAAATTTATACAATTCCGATTTAAATGATTTTAGTGTTAGAGAGTCTTTAATGGTTTTAGGGAGATGATTATATAATTTTACAGTCATTACTACACAGCTTTTTTGATACAAAGCCGTTTTTGGAATATGTGCTAACACTAGCCTATCATTATTTCTAGTCGAACGGGGATCAAGTCGGGGTCTAGTCGCCATACATCCATTCCCTAGGCTACATTATCAACATCCCATCTTAATATTTTTACAAACATTAAAGATCAGTTAAGAAATAGGCAAGCAATGATAATGTTATTGTTTGTAAATGTGTTAAGATTGGATGTTGATAACGTAGTTTGTTGACATTGACATACAAAGTAAAAATAAAGATGGTGTTGATTAATTTCCACGGGCTGGATAAGTTTTACAGTAGCTCAACTGGAAAGAGCACTGGCTCGGATTGCCAGAAGGGTGCGGGTTCAATCCTGCTTGTGGAAATTTTTTCAACAGTCTTTTTACAATTTGTAAATTGTTCACAACAAAATTTGCATTACAATTATTATATAAACAATAACATTATAACAGGACTTGCTAAATAATTATTTATTAGCCAATTTTTTGAAATATGTATACTTACTATAATATAATAAGTAAATAAGGTACTTTATTATTATTATAAAACTACCAAATGTGGAGTTTTCCTCAAAATTAATATCCTGTTGAGAGTCGGCCACCAACCATCACCAAAAAACAATTAAATTTCTATTGTGTTTTGTGGCTGACGCTCAAGTGGTTAAACAAGAAACTTACTTGTAATCTTCGTTAGCTACAGTGAATATGAAGGCTTCCATAGGATTCCATGCTAAAGCATTTGACCTTAATTCCATCACAACCTTCCTAAGTGGGCCAGATTCTCTGCAATCATATAGAATTATACTCCTGTCACTAGCACAAGATGCTAGCAAGTTTTCCTCTACCTGAAAACAAATTTGAATTTTTTATTGATATTGCAAGTTTGGCATTATTAACTTAACCACTGAACAAATACTACCTAAAATTAAATTTATTAGGTAGGTAGTTGTATACTAAACTGTAACCTTAGATTAAAACAAAAAGGGAAGATACGGCATGCTCCTACTTGTAGTCATTCGAAATATAGTCCTACTCAACTACTTAAGCAAACACTCACACACGCACACCTATAAAGTGTAAATCGAGCGAGCGAGACAAAGCGGTAAGTTTCAACGTCAGCGCGAGGGAGTCAGCGAGTAGCGCGTTGACGTCTCGGTCGCTTCGCAACAGACGAGTACGTACGACCGATTCCGACGCCACTGCGGAGTAGCGTCTTTCTCTTTTTCACACAGTAGAATATCCGCAATAGTGCGATGTAGCCTGTTCGCTAGGCAAATTGTGACTGAAGTGAAATTGTGCCTTTAGGCCTAATTTTGTGTACCTACGCCTGGCGTACTCACCATGGAATTCTGTTATTTCAAGAATGCCAAAAAACTGTGCCCAAATAGTACCAAATAGTGCCCAAAGGAAATAAATAGTACCCTTATGGTTCAAAAGTTATAGACATAGTTTGGTGAGTACGCTAGGCGTAGGTTACGCCTCGCTAGGCGTACTCACCTCAGTTTGGGAAATCTGAGCAAGCTACAACTTTAATTAGTATGTCAAAAAACTGTACCCAAATAGTACCAAATAGTGCCCAAAGGAAATAAATAGTACCTTTATAGTTAAAAAGTTAGAGACATAGTTTGGTGAGTACGCTAGGCGTAGGTTCTACGCCTAGCGTACTCACTTCGTTGCGCGAAAACAGAACCAGCAATGGCTCTCATTTCTATCTCAATAAATAGTACCGGAAATAGTACCCACTAAGAGTGTAATTGTTATTTGACTTTTACACTAGAAAGTCATTAAATTTGATAGCAAACTTCTACATACATTGACATGAGGTACAGGCGAACTCATAATAGTTTTAATATTATTAAATTTCGTATTATAAACCTACTACATATTACTTTTACTTTTGTTGAAATTAATAGGTGTATATACGTAACGAGAAAGTTTAATATCAGTTATATAATTGATTATAATTATTTTTCTTATAAATAAGATCCATGTTTTCCAAAATATTGACTATCGTATTTTTGCCGGATTTCATAAAGTAAAAGCACCTTCTATATAAGGAACTATTTGCCTTATGTCTGAAATTGAAAGCTCAATATTGTGCGAGAACAATCTGTTACTTTTGTTGATCATAGTGCAACTTATCGACGCGCGACAGCGATGCATCTTAGTATGAACAAGTTACAATAGATGGCGCTTATCACACTTCTTACTTTAGTTACTTACAAACTGACCTGTATAATGAAAGTGCTAAAGATCAATATTGCAATTCACAACAATTTGCTTGACGCCGCGGTGGGAACGCATAGTTTTCTGGAACCGATTTTTTTTTGTCGTTTTTTTTGCCTTGCCACCGCAACCGCAAAGGTTTGCGAATAGTTAATTTGTGAAACAATTAATGAAAAAACTTGTGAATTTTGTTTCATTGTGATGTGAGTGATCTTTGAATGAGTAAGTACCTATGTATATTTCATCTGTAATAGCATTTTATGTTCATGTCGATTTGCAGTTGATCTTTCATTAGCTAGGTAGGTACCTACTTAGTTTGAATATATTATATATACTTACCTACAGAAAAACGTTATTGTTTTTTAATCGTAGAATAACAAATTAAATCATATTCTTAGTTTTCTGGACTGTATAAAGTTTTTAACTGTGTAGCGTACTTACCGGTGAAAGAATACTACCACCCCCTCTTCCCTTGGGTGTCGTAATAGGCGACTAACGGACTAAAGACAGCACATACATCCAACAGCTTAGAACGGCGATGGGCTCACCACCTGTCACGCTGAGCACATGTGCAGTCGCTATTTATGTAGGTATGTATCTATATGAATAAAAAACAATTGCCAAAATGTTTGTACGCGCATCACTTCAGAACGGCGGCACCAATTTGGCTAATTCTTTTTTGTTGTATTTGTAATTGTCGGGACAAGGTTTGTATAAAAATGAACATTTTTGGAAATTCGTCACGGGGTAGGGGGTTCACGCGGACAAAGTCGCGGGCGGGCTGTCATTCACGATCAACAAATCATAAATAAGCAATGCTTGATACATAGATATAAGTTGGAGTGGGTCTCATTCACCCTCGACTACAAATTTTGTGATTTATAACAGTTATCACTAGATTTATAGTCGAAGTAAGAATCACCGCTAAAAACCAGCCTTCATATAAAAAATTCCGCATCCAAATCTAGGATATTTAGGAGCTACGGTGCCAAAGACAGACACACCAACCTCAAGACCCCCCTTTTTTGGCCACCCTTGGTTTACTGTTACTAAATATGTACCTATTTTATTTTAGGTCGTCTTCTATTAATGAACTCCATAGTTATTCCAATCTTAATTCCTTGGGTAATAAACATAATATTTTACCATTCACTGTGCTCGACTGTACCACACGTAATTTTTGTATGTAGAAGTTTGCTATCAAATTTAATGACTTTCTAGTGTAAAAGTCAAATAACTATTACACTCTTAGAGGGTACTATTTCCGGTACTATTTATTGAGATAGAAATGAGAGCCATTCTTGGTTCTGTTTTCGCGAAACGAGGTGAGTACGCTAGGCGTAGAACCTACGCCTAGCGTACTCACCAAACTATGTCTATAACTTTTAAACTATAAAGGTACTATTTATTTCCTTTGGGCACTATTTGGTACTATTTGGGTACAGTTTTTTGACATACTAATTAAAGTTGTAGCTTACACAGATTTCCCAAACTGAGGTGAGTACGCTAGGCGTAACCTGCGCCTAGCGTACTCACCAAACTATGTCTATAACTTTTGAACCATAAGGGTACTATTTATTTCCTTTGGGCACTATTTGGGCACAGATTTTTGGCATTCTTGAAATAACAGAATTCCATGGTGAGTACGCCAGGCGTAGGTACACCTAATTTTGGCGGCTCACTCACGAGACGCTAATGCCGTATCTTCCCTTTTTGTTTTAATCTAAGACTGTAACTAATAATGTGTATATATATTTTGTATACAATAAAGTATTTATTCTATTGTACGGAATGTGGATCATGCCCAGAGGGGTTTCACTTCGTAATTCGGTCGACTTATTCACCTACATGGTCGGTCCGTGTGTGCGCAGACATTTTAGTGGAGTGACACGCACCGCAGTACGCAGGATGCGACCGACGCGGCAGTTTGTTTCACGTTTATTTTATTTTCGCAAGTGGAAAGTTCACAGGATGGTGAAACAAAAGCGTTAAGGCGGGTCTCCTGCGACACTGTTTTGTGTTTTCTAACACCTAACATCAAACATCTAATAAAAATATCGTGTGGCGATATCGTTGTGTTTGCCCAAATAATCTGGCACATCACTTGGCGTCAAACAAGCCATCCACACATGGACTATACGGGCAAATAACGCAAATATTCACAATATTTGCTTGTTCACAAACAAATTGTATGCAACAGTGATGGACGTGTTAGTGGCAGCAGCTTATTACATTTACCTGAATGCGGCTTGCCAACACCGGTTTTTTTATTGTGCCGGGTTCTTCTAAGTTATTTTGAGTATCGATCCATGCAACGTTTTTGTTTTTATGAGAGGCATTTTTGGGATCCCAAATACTAGGATGCATTTTTTATTTTATTTTTTTCATTTTTGGGGTCAAACGAACGATTTCACAATATATGTTACATACAGCAGTTTAGGTTATTTGTAGCTTAATAATTGTGAAACGAACACCGTTAACCACTGATAAATATTATAAAGTTAAGAGTAATATGACTATTAGCTAAATGATTATGTTAAAATGGTTTCAAGTTGTACTAAATATATATTTAAGTATATATAAGTTCTATTCATTAATTTTACTATTGACAGTGTTGATTTCATATAAGTTTGTAATAATTGTTTTTTTAAACGAGCTTATCCTAGTTGTAAATATATCTATATCATTAAAGTAATTGTTATTTATAACTGTCAGTCAGCCGAGACATAGGCGAGCGTTTACCTGCATTAGTTCGGGATCTTGATGTAGCGAATAGCTTATTAGTTCGGCAGGCTCGCACGCGCGGCTTGACTGGCACTTTGTAGCTAATGTTATTTATTAAATCTATACAATCGTATTTATTGTGGCACAAATCATACAGCAACATCGCCTGCACTTGTAGTCTCCTATATTTCAGATGTAATAATTTATGTCGTTCTAACAAAATCGAATATGATAGTCGACTACGGTAACATTTGAAATGCATGTAACGTAAGAATTTCTTTTGAACTCGTTCGAGCTGATCTGAATATTTGTTATAAAATGGGTCCCATATGGAAGTGGCATATTCTAGTTGTGTACGTATTAATGATTTATATAGTTGCATATACGTAGCCGGCCGTTTAAAATCGTTACTAGCTTGACTAATAAAACCGTACATTTTAAAAGCTTTATTGCATATATTTTCAATGTGTATGTCCAGTGTCAGTTTAGCGTCCAATGTAACACCTAGATCCCTAATGCTTTGTACCCTGTCTAGATTTGTACCGCATAATGAGTAGTTAAATTTACTGGGGCATTTTTTTTTTGTGAAAGTTATACATTTACATTTTTCTAGGCTAAGACTAAGTTTATTATTGCTGCAATAGGCCGTCAATCGGTTCAAGTCATCTTGGAACATTTTATGGTCGTTGAAATCTTCATAATTCATAATCTGGTATAATTCCAAAAATCGCAATACGGTTTCGTTTGTCCAATCCATTTTACTATGTTTACGTATAAAAAACTGAACACGTCTGAACAGGACAGCCGCCACGCGCGCTTCTGAACAGAACCAAACCAAGTGTGGACGGCCGACGCAAATATTTGCCGTATTTGATTCCTTTGATGTGTGATCAAAAACCGACAAGTGGACGGAAACGCATATTCGCTATTTGCGTTGTTTGCCTTATTCGTGCAAATAAAGCAAATATATTCAAATAGGCCGTCTACACATTGCCGTGTTCGGACAAATAATGCAAATGCAAATACGCGAACACGATACGCCATGTGAAGTGCCGGCATTAGATGTTAAGGTGGCCACTGACGATCATTTTTTCCCATCAGTTGAACTGACGTCAGTCCAAAATTTGATCGTGAATGTCGAATCGTCACTCCAGAGTTTTAACTGACGGCGCGACACGTAAAGCCGGCGCGTCGCGCCAAACTGACCGTGAGTGTGTGATCGTCACTCCAATCGAGTCGGTTCGAATTTCTCCAATGAATATATTGATCCTTAGCACCATACAATAAAGTTCAAAATTGATTGTTTCGCGTCAGTTCGAACTTCTCCAATGAATATTGATCCTTAGAACCAAACACTAAAGTTCAATATTGATTGTACCGGCCGGTCGAGACTGACGAGCCGGCGTGACGCCAGTGAATGGGGAAATCTGTTTGGCGTTACGCCAAACGTGCATGGCGTAAAACCATTTGCAGTGACGCCACAGTTTTACGCCTGGGCCCCAATTCTCATTTTTCGAGATGTAGTCTCGAATCGAGTTTTGATTCCTCTATTGCAATCAACTCGGGATGCGTTCCGTTCCACACGTTTCATCCGGTTTTAAACCGGTTGCAACTATGTACTACAAATATTTTTACTGTAAAGGTATTTAAATGTATTGAACTTGCTTTTTAGTTAAAGAAGTAAATTTTTAATAAGTATCGAAAAATCATTATATTTAATGTGTTGTGATCAAATTTAATTTCCTTAAACAACTTGTATTGTTTAAAACGTGACGTATCGTCGATAAATTTTATGTTTTTTGTTTGTGGTTGTGTGCTTGTTTGGTGACGAAACGATCATTTTAGTATTCACAAGACACACACAATGTCACAATGTCAAAAAATAATACATAACGCCACAGCAGAAGCAGCTTCTTCTACAAATGTTGGAAGCCGGTATACAGTTAAGGAGTGGAAAGTTTTCTTCCACCTTTTAAAAAAAAGAGAGCGAGCTCTCTCTATATTTTAAATCACTTCCACGACAAAATTGGAAATTAACTCCTCCATATCCACAGTACCTAATTTCGCCGCTATTTAATTTTGACGTTTCATTAGCTTCTCGTAGTCGAAATTACGTCTCGACCACTGCCGACCACTCGAAGCAATTCGAGCGGCTCTCCTTCGAGAAATGTCGAGTTCGAGATGTTCAGAATAACTAATTTGGATTACCACTCGATAAAGTTCGAATTCGAATCAAACTCGAAGTCGATTAGCGCTGAGAATACGAGATTCGTGAACAAAATGTTAATAACGAGATTTTATGGTCGAGATAGAGATCGAAATCAAAACTCGAATCGAGACTACATCTCGAAAAATGAGAATTGGCCTCCTGGACTGACGCGCAAAACTGATCGTCAGTGGCCAGCTTTAGAAAACAAAAAACAGTGTCGCAGGAGACCCGCCTTTACTGTTCTGCTTTCGGATGCACTAACACGAAATTTAGATAAGTATTTAACCTTTCACAAACTTCCCAAGAATCCTGAAAGGTAAGTTAACAAGTAGGTACTTGTAGTATTTGTAGACAATAATAATATGATAATGATTTAACTAGTTTGATGAGAGAAATAGACAAATTCAATGCAGTTATCGGCTCAGTATTCCAAAGGGAGCCATCGAATTTTGAAGTGATTTTTGAATTAGGATCAAGTACACGAATTTTATCGCTCGGAATTAAATAGGACTCTCACAATAAATTATTGAAAATAATTAATTTGTAGGTTAACATTAGTTTGTATAAAGTGAAGTGACAGCTCTTTTGCCAACTTTCCAACGTAAAAACGCGCGCGTATATATATAGTACAATCATTAGTACAATAGTAACAGAACCGAAGCAGGGGGACGGGAGTGGCGCAGCCCCCCCGTAAGGGGGGCTCGGGGGGCGAAGCCCCCCGCCATGAAATAAGTGCAGAGTTAATAATTAGGTTAGGTTAGTATGTTGACCAAAGACGCGAGTCGAGCGAGCGAAGCGAGCGTGCCGCGGCAGCGGCCGGCGAAGCGCCAGAAACGACGTTTTTGTATGTGCGACGTTTTTATACATACTCTCCCCTTTCCCTACCTAAAGGGGGATTTTCAGATAACAGAAATACTAGCTGCCCTACCCCTGTAGGTCACAATAGGTTAGTAGCAATTTGAAAAATTGAAAATTCGATTAAAAAAAAAGTATGCGTTTCCGAGTTTGGCGCTTTGGGGAGGGGTGGGATATATCCCCCCTACCCTTACCTCTCCCCTCCCCCTCAAATTCGGGGGTCCCCTTTGGAATTTAGAACCGCGCATTACCACTTACTTTAGTTTTTGGTGGTTAAGTATTACTTACACTTCACCAGATCATATTAATTATGAATATTGAAAAAAATATATTAAAAAAAAGTGTTTATTTGAATTTTTTATTTCATAAGAACCTTCTCCTGACAATACCAAACACAACAAAAAAAAGAATTAGCGAAATCGGTACAGGGATTCATTTTTATATAATAGAAGATAATAGATAATATATTATAGATAGATTAACAAACAAACCACGAAAAAGCGTGTGTTTACAGCATTTAAAGGTACATATGTGGTGCAAGTGCTTCATATTACAGTATTTGCATTCAACCCTATGAGCGACACCCAGCCGGGTCACGTCAAGATCGCCAAGCAGGATTTTGTGAAAGCAGCGGCGCACACTCGTAGCGTCTTAGATATAAGATTTACTTTCGATTGTCCCGGCTTTTGAAAGAGTTAGGTACAAGTACAGGTGCAAAAGATATTTTGGACCGCTCACTGAAGGTTGATATTGTATTGCAATTGTACCCAGAGTGAAATTTCTGCTTGTATATTTTTCTGTGCCATAACCTTAGCAATAAAACATCTGGTGGACACAACTATGCCTTGGTTCTGCTATTTTAGAACATCAATAATTGTCTCAGTAATCTGATTCAAAAATGTTTACCTTAGTCAATACGAGCCTGGATATATGCAGCCAAACATAATTGGAATAAAGATAACAAATAGAACTCCATCTAACCACACAAAAACAACATACATACCTGATTAAAAGCAACATGATGCAAACTGTCAACTCCCCATTTGAACACTTTAATAGGTTCATTTCTAGTTTTCTCCCACAATTGACAATGTTCTCCGCAAGTGGCAAATGTTGGTTTGGATCTATGATGTGTTATACCAGATACTACTGACATACTGAGCAATGTGTTGATTGGTTCCTCATCATCTGGTGATTGAATTTCAGCTTTCCAAGATTTTATTGTTTTATCGTCGCCGACACTTGTGAATGTCTCTCCATCTGGTGTGTAGCACAAGGCGCGTACCCAACCTTCATGAGCTACAAAGTTTCTATTACATTTACGAAGAGCCAAATCCCATATTCTTATTTCGCCATCAAACGCGCCACTGGCGAGAACAGCAAGCCTGCTTGGATGCTTGGCTAAAGAAGATACGCCGTCTCTGTGGCCGTCAAGGTTTCCAATGAACGGCTTAGCGAAAACTCGTTCTAGTTTTACAGCATTCAATGCGCGTACATATTCACGTGGCGCCTCCAGTGGATGAAGACTTGGATCATAGTTTCGTGGTACTAAAAAGTTAACCATACAAGAAATTAGTATAAAGTTTGAACGTAAAATGTTAGGTTCATTAATTTAAATACCGACGCTTATGAATGTCTCTTTTCGTAGCACGTAAATAATTTTCTGGGTTTCTGCTTATCACTTTTATTTTTACGTTAGACATGTTTTATTAAAATATGACTGTATGTAGAAATAAACAAGCAAGTTGTAAATATTATAACCTACAAATACACAAAAACAACACGCACTGCTTTTTTTTTATATATATTTGTTCCATGAAGGAACAGGCTAAGGTCTGAGCCATACTGCCTAGTCATTAGTTTTTAATTTGTTTTTTCCCTTGATGATAATGAGTGATGATTAAGATGACAACACGCACTGCACCGCACAGGATTCCTTTTTCTGAGCACCGCACGCAGACCGCAGACACAGTGTTGCCACCTCAGATTTTTTCTTTACCCTAACGCTCGGCGAAATTACCCTAAATTAGGCACTTTTATTTTTTTTACTCCAAAAATTATTTCCCAAATGACAAATCAATTTTCGTCTAAATGAAATTGAATATTATCAACAAGCTAGGTACGTTCGGAAACCCTTTTTTAATCAATCGCCAATTTGCTTGCAAGGAGTTTTAAACATTCTCTAAATTATTTTACCCTGACAAATACCCTAAAAAAATTTCTTCCCTAAAAAATACCCTAAAGGCGTAAAAATACCCTAAATTTGGGGTAAAATACCCTAAGGTGAGGACCTCGGACCAAATATTACATGGACAGAGTCTTACGACGTTGCCGCTTTTACATACGTGTATCAAAGTAAAGTATTTGTATCTCTGTCTGTATGACTGTAGTGTGATATGAGTAGAAGAAATAGTGAATGTACGTTTGGCAACGACGCACTGTCGGTGTGAAACGTGTCATTTCATGACCGACTACTTGGTCAAAACATTGCTGGATTGTGCGAAATAATAGTGAAATAATAAGAAATCTTAGTGTTTGTGTTATTTGTGTAATATATAATTGACATAATGTCTTGTTCAGCTGTTTATTGTTCGTCAAGAACAACAAAAGGAGGTGTGAAAGACCAGGAATTATCACTTCATACGTTAGTGATTTCTCATAATATGTATGCTTTACTATGAGATTTTTAATAATTAAAACGGCAAAGCATTAATTTTTGCTAATTCTAAATCATACTATATCGTATACTATTCATAAGAATCAGGATTTAAACCTTAATTAAATGTAATTTAAAGACTTTGTTTTGGCATAATGATTAGTGATGTACGTATTTGTGTATTGAAGCTTTATCGATATTACTAATATTCTTTTTATAATTCTTTTTTTAGGAAAAGAATTACAAAATGCCCGGAAATAAGACGTGAATGGGTAAAGCTATTAGACGTGATAACTGGGAGCCTACAAAATATTCAAGGCTCTGTTTCAAACATTTTGAAAAATCTTTTTTTACAATAAAAATTTTACAGTCGTAGTTCAAATTTGAATCTTAATAATATGGGCGGGAATATGAATAGTAAAAAGTATTGCTCTTCACTTTACTACACAATTTTTTTTTGTTATAATAGAAGGAGGCAAACGAGCAGACGGGTCACCTGATGGAGAGTAATTTCTGCAGCCACTAGACACCAGCAAACACCAGAGGAATTGCAGATGCGTTGCCGGCCTTTAAGGAAGGAATAGGAATTGTAAGGGGGGGGGGGGGGGGAAGGCCTCCGGAACCCTCACTGGCCGAACGAAACACAACATTACCAAGATATTAGGGTGTTACTAGACCAATCGATCGATCGTCGATCGACGGCATCGATCGATGATAGAATAGGTTAGTCGACTGTAACGTTTTGTTACATTAAAACTTCTTTTGCGCGGACGCGACGAAGTTAGAAAACCTAAGCATCTACTATGAAGGCTTTAAGCGCGCGCGAGATTAAAAACTCTTTGCGCCTTTTTTTCCGTCTTCCACGCGCCTCATGAAAAATACGCTTTGTCACTTTTGGCGCCAAAGAAATTACAGTGCGAACCGTATTATAATTTACGCCTATAAATTATTGATTTTTAACTTAAAGCTTACTTACGTTAACCATAATTACTTAAAGTTTTCCTTGTCCTAGTAATTAAGATATACTATTAGACTAAACTGCGTTACGATTTAATCGGTTCAGCAGTTATTTATAGTGCCTGATTAAAATCCCTTACTGGGTAAGTTGTGCATTTAATATAATGTGTTATATATAATAGAATAAGTGTGTTGTAGTTTTTTTACTGCTGTTTGTAAATAAAGTATGTGTTAATATAATTATTAGGTACTTACTTATATACATTGTTTAATAAAATAAGTACCTAATTAGCTTTTAAATGCCTACAGTTATCTTGTAACCGTTACTGCTTTTATTATAACTGCCACTTCAAGCCAGAACAGTTGAGAATATCTAGGTCACTCCTTCACTCCTTGTACTTACTAGTGCTTTAAGATTACCTACTGGAAATGAGACTAGTGGCAGTATCAGACGTTGTCGTTCCGAGTATTAATTAGAACCATTGACTTGTTAAAAGGAACACCGTACGGGTTGAGATTGACCTCAGTTCATCTTGGACATCCTGGGCCTGCTGGACTTGGAAGTATTATCCCGTGTCTCGCGCTTTGGGAGCCTTGAGCCGACGGTTGAAGTAGAAGTACAGGGGAGTGCCCTACTACGGCGTTCTACCTTAATTAACCTCTAACCTACCCCGACCCTGAGACCTCACCTAGACTTAAATAAATTTGTATTCTGTATATATATATATATATATATATATTTACATCCAGCTACGCATTTGGCGTCATGCATGCTGTGCATCATTACGACGTCCTCCAGTTCAGCTTACAATTTAGATCATCTCTCTGCGAATGTTTCTTAGTTTTTTGATGCCTTTCTCCATAGGATATTTTATTTTGCGATTATTTTAATTGTGGCAATATTCTTCTTGCAGTCATGCCCAAACATTTATGAACTCCATTTCATGGTAATAAATTTTTGGCTTCCTGGATATACTGATTATCATTTACTTAATGCGCTGACATTTTCACGTCCTCCTGATTTTGTAAAAGCGACGTTGCCAGCAATGCGTTACCTATCTCTTTCTTTCACCGAATATTTTAATGTTGGGTCCAATTTGACAGATGTCTTTAAAATTGTTAATCAAAGTTTTTTTTTATTTAAGAGGGTTTACACATTTCGGTTTCCCATACAATCTTCCAAGGCAAAATTTTTAAGGACCATTAAGCCATATTTTATGAATGTTGCATGCTAAAGTAAAACACAGGGATCCAATCGTTTATTTGGCTGAGTTATTGAGATTTAAAATCGCAATAACTCAGTTAAATAAAGGTTTTTTAAAAATGTTTTCAACAAACTATTTAGATCTCTATATTTTACCTCAGCATGCCGAGTTTCTTAATTAAAATTTTTGCGGAAGGTGCGTAGTTCGATTCCCGCCTGAGGTTGTCGTCTTTTTTCAATGTTTAAAATTTTACTTAAGTATATTTAAGTGTTAATAAAACGCTAAAACATAAAAACATTAATCTATAAACGCAGCTTCATCTTAACCGAATGTTCAAATATTTGTAAAAATATTTCTTTCGAATCTCAGAGGTGAAAACTTCTAAGATTTGATGAAGCAATGTTGACTAAAAACATAAGCATCAAGCACTGACAAATTTCGACGTTTGAAAGCCAGACCTCGGTAGCCAAGTGGTTAAGGCAGTCGCCCGGAATGCGGAAGGTGCGTGGTTCGATTCCCGCCTGAGGTTGTCGTCTTTTTTCAGTGTTTAAAATTTTACTTAAGTATATTTAAGCGTTAATAAAACGCTAAAATATAAAAACATTAATGCAGAGTTTCATCAAAAATGGCCTAATGGTTTTTAAAAATTTCAACTTGGAAATTTGTATGGGAAACTGAAATGCGATAACGCTCTTAACTTTATTAAAGAAACTGACATCAGTTTTGGGTTCATCAATGTGATGCCTTAAGGTTTGATCTCGATCTAATTAAAAGTGCAGTGGCCATCATAAATAGCCGCTGCACTGAAGTACACAATTTATTATTTAGCTATAAAGGTCAATATCGATTCGAGAAAATTGACAGTTTTGGGTAAGTGGTTCTGCTTGCATTCCTTGGGTTCTGATTTCCTAAATAAGTACTTATATTCTCTTTATCCTTTAAAGATGATGTTCTACTAACTATCCAAGCGCTAATCTGAGGAGCTACCGTACGCCCGTATATTGATATCTGGCGTCCGTTGTTGGCATCTGGCATCCGTATATTCATGTCTGGCGTCCGTATATTGGATATCTGGCGTCCGTATATTGCTATTTGACATTTCACGCCAGCTCTAATAACATCTTGAGAATAATATGAGACAAGTCGGACAGTCCTATTTACAAATTCATATTGCGTAAATGCCTCGGGTTCTGGCTTCCTAACTTAATTATCTTTATAGTTTGAAATACCTAGGCCCTTTGTTGAGGAGCTACCGTGCGTCTGTATATTGTTATCTGGCGTCTGTATATTGACATGTGGCGTCCGTATATTGATGTCTGGCGTCCGTATATTGCTATTTGACATTTTGACGCCAGCTCTAACAAACATCCTGAGCATAATTATGTAACAAGAGAAAAAAAGACGAAAACCGTACCGAAATGCTGGAAGCTTGGCAATGTGCAGCCAGTACCCTAAAAGGGAAGTCTCATGCTGACCCATGCAACTACCGACCGATCGCTATCAATTCCATACTCTGTAAGGTCATGGAAAGAGTTCTAAACAGTAAGTTGGTATGAGGAGCTGAGGAGGTCATTAACTTATAGGTATGTACCTATAAGTTAATGACCTCCTCAGTGACTGTCAATATGGCTTCCGCCGAGGAAGCCGGGGATTTCGACTGGGGATCTTCTAGTTTATGTGACGCACTACTGGGGTGGGGCCCTCGAGATGCACGGCGAAGCACTTGCCGTATCACTGGACATCTCGAAGGCTTTTGAAAGGGTCTGGCACGCAAGTCTGCTGCGCAAGCTTCCTGCGTATGGTGTCCCCGCTGTAGATATTATTATATGTACTTTTGTAGTTGGATAGCTGATTTTCTGACGGAACGATCGATCAGAGTAGTCATCGATGGCTGGTCCTCTGACTCAGTGGCTATTGATGCCGGAGTTCCTCAGGGGTCTCTCTGCGACGCTTTTCCTGTTGCACATCAATGACCTGTTGATACCAGGAATTGTTGGGTATGCAGATGACAGTACTGTCGTAGAGAGATACCTTTCGGATGCAAACTGCAGTCAAAAAGCTGGGCGTCCTAAATAAGGTCAAGTGATATTTCACGCCGGGATAGCTTTAAACTCTCTTTAAAGCTGAAGTCCGATCTTGTATGGAATATTGCAGTCACCTATGGGACGGCTCAGCGAAATACTACTTGTACTTTGCATCTGTGTATATTGATAGTGACAGTAAAGCGTCTCAAAATTATGAAATTAGTGATTTTTTGAAAAACAAAGATTACTACAGTGAACATCTATCGCTGATCGAATCGATCTATCGTGAATATTTGTATTTCTTGTTACTTTTTTAGATTATTATTGTTTAAAATTATTATCCTAAACTTGAAAGAGTCCTAACATATTGTATTTACCTGTAAGTGTTTGTTACACTTAAATAATATTACAAACTTAATTAAGTAATTTAATGTATCAGTGTAAACAAACGTTGGTGAATTATATAAAAAAAAATACCAACTAACTGCACTGGACACGATTCAACGCAGAGTTGAGAGGCTAATTGGCGACAAAGAACTGGTGAAGAGCAAGTTTCACACCCTAGCTCACCGCCGCAAAGTTGCCTTTCTGTCGGTCTTTTACAGACCTGGAACTCCATGAGCTCATACCGCCATCCCCTTTCTTCCATCGGACATCCAGACGCACTGCGGGCTACCACCCTTTCTTGGAGGATATTTCTAAATGTCGCACAAAGCGCTACTCAACATCGTTTATACTGTGCACAGAAAAAGAGTTGAACTCCCTCCCTGCGTCTGTGTTTCCGAGTACTTATCTTAAGTATCTTCAAAGCAAGAGTGAATAGACACCTTCTGGGTTAGCTCGCTCCATCGTGAATCGGCTTGATTGGGATCAAGAGCAAACCCATTTACAGAAAAAAAAACTAGTCGGACAGTCCGATTTACGTATTCATATTGCGTAAATGCCTTGGGTTCTGGCTTCCTAACTTAATTGTCCTTATAGTTTGAAAGGCCTAGGCCCTTTTTTACCGTGCGTCTGTCTATTGTTATCTGGCGTCCGTATATTGATAACTGGCATCCGTATATTGACATCTGGCGTCCGTATATTGACATCTGGCGTCCGTATATTGATGACTGGCGTCCGTATATCGGATATTGCTATTTGACATTTCACGCCAGCTCTAACAACATCCTGAGCATAATATGTGACAAGTCGGACAATCCGATATACGAATTCATATTGCGCCTCGGATAGTGGCTTCCTAACTTAATTGTCTTTATAGTTGAAAGGCGTAGGCCCTTTGTTGAGGAGTTATTATATTGTTATCTGGCGCCCGTATATTGCTATTTCACAGTTTGCGCCAGCTCTAAGAGCATTCTGAACACAATATGCGACAGGTCGACAGGTGGGATGATGAAAGAACATGTACACACGCCAGCACATCAACCTACCTACCACAAAATGTCCAATTTTCTTCAATAGACTTTGAACTTTATGCCTTAAACATATGGTTAAAAATGTATTAAAGAAATTTTACAGTTTTGGATAGGTTGCAGGTGTCTGTACATTTACATTTTTTATTAATTATTTATTAGTTTTATGGCTGATTATTCAATCATTGGATAAAACTTATCCTTCTGATAAAGCATTACGCAATCAAGCTAAAATGTCACCTGTTTAAAAAAAAGTTATTTATGACAATACATTTTTTAATAAGTAAGTATAATAGATTACGATTTATGATAATAACTAGCGACCGCTCGCGGTTTTACCCGCGTGGTTCCCGTTCCCGTGGGAATATCGGGATAAAAAGTATCCTATGTGTTAATCCAGGTTATAAACTATCTGTATGCCGAATTTCATTCAAATCCATTCAGTAGTTTTTACGTGAAGAAGTAACAAACATACACACTCACAAACTTTCGCCTTTATAATATTAGTGTGATATTGTATTTTAGTAGGCACCAAACATTGAGTAAGCTGGCAACGTCGCAATAGCGGACGCCAAATTTATATGAATACGTCAGAAAAGAAGCGCGTTTAATACGGCTGTGGATATACGCACGACAGTAGCGCCGCACCTCTGCTGAGATTTTTTTGGGAACTATCTAGTATTTTTTTGCAGCCATTACAATAAATTTTTGGCTTCCATCGATTTTTGTTCTACGGCTAGCTTGATCTTAGAGGCGCCAAGTGTCATCGATTAAAAAAGTGGCGTCCGGTATGCGGACGTCCAATAGCGGTGGACGCCATTTTAAATGTAATTTCGCCTTCAGTGGACGGATGTTTGCTTGTGGGATATATATATATATATATATATATATATATATATATATATATATATATATATTGTCGTTTTGCTTATCTTAGTAGAACCCTGTCTGAAATCTGAAAATGGACGCCGCTGCAGAATGAGGAGGAGAAAAAGGCGGCTCCATGTCAAATCCACAAAGTGAGCCAAAGTGCGAAAATGCATAGTTTCCAAGATATTTTTAATTTTGAGGTTATTTTAGGTTATTTTTAGGAAAAAAAAAACAAATATTCTACTAAGTTACCATTACCGTACCCCCTCCATCCCCCTATCCCCTACCCCCCCCCCCCAAGATATTTTTCAATAAAGCTAGCTTTCTATTGTGTAATAAAAAAATAACTTAGAAATTCATGACAATCGCTACGCAAAAATAAAACAAAAACAAAAACCGCTGCTTAAAATGTCATTTGGATAAAATAAACGATCGTGGCTTTAAAAAACGGCCGCATCCAGATTCTTCTGCGTTTGCGTCTCCGTAATAATAGTACGAGCAACGAGTCCTTTTCTGAATACATTTCGAAAGAAACTAATGGAATTTAGCCAGGGTTAATCGATCAACGTCGACCGACCGTCGATCGATGGGTTAGACGAAGGGTATCCGTCGATCGATTAAAGCTACCACACCTATCGATCAACGTCGACCGACCGTCGTCGATGGATTGGTTAGTCAAACGGTATCCGTCGATCGATTAAAGCTACCAGACCAGTCGATCAACTTCTGGTCTGGTAAAACCCTTAGTGAGAGGGTGGTATTTACGCCGGGCGAGCCGGCCCAATGCGTGCTGCAACACAGCGTGGCTCTACCACTCAGTCAGTGTCACTCATTTAGCACCACCCAGGGGTCACGTGTAGGGTCTAAAGGGTAAACCTACGGACGTGAGTAACTTTAACCCCCAATTATAATAACGAACTAGGTACACACCACATTAAAGTGATTATATCGATATACTAGTCACATCCTTAGTCACGCACACATGTACATATAGAAAGCTGCACACTAACAAAAGACGGACATGCTAAAAATCCAAAGACTCTGTCCATTGTGATATTTGGTCCGAGGTGAGGACACTGAGCAGACAAGACAGGAGACAGCTGATGTCAATAAATATTATTTTTTTTAGTTGTTTTTTTAAATATTTATATTCCTTGAAGGAACAGGCTAAGGTCAGAGACCATACTGCCTTATTCATTAGTATTTTATTTCTTTTTTCCCCCAGATGATAATGAGTGGTGATTAAGATGATGAATGATAAATGATATTCCCCCAAACCCTTTTGAGTCCTCTGTAAAGATGTGGAACTTTACAGAGATCTCACGCGGACTTCTTGAGAGAATTTGAAAAGTGATGTTGCACTGTTTTGTTTCATTTGCCAACACTCATGCACGTTCACAAACACTTAACGGTTAATAATCCACTATTATTTCACATTATTGTTCGAAAAAACACAAATTTTAGAAAATAAAACAAAACTGCAGACATGACGCGCTACACTTTCCCACCAAGAAGTGTCTTTTTGTCAGTGTTGCCAGTAGCCGATAGTCAAAAGTAACACGAGGCTGCTTAAAAAGTAACATTTTCACGAGAAAAGTAACATTACCTTATTAAATTGTAGAAAAACAACTGAATTATTTTTTAAATATTTTTTTATTTTAGAAAGAGTAGTAACAATTATTATTATTAATCGAATATCGGTAATCCTGAAAAAGACAGACGTAACACTCTACAAAACCTCCAAAACTGTCTTTCCCCAATTGACATTGATCCTTATACCTAGAGCATAAGATTCAAAATTTATTGAATAAATTTGACAATTTGTGGTAGGTAGATATGCAGGCGTGTGTACTTACCTAGCTGTTTATTAAATACAAGTTATTATTGCTTATTGGAAATATCATAGTTTTAATAATAAGGATTTCTAATGATTTATGATTTTTATAAAAAAAAAACCAAATCCCATAACTTTTGGAATTAATAAAAACATTTTTGCAAGCTTTTTTTAAGTACGTACACGCACGCCAGCAGCACAGATTAGATACATACCTACCCAGCCTCAGACCAAATATTACATGGACAGAGTCTTACGACGTTGCCGCTTTTACATACGTGTATCAAAGTAAAGTATTTGTATCACTGTCTGTACGACTGTAGTGTGATATGAGTAAAAGAGATAGTTAATGTACGTTTGGCAACGACGCACTGTCGGTGTGAGACGTGTCATTTCATGACCGACTACTCGGTCAAAACATTGCTGGATTGTGCGAAATAATAGTGAAATATTAAGAAATCTTAGTGTTTGTGTTATTTGTGTAATATACAATTGACATAATGTCTTGTTCAGCTGTTTATTGTTCGTCAAGAACAACAAAAGGAGGTGTGAAAGACCAGGAATCATCATTTCATACGTTAGTGATTTCTCATAATATGTATGCTTTACTATGAGTTTTTTAATAATTAAAACGGCAAAGCATTCATTTTTGCTAATTCTAAATCATACTATATCGTACACTATTCATAAGAATCAGGTTTTAAACCTTAATTAAATGTAATTTAAAGGCTTTGTTTTTGGCATAATGATTAGTGATGTACGTATTTGTATATCGAAGCTTTATCGATATTACTAATATTCTTTTTATTATTCTTTTGTTAGGTTTCCAAAATGCCCGGAAATAAGACGTGAATGGGTTAAAGCTATTAGACGTGATAACTGAGAGCCTACAAAATATTCAAGGCTCTGTTTCAAACATTTTGAAAAATCTTTTTTTACAGTAAAAATTTTAGCCTTAGTTCAAAATTTAATCTTAATAATATGGGCGGGAATATGAATAGTAAAAAGAATTGCTCTTCACTTTACTACACAAATTATTATTTCTTATTTGTTTGTTATAATAGAAGGAGGCAAACGAGCAGGCGGGTCACCTGATGGAGAGTAATCTCCGCCGCCCATAGACACCCGCAACACCAGAGGAATCGTAGATGCGTTCCGGCATTTAAGGAAGGAATAGGAATTGTGAGCGGGGGGGGGGGAGGCCTCCGGAACCCTCACCGCCCGAACGAAACACAACAGCACCAACGGCTATTATTTCACGCCATATCCATTAGGGTGTTACCAGACCAATCGATCGATCGTCGATCGACGGCATCGATCGATGGTAGAATGGATTAGTCGACGTCGATCGATAGTGTCTACCAGACCTATCGACGACATCAATTGATGGTAAAATGGATTAGTCGACGTCGATCGATAGTTTCTACCAGACCTATCGACGACATCAATTGATGGTAAAATGGATTGGGTGTTAAATCGAGCTGTTTGATTAGACGCACCGGCCGCTTCACTTTTTTATAAATTTATTTCGTGCCCATGGACAATAATCGTAATATTAGATTATGTTTATGTTGATAATAATGAGTGATGATAATATGAACGTTTAAATACTAAATGATATTTCCCCAAACACCTTGGGAAGCACTTTAGATTAAGCAACACCGAAAAAGGGGGGAAGGGGAGGGGGAGGGGGAGCCAAAGTGCGAAAATGCATAGTTTTCAAGATATTTTTATTTTGAGGTTATTTTAGGTTATTTTTAGGAAAAACCAACAAATATTCTACTAAGTTACCATTACCGTACCCCCTCCATCCCCCTCATCTCTACCTCCCTCGAAACTACTAACCTCGAAATTCATGACAATCGCTATGCAAAAAAAAAACAAAAACAAAAACCGCTGCTTAAAATGTCATTTGGATAAGATAAGCGATCGTTGGCTTTAAAAACCGGCCGCATCCAGATTCTTCTGCGTTTGCATCTCCGTAATAATAGTACGAGCACAGACATACTAATATGTCTGTGAGTATGAGCAACATCGTACTGGCCAAGAACAACGAGTCCTTTTCTGAATACATTTCGAAAGAAACTGATGGAATTTAGCCAGGGTTTATCGATCAACGTCGACCGACCGTCGATCGATGGGTTAGACGAACGGTATCCGTTGATTGATTAAAGCTACCACACCTATCGATCAACGTCGACCGACCGTCGTCGATCGATTGGTTAGTCAAACGGTATCCGTCGATCGATTAAAGCTATCAGACCAGTCGATCAACTTCGATCGACATTGATCGATGCCGTCGATCGACGATCGATCGATTGGTCGGGTAACACCCTTAGTGAAAGGTTGGTATTTACGCCGGGCGAGCCGGCCCAGCGTGCCCGGCGTGCTGCAACGTAGCGTGGCTCTACCACTCAGTCAGTGTCACTCATTTAGCACCACCCAAGGGTCACGTGTAGGGTCTAAACGGTAAACCTACGGACGTGAGTAACTTTAACCCCCAATTATAATAACGAACTTGGTACACACCACATTAGTGATTATATCGATATACTAGTCACATCTTTAGTCACGCACACATGTACAGATAGAAAGCTGCACACTAACAAAATACGGACATGCTAAAAATCCAAAGACTCTGTCCATTGTAATATTTGGTCCGAGTACCCAGCAGATCAACATTCTTTAATCGATACTGATCCTTACATCTTACCTATAAAGTAAAAAAAAATTGACGTTGGTAGGATAATTTTTTTAGGTAGATTGATCTACTGTCGTCTGTGGGCATGAACCTTATAACTTCATGTTTGCAGGTACTATTATGCCCTCGGACCCAAATATCACAATGGACAGAGTCTTTGGATTTTTAGCATGTCCGTCTTTTGTTAGTGTGCAGCTTTCTATCTGTACATGTATGCGTGACTAAGGATGTCACATATCGATATAATCACTTTAACGTGGTGTGTACCTAGTTCGTTATTATAATTGGGGGTTAAAG
This sequence comes from Scoparia ambigualis, assembly GCA_963921215.1. Lineage (NCBI taxonomy): Eukaryota > Metazoa > Arthropoda > Insecta > Lepidoptera > Crambidae > Scoparia > Scoparia ambigualis. The sequence goes on along the minus strand of OY992502.1, from coordinate 22,940,010 downwards.
TTACTCACGTCCGTAGGTTTACCCTTTAGACCCTACACGTGACCCCTGGGTGGTGCTAAATGAGTGACACTGACTGAGTGGTAGAGCCACGCTGCGTTGCAGCACGCATTGGGCCAGCTCGACCGGCGTAAATACCACCGTCTCACTTAGGGGTTTTACCAGACCAGAAGTTGATCGACAGGTCTGGTAGCTTTAATCGATCGACGTTTGACTTACCAATCGACGACGGTCGGTCGACGTTGATCGATAGGTGTGGTAGCTTTAATCAATCGACGAATACCGTTCGTCTAACCCATCGATCGACGGTCGGTCAACGTTGATCGATTAACCCTGGCTAAATTCCATCAGTTTCTTTCGAAATGTGTTCAAAAAAGGACTCGTTGTTCTTGGCCAGTACGATGTTGCTCAAACTATTATTACGGAGACGCAAACGCAGACGAATCTAGATGCGGCTGTTTTTTAAAGCCAACGATCGCTTATTTTATCCAAATGACATTTTAAGCAGCGGTTTTTGTTTTTTTTTTTTTTGCGTAACGTTTGCCATGAATTTCGAGGTTATTTTTTGACAACAGACATTTATTGGACAACAGAAAACTAGCTTCATTGAAAAATATCTTGTAGGGAGGGGGGGGGGGGGGGGTGATATAGGGGGTACAGTAATAGTAACTTAGTAGAATATTTGTTTTTTTTCTTAAAAATAACCTAAAATAACCTCAAAATAAAATTATCTTGAAAACTATGCATTTTCGCACTTTGGCTCCCCCTCTCCCCCTTTTTCGGTATTGCTTAATCTAAAGTGCTTCCCAAGGTATTTGGGGGGAATATCATTTAGTATTTAAACGTTCATATTATCATCACCCATTATCATCAACTTTAACCCTAGAAAGATAATCTACGTCGTTTCGACGTACCGAAAACAAAAGCATTGCTCTCTCTTTTTTGTTTCGCGACATAGCGCTCTGTCCGTCTTAGCCAACTAAGTCGCCGGGCAGAGCTTTCGCGAGACAGCTGTTTTACTGTGGTAAGTACAATATTTGTGGAGACATGCAGATCACGTACGTCTGTATGACGTATGATAACCTTTTGCGTGACTTTTGCAATTACTAACATAGTTGTTTATTTACGTTTTATTAATATTTTTACGTTGTTTTAGATAATTTTATGAAACAAGGATGGCTAGACGCACTGGCCTTTATTATAGTCAGATTATGACAGTATTAGAGGACAGTGATGATAACAATATACCTTCAGACAGCGACAGCGAAATAGAAGTCTTGATGACGCGCTACGATGAAGACGAAGTTGGTGATTATATAATGGATACGACATCTGAAAATATGCTAGTACCGTCAAATCGACATATTTTTTCCACAAACGAAAAAGTATACCTACTTAAGACTCACGCATAAATTATTCCAACTCTGCTTATACTTCGAGGGAAGAATAAACATTGCTAGTCTACCTGATGAAAATAGCATTGGTGAATTCCTATGTAATATATTGTCATAATGTTACTTCCAAGAACAAAAAGCCAATTAGCCGAAAGAACTACATGAAAAATCTATATACTGAACTCTTATTGCCTTGAATGGAAAAACGGGGTTGGCACGTTGGCAGCTACTACGCTCAAACGACATGTCCAAACTAATATTCAAGAGTTTCTGTCAAACAACCCCACCATAACTTAAAATGAGGAACCTGTCGTTAAAAAAAGACGTTATTGCGCCTATACTGCCTATCCAAAATAAGAAGGACGTCGAAAACGACTTGTTACAAGTGTAACACGACGATTTGCGGCGAACACAGAAACGACTTATGCCTGCGCTGTACCTAATTGGGATATAGTATAATAAATATGATTATTACTATGTTGAAAAATAATTATGAGTAACAATTTAATAATAGATAAAAAAATGTCATTATGATTTTTAACTTAACATATTTTGACATCCAAAGAAGACATGTTAGTTATTATAGTTGATTTGCAAGAGGATTTACCAAATTTCGTTATTTGTTTAATTATAGTTTATTTGTCTATATTATTTCGGTTTTATTTATAGCACAACATCCTAAAGCAACTAAATAATTACATTTGAATTGCTTAAATATGATAATAAGTCAAGTATGAACTCTGAAAATTCAGTACGTCTTTAAGACGTATGATTATCTTTACTGTAGGTTTAAATAAGATTATCTTTCTAGAGTTAAGCATAATCAATGAACTCTATTATTACGACTAGTATCCATGGGCACGAAATAAATTTTTAAAAAAAGTGAAGCGGCCGGCGCGTCTAATCAAACAGCTCGATCTATCACCCAATCCATTCTACCGGTCGATTGTCGATAGACATCGATCGATTGGTCTGGTAGAAACTATCAATCGACGTCGACTAATTCATTTTACCATCGATCGATGTCGTCGATCGCCGATCAATCGCTAGGTCTGGTAGATACTATCGATCGACGTCGACTAATCCATTCCACCATCGATCGATGCCGTCGATCGACGATCGATGGATTGATCTGGTAACACCCTAATATCGGGCGTGAAATAATAACCCTTGGTGCTGTTGTGTTTCGATCGGCCAGTGAGGGTTCCGGAGGCCTTCCCCCCCCCCCCCCCCTCCTCACAATTCCTATTTCTTTCTAAAACCTATTCCTTCCTTAAAGGCCGGCAACGCATCTGCGATTCCTCTGGTGTAGCGGCTGTCTATAGGCGGCGGAGATTACTCTCCATCAGGTGACCCGCCTGCTCGTTTGCCTCCTTCTATTATAACAAACAAATAAAAAATAATAATTTGTGTAGTAAAGTGAAGAGCAATACTTTTTACTATTCATATTCCCGCCCATATTATTGTAAGGTTCATTTTAAATTATTTGCATAGTTCAATTTTAGTCTATTCATAAATCTTGATTTGACAAACTATGATTTGACAAACTATGATTTGACACATGTCATGCGTCGGGGACTCGGGGGGGGGGGAAAAGTAGGGCGGCAGTCGGTGACTCGGTGAGTGAGGCATTCTGGGCTGGGCGCTTGTACTGGAGGGACTTAGTAATGTAGCTGTAACGAACGGATGACGGGAGGACTGGTTGTATATTGAAGAAGAATAAATGCTTTCTGATATTGGCTACGTGTTTTACTACATTATTAAGATTCAAATTTGAACTACGACTGTAAAAATTTTACTGTAAAAAAAGATTTTTCAAAATGTTTGGAACAGAACCTTATATATTTTGTAGGCTCCCAGTTATCAAGTCTAATAGCTTTAACCCATTCACGTCTTATTTCCAGGCATTTTGGGAACCTAAAAAAAGAATAATAAAAAGAATACTAGTAATATCGATAAAGCTTCGATACACAAATACGTACATCACTAATCTTTATGCCAAAAACAAAGCCTTTAAATTACATTTAATTAAGGTTTAAAACCTGATCCTTATGAATAGTGTACGATATAGTATGATTTAGAATTAGCAAAAATTAATGCTTTGCCGTTTTAATTATAAAAAAACTCATAGTAAAGCATACATATTATGAGAAATCACTAACGTATGGAATGATAATTCCTGGTCTTTCACACCTCCTTTCGTTGTTCTTGACGAACAATAAACAGCTGAACAAGACATTATGTCAATTGTATAGTATATTAAACAAATAACACAAACACTAAGATTTCTTAATATTTCACTATTATTTCGCACAATCCAGCAATGTTTTGACCGAGCAGTCGGTCATGAAATGACACGTCTCACACCGACAGTGCGTCGCTGCCAAACGTACATTCACTATCTCTTTTACTCATATCACACTACAGTCATACAGACAGAGATACAAATACTTTACTTTGATACACGTATGTAAGAGCGGCAACGTCGTAAGACTCTGTCCATGTAATATTTGGTCCGAGATTATGCCACTCATCGAAATCCTACGAAACCGAAACAGCGTGGCAAAGAGACAAGTCGAAAACAAGAAAAAACAAACCGAACAGTTTACCAACACGGCGAACGAAAGTTTCTTGCGTTCTATTTCAAGATTTATTTTTAATGCTAGAAAATATTTCATTATTCAATATTTTATTTTATCAAGTCCCAAAAGTTACGTAAAAGTAACATATTTTTGAGTCGTGTAACATGAAAGTAACATGAGAGGGGCAAAAGTAACGTAAAATGTTACAAAAGTAACATTCTGGCAACGCTGTTTTTTTAAGTTTTTGTATCGTGAAGGAACAGGCTAAGGTCAGAGACCATACTGCCCTTAGAGCATTCAGTTGGTTGAATGCTCTAAGATACTGCCCGTCTTTAGTTTTTTTATTTCTTTTTTTCCCTAGATGATAATGAGTGGTGATTAAGATGATGAATGTTAAATGATGTTCCCCCAATCCCCTTGAGTCCTCCCTCACTCCTTAATAAAGATGTGGGAGTTTACTAAGATCTCACGCGGACTTCTTGAGAGAATTTGAAAAGTGATGTTGCACTGTTTTGTTTCATTTGCCAACACTCATGCACGTTCACAAACACATAACGGTTAATAATCCACTATTATTTCACATTAATGTTTGAAAAAAGACGAATTTTAGAAAATAAAACAAAACTGCAGACATGACGCTTCACTTTCCCGCCAAAAAGTCCGTCAGTCAATCAATACATATTTTTTTTATTTCGTGACATCGCATCGTGACCATGAATGGTACTATCATTGCGATAGGTACTAGCTCAATGGGTACTATTCCTTTAGTCGTAATATTATGCCGCATCCGCACGCTTGCCACTTGCCGAACACTCCAAACCTCTAGATCGTTTGTATTTGTGATTTGTTTGTTTGATAGGCTACCGGCAAGCTCTTGCAAACCAAGTTTTTGAATTTGTGACGGCTTGTTGAGGTTTGCCAAGCGTGTGGTCGCGGCATTAGAGTTATTATTCATTAGGGTGCGTTTCCACTAAGGCGGAGCTGAGCGGAGCGGAGCTGAATTGACCAATCACGATGCTCGAAATCTTGTGGAGCGGAGATTTCGACCATCGTGATTAGTCAATTCAGCTCCGCTCCGCTCAGCTCCGCTCAGCTCCACCAGCTCCGCCTCAGTGGAAACCCGGCCTTAAGCCCGGACCGCATTTAAACAAGCGCTGAGCGGCACTGCACTGCGCGGCACGGCGCGAAAAAATATTCTTTTATGCATTTTGTATGGTGTATGTCGCACTAGGGCGGCGCTACAGTGAGCGTCGCCACGCGTCACAGCATTGTTGCCTTCAAAAGAATATTTTGACGCACAGCGCCCTGACGTGCTGCGCAGCAACGCTAGTGCGATATAGCAACCTAAGTAGACGAGGAAGCAGACAGTGGTATTCATCTTCTTTATAGCACGACCTTGGTATCTCAGAAATCCATTCCGTCTTCTTTTTATGTTCTATTGCGTTCTTCTTCTGCAACAAAGACACAAATAACAAATCGTTCGGGAGACATTGCTCTCACGCGTTCAAGCAAAGAATCGACGCGAGCTGCTGTTACCTGCAGTTGTAGTACGATAGGTGCTGTGAAGCGACGCGCATCGCAGCATAGCGCCGCGCCCCACGCCGCTCAAATGCGGTCCCACCTTTAATGAACAACGTTAAATATTATTATATTTCATTGGTATTACCGACTAGGTCATCTCACAGGTTTTTCTAACGATAAATGCAATAACTACATTAGTTTTTGGATTAGGTATCGTTAAAAACATTGAAATAATTTATGTAAGTCTTTGCATTATGTAGGTTTGCTTAAGATGGGGGTTAAAGTTACTCGCGTCCGTAGGTTTACCCTTGAGACCCTACACGTGACCCCTGGGTGGTGCTAAATGAGTGACAATGACTGAGTGGTAGAGCCACGCTGCGTTGCAGCACGCATTGGGCCGGCTCGCCCGGGGTAATACCACCCTCTCACGAATACTCGGCGTGAAATAATGGTACTTGGTGCTGTTGTGTTTCGTCCGGCCAGTGAGAGTTCCGGAGGCCCCTTCCCCTCCCACCCCTCCTCACAATTCCTATTCCTTCCCCTAACCCTATTCTTTTCTTAAAGGTCGGTAACGCATCTGCGACTCCTCTGGTTTTGCGGGTGTCCATGGGCGGCGGTGATTGCTTTCCATCAGGTGACCCGCCTGCTCGTTTGCCTCCTTCTCATATATAAAAAAAAAAAAAAAAAAAAAAAATAAACACAAGTAATGTGCTAATGTATTTATGACTAGTGATGATAACACACGTAAACAATCTTGTTTTTGATTGAATTCGGCATCTTTCTGCTGTTGTTTTTCTTGAAACTTTGAAATCATGCAAAACAACATCTTGTGCACTCCACTTTTAAGTTAGTAGTTTTATTTCATTTTTACAGCCGTAAATCGATAAAACAAGATTACATGAAACTATTGACGACCAACTGACAACTTGGGGAATTGATGTTCATTGACATTTGCATTTAGCATTACCATGTAAAAAGTTTGCTAAAATATCCCAGTGACTACTTTTGATAGCCAGACCATAATCAATGAACTTTAATATTACGACTGAAAGATTAGTATCCATGGTCACGTAATAGAAAAAAAAAATTTGCACAGCACCATTCATTCAAAGATAATTAATTATCCATTCAATTTTTTCATTCGATTCAATGTGTGTGTGCGTGCGTGATTGTTTGTTTTGATTGCAAGTTTTGACTGTTCGAGTCAAGTTCGAGTTATTTTTAATTAGATTTTCAGTTTTCTATGTATTGAAACGAAATTGTAAGGCAGTATCTATTGTGTAAAATCTGGGTAAGTAGGTTTGTGTGTAATGTATAACCATTGGTCTAATCTTCGATTTATAATATTTTTTGTTTTTGAGAAAAAAAATGATAGTAAAGAGTTTTTCTATACTTCAGTTTATCAATTTACATAATATTTACTGAGTTAATGTGTGTGACCTGATAATTATTTACCATTGTAATTATTTTGTGTGTAGTGTTCTGATTTTTATAGCTCTTATACATTTACTTAGATTATTAGACCAGTTTTTTTAGTGTATGTTATATACAGAAAACATGCAGATTTTCTGTATATTTATTATTGTGTGAGAGTTACAAGTGGAGTGTCACTGAGTGTTTTGAGATGAACAATTTACCCACTTAAAGATCCTAGAGGAGTCTTGATATTTTATCATAGGAACCTCAGACCAAGATAGGTACTTACTAATGTAAAATTAGAAAACTAGATTTATTTAAGGTAGATTCGACCAAACTGGAATAACACTTACTCCGAGATTAGTCTATACAAATTCGGCGCTTAATCTAGGTATAAGACCTTATTCCAGTTTGGTCGAATCCACCCTAAATAAACCCTACTCTCTCTACTGAAGTTGCAATATGCAAAACTTTAACGGCTTGTTTTAATCTACTTTCACTTATTTTGATTATTTGTTCTCAATTTTGTTGTAAGTAACTATGTACTTATATTTAATTTTATTGTAGGTAAATAACTATTTTAAAATAATCTTCTTAAATTGTATGGATATGTTTATGAATCTTGTTTTTCGTTTATTAGTTTGTTCTGTCTATAAGCAAAAAAAGAACTGAAAGGAAATGGGAGAGACCTTAGTCCAGCAGTGGGACGCTATAGGTTAAAACTTTGTTTTTTTGCAAAAAGGCAAATGTCCATTTTACTCATTGAGCTAATATTACTATGAATAGAGAAGACACCGCTCACCACTGATGTGTTCCGTTCAAGTGCGGCCTCCCGGCCGCACTTGGCTGCAAACGCCTCAGTGATTGCGCATGATTCAAGCGATTGTGGACCTTCCGGCTGCACCTTAGTTGTGCACAAACTTGCTTTGCGGTGTCTTCTCTAGTATATTGTACCTCAATGATTTTACTCTGCATATTTGGTTACTAATGTCACACATACAAAGGTTAATGAAGTCTTCTTTTCATTGCACCTTTTGGTTGACAAGATTGTACTCTAATTTGCCCCACCCACAGCTTCTAGAATTTTTAATGTGTATACCTACACTAGCTGTTCTATTTTTTCCCTTTTTTCTTGTGGTTAGTGTGACTTTTCTCATTTATTTCAATTCAGTAATTGTCTACTATACAGAGTTGTAAAACCTTTTAAAATAGTTAAATACTCCTTTATGGATATAAGAGCTGAGCTGGTCTATGAATGAGAACATGTTATTTATTTTATTACAAAGTATCAAATTGCCAGTGTGCCTTCAAGCATTTTTGTTTTTTGAATATTAGTTAAACTTATGATATTTTTTTTCTAACTGTGTCACACAGCGATGGAAGAATACTACCACCAAGAATCTCTTCCTTTGCCTGTCGTAAAAGGCGACTAACAGACTAAAGACTGCACATACTTCCAAAAGCATAGAGTGGCAATGGGCTCACCACCTGTCACGCTGAGCAAATATGCACTCACTACTTGGTGAAAAGTGGACTATGGTAGAGGACTGCTTTTGCTGGTCCTCATTACTGATCCCTATCTATCCCTATCTCCCTAGTCCTAGTCCTAGTCCCTATCTACCGACCTCAATAGATAGGGTATGGTCCGGTTGTGTTTTCAGAGGTACTACGGGGTTCCGGTTCAAGCCCCCCGCTGGTCGTGCCTTTAACCAGGCGCCTCCGGCGGGATCCGGACATGAGTTGGACTCGTAGTGGCGTGTGGTTAGCTGTAGAGCTTGGGAATGTTCGTCTGTCCTGGTATTGTGTGCCAGGACTTCCAAACTCGTGCACAGCGAGCGGGGCCTAGTAGCGGTCTCTGAGGGGCCAGAAGCGAAAAATCCTGCGGGGTTCGTGAGTTTCCCTTATAGTTGGCAGCTTTGTCCGGTGGTTTTCATTGGACATTCGTGTTGACATCTCCGGTACTAGTCTGGAGAACTAGTAGAGGCGGCCTCCTAGATGCCGTAGCCTTCGGTCCAGCCAGCCGCGTAGGACGTGGGAACTGGCTAGGCGCCCGGATGGGTTCCGAGAAGTGAGTGTGCTTACTACTCCGCTACCAAGGTGAACACTTGGGAGTCGACTTTAGAGTCGACGACCCTAGCAGTGGCAACTGCGAGTTGTGCCCTTCGTGCAACGAGAAGTGAGCGAGCTCGACAGCTGCGGTTACCTATCTGGACAATAGGCAGTGAACTTCACGTGTTCACGGGGATACTCTCCTGAGACACTAGTCTTATGAGTACCGAATGAAGAGCGCGCTGCGGCGGGCACTAATTTGTGGTCAAGACCTAACGTTGGTGGTCTCCTGCGCGAGTGTTCTACTGGCGCAGGGACGTCTGGCACTTCTTGCATAACCTAACGGTTGGTCTCGAGGTGCCAGTACAAATATAAACTTAGTGAAGTAAGGAGAGGGGTCCTCATTACCGAGTCTCTGACTAACCCTTCGGGGATAATAGTCGTGATTATTATGTATGTATGTATTTTTCCTCCCTTTGTCCTTGTTGGTTGTCAAGGTTGGTCCCTAAATCCCATTACGTTTTTACAATTTATAATAAAGGCTACTGGTGGACCGCCCGCGACTTCGTCGTGATGATGACCTGATGGTTTCGTGTGTAAGACAGCCCATGTTCACCCTGAAAGTCCATATTAGAAAAAAAATTGTTGAAATTTTATGAGTAGTAGGCTTAAAGTATGTAGATACAATGGCGGACTCCGTCGCTGTGCCAGTCTAAAGGTCAAAATCCCTTGCACACCGCGTCGTCTATTTAGTACGGGCACGTACCCAGGCGGCCGCCGCCGGTGCGCTTCATACGAAAATCGCTGCAAAGTGGTAAAGCGACGGTAACCCGACCGTACATCCAGACTTACATACTTTAAGCCTTCCTCTTTTTGTATAAGTGTAGATATTTATGTCCTACTTCCTAGACACAGTAAAAGTTTCGAGCCCTATTGTCTTAGTAATAAGAACCACAATTTAAATCAGGCGCTTGCAGAAAGTGCTGTGTAAACTGTGTTTCAAAGATAATTATGTCAAGACAAGTCAGCTAAGTAAAGTTGTTTGTGCATGCACAATGCACTTAACGACGACCCACTGAATGCATTGCCGTTTTGAATTTGCGCTCATAACTGTTTTTCGAGAACCTATAGTCAAAAACCGCCGGGCGTGCATAAAATATTGGAGATAAGAGAAACAGGCATGAGTTTATGTATGTATGCACAGCCTTCACAATCACATTCGATCACGTCTTTTGTTTGTTGCTAAGAGATCTTCTCTTCTACGTCTTTCCACACTATTCCACAGTGATCAATTAAATTAACCATACGTATTTAATTTATCATTACATTGTAGCACTCGACTCAACTGGGATTGGATTCGTTTTCAATTTCCATTCCTTGTGAAATAATCACGGAAATAACAGTTTTTACATGTGACGGTCTCTCGTGACTCTCGTATCTTCATAGATAGTCTGATTTCGTTGAGTGAGCCACTCTTCAGTGGTTGGGTTCCTTCAAAATCTGTCTTAAGTGGCTACAACCCTCGTATCTATATTTTAGTCGCCAAGCATCAGAGTACTGCAGTTATGGTTACTTACATATTTTAATTTTGCCACGGTGTTGCGAAAATTCCTAAGTATTTGCAGGAGTGCAACCAACGCGCATTTCGATGCGTCATCGTGTCCTCCGTTTGTTCCCATTAGTTCCCGCTAAACATACACAAATATAAAAGAACACTAGTACAAAAACCGTTATCTGTTTCTGCCTTTTCAAGCTGTCTCTGACACCCATCCTGGAGAGTTCTTCAGTAGGCCTCTTTCTTTAACCGTTGCTGAAGGGGTGGTGGGGGTTGGTCCGGTTTTGGAAGGGGGCTGCGGGGCGTCGTTTTTCTGTGTTTGGTGTGGGAGTTTTGGGTGCCGCGTCGGCGTGGTGTTTCCTCTTAACTCGTAATCCCTACGCGCGCGCGTAAACCCTGCGCTCCTGACGGACGTCAAATCGATATCGAGTCGGCTGTGCTTATCGGAATATGAACGCTCGGGTCACGAGATAGGTTTCAGTTTCGCGTGGGGGTCGTTGGAGGGTGAACCTTCTGTACGGTAGTAGTATTAGTTTTTCTGTGCTTGTACCAAGACGAAAAAACGAACCAATTTTAAAACACAAGTTTATGCTTATTAATTTTTGACGTTTTTTTATGCTTAAGTTTTTATAAAAAAAGATATTTGAATGATTAAAAATGTCAACCTTATTGGTTAGGTACTAATGTTTTCCAAAACTCATTTCAGCCGCTACTTTATTTTACTTCAAAAACTCTCCAATTTATATTACTTACCACAGTATCAATACGATAATTGGAAATCATATTACACAATTCTATGACCACGCTTATATTTCGGTTCGACGCGATTCTGTTTCGGCGTGCAGTGGTACTGGGGGTAGCAATGCGCATTTGACTGGCACAGACTATAATAGCTCGTTAGATTAGTTATTAAGTCTTAACTATAAGTTAGTTAACTGTTTTTTTATTATTACTAGTATTGACGTCAATAAGTGCCTGTAAAGGTTTACATTGAATAAATAATTTGACTTTGACTTTGACTTTGAAGGCCTACTGTCAACTCTTAGAGCAGCAGTATTACCATAGAATAGAGTAAGTATTACTTTAATCTTACCATTATACTATAGAAATTCCCATACGAATTTTACATACCTAGTAACATTAAAGTGATTCTGCTCTAAGGAGTGACAGTAGGGCCCAATATTAAAGCATATGATTAGCTTTGTATGAGCTCATGCAGCTGTCGTAAGACCATAAGTATTCTCTAGCAACCTCGAGAAGTTGTCGTGACAGGCAAGGGGTTAAAGGATAGGAAAACCTTTATAGGGTAAGACTGACAAAACCCTAGGTTCTGCTGTAAAAAATCTTAGTAGGTCTTAAATCTGATGACTTGTTACTTAGGGCGGTATTACGCTAAACTTTATCATTCAGCCCAAGAAGTTTGCTTGTAAGCTGCCACAGAATCCGGTAGAACATAATATTAAATTATTAATAGCACTCAGTCGTCAGTTCGTCATGAGCGTTAGATAAGGTCACCGGCTCGTCAACTCAACTTCTGCCGGCGGTATTTTGTTCATTGACCCTCTGAGAGGCGGTTGCATGCGCCCGCGCCGGTCGCATAAAAAAATTGGCGTAGAGAAAGAAGTTGGTGATTTAAAACTTTGCATAAATAGTGTTTTGAAATATTTTTAACAAGTGAGGTGCCTGTTTTCGAAGCAATCTTGAATCCAGACAGTTTGCGTAAAATTGGTAAGTATCTACTGTTAGCACAGAATACATAATAATTCTGTTAGTGCATAAGTCCATAATACCACAGCAATAAGTACTATACAAATTCTTTTAATCTGTTGCATTGCAAATCTCGCGTTTACAATATCGATATACGGACATGATGTAACATAGAGTTGCTATTCATATCAATTGACGATGGAATTGTCCAGCAATCTCGTTAAATGTTCTAGGGGGATCTATTAATGTAAAATGGGCACAGTTGCTAACGCTTCATTGTTTATCATTTAAAAACAGATTGATAATGCGGCCGGTCCGGAATTGGGCCTACGTGTCATGCCTCACACAAGTTGTGCGTCTCTACACGATATCATCCGCTCTATTGAATTATTCGTTATTGTTACTGTTTTATATTGTTAAACATATCGTTATAATCGGTTATTTTTTACTATTCCATAAACCTACATTTAGACGTTCGTTTCTGGAGGTTGATAGCATAACGGAATAGATATCTTTGGTCTGTGATTAATTCCACTGTATAACTAACTTCCGAAATGGACGACCGAATTTTATTAAATTAGGTCTTTACGGAATCTTTAGCACTTCGGGAGGCACATCCTCTATTTTATAACCCTCCCACGAATCATGTTTTAGCAAGGACAAATCGTCGTTGTCATTGACAAACTCTATCGTAAACGTATCGAATGTGCTAAAAGTATAGTTTTAAGATTTTGTATGAAAAAGTTCTAGCAGTTTCTTGCTTGTTTATCTAAAATAGAGCAATGAGGGATCTCTTCGTATTTCGTAAAGATAATACAATTCAGTATTTAAAAAAGTTTTTAAACTTATTTGGAAAACAACAGGATTTACCCCAAAAAATATTTGGTAAAAAAAAGTTATTAGTTTACCCATTTTTCGCACTCTGCTTTGCGCGCGATTTATTCGATCAGTCAAGTCATAATAAAAGTATTTATGGCGTATTAATAAATAAAGTACTAAAGCTGCACACGATAAATCTGAATTTATGAGTTCATTATCTCCATTTCTCTAACTTAGGTACTAAAATATTTTTGTAACCTTATGTTCCACCATTTTGTAATAATTTATCATCTAATGAGGCCTATTATAGTTAAAACCATATTTGTTTCTAAAAACTTTAAAAAGAAACATTTTCTTTCGCTACAAATAAAACGTTTTACATGCCAAATTATGCTGTCGATTAAATGGCTTGACTTTGCCTATGAATTCTTGATGTATTTTACACAAAGTTACACATTATTATATCATTTAAATACTAATAATATCATAGTTAATATAATATTTAATATTTTAACATTTAATGTGTTAATTTTATAATATTTTATGATTTCTTTTTTATTTCTCTTGCAAGTTAATTGTTAAAATTCTTTTAGAGAAATAAATGTCTTAAACCTCTAAGCCTCTTATCCGTGTCCGCATTTATGTGAATAATGTGGCTACCTTAAATAGATTGTTACACTGTCATAGTTTTATTGAGCGATATTGTATTTAGATATATAAGAAATATTGTAACTTTCTCTGAAAGTTCATATTATAATAAATAAATAAGTAAACCAAATGAAGATGTAGTGACAAAAATTGAGAAAGACATGCTATAAGATGATTGTATGGTCATGAAGTTAGGATGGATGAAAAAAGAATTACGAAGAAAGTGCATGAGGCGAGAGTGAATGGGATACCTAGTTGGAAGGGGAAGACCTCAGCGAACCTACTTACTTACTTAGATCAGCCCCCTTACTCTTGAAACCGATCCCGATCGATCGAGATCGCTATTGTGAAGTTTCGTACTCCTAAGTTACGACACCATAGTCTGACATAATATTGATTCATATTGCGCGGATATAGAGTGAAAAAAAAAATACAAAAATCAATGCCATTTAGTTCACCACATATGTATCCAAATTAGCGCTGGTGTCGTAACTTAAAAGTACGTTTCACAATACCAATCGGATTCAATACCGATCGGTTTCAAGAGTAAAGGGGCAGATCGGTGACGTTCTGAGTAACCTAAACCGAACCGAAAGCTATTAGTTATTCTGTGCCAAAAGGATGTGTGTCAGAAACGTAACAAATACAATGTACTAGGGGTGGTACTTCTAACCTGTTAAGGCTTAGTACTACATCTATATTCATCGACCAAAAAATAATATGGACTTAAAAAAAAGTGATTTTAAATCACAAAATAATTAAGTAATGATTTTTTTTCTCACCAAAGTAATCTCAAACATATACGAAACAAAGTAATGTAGAAGTTAGCCAGTGTCATTAGCTACCGTTTGCCATTTTTTTCATGTTTCTCCGACGTATCTTTGATATCGCATAAAGTAAAAATATAGGGGAAGGGGGTTGGATCCCCCATTATTATTTTTTTGTCATTGAATTTAGATGTAGTACTTAGCCTTAACGGGTTAGAAGTACCACCCCTATCACATTGTATATAAAAATCTGTGGTCTTTGCCTACCCCTCCGGGAAACGGGAGTGATGTAGGTATATATGTATTTTATTGATTTTTTTTTATTTAAAACACTTTATGCACTTAAGGGGGTGCCGCACGATCGCAAAAACTAACATGTCTCATAATGAACTTGTCGAAAAAAAATGTTTTTAGGAGTTATTAGATTTATAATAATATATTGATCAGGCTAACTTACGTAAGTTCTTTTAATGTATTTAACTAATTCAGCGCATAGTACAAGTAACTTAAAAATACGTAAATTTTCACAATTTCGAGGCGGACTTACTCTGTCGCTCCTATTTATTTTTGCGCATAAGATGTCTATGTGTGCTTTCCAATTGCAATTTTCTTCTAAACTTATACCTTAAAATACTGTGCTATATTTACGATGTCAATTTTATTATTAATGTACTGTGTGTCAATATTATGTTTTTTCGCTTTATATGTATGAAATTGTATTGCTTTAGTCTTAGATATATTAATTTTCAGGTTATTTTTATTTAACCATTCAATTACGTCAAAAAGGGTATTATTAATGTCATTTCGTAGTATGGCAAAATTTTTATTTTGAAAGAATAGTGTACAGTCATCAGCAAATAAGAAGCAATCATTGCTAGTCACATCTGGGAGGTCATTAACATATAAAAGAAATAGCAGTGGTCCTAAGATACTGCCTTGAGGCACTCCATTGCTTATTCGATGATATTTAAATCGGAAATATTCTTTGGTTTGATTAACTGTTTGCGTTATTTCGGCACATTGCTGTCTATTCGATAGGTAACTGGCGAACCATTGATTTGCACACACAGTTTAGAGATATATCCAGTATCTCCGTGGTTGAGGATTCCGGGTGAGGCGCGCTTTCACCTCCTTATCGTCACTTGCCATCAGGTGAGATGAAGGCCAAGCGCTTACCCGTTAAAGAATTAAAAATAAAAAAAGGCCTTAGGCATTCTCTCCCAGTCAACCATAGAGTGGTGCAGAGACAAAAAATGCTATGTATTCTAATTAAATTATATGAATAAAGCTTTGCCATTCATGTTGGCCCATTTTAATCTTTTATCCATTCTACATCTTTCGCGATCTAGAATGGATAGAGACACCTACCGTACCCACACCTTCGTATACCTACTTCAATTGAAGCCGAAAAGACTCTTTATACCGTTATACATGTGATGTGAGTATGTCAGATAACACGTGCACTGAATTCATTATTGATTTAGAAGATGGCAAATGTCTTTTATATAAAGCTCCTTTGATGCCCTTTAGTATCATACCAGTTTATTGTATTGTACTTATTCAAGTAAAGCCCATAAAGACACCGCGAAGCAAGTTTTTGCGCATTGATTTGTGTTGTTGCGTTGCGACCCATTTGGCACATAAAACATGTGTATTGTGCAATTGGTCTGGATATTAGTAATATGAACACTTATGAGTGATACAAGCGTTTGTGTACGCAAAAAATTGCTTCGCGATTGGGTCTCTAGTCATAATACCTCCTCAATGGTTAAAGGTCTCTCTAGGTAGAGACGAGCTCGTCAACGCAACATTCAGGGTGCGATTGTGCTAGTTAAGCAACTTTTGCAATGGCGTATCCCCGGATGGATAACAGAATTTAAATATCTAGAGCTTCTCTGAAGCTTATCGTTTTGGATAATTAACGTAAGGTGGGCCACCTGCAATAAATAAAAAAAAGTTATTTTAATATTTCCTCAACGGAAAACGCTTGACTTTGTCCGCGTGGGCACAAATTAAATAATATTTAGGTAGGTAGGTACTATGGCGTGGGTTTGACCGTTATCTCACTTGATGGTAAGTAAGTCACGATAAGATCGAAAATGTCATGGTAAAATCACAGAATGGCTGGGATGTTTATAAATAAGCTTATAATATTTTATTTGTAAAGCAAGATCTGATTACAAAATAATAATTGATCTATTTATAAAGAGCTCGAGCTTTGCTAAATAAAAAGCTTAGTAATTTTTTATGCAGTAGCATTGACCGGTAAGCGAAGGTTTTGTTCCGAACAATACTCATATACAAGTTCACACAAGCTTAGCTTGACGAGTTCATTCTCACCGATTCAGCTTTGTGCTGTAAAATTGACTAAAATACCGCGACGACCGGCCATTGGGCATTGTTTGCGATTGTTCACAGTTAGGGTTGCCTCCTTTTAAATCTAGCAACTAGGGCGAGAAGCGTGGTAAACTCTGGATTTTCGAACTTAGAACCCGGACATTTCAATAGTGTTGTCAGTGACGGCGTCAAGATTTGGTCGATTGCCGCAGTGTAGACTTAGATCGTAGTTTTAACTGTTAATTTGTAACTAAAATTCTTATTAAAATGGTAAGAAAGTCTTAATTTTTATTTCGGCGACCGGTGACTTGAAAACCGTTTAACTGCGGACTACATTACATTAAAACCCCGCCCGGGACTTCCCCGGACGACGACGCCTTCTAAACTAGGACAAATCCGGGTAAACCCGGACCGATGACAACCCTATTCGCAGTGAATAGCCGAATGCAACTCAGTTGCGATAAAATCGTTCAGTTTAACTTTCCTGCCAATTGTTTTGCTATCATATTATAATAATATTTAGTTCATCAATAATTTTTGAATCCAAACCGCAAATTATGTCATTATTACGGACGCAGTGATGCGCATTAAAAAGATGAGGCACTCTAAAAAAAAATACCTCGACTGCGACTCAAACCTACGATCTTTCGCAATCCACTGGACGACTGCTCTTCTAATTGAGTTGCTGACGCAGGTAACTGACTTAGGGTGGATTCGACCAAACTGGAATAAGGTCTTATACCTAGATTAAACGCCGAATTTGTATAGACTAATCTCGGAGTAAGTCTTATTCCAGTTTGGTCGAATCCACCCTTATCCGCTTATCAACACAAGCGAATAAGCTATATCTGTATGGTAACCCATATTAGCTAGGACTAGTATTAAAAAGTTGACTGTCCATAAACCATAATAATATTAATAATAGAAAATGAATTTATAGTTAGGTCGAAGATAACGAAACGTTGATAAAAAGTTCTACCGAAGGTGATGGGTATTGTTACATACATATAATATCGGTATATAATGTCGCAGGGATATGACAAAAACATAATTTGGTCAATTCCCTAAGTGATTTGATCAAATCACGAGGATGTTAAAATAACAGCACGATTTTATCATTTCCCTAAACAAACCTAGGGATTTGAACAAATACCAGAACTGGTTCCGTGTAATGACCAAAAACATGTAACCTGCAGGAGTAGGGTAGCTAGTATTTCTGTTGTCTAATAAAATAAAAAATAACCTCGAAATTCAAGACAATCGCTACGCTGCGCTTTGCGATTGTCTTAAATTTCTAACCTATCACGTGACCTACAGGAGTAGGGCAATTTTTTTTCTAGTGGTGTTCCAATTCCTAGATTCGTTTAGGGAAATGATAAAATCGTGTTGTTATTTTAACATCCTCGTGATTTGATCAAATCACTTAGGGAATTGACCAAATCTCTGTTTTTATCATATGACTATGCGATATATACTATATAAAGAAGAGAAGAACTCACATTTATCACAGTTAAAGCAAAACTCTCAAGGACTGTTTCAAAATTTCGGTATACTTACTTACAATTGTTTTCAGGCGATGCTCAATATCAATGTGCTTGTCCTCAATCCCTACAATCATTCCGCCTATAATCGATGGATCCACTTTCTCTGTCTGCTGTATTTTTTTCGTGTAACGTCCATGAGAGCAGACTTCGCGCCTCAATCCAGAGGTTTCGCCGTAATCACCTCGCACAGAGCCTCCTTCCTATGGGCTACCATCACGGACAGGAACATGTTGATCATGCGTCTCAGCTCTTTCAAACGACCATTATCCCCGAAGGGTTAGTCAGAGACTAGGCAATTAGAACCGCAAAAGCAGTCCTCTGCCATAGTCCACTTTTCACCAAACAGCGACTGCACATGTGCTTAGCGTGCGCCTTTTACGACATCCAAGGGATGAGAGGGGGTGGTAGTATTCTTTCACCGTTACGCGACACGGTTATGGTTATTGTTAGATATCACATAAGGCTCATGACATAAGACAAGTAGGGTGTACATAGCACATTAATAATAACCTTTAAAGATAATACTTATCTGAATACTTTACTACGACTCGGAATTCCTGAGTGTAAGTCACCTTTGTGAAGAGAAGAAAGAAAAGACATTTTTTTTAAGTGGCATGGATGCATCACTGACCTCTACGTATAAGAACAGGACCCACTCAAGGGGTCTTCAAACGTTTCTCAAATTCTATGACTAGAAAACTAAATTTAATTCAAAAAAATATTTGCATATATATTATACTAAACATTTTTCTTTTGTTTCAGACGAAGCAGGCGGTGACAATGGTTCCTAAAATTCTTAGTCTAAAGCTCACATGCTGTTTTTTAGTTTTATTACTTCGTTCGTGGACACAAGCCGAGCTGTTCACTGCCACATCAGAAGTAGAGCCTTTGTTAGTAACACATAAGAGGATTATAGATGATCTCGATCATTACATAGAGCAAGAGGAGAAAAGACTTTCCACTTTGAAAAAGTAAGTTTCTATACAACATATTTTGTTTAATTGCACTCATTACCTCATTTGGTATAATGTAATATGTAATAATAATATTATGGTTTCAAGTATGTGATCTATTTGAAAACAATATATTTATCCTGTTCACTTTATTGTTATTCGTGTGGTTAATCATATCTCGTTTATAATTAGTTTCGATAAATAGCTAATATTTATTTGTATTTCGATACGCGGTTTGTATTATCACGTGTAAAATACTTACCTACACTACACTACCTGGGAATCAACACATAAGTAAACGGGAACCACCACTTGATCATAGAGGTAGTTAAAAGTAAGACTTATGTTACTTCCTGAGTGTCTGAATTTGGTTTGGCAAAAAAGTAGGCAAAGAATAAGAGTAAGTACTTATTGCTTTATCTATAAGTACTTAATATTATGAAGCTGAAGCTATTTGTTTGTTTACTTAAACGCGCTAATCTCAGGAACTACTGGTCCGATTTAAACAATTCTTTCAGTGTTAGATAGCCCATTTATCGAGGAAGGTTATAGGCTATAATTTGTTTAGGTACGGGTACGGGTAGTAACCCGTGCGAAACCGGGGCAGGTCGCTAGTTCTAATTATAACATTCAAAAAGTAGCAATCGATAATGCACATAAAACGTAAAATATGAACAGTCACGCAACACTGAATAATAAGGTTGGACTGTAAGTATGTAGTTAAATACAAATTTCGGTCGATTCAAATTAATAAAGAACCATGTCTTGGGATTATTGATTAAACTACCGGTTTCAGACCCAGAGGTGCCGGGTTCGATTGCCTGCAGGCTGTTACATTATATTAATATTCGCGATATGGTCTTGGGGTATTGCATGTGTTAATTCAATGATCATATTTGAGTTTGTCGCCATAACAAAATAATGGTTGTTATGGCGACAAACTTGAATAAAATCGTCGCCAACTAACATGGGTTAGTAGCAATTTTGTGTTCGGAGTTCCGACAGAGATATACTTAATGTCTTAAAGTATTTTTTGATGTGACCATGAAATAAATGCTTTTTATCCATACATCATCATCATCATCATCATCATCAGCCTATACTCATCCACCGCTGGACATAGGCCTCTCCAAGAACACGCCACTGAGCACGATCCGCGGCCACTCACATATTGTTAATTGTTAGTACGTAGTTCAATAGATAGCGTAAGCGTTTGTCGCTAGTGTTCTATCGTCATAAAAGCTAGAAATGGCATGTCCAGGGTTGCATGGCTTTTAAACGTTGTGTATTTTTGGTACTTTCCAAAAGTTAAACAGATAGATTAAGTATATTGGAAAATTGAAATAAAACATAATTAATTAAACAAAAGAACTAAGCCTTAAATTATGTAAAAAAACGCATTCCTATCTTCGTCATTTGATTGGGTCTATAAATAGTGATTTTGTCCGCAGGCATTTAAGTCACTATAAAAGAGAACATGGTAAAGCAATGGAAGACATCCCTAACTATTTAGGGAATCCAATCAATGCCTTTACTCTCATCAAAAGGCTGACAGCCGATCTTGATTATATGGAACAGAGTATCAAGGAAGGAACAGGTAAATCCCTCTTATCTATCATCATACCTATCGTTGTTTTATAAAATGTTGCCATTTTAGCGTACTTGAGTTTTAAGAACTCTTTGCAGGATCCGTGGTAAGGAGACAGGGCCCTGATTCTGTATCGCAATCTATAGATTCCACACCTAAACCTTACCGCGCACAAACGTCAAACCATGCGTTTTTGGGAAGATATTGTAACTTTTTAAGTAATTAACGTGGTTTTGAAACAAGGAATCGTTACAGAATAAGGGCCCAGGTCAGCTAAAATTATAAGAAAAATGTGACTTGTACCGTATTAAGTGTTTCATTTCGACTTAATTCTCATTTGGCCACCGAAACGCGATTTTAAATAGATTAACTGAATTAAATCGTTTAATTATGTATTCCTTATAAGATTAATGTTTAAGAGAAAACCATTTGTCAATATTTATCACACAGTA
The DNA here is from genome assembly GCA_963921215.1 of Scoparia ambigualis. Taxonomy (NCBI): domain Eukaryota; kingdom Metazoa; phylum Arthropoda; class Insecta; order Lepidoptera; family Crambidae; genus Scoparia; species Scoparia ambigualis. Next base: position 22,918,681 of record OY992502.1, on the reverse strand, counting down.
GCGCGTGGCAATCTTATCTTTTATGTAAGACGTTGAAATAAATCTTTCATTAAAATGTGGTCGGAAATATAGCGATGTTATACGGGTTTACGTATCGCGGAGTGTGTACGTCTAGTAACCAGTCTCACCATGGAATTCTGGGATTGTAATAATAACTCTAATGTGTCTAAATGGTGTAAAATAGTGACGTGAAAAGTTAAAAAAAATGTGTGTCCGTAATTAACGAGATAATCGCTAGTTTTAGTGAGGCTGCAAGCTAGACGTCAAGCTAGCAGACTCACCTTTAGTACACGAAAATGGTGACGTACATAACCGTGTGCTATAAACGCTAAAATAATCTCAAATGCCTTACTTCAGCAGAACCAGAGATATTCAAACCTTCTGTTGAGTCTGCTAGCTTGACGCGTCAAGCCAGTAAACTCACCATTATTACACTGCATTAGGTTTGTATAAGTACTTACCAAAAATAGTGTGGAAATAGTGTATCCTTTTTGTAAAAAATCCAAGTCGAATCGAATTAATGTTACGTTATAAAATACATTAAAACTTCTCTCTTATAAAATGAGCGTCGAAGTACAGTTATGCTCAAAATTCTTAACTTAAAATAGGACGTTGCCATGCCACCGATATGAGACGACACGAGTTGACACGACCATCAATCGAAATTCTAAATTATCGCTACATATTTTATATCCCTAGTTAAGTGGCCCGCGCAATCACCCCTTGTCCATTCTTAATTCGTCGTAGGTACACTGCTGTGTACCTACTGTTCCAATTGCTAGTGAAAAATTCACCAGCGCGCGCGCATTGTTGCAAGACGTATTACGAATATACAAGGGATGAGCGTTTGCCACTTGATGGAAAGAGTATTCGTCGTATACACGTCTATAAGTATTCATAAATCCTACAAATGTAGGAACATTTTATAAGACTTAGAAAACGTGTCCGCCCGCCGGCGTCGTCGCCGCCAGCCCAATAAACAAACAAGTTTTGATCAGGCGAAAAGGAAATGCATAAAAAATTAATAATATACTATCTTACAGAAAATAAGATCAATTTTGCATCATTATGGGCCAAGCGACATCTAGTAGCGTTGAATAAAAACATTCCTCGGTGGCCTACTTCAGGGTAGGTGAGCGTACTTAGAGATAAACCGAATAATCGCAAGGTTCACAATAAGGTCCGTATTGCGTGCATATAGGATATACATACAAACAGTAAAGACCTTATTTTACACAGTTTTCAATGTTGTGGAAATGCCACGGAACAAAACTGATAGAGATCAAATCATTGTATATGTTTATCAGTGGTTCTGTCTCGCAACATTGCTCGTTTTATTCCACAGGCGTTTCACTATTTGTACGCAGCTAAATAAATATCATCTTTCCTCTCAATAGTGCGTTGTATTCAGTATAATACAGTACATAGTCTCGCCATTATTATTTATTGAATAGTGATCCTCCGCTTGGTAGAATCCCATAATTTTATATATCTACCTATCCTAAAAGAATTTAGAATTGTGTACGTGACTGTGCCAAAACCGCAATGTATCTAATTTTTTTTATCCATTTGTATAACGTTACATTCATTGATTAGACTCGGAAAGGATACACTATTTTTACACTATTTTTTTTGATATACAAACCTTAGCTGAACGCAAAGCCAATGCTGTGTAATAATAACGGTGTCTGCTAACTTGACGCGTCAATCTAGCAGCCTCAACAGAAGGTTTGATTATCTTCGTAAGTTTTCCGTTACTAAAGTAAGACATTTGAGATTTCACATACCGGATACACTACCTATTTCCTCATATCTTTTTGGAGTTTATAGCACACGGTTATGTATATACCCCCTTTTATGTGTACGAAAAGTGAGTCTGCTAATGACGTATATTTAGCTACTTGTACTATTATGTATTATATGGTATAGCTAGCAGACTCACTAAAACTAGCAATTATCTCGTTAATTTCGGACACATTTTTTTTTACTTTTTTCACTGATTTATATTATTTAGACACAAATTTTTAGAGTTAATACTATCCCAGAATACCATGGTAAGGCTACTAACTAGACGTACCTACACTGCGGAGTAACATAGTTTTTTACAGTTTTTTTTCCTTGAATCCTTAAGTATATGCTTGAGAAAAGTACAGGAGTCTACAACTTATCAGGATAATTAATTAAGAAATTATTTTTTCATTTCGATTTTATTATGCGATTTGAAGTTTGTATCGAAGATTGAAGCTTAATAAAACATGTCAATTTATAAATAGTTAATTATCAAGATTTATTTGTTTCTGTTTGTTATTATTATTACACAGTCTAGTTCATTGTTCGGCGGTATTTCCGTTTTCCTGCTAAGATAACCTTAACTAGGCGGTTTTAGAAACGAGCAATCGTCAATGAACAATAAATGCTTGTTAAACTCAATGTTTTGCTTAACTTCTCACCCTCTTCTTTTTAATTTACATGCCTGTATGTATGAATGTCGTAACAAATGTATGATTTTTGCAGAATACGTAAAGAATATAACTATGAACCACAATGATGTGAAATATCCTACATTAGAGGACCTAGCAGGCGCCGCGCAAGCCCTCACGCGTCTTCAGGAGACTTACCACTTGGACGTCAGCGAGTTAGCTGAGGGTGTGCTCAATGGTGTTACTTACAGGTGAGCCCGATTATGATTTTATTATTATGACTTTGTAAGATGAGAGTGATGCGATATGTTATGTGGAAGGAAACGTAAGTACCATAAAAGGAAAACGAGACAGTTAAAGTAAATGCGATCCCTAATGACCCTATGGGAATTTGTACAGTATGACAATCAGTCAATATAAGAGGTAAGGAAATTTGTTCTAAGAAACAGTGTCGTATAAACGTTGAGTACCCTATAACCGCCTTCAAAATGTTTTAATAAACTACACAAATGGCAATCGAATCAGAAGTTGTTTTATTGCAGTAGATTAAATTTACAGGCACTAGCAGATTTAAAAATGTTCAATGCTCTTCTGCACGTTTTTTTGGGTCTTTAGAAAAAAAAACTGCATCTTTTGACCTGACCCATTTGGTTTGCTCATCTGTATAAATATTATGTACTATTAGTATAGACAAACACACGTCATTAAGTAACAATTGCTTTGAATACATAACCCGCAATTATCACTCTATTCACTATCTTGTTGTTATTCGTTGCCAAACTCTTCAAATTGTCTCTACTAAAACATGTGAACAAACATAATATTTAAATTTATCCTTTAATGCAAACAAGTAATGCTATATACTTACTCAACATACCGTTCAAATAAACTGAGGTATATTCGGCTGGTCAAACAATGTTTTGTAACTTGAGAAAATGTTATAAACAAAAACAGGTTTTGGGTTTTCCTGTGGATTTCGCCCACACGGTTAACACTTTAGTACAGACATTTCTCAAATCTTAAAATCTTATTATAACCATTAATTTCCATATTTATTTCGTTTCTCGGGTCGTGGTGTATTAATTTATTCGATAAAATGAAGCAAGGACGAATACATGATGTGTCATTTAACATACCTTGTCGGACAGTTTTGGATTTACATAATTACGAGTATCCTGCCTGACTAATACTTATTATATATATAAATCTGTATGTCTGTTTGTCCTTCATACAGTCATGTTAAGGGGTTGCAGCGCGATCGCAAAAACTGACATTTAAGTCTCTTAATGAACTTCAAAGCAAAATCAATCATATTAACATTTATAATTAGAACAATTCTGCTTTGAAGTTTCAGGCCTAGAAATTTAATTAGAGCAATGTTTTTATTCAGCGACATGTGCAAAACTATCACGAGCATGTGTTAAAAAATTAAAATTTACTTTTTAAAGACGGGGGTGCATTACAAATATTTTCATGTAAGAATTATTGTTTCATGCGTAAAATTAAGAAAATTGTCGAAAAATAATGTTTTTAGGAGTCATTAGATTTATGTATTGTTTGTTATTGTTTAAAGAATTTGTTTCAAATTTCAACAAGGCCATGACCTTGTGCAATGATCACGCTAACTTACATAAGTTCTTTTAATGTATTTAACTAATTCAGCGCATAGTACCTACAAGTGACTTTAAAATACGTAAATTTTCACTATTTTGCGCAGGACACCTTAAAACGGAGAAGTATGTTATTTGTTATATCATCATCATCATTATCAGCATATAGACGTTCCACTGCTGGGCTTGACCTTTTCATGTGAAAAATAGCACATGGGGAGATAGATTCAGTTCATCCATCAGGCGATTTTTCAGTGATTTATATTATTACACAGAGATAGTGTAGATAGTAGATAACCTGATGCTATAAATCATTATAAATTACTCATACCTATACAATATTGGGCACGAGCTAGATAAGTACGTATTATGAAAACAAAACTTCATACGTAAACCAATGAAATTATATAAACAAGAAGAGATATGACATGTTATAAACGCGCGCGACGTGTAGACTCAAATACGTCCCAATGGGACGTCTTGTATGTTACTCTATGCACAAAAACATTTGAAGTGCAATCATTAAAATTATAGCTATCTCTTTCATTTGCGTGCCATTTCGTATCTTTGAAATTACTTTGAAATACTTATCAGTGAAACTTGTCAATGAGTGCAGCTAGAATCACATTTAAAACGCAAATTACTATAAACGTAACATATCTATAGTTTATAATATCATTGACGTAAACCATCGAGCGAAGGCTATCATTGGATAAAAATATATTTTTACTAAAACGGTTATTGACAGAGCTGATTGGTTCTGTTTAGTTGTTGAACGACGCATAATAAAATACTTTATCAAGCTTGAACATTAATTGATTAACTACTATGTTGTAAAAAGGTTTGTAATCGTTTATGTTATGTGAGAACTATAATTTATGATATTTTAATAATAGGTGTACATTTATTGGACTGTGGGACTGTAATGTAAAGACTTAATTAATCTCTTGAGTCGTCGAGCCTTTTCTTCGCGACTTTTGACTTTTATTCTACAACTGCGACATCACGTTAATTATGTTCTTATTATCATTTGGTCTGTAAGAAACAAGACACAATAGAAAATCAATTGTTACCGATATCGGTTTTCTCACAGACGAGATAACGAGAGGTTATAGGCAGATGTTCTTAGTTATGAGAATATTATTAAAATTCATATATAAATATATCTGTTACTTGTGTATGTGCAATAAAGTGTTATCATCTATCTAAAATCAGGGATTTCTCGTTGTCTTCCAAAACATAAAGTTATTTTTGTTATGGTTGTCGGTAACAGTAAACTCATTAATTACATTAAGCCAATGACCGCTGGCGATTGTTCCGAACTGTGCCGTGCCCGTGCGCTGTTTAACGGAAAATAATACAAAAACACGCTTACGTGGAGGCTCGAAACCCTCAGGAAGTATTGAAAGGACAGCGTGTTGTATTTCTTCATATTTTTTTTTTTGTGAATTTTCTGTTGGCCTCCTGTTGCCTTATGGCTTCTCTAAGTTGTAGCTAGTATAAACTACGGAGGTTGTCTTGACGGGCATACGCCCCATAATGATAATAATAAAATAATAAATTTCACAACTGTCACACTAATCATCCAGCCCCAAACTAAGTATAGCCAGAACTGTGAGTGTGACTGAATAACGGATAAACATTACATAAATACTAATAAACATCTATGACTCGGTCACATATGCTCGTGCTCACCACACCGGTATTCGAACCCGGGACCGTAGGTTGCGTAGTCAGGGTCGCTGACCACTCGACCACCCAGCCGTCAATTGATAATAGATTCAGCTTTCGAGCCAAAGACGAGAGCAGAAAAAAATCTTATCTAAAAGTCGCATGGGCACATGGCGTTAGTCTTCGCTTTGTGTTTCCGCCTGTGATTTGTATAAGGCACCCCTCGTCACAACCGTGCCTGTTACAGCGCTTAAACACTGCGACGTTTTGCGGCGCGTCTGTCGTGATACCATAGAGAATAATATATATAAAGAATATTTTTGTTAAATAGATTGGCCTTGAGGTGCGCTAGACCTGGCGCTCGGCATAAACTCACATTTTCAGTTCCATTTTGTAAATCAAACTACAGAACCAATAGTTTTCTCATACGAGCCAGTAAAAAGTATAATAGCAGCTATAGTAGCATCGACATATTCCATGAAAAAATAGCAAGTTTTCGTCGCCTTTTAAAATTAAAATCCAAATCTTCTTAATATTGTTTATATTTGTTTCTAAATTGATATACCTCTTCGTTTTTCTTTTTTGTTTAATTGTTAGAAGGTACTTGATTTTATTTTCCTGTCTCTTTGAACAGTGTTTATATTTATTGCTTGTTTCGGAGCATTTCTCTCTATTAACAGTTTTTATGTTACACCCAGTAGTGAAAACTTATTAGGCTAGTGTATTATTTAAGTTCTCTTTGTAACAATGTTTTATATCATGCTGTATGTTTTCCTAATAAAGAAAAAAATAAATAAATAGAGATACAGTCGCTAACCTATACAAAAGTTAAGGTCGCAACGCAGTTGCGCGTTTGCATCACTGCAAAGAGTAAACTGTAGTTTGTAAGCAAATTTATTTAAACAGTCACGCGTACTTGCACTCTCATCTTTATTAGCGGACGCCCTAAGACTAGAACTTCAGCCTCTCCTAGACAAGTGGCATACGCTCCCCGCTATCTATTCGTAATTCGTCGTACACTGCTTTGTACTGTGGCAATTGCTAATGAAAAATAGAGTAGTGCGCGCGCATTCTACTACGAATAACGTGTAGACAGGCTGGGGCGTTTGCCGCTTGTCTAGGGGGAAAGATCGGATTGACGGGGTTACTATGCCTTACGATATCTTATCTTCTTCTTAGATAAGGTAAGATGCCTGACGATAACAATTAATTTTGATTACAGTACGCCGATGAACGCTGGCGATTGTTACGAACTCGGCCGAGCGCTGTACAATGAGAAGGACTACAGAAATGCGCTCGCGTGGATGCTCGAAACCTTACGGAAGTACAAGAAAGAGAAAGAGTTGTACTTCTTCAACGAAGCCGACATCTTGGAGTACATCAGCTTCTCGTACTATTTGCTCGGTTAGTCGTTTGAACTTTATGTAGGTACCTGCTTAAATTATTTTCCAGTCGCCAGCTAATAAATGTAAAATTTCTTCATTACATTTTGAACTTTGTCACTAAGGTATAAGGCTCAGTATAGATTGGAGAAATTTGTTATTTTTGGATAGGTATGGTGTGACTTTATGCAACGAAGGTCCTTGCACATTTAGGCGCTGCGTAAACGTCGGTACGGGACAGTTACATACATACATATTATAATCACGACTATTACAGGTGGTGAGCCCTTCGCCGCTCTATGCTGTTGGATGTATCTGCAGTCTTTAGCCCGTTAGTCGCCTTTTACGATTTCCAAGGGAAGAGAGAGGGTGGTAGTATTATTTCACCGGTACGCGACACGGTTAATTTATTATTATAATTACAATTAAATATTTTACAACAAAGTACTACCAAAAGCCTGGTAGCTTAGCTGTCAAACTTCGGCAACTAGTGCTAGGGTGCGTTGACATTAGGGATGTGCTAATCGATTCACCTAATTTTCGTCTAACAATAGTGATTGATTACATTAATCGACTCTTTGCAGGTGACGTCAGAAACGCTTTAGAATGGACAAAGACGTTGTTGGAGTTAGACCCTGAGCATACGAGAGCACGCGGCAACGTACCTCACTACCAGAAGACCATCAAAGAAGAAGAGGCCAAGCTTATCAAACAGAAAAGAGGGGTATGTTTCGCTTATTATTTTTAGTTGTTTTGTTGACTACGTAATATGGACCTTATAACAAATGAAAACAAGATCTATTTACGAATTGTTCCCTTTATGTCAAGTCCCTTGACGTCGAGCCGAGAACCTTGTGTCGCCTCTACGTCGAGTCTACAATTCCTGTGCCGTTTCTACCCCCTCACGTCGAGTTTACTTACCCGACTTTTACTATCTTTACGTCGAGTTTCATTATATCATATTTTAAAGTAGGTACAGTCTGGTTCAAATGTTTTATGTTTTATTGTATTGTATTACAACAAACAATAAATAATTATTTTTATAACACATTTGCTCGTAAAGCGGCTCTTATTACACCAATTTCAGCATCGTAATGTAGCTTATTACGCACTAGTGCGGTAATGTAATTTAAAAATTAGTAATCATTTGAATCTATGGATAACATAGGCCTTTAGCCTGTTGGTATATTTATTCTGTGCCGTTAGTAGCTTTTACGACACCCAAGGGAAGAGAGGGGTTGGTATGGTAGTATTATTTTGATGAGCCCATCGCTGCTCTATGCTGTTGGATGTATAAGCAGTCTTTTGTCCGTTAGTCGCCTTTTACGACAACCAAGGGAAGAAAGGGGTAGGTAGAATTATTTTGATGAGCCCATCGCCGTTCTTTGCTGTTGGATGTATGTGCAGTATTTAGTCCGTTAGTCGCCTTTTACGATACCCAAGGGAAGAGAGGGGTTGGTAGTATTTTTTGATGAGCCCATGGCCGCTCTATGCTGTTGGATGTATGTGCAGTCTTTAGTCCGTTAGTCGCCTTTTACGACACCCGAGGGAAGAGAGGGGATGGTGGTATTATTTTGATGAGCCCATTTCCGCTCTATGCTGTTGGATGTATAAGCAGTCTTTAGTCCGTTAGTCGCCTTTTACGACAACCGAGAGAAGAAAGGGGTTGGTAGAATTATTTCGTTGAGCCCATCGCCGCTCTTTGCTGTTGGATGTATGTGCAGTCTTTAGTCCGTTAGTCGCTTTTTACGACACCCAAGGGAAGAGAGGGGTTGGTAGTATTATTTTGATGAGCCCATCGCCGCTCTTTGCTGTTGGATGTATGTGCAGTCTTTAATCCGTTAGTCGCCTTTTACGACACCCAAGGGAAGAGAGGGTTGGTGTTATTATTTTGATGAGCCCATCTACGCTCTATGCTGTTGGACAAAGAAAAATATATGTTGGCTTACCAAAGACTCATGCACTAGAAAAACAACAAAAACACGCTGTCATTTTCAGAAAATGTGTTTTCCTCGCAAATATGTTATAAAACGTCGTATGGCATACGTGCGCTTTGATAATTACAGCCTCTGCTTTCTTGTAGCCCTTGCCTACGGCTCGGGCTAGCAATATCGCCTCGGCTGTAATTTTCAACTTACCGCACTCATATCATAATGTACTATAATGATATTGGCTTTTAATTTATATACTGACTGTACCTATTTATCAATCTCGACGTAACGGTATTGGCTCGGTAATACTCGTAGTATTGGAAAGCGTAAAAAGCAATATTTTGCAAGAACAATAATAGACTCTCAGACGCGACATAAAGGGACTCGACATAAAGGGAACAATTCCTATTTACGGTCAGCAATAGGCTATTTGACTAGTTTCTAAATACTATCTTATAAGTGCAATATATTGGTAAGTATATAAGGATCGCACAAATAATACTTATTTTTATTTATTATACTTAAGTATTTCGTTAAAAATTGTATATCATCGTGATGATATGATGGATGTTTCCTAGCGTAGCGTTACTTGATTTGTGGATCAAGTTCACAACCAAGTGACGTCACACTAAATTAGGCCAATCAAAACTGTTTACAGTCGTATCGTTCCAACCTCAAAACAAATAATTTATGCAACGCCGATTCCCTAGATTGGTGGCGATATTAAAATATTTTGAACTCCTTACTTCAGAAGGCACAATTCATTAAGTTAATCCTAGTTGATGTCGTAAGATGGTAGTCGGTAAAACCCACCAACCCCTATTTGACCAGCTCTCTAGGTCTCTCAGGAATCCAACTGTGGAACGTTTATAGGCACAGTTTGAGTTAGATGATGATTAAGAATTTTAAACCAGCCTACCAAAATCACACCCGCTTTTTAGCTAAAAACAATCTGATTTAGTATCAAATCTAACTCTAGCTAGTCGCAATCACAGATCACCGTAATTAGGTACCGTACCTACTTAGTCAAATGAAAACAAAGCCGTCTTGGCACCATAAACTGCGCCGTTTCTTCCAACAATGTTGCAGAATCCCAATTATTTGATGTCACGATCTGTGCTTTTACCGCACGACTAGTTTAGTATTATCAAGTACGATACCTAATTTGTCTCTTAGTTCATCTCGATATTTATAACGAATATTGTGATTTCCTTGTACTAACTTTAAATGAGAACAATATTTAGTTACTATTTCATACATTTGCTTTATTTTAACGCCTCATTTCCGGATTCAATTCCAACTTCATTTCAATGAAGGAGGCTTTTACGTAACTGCGGTATTCTATTGCCACAAAATAAAATATAGTTTATTTAATGTCACGTTTTGTGTACACTATTTTCACTAATTTCAGTGACTTTCACAGGACATGGGCGAGGAATCTCAACACAAAGGGACTTCCGACGAGTTCACGGAATACTTGAAGGAAAGGGAAACCTACGAAATCCTATGCAGAGGAGAAATAGACATTCCGAGTGAGGTCGCCAGAAAGTGAGATATTTGAATCGTATTTTAGTTTTTTTTGTACCCTTTCCAAGAAATTTTAAATATTAATGAAAATTTCCGACTCTAGTAGGCAAACACAAATAAACATATTATTATTGAAATTGACCGTAAGGCGCTTGCCAATGCCGGAAAACCAAATTGTGAACTCTCTCTCGAACTCATCCGTATTTCGAAAGCTACGTAAAGCCATCGGTTCCGGTTGTTGTCATAAGTTGGCATTTGTTAAAAGCCTAGTATGTTATGTTGGCCCAAGTTACTCAAGTGCATTATCTATTTTGCCAAGCTTGTATCCAGCTGTGGGTCGTCGAACTTGACATTATGAGATTTTGAGATTTCGGGAATTTAACATTTTTAAACCACTTGAAATTTTGGAAATATGTTATTCTATTCTGGTAGGGTTTAAAGGCTGATGATGTCTTTGTATTTGTTTAGGTTACACTGCCGGTACCTGACAGAGACCCACCCGTTCTTGAAGCTGGCCCCCATCAAGATGGAGTACGCGTACCTGAAGCCCGACATCGTCGTGTTCCACGAGGTCATGAGCGACGACGAGATCAAGTTCATTCAGGACGCCGCCATGCCCAGGGTGAGTTGGTTGGAATCACAATGAGGTTATTTAACATGCAGGGTTAATTTAGGAGGAGCTCGATGGCGGAGGAGCTCGATGGCGCAGCGACTAGCGCGTTCAGCTTGCGATCTTGCCCGCTAAGCAATTTTCGCAATGCCGGGTCATCGGATGGGTGACCAATTTAAAACATCTCGAGCTTCCTCCGTGCTTCGGAAGGCACGTTAAGCCGTTGGTCCCGGTTGTTGTCGTAAGATGGCAGTCGTTAAAATCCACCAACCCGCATTGGGCCACCGTGGTGGGTTATGGCCCAATATCCCCACGTGCTATTGTTCACGTAGGAGGTCTGTGCCCAGCAGTGGGACGTTTATAGGCTGATGATGATGATGATGATGATAATTTAGAACCCCCCGCCAAAGAATTTTACGTGATCCTATAGCAGCATTACAATCAAATAATGAAATAAAAAACATTGTTTTTTACACTTTTCCTTAAGAAAATTAAAATTATTGTCACCTAGCGCGCAGCCTATCGCGGTTATCAAAGCGCATGCGCGTGACCGCTATTATTCACCCTGTGTACCAATGACAGTGCGCCGTCGAGTCGCTTTGACCGCGAGGGTGAGCGCACGCACCGGGAACTATAGGATATAAAGAGCAGGCAATAAATTGTTTTTTTTTGCCTGCTTTTGCTTTTTTTGCGGTCAAAGCGACGGACGCGACGGCGCGCTGTCATTGGTGCACCCCGTGCAGAAATGACAGCGCGCCGTCGAGTCGCTTTAACCGCGAGGCTAAGCGCACGCACCTATAACTATAGGATATAAAAAGCAGGCAAAAAATTATGATTAAAAAAAGACAACACTCATTTTTACGTCAAATATTTTATTATTACTTTTTTTACCCCATATTTACTTTTGGCGGGGAGTCCAAAATTAACCCTGTAAGGTCAATATGGGTAAGTGTGTCATACTTTTTTCGAAGTTTGTTTTGAACTTAAAAATCATGTAGTTTAGGGTATCATTTCTAACTTTCTGCGTAAACAAACTAAAATGAGGTTCATAATTGGCTGAAAACAAAGTGTTTTACGCAATGTTGTCTATTTAATCATTAGTTTTTAGGATCTTTTATAAAGTGCTATGGTAGACACACTTGCCCAACAATGTGAGGCAAGTGTGACTATATCATTGAAGTACAATAGACAATTAATTTTTATTCAAAAATGCAAAGTCTCTTCTACTCGATCGTGGGATCCAATCATTTGACGACTATATCACTTAATGTACATCGTGAGAATAGTTATAGGGAGCAAAAATTATGAGGTAAGTGTGTCATACTACATTGGGCAGGGATAGAAAACATTTTTAAGTAAAAATCTTAATTCGCTAAATGAAAACTTAATACTTGTACTTAAAGTTGAAGATTACATACTATGACAACAACAACATTTCTGTTGGTTTTACGCCCAGATTTCATAGAAAATTGCTCATCATCCTTTATTACATAAGCAACAAGCAATTAGAAAATACCTATCGCTAATTTTAAATAAAATGTTTGTAACCCCTGTTTTGAGGCAAGTGTAACAATAGATACACTTGCCTCATGCAAAGTAGGCACACATCCCCAGCTACTTAATTTTAAGGTAAAAATTTTTTAGTGGTCATAATTCTCTTGTTATCAACGATTCCAACAAAATTACAAGAGAAATAATAAGTTTGGTTAGTATAAAAACTACTTATTGGCACAAAATGTACAATTTCTTCAAAATCACTAATATTTTTATCGATTGAAAAAGCACGTGTTAACTCAAGTTCGTCTTAACAAATTGTCAGATTTTAAAATAACGACTGCTTCAAAAGTGTTTGACAATGCCATCTAGATTGAAATTGAGTAAACTGAAATTTGTTTTAATCACAACAACAGATGTCACTGCCAACAAAAGCTCAAATAGTTTTCGAAATATAAAGGGCATCCACACTTGCCCCATAGCTACACTTCCCCACACTGACCTTATGTATTTTGTGCAAAACGGGTACACTGAGTACAGTGGCGGTACTTTATTTAGTTTTTTATTTATTTATTAATATTTATGTCCTTAATTCTACGTCCGTTCCGCAGTTCAAACGGGCAGTAGTCCACGACCCTCGTACCGGCAAGCTAACACCAGCCCCATACCGCATCAGCAAATCATCCTGGCTGCGTGACGACGAGTCGCCCGTCATAGCGCGAGTATCCCGCCGCGTAGCTCACATGACTGGCCTCAACATGGCCACGGCGGAGGAGCTGCAGGTCGTCAACTACGGCATCGGGGGGCACTACGAGCCGCACTACGACTTCGCTAGGGTGAGTCCTTCGCGCTTCGTTGTCTGTGTGTATGTATTTGACACTTGATGAGAGAGCGCCATCTGGACCTGATTTACTCTAGGATTCCAAAGAGTTATATGGAAGAGAGTCTGGATTTGTTGTTCAAGACCGACTCTTTGATTCGATGAGCTGTCCAGGGTATCCGCAACATTCCCATAGGGCTTATGACAGACCTTAATCATCTGAGTCGCCCGTCATAGCGTGAGTATCCCGCCGCGTAGCTCACATGACCAGGCTCAATATGGCCACGGCGGAGGAGCTGCAGGCCGTCAACTACGGCATCGGGGGGCACTATGAGCCGCACTACGACTTCGTTATGGTGAATCGGAAAAAAAAACATTGAGATTGCTTCCTCTTCCACGCTTCGTTGTCTGTGTGTATGTATTTGACACTTAATGACAGAGCGCCATCTGGACCTGATGTACTCTAGGATTCCAAAGAGTTATATGAAAGAGAGTCTGGATTTGTTGTTCAAGACCGACTCTTTGATTCGATGAGCTGTCTAGGGTATCCGCAACATTCTCATAGGGCTTATGACAGACCTTAATCATCTGAGTCGCCCGTCATAGCGTGAGTATCCCGCCGCGTAGCTCACATGACCGGGCTCAATATGGCCACGGCGGAGGAGCTGCAGGCCGTCAACTACGGCATCAGGGGGCACTACGAGCCGCACTACGACTTCGCTAGGGTGAATCGGAAAAAAACTTTGAGATTGCTTCCTCCGCCGCATTTCGTTGTCTGTGTGTATGTATTTGACACTTGATGACAGAGCACCATCTGGACCTGATGTACTCTAGGATTCCATAGAGTTATATGGAAGAAAGTCTGGATTTGTTGTTCAAGACCGACTCTTTGATTCGATGAGCTGTCCAGGGTATCCGCAACATTCTCATAGGGCTTATGACAGACCTTAATCATCTGAGTCGCCCGTCATAGCGCGAGTATCCCGCCGCGTAGCTCACATGACCGGGCTCAACATGGCCACGGCGGAGGAGCTGCAGGCCGTCAACTACGGCATCGGGGGGCACTATTAGCCGCACTACGACTTCGTTATGGAGAATCGAAAAAAAAACATTGAGATTGCTTCCTCCTCCACGCTTCGTTGTCTGTGTGTATATATTTGACACTTGATGACAGAGCGCCATCTGGACCTGATGTACTCTAGGATTCCAAAGAGTTATATGGAAGAGAGTCTGGTTTGTTGTTTAAGACCGACTCTTTGATTCGATGATCTATCCAGGGTATCCGCAACATTCTCATAGGGCTTATGACAGACCTTAATCATCTGAGTCGCCCGTCCGCCCGGGCTGCGACCGCGAGCTATTTTTCCTACAATTTTGCCAGGGACAATTAATTTTTCTAGATTGTCGCCACTTCTGGCAATGGTGTTCAATTAGACCGACTTTTTGATTCGATGAGCTTTCTAAGGTATTCGCAGTATTTCTAATAAGGTAATTGCTTAGTGCAGCCCGTAAACATCTTAGTCACCCGTGATAGCACGCGTATCCCGCCGCGTGGCGCACATGACATGTAGGAGCTGGTCTTCAACTAAGGCTGCTTGTCCATTGATGCGGAGCGAGGCTGCGGTGCGGAGAAGCAAAGAAATATTAGCCAATAAGATTGCATCGCCGGAGATTTAATGTAATCCTATTGGTTAATATTTCTTCGCTTCTACGCACCGCAGCCTCGCTCCGCTTCAATGGACTGGCATAGGCTCGTAGTGCCCCCTATGCCTTAGCATAGGGGGCACTACGAGCCGCACTACGACTTCGCTAACGTAAGTCGGTCGCAGGTTGAGTGGTTGTTTGATTTCTCCTCTGCGCTTCTTTGTCCTCATTGCTGAGAGCCTGGAACTCGTGTTCAATTTCTCAAGCAATCAAAGTCCCCAAAGACTGACACTTTGATGACATATATAACACGATGAGCTGTCCAGGGTATCCGCAGCATTCTCATAAGGCTATGGCAGACCTCAATCATCGTAGTCGCCCGTCCTGTAGTAAACAAATGTGTGGGATTAATAATTTATTATTTTTGTTTTCAGAGAGAAGAAAACGCATTCAAAAAGTACCACGGAAACAGAATTGCTACGGTATTGTTTTACGTAAGTGTTAAACGCATATATTTGATAAAGACTGGTTGATAATCGATAATCAAATAACGAACACTCGTAATGCCCTCGAAGTTTTATGTTTTTTAAGTTTATTGTACCATATTCTCTTTTTACTGTGACGTTTGTCAATAAACTAGTACCATGACCAACAATAGAGTCGTCTTCAATTATTAAGGAACTAGCTTTATCTCTTAACAGTCGGAACACAACAATGCAATGCTTTAACATTGTTGTTATGGCGCCAGGCATTAAATAAGATGGTGGTAGCTAGCCAGGCGCACTTAATAAGCCCTACCACTGACTAATCCATGTACACCTCGCTGGGAATCGAACCCGTGCTCTGGGTCAATGATCGGTGGCTTAGCCAATAGACCACATAGGCGGTTAAAATAAATAAAATACGAGTTTTCATTGTTTTTTTCTATCCCAAGATGTCGGACGTGGCCCAAGGTGGCGCCACCGTGTTCACCAAGCTGGGCCTAAGCGTGTTCCCCAAGAAAGGCGCGGCGGCGTTCTGGCTCAACCTGCACCCCTCCGGCGAGGGCGATCTCGCCACGCGCCACGCCGCATGCCCAGTGCTGCGCGGATCCAAGTGGGGTTAGTATTTATTTATTCTTTATTGCAAAATTACAGCAAAAGGACTTAATTCCCTGAAACATCCTCTACCTCCTCCGTGCTTCAGAAGGCACGTTAAGCCGTTGGTCCCCGTTGGTGTTGTAAGATGACAGTCGTTAAAACCCACCAACCCGCATTGGGCCACCGTGGTGGGTTATGGCCCAATATTCCCACTTGCTATTGTTCACGTGGGAGGCCTGTGCCCAGCGGTGGGACGTTTATAAGCTGATGATGATGATGATTCTCTACCAGTCGACCAGTAAGGGTGTTCAGAGAAAATAATAATAATAATAATTATTATTATTATTATTCAGCCCTGCTTGTCCCACTGCTGGACAAGGCCTACCTACACTCCCCCCACTCTTCACGGTTTAGGGCTGTAACTTGCCAGTCCTTCCGTTGGTAGTCTAGCTCGTCCCGCTATCTCCTTCTGGGCCCTGCCGCGACGTCGTCTGACGTTGCGTGGACTCACTCAGTGGTGAGAAAATAAACTTGCAAAAGACGAAGAAAGAAAAAAAAGACTACTAAAATATGCTCACCGGCCTTTCTATAGCAGACGGTTTATAGTGCAACATTTCACAGCCATCACTTTTAATGACCAAATACAGCGATGTGATAGCGGCCTGCGGGCCTACTCTCAATATCTATGTATATACTAGATGAACCGGTGAACTTCGTATCACCTTCATCATATTTGTGAAAAATATGGTCAAAACTTAATAAGTTCAAAATTTTTGGGTCAGCACATTTAACCAGTGTCAAGTTAATAAGTAATTGCTTAAAGTAGATGATAATGAGTGAATTATCACTAATAATGTGCGTCCACATCTGGCGAATGCGCAGCTCCCGCGCCGCCCGCACGCCGACCGCGCGCATTCCACGCGCCGCGCGCCGCACCCACTTCCTCTTGCCCTTCCTCTTTCGAAAATTAATTTATCTACTTTATCCAAAGAAAATATTCACTTTAATATACTGGCTAAATGTGCTGACCGCACAAAGCCATTATTTAAGAGAAAAGATAAATAAAAACGACGTCATTGCCTAAACAGAACGGCACTAACTATAACTAGTAATTTACGTGTTTTAACTTGTTTTTATTTCGAGACTTAGACAGGATTTTTCTATGGTTTTAAAAATCTTACGAATTTATTTCATCCGTATTTGTAATAGTGAAATTTATAGACGCTAAAGAATTCATTCAACAATGATTTCGCCATTGTCCTTTGTCTGTTTCATAGCCGTAAAGTATGAGGTCCGATCCTTTTGGTCTGTTTTGTTGAAACAGTTGTTTCAGAAATAAAAAAAAGTGTAAAAGTTGACTTCTTGGCGGGAAAATGAAGCGTCATGTCTGCAGTTTTATTATATTTAATTTGTGTTTCGTCGAATAGTAATGTGTAATATTAATATGTAATATCTCCTCCAGGGGTGGAACAGCGGAATATTGGGCCAAAACTATTTAAGGGTTTGTTACGTGGACGTTGAACCATCGATACGACGGAGAAGAAGAATGTGTAATATTGGTTCGTGAACGTGCATGCGTTTTGGCAAATAAAACAAAACCGTGAAACATCACTTTCAGATTCTCTCAAGAAGTCCGTGTGAGATCTCAATTAAGTCCCACAGCTTTATTGAGTCTCAATATCATTTACCATTAATCGTTATCTTATATTATCACTCATTATCATCTACTTTAAGTAATTACTTATTAACTTGACACACACAAATGTGCTGACCAAAAAATTTTGTACTTATTAAGTTTGGTTATATTTTTCACAAATATAATGTAGGTGACACGAAGTTCACCGGGTCATCTAGTACTCAATATTTGTTGATTACCATGTGCTACAGAAAGGTGTTATTGTAAGTTGTAAATGTACACCAGGAACCCTTTCAGGCACTGCAATTAAGAGAGGAGTCCTCCTCTTTTTTTCCGACTTTTTTTTTCCTTTTTTTTCGCATAGTATCATTAAAATTGGCTTATTGGTTAGTATTTTAGTAAAAAAAATCTACGGAACTTTCTCAGTGTATTATCGGTTATCTGTTCTTATTAAAATAAAAAAATACGTTAAGACGTAAGTGTCGTACATACGTACGTATGTTTTATTTAACTACGGATCTAAAAACCAGCCCTTAGTCGTCTCAGTGCCGCTGTTGGAGGGATGAGGAGGTCGGGAAAGACTTGCGCGGGCTCCACGCGGATGACTGGTGGCGCAAGGCTAGTGATGTACAAGCCTCGAGTCTTTGAGTTCTAATTTTAGAGACTCGTGTCAGATTTGCAGGGCTCTGTGAGCTCGATTGGCTAGTGGAGCGCGAGCTCTCTGGGCAAAAACTCGAGCTTTCAAGAAAAGCCCGAGTTTAAATAAAATACCTACTTGAAACATGATGACCCTCAACAAAGGCTCGAGGCGAGTTTTCAGATGAATTTTAATTAACTACCATTATAGTTTTGTCACATCATATTTTATTTCTCATTTACAATTAGAATCGCAGTGTTATTATAAATGAACAATCATTGCTTTTTAAACATACTCATCATTGTGTAGGTATTAAAATGCTAACTTTGAAACATCAAATAACTTATCACAACAAAAGACTAGAGCTCAAAAAAGACTAGAGAGCGAAAAAAGACTCGATCGCAGAAAAAGACTCGAGCTCTAATGTCACGCTCCGAGGCTCACGTAAACTCGGAGTCGTCGCGAGCACTGTAAACGACTCCGAGCCCTAAGTAAAACTCGGAGAGCTCGAGTCTTGTTCACCACTACGCAAGGCAGACTCAGGGGGGCTGTTATTATTGGAGTCAAGAGCCAAGAGTCACTTCTAGTCCAGCTTATACTGTCCCAGTACTGGGCAAAGGCCACCCCCAAGTCCTTCCATCTATCTCTATCCTAAGCCACCTCATGCCATTCGGTTGGGTGTGCTACGCCCTCTTAGTTAGTTTAAACAGTTCATTATTATCAATATCAATACGTTTGATCCCTACTTTTGTCATTCCAACTTACAGGAATACTAAATAATTTTTCGGCCCTGTTGCAAATATGTGCCGTAACTACAATAACTTTCACACCGCGGTGATGTCGATGTGTGGTCAAAGTCTAGTCTCTTTTAAAAAGTACTCACAGAGATCCTCGGTGCTACTTCCCGCCCCTAGTGATTCTAATATCCGATTTATTACTCGTGTTTTTTTTAAACATTATTTTTCGTTTTTGTGCTCAGAATTTAATATTTAATATTGTTAATTTTGATTTTATTTGTAGTGATTCGGGTACCTATGGCTTACACTCATGTGCGACTTGCTAAGGACTTTAAACCGTTGTACTAGTTTAAGTTTTTATCTGTTTGTGTCAATCTCTGTTGTTGCCTAATAAAAAAATATATAATAGCAATTTCCTTTCAGTATCCAACAAGTGGCTCCACCAAGGCGGGCAAGAGCTCCTCAAGCCTTGCAACCTAGAGTACCAGGCGGAAGCCATCATCCGCGCCATCCCCAAACCAGTGCCAAAGTCGTCCAGGTAGGAAACCATTGAACTACTGCCTACTCGGAACCAGTGCGAAACGGAACTTTCAATACTAGTGTGTATGTGAAATGTACAATCACTGTCGGTGTCAAATGTTATTTATTATAACTTAATTAATGGCTTCGCGTTTAGCGTTAAGCCGATTTCAAGATTTTTAAAGTACATTTAGTATTGTACAGTAGATTGAATTAAAATGGAGTCTCACAACACGTGTTGTTGCTAAAAGAACACGGTAGAAACTCCGTGTCAAATGTTACGTACCTATACACGTCAGCAGATCAACCTACCCGAAATTGTCAAATTTCTCTTAACCGATAATGATCCTTATACCTAAAGGATAAACTACAAAGTTTATTGATGAACAAAGGGCGCCATTGGCTAGTAACCAAAATGAATACTCTATAAGAAATAACATTATAACTTTTTTATTCCAATTAATTTTTCATAAACCTTTTGGCCGAGCGATAGTGCAGCTTCAGGGCACTTAATAGTGCCTATAGTTTAATAAGATTTTGCCAATAAGTGAGCCAATAGGTGATCAACACTGTGACATTTTGTGGTAGGTACGGATAATGTACGGATGTAATATCGTTTCTGTCGTATCGTACAAATAATAGCATTATCAAGCAAATTAAACAGTGTAATGCTAAAAATTATTTTATTGCAAGGTTGAAATGTGTTAGCTAATTAAACTAAAGTTCAAAGTTACTTAGTATTGCTGAATTTAGACATATCATTAAGTCAATCATTACTACTTATATTAGAAAATAAAAGCTGTTTTTTTATTTCTAAAACATTTAGAAATAGAAGTGCAAGAAAACAAGTTATCTAGCTATATGAAACAGTAGATATAGTGGTTCTTGCTACTTGTTCTTTTACTAGTTATAACTAAGCCCTTTTAAGTATTTCTGCCTCATTACCTGATTGACAAAGTTTTTATTTTTATGCGCAAAAAGGAAAGCCCAACCACGTCATGGATCTTTGTCTGATCCGTAACCCTAGATGAAACATCGCATCTCTCCCGCTTACCACCGTCAAAATTCCAATTCATTTCGCAAAGATCCTATTCCTTCCTCTACTCTCTCCTCTGGTTTTGCAGATACAAAACAAATCGCTGCATTTTATATTGATGATGAAGATATTATTATAACATCAGTTTTGTTGTTTTTGGAATATGGTAATAATGAAAGGACAAATTAAAAATGTATTTATTTATTAAAGACATTAAGAAGTACCTAGGTACTCGTGAAAATACATTATATTTAAGCTCCTTTCTAGTTTCTCTATGATACAAATCGCATCAGTCAACAACCCGGGTCACTGATCTTGTTTCTGCAGCAGGGTTTCTGTAATGTTAAAAAGTGGTTAATAAACACTTATCGTAGAATTATATGCGTCGTACTATACTATGAAGGATTTTTGGCAAAATCTTAAATGTCTCTATGGACTAACTTTTCAGCTACTTTTCAGTGCATCGAATAAGTGACGATTGTTACTTTTGTTACGATATTTATATTCTTGCCTTTTTAAATTATGGTTTTCTAAAAGATATATTTTTTTAAATAAACTTTTTTATTATTATTAATTATTTATAAATACCTATAGAGGCTGCTATGTTGCCACAATATGATGCAATAATTTTAACCAGTGTTAAATAATTTAAATATAATTGTTTTAAGGCTAATTTTCTATCCTAGGATGAAACTTATCGATTGTATGTGAAATTGTCGGCGCGCTCTAGCGGTTATAACTCTAGTTACACTTATTTGTAATAACTAAACATTTTAATCACATGAAAGTTTGCGACTGTTGAAATGTCGACCCATATTTTTATTTATAACAGATATTATATTAACAAGCAGGCATTACTAAATTGCATTTATTAAGTTAAACTTGGATCTGATACATATAATAATTTCTAGAAATAATCAAACTAATTAAGGCCATGTTTTGTGATATTTTTAAGTAGGATATTTTATTAATACAAATAGTTGTAAATGGGGTCCCTCATAGGTAGTACCCGTTTATGTATGACATGGAAATACTAAGATAAATAAGTCGTATTTACAAAATAAAGCCATGATTGTTTTCCAGAGTTTTTCATAAAGTTTAACACGTTTTTTTAATACTTAAATAAATATGTACAAACACTTTTCGTTATTTTATTATTCAAAATCTGTAGGTATTTTAGTATATTACCCAATTTGAAACTGGCACTACTAAATCATTAACAATTATTTGGATGTTAACATTAATTGTGTGATAGATCATTTTATTGTTTGAAGTAAGAAACCAAAAACCTACAATAATCCTACCCATAAAATACGAATGAATGAATAAAAGTTTATTTGGCATAAATATACAACAACAGACAATAAGATAAAAAAACAAACAATGCCATATACGCTCAGCTAAATATATGATATATTTTTCTACAGAATACACACATTCATTTTTAACAATTACATTGTATTATGGTATCATTGATTAAGTGCGAACGAATTTCATTCAATCAATCGAATCAAAAAATAAAAAGATTGAGCTACAAAATGTATAAAAAAGCTGCTCTTTTTTCACGATTTCCTAGTAGTTCCCATAGTAAAAGCGGTACATAATGATGAGCATAGACAATCCTTAAAAGTTTTTGTGGCAATTCATAATGAATAGTTAGTTATACAGGGTGTTTGGTAGTTGGGTGCAAAGCCTTAAGGGGATGTTAGTATACACCATCTTGAACATTTTGAG
Organism: Scoparia ambigualis; assembly: GCA_963921215.1. Lineage (NCBI taxonomy): Eukaryota > Metazoa > Arthropoda > Insecta > Lepidoptera > Crambidae > Scoparia > Scoparia ambigualis. Next base: position 22,896,194 of record OY992502.1, on the reverse strand, counting down.
CCACACTTGACTTAGTCCAAGTCTGATAATATTATTTTGAAATTTCAACGAAGGAGGAATTATTGGAGAGAATCCATTCTGCCTTTGAACGGATGAAACAAGAAATTATGCTAAAAATCAGCACAACTGAATTAAGAGAACGTGCTCGAGCATGTATTCGTAATGGTGGACGACATTTTGAACATGAAAATTAAAGTTAGATCACCAAAAATTATGTTTTTTTTGTCTCCTTAAAAATTGATATGATCACCCTTAAGTGGTTTAGGCACCATAATTTCAAGAAATGGTAAGATATCTACGCAAATGATACCTCAAAAGAAAGGGCAATAATCAAACATGTTTTTAAATGTGTTTGAATATCTGTAGCTATTTTCTTTATTTTTTAAATTGACATTAAAAGTCGAAAATTTACTTTTCCTAATTTTCTATCACGTTTGAATGGTTTGTAACTTTATTTTTAGTTAACAATGGTGCTTCAAAAATGCTTCGATACGATTAGAGACACATTACATTAATAAATAAATTGTAAATAAATTGACATTTCAACTTAAACCGAATGTTCTTAGCAATTAATTAGCATATTTTGGATTTTTGGCACTAAAATCGCAGGGCAACAAAAAAATAATAATAACAGACTTGGTCTAAGACAAGTGTGGCTTTAAATGTTCTAGATGGTCTATACTAACATCCCCTTAAGGCTTTGCACCCAACTACCAAACACCCTGTATAATAGGTAATAAATATGTCTTCTTGTCTGAAGTCTTCTGTCTTCTGTATTGTTGTGAGGAGAGCAATTCAAGACAACAAAAACGTTACATATAGAATTTGACGTATACTGTACATAACATTCCTGTTGTTTACACATTACCCTAAAGCTTCTGTTGTTCAGTGCCGGCATCGTCCACCGTTGATCGTTAGAATGTTCCAGAACAAACAAAGTAAGTACATGCATATTTCAACTTTAGCATTGCACACTACTGTGTTTGCTATGAAACACTCTTATGGCTTCGCTTCAGGTGTTTTCAGATGTTGGCTTGTTTCTTAAAGCGACAATTAACAATATATTAACAACAAATTAAGGGTCACAGGAACCGATGACTGGACCTTGCAACGAAATTAACAATAGAAACGTAAGGGCCGCTTGCACGGAAATGTTGAGTTAAATAAATAACTCCGAGTTAACTAACTCAGGGTTAATTTGTAAAATCTTTAACTCGGACCTGGCATTGCATCCATGACAATAAACCCGGAGTTAACTAACCCGGCAATTTGGTTTTGAAGGTTGGCATCAGTTGATAGTTATTTTCACATTCATTCATTCTATTCACATGCGGCCAAAAGAAACAGAGCTAACGATGAATGAATTAAGTATACTCGTACATCTCTCTTTTACTCTTCAGTAAATAGCTTATGTCGGTTTCGCTTGGTCGGATTTAAAATGACCATGCCGTTTTAGTCGTGTTTGTGTTTATTGTCAATCGGGTGTTTGGTTTGGATGTTTTGTTGTTCTTTCTCGGCTTGTGTGTTTCTTTGTGATATTATCACTGATTCTCTTTACAATGGATATGAAAAAAAATCGTTTACGTGAACCATATTTTTCAAGTAGTGACAGTTCGCTACTTTGTGATATTAATTATTAAATACATACTTTATAGGTTACAAACACATACAACATGAAACAAGATGAAGATGGTTGACCTGTTGTGTGTAGGCTGTTTTAATTTATGTTCAATTTTACATAATAAATATGAATAATTTTCTTTTTCTATTCGAAAGCGTCGATGAAACGCTTTGTCTCGTTGTAAATTGAAATGGTCAATCCTTTCAGACACTCTCCGATTAAAATAGTTGGAACTTATACATTCAATAATTTCTTCATCGTCGTCGGAAAATAAGTCTTCATAAGTCTAGAAGTCACTCATGATTACGATTAGTACTAAAAAACTATTTTATTTCTTTGCACCGACCGACAACAAACTTACTCTAACCTCACAAATTTAACATTTGGCATAAATAACCCAGAGTTAAGGACCTTAACCCTCCGATTTGGCCGGGTTAAATATTTAACGTTTTAACCTGGGGTTAACTGTTAACCCTTAGGGCCACTTGCACGGAAATGTTGAGTTAAATAAATAACTCCGAGTTAACTAACTCAGGGTTAACTTGTAAAATCTTTAACTCGGACCTTGCATTGCATCCATGACAATAAACCCGGAGTTAACTAACCCGGCAATTCGGTTTTGAAGGTTGGCATCTGTTGACAGTTATTTTCACATTCATTCATTCTATTCACACGCGGCCTAATGAAACAGAGCGAACGGTGAATGAATTAAGTATACATCTCTCTTTTACTCTTCAGTAAATAGCTTATGTCGGTTTCGCTTGGTCGGATTTAAAATTACCATGCATTTTAGTCGTGTTTGTGTTTATTGTCAATCGGTGTTTGGTTTGGATGTTTTGTTGTTCTTCCTCGCCTTGTGTGTTTATTTGTGATATTATTACTGATTCTCTTTACAATGGATATAAAAAAAATCGTTTACGTAAACCATATTTTTCAAGTAGTGAGAATTCGCTACTTTGTGATATTAATTATTAAATACATACTTTATAGGTTACAAACACATACAACAAGAAACAAGATGAAGATGGTTTACCTGTTGTGTGTAGGCTGTTTTAATTTATGTTCAATTTTACTTAATATAAATATGAATCTTTTTCTATTCGAAAGCGTCGATGTAACGCTTTGTCTCTTTGTAAATTGAAATGGTCAATCCTTTCAGACACTCTCCGAATAAAAAAGTTGGAAGTTATACATTCAATAATTAGTTCATCGTCGGAAAATAATAAGTCTAGAAGTCACTCGTGATTACGATTAGTACTAAAAACTATTTTATTTCTTTGCACCGACCGACAACAAACTTACTTTAACCTCTCAAATTTAACATTTGGCATAAATAACCCAGAGTTAAGGACCTTAACCCTCCGATTTGGCCGGGTTAAATATTTAACTTTTTAACCTGGGGTTAACTGTTAACCCTTAGCAGTGCAAGACAAATTATTAAATTAACCTTGGGTTAGCACCTAACCCTGAGTTAAATATTTTAACTCTGGAATGCGCAAGTGGCCCTAACAATTAAAACAACTTTGACGAGTTCAACGTATAAACTCCGGTACATATTACAAGAGAAAGGTCATTTCGATTGGTGGAACAGTGATACAATAAAAGGAGATACTAATAATAGGAGCTCGATGGCGGAGCGGCCAGCGCGATCGGCTCGCAATTTTGCTCGCTAAGCAACAATCGCAAAGGCGGGTCGCTGGATGGGTGACGAAATTTAAAACATCTCGAGCTCCTCCGTGCTTCGGAAGGCACGTTAAGCCGTTGGTCCTGGTTGTTGTCGTAAGATGGCAGTCGTTAAAACCCACCAACCCGCATTGGGCCAGCGTGGTGGGTTATGACCCAAAGTCCCCACGTGCTATTGTCCACGTGGGAGGCCTGTGCCCAGCAGTGGGACGTTTATAGGCTGATGATGATAATGATGATGATGACTAATAATTACTAACCTTTGGCTGCCTCTGTGGCATAATGGTAAGGCCATCGACTTCAGACCTAGACCTGGTTTAATTCCCTTGAGTAGGTTGGCTTGCCACAATATTTTACCTAAGTTGGGCGCTATTACACTTATGCCCGAAGTGTTAGTCAGAGACTAGGCAAAGAGGACCGCAGAAGCAGTCCACTGCCATAGTCCACACTTCACCTAATTTCATTTGCACATGTGCTCAGCTTGATAGGTGGTGAGCCCATCGCTGCTCTATACTGTTGGATGTATGTGCAGTCTTTATTCCGTTAGTCGCCTTTTACGACACCCACCCATTTTGAGCCGCTACACAGACGACTCCATTGATTTCTTGTTGCAACTAATAAACCAAAAACTTATTAAAATCCCGTTTAGAAATGAATAATGATATCGCTGTAGATAGACTTCTGTTGTAAAATGCAATGGTTACAAGTTTTCGGAAAGCCGAAACACCTATAGCAGTCTGGGACAACCTTTGGCGTTGCATTTCACCTTCCACATAATGGCTCTTTGTTATAAGGTCAGTCGTTGCTGGAAATGGCTACTCGTGTTGCTTCAATGCATTCCATATTCACGGAAACGCCTCGTTGCTTGTAGCACAGCTTGTGGTAATCTGGAAAAGAGAACTTATTTATTCTCAGAACACTGTTGAGTACACCAGATAAATCGTCACAATGCTAGCCTTAAGTTTTTGAAAATGTGATAGCTAATTTAATTTCATTGTCATTTTGTAAGTCTAGGAAGAGAAATCTTGCGGGGGTGGAACTCGAAGCCTGCTGTTTGTGGTCCCGAGCCGTCCCTGTGGCACAGGAGGGAATGATACTGAGGTTTTAGTGGGTAAGCAATCCCTCTCCCCGTCAAGCTCGTCTGGCTGGGCGGGGGAAGAGGAGTAGAGTTCCACATAACCCGAGGTCGCCCCTGGCCTTGTTTTATGCCTAAGATGGCATTTTACCTAGTTTAAAAAAAGACGGGAAATCTTACTCGGTGGTTGTTGTTCGTGGCCCCGAGCCATCCCCGTGGCATAGAAGGGATGGTACTAGGTCTAAGACCTTAGTGGGTTGTCCACCTTATCCCATCGAGCTTTTCTAGCTGGGTGGGGGGAGGGGTAGGGGAGTTCCACATATCATAACCTGTGTACGTATGCGTAAAATCACTGCACATTACATAGTAAAAAAAAATACGGCATGCCTAGTAGGCATGTACCTACCTATCTACCTACTAGATTAAAATAATACTATGTTACATATTATTACCTACTGTTGAAAAACAAATAGATACTAGACATTTTATTTTAGAAAATGTAATAGAATAAGAACCCTGTTTAGAGATAAGAATAGAATAAGAAAAATACTGTAAACAATATTTTACAAATAAATGTGGAGGTACAGACAGCACCAGTTAACTCCTTGTCTGTCACGGCTAGGGTTGCCAGATAAAAATTTCACGAGGATAAAAAACCTCACGAAACTGGGAAGCCTAAAACTTTATGGCACCCAGCTTCCCTGGTCTAGAGAAGTGAAATATCTAGGCATAACACTGGATAAGGAACTTACCTGGAAACAGCACATGGACACGACCGTTACCAAGGCCTACAGGGTCTTTGGTATGTGTCGGTCTACCTATGGCAAAAAGTTGGGACTTAACCCCAAAATCATAAGGTGGATCTACATGATGATGGTGCGGCCGATCCTTATACATGGCAGCATCGTCTGGTGGCCCAGAACCAGGCTGAAAATCTGTAAGAATGCTTTAAGCAAACTTCAGAGGACAGCATGCATGGCGATTACTGGGGCATTCAGAACCACACCGACGGCAGCTCTGGAGGCCTTACGGACCTTCCACCCCTGCACAGTGTCATAGAAACAGAGGCAAAGAAAGCGTTACATAGACTTAAGGTGGCCGGGCTGGCCGGCCGGGACGCATCTAAGCCTCTAACCAGACATACAAAATGGGAACCTAATGATTCCCTTGACAGGATCATGGAAATGGGGTGTGACAAAATCCCCCAGAACTTGTTCGAAATGAAATTCAGTATATATGTCCCAACTAGGGATGAATGGAAACAAGGACCACCGTCTCCAGAGAAGGACAGCCTAATCTGGTTCACCGATGGATCGAAAATGGAGTCGGGTACTGGAGCAGGTATCTTTAGCAATGACTTCGAACCTAGTCAAAGCATGGGAAAATTTGCAACTGTATACCAGGCCGAAATTTTTGCAATGCGCAAAAAAGAATTTAGAACTCGCCCCCAGAAAGCGAAACTTATTCATCCTGAGTGACAGCCAAGCAGCACTCAAGTCACTTATATCGCCCCGGATCGACTCCAACCTTGTACTTGAAACCACAAAAGCTTTAAATAAGCTAGGTGGACACAACAGGGTGAGATTGATCTGGGTACCAGGCCACATGGGAATCCATGGCAATGAGATGGCTGATGCACTTGCCAGGGAGGGCTTATAGACCCCATTTATTGGTCCTGAGCCGTTTGTTGCACTGGCACCGAGCACCATCAACAAGGCCTTTAAGGACCAAATCCAAAACAGGCATAAAACCGAATGGGAAAAGCTACCCGGCATGAAACACTCAAAATCCTTCATAGGTGGAGACGCCCTAGGACGGAGTAAAATCATATGCGGAGGTAGCAAAAGGCAGGCACGAACAATTATCGGAGCCCTGACCGGGCACTATGCCACAAAACAAATGCTCCACAGAATGCAACTAGCAACAGACAGCTTGTGCAGGGCATGTGGGGAGAAAACGGAGTCCATGCAACATTTACTGTGTGACTGTGACTCCCTTGCTAGGAAAAGAATGAGTCTCCTGGGATTCGCCTACCCGAAACCAGAAGATTTTAGGCTCTTCGCCCTCAAAGACATTGCCAAACTTATGGCAGTCGTTTTCACTGAGGAAACAGAGTAATAGGACGGGGTTGCACAAAAGATCCCAATGGGTCGACGTGCCGCTGCGAGAGGGAAACCTCTGCAGGCCCCACTAAGATAAGATAAGATAAGATAAGGGCAGCGATGGGCTCAACGCCTGTCACAATGTGTATTTGTTATTTGGTAAAATGGAAATTAAACAACCCTTGTTGAGTTTCTTGCGGACTTTTCTTGGTGCAAGTCTTCACCGAGGGTTTAGAACAAAGTAGAGATGTGATTACAAAGTCATGGCTTGGATCCTACTAATATTATAAACGCGAAAGTTTGTAAGTATGGATGGATATTTGTTACTCTTTCACGTAAAAACTACTGAATGGATTTTGATGAAATTCGGCATACAGATAGGTTATAAGTAACCTGGATTAACACAAAGGATACTTTTTATCCCGATATTCCCACGGGAACGGGAACCACGCGGGTGAAACCGCGAGCGGCCTCTAGTATAAAATAATACCAATGACATTCATAATACTATCTACTTGGTATTATTAAGATTCACAACTATTATACCTAAAGTGTTAGTCAGGGACTATAGGCAATTAGGACCGCAGAAGCAGTCCACTGCCGTATACCACGTTTCACCAAGTTACAACTGCACATCTGCACATGTGCTCGGCGTGATAAGGTGGTGAGCCAATCGCCGCTCTATGCTGTTGGATGTATGTGCTGTCTTTAGTCCGCTAGTCGCCTTTTACAACCCCCAAAAGAAAAGAGGGGTTGGTAAAAGACTATCATAACTCTATGGTACTTTATACTTTATGGTACTTTGTACTTACCTTGACCTCCTTGGTCGAGTGGTTTGTACACCGGTTTTCATGGTGTCGCCATCTCTGAGGTCCCGGGTTCGAACCCCGGTCGGGTCAATTTAGAAATTATTGTTTTCTAAATTGTCTCGGGTCTGGGTGTTTTCTATGTATAATAAGTATGTATTTAAGTATTTTAAGTATGTTTATCCGTTGTCTAGTAACCATTTAACGAGTTTCTTCGAAGCTTCTCTTGGGCTAGGTAATTGGTGTGATTGTAGGAAAGAAGAAAGAAAGAAAGATATGTTGTTACTTAGGTAGGCACCGATAAAGGACAAAACGATTTGAAACTAACGGGAAGTGCTTTACCTACTATGAAACGATGGAACTGGTGCAAGTATTGCTGAATCATAAAATTAAATAAGTAATTAGTTTAAATATCGAGAAAAACAAAGTTTAATCTGTGCCAGTTGATTGATCAGGCAAATGCATATAATATCTACAGCCAAAGAGCAGAGAGAGAAAGGAGGAATAATCATCATTATCACATCATCAGCCTAAAAACGTCGCTCTTCTAGGCACAGTTAGGCTTTCCCACATGGACAGTACCTACATGTGGCGATTGGGCCATAACCCAACACGCTGGCCTATTGCGGGTTGGTGGTTGGGCGAGAAAGGGAATATCTTGGATTTAAAGTGATGGTGCATAGTTCACCAAGAATATCCGATAACTGTACCAAGTTGCAATGTATTAGTTAATAAGGACTAAGGAGCCGAGAACATTCTGACAATGTTCGTTTTTCTTTTTTATTCTTGTAGTATTGTCTATTATTGTACATGTATGGTTTTATGTAATGTGTACGCGTGTCATGTAAATCTGTATGTCTGTATGTTGTTAGTGCACCGACAGGCTCCGCCAGAATACCAGCGTTGTTGTGACACGTCCCGTTCGCAACAACACAAGCTGAGGCGGGGTCCTGATTGACCTTTGTTTTTTATTTTAATTTATGTTATTATCGTATTGTTTTGTGTGTCAATAAATGTTTCTCTCTCTGTCACTCTCTCTCAATGTCCAAAGTTTAAATAGCCATTATTATGTTGCCATACAGAAAAGGCACTTGAAGAAGAAGAAGTTTATCCGCTTTGTTTAGTTTTATTGTATTTATTGATGTGTCGGTAGGTACTACCGATCGCGATTTAGTCTGCAGTAACACCTGGCCCTACCGGGTATCTATCCCAAAATTACAAAGGTTTCTGTTTCTGTTGAATTTCGTGAGATTTTGGCGAGATAATCGCCTGCGCACGTAATCATCATCATCATCATCAGCCAGAAGACGTCCACTGCTGGACAAAGGCCTCCCCCAAGGATCTCCACCACGACCGGTCCTATGCTGCTTGCATCCAGCGGCTACCCGCGACCTTCACCAGATCGTCGGACCACCTTGTTGGAGGCCTGCCCACACTGCGTCTTCCGGTGCGCGGTCGCCACTCGAGAACCGTTCTGCCCCAACGGCTATCGGTTCTACGGGCGATGTGCCCTGCCCATTGCCACTTGAGCTTGGCGACTCTGTTGGCTATGTCGGTTACTTTAGTTCGTCTACGAATCTCCTCATTTCTGATTCGATCACTTAGAGAAACCCCGAGCATAGCCCTCTCCATTGCTCTTTGCGTGACTTTGAGCCTGCTAATAAGGCCCATAGTGAGCGACCACGATTCGGTACCGTATGTCATCACTAGCAACACACACTGGTCGAAGACTTTCGTCTTGAGAAACTGCGGTATTTTGGACGAGAAGATATTTCGTAGCTTACTTAATGAATAATTACTGTTTGGAATTATTGGATAATAATGTTAGGCGACACCACACTGGACCAGCGCGGTGGATTAAGGCCTAAACTTTTTCCTTCACAAATCTTGAAAAAAGTGGAAAAATGGAGGGAGCGCCGTTGACATGCAGTAGGACAAAATATACAGATACATAATATACATACACTATACAAATCAAAGCTACTCCCTTGAGTCTGAGAAATTAAAAGAAAACATCGCAAAGTCCGACAAGGGATAGAAAACTACAGGCTGATCTCAAAGTAATGTTAATTATTTTAGAGTTACTGTTATCTACTAATATGTTCACATCATTGTTGTTACATAATTTCATTCAGTAGGTATAGATACTCGTAATCTCTCTGTTCAGTCTCAGTCAAAATTAAAAGTATGGTTATAAAAAAAAATAGTACCTAGGTACTTAGACCTAAAGGTACCCACCTAACTATATTATTATAAATATTTCGACCCAACATACTTCATACTTACACCTTTTATTGATTACGATGATTGGTAGTGTGTATGAAAGATATCAAATAAATCCATCCATCCAATCCGTATCTCCATATATTTGATATGGCTCCCCAAAGCTTCTTCAATTGTTTTATAGCTGATAACTGTCTCCATTCCATAATTCTTCAAACAATTCGATTTGATAGTTGTCAACTGTTTATTTAAAATCTTCATAACCAATTTAACACCCCAATGCTCTTTCAATTGTTTTATCGCCACCCAACTGTCTTTATAATTTCGACCGATTTGTTAGTTGTCAACTGTTTATTCGCCGTCAATTGTCACAAGATACTTAACACCTTCACTATCGCGAGCTGGTAGCGGACTGATGGAGAGCGACACCAGCCCGGGACGATGTAACCGGAGCGGCGACTGTAAACATCCACCGGTGCGGTGGCATCCCCGCTCACCTGCCGGCCATAACTATGACAACTAACGCGATAACGGCGCGACCACCGTGATGGGATATGCGAAAATGATCGACCCGAAATTACTTGTAGTACTAAATGATCGACCCGAAATTACTTGTAGTGAATCATTACTTAATTGTCCTTTTGCATCATCGATCATCTAACGATCAAAGTTTTACATTCACAATGCTATAAAGAAAATGAAAAAAGCACTTAAATAGAGTCCACTGCTTTAGGTGTGACTAAACCTACGAACGACCAATCACAGTACCGAGGTTTAGAAAGGAAAATGTAATGATATGATAGTAGTCTATTTAGCTACAACACACGAGACGATTAAAAAAATAACAGTGTTTACACTTAGATTTTAAAAATAGGCAAATAAATTATACAAACACTAAGATTTGTTAAAATAATATGTTACGGCCGTAGCTAAACTGATACTTAGGCGATTCAGCATTTTGTAGCGTCCAATGGAGCCTGATGCTGGTTTTAATTTTTTTCCTTTCATTTCATTTGCCATATGAATGCCGATGGCCTCTAATAAATAAGAAGGCAATTTAATAAATAAATAGATAATTGGGGCAATATTAACATTTAGCGAGGAACATTAGCAAAAATAAGAATTTGTATGGCCAAACACAGCAGCTCGTCTCCTTTGCCACCAGTAGAGGCGCTGCTTCAATGCCATACAAATTGGTGAATAAAATACAGAATGGTGAATAAAATTCACACTAGGCACTCAGCTCCTGAGTATTCCGAGCGAGTTTAATTCATCATTCGATTGACTCAATTCAATATCATTTATTTAGTTTAGGCTACAATACTTGAGCACTTATGAATACCACGTCATCGGTTCGTAATCCTTGCAGGAGACCTTGAGAAGAACCGCCAAGAAACTCAGCAAGAGCATTTCTTTTTAACCGACTTCAAAAAACGAGGAGGTTCTATGTTCCACTGTATGTATTTTTATGTATGTTACATCGATATCTCTGTCAATTGTGAACCATTTATTAAAAATCTTTTTTTAATCGATAGGGTATATTTCTGGGGTGGTCCCATTGTCACCAAATCAGGATCTGAGGACGGGATCCCAGGGAAATCGAGGCAACCCTCAAAAGCGGTTCCCTCTTAACCCCTTGTATGAGCACCGTAAAACCAGACACAATTGAAAATCAATTGTTTCGTGACCGCCGGCGGTCTTATGATCCTTGATCTATTAAGCAACGCAGACCTATGGCGATTAAGGTATTTTTTGCAATTACCTAGGCATTTATCTTCGGAAAGCACCATTTAGCGAAGTGGAACTGATGATGAAGACCACAGACGGCCACCGGGTCTACGCCATACTAAACATTTTAGGTGTTTGATATACGATTACAAACTTTAATAGGATTGCTAAGCAATTTATGCTCGCCACATTGCGTCATGGTGGAGTGGAGCTAATGGTAAAGCACCAAGCCAACTCTCTTTGAGAATTAACGTCCTTGCATCGGGAAAAGCAATATTTTGTACAAAATGTTGAGCAGCTGACATTAGGCTATTGTAAATTGAAAAAAAATATAACCGAGTCAATAATAGCTAGAAATAAATAATATTAAGCTAAGTACTTAGATAAAATTTTATTGTTTTTTTATTTAAGAAGGAGGCAAACGAGCAGGCGGGTCATACCTGATGGAGAGCAATCACCGCCGCCCATAGACACCCGCAAAACCAGAGGAGTCGCAGATGCGTTGCCGACCTTCAAGAAGGAGTTGTGAAGGGGGGGGGGGGAGGGAAGGCGCCTCCGGAATTCTCACTGGCCGGACGAAACACAACAGCACCAAGTGCCATTATTTCACGCCGGATATTCGTGAGAGGGTGGTATTACCCCGGGCGAGCCGGCCCAATGTGTGCTGCAACGCAGCTTGGCTCTACCACTCAGTCAGTGTCACTCATTTAGCACCACCCACCCAGGGGTCACGTGTATGTCTCAAGGGTAAACCTACGGACGCAAGTAACTTTAACCTTTTGTGAGGAGTCAAAGGTAGGTAGCGGTATAACTTTATGAGAAATAAGATTTCTTAATCTTTGCATTTCTATTAATGCTCGCTCATTACCTATTCCTGAACTATTTATTCACTACTTACCTAAGTTAAGGTACACTAAAAAATTAAAAAAGAATAAAAATTTCCAAGTTCTCAAGTACTTGAGAAAAAATAAACCGCCCTCAAAAAAACTAAAAAGAACAAAATAATAGTGTTGTCTTGAATATCTAACTCAATTTACACCCAATAGTTATATTATAACTAATATAATTTTAAAAAATTTGACGACCACCTTGGTCGAGTGGTTTGTACACTCCGGTTTTCATGGTGTCGCCATCTCTGAGGTCCCGGGTTCGATCGCCGGTCGGGTCAATTTAAAAATTATTGTTTTTCTAAATTGTCTGGTCTGGGTTTTTTCTATGTATAATAAGTATGTATTACGTATGTTTATCCGTTGTCTAGTAACCATTTAACGAGTTTCTTCGAAGCTTCTCTTGGGCTAGATAATTGGTGTGATTGTAGGAAAGTTTTTATTTATTTATAATAAGTACTTACATACCTTTGGAGACGGTGCCAAGCCAAATTAAATCTATAGAAAAGATTTCAAAAATCATACGTTTAGGTACGTTGGTGCGTTCTCCTAATTTAAAAGACAATTTCCAAGAAACCTTTAAATCTACCTGTAAGTCTACGTCACAGTATAAATATGAGCTAAAGCAGTAAGGAAGCTACGTACAAACGCTCGAATCGACGCACGCCCACAGACGCACGTCTTTACAGGGCCCCTAAGCGGACATCGCAGTGCTCTCAGTAGCGCGTGTGGCGTCGAACCGAGTGTTCACTGTTGCATTTTGAGGGCGCTGTGCGCGCGATTTTAAAAATGCCGCGAGTGTATTGCGTAGTATACGGCTGCTTGAACTCGGCTGCTTCAAAACCGGAGCTTTCGTTTTTTAAATTTCCTGCTGATGTTGAAAGAAGAATGATTTATTATTAATAAATAAATAGCTTTTTCTTTTAAATAAATCGTTTGGTTGTTTTGGTGATATTTGGAGTACTTACGTATATTTTTTGAGCGCGCGTTATTTTAATGGTTAAAAAAATAAGAATTGGTACTACGAAACTTCATCGTTAATAAACTTTGCTTTCAAAATCGATATCTGAGGATCTGTGTGGTTTCTGACAATGAATCCGTTATTAGAATGAGAAAAAGTAGCCGCCATATTAAACTTTTTAGTTATTTAACCGATTGCTTTGAAAATCGATATCTGGGGATCTGTGTGGTTTTTGACAACGACTCCGTTATTAGTATGAGACAAAATAGCCTCCATCTTGAACTTTTTAGTTATTCGACCGATTGCTCTAAATATCGATATCAGATCTGTGTGTCTAACCGGAGTTTACTAATTGTACCATCGGATGATTTCGTTGAATATATCGAGAAAATGGACGAAAGTTTTCGCTGTTGTTTTCAAAGAGAACACATTAATTGTAAAGTAGCTGTATTAATTTATAAAGAAGTAGACAAAATCAGTTTTATAGTGCCGTGTCCATGTTTACTGATAATTTATTTAAAAAAGCTATTCATTAGAATGAGAATTTTTTACACTATAAAATTTAATAATATTCTTTTCGAACGTGTCGTAGCAGGCGAAAGTATTTTTCAGTGAGTAATTTATAATAACTAACGAAAAATAAAACTTCTTAAAATATTAAAGATTTTTTAATTACACAATTTTGTTTGTAAACTAGTCAATTCATTCGATTATTTGATCATTATAAAATAAATAATAAATAAATAAATCTTTCCTACAATCACACCAATTATCTAGCCCAAGAGAAGCTTCGAAGAAACTCGTTAAATGGTTACTAGACAACGGATAAACATACTTAAAATACTTTTAAATACATACTTATTATACATAGAAAACACCCAGACCCGAGACAATTCAGAAAACAATAATTTCTAAATTGACCCGACCGGGGTTCGAACCCGGGACCTCAGAGATGGCGACACCATGAAAACCGGTGTACAAACCACTCGACCAAGGAGGTCGTCGATTCGATTATAGAACCCAAACAAACGTTTTGAAAAATAATAGAAAAATTACCTTTTAATTTTATAAAAATTAAAAGTGACAACCCATAAGCTTTGCTAGTTATCTCAAAAAAAGCGCTAACTAGCTGAGATACATCGCTAACTAAACAAAAACTTTATCAATTTTACAAAAATAAGAGGACAACCCTAACGCTCAATTGGCGCGTAGGTATATAAAACAAGAAACAGGCCCAGCTTCCGTACTGCTTTAGCTCATATTTATACTGTGTCTACGTTTTTTCCGTAATGATAAGCATACCGCCTAATTAAATTGTATGTAGGTAGGTAAGTAGGCAGAGGCAGGGTAATTTCGAGGCTTGGCTTGGCACCGACTTCAAAAGCATAGTTAGTAGGTAACTTTAATTATAACTATTAAATCGAGTTATTCAAGATAACACTATTATTTTGTTCTTTCTAGTTTTTTGTTTGAGGTCTGTTTATTTTTTTTGTTTTCCTTTCTTTTACAGCGTTAAGTAAAAATTGGAAAAAGTCCTCCCTATCACAGAAGGACATTTTCCAACATATAGATCAGGTTAACAATGCTTATTTCTCCTGTATGCGTTATATCCTGATGTTATTGTTAATTCAGCCACGTCATGGAGAGAAGAGCGTACTGGTGTACTGTGATACAGGTCAACGCCGGCGGGATTGTGGAGAAAAATAAATGATTTTTATTTTTATCATATTGCTAAATGTTGCGTTAATGCCCAAAACCAAGAATTTGTGCGACAAAAATGCAACTCAGATTGTTTAACACGAAAAAGACACTTAGTTCACTCTAAACGAACCTTATCTGACTTGAGGAGATAACTACAAAGAAATGGGTAAGTTTAAACAGATGGCGGTTCATTCATAACCTCTTTAGTAAGGTGGTGACTATTAGTGCTCACGGGATCCAATTCCAGCGAGAGTAGGCAAGTATTTATGTAAGACGTAAGTAGTATTTTAGTTCATGCTTCGTGTGTAAGCTAGGCTAGTTGTTAGTCCTCCTAGCGAGCTACCACCAACTTATCAAAGTTTGTTTTAAATAACAAAAATATTGGTAAAATTTTTGTGTTTCAACGGTTATGATAATGATATGATAAATCTTTAAGTATAAATAAAAGTGAATCGTCAAATGTGTTGGCGCCAAGCTCGAGAACGGCTGGACTGATTTTATTGATTCTTTTTTTATTGTGTTTGTGATGTTATGTTTATAAATTAAAAAATGAATTAAAATGATGTTTGTAAAAAGATTTTTGGAAATTTATTTAGCGATACAGAGTGTTGTCGCAGATGAAGGGCGGGCCGCTTGTAATAAATGTATGGGATTTGACTATGTCAACGTGATGTCAACGATACGTCATTTAGCGAATTTTAAATTGGTAAACAAAACATTATAAAGAGCTTATTTGTAACATCATTATGCGCGTTCAGCTTGCGATCTTGACGCTAAGCAACTTTCGTAATGCCGGGTCGCTGGATGGGTGACCAAACTAAAAACATCTCGAGCTACTCCGTGCTTCGGAAGGCACGTTAAGCCGTTGGTCTCGGTTGTTGTCGTAAGATGACAGTCGTTACCCACCAACCCGCATTGGGCCAGCGTGGTGGGTTATGGGCCCAATATCCCCACGTGCTATTGTTCACGTGGGAGGCCTGTGCCCAGCAGTGGGACGTTTATAGGCTGATGATGATGATGAATTCTGTTGTAGCGATCTTGAGTGAGCACTCGTCAATATCTGTAAACAGGTCTACCAATTTGACAAACGCTTACGAATCGACATGAAGCGGTTACTACTATTGTCCGATATAATTTCGCTTTCTTTTTCGGCATTACCTGTCACTATCAGTTTAGAGCCAGGCCCTGACAAATTATTTACTTTGAAACATAGCAGCATTTTTTCTGTGCCATTAAGTTACTTACAGCACCTCGGTGGTCAACTGCTCGCCCGATATCATCGTAAGACGGTCACTAACCACTTTTTACCACGGTGAATGCTCTGAGGAGCTCTTTGACCTCATTCCTCCCTCTCCTTTCCTTTCCAGATCGACGCGTACGGGTCTTAGAAGCCACCCTCATACCGTGCTGACCATCAAGACACGTACCAAAAAGCTTGGACAATCGTTCTTTTGCCGAACTGCCCGTATGTGGAATGCGCTTCCCGCACACGTGTTTCCTTCCTCTTTCTCTCCCGGGTTATTTAAGCGGGGCGTGAAAAAGCATTTATGCAGGCCGCCATAGTGAGAGCGTTCGGCATAGCGTGGTAGCGCTGTGACGAACGCTTTCACTCCTTGGGCTTCACTGGCTGCTTTTCATCAGGCAGAGTGAAGCCATTATGGCGTGCCACAATAAAAATAAAAAAAAACTAACCACGCTAACCCACACCAACCCGCATTGAACAAAAAAAAAGAAAGAAAAGGACCATGGGAAATTTTGTCCCCACCATCCAACAGATTTGAAATTAGTGTCATTTGAAGGGTCTAGTAGGATAGATATTTTTTTACTATGGCGACGTTCTTCAAATACGCGGGATTTAAGTTATAAAAAATATATTAATTTTTAATTATTTTGTTTTCAACCAAATTAGATTGCAAGAGAAGGGGGGTTACTCTTGAACGCAAACTCAATCTCAATACAATTCCAATTCGATTAATATGTATCGATATTGGGAAGAGTAAAGATAATTCCGGAACGCCATCTCGATTATAATTTGTTCAATAAATTTCCACGCAATTTAATTCCAATGTGGCGCTATTGTCGCTTACAAAAGTGCCATTTGACATTTTTTAGATTTGTGATTGAAAATTGACTAAAGCAATTGTGTTTCAAGAGTAAACCTACAGACCAGACTTCACAGGCGGCACCCGTTCACGAGTATGACATGTGAATCAGCCATCGTTTCGCTCCACCATGTTTTAGGGAACGTAACGACCCGACGCACATGTCACCACCGCAGAGACACTTTGAGAGAGCATGACATACTCGAGCAACTCCAACTAAAGCTAGAAAACAATAAAAGATTTTTTTTATTATAAATGAACCCTATACTTTTTGCAACTAACACATGTACTTTAGGCTTCTTTGGGTCCCTATTAACAAATTGACACGTATCCCATGACTGTTGTAGGGTGGCGACGGGGTTCATACAAAATCCCCCATGGTTCTTTAATTTATTTACCATTAGGCCCACTACTTATATCCTAGTGTCCGCCTGATAGGGCTTTTGCTTTCTCTTGGTTAAATGTGGTTTTACGCTTACACCGGGACCAAAGACGACCCGGGTAGGGAAGGGAGACTCGCATAGGGTCTCTCCTTCTCTACGTAAGCCTACGTCCGCTCAGCTACGAAAATCTTGAAGGGGGAAAGAAGGCCTACCGCCTACCCACTTAAAGACAGGCATGGGTAGGGCCCACGGAAAGCACCGAGCCCCTTAACCAGTCCCAGCTTACAGGACGTTTAAAACTGATGTTATATGGAACCACAGAACAGTTAACTTTATCTATTGAACCAAATTGCTGTTCGCGTTGCCATACTACCTACCTACTTATCTCTCAGTATATTTGCAGTCACACTTAAATGGCTATTTGATTCTGGAAAACAACCGACGCCATGCCATCATGTCATCCTGTCTCCGATGAGCCCCTAGCACGGTTTTCGATCGAATCCAAAACTGCTAGCTGGTACTTAGCAGAACCATCCTAATGGTGACAGGAGTACTACTCAATGCACGGTCGGGTCTGAGCTTTATAAAGAAAAGTAGTTGATCCGGCGACAATAAGTACTTAGCCCTTGAGAGGACGCCTAATTTTTTTGCAGCACATTTTGCGATGGACTGGATATACTCGCCCAAGTTTATATTGGACGACATTTTCAGGCTAAGTAGCTGCAGGTTTTCGGTCACCGGTAACGTTACACCCTGAAAAGTCTAAATAAACACGCCTGAGTTTTGGCGGCACTGAAACTGACAAGATTGGCAATTCGTTTGCTCAACCAGGGATATACGACAAGAGCGAATTTCCTCAGGCCTTTGCATCCGATAGATATCTGCTAGTTATAGTGATACATCTGCATAGCCAATGGTACCTGGTACCAACAGGTCGTTGATATGCAGGAGAAACAGTGTCGTAGATAAGACTGAACCTTGGGGAACTCCTGCATCAATTTCCATTAGGTCGAACGATTGACCGTTCACCAGTGGCCTGATTCACGTATTTCGTAATAATAGTCGAAATGTCGTTTACGTTTAGAAGTCGTCCTATTGAAAAACAGTCACAAATCCGTATTCACCTGTCATTTCGCTAGAACGATTACTCGATAGAAACGCAACTCAGCGATTTGTCAACCATTTAAACTTAATGTTGCTATTACAGTTCTACCCTCGGACCAAATATTACATATTTGGTCCGAGGTTCTACCAAATAAATTCAAATACTTTTTGTTAACAAAACATGCAGAAATGTTTATTATTGAAATCCGATAAAACTAAACGTCAAAATAATAGGTGAATACCGCGGAGGCAACGATCGAACTTCAATTAATGCACATGAATACGCTTAAACAAAACCGACTTAAACAAAAGCGTGCGATTGATACGTGAATACGAAAAGTGACTTCAGCGATCAAATCGCTTGCATGTCGTTGAAGTTTTGTTACGTGAATTAGGCTACAGGACTCGTATTGAGCGTTTTCGGAGGAAGTCAGTGATCCAGATGCAAAGGCAGTCTGCCATGCCTGACCCTATCAAAGGCTTTGAGATATCTAGGAGAGACGGCAAAGGATTTGCCGTGTTTCTCGATCGCTTCACTCCAAAGATGGGTGGCATACACGAGAAGATCTCCAGTCCACCGACCGCGGCGAAACGACCGCGCTTAACGACGATCGCTAACGGAACGCCTTAACCGCTACGCCATGGAGGCTAACCCACTAAAAAACCTAGTGCTAGTACCGACCCTCCCGGTCTACAACCGGGATGGCTTGAGACCTCGAACGGCAAGCGCCTACTAGAAAAAATCTCATCTCTTGTACGTCTTGTTTTAAGAATTTCAATTTCAATTCATTTATTCAGATATTAGAGATCCAATTATGGTTAATAATAATGTGCACTTAATAACTATGTTAGTATAATTCAATTAAAATAATATAATTCAATAATTCATATGTACATATATAATTTTATTTATTTACTCATCAGTACATGAACCACACAACAATGGTTCACGTTTTGACAATCAAATCTGTTCGCAAACATGTTTAGGATGCTGTTGAGGCTACCCCGAACCCTGTGCACAGGGATGTGCACCGTTTTCGCATGGTTGTGTAGAAACAGTCCACCCGCGACACGATATTGAAACGTTGAAAAAAGTTAACTACTTTATTTATTTATTTATTTAATTTAATTAATTAACACGGTTATATTACCAATTACATTAATTAATCTATATGAATTACAAAGAATAATAAATACTATTAAAATTAAAACATTAAATTAAAATTAGACTACATCAGGTGGAAATCGAACCCGCCGCCCGGAGCAACGGCGTCCGGATTGCGGGGGATTTATTTATATTTAAGGATCACCAACAAGACATACTTATACCATTAATCACGTAGTATTAAAGTAGGTAATTAAAATTATGCTAAGTATAGTCACAATTACAGGAGATCACAGCATGCATTCGGATATTTACAATTAGGTACACATAAAAAAACAATAATAATAATTAAAAAATAAAAAACAATATAAAACATCTCTCTAACACACTTAACGTTAATTCTGGTTGTCTGGAAGAAATCGCTTTATAGCGATAAGACCGCCAAATTGTAACTGTGTAATGTACTTGTTTTTTATGTTTTGTGTTTAATGTAAACTGTTACAATAAAAGTATTATCTATCTATCTATCTATCTTTAAAAAAAAAGTTTAAATAAAACTAAACCTAGAAAAAGCGAACGAAAACGCTACTAACAATAGGTACATAATTAATAACATAACAACCTAAGGCACGTCAGACCGATCAACAATTGACAAAAATTTGCGAAAACTTTGAAAGTGGATATCCAGTTCAGGGTTCCTCTCTCGGGTTTGATTCCCACCTGAGGTACTACACTCTTTGCAACGTTTCAACATCTCAAAGTATATTTGAGCGTTGGTAACGCAGAAAAATAACAAATATTACGAATCACGCCTTGTTGTTTGAGGCATGCATACAATTTCTTTGCGTTGTCGGCGCGTGCTGACACAATTTATGTTTTCCAATTGTGGAATCCTTGGTATTGTTAAACAGGACGGTCCGCGCGAAGAAATGTTGTTTCTTTAGCGAAGTGTGCGAGTTGACACGCGCTGTGTTTACATAACATTTGCTCTGAAAAGTGTTGTGAATACGCCTTCTCTGTAGTCTTATTGAAAACACATTTGTGCGCTAATTATTTCTTAGACTTGGATAAGAAAGGACACGTTTGCAGAGTTTTAAATGCCTGGGCTGCTTAAAAGGTATGTCGTAAATAATCTGAATATTGTTTTATATTTTTGAAAACATGATTTTTTTTAAATGAAAAAAAGAATATATTACCTACAACAACTAAAAAGATAAAGGTCAATAAAGTTGAAGAGTTTAGTAATGCAAATTAAAAAAATAACAAAACAAGTAAGGTGTAAGAAGCTAATACGTTCGAAGTCAATACTAATAATAGTAGGTACGCTATTGCTATGCTATTGAAATTAAAACTAGCTAGCTATTGAAATTAGAACTTTAATAGCAGGTCCTTAAATGTCAATGTCAAACATGACAGGTGACAGTTTGGCTGCGTTCAGTTCAGTGTACAGTCTGTCTCGCCAGCTTTTATTTGTTTATGGCATATACGTCTGTGGTTTATGGTGATTTATTATTATTATTATTTTTATTTTATTTAGGTTTATCAGTTGAACGCACAGACTATACGTCTGTGGTTGAACGATGTTTTTTTATTTTGTATATTTGTTTTTTATTTTTTGTTCTTTGTATAGATAGATAGTGTTTAGTATGTGCATTTTTAATTTATGTACATTTATAAGCATTCAAGATTTTTACAATATTCAGATATCCTTATTTATAACATTTTCTTATTTATTCATTTATGTAATCTTATTGAAATTAGAAACGTCACCTCGTACAGGCCCTGCCAGAATACCAGCGCCGTTGCGATATGACTTTGTCACACCGTAGCGGCATATGCTGAGGTAGGGTCCTGATTGGCTCGTCACACTGTTGTTTTCTGTTAGTAGCATGTACCCTTATGTATTTCACGTCTTTTTTTTTTTTTTTCTTATTATTCTATATTTTATTTTATTGTGACAGTCAATAAATGTTTTTTCGGTTTAGGCGCAGAATGTCCAATTCGCAAAATGTCCAGCGGTCGCAAAAAGTTCAAGTCGTCATTATTTATTTAATTTGTCCGGCACAATAAAACGGTATCCACGAGTTATTTTTATTGTGCCGGACAAATTAAATAAATAATGACGACTTGAACTTTTTGCGACCGCTGGACATTTTGCGAATTGGACATTCTGCGCCTAAACGGTTTTTTCTTTCTTTCTTTCTTTCTTTCCTTATAAAAAGTTTGACCTGAAATCTCCGCATCCGAATTTACCTACCCTTACCCTTTGAGGTAAGTAATTGGTTTTTGGGGACATTAAAAGACTTTATACATGGTGATCAATCTAAGTGGGTCAGTTAGAAGAACTCAAAACTAAAAGTGATGGGGAAATCTGTTTTTAGGAAACAAGACGTGGTTTTAGATTTAATAAAAATTGCATTAATTTTTGTTTATTTTCATACATACCCGCGAATCGACCCGGTTAAAACTCTGTAAGTAATCGAATGTCGTACACGTTATTATACTTAGTTGAGCCAGTGAGGATATGGACCAAATTTTGCTAAGAAATCTTGTGTAGGTAGGTAGACATTAGACAGAAATTATCATTTTTCAACATAATTGGGTGGGTACACTGGGTACAGACGGCCCCATCATATGGCTCGCGAGATCATCAGGCAATCTCGCGGGTCATCACGCCACTTGATTATATTATATAGGGTTATGTTAAAGATGAGTTTATTAATCAAATTACGCCATTTTAATTAATTATCTTATTTTGGGATTTTTTTAATTATTATTTTTTTAAATTATTTCAACAAGATTACATTAAAAATGTGTTCCTTTCTTTGTGACTTATTATGGTACACCTTCAACAATAACAACAATAAACTTGTAGAATTAATAACATTGTTTACAGTGATATTGACCGAGTTCGATTCCTGGGAAGAGGAGATAAGATTTAAAAAAAAATTGAATTGAAAATTAAGTTATTATTATAAAATCTAAAATCGACGCCATGGTTCCTATGAACAGATTTCCATATCTCTTATAGTTTTTGATTTCTCCCTACTGACCCATTTGAATTGATCATCATTACCTAATATAAAGTAAAGTCGCCGTTTTCCTCTGTCTGTTCCTTTCTACCTTTATCCTAAACCACGCAATGGATTTTATTGCGGTTTTTACTAAAAGATAGAGCGTTAACTGAGGATGGTTTTTGTTTATATTTTGTAAATACCTACATTTTTTAAATGGCTGAATTACGATGGTCTTTCTAAAGCGTGGACGAAGGCGCGGACGGGCCTCTAGTTCTGTAATTTATTTATTTATTTATTGTAATAAAAATCAATTGCCACGATTGTTTTTCGCGTATCATTTCAGAATGACTACACCTATTTTTTTTTGAAATTTGTCACGCGGTACGGCCTGTTCACGCGGACGAAATCGAGGGCAGGCCGCTACTAAGTTTGAAAAAAAGAGAGGTACAACAAACCATTTGCCAAAAGACATTATTTAATATAACAATAAGCAAATAATGCTTGTTAGCTTATACTAAAACCCAACAAATGAACTCGAGAGCAATGAATCCGGGTCACTGAAACCTATTAAAGAAACCTATAAATTTCGACAACTAAAAATGCTACCTTAATGAAGTAAACTACGTTTATTAGATAATTATATCTCCTTCAATGAAGGTATTAAAACTTCTTAGTTATGGTAAAGTAATATATGTCATAAAAAATCCAATTTGAAAAAGGGAGACTTTAAGGAACTTGGTATTAGTATTAGTATTACCAAGTTCCTTAAAATCTCCCTTTTTCAAATTGGATTTTTTATGACATATATAACTTTACCATAACTAAGAAGTTTTAATACCTAAGGAGATATAATCTTGGTATACGGCATGCCAAACCGCGTTAACGCAGTAATGGAAGCACAAGGAGACCATACGAAGTATCAAAATTCAAGAAAATCGTAAAGTTGTTCAAATATGTCGTTTCTTATTTTTGTTTTAAGGCGAGTTCAGCAGTTTTTTTTCTATACGTATTTTTTTGTAAATAAAATGTAGTGACATATAATTTTTTTAATTTTCATTTAAGGAGTATTTAATTGTCTATTAAACACAATTTATTTCATTAACCTAGCATTCTTAGTTTCCGAGATTTATAGGTTTCTTTAAGTAACCCGGATTCATTGCTCTTCTCGAGTGTATTTTCGCCTGTTTCAATTTCACTCGTTATTTTGTTTAAACAGATATATTATTTTTTAGATTTAAATGGCTGACATAAGTAAGAACATTTTTGAGATACTTACCCACAGAAAGAAAAATAAAACTTTGGAGCATGTTTTTACAAAAGCTGATGAAGTTACAGATGTAATGTAAGTATAAAAAAATAGAGTTTTAATGGAAATGTTTTATTTCTAAACTACTATGTGCTAAAGTTAAAAGTGTCTATATTATTAGAGAGGCCCATTATAAGATCACTACGTTTATGAAAAGAAATCCGGCCCAAGCTCTAACAGTTTAGAAGTTACGCATGATTTTCCGGGCCATCATCATCATCATCACCATCATCAGCATATAAACTTCCCACTTCTAGGTACAGGCCTTCCCATATAGACAACAGCACATGCATGGGAAGATTTCGCCATACTCACCACGCTGGCCGAATGCGGGTCGGTTGGCTTTACATTATATTTATTAAAAAAAATCACAGATCTCGTGCTCTACACGACTTGAAAGGGCATTGAAAATGAACCTAGCTATTATAGATTCAAAATTTGTTTATACTATCCTAAAGCCCTTAATTTTCCGCGTCTATTAAGTCCTAATAGATCTTCGTATAAAACATAGATTTTTTTATTTTTCAAAGAAATAATCGACTTTTCCAAAATTTGTTTATAAGTACTATCCTAAAGCCCTTAATTTTCCGCGTCTATTAAGTCCTACCTAATAGATCTTCGTATCTCAAAGCTGCGAAGTTCCACAGGGCTATGACGCCCGAGTAATACCGCACGGCGACGCTCCACGCGCCGCTAAGGGGGAGCATACCGCCCCCCCCCCTATCACTCCCACAAAAAAAGTATAAAACATAAAATGTTCCCCGTCTCAATATCTCTAGGCGTCTCTCTCAGTTTTTCGATTTTCGACCTCTTTCACGAGACATCGAAGATATTCCAAGGGAAGGTGTTAAAAAATCAAGGTTTTTTTTTTTGTTTTTTTCAATTTTCGGAAAAAAAATTCATCTTTTTGTAAAAAATTTTTTCACCATCTGAAAGCCATTCTAATTTTGCGTCTTTTGAGCCCTTATACGTTCCCATGGCCCTAAACCACAATATACCACAGGGCAAACACACTTTCAGCGAAAATGGGGCCCTACCGGAGCGATCGAAAAAACATTTTCAATGTTAAAAAAACAAAACTTAGCTTAGCACACAACCACGAAAAACACTACATACATACAAAAACGAATATATCTATTAAAATGTTTTATTTCTAAACTACTATGTGCTAAAGTTAAAAGTGTCTATATTATTAGAGAGGCCCATTATAAGCTCACTACATTTATGAAAAGAAATCCGGCCCTAGCTCTAACAGTTTATAAGTTACGCATGATTTTCCGGGCCATAATCATCATCATCACCATCATCAGCATATAAACATCCACTTCTAGGTACAGGCCTTCCCATATAGACAACAGCACATGCATGGGAAGATTTCGCCATACTCACCACGCTGGCTGAATGCGGGTCGGTTGGCTTTACATTATATTTATTAAAAAAAAAACAAAACTTAGCTTAGCACACAACCACGAAAAACACTACATACATATATATATACATATTTACATACAAAAACGAATATATCTATTAAGGGTAAGTTAGAGAGGCAATGAGGACCGCAAGCAGTCCTATGTCGTCCACTTTTCACCAAATAGCGACTGCATAAATGTGCTCAGCGTGACAGGTGGTGAGCCCATCGCCGCTCTATGCGGTTGGATGTATGTGCCGTCTTTAGTCCGTTATGGCTGATTTACACGTATTAAGTAGTTTAGTAGTTAACTAATTTTTAACTAAATTTTAAGTGACTTAAATTTAAGTAAGTGTCCATACGTATTTAAGTAGTTAAGCTCTTTAGTTCACTCAAGATGGACGATCAACAACGTAATGAAGTCGTAAATTCTGTGCATAAATAATGGCTTCGTGTGGTCAGCACATTTAGGCAGTGTCAAGTAAGATATTAAAGTGAAACATTTTTTTGCATAAACTAGATGATAATGAAAATGAGTGATAATTAACCAAACCCAAAACCCTTCAGATTCATTAAAGCTGACTTTATTGAGATTTCACACGGACTTCTTGAGAGAATTTGAAAAGGGACTTTGCACTGTTTTGTTTTATTTGCCAACACTCATGCACATTTACGAACACATAACAGTAAATAATCCACCATTATTGCATATTATCTAATATTCGACAAAACATAAATTAAAGAAAATAAAACAAAACTGCAGACATGACGCTTCACTTTCCCGCCAAGAAGTCCAAAATATAACGCATTTATCTAAATTGTGCCTGTCCAAACGTGTCAACTGAAAAGCCCTGCCCACCAACTTAACCGAAAAATAGACAGAATTCTAATTTAGCTCTTTAGTTGTTAACTAAATTTTAACTTGCAACTTGCTACTAAATTCTGTGTTTACATGCACTTAATCACTTTAAATTTATTTAAAATTTAGTTAACTACTAAATTACTTAATACGTATATAACCTTAACCTTACCTAACCATATTCCTTTCTTAAAGGTCGGCAACGCATCTGCGACTCCTCTGGTTTTGCGGGTGTCCATGGGCGGCGGTGATTGCTTTCCATCAGGTGACCCTCCTGCTCGTTTGCCTCCTTCTCATAAAAAAAAAAAAAATACGTGTAAATCGGGCATTAGTCGCCTTTTACGACACCCAAGGGAAGAGAGGGGGTGGTAGTATTCTTTCACCGCTACGCGACACGGTTAAAAAAACTAAAACAACTAGTATTTAACAATTAAACACCAATGATCATTACGCAGCTTAGAGGTGTTAGATACCTATTAACACTGTACTCGTACAACTAATTACCGGTGAATGTATCAATGCCAGAGTTACATCAAGGTGATTCACGTCGAGAATCGAGAAGTTGTGCGCTCTAAAAATATACAATAAAATCGTTGTCATACGATGGTGCTCAGCATCTAGTTCGAGGACCTCTGCCTAGAAGGTATCTAGGCAACAAAGAAATACTCACTTGGATTATAATAGCCGTCTTGACCTACAAAGGCTACAAACCTATCTGTGAAAATGTTGCCCGGCTGCAATATTTTCACTCTAGTCTTTCTAAATATACCTACCTATAGATGTAATAAAAAGTGCAATGGATTTGTGAATGAAACTGAATGAACGATAAGCAAAACTGCGTGTTAGTTTCCTTAATATCGATTTATGGTTTTAAATGACCTTTTAGGTAACATTTAGGGTATAAATATACGTAGTAGCTTCAAAGACTGTTAATTATCTTTACTAATAGAAATCAATTTCCAAAATGTTTGTTCGCGCATCACTCCAGAAGTTATCCACAAGGTTTATGTGAAATATTTTTTTTGGAAAAAAGACTGTTAATTATCTTTACTAATAGAAATCAATTTCCAAAATGTTTGTTCGCGCATCACTCCAGAAGTTATCCACAAGGTTTATGTGAAATAAAATTTTTGAAAAAAAGACTGTTAATTATCTTTACTAATAGAAATCAATTTCCAAAATGTTTGTTCGCGCATCACTTCAGAAGTTATCCACAAGGTTTATGTGAAATAATTTTTTTGGAAATTTGTCAATTTGTCTACAATAAAAATTAAGAAAGTAATGATTTTTATGGGTTTTGAACAAAGGGAGGGCCCCTTTTGTAAAAATGCTTTACTTGTATCAAATCCTCACACACCTAGGATTAGGAAATCTTATTATCTTAAGTAAAGTTTTAAACACTGAAAAAAGACGACAACCTCAGGCGGGAATACAACGCTAAAATATAAAACATTATTCTTATTATCATTATTGTTATGGCGGCAGACTTCTGAGATCGAAGCCATAGCTAGGCAGCCTTAGAACAAGCCCTAACAGCACTACTAACCTATGTACCCTCAATGGGAGTTGAACCAAAGACCTCGTACTCTCAGACCAATGGTTTGTGACAAGACCACAGCGTTGGTGAAAATATGTAGCTAATTATTGTATGAGGTACTGCAAGTTAGGTAATTGCAAATAATAACAAAATTTCTTTATCAACACTTTTATTGTTCCATTGATGATTCAAAACATTCAAAGTAAATATTTGGTATTTTTGTTTTTAAATATTCATACACCGATATATCCATAAAACATTAAAATTTCATAAAATCTGCTACTTGTAACATTTAGGTATACATATTATTGAAACATCCAAATAAAATACTGATCGAACATTTAACACATTAATATTCTATATCACTACGTAGCTACTGACTCGGGGAACACAACAGCTATCTTGGAACAAAGTCGGTTAATTAGAAAGTAGATTTGCCAAGGTCACAAGAAAAAAAATCCCTGCTGGTCACGCGACTATACCCTGTATTCGTCTCACAACAATATCCGTTTCATTCACATACCTAAATAAAATATAATACTTATAGTAAGGTAAATAGTTATAAAATAGGATCAAAAATATAATTCTTCAAAATATCATAGAGATTCTTAAATAGATACTAACATATTGTTCTACAGCAGAAATGTTCAAAATCAGACTCATAAGTTTTATCAGGAATGTGCATAGCTTACAGCTAAGGGTTCTACGAGTGTTTAACACTACACCACACTAGGGTTAGGGGCACTAACGTTCATTTCTTATTCTAGAACAACAGAATACAGACATTTAGTACATCAAACACTGAAGATTTTAATAAAGATACCGAGCCACATTCGAGAAACGTTTTTCTGAGCTGACTTGATGAATATTGTGCCACCATTTAAAACTAATTATTCATACTTAATATTAATTACACTTAATGTACTAGAGCAAAAACACGAAATATAATGGCAAGAGATTAAAACCGCCTGGCATCCTCAATATTGATACCCACACATTTGTAAACAATGATAAATTTAAGTTACATAAGTTTAACGTCAGCATTTTAATACTTAATAAAGAGCATAATAATATCTCGCTTGTATTCAAGAGATTAGGGCACAAATAACCTCTATCAATAATTAAAAAGAGCAACAAAAACAACGCCCCTAAAACAAAAGATAGTCGCCGAAGAGTCGTAGGCGTTTAGATCTCATAGTTGCGGAACTTCGAGATGACTTCGGATGGTGGTTCCTGGTTGCCGCCACCCCAACGTCCCCAGAGAGCAGCGCCGCCCTCGGAGGCACGGCGGGCGGCGGAGTTGGTCGGGCCGAGGCTGGAAGGGCCGGAGGCCTTGCCCTGCTCGCCCTCCAGCATGCGGTCCTTGGTGTTGGGCTTGGTCCAGTGCATGGACTGCTGCACGTGGTCCTTCATGCCGAGCCACTGTTTGTAGCCCATGGAGATGCCGCTCTGCCTCCACTTGTCGTAGAGAGCCCGCTTGGATGGATCGCACAGAGTCTCCTTTGCCTCCTGTCAACAAAATGCAAAGAAGTTAAATGTTTATTAATTTTTAGTTAGCTCGTTTTCTTGTAGTCCTGGTGGCTGGACAGCTGGGACTGAATTTAAGGTAAAGTTGAGGTGGATTGTTGTTGTTTTAGTTAAATATTTTTTTGTAAATTTTTACCTAATAATAAGGCAAGGATCAATTGAATTGAGTTTCTTTGTATTCCTTTTTTTTTTGATAAATACCTTCAGTTTTTGAAACTTGGCTTCAGCTTCTTTGTCCCCATCATTCTTATCAGGGTGGTGCTGCAGAGCGAGAAGCTTGTACTCGGCTGTGATTTGCTCAACCTGGAATTCGAAAGCAACAGTACGTCAAACATAACGGTATTTCCCCAAAACACAAAACAAACATTTACCTCAACAAACTATGACGCACGTTAATGAGCATGGGATTTTCCTCAATGGTAAGTATTCGTAAATGCACCTAGTTATGAATGGCAAACGCAATAATAATGTTGCTTTAATAAAGTCTGAGGACTGGAATATAAACTAGGTCAGATCCAAGGGCCTCTAAAATAATAAGGTCACTGAGCAATGTAATCAATACAGTTTATAAAAATCACTTTTCAGTTGAGGTTTGTACACAGTATCAAAGGGTTAAAAATAAAAATTAATACTTACAGATGAGTTCTCATCACACCCAAGCAGTGCGTAGAAATCGTCGTCCGGATTTTTCTGATAATTTAGTATTTCATCCACTCCAGTCATTGTCACGACCCTCCCGTGCGAAACCCCAATAGATACTAACAGTACATGTGCGTGTGTGTGTGTTTGTGTTGCATTCTAGTTCATTCATGCTACGAAAGAGTCATTCGTTCACGCTGTCAGTGTTACAAGCTTCAAATTTAAACTACTAAAGTACAATTATTGTTAAAAATGAAGATAATGTAGAGTCGTATGTTTTAGTGTTTTATTTTATTATAACATTTCAAATAGGTAAAATAAATAGAAGGTTAAATAGTAAGTTTAAATTTGAAATATTTTACTAGATGTGTGAAATATCCTGTAATAAAAAACATTGTTTTAACTTAAAAACTAAGACTGCCCTTGTTAAATTTAGTTTCAGGTTCATACTTTTGTACATACGAGTTGTATATACGAGTACGTTGTAGTAAAGTCAGTTTTTGTCGTCAGTCGTGTAGAAATTCGACATATTTCATTCTCTTCTCGGTAGCTTTTAATGAATGAACGGCTTGGCGCTCCAAGGGAAAATCAATACAAAGCTCCGGGCTCCAGCAAATCAGATCTCGCGACTGTGCTAAACGTAGCGTAGGGTGCAAATCGTATTATGTATAAGCGGCTCTTAGTGTGCACCTAGGTTAGTTAGCTCGCTGTTAGTAATGGGAGAATTTATAACATCTACGTATCCAATATTGCTTTGCTCCTAGTCCAACGTATGAATAATATCTAAACAATATTTGGTTTGCTCGATTAAAGTTTTATTAAATATATTTTTTGTAGTTTTGGATGTATGAAGGAACACGTATGCTTAGGTCTAGTAGATAAAATTGGAAATTTAGGAGAGTTATTTGTACTTAATAGAGAAAATAATGATGATATCAACAGTCGATTAAAACACTTTTCAATCATATGATTTTTTTATAATATCTCAAAAAGGCATAGAACCTTTTATTAATTGCCTTAGAATATCATTTGTTATGTTATGCGGTTAGGCCCTAATAATTTAGAGATGTTGTCAATATTTTGTCATTAATTTCAGTTAGAAAAATAAACACCTAAACCCAATTTTTATACTTTTGTTTCCGTCCCCTGGGAATCAAATGATGAACCCGAACCTTGTCAGTAATCTTAGATCTAAACCCCAGGAAATTTAATTTTATCACTGCTGCTTATAAAATAAGCTCTTAGTTCTCTCTCTAACCTCAAATTTTTGTTTTTTTACCTCGTTATGGCGACATGATACCAAATAAAAAAATAACTTGAAAGGTCTTTGTGTAAACTAAGGAGTTATTTTAATCAAACGTGACTGAAGGGTTCTATGTCTGACATAAAATCTTTATAATTAGATTTGTGTTCGTCTTCGTGTGCGTCAAACTTTACGGTTTCTTTTTGATAGTTTTAAAATAAGTAGTTATGTTTTATAAATAGTTGGAGAGTAGAAGGACAAAAAAAGGAACTCTATTAACGTTCACTATTATTTGAAAGTATTGTTTATTTTAATTATATTAAAATCTCATTTAAAGAATGTGCATTCTTGGTTACGACATTTATATAGGATACATTTATACATTTATTTATATTATTTACATTTTTATACATTTTATATCATCAATCAAACTTTTTAATCTATTTAGCCACAAGGTCGAAATGTGTTATAATAAATAACTCCATGTTGTTTTGGGGTAGAGCTCGTTTACACATAACACATGAACCGATTATAATATAGGTTCATGCCCACACATGTTTAGGGTAGTTGTTTCGACCACCCAGCTATCCAAGTACAGTCAGCATCAAAATCATCAAAGCTAGCTTCAAATCTAAGCTTTAACACGGAGGTAAAAGTACCTTAGCATTTGCAAAACTAACCTTATGATGTAATAAAGTATGGTATTTGTAATTGACAAGTTTGTTTAAAAATACGAGTAAAGCCAAATTCGCTGACTTAAAAAAACTAACTTACTAAGTAAGTTTTGGCGGCAAACTTAGATTACGATCGAGGTGGCTATTGCTAGGTGAATTTTGAACGAGCACTAACATTACCACCAGCCATAATTCGTGGTCGTGGGTTCAACTCCCATTGAGGATACCAGTGGGAGTTGAATCCACGACCTCGGAGTCCAGATCATTGATCTGAAACTCCGAGGACGTGGAATCTTCTTCTTCTTTTTAGTTAATTGTTAAACTCTACATTGTGACAAAATAAATTGCCCTCTATTATAGTTGTCTGCCCAGTAGGTTGCCACGTCAAAGGTATTGTTTGTGGTCTTAAAAAGATCGTGTAGAGACAAAAGTGACAATTTTTTACTGATGACTGCCCGTAGCTTTTACAGCTTTTTGCAAACCTGGAATAAAGCCACAATTAACTAGCAAAAACGCTACGATTTCATTTTGTATCAATACTCAACATAAAAACAATGTCACTGCTTAACAAATCAGCTCTGAAGCAAACGCGAAGGCTGACGACATTGCATATTCCGTGCATGCTCTAGACATTGGCGTCCCAACACGCTTTTGCATCAAAAATAGCTCAGAAAACGCGATGAACGCAAGTTCACAAGACTTGCCGGCCTCTCCGGTCGTGTGGCTGCGCGGTTCAGAACAACGCGGTTTTTTTTAAAAGTATACCTAATGTGGACCATGTTTTCGTGTGGAGGTCGAATGTGACAGTCAATGAACTAGACGCCGTCGCATCCACCATCTTTGGCAGCGGAAGTAGCAACGGATGCCGTCCGATGGGTGAGCGCCCCGCATATGAATGCTAACAGCGATGCTCCTACAGACATTTCCTATTCGAACTGTGTCCCGCCGAAAGTTTGTCAACCTCTTTTTTTTGAAAATATTTAAAAATCTTCCTTTTTGTTTTGTTTTTTTTTCTGTCTTGCATCGCTTCTTTTGTCGTCCCCGTCTCCTGTCGTTGCTCATTAAAGTGTGTGAGATAAAAAAAACTTTTCCGTGATAGCGGCGGCATCGGCATCTGTCAATTTGTCTTTCGTTGTTCACATTCTGATATCGTGCTGACACCTCAATTAGTGCAACGCAATTATCATTGTCTCGGATCTTACTGTTAATAATAACTCATATGGTGTCCAAATTATGAGGTTGGACGAATCAAATTGTCTTCACTATAGGGATATTGTTTTAGATGTTCCCGAATCAAACATAAAGAGTTGTGGATTATCGTGTTTGACTCTATTTTTATCACGCTTTTATAACTACTTCAAAGGTGAGTAACGTTTGCGTGGGTTATTGGGCTTGGAAATCAAAATATATTTTATCTACTTGGATTACGTTCTATTTTTATTGTAATAAGATAAAGAATTTCCAAACAAGGGGTAATTGTAAATACTGCCGTATAGGTACCATGCGTCGCTGTATGTGTTTCTCATATGTTGAGATTTATAGTAAGCATAGATTAACTAATTTTTATTGGTTTCATTCCCATTATAAAACTGTGAATCTACCTAAAATAAATAAATATAACAGATATAACCAGCAAGCGATAATATACATATTTTTTATTATTATTATGTGGTTTTCCTTTCCCTCAGCGTCAAGCTGGTTTATTTAATATTATTGTTATTATTATTAGCCCTCACTCTCCCACTGCAGTGCTGGTCAAAGTTTTCCTTCCATTTATGACACTGATTGTGGTCCTGATCTGTTAGTCATATCCAAATTTATAATAATAAAATATTTATAATAATAATAATAATAATAAAATATTTATAATAATAATAATAAATTTATAATAATAAAATATTTTCCTTTCTGATTCTTTGTCATTTGATGAATTATTTTTTTAATCGATTTTATTTTTATCTACTGGAATGTTTTAGTTTTTAACTTTATCACATTATCTAAAAATGTTGACTTAAGTAAAACTCACTGCCTGTGTATAACTAGCAAAAATAATAAGCCAGCGTAAGTTTTAAACACGGTATAACTTAGTATACGTTTAGGAATAACTGTAGGGCTCCCTATTAGAGGAAACTGGTTGTCAGCGTCGTAGTATGCGGATATTCGAAGGGCTATTTTTATTTTAGGATCGGATGTAGACAGTTAAATCTCGAGACTATGTCAACTATTTTGAGACAACATCGGACAAAAAAATTCAAAAAGCATTTATCATGCGATTTCAGTAATTCTAAGATGGTAAATTATCTTTTTTTATAATATGGAAAATGCTAGACGCATACCCGCACGTATCGAGTGACCCGCGGGCTGTGATAACTTCTTCCTGTTCCTTTTTTCTATGATGCATGTCGATTATCTAAAGTTTGTTAATACACTCGTCTCTAACTTCGACCGACTTACGTTCCTCTCAAGAGTGACTTTTGTGATGATTGTATAGTCAGATTTAGAGAATGCAGATTCGACAACTCACTGCGGATTCAGGATCTAGTTTTGGATCGAGCCTTTACAGAATCGCACTGCTGCGAGAGCTACCCTACCTACCTCTCTAGGGCGCGAAATACACAGAAACGATGTAAGATTCGGATGCGATGCGGATGTGGATCGGATTCGTTGTCCCTTCAAATCTTGTTCGTACAAAATGTATGTAAGAGATGCCTCGTAAATTACACAGAAAGGATGCGGCGCGGATCCGCCGAAATACGTCCGAATCTTACATCGCTTCTGTGTATTTCACGCCTAAGACTAGGTTATGTTGATTTACCGACAAATATCACACTATTTTAC
This sequence comes from Scoparia ambigualis, assembly GCA_963921215.1. NCBI lineage: Eukaryota > Metazoa > Arthropoda > Insecta > Lepidoptera > Crambidae > Scoparia > Scoparia ambigualis. The sequence goes on along the minus strand of OY992502.1, from coordinate 22,861,665 downwards.
TTTATATAAATGTACATTATATTTCTACTATCCCAGCACTATAAATACATTGTTTTTCCATTTAATTTACACATAGGTTACTTAACTAAAATTTCTCACTAGGCTTAACCTGTCATGTATGAAAATCTTGACAAGAGAATTATCCATCTAAGGATTAAGCGGTACGGTACCTACGATTGTTATAATATTAATTGTGGAGCAAAGAAAAAACAGCTATGCGATTCTCTAAGCGACACATAGACGCTGCGCGCATGGCTGTGATCAACGATGTTATAGCCGTCACATCGGTCGCTGCCGTCACGGCTGTGGTCAAAGTTGAGGCTGTTTTACTGGAATACCGATTTTATACTTACCTACAATAAATGTTAAAGTAGTGATTCCCTATCACGCCGCTTACAGCAGTGCGGAGCTAGTGTCAAACAGCGTTGTAAATGATTTAGCAGAATACCAATAGTAAATTCACCGCTGTTGCAGTCGCTGCTACCAAGGCTTAAACGATGTTTGCGCTTAGAGAATCGCACTACAGATCTATGTCTATGTCTCTATCTATATCTCTGTCACAGATATAATGGCTCGTCTTAGGAAATAGCTGAGTTGTCCTTACGCCAACCCGTAGACCTTTACCGATTATTACGTCTTCTTCTTTTCGAGACAGCGACAGTAAAATTCTATCTTATCAGAAAGCGGCTACGTCAGCAGGCCTCTTGTTGGCCTTGACCAAATCTTCCATGGTGCATGAAGTAGGGCATAAAAGACAGGTGAGCAGTTCATCACTTGTATCGACTGAGGGGAGACTTCACACTCGCATTTATTTGTGCCAGTAAGAACACTCCGTTTCAAAGATTCTGTTTACAGCAACCGACTTGAGACCCAATTGTCACCTGTTAAAGCGGTATACTTTAATGAGTTAATGGTAAGGCCCGGGCCCACGGGCATACGGTTCAGAGTTTTTGAATTTGAGTTGACTTCGTGTGGGAATTCTTCGTGTGGCAGGACTTCAGGTTCTGAGATCGGTAGATATAGCAAAGCAAGCACCGAGTACACCACGTGTACTGTCCATAAAAGACTAAACCAGCCCTGGGACACTTATAAGCTGATGGTTAGACAAAACGACGGGTCATAGATTCCCAATTAACCCGTTTGAACGTCATTACTTTAATGGTGTTGTTTTACATTGGCCCGTTAATTAATGTGTAGATCGTATGCACATACTATGGAGATCGGACAGTTATACGCGCCAAATGCTACCTTTATGTGACGGTACTCTCATCAAACATGGCGACTATTAAATGTTTATTATGCATTGTTGTTAACAGAGCCATTAACTATTGACTTAAGTAATAGAAAACTTCAATAAATTTTTTATTGGCTTTGGATTTTTATACGATTAGAAAGCAAAGAGATTAAGTTTAGAATATAAATTTTTAGTTTGTGATTTCAGTCTGTTCGTATATAATTGAAGCGTTTTAAAAAGATGCTACCTAGCTATAACTGCCTCTACAGTCTAAAGACTAGAGGTGCTAGATCGAATCCTAACGGCATGTGGCCATGTTCTATTGTGTAATTTTATTATGTAAGTCAGCCTTGATAGCCATTACCTCCACCTTAACTAAGTTTATCAAGGATAGAAAGGATACACTAGAATGTTTCCAAGCCAAGCCAAAGAACACCACACCACAGATAGCCAAGGAACGGTGAAAACAAAAATATAATGATTCGTGATTCAGAAAAAAAGACAGCGCCCTATTGCCAGAATTATTAACAATTCTAACTTAATGACGGTTGTACACTTCGATCACTAACACCAACAGTTGTATCAGAACCCAGAATATTGTACTTTAAGATACTATCTGAAGCCCGAGCCATAATTTTAGTAGGCTTATAATTTATTAGCACTTTTGAATACCTAGTCCCCAAATCGACAAATGACTGAAATCCTATTTAGTACTTTAGTATGTAGTTAGGGTTGCCACCTTTTTTTAAGGACAAATAAAGTATTTTTTCATTTTGTTAGAATAAAAATAAAGTATATAGCAAAAAAAAGAGTATTTATTTGTCTTTATACACGTATTTTTTCTTTCTCTTTGCGACATTTAACAAATATTTGTCTTTTACGTAAATAGTATAACATAGGTAAATAGAGTATTTTAACGTACTTTATTGGTGTCGTAGATTATAAAGTACGCCTACATGAAAAAGAGGACAATACTCTATTATAGAGTACGGGTGGCAACCCTATATGTAGTACCTAGTACCTCCCTACCTCCTAAAGAGCAATTATTAAACATAAAAGTACTTGATTGGCTATTTGCCACATATTATATTAGTACTTATATTTCGAAGTTGGCCTAAATCTTGCGAGGATGCAAGGTATCTGTTGGTACTTCGCATATTTACTGAATCGGTCGAAAACCCTCTTCCTCACATGAAATTGAACAGAGGATTTAGTTGAATTTTGTTGATCGATATCTGGATACCTTCAGTCGCACCAGACACAGGAACAGAGTGTTATGATTACACGCATTTATATCATGTGGTTGGTTAAGTGTTATAAGAGAAAGGAGTAGCGACCTGTTATGTTTGTGTAGAATAATTATTTAATGAAAGATATATTATCACGCACGACTATAATTGCCGAAGGGTTAGTCAGAGACTAGGCAATGAGGACCGCAAAAGCAGTCCTCTGCCATAGTCCACTTTTCACCAAATAGCGACAGCACATGTGCTCAGCGTGACAGGTAGTGAGCCCATTGCTGCTCTATGCTGTTGGATTTATGTGCAGTCTTTAGTCCGTTAGTCGCCTTGTACGACACCCAAGGGAAGAGAGGGGGTGGTAGTCTTTCACCGCTATGCGACAGGGTTACTCAATTTATGAAAGAAATTCAAGAAATAAAAATTAATCAATAATGTGATACCAGCCTCTTTTAACAGTCTCTTTAGTCTAATGGCGAAGCTTACACCCATGAGCCCGGATTCGATTCCCGGCAGGGTGTTCATCTTTGTGTACTTTGTTGGCTTGTTAAGTCCGCCTGGCTAGCTACCACCATCTTATCTAAAGCCTGGCGCCATAGCAACAATGTGAAAAGTATTGTAGTGTTCCGACAATTATGATAAGATAGGTAGCCAGTTCCTCAGAGATTAAATATTCCGGGTAAAGCGCGCTTAAACGTGTATCCTTATCGTCACTTACCATCAGGTGAGATGAAGGCCTTACCTTAGATGCTTACCCAAGGTATATAAAAAAAACAGTGGAGGCGAAAACCCCACCACTATTTGGGACCAAAGCTTTAGAAAGAGGAGTCTCAGTCGACTAAAGCAAAATGCGCTTCACTTTTTTAAAGAGAGAACAAGACAAATTCTCATCATCATCAGCGTTTTATAAACGTCCCGCTGCAGGGCACGGGTTTTCCCACATAAACAACAACTTAGGGAGAGTTTCGGACATTATACCCACTGAAGTGTATTAAAATCACAACCGCACACTTTCATTGTCTTTTCAACAGGACTTATTAAAAAAAAACCACTTTTATCATCGGGGTGTCACTACGCAGTTTAGGTACGTTCGGCCGGCGCGCCTCCCAGGCAGGCTTGTGCCATACGCTGCCGTTAAAGGCTCGGCTCGCACGGTCCACGTCGCGCCTAATCGTAAACGTTCTTAAATATATCCATGAGTGGAAACCATACGCTAGCGCGCGCATCAGAGGGCCTACTCTCTTTCTCCGAAACGAAATTTGGGCCCATTTTCGTTTGCTATTTACAGTGGTTTCCATCCCTTTTGAAATTTCTTTCATACATAGGTTTGGCATTTCGATTATTAATTTTTAGAAAATTGTTTGATATTTCAAAAATGATGAATAGCGCTATAAATAGCAAACGAAAATTTCGTTTCGGAGAAAGAGAGTAAGCACTCTGACGTCAAATCGATATCGAGTCAGCGTTGCTTAACGGAATATGAACGCTCAGGTCACATGATAAGTTTTAGTTTCGCATGAAAGTCGTTAGAGAGTGAACCTTCTGTACGGTGGTACCTACTATTATTTATTCTGTGCTTTTATCTATAATAAAAAAAAACCATCTGCTCAGAGCTGCCGACGGGCAGCACTGGCAGGGTCGCCATGCAAAGGCGGAAGGTTCGCGCAACGAATAAAAAATGATTGCAGTTATAATAATGCCTTTTATTAATGTAATAAGTGGCTTAGGTATAATATTGGGTAGAGATGCATGAGTGTAACTATATGGCGTACACACACTACACCACCACGCTGACTCAATGCGAATTTATAGACAAATGACTCTGATTTTTCTGACTGAGTGAATAGTGAGTGTTTTTTATAACACTAGCAGACCGCCGGCGACTTCGTTCGCGTGGACCCCGTACCCCGTGACAAATTTTCATAATGACTCCCCTCCCAAGAACACTTATTGTGACGTAACTGAAATAGTTAGACATATGCTATCCCGACACTTTTTGTGGATAATAGTGTGTTCTGCATAGCCGTAGTACATTATTTTATTCTATCATCAATAGTTTTCTTAATGCACGAGATTTAAGGAATTTATTTAGGGTTTTAGTAAGGATCCCTAATTTTTTGAAAATATTATATAGCCATGAGATAGTGTAGCTTCCCAACGGTGAAAGAATTTTTTAAATCGGTCTAGTAGTTTCGGAGCCTATTCAATACAAACAAACAATCAAATGTTTCCTCTTTATAATATTAGTATAGACTAGCGGCCCGCCCGTGACATCATCCGTGTACACCCAGTATCACGTGACAAATTTCCAAAAAAAATTTGCCAAATATGTGTTACCGTTCTGAAGTGACGCACGAAGACTTTAAGGTCTACATACATACTTACATATAATCACGACCATTATCCCAGAAGGGTTAGTCAGAGACCAGGCAATGAGACCGCAGTCCTCTGCCATAGTCCACTTTTCACCAAATAGCGACTGCACATGTGCTCAGCGTGACAAGTGGTGAGCCCATCGCCGCTCTATACAAATTTTATGTACACACGGCGGCAGATCAACCTACCCAAAACTTTCAAATTTTTACAAACAATTTTAAACTTTACTGTTTGGTTATAAGTATTAATATTCATTGGGGAAATTTGACAGATTTGTGTAGGTTGATCTGCCGCCGACTGTATGTGCAGTCTTTAGTCCGTTAGTCGCCTTTTACGACACCCAAGGGAAGAGAGGGGGTGGTTTTCACCGCCACGCGTAACGGTGGCGTTTCTACATGGACCACAGCTCACAGTTACAGCACATGTAAGACGGCGCGATAACTCACCACGCTGGCCCAACACGTTGGTGGGTTTTAACAACCGCCATCTTAAAACAACAACCGGGACCAAACATACTTGGTTTCACGGGAATTCCGAAGCACGGAGGAGCTTGAGACTTGGTCATCCATCCAGTTACCCGGCATTGTGAAAGTTGCTTAGTTAAGCCAGTTGGCTTTTTGAGTTGCTAAGTTCGTAAACAGAACGCTTTAGCCGCTTGTGAGTGTGAGTTCCACGAAATTGTAGAATATAAAAAATAAAAAAAAACTCAAGACTAAAATAAACCTTCATTTTTTTAGTTACGAGATTCACCCCCTCCCTTCCCTTATGGGTGTCGTAAAAGGAGAATAACGGACTAAAGACTGCACATACCTCCAACAGCATAGAGCGGCATAGAGCCAACGCCACCTGTCACGCTGAGCACATGTGCAGTCGCTGTTGGGTGAAAAGTGTACTATGGTCACTGTGCTTATGGTAGAGGATTGTTTTTGCTGTCCTCATACCTATATAGTTTCGGACTAGCTCTTCGGGGACAATAGTCGTTGAATCTATGTATGTATGTACGCATACAGAGCGTCTTAGCCAATGCGTCCTATCGAGTTTCACAATCTTGTAGAATATAAAAAAAAGACATGAAACTTTAAAAAAAAGGTTCATTAATATTCCGTACGAGGCAGACGTTGTCTTCGCTAAGTTATTACACATACAAAGATGGGTATTGTGGCCGGCGGGCACCGGCTTAGATACAATTGGTTGCTTCCGTTTTGGTCGATTCAATTTGCTGTGGACTTACCACAAATAAACTGTGGCGATGTGCTAGCCGCTAACGGGCAGATACGTGAACCCGTTATTGTTTGATGTGGTTTGAGTTCCCTTTAGTTTTCTTTTATGTAAAGTAAAAAGTATTGTACAGCCTGTATACTGTGCCACTGCCAGTCAAAGGCCTAGAATTGATGAGTATTGGTTTAATCACACTTGCAGCAGGTGCTGCTGGGGCTGCAGGAGCTGCTTGAAGCAGGTTTCCTTTTAAACAAAAATATTTACATTATATCGTTTAGGTAACATCTTTGTGTTATTTCCTATATACCTACTCATATTTCCAATAACAAAATGTAAATAAATAGAAGTTAAAGCAAATTATTATGTATCCTGTATACATAATTTAATGTCGAAGAGAAAATCGTGATTGAAAGCTCATGCTTTCAATCACGATTTTCTCTTCGAAAAAACGTAAAAAAACGTATTTCTAACGTATAAAACGTATAAAACGTATTTATAACGTACGTATTTAACTTCGGAAAAAACGTATTTCTCGATTAGCTAACTATCTATAAATGCGAAATAAAATCATAAAAAAATATAAAAATCTACTAGAATTTACGAGATTAATAGATAATTAAAATTAAATTAATCGGACTGCGCGCACCCGCGACTTCGTCCGCGATAACACCCCCCTTTACGTGACGAATTATTGTCCTGACAATTACAATCACAACAAAAAACGAATTAGCTAAATAAAATGGTTTTATTTAGCTAATTAATAGCTAATTAATTACTAAGCGACCCGCGCCGCACCCGCAACTACTATTTATCTCGTAGATTCTCGTAGATTTTGATATTTTTTATGATTTTGATTAGGTAGATTTTTTATGATTTTATTTCGTAGTTAAAGTAGTAACTACGAATTAAAATCATGAAAAAATCTACCTAATCAAGAAATACGAATTTTCCTCAAATATTATGGTTGTATTTAGTAATAATTTTATTGAACTTTGAACTAAAGTTTTTTTAAGAGGAGGCTTACTTTGGCTTATAAATACTTAAGTATACATTATAATCACGACTTTTAGGTAGCTCCGAAGGGTTTATCAGAGACTTAGGCAAATTTTGGCTTTGGCTTCTTCGATCATATAAACATTGTTTATTTAAGAGGCCTATTACATCTCGACTGTGATTTTTGCGTAAAACTTTGGCGTTATGGATCTCAGAAACGAAAATACATTAACAATTATGACATATTGAATAGTGTAAAATAGCTATTGGAATATTGCTTAGCGGCCTCGTTTTTTGTAAATTTTGCTTAACTTTTTAATTAAACTCAAAATTGCAGAGAAAGATTTTCATAAAGTGCGCGAAGGCACTTTTTTGAGCTCATCGATGTTATCTCTTATATAGTCGAATAATGCGTAGCGCCCTCGAAATTTTTAGATATCATTGATTTTATATAGGAAAAAAATCTTATTCTAAACCAAAAAACTTCGAAAATTGCTATAAATTAACTGTGAATATCTCCTATCTGCGATAATAATATTGAGCAAAATTTATACCAGAGTAACTGTTACTTCATGAGGAATAAAGATTTTATAATGAATTTATTATCCTATTTCGATAAAAACGATAAATACAACTGCAAAATTACTACAAAATGCGATGCGCCGGCCGTCCGAATTCAACTTATGCTCACAGAATGGATATTTGTATAATGCACAAATTTCTTACCCTATTTCGATAAAAACGATAAATACAACTGCAAAATTACGAAAATATGCATTTTACGCAAAAATCACATTCGAGATGTAATAGGCCTCTTAATAAAGCAACATCCAAATTTTTAACAACAGAAAACCAATAAAACCTCTTTGAAAATAATGGAAAATAAACATAAGAAAGGCTTGATGCACAAAAATAAAATATATTCGAAAAAACCTGTGGATTTTTTTGATTTAGGTACTGAAAATAGTCAATAGTCAATAGTCAAAATATATTTATTCAATAAACTCAATTAATAATTACTTTGTGACGTCCAAATATTTTTTAACCTACCACCCATCCAGGACATCATTTTTTAACTGTGGCAAAGAACGGGCACAAGAAACCACAGCGTACAGAAGCAACGACATTTACAAAAAATATATATATTAGATGTCGTTACCAGATCACAAAATACAAAATATGAATTTGAATGTAAATAGTTTAATTAAATATGGTGCTCTATATAAATTAATTATAGACAATTAGAAATAGCTGTTGGAGTAGGTACTTGGAGCATTTCAGACCCAAGCTGTTTTGTCTTCTGTATAATCCGACACTTTATAATAAACTTTTTTATAAAGCTTTTCTTTGATTTTGATTTTAAATTTATCAAGATCTAATTTCTGAATATCATTTGGTACTTTGTTGTATAATCGTACACACAGACCCTTAAAAGAATTATTTATTTTATGGAGCCTAGTATAAGGCACTGCTAATTTGTTCTTACTTCTAGTATTTAATTTGTGAATATCACTGTTTTTTGAAAACATTTCAATATCTTTATGAACATACATAAGATTTTCATAAATATATTGTGATGCAACTGTCATTATACTTATATCCTTAAATCTCACTCTGAGAGAGTCACTAGCCTGTAGGTTATATATTGATCGAATAGCCCTCTTCTGCAGCACAAAGATAGTTTGAATGTCGGCAGCATTTCCCCACAGTAAAATGGCGTACGACATTACACTATGAAAGTAACTGAAATCTAATCTAGCTGTATCAACGTTAGTTAACTGACGGATCTTCATTACTGCATAAGCCGCAGAGCTAAGTCTATTCGACAATTTAGCTATATGTGGGCTGAAGCATGGCATCCAACGTGATGCCTAACACAGTGGTGTCCACGGAGTACCACGACGAAGTTTGCAGAAGAAAAATATGCAAGTTTTTCATCACCAAGTTCAAAATGCAAATGGCAGATTAATGTTTGCATGTTTAATCAAAAACGGAACCGCTCACTGGAATATGGTGGAAATTTTTAGTTTTAAGCCAAAGTTACCCTCCAAAATTAAAGGAACCGATCTACCGGTACTTAAATTAAATAAACCAAATGAAAGAAAATCTGCTAAGAGAACCAACTAGCGGAATTATCAAATTTAAGCAGCATAAATAGAACGGAAAAGAACTAAAAAAATTAAAAATCTACAACAGAGTTCGTAACACTTTCGCTCCGAATCGATAACATTCTTTATTAATCCCTTCAAGCATAAGGCTCGAAAAATCGACCCTAATACGAACAACATTCTGACTAACGAGGGATTTTAATCGAAGCGGTGAGCGCTAAAATAAACGCGAATGCATTCCGCGAATGCTGCGCGGGGCTTGACCTCTGCCTTTTTTTTACGTATTGACTTACAGCGGCTCGCTTACGGCAAATTAAGACGCGAACCGAGCTAAAACGAGACACACAAAAACATCGCGGTTGGCTTTTTCTTATATTATTCTAAGAAGTATTCTCTCTTTTTCTGTTTAACAATTATTGTACTGGTAATAAAGCAAAACATAGTTATGACAGGATTAGGTTTAAGTATATTTCTTCACACTGTTTTTTTTGTAGTTCAGTATTATTGTTACCATTACATTTTTGATGAAGTTAGTTAAATTTAATTTTTATAAAGTTGCTTAGACGTTATTCAATAAGGGTTTTAAAAGTTATTTTGCGTCATAATCTGCACAATTTGTACAAAATGATACTCATACAGAAAAATAGTCAGCCGTTAAAAGTGTTAAAACCCACTAATTTGCACTACCTTAGCGGCGTGAACTAACAAACGACTTAACGCGCCTTCAGACACACGGGGTTACTCCAGATATCGCACTCCTAATAAAATATCAACCAAACTTAAAGTATTAACTTATTTAATCAAAGTTGTAAAATCTGCTCTTTGAAGTCAATATTTACTTTAATAATTTGATTTCAGTCTATGCTTTACTAAGAATGTGATATTTTTCTATGACAATCCAAACATCCAGTGACTCGCCATTGCGAAAGTTTCTCAACTTGCAAGATCGCAACCCGAACGGCCAAGGTCCACTCGGCAATATAAATAAAGGTAATATATTTTTACGTCGTGATATTTTTATCGATGCCTCTCAATAGGCCACTTGAATACGCCTCTGCAGATTAGGGCTGACATTTATACACTTTATGAGCAATAAAGCTTATTATTTTATAAGCTTAAGTAGGTACCTAAAAGATTAAGCACCCGTTACTTACGTAAAGAAAGACAATGTATGAAAACGTTTTATCTTGTACACGTGGCTTTTGTGTAATCTTATTACATATACTTACACTACACGAATATACATCGCGCACGTTTCTGGAAGATGGAGAGAGCTTTCCAATGCTACAATCTTTAAGAATTCTTCATCCATGCTTTCCTGTTAAATTATAACATTACAAATTCAAAATTTTGTCAAGTGAACTAAGTAACTCCAGAATAAAAACAAAAATGTTACATAATAAAGGTACAGCGAAAATATCATTAAAAAACATAAGAACAAGAAAAAGTTGTCGGTTTTGTAAGAAGCTGTTAAAGTACGACATAAAAGAAAATTGTCTTCAATCACATTATTTTTATATCTATCTAGATATCTTCATACCTGATGAACTGGATGAACCTCTCTAATTGACGAAACAGAACGATGCTGTTAACAGCAATACAAGCCAAATTTTAAATGTATCTTGTCAAAGGTTGTCTGGAAGAAATCACTTTTAGTGATAAGACCGCCCTTTGTACGTCTACTTAATATGTATTTTTTTTTGTCAAAATGTTTTCTTTTTGTGGTGTACAATTTAGTATATTTATCTTCTCTTATCTTTATCTTTATGTTAACATTGTTGTTTTGGCGACAGACTTTGATGGCAATGACAGTGGTTTTAGCTAGCAAGGCGGACTTAGAATAAGCCTTATTTCTAAAAAATCTAATTGTAAGAGGAGGAACCATAGTCAGACATTTAGACACAATTAAACATTTTCATTTATGTACTGAACTTTTATAAAACTTTAAATACAGGTCATTTCGGTACATTTCAGAAAAAAATTAGTGCTGTGAATGGTGGACATGACATTACATGACAGTATAATGTTGCCAAAGCTTTTTAGATAAAATACCACTTAGAGAAACGTAATCCAAATGTTTCGTCGAAGGGAGGTGTTTCATTTAATGGTTACACAAAATATATACAAAAAAATAAAAATGTCGTTAGTATAAAAAAATTAGGAACAGTAAGCCACACAATATAAGGTGACACGAGCAAGATAACCTTATGCGAGAATTTTGGATATGCTTACATTTTACTTGCATAAACGCAATTTTGCGCTAGAACTGAGGTTAGATTGTCCTCTTCCTAAGACTGCCAGGATTTTAGTAATAATTAAGGGTTCTAAAACTGATCGTCACTGTCGGTTCTGACTATAGAGAATTTGTATTTGTATTGCTGAATGCCTGAAAACCAGTAGTACCACACGTCAGCTTTTTCAGAACACTAGAAACACCCATTTGGCAAATTCTTTTTTAGTTGTGATTGTAATCGTCGGGAGAAGCCCTTAGGACGACTTCGTCATTTTCTTAAACTTGACACTTTCCTAATTTGTCTCATTTTTAACTCGGCTCTTTCTTAGTTGGTCTCTTTTGCAAAGTTGACACTTTCATATCTCGTCTAATTTTTAACTTGGCTCTTTCTTAGTTGGTCTCTTTTGCAAGGTTGACACTTTCATAACTCGTCTCATTTTTAACTTGGCTCTTTCTTAATTGGTCTCTTTTGCAAAGTTGACACTTTCATAATTCATCTCATTTTTAACTCAGCTCTCTTTTCTCTTTTTTTGCTACTTTTGCTGCAGGCCCTTTACGTCGGAACGCTTTAAGATGTATGTAAACTCATTTATTATTGTAGGTACAGTCGAGTTCATAAATATGTATACACTTTAGTACCTTGGCTTGTCTATTTAATGTCTGTTTAAACTGCCATACATGAATTGTCAAAGCGATTAAAGTGACAAGGTACTAAAGTGTACACATATTTATGAACTCGACTGTACTCATCCAGTCTAGTTAATCTTGAAAAAAAATATGAATACAGGTGTCCCGTAACCACTTTCTTTTAAAAAAAATAAGATTTCAGAAAGTGTCAAGTTAAGAAAATGACGAAGTCGTCCGGAGGGGAGACGAGTTGGGAAAGTGTCAACTTTGCAAAAGAGACCAACTAAGAAAGAGCCAAGTTAAAAATGAGACAAGTTAGGAAAGTGTCAAGTTTAAGAAAATGACGAAGTCGTCCTGAGGGGGGAGAAGGTTTGTAGAAAATGTTTGCCAATTCGTCACGGGATGATTTGTCACCCTGTGGTGTTCACGTGGGCGAAGTAGCCTCTATAGTTTATTCATATAAATTGACCCGTACCCCTTCATTAATAACGTAAAGTGAGTTTAATTGCGTAAAGTCATATTAATTTGCGCGGTGCCGTCCCAACCGGCGATCAGTGTATTGACATTCGGGGTGCCCTTTGTAAATCCCGTCCGTCGGCACAAAAGTGCGCTTTGTTCCACAGATGCATGTAAACAGGCGCCCGACATCTGGTGCATTTTTTTTACTTCCACTGGCCGAGGGGTCAGTGGAAGTTCATCTTTATATCAGTAGATTTTTAAAAGCTTTCGTCGATAATTTTATTTTAGTGATATCGTCTTGGTGCATGCATTTTATTTAACCAATTTCTTAAATGAGGTATTTCGTGGGTATTTCCATTCTTGAACTTAAATAAATGTAAGTACATATATGATATGACGTTACATCATCGAGTTCAAAATTTATTTAAAATTTTATTCATGCGTAACTTTAGTCACTAACTGCCGTACTCAGAGACGTCAATTAAGTTTTAATGACAATTAAATGTCTCTCCTCCTCCTCTATTTAGCACTATATAAATAAGAAAGTGACAGCAAGAGACTTAATTGTTATTAAAACTAAATGTCGTCTCTGAGTACGGCAGTGAGATGGAGATAAAACAAAAAAGCATCCTGATTTTCTTGTCAGTTCATCTCAGCTCAGCTGAAGGCTCTATCATAATCCGAACAGCCCCCTTTCTCTTGAAACCGATCACGATCGATCGAGATTGGTATTGTGAAGTTTCTTACTCTTGAGTTACGACACCAGGTGCTAATTTGGATTCATATTGCGCGGATATTGAGTGAACTACTTAAATGCAAATTTCAATGCCATTTAGTTGCCCTAATATTAATCGTTAGGGTTGATGAGGATTCCTCTTCCGCTTCCACATGTTAAGGAAGTTCTGCAATTATTACAGTTTCCCTACCGCTATCGCTTCCCAATAAATTAAAGTTAAAAAGTATTCTTCAGCTATCGCTTACTCATAAAATGCGCTCATAAAATTTCATTTCCTGAAATTGCGCGCGAAATCTCTGGTCGGAAACATATAAATTACAAATAAATAAAATACTACGTAGGTACTTTGTGTTTATTAATAACTAAGAGAAAATCGGAGAGTGTGATGAAATACACTTAATAATGTGCCTGTTTCATCACACTTTCTTTTTCTTTCTCTTCCTCATCCGCATCCTGTTCCTCATAAATAAATTTTTCGCATCCTCATCGGCATCCTCTTTCTTTGTGCAATGCACAATGCTCATAACCACATCCTCAACAACCCTAAATTCCAAATTAACGCTGGTGTCGTAATTCAAAATTTCGAAACTTCACATCACCAATCTCGATCTATCGGGATCGGTTTCAAGAGTAAGGGGGCTGTTCGGATTATGATAGAGCCTTCAGCTGAGCTGAGATGAACTGACAAGAAAATCAGGAGGCTTTTTTGTTTTTTCTCCATCTCACTGCCGTACTCAGAGACGACATTTAGTTTTAATAACAATTAAGTCTCTTGCTGTCTTGGTATTCAGTTGATAATGACTAACTAAATGTTTGTTAACTGTTATTTTATTATAGTTTTGTCATTGTTAAGTGTTTGTATGGCTTATCTTGAAATAACTATTTAACTTGAAATTTCCCGGAGAGGTAGGCAGAGATCACAGCTTGCCGTTTCCTACAATCTTGACATTTTTGGCTTAACTTCCTTTCATTTAATTCGTCATATACTTTAATCTAATATTTCTAGTTATTAGTTTTAGATGGTGCTTACAAGGTCAAAAATCATTTATTCAAATAAATAAACCTTTTTAAAAGTACTTTTGAATTGTCCAACTTTAGTCCACCTTTTGAGGGAGATGCAAATATTAACTCTGTATTAGTAAATTTTTCGAGTTTTTGTTGTGAAAAAGTTTCTTCGCATTTTTTATGAAAATTCAAAACATTTTTTTAATATACTTCGTTTACATTTAACTAAAGTATGTAGGTGCCATTTTGTTCGATAGCTTTTTGCCATCTTGTTAGGGACATGGATCCAATTGCTATAGAAAATTTGGGGCTTTTGATTAAAATACCGCGACAAGTGGTTTTGGCAGTCCTCTCGTGATGTTAACCTGACACTGCCTATAGAATTCTGAAGAGACCGAAACAGGTGTAAATCTGAAGGTGCAAGGTCAGGACTATACGGTGGATGCATTAACCTCCCAGCCAAATTCTCTGAATTTTTGCTGAGTGGCTAAATATGTGTGAGGTCTAGCGTTATCATGATGAAAAACCACACCACTTCTGTTGATTAATTCCGGCCGCTTTCTCTCAACTTCTTGCTTTAATCTCATCAGTTGTTCAGAATCGATGGTCCTGCCTGGTGGTAACAGCTCGTAATGAATAATGCCCTTCCAATCCCACCACACACACAGCATCACCTTGTTGCGAGTTAATCCGGGTTTTGCCACAGTCTGTGAAGCCTGACCGACGTTTGACCACGACTTTTTTCGCACATTCTTATCGTACGTGATCCACTTTTCATCACCAGTTATAGCTTCTTTACAAAATGGTTCGGTTTCATTAAGTACGTCGTAATAAAGAATCACAAATGAGTACGGTTCATTAGGTTTCTTTCAGTGAGCTCGTAAGGTACCCAAATGTAGAGCTTTTTTGTGAAACCAGTTTTTTTTAAATGCGTCAAAACTGTTTTGTGGTCGATTCCCAGTTCTTCAGCTACGTCGTAACTACTGATATACCGATCATACTCCACTTTTTTAAAAATAGCATCCATTTTATCATTAATAGGGCGACCAGAGCAACGTGCATAGTTGACATAAAAATTTCCGGATTGAAAACGCTTAAACCAAATTTGTGCTACTCTCACAGACACTGTACTAAGGTACATAAACATCTCAAATATTTTTCGCGGCATTTTTAACTTTTTTGTAGTAAAATTTTAAAATGTATCGAATTTCTTCACTAGATTCACTCATCTTGACAGTAAGAAAAGCAAATGAAAATCACACATTTTCCTAATTTGAATTTGGAATTACTTATCTTCTTTATTTAAACTTTTAATGACACCAAAACCAGCCAGATACAAGTAGTATTTATTTATTTATTTATGGAAAAAGGTACACCAACAGTATACATATGAAGCATTAAACAAAACATTAATAGCCAAAGAAATTTTATTACAAGTCACACATACTATACAGGGTGGAAAAAAAGACCGTGGTTGGGGGAAAAGTACCTACTCTTAATATTGATGATAGCTTCAACAACATCCCTTTATTTTCACAAATAATTAAAACAGCATTTAAAGATTTTTGAAAAATGACCTGCTCGAACCAGGAATCGAACCGGTGAAATACATTCTATGTTACCAACCGAAAGAGTTATTCTTAAAAAAGATAAATTTCTTTTAAACAACATAGTATCTTAAATTTAAAGAAATACCAAGAAAAAAAAGGTTTTTATTGTAAAGATTATTACTATCTAAAGAAAATATTGCTCAAAATGAGACCCATTTTTACGTATGCAAAGACGTACGTTGATCTTTCTTTAATTTAAGATACCTACTATCATGTTTAAAAGCTCTTTCGGTTGGTATCATAAAATACAGGATATTTTTTTTACATTTCATCGGTTCGTTTCCCGGCTCAAGCAGGTGATTTTTCAAAAATCTTTGAATGCAGTTTTAATTATTTTTTATAAAGGAATGTATCCTTTCATTAAAATTTGCCATCATCAATATTAAGGGTATTTTTAATATTAATATTTGCAGATACAAGTATAAAGAGCGATTTAATATTAAATCGCCCTTTATACTTATATCTGCAGTTCTTCGACAAAAATAGTATAGTGACTAAATACCGTGTCGCGTAGCGGTGAAAGAATACTAACACACCCTCTCTTTCTTTGAGTGTCGTAAAAGGAGACTAACGGACTAAAGACTGCACATATCAAACAGCATAGAGCGGCGATGGACTCACCACCTGTCACGCTGAGCACATGTGCAGTCGCTATTCGGTAAAAAGTGGACTATGACAGAGGACTGCTTTGGCGGTCCTCATTGCCTAGTCTCTGACTAACCCTTCGGGGATAATAGTTGTGATTATATGTATGTAGGTATCTATGTACCTGTGACTAAAATGAATGTTTCGCGATTGCCACCCACGTTAAAGCTCTCGTTTTCGAGCAAAGCTGCTCGGAGATTGGAAATGTAATACGTTGTTATGCACCATTGCGAGCCGACTTTTATTTTAGCTTTTGTAAGCCGATAGTTATTTTGAATGTTGCGGTCAAATGGTGACGCGAATTGGTCGGCATATTCGACGAATTGTTAACAAAGCTGTTATTATCTACATTTAAAATATAAAATAACGCATAAATACTCAATCTAATTTTAACTCAATATACCCACTACAGGATTGTTATTGAGATAATTGTATTTTAATGTGTATTATTAAATATAGGTAATGTTTTATTTCAGATGATTTTCCATTCTGAATAATAGGTTTCGTAGTTTACGTCCAGTAAATTTTGTCCAGTATTGAGTTCGAGTACAAATCCAACTTGGAGAAAACATTAATAACACCTTTTCGGAACTATTACTAACTTGTTACCATTAAATCTTAACATTGACGTAAAAATTTTAGATAAAAGTAATTATGTTTATTTGTGAGTAAATTCTTTGAAAAACGACCAGCGGCTAAATTTGGGTAAGCTCGTGAACCGTAGTAGCAAAACTGAACAGGCCACGAATATGAATGAACGCCAGCAAACATCAACAGTGTACGCCGTTTATTTACAAACATAACGCCTAGCGCTACCAAAACGGATGCGCCACGGGCTCTCTATACAAAATAAACGGTCCGGGCTGCTGGTTTCAGGTGCTTCAGTTTTTCGACTCTATTTTGTAGGGCTTAAGGTCGTGCTGGATTAGGGTTTTGGTTCCTGGTCGCGCGTGCTAAAGCTCTGCTTCCTCTTGAAAGCGCGCACGTGTGGCCGCACCTGCGCCGGCGCAGCAAGATGCCTCGCCCGCCAGAGCCCGCCGCGCCGCCGCTGGGATGTGTCGTGCTTTGTGTATCTAGTGATCTAAAATGGGACCCCAATTTGACTATTGCCTGCGCGCTACAAGTGAGTCTTGTTGAATTTATAATTAATTAGTTGGCATTTCTTTTTGTAAATTATGTTTCATGTAAGTTTTGGCGGCCCGCCCGCCCAAACTTATTCGTATTTCGGAGGGGCGGAATCTTATATTTTCACGCAACTACTTTGTCTACAGATGAATATTTATGTTTATACAATTTATGTAAATTTATTCTTAAATTTAAATATTGATTTCCTAAACAAAATATACGTTACTGATAGCTAGATGATGTGTAGATGTTGTTTAATTAATTATGTTAATGTATATAAGATAACCCAAGTAGTTACTTATCTGTTGTGAGAGACACTTATAAATACTATTGTCAACACCAACACTTACCTAATAACATATGCATATGCATAAGTGGCGACTAGTGTTGTTCCCATACATATGAAGATCGTTAACTTATATTAATATGCATGAAAATATTCATCGGCCGTTGCATTGCTAAGTTACGCATATGCAATATGATGCCATTTGTAAATTCAACGCCATATTCTACTTTATAACAGCGATAGGTTTATTACAAATAATAATTTTACTTTGAGAAGTCTGTTACTTACATAAGTACTGTAACTGAGTACGTAGCAGCACGTAGTACGTAGAAGCAGTAGAAATCTGCTTAATACCTAAAAGCTGATATATATTAGGATATTTTTTGAATAAATGCTTCAATACTGATTTCATAATTATCTATTTATTTACATAAAGATTAAAACAATTAAGAATTACTTACTTATAACTAAAACTTTGTTGGGACAAATAACTACAGAAAAAAGTTAGTCGCGCGATCGTAGCAAATGGAGTCTGTTGCAGTCTCTGACTACGCCTTGTGCGTTATATACCTGTGTACTTTTAATCTAAAAGAAAAGGAACTTTTTTTTGTTATATTTTATGAATAGAATTAATGTCTTTTTTTTTAAAGACCATATTCATGTAAATAAATTTACCGCAAATGTGCGTTCGCTTAAAAATCACTTAAAAACGGTTGCACCTATTTGGCTAATTCTGTGTTTGTTGTGATCGTTATTGTTAGGACAAGGTTTCTATGAAAGATTTGTTTTTGGAAATTCTTCACGGGGTACGGGGACCACACAGACGAATTCGCGGGCGGGGCGCCTGTTTAAAATAAAATAAAACGCACTCTAACTGCAATTCACAATGCATGGCGTTACTATATTATGTTTAAAATATTGTAGATTAAAACATAAAAGTGTGTTCATAATAAACCAAGCTATATGCTTCTTCTTTGGTATTTCTCAATTCGTAAATTTAATACGTAATCTTGATGATTAAAAACAAAAAAAATCGTATACTGGTAAACGTATTAGTCATTACCCAAAACGGACTAAAACGGTGTTACTATTCCCAAAAGCGATGCGGAGCACATTTTCCATACTTTCCAAGAATTTTTTGGTTGATTCATCTCACAACGGATGTTTCAAATTGATCGTTCTACGCCAACAGATGTTGTCTTGTCTAAATTCTAACAATTAAATTGTGATAATCGCTTTTCAAGTGAATAGCAGGGGTTATGTGATTTCAAATAATTAAGTAAGACTGAAAAATCATCCTACAATAATCTAGTATGGATAGATACTAACACATAGGGAGAGATAATCTAGTACATTTTTAAAATAAAACTTTGAAATCAAAAATAAATCAGCACGCAAGATACGACGTAAATAACATTAGCACATCTCGATTTACCAGCACGCGAACAGTACTTAATGGCTAATTAATTACTGTCAAATACATCGTCAACTCAGCTTACTACACAATAATAGTACGCTGAATAGGTACTTTAGTGGCCGTCCGCTATTGTCTGCGATTCGTTTTTGTGCGGGACCACATGTTCCCAGGGAACGCCTTCGACCCTTAGTTGGAATATAATATTGTACACATGCGGGTGCTGTGAATTGGGCTCGCAAATTTTTTTTTCGGAATGCGCTCTAGACGAGACGTTATACAGTCATGAAGCTGAACCAAGCTGCACCCACTTTAGTATTCTGTCAAAGCATGTAAGTTATCTAACAAGATGTTCTACTCGTAGTTAGGTTATTATGATATTATGGTAGGTTGCTAAGTGTTTTGCGACTTCGATTGCTAACCGTGCGTGTTCATATTTTTGAGGTTTTGATTATTTACTACAATGTTTGAGTAATTTTCTATGATTTAGGCAAATTTGAAATCACTATTAAGTTGGTTTTTAATACCTATCTGGCTGTAGAAAAAAACATAACACTGTTTATTGTGTAAAGAATTTTATTTCTGAAACCAAAAATTACCAAGTTTTAATTAATTACTTATTGAATTTTTTTTTTAGTTACATAGTTATCATAGGTGGTTATCATAATAAAACATAAAATATAGATCATAAGCATAACGAGGTGATAATCCGGTCATCTTAAATTGCTGTATGTCAACCGCCATTGTTTTACGGCAGTACCTTGCCTACCGCGCCTCGCTGCTGGGCGGCTAGAAGATTGCCTTCAATTCGTATTTTCCGGCTTTCAAAACTAGGTTGGTCCACTCGACCCGCACTGTACGTAATGGAGAGCCGTTAGTCCATTGGCGTTATTGAATAATTCCCGCGAGGCGCAGTCGCGGAGCCGCCGCCGCGCACACCGCCCTACCGTTATGCTTCTTGGTACACTATCATTTATCTTGGCCGCTCAGTCTCAAGTCCCAACGTCATCTGGGCGTTTGACCATCAATCTTGTTTTTACAAATTAACGTTCTCTTCCAGACAATCCGTCTTACTTCGCGTTGCCGGACAAGAGTGTCCCGGATGGCGCGGACTCGGCGTCGGGGACGGAGCCCTGTTCCCGGTCGGCCCCGGGTCGGGTCTGGCCGGACTCCATCAGGCTTCTGGGCTCTCCTCGGCGACGGGAGCCAGAGAGCCCGAGGCGGAAGGAGTTTCGGGCGTTGCTGAGATCGCTGTCAGCGAGAGAGCCCGAACAAGCAGAAGCTTTCTTGAAGGGTCAACCGCGGCCGGGAGATTGCGCTCCCAGAGACATGCGACACACTTTCACGGCACCACGCATCAAGTAAGAATTGAATTGTCTGTTTAAATTTTAAGGAAGTCAAAAACTTTATTGTTGTCAATGTTGTTTTTCTAAATAACAGCTACCTAGCCGCGAGCTTGAGATCCTCGCGAGGTTGTATCGGGATTGTCGCAGTGTCCGCTTTCATATTTGACCTTATTTTGACCATTAGGTAAATCCAGGCCAAGCGTTCTTTCGTCCCCATAGACATCAAAACATTAAAAAACAAAGTTTGAGTAATTACCCGCCATTTTATATGAAATGTTGGCAGACTTAACAAATTTACTCATTGCAATATAAGTGTGATAACAATTATTGTTAAAAATCCTTTCGAATTCACTTCGACCCTCACGTTCAGATCAAAAGTGACCTTTTTGTGGCGTTAGCGTAAAATCGAATTTAGAGAATGCGGATTTGACAACTCGCAGCCTTAGAATGTTTGTTCTGTATTCTGAGCTCGCTGTGTATCTAATGACATTTTCGTTTGTGACAGGAAGGGCAAGATAAGTGCCACAGTGGTGACGACCGATGGTCCGCAAGAGCGCGAGGAGGTGTTCTACACGATACCCCTCCAGGGTCGGCGGAGACATTCAGTGGGGGGGTACCTGGCGACCGGAGGGGCGGGGTCAGGGGAGGTGACCGCTGTGCCCAGCGAAGTGCCAAAAATGCCGCCGCCGAGATTTTCGCAGAGGGACGAAGAGGTGAAACGAAGAAGACCAAAGAATTTTACTTTTAAAGGTTTGTTATCTCAATTTATTTTGTGTATTTCCTTCGTTGTGTAGTTTAAAGATATGGCAATACTTGGCAAAGATCAGGTAAAATCAATTTGTAAAAAAAATATTATTTAACTTACATATCGAAAGCTCTTGCAATTCCATAACTGTCAAGTTTCTTAAAACTTATGTAAAAGTATCTAACGTACTAAAATTCTATAAATAACAAACAATTATGGACGTGGAAGTGAACGGCAATGATAACTGACCATAAACAACTTGATAGAGACGTAGGACAAGATATAAGAACGTTGCACCGCCGCCCTCTGACCCCCGATAGATGCAGTTGCATTTACGAGTTACAACTATTTAACAGCCGAAATGCGGTGCCTTTGATTTCGGAAACATCTAATGTTTCGGGGAATCATTATCAGACACATTGTAATAAGAACAAAGATATTACAAAATTCAAAGCAACTTTATCTTATGTCTGTTGAATAAAGAACCTATTATTAAAGTTTAAAAAAACCGACACGTGCTTTAAGAAGGTTATCGCTAAGCCAACAGAGCTATCTTGGAGCTTATCAATCGTCACGAACCGTAATGTGTCGCCGATTAAGTGTATCTGTTATCGGCAGAATATCATTGGGGACGTGTTTAGTATTTGCAGCCTCCTATTTGGCGATCGATAACGCCTCGGGAATATTTACAAGGGCCCAAATATGTTTGCGGAGAATCGGAGATTAGGCGTTCGGGGCGGCGACGCGCGATTATTATCGCGTCGCGCTTTTAGTATGCGAAGTGTGTGCGCGCGCGCCGCTTGACGCCAGTTGTCCTGGCGACGCGCCTGCGCAGCCGACACTCCCTGCCGCCGCCGCGAGAACTCTATACGATTTAGTGCTTTTCAGTGAGCACTGGAAGCGTGCAGTTCTGTCTGTGTAATGTTGGACGTTTCTTTCGCGCGTTAGTGTTATTTGAACTTCGCTATGAAGGACAAAGTGGAGATCATGGATACGAGTAAGTTTTGTGTGAAGTGTTTCTCTTTTTTTAATGTAATGTAGCTCTATTTTTATTTTTAATCATCTCATTTGACTTTCTTTTAGATATAATATCAAGCAATTAATTTTAAATTATTTTAGTAAATAAATTATGACAGTGACAACTCCTTAGTAAATAATAAAATATAAACAATAATTATTGTCGTGCGTAAAAAGTTTTGTAGAACAACGCGTTGTTTAGTTATTCTTAGTGAGCGAGACACATATCTGCGGGTGGTTCATGTCATGTCTTTACATTCGTTTTTTTTTTACTAATGATAGTAATTATAGTAATCTAACAGTTACCATTTTAACGGTAGTTAAATTTTATGTTATCAAACCTTTTAAAAACTAGACGATCTTCTACTTTTCTAAGTAAGAGTTTTATTTTAATGGTGTCGGTTTACCTACTTTAGCAGTTAACTGCAATGCATCGAGCTTAAATAGCAACCGACCATTGTTTCTCCAATGATTTTGTGTCCTTTACAATGAAATCGAACAGAATACAGCATCGGCTCCCAGACGTCACACGTTGTAACGCGAAGATGTCCAAACTCGGCCAAAATCAATGTCAAAGAGACACTGGCTCGCTTTATTACCGGAGTACTTTGACAATTAAAACTTTGCCGGCTAAAGGATTCTGCTTCTTATTCTTTTAAAAGTAAAGTTTGCCGCCCAAAAGTCGGGGTGCATCTACATTGTCTGCTAAGCGCACATTATTTATGCAGGTCGGCGCGCATGGCTGAATAAACATAGCATAATTTACATGCATCGAAGTGGCTCCCGTAATGTACTCGCGCGTAGAATACAAATGTGGTAGAACGCGAACGCCTTGTATTATTCTGCGTTCTCGGTAAAGAATCGCTCCCACAGATCGTGGCGTTTACCCGCCGTGCATTGTCACGGCGCGGATTTTTATGTCATCCCGTCTGTAGCTAGAAAGGTACCTTCATCAGGCCAAGAATGTCCGCTGTTGGACAAAGGCTTCACTCAAGGATCTCCACTACGACCGGTCTTGTGCTGCTCGCATCCAGCGGCTACCCTCGACCTTCACCAAAACTTTGGTCCTTGTTGGAGGTCTGCTTACACTGCATCTGCGTGCGAAGTCGCATTCATGAATACCGTTCTGCTATCGAAAGGCAACTTTGCAGGAATTCCGCATGAGTTGAGCGTGGACAATTTGCCGAGTTTCACTTCAGTAATTCTCCTGCGAGCCGGGAAGCGTCCATTTAGAAATTGGCACAAAGCCGGAAGCTCTGGACGTCCGCCGTAGGTTCCTACAATAACTATTGTTTACGAAGTTGTGTTGCAGCATGTTCTGAACGTTCGGTATGCCTATGACATTTAGGACGTCTAGAAATATTACCTAACTGTTATTCTAGAACACACTAATTTTATTGATAACTATTGAGCTTGATAAAATCGGACGTTTAATAGTGTTGCGTTTCGATATAAACAAATGCGATAGTTCTATTTTTTTCTTGTTTCAACATCATGAGGAATTGAGTACTGAAGCCTTATTGTAATCACGTAATCATTGAAGTTGGTTTGTTACCTCAAGTTCAAGAAGTACTTAGATTGTTAATAACTATGAAGAACTTTCTTATTTTAAAACTATATAAATAATAATAACCCTTATTAACTAACTAACGTAGAGAGTTATGGTACCATCTTCCCATGTTAATGCGGGGAGACTAAAGCACAGCAGTATACGACGTTTAAAAGTCAACTATGAAATAACAAAGCTTTTAATAAACATAGATACCTACTCATCTAACCTCTTTCTCCAAAATAATGAATCATACTACTGCATTTTAATCATATTTTTCATTGTTAACAGTTCACACATAGTTCCAATGCTTTGTTGTCA
The DNA here is from genome assembly GCA_963921215.1 of Scoparia ambigualis. Lineage (NCBI taxonomy): Eukaryota > Metazoa > Arthropoda > Insecta > Lepidoptera > Crambidae > Scoparia > Scoparia ambigualis. Next base: position 22,837,380 of record OY992502.1, on the reverse strand, counting down.
CCTTAGGCGTGATAATTATATATTTGTGTTCACATCAACTAACTAATTAAATGAAACAATGTATTCTTTAACGTATAGGTAAGATAGTACGAGTGCTGTACAAACTTCCTTATCGCATAGAGTTCAAAATTGAACAGCAGGGTGGATGCCCCTCTAATGACCGATACTTCTATTGTCAAAGTTAACGAGCAGTTGTCCAGCTTATCGGAGATATAACTGATTTACAACTTTGTTTGTAGAATCGTACTAGCAGCGAGTCAACGACGCTCGTATCTCTTGACCGCATGCAAGGATAATTTCGAGACCAAACATTTTTTTTAATAAGTAATAAAATGTATCTATTGAACAAAAAATGGTTACATTTATAAAAGTTTATACGATGCTATCCGCTAAAGCTTAAATACATTACTTTCAGTGATCGTTTATTTTTTAAATACATTTTTAGAAAGGTATTATCCTACTTAATATTATAAACGCGAAAGTTTGTAAGTATGGATGGATGTTTGTCACTCTTTCACGTAAAAACTACTAAATGGATTTGGATGAAATTCGGCATACAGATAGTTTATAACCTGAATTAACGTATAAGATACTTTTTACCCCGATATTCCCACGAGAACGGGAACCACAAGGGTGAAACCGCGAGCGGCAGATAGTCATTACATATTATAAAGTAAAGTCGCCATTTTCCTGTGTCTATGGCTCCGCTTTCTCCTTCTAAACCACGCAATAAATTTTTACGCGGTCATCACTGATAGAGAGATCGTTAAAGGACGATGGTTTTTGTATATAACTAGCGGCCGCTCGCGGTTTCAGCCGCGTGGTTCCTGTTCCCGTGGAAATATCGGGATAAAAAGTATCCTATGTGTTAATCCAGGTTATAAACAATCTGTATGTCGGATTTCATCCAAAGCAATTTAGTAGTTATTACGTGAAAGAGTAACAAACATCCATCCATACTTACAAACTTTCGCGTTTATAATATTAGTAGGAAGTAGGATTTGTAGATATTTTGTACAAAATTTCTGAAGTATAACAGTGTTTCTAAGTTACTGTGGACGAAGGCGCGGGCGAGACGCTAGTAATATCATAAACGTGTAAGTGTATGGAAAATGGAAAAACAGATTTAAGAAATCATGGCTCATGTCATCAACAATAGGTATACTTATAATATCTTTTCTTGTAATTTACACCGTATCTTAGCTTAATTTATTCCTAAAAAATCAGATTAACAACAACAGTAATAAAAAATCTTGCGATTCACATAGGAGTTTGACCGGGTTTCGATTCCAGGTTAAATATGACAGAGATTAAATTATTTTAAATGCAGTTTTACTGAGCTTTAAAATTGACTACATGGAATGAAATAGAATAAATTACCCTATCTCTTATAGTTACAGACTTTTTCATACCGACCCATTGATTTTACTCACTCTGTATAACTTCGACCTACTTATGTTGCTACGGTACTCAATTAATTATTTTCGCAGCAAGTAAAAAACAGAATTTATGCCTCAATGAATGATTTATTATGAACCGTCTGACTGAGCCCTGGGAGAAAGAAGGCACATTATTTTGATGGTATGAATCATAAGCGGATCTTGGCAGCGTGTTACGGGTTTGATTCACAGCTGATTTTATTTACATTATGCTTCTGAATGTTTATTTTAATATCATTAGAATTGGGATAATAGATTCTAGGAACATCTGTAGTTTTACTATTTTCAGTTTTCATAATTAATTATAATTTGATGAAGTATTTTATTTTCATAATTGATAAATAAATATATTTATATATTTCATACTTACTACAACAGGTACTTACCTACTTTTGTACATTTAAGTCGAACCGATATTTCTAATGAATGCATTTATTTTATACTCTAGTCTTTGTTCACATTACAAGAACCATTTTCTCACTTATTTTTTATAATTGACGTGGCCTACTTTGCTGTATTAAACATTTCCGGTTTGCCTCAACTGTTCGTTCTGTTAAGATAATTAAGTTGGCTGCAGAGTTCTGTACAACTTATACCTACAAAGTTCTATAGAAATATTAGGTGAGTTATGCCTTCTATGTTGTAAGTTACAAGTACCTACCTACTTAAACTCACTCACTGCATATTAGCAGCTTGGTAAAAAAAAAACATTAATGAAAACTTACAGACAACGAAAACCAAACAAGATATAAATTTCTTACTATTCTTGGCACTAATTTATAAATAAAAATAATATTAAAAAATATTTAAATTTCTACGTTTTTACATTTAACATTTACAACAAATATTAAAACTATTGACACCTTAAACACTTTGTCTGTCTGTATACAAAAGACAGCTACAATATCATGAACTACTACAATATCATGAATGTAAAGGTTGATTTTTTAACCCTTGGATAAAACGTATCTATTTCATAAAGTGTTACGCGATCTACCTATGCATCATCATCTAGCCCACAATCACCCACTGTTAAGTATAGGCCTGCTTTATTACATTCCAGCCCCCTCTGTCCTGTGTAGATCTCATCCATCACCTGTAAATAAGAAAAGACAGGATATGATAATACATTTTCAAAATGATAGTTTTTACTTATACAAACAAATAAGTTTTATCTGACAAATTGAAAAATCGGCCCTAAATGTGTTAGCAATCCATTCAGGAACTAAAAACGTTTCCTTCAACTACGTATTTCACAACTCTACATCGGCAGCACTGTAGAATCAATACTAAGTTAACAGGTGAACTGTAGCAAACAAAAGGCAGCATTGCCCAATCCTTCTCTCTGATGTAAAGCTCTGAGCTGTCAGCGGTTATTTGGAAGGAAGTGAAATGTTTCAGGAGGCGCGGTTTGCTTACAGCTTACAGTTAACTGGAGCCAATTTGCATTTCCAAAAGATGAAGTAACCTTTTACTCGTAACATTATGTTTAAGTGATTCGTCCTATTAATTTAGATAAAGTAACTAGTAGAGTTATAATACAAGTCAATTAGGATTAGTTAGACGATTTTAGTGGCGTGGCATACGAACTTAATACAGTTGCAATTTTAGAATCTTGAAATTACACTATGAAATCCAATCATTTTTATTCAATTTCGCATTCCATTTATTCAGGTAAATGCGCTTGCGAATTTTCTTTGCAAAAAAATAGTCACCGTTGGCCGATGAATCAAAAAATAATTATTTTTTTATCCGAACACTAATTTCAGTCTCTCTTTTGCAAATTATTATCCGTTCCATTATAATATTCATTAAAACTCTAAAGAACGCTGTGGTTATTCGCAATTTTCTTAAATACATATAATCACGACTATTCATTATCCCCAAAGGGTTAGTCAGAGACTAGACAAGAGGACCACAAAAGCAGCCCTCTGCCATAGTCCACTTTTCGCTAAATAGCGACCTCACATTTGCTCAGCGTGACAGGTGGTGAGCCCATCGCCGCTCTATGCTGTTGGATGTATGTGTAGTCTTTAGTCCGTTTTTGTCTTTTACTATACCCAAGGGAAAAGAGGGGGTGGTAGTATTCTTGACCCGCAACGCGACACGGCAATTTTTCTTACATGCGTTAATACGAGTTGAACGACACGAGTTGGATACTTTTTGTCAATAATCCTACATTGCTACCTACTCTCAGTTCAAAGGGGACCAGTGAGCTGAAAACTAAGCACGAATGCGCTTGCTCGCGCGTCCCAATTGGCTGCGTTTGTCGGGTACGTTGTACAGTCAACACGTAGTATCTTATGGCTGTAAATCAATATCAATCTAGATCTGTTGGTTTGCCTACTAGAGTTAGCTTCATTGCCATAATATTTCTCGTTTGTGATCTTGTGGTCATGCTCAAAATGTGATCAAATGGAGAGTTGAGTCTATCATCTCCACTTCTTTATTATGTATATGTCGCAGTAAGATAGTTATAGCCGTAATATAGTTATATCCCTAGGGATACAATTATTATATCCTGTAACATAGTTATACGAAAGCGATTCATTACTATCTTACTAGGAATATAATTATATTACGGTTCAAGTTTAGTGACATAATTATATTATTGGATTACGTTTAGTGAAATAATTGTAGGAGTGTAGGGCGGGCCTGGGGCTCCGTTGTGTTTGTGAAAGCCGCACGTCGCTTGCTACCCCCGTCAGTCGGTCGGTATCAATTGCCCTACTCCTGTACAGAAATACTTGCTGCCCTACTACTGTAGGTCATACGTATTGTTATTGTTGTCTAATAAAAAAATAACCTCGAAATTCAAGACGTCTCGTCTCGTCTTAAATTTCTAACATATCACGTGACCTACAATTATTTCACTAAACTTAATCCAGTAATATAATTATATCACTAAACTTGAACCGTATTATAATTATATCCCTAGTAAGATAGTAATGAATCGCTTTCGTATAACTATGTTACGGTATATAATTATATCCCTAGGGATATGACTATATTACGGCTTTATCTATAGCCCTGCGCCATATATTTAGCCCATAATGTAGAAAGGATCATTGGCCAACACATGCAAAAGACCACGCAAACTCGAAGGGGGCCTTTGCCCAGCAGTGGGACTTCTTATACAATAAGCAAAGTAAAGTTAAATGTTTATTAACTCTTGATGTGAACGCTCGATGGGTAGTTACATTATTTCATTGACTTCGATAACTTGTTTTACAGCCGTTATGTGATTAAGCTGAGTGCTTTCAACATTAACACTACGATGCATCGATTTCAGTAACGGAACGAACGTGGTGTTTGAACTGAAGTGTCAGCTTCGATCGTAGGTAAACTCGCATAAGTGCGATCAAAGAATGTTAGTCACTTTATTGAAGATTGGCTGCGATTTTGCGATAGATGCTACATTTGTATTTATAATGTTTCGAAATCAATGGCAAAGCATTTATTAGACGTACCTAGCACATTTTCTATCAAGTTGTTAATCTTAATACTTACATTGATATCTAATGCATTATAAGAGTATAAAATAGCCAGTTAACAATATTGAAAACTGTACTTTGATTAAGTTTTGTATACACCCTACTATTTTTTATAGGTAGAAGTTTTTTCTATGACACCTACCTAACAACCCGAAAGAATACTACCACCCACCCCCTCTCTTTCCTTGGGTGTCGTAAAAGGCAACTAACGGACTAAAGCTGCACATACTTCCAACAACATATAGCGGCGATGAGCTCACCACCTGCCACGCTGAGCACAGTGCAGTCGCTATTTGGTGAAAAGTCGACTATATTAGAGGACTGCTTTTGCTGTCCTCATTGCCTAGTCTCTGACTTACCCTTCGGGGATAATAGTCGTGATTATTTGCTACTACTCTGTCAAGAAAGAACCGGGAAAAGATCAATAATACACAAAATGTTAGTTATTCATCCAAATTTATTTTATCGCCTTCAAAGTATGCTCCTTCAGAAACGATACACTTACGCCAACGAATAATCCAACCATCAAAACATTTTTTAAACGCTTTTTTCGGAATTGAGTTCAGTTCTCGCCGCGAATTCTCCCTAGGTCTTCTACCGACTGAAAACGGGTGCCACGAAGTGGTAATTTGTGGTTGCTCGATGTATTTGTTAAGTTTTTGGTCAAAAATTCGTTTACAATATGGCCTTGTGCGAAGGCGCATTATCGTGGTGCAAAATCCTAGAATTTTCTTTTCACAAAGTTAGCCTTTTTCGTCGAATTTGCTCTCTTAAACGCCGCATAACGCTCAAATAATTACTTTATTTACCGTTTGACCTTCCGGCAAGAATTCCGAATGCACAACACCGCGATAGTCAAAGAAAACAGTCAACATGACTTTGACTTTTGATCACCTTTGGCGTGGTTTTTTCGGTTTCGGTTCAGTCGGAAGGTGCCACTCCGAAGCTTGTTGACTAGTTTGCATGTCAAACTCGTAAACCCACGTCACGTCATCAGTAACAATGCGTTGCATGAATGTTGGGTCGGAATTGCCTCGCTCTGGCATGTCCTCAGCGACTCGTATGCGATTGAGTTTTTGGATAAAATTCAGGTCTTTTGGGATTAGCCCGGCCCGGCGGCAACATGTTTCATACCCCAGTGATTATTTAAAATGGTACGGATCGACACGTGAGACACAGAAAGTTCAGCGGCTATCTCTCTCAAACTTGAATAAGGATTTTCAGTCACTATTTCCATCACTTTTGCGATGTTAACTTCAGTTAAAGACGTTGATGGCCTACCAGAGCGAAGCAAACCTTCCATCACAACTCGACCGCTTTTGAACGCTTTGTACCACTCTTTAGCACGTGTTTTTGATAAAGTCAATTCACTGTAAGCCTTCTGTAACATTTTCAGTGACTCCGAACACGAAATTCCATTGGCGACGCAAAATTTAGGACAAACTCTTTGTTCGATGTTTTATCCATTAAGAAGTTCGCAAAACAGCACTGTATTTAATCTAAATATCAGATGCAACTCAAACTCCGCGCCAAAATGGATAACATTTGTGTCAATCTATCAACAAAAAAAAACAAAAAAATATTTGGAATTTTAAACAAATCATCCGTTCCTGAAACTTTTTTGACAGAATGCATGTAGGTTTAATGAATGTATGTAAGTATGTAGGTTTTTGTTAAAATAAATTTGTTAAAATGTGTAAGTACCTTTAAGTAACTGGTATTATGTAAGGTGACTGCTAGAAACCGCAAGAAACTTCAAGGGCTGGTCAGGTCAAGTGTTTTAAAACATGACAAAAATGCCAAAAAAGGAAATTGTATTTTTATATTTTTTATTAAATAATTCATTTTGTGAATTTTAATTGGAAAGTCTTTGCGTATCTAATTTGTTTTAGAGCAATAACATAGAATTAACTATTAAATAACGATTATTTACAACGCGCGGGCAGCGGCCGGCCGTTGACCCACCCGTCTGTTGACCCGTCCGCGTCAGCTGGGCGATAAGTACCTAAGTTAGTCTGCAATCTTTTTTGTCATTTTTGTCATGTTTAAAACACTTCACCTGACAAGCCCTTAAAGTTTCTTGCGGTTTCTAGCAGTCACCTTATATATATTATCCTGTCAACTTTAATACTTATATGTTTTTTATATAATTAGCACAATAGATGACTCACTGTTGTCAAGTGGAAATAAAGTTCAGGCGCGTCCAATTTTTAACGCAACATTCAATCAAACGTACTACACAGTCTCACTCCAGTTCCCAAGGGGGGTAGTCAAGGCAGGGAGGACAGCTTTGCAATTGCTAGGCTACGATCAATACGTCCCTCCCGCGCTTCGTCCCTCAGACTTTGCATAGGTTCAAATTAGCTACCATTACAGTGGCTAGACCACCGGGATCAACACAGACGGCCCGGGTTCAATGCTTGGCTTTGACCATCTTATCTAAATCTGTTGCCATAACAAAAATTCGCGTCAGTCGCATTGTTGTGGTCTGACAGAGAGTTGCTAACTTCAGCTTATCATGCCATCTAGTCGGATTTTTGGTGAAATCCTACCACCAGCCAAACTAACTATTTTGCCATGTTAATATTTATAAACATATATACATATAATCATGACTATTATCCTCGAAGGGTTAGTCAGAGACTAGGCAACGAGAACCGCAAAAGCAGTCCACTTTTCACCAAATAGCGACAGCACATTATGTGCTCAGCGTGACAGGTGGTGAGCACATCGCTTCTCTAAGCTGTTGAATGTGTGTGCAGTCTTTAGTCCGTTAGTCGCCTTTTACGACACCCAATGGAAGAGAGGGGGTAGTAGTATTCTTTCACCGCTACGCGACAAGGTTATTTATATGATATAGGTACATATTATAGGGATCTTTATTATTGAAATTTTTGCATTTACAATGCTATATTTATCTTTATTTTTGAAATTTTGCATTCACTATGCTATATAGATATAGGATAAAATGATTATTAGAAAAAATCAACCAGTCTCAGGAAGCTTGAATAGGATGGGATGGGATTTGAGGGTAGACTTCACAGTGTCGTAATACCGCTGGCTTGCAGCGTAAATCAAACTACGTCGTGGGTTCGAATCCCATTCGAGCTTCCTGAGACTGGTTGATTTTTTCTAGTAAACATTTTATCCTAATGCTATATTTTGTCTAGTAAACGTTTTATCTTAGATTATAAGGAAATTGGTAATAGGTCCCGCAGCTGGACCATTCTATATTAAGTGCAAAGAACAATTATTTGTATAGGTTGCGGGATTACCTAAGTACCTTTTACCATACACCCTGTATACATACATACGCAACTGTACACACTCGAGTACGTGGTCTTGTGTAACGTCAATTAATACTTGAGCTTCCGTCGACAAAAATAGGCTCGGAGCGTGCTCTGGGGGCTAAGATTAGGGAGAGGTCTTAACCAACCCTCTCACAAGCGCACGTTTAATTGAGTCCACCGTACCAAGGGTTATGAGTACTTAAAGTTATTTTTAAATTCATTGAAACTCTATTCAAGTTTAAATATTTTTTTAAATTGATTGAAACTTGAATAAAGGTCTGAGTCTGACTGAGAGTTTTATTTACCACCAGCGGCCTGCCCGCGACGCGACGCACGACCGCGACGGTTTCATTGGTGGCTCATGCTCATTATTATTACAGACTAGCGGCTGCTTGCGGTTTCACCCGCGTGGTTCCCGTTCCCGTAGGAATATCGGGATAAAAAGTATCCTATGTGTTAATCTAGGTTATAAACTATCTGTATGCTGAATTTCATCCAAATCCATTCAGTAGTTTTTACGTGAAAGAGTAACAAACATCCATCCATACTTACAAACTTTCGCGTTTATAATGTTAGTAGGATGATATACATTTTATTAAAAAGCATTCCAATTTCCAACGTTTCCTGTCGATTTTCGAAACCATTTCCTGTTACGAACACAATGAAAAATAAGTAAATCAATCAAATCGGTGAATCTTATACAGTTTGGTAAAAAAAGACCGTGGTTGGAGGAAAAGTACCCTTAATTATTAATGATGGCAAATTTTACTAAAAAAACACAATCCTTTATTTTTAAAAATAATTAAAACTGCATTTAAGATTTTTGAAAAATCACCTGCTAGAGTCGGGAATCGCGGTTCGATTGAACCGGTGAAATGTGAAAAAAAAACCTGTATTTTATGATACCAACCGAAAGAGTATTCATAATTCTGGTTCATGGTTCTGTTGTATCGAGATGTTATGGTGAATATTTAAGCCGACACGTAGCGAATTCAATCGAAGAATACGTCTGTGTATACGTGAACGTGGGTCTCATTTTGAGCAAATTCATGAGTTACGTGAATTATTTACTTTAGATAATGAGTACCTTCCTAAACTTTACAATAAAAGCATATTTTTCTTGGTCTTTCTTTAATTTAAGATACTATGTTGTTTAAAAGAAATTGGACCTTATGAATGACTCTTTCGATTGATATCATAAAATCATGTGTTTTATGATACAAATCGAAAGATGTTTTTTTTTTCACATTTCACCGGTTTGATTCCCAGCTCAAGCAGGTAACTTTTCAAAAATATTTAAATGCAGTTTTTATTATTTTTGAAAATAAAGGAATTGTTCCTTAAAGTAAAATTTGCCATCATCATTATTAAGGGTACTTTTCTTCCAACCACGGTCTTTTTTTTTCACCCCGTAGAAGTGATATCAAGTTCTTTTCATAATTCTCAACTCAATCTACATGCATTAGATACATAAGCAAAAAGCTACAATACCTACTTAGAGCCGAGAGACCCTCTGATAAAACTTATCCATCTGATAAATTACCCGAGTAACCTAGCTAAAATGACACATAATATAACAATCACAGACGTCTGTGATAACAATACATTTTTAAAATGGTTGTATAATACTTAAACAAACAAATAAGTTTTATCTGACAAAAATAAAAATCGGCACTTAGTGAATGAACTTCTTTAGCATTCAAGTGCCTATGTCATGCAGAACAGAAGCTTCGTTAAAAAGCAATGCTTCATGGACTTTCTGTTAGATTTTTATTTCACAAACGTTTTGTATCCTAGTTTGGAGAGAATTTAAGAGTACGAACACTCTTTATTTTAGAATCATTATCATTATAAGACGTTTTCGTCCCACAGGGCATAGGCTTTCTTCTAACGACAGATATCCTTATGGTATAACAGTCTTGTTCATCATTCATGATACTTTTTCTTAATTCAATAAAAATGTTTAAGTCTCACTAGTTCTAATTGAAACTGGCACAGCCCACAACGGTTCAACGTCGCATTCATTCTGCGCCCGTTGCATCTAATCGGGCATAGTTATTCCGAGCGACACCATACACGTTTGTCTATTTAGGAAACGGATATTACATTTACTCGGGTCTTCATTTGGCGGCGGCCAGAGGTGGGTAAGTATAAATCCGTATGAGTTTCCGGCGCGCGCGGTGCATAGCATATTTTGTAAGCAGCCGCTGCGTATGCGCAGCGATGGCTGCAATAAAAACTTTTACGGCCAACGTATGTTTTCATTCATTTTAGTCGAAGGGAATATGTATGGAAGTGTGTTTTTGGGACGTCTCTGTAGGTGCCTATATATTTTTTGTGCTTGAATCGTGGGTTCACTTTTACTTGCTCGGAAGGATGTGGCAGATGGCATCCGATTTTTTTTTACTGAAATTGCGAGTACTTTGATTCAGTAATAGTATTTTAACTTAATTCCGTGCTAAAAATATAATTAAAATTCATGGACATACATAGGTACCTCTTTTAGTTCACTTACCCGTATATTACCAGCATGGTGGCTAATGGCCCAAACTGCTTATATTTGTGTGGGAAGACTTGAGCCCAACATGGAGACGTTATTATGCTGATGATGATAATGTTGTAAGTACGTACTCATACAGATCTTAAAATAAAACCTAAGTTTCTTCCTAGTGAAAGCTGTTTTGTCTCACCTATCACGTTTTTTAAAAACAAAGGGACATCGCATAAACATAGGCTGCACTTCCATTAAGTTCGTATCTAATTTTAAAACGCATTACACTTGTTAGTCACTGACTTAGAGTTGAATTAATTGACTCGAGTGCTCCATGAGTAATGGCGTTCAGGAATGTCGGTTGAAGTGGAACTTTCCACGCAAGAATTGCAACTTAAATAAAAGTTAATGAAGGGTTTATTTAGTAGAGATAAGTATAAAAGAGTTTTAATCGATATTTAATCACGAACTGCAACAAGTAAATACATAGACCTAACGAGTGTCCATATCCGTTTCTAGAATCAACGACCAACAAATCTCATTTATATTTGCGAAGCTAATAGTAATTATGCACCAAGGGGATAAAGCAGTGTCTTATGTAGCGGGCGCCCCGTATTGAATACTAAGTAAAACGAAGGATTCTAGCGTTAACTCCCGAGAGTAGCGAGGGTGTTTAGATTGAACTCCCGAGCATAGCGAGGGAGTTAAGACAAGAATCCTGAGTGCAGCGTGGGATTCAAGGTCGCCCAAGGCGAAGGCACCTTTATCCCCGAGGAAAATACTCTACTTTTCACACCATCTACGAGACAATAAAAAGCAATAGTACTGGAATCAAAGTATTTATTAAAATTACACTTAGTAAACCTATTTAAAACAATTAAATGTTAAGGGTAATGTTTGATACATTAGACCAGTTGTGAAAAGAGTTGTGTGTTTTTATTCGGTATATTTATTGAAGTTGAGGTTAACTTCATTTGAGTATTACTGATAGGTAAAATTTTAGAAACTTGGGTCTGCTGAGGACTATTTTAGATCGTGAAAGTTGGTGAAGGTGGTGCTTGAGGCAGCGGGTTAGATAAATAGTGTTTTGATGTGTAAGGTTGTGGTGACAAAGGTGTCCAAGGATCAGTTATAAACGGTGTTTTTATTTTGATGTTGTCACCGATGCGGCAGCTTATTTTATCTTTATTTTGTATTGAATTTTCAATATAGCCCTCTGCTACTACCTACATCAGATTTCCAGCCACCGTGTCTCTTAATCTGGGTCATGTCTTCTGCTGCTGAATCCGCCAATAGAGTAGCCGATGTTCTCCTGTAACAATGACCCGTGTAGAGCTCGGCATTAGTCAATTTCAGGTATTTCGCAATTTCTTTCGGCATGCCGCTGATCTTATTTTTTCCAATGACTTGCCTGGTGCACTTGCCATTATGATAAGCTACAAAAAATCTGTTACTGTTTATATTAGAGGGGCGTAGAGCTTGGTACTTTTCGATAATTCTTACGTATTATCCACGGACTACGAATGACCGTTCTTTCTTTGAATTTGTATCTGGCAAATTTACAAGCAACAAATCTGAATGTTTTTCGATATCTTCGATTTTAATGTTTACGAGTTCATTTCCACGACAAGCGCCATTCACTCCAAAAATCAATGCCACCTGTAACAAAAATAGGTAGTAGCTTAGTATTGCAGGAAGGTAACTTACGTAATATTTTAATTTTATTTAACATAATAAAAACTTTCTTACATTTGACTGACAAATTTAACAAAGTTTATTATTTTTAATAACAACACATACCTAAACCTTACGAAGGTTTACAATAATTATTATTATTTAACTTAGAGTCGAAACATCACATCAGTAGATCGCACACAAGCGATCGATTCATGAGCTGGTAGCTGACCTCTACTTACCTATAGTACCTACTTAAGTATGTATGTAGCTATTTTAGTTGCTAAAAATTAAATCGTTAGTTACGATGTAAACTCTTTAACGGGCTATTATTTATCAAAATGACCTTTAATACCTATTTATTATTGTATTGTGAATGTTCAATGTATTGTTCGCTCTGCTGTTTTGTTAGACGATTCAACTTTAGGTACATACTTATAATTTTTTACAAAACAAGAAATAACATTACATCCCTTATGCTATCTTAAGTCAACAAGACATAAATGCGGAAAAAATCTACTTATTATTAATATGATATCATAAGTATTTAAAGATTTATATAATAAAGAATGGTGCGTTAGGGTTTCCAGTGAACCTCAGCCTAACCAATGACCCTTATATCCGATATCAAGTGAACGACATCGTTCATGCCTTGCAATGATATTATAAACTAAATATCATTGATGCCTTGGTTATCCTCCGACTATACTTACACATCCTTCCCGGGTAAGTCCCATATATTTCAATGGCTATTCATACTTGATTGACATTTTGGTTGCAAGAGCTCTTGAGAGATAATATTTCCATATCTGTAGGTAGGTTCCGTTAGTATCCGTTATATTTAGCAATCTAAAAGTTAATGACTTTACTTTGTGAGATCCTTTTTCCGAGCGTTCAAGTTCAGATATTGTTTTCAAAGCTGATGCCAAAGGAAACTTTCTTTATATAAAAAGGAAATTATCATTTTTCTTCACAAACTTGGAGGGAATGTTCGTGAAGCTTTTGTTCATTAATTATATAAGCGTTTATAATTTCGTATTTTTTTCGCAGAAATGGAGGACATCGCGATACTGTGGAGCTCTGCCTCCCCCGAGAGTGCTCTGTGGTCAGACTATTTAGTCGCCAGCTTCGACAAAATTATGTCACAGCGAGCGAGGCACCACTACAGGTACCTAATACAATTATTCCTATTCACAGATGGCATCGAGAATTGGCTTTCGATCTTTTATAGCCTCGGGGAAGGGATACGCGACCCGATTGGATTGAGTTTCAAGAAGCGCTTCAACTGAATACGCTTTATTGATTTATAATAAGCGTAAGAGGACGCTAGCTCGCGTTTAACTAAAGCAAACAGAAGAAAAAATAACACGTTAAGCAAACTTGAACTCTGCTTTAGTATCGTCATAATTCTATGAAAGCTACGATGGTACGAATAGATAGATGTTACGGTTTTTGAGTTAAATTTTGTTCGAATTTCACCAGTACCTAAGGATACTTATTATTATCTTAATATTAAATAATAATAATTAATTAATAATATTTACCGTGTCGCGTAGCGGAGAAAGAATACTAGGTACCATAGTCGCCTACGACACTCAATGGAAGAGATCCATTGAGTGTCGTAAAAGGCGACTAACGGACTAAAGACTGCACATACTTCCAACAGCATAGAGCGGTGATGGGCTCACCACCTGTCACGCTGAGCACATGTGCAGTCGTTATTTGGTGAAAAGTGGACTAAGGCAGAGGACTGCTTCTGCGGTCCTCAGCCTTCCTTGCCTAGTCTCTGACTAACCCTTGGGGGTAATAGTCGTGATTATTATGTATGTATGTTAATATTAAAGGCTTCGCGATCAAGTAGTATATTTTATAAAATTAGGATTGCACGTTAGATTGAATTAAAAATGGAGACTCTGAACACGTGTTGGTACAAAATGAACTCGATGTGTAAGTCTTCGTAATGATATTTTGGTCTCTGTCGAAAACGTAATCGCAATTATTATGATGCCGTTGCCGCTTCAAAGGCTTAAACGGTGTTTTCAAGTAGGTACTTATAAACTCTATCAAGTTTTCACATAGTATCAGTACAGTAACTGTAGTATTACTACCTACCTACCCACGTATGTAAGTACTTACTGTACTAGAGCTACGCGTAACAGATTTAACAGAATCTAGATAGATACGTGGATAGCTTCTAATAACTTTCAAGAGCTATAAAAACCAAGAAAGTCAAATATGAGGGGTCTCCTTTCAAAGGCATTTTTACGCATAAGCATCGTTCGCGACGACAACAATAACGCCCAATAGCGATAGCGAAATGCCTACTGTTCTAAAGTTATGTGTCGCAATAAAGCTCTGCTATTGGCCAACTCTATTTTAGTGGAATTTGATAGTGACAGACTAATGGTGTTTTAGTGGGTTTTCATACAGATGTCACTTTTCCTAATGGCTTTTAAACGTGTGGGATTTGTTACGGAATCATTAGTGGATCATGGATGGAATTTGTTGTACTTAGGTACTTATTATGTTTTTCTGGTAATAGTTAAAGGTTTTGAAAGTAGACCCCTCTATATTTGACTTTCTTGGTTTTTATAGCTCTTGAAAGTTCTTAGAAGCTATTCACGTATCTAACTAGATTCTGTTAAATCTGTTACGCGTCGCTCTAGAGCTAGTACAGCAACTGTACTTACATACGTAGGTAATACTACAGTTACTGTACTGATACTATGTGAAAACTTGATAGAGTTTATATGTACCTACTGGAAAACACCGTTTATGCCTCTCTTCATTCACCGTTTAAGTTTTCTTTAAAAAATCTTATATTGCATCTATATATACACTCACGACTATTATCCCCAAAGGGTAAAAAAGGTAAGCAGTGTGACCATCTCAAAATTGGCAAATCGCCCGACACTGGCCAAAAATCTGCCACGAACATCTATGCATCAAATAAAAGTACTTGAAAAATGAAGCATTTTATTGTATGACAGCAAATCTGTCAGGTATTGGAGAAAAAAGTTATAAAGAAGAAGAAAATTAAAATAATAAATGATAATATAAAATTGAAGTCGAGATTTTTTCTTGAATTTATACTCCTCCCTCGCAGATTCCTTTGATTTATATGAGTCATATTAAATGAAAAAAAAAATGAAAAATTAGGCCTATTTTTTAATTTTTTTTTTAATATTCCCTTTTTTTTCTTTTTTTTCCATTTATTCATATTTGCTGTCCTTACAACAATATACACTATTTATTTCGAAACTTACCATGTGGAAACTTACAAGGGGTGGGTTTCATACATAAAAACCCATTCTTCTTTCTAATTAAAATTGAAATGACTATCTTGAAAAAAAACAAAAGCTCGTTGCCACCTTTTTGTGTACATACCTTCTACTATTCTAATTGTAATTGAAATTACTTGAAATTACTATCTAAAAAAAAAGAGGTCGTCGGCAACATTTCCTTAAAATCTGCCAAATTCTGCTACTTATTTAAATTTAAATTTATCATTATTGAAATGATTGTCTAAAAAAAATTTTCTTGAAATCTACCAAATTCTGCCACTTTTTTGAATCGTCAGCATAGCCTGCCACAGTTAAAATTTAAGTGCCAAATCTGCCCAAATGGCAGAAATCTGCCACAAATGGTCAGTCAGAGACTAAGCAATGAGGACCGCAAAAGCAGTACACTATGCCACAGTCACCGTTTCACCAAATTACAACTGCACTCTAAGTCTTCAGTCCGTTAGTCGCCTCTTATGACACCTAAGAAAAGAAATGGGTGGCAGTATTCTTTTAATAATGAGCCGCCCGATGAGCTCGATGGCGCAGCGACTAGCGCGTTAAACTCCACCAACCCGCATTGGGCCAGCGTGGTGGGTTATGGCCCAATATCCCCATGTGATGTTGTCCACGTAGGAGGCCTGTGCCCAGCAGTGGGGCGTTTATAGGCTGATGATGATGACCTAACAGCTTGGCATCTACGTATATTAATAAAATCTATTGCCACGGAGCGTCACTTAGGATCCCCGCACACGGGCCACCGGCCACAGCCACAAACGTCGCCGAGAAGCTGTAGCGTGTGGCGTGTGGCGGCCACCGTCGTCAACCGTGTGCGGCGAATCTATATAAAATGTATGAAAACTACAGGAAACATTCCAGTGGCGTCGTTTTGTGATTGTGACCCAGTGGCCCGTGTGCGGGGGACCCTTAAGAACTGCTTTGTTTCCGTTGATTTCGTTCGTTCGTCGAACCAGGGAAATGTCGGAAACTTGGGTTCCTGTGGGATAGTGTAGACTGTTAAGTTGAAAACCTGCTTATCCTATCCTGTTTGCTTTTTAACCATTTTATTAAAAAAGCAGATGTAGCACCGTGCTGTACCTTTTCAGAGTAACACCGGTCACAGCCGAAGAGATAATGTCCAGCGACTCTCAAGAGAAGCTGGAGATACTAGCGAAGGCTCAGCTGCAGATCGTGATCCTCTGTCCGAACCTGGCTTCCAAGATGGCGGACCTGAAGAAGGATGGCAGCTGTGAGGGCCTGTTTAAGACGGACAAAGTGCTGGTTATGCTGCTAGGCGTCGAAAAGAACCATGTGGTTGCGAACCATAGCGAAGGTAATTTGAACTGCTGATTCATTTTTTTAACACCTTAACGAACTGTTACTGGAAGGTAGGCGTGGGCAGAAAAAAAACTATCCTGAGCTTCTTACCAGCTCTTCTTTGAAAGCTCTTCAAAGTCAGAACTGGTGGTTGATTTAGTAGTGTAGATAACTAAATTCTAATTAACTATTATAACTTTCCCACTCTAAAACTTATAGGTTGATAATAAAAGATATAAAAAAATAATTATACAACTTCTAATTACATATTGTTTTCTAAAGTTATCACGCTGACTTTTGAACACTTTGTGGGGTAGAGTATATTGCCACAAAAAACATAATTTTAGTTATCTACAGCATGATGTATAAAGATCTGCTCCAAATTTCAAGAGAAAAAAATACAATAGCTTGGGACGCCTTCGTTGCCGCCAACGCGCTTCTGCGATTTCCAAACTTTCACCGCATGCCTTTGATATGCGTTGTGGCTGTACTAGCTGTGTGCATACGTAATCAAATGCACTTTAAACGATGCCGCATCTGGTAAATGTCTTTGACAAAATAAATTATTGCGACAGTGAATGTCTCTACCCACTATCTTAGACCCCGCGGTCCCAGGTTCGATTCCAGGGCAGACTTATTGTACACAATGTGGTTGGTGGTAAGGTATTGATCTTAGTCTGCCTGGTGAGTTAGTTTACATTATGTACGTCGCAATAACAATACCTAATTTTACTTTACTGGCATTATTGTGTTCCAGCAATGAGATATAAAGATAGTGAACGAAGGAGAAGTGTGTGTCTGTATGACGTGCTTCCACCTTAGGCTTTGTTTGTATTTAATAAAACTTAATAGTTGTTATAAAGTAACCCTAGCCTATAAATAAATAACTAACATTCAAAAATTTTTGATAATATATTTTCGTCATATTATCAGATAGCATAATAACAAACCTTCACTGTTGTAAAAAAAAAGGAAAGGAAAGAGCAATGTGGGGGTACGGAGACCCTCTTTTAGGTACAATGCTAGTACCTATAGTAGACTAAAGTGACATGCCATGTGAGTGCATTGCTAGATAGGAAGGAATGCTTGTAGCAACGCAGTATGTAGCAACATATCATAACAGTTTATATTAAGCTAACTAGATGGCGCCTAAAGAATTATTATATTGAGACAACAAACCCTTTCGCAGACTACCCCACCATAGACCAATGGCCGATGATGAGCGTGCGTGAGAAGGACACGTCGTTCGTGGACACATTCCTGACTGCCGCAGTGGGAATCCTCAGGACTAAAGACTGTAAAGACACTGCCACCGACAGAACCAGCTTCTCTATCGTGCCGAAAAAAGTTAAAATCGTAAGTGGATTTGATATAAATACAGGGTAGACAAACGGTGACACAAAAACTTTTTTTCCCTAGACATCCAGATATACCCGGAAACACTCCATGTATGTTCCGCGATTTTTGTAGTTTTCGATCTATGATTTTTATTTAATTTTGAGAATATTCGACTTGACCTACTTAAATATATAAGGTGACTGCTAGAAACTGCAAGAAACTTCAAGGGCTGGTCAGGTCAAGTGTTTTTAACATGACAAAAAAGATTGCAGACTAACGTAGGTACTTATCGCCCAGCTGACGCGGACGGGTCAACAGACTGGTGGTGGGTCAACGGCCGGCCGCTACCGGCGCGTTTTAGATAATCGTTATTTAATAGTTAGCTCTTTCTTTTTATTTTTCTTGTTATTTCTTTAAAATAAATTAGTAAATTAAGACTATCAAAATAAAATTGATAAAATGAATATTTGATGAAAAATAAAACAGCACGAATTTCTTTTATGTCATTTTTGTCATGTCTAAAATACTTGACCCGACCAGCCCTTGAAGTTTCTTGCGGTTTGTAGCAGTCGCCTTATATATTTTTAGGAAATTATGCATCTTTTGTTAAAAAAAAATCCTACTTTTTTAGAAAAGATGCATAATTTTCGAAGAAAAATGTATTTTATCGGTCAAGTCAAAAAATGTCAAAATAAAAAAAAACATAAGTAGCTCGAAAATTACAAAAACTCGCGGAATTATTTAGTGTCACCGTTTGGGCCACCTATATAAAGACACTCACTCACGAATATTATCCCCAAAGAATTAGTCAGAGACAGTGGACCGCAAATGCAGTGCACTAACACAGTCCACGTTTCGCCAAATAAGAACTGCACATGTGCACAGCGTGATGAGTGGTGGGACTATCGCAGCTTTTTTTTTATAGTGACTCGTTATAGTGACTGCATCCTGCCTGATGGTAAGCAGCCGATGCAGTTCAAAATAATGAGAGCGCTCCCCATCGTGGAATAAGCACGATAACGAGCGCTCCCATTCATGACGGCCTGCGTAAATGCCGTTTCACGCCCCGCTTAAAAGACCCGGGACTGTAGGAGCTGGGAAACACATGCGCCGGCAAAGAGTTCCAAAGCCGAATGGTCTTGGAATTCTTTGCCGGCGCATGTGTTTCCCAGCTTTGGAAGCTTATGCTGTAAGATGCTTAAGAAGTCTTCAGTCGCCTCTTACGACACCCAATAGAAGTGAGATGGGTTGGTTGCATTCTTTTATTAATGACTAGCAGACCGCCGGCGACTTCGTTCGCGTGGACCCCGTATCCCGTGACAATTTTCAAAATGGCTCCCCTCCCAAGAACACTTATTGTGACGTAACTAAAATAGTTAGAGATATGCTATCGCGACACTTTTTGTAGGTAATGGTGTGTTCTGCAAAGCCATAGCACATTATTTATTCTATCATCAATAGTTTTCTTAGCGCACGCGATTTAAGGAATTTATTTGAGTTTTAGTAAGGATCCCTAACTTTTTTGAAAATATAATATAGCCTATTATGTCACCCGGAGATAGTGTAGCTTCACAACGGTAAAAGAATTTTTTAAATCGTTCTAATAGTTTCGGAGCCTATTCAATACAAACAAACAATCAAATGTTTCCTCTTTATAATATTATGTAGTAAGTATAGATACCGCCCCGCCACCCATAACATAGCATCAATTTTGTAAGTTACACAAATGTGGTTACCATCCCGCACACGGGTCTACGTCACGTATATCAGTTACACATGATCAGCATATTATGTCTCGAAAGAAACAATACCTAGTGTACTTAGATCACTTTAACCTATTCAGTATACGTTGTACAACGAGCCTAATTGGAAACTAAATAAAATTGTATTTCCTGCACAGGGTCAAAGTCGAGTGATAGCGCTCCTCAACGACCCTATTAGGGAGGAAGACAGCATTAAGATAATGGTGGACAAGAAAGGCGAGGTCATCCAGATACCCGCGTTCAAGAAAAGGAACCCTTACACGCTGCAGTTCGATATTCCAGGTGAGTGCACTACCACAACTAAAAGTTCCATAAGAGGCCTATTACATCTCGACTGTGATTTTTGCGTAAAATGCCCATTTTCGCATTTTGTAGTAATTTTGCAGTTGTATTTATCGTTTTTATCGAAATAGGATAATAAATTCATTATAAAATCTTTATTCCTCATGAAGTAACAATTATTGTGGTATAAATTTTGCTCAATAATATTATCGTAGAAACGAGAAAGAATCTTTGTTTAGAATAAGATTTTTTTTCTATATAAAATCAATCTCTTGGGCTAGATAATTGGTGTGGTAGTAGGAAAGTATTAAGTATTATTCATTATTAAGTATTATTCATTATTCAATGATATCTAAAAATTCCAAGGCCGCTACGAATTATACGACTTCAATATAAGAGATAACATTCAATTATTTTATTTAATTTTTTTAGAAGAGTAGTTCAATCTAGGAGCTCAAAAAAGTGCCTTCGCGCATTTTATGAAAAACTTTTTCTGCAATTTTGGGTAGTTAAGCAAAATTTACAAACAACGAGGCCGCTAGCCGCTACGAACTATGCCAATAGCTATTCTACACTATTCAGTAAGTCAAAATTGTTAATGTACTTTTGTTTCTGAGATCAAGGACGCAAAAATCACAGTTGAGATGTTATAGTAAAATGTTTAGTAAATGTATAAGTAGTAAATGTAATTGTAACCTGAACAAAATGAATAAACAAAAAGAAATAGGCCTCTTAAAACCGAACGCGTGTTTTTTAAGTGCAAAAGATGATGTATAAAGTAAAGTAAAATACAGCCTGTACAGGGCAGGGCAAAGGCTTTTTACCAAGGCGTCCCTAAGATGAAGCATGAAAGAGAAAGTATCATGAATGGAAGTACCAAAGGCATAAAAGAAAAGAAAATGGTCCGTAAGGAACAATTTTTTTTCTCAACTCAAATAGCGTGTGTGGGTACACAAACTTGAAAATTTACATTTCATGGCAAAAGAGCTATGTACTTATATTGCTAAATGTGCGCAATGTCCAATAATTTCCTAATTATATTACGAATAAATATATTTCCCTTCAAACATTTAAACTCAAATCAAATGTCTTAATACAATGCTAAAAGATTTTGATTCACAAATCGTTTGAGAATATCTTTAGACCTAAAACCGAATTGGTGCAATGTTCGAGACATCAGTTTCACTGCAATATTCGATCCTGTACAAATTGTAACTATAAGTCCTACATAACTTTTAAATCGAAAATGTATTAAGTTATGATCCAATTTCCTTATTAATAGCCCCACTTAAGTAAAAGTCTCACGCTCGACATCAATTCTATGGGAATGGAGTTGAATTTGATCTAGAATTCTTTGTCGTGAACAAATAAAAGTTTTATTTTAAAGATAGTTGTTGACTTTTAATGAGCTCATGTCTGAGGGTTACCAATATCCTACGTATTGTTAAGTACCGTTTTATCTCCTTGCTTTTGTGGCTTTTAAGTTCTTGCTAGAGGTATTACTTATATCCTTTGATTATATAATGTCCTTATATCATTGATTTCACAAAGATAATTATCAACATTAAAACATTGAGATAAATCGCATTTATTAGTCAATGCGTCTATTAATTTATCATTTATCAATGCGTTACGAAACCGCAAGTTCGAACCTTTCTGATAAAAGTAATCTATTATTGTAATCTTTTTTACTTGTACTTAAGTATAAGTATTTAAGTTACTTACAAATGAACAAAATAACTTCGATATTTTGTTTTATTTAAGAATAAGAGAAATAGAAGAAAAAAGTACTTAATCTACCTAGTGAGTGTAAACTTCATAAAAAGGAAACAAAAATAGGAAAACATACCGAATAAAACAGTAAAAGGACGACTAGGCGCAAGAGTACCTAAAACAAAAGAGCGTCGACATTATAAGTAAACAAAATAAATTAACCAAAGAGTTATTAACTCCTCAACAATTAGCTTAGAGCTTAGGGATAAAAAATACATAAATGATAAAACTTCCCGTTTGAAATAAGTCATAATAACATTCGTTGTTTATTTCTGGCCCCAAATACGTATGTGTAGTCACTGTTACTCATTAGGTCAAAGGATAACGGTTGATATGGATGCCGCCAAACTACCAATGTCACGAACTCACGCGTTCGATAGCTCTAACAAGGAATGTGATGATAACAGTGGGTAAACCCCACATTTTACTTTTTATAAAGTAACTAGCGGCCCGTGTCGCGTAATAGCGGTGAAAGAATACTACCACCCTCTCTCTTTCCTTGGGTGTCGTAAAAATTTCCAACAGCATCGACAAACCCACCACCTGTCACGCTGAGTACATGTGCAGTCGCTATTGGGTGAAAAGTGGACTATGGAAGAGGACTGCTTTTGCTTTCCTCATTGACAGTCTCTGACTAACCCTTCGGGGTTAATAGTCGTGATTATATGAGGAGCGTCTATTCAAAAGGAGATAAATCCCCTTTCCATTTTTTTTTTTTTTTGGTATTATTGTTCTCTATGTTCGAATACACAACTTAGTGCTTAAAATTGGCTTCAAAAGGCGTTATTTCCAATAGAAAAACGATGTTCAAACTCGCAGTTTCAATCAAAGAGAGACATTTCCAAAGAATATTAACAGAAAAATAACACAATAAAATGTTTTGAACAAATGGAGTTATATTTCATACAAAATGACCACCGTGCCAAAATGATCTGTACAAAAGGAGATATTTTATTTCTGTTTCAATTATTATCTTTTTAATCGATTTGTGATGTCAAACAAGGCATAATATTATGTGGTAACTCAGTAAATAGTCAATCCACCTTTATAATACAAAAAAATGCCTCAGAACTATGTATAATATTAATAATTGATAACCATTAAGGAATATTTATATCGATTTTAAATATCTTACTCTAATGTGTATTTATACACTATACATTAGTGTATTTGTGGGGGAAAATAGAAATCATTTTTGTCCTAAAAATCAATCCAAAAAATAATATACGCTCTCAATATGCTTATGATGTTTGTATTCATTCAACATTCATCATTCAACATTCATTCAACATTATGGTAAATATGTATGGCAAAGCAAAAGTACTGTGATTATGGTGATAAATATCTTTAATCATTTACCGGATCATATCAAATCTACTGAAAACCCTTATTTTTAAAGAACCATAAAGAACCAAAAAAACGTAGTTTCTTTTTTTCTTTAATCTGTCAAAGATATCAATTTTAAAAGAGGGAAAAGAGATTAATCTGGTTCAAAAGGAGATATTTACAAAGCGCCCTGAACAAAAAGAGTTATAATTTTAAATTCTAATCAAAAGGCGATATTTGTATCACTATTAAAAAGAAAAACCAACAAGTTAAACTCAGCATGATATCAGTTTTTTGTGTTTTCTGAAAATTCCTTTAAGGTGGAATTATCTCCTTTTGAACAGACGCTCCTCATATTATGTATGTATGTGACTAGCGGCCCGCCGCCCGCGCCCTCTTCCAGACTAACTTAGAAATATCATCATAGGATATCATCCCGTGTTCTTTTAGCATGAACCCGTGTTGTGAGACGCCATTTTATTACTATAAGTACTTTAAAAAATTAAACCACTTGAAATTGGCTTAATGCTACACGCGATAGCCATTAATTAAGTTATAATAATACTTAATAATAATAAAATATCGTCATACTTCAGCCATTTTGTACAAAATATCTACAAATTCTATTAAAAAAACCGTCGTCCTTTATCAATCTTTCTTATCAGTAAAAACGGTGTAAAAATCGATTTCGTGGTTTAGAAGGAGTAAGTGGAGCCATAGACTCAGGAAAGCCGTTTTCCTGTACCTTATATAATATTAGAATACTTACAGAACAATTTATAATATACTAGCGGCCGCTCGCGGTTTCACCCGCGTGGTTCCCTTTCCCGTGGAAATATCGGGATATAAAGTATCCTATGTGTTAATCCAGGTTATAAACTATCATTTTATTACCTGGATTAACTTAATTATTTTATTAAATAAATGACTTAATGCAAAGGAATCAAGCATACGGACGTGAAGGGTCTCTTTCTTTAACCGTTGCTGAAGGGGTGGTGGGGGTTGGTCCGGTTTTGGAAGGGGGCTGCGGGGCGTCGTTTTTCTGTGTTTTGTGTGGGAGTTTTGGGTGCCGCGTCGGCGTGGTGTTTCCTCTTAACTCGTAATCCCTACGCGCGCGCGTAAACCCTGCGCTCCTGACGGACGTCAAATCGATATCGAGTCGGCTGTGCTTATCGGAATATGAACGCTCGGGTCACGAGATAGGTTTCAGTTTCGCGTGGGGGTCGTTGGAGGGTGAACCTTCTGTACGGTAGTAGTATTAGTTATTCTGTGCTTGTACCAAGACGAAATACGAAACAATTTTAAAACACACAATGCTTATTAATTTTTGACGTTTTTTTATGCTTAAGTTTTTATAAAAAAAGATATTTGAATGATTAAAAATGTCAACCTTATTGGTTAGGTACTAATGTTTTCCAAAACTCATTTCAGCCGCTACTTTATTTTACTTCAAAAACTCTCCAATTTATATTACTTACCACAGTATCAATACGATAATTGGAAATCATATTACACAATTCTATGACCACGGCTTATATTTCGGTTCGACGCGATTCTGTTTCGGCGTGCAGTGGTACTGGGGGTAGCAATGCGCATTTGTCTGGCACAGACTATAATAGCTCGTTAGATTAGTTATTAAGTCTTAACTATAAGTTAGTTAACTGTTTTTTTATTATTATTAGTATTGACGTCAATAAGTGCCTGTAAAGGTTTACATTGAATAAATAATTTGACTTTGACTTTATCTGTATGCCGAATTTCATCCAAATCCATTTAGTAGTTTTTACGTGAAAGAGTAACAAACATCCATCCATACTTACAAACTTTCGCGTTTATAATATTAGTAGGACTAGCGGCCCGCCCGCGCCTTCGTCCACGCTTACTTGGAAACACCGTCATACTTCAGCCATTCTGTGCAAACTATCTTTTTTTGATAAACAAAGCCCGGCAAATGACCCCCACTCCACCTGATGATAAGTGGAAATAATGTCCAGGCGCGAGGGCAACTGGTGCAGCGTAGGAGACGTAGCATCAGTCACCCTCAGTCTGCCTCTTCACGCCTCGTTTGAAGGACCCTATGTCATAGGTAGGAGAGAAT
Organism: Scoparia ambigualis; assembly: GCA_963921215.1. NCBI lineage: Eukaryota > Metazoa > Arthropoda > Insecta > Lepidoptera > Crambidae > Scoparia > Scoparia ambigualis. The sequence goes on along the minus strand of OY992502.1, from coordinate 22,811,814 downwards.
ACGTGTGCTGGTAGACTATTCCATCTTTTGGAAGTGCTACAAAGAAACGAGTCACCAAATTTCTTTGTGCGTGATGGAATATTAGAGACTGTAAATTGGTGACTCCGGAGAGCAGCACGCTACAAATTATACTAGCGGCCGCTCGCGGTTTCACCCGCGTGGTTCCCGTTCCCGTGGGAATATCGGGATAAAAAGTATCCTATGTGTTAATCCAGGTTATAAACTATCTGTATGCCGAATTTCATCCAAATCCATTCAGTAGTTTTTACGTGAAAGAGTAACAAACATACACACTCACAAACTTTCGCCTTTATAATATTAGTATGAAGTATGATACAAAAGCCATCCTTAGTTATCGCTCTTGTTATTTCCGTTTTCTACGATCCTGATACACATCCTTTCCTGTCTATTCTTTTCACTAGCAATTAAGTAGTGTACGACGAATAACGAATAAACAGGGGGAAGCATTTGCCAATATTCTAGGGGAGACGGTTATTATGTGGCTGTTTACAAATAGTACCTATTTAAAGGAATAAAATCCAACGTTTTCCGAAGATTAAAAAAGAGACAAAGTAAAAGTGTGAGAAAGGTCCTCTAAAACAAAACTGCCCCCTTACTCTCGAAACCGATCGCTATTGGATCGGATTGGTATTGTGAATTTTCGTATTTTTAAATTACGACACCAGCGCTAATTTGGATTCATATTGGGTGACCTAAATGGCATTGAGTTTTGTATTTTTTTCACTCAATATCCACGCAATATGAATCCATATTAGCTCTGGTGTCGTAACTTAGGAGTACGAAAATTCACAATAGGTACCAATCCGATCCAATAGCGATCGGTTTCAAGAGTAAGGGGGCAGAAAGTATTATTCTTTCTATTCTTTCCAGAATCGTGCTTGGAAGTGTCTATGCTGGTGTGGGTGCGAGTGAGCAAGAACGGCCAGTCGCTGGGCAGGAGGCAGATCAAGTGCGAGAGCCGGCTGAGGGAACTGGACCAGCTGCTGCGAGCCTCGGACCATCCCCTGGAGTTCATGTGCCAGGTACAGATATTTAAAATTTAATTCAAATACAATTAATGTTTTTATATATTTTAGCGTTTTATTAACGCTTAATTATACTTAGGTAAAATTTGTAACACTGAAAAAAGACGACAACCTCAGGCGGAAATCAAACCACGCAGATTCTAAGATTTGATGAAGCAATGTTGACTAAAAACCATAAGCATCAAGCACTGACAAATTTCGACGGGTGAAAACCAGACCTCGGTAGCCAAGTGGGTCAAGGCAGCCGCCCGGAATGCGGAAGCTGCGTGGTTCGATTCCCGCCTGAGGTTGTCGTCTTTTTTCAGTGTTACAAATTTTACTTAGACTTTTTTATTCTTTAGATGACATAATTAGAAATATCAATAAAACACCGGCCAATCACGTTGGTATCTGTTCTATCCAAATTTTTTGAAAAATGTCTATATAAGCGACTAATAAATTATTGTAACACTTTTGAAATATTAAAAACCGATCAGTTTGGCTTTCGGAAGAACAAGTCAACGACACTTGCAATCTATACGCTCGTAAGTAATGTACTACAAAGTATAAATGCGTGCAACTTAACTAGAGGGCTATTTTTTGATTATCTAAAGCGTTCGACTTCGTTAACCATGATATCCTTCTGCATAAACTGGAGTCGCTTGGAATAAGAGGACCAAAAGGCAGTGGATATCGTCTTTTTTGTCAAATCGATGCCAACGTGTAGTCATCAATAAAATCGTTGATGGTGAACTCACGCCATTCTTGTCTAATTGCAAAAGTACATCGCGCGGTATCCCTCAAGGAAGTGTTTTGGGTCCGCTATTATTTATTTTATACCTGAACGACATTACATAAACCATCAACCACAAATGCGTTCTATTTGCCGACGATATATCTATAATCGTGACATCTGACAAAAATAATGACAATTAAATAAAAATGCATGAAAAGGAAATAAGTAGAACTGTTGACAACATTATATAATGGCTAGATAATAATGACCTTAAATTAAACCTGGGCAAATCAAACTTTGTGCAATTTAATAAATCGAAACATAAACAGTACAATTTTAAATTAAACATCGACAAAATAGAACAAATCACACCTACTATATTTCTGGGTGTACTTATTGATAACAATTTAGACTGGAAGTTACACATTGACAATCTTTGCAATATTCATTCAATTTCATCAAGAATAAATCGTTTTGTATACGCACTTAGCAAAATTAGGCAAGTGACTAACAAACAAACAGTTGTCACAACCTACCACGCATTTGTTGCTTTTCTACTACGCTATGGACTGGTATTATGGGGCAACAGTGTGGACAGAGAGTTTTCATAGCGCAAAAGAAATGTGTAAGAGCCATGTGTGGGATCCCACCTGGTGAGTCTTGTAGATCAGCTTTCATAAAGCTTGGCCTATTACCACTACCGGCAATGTACATTTTTGAAATTGGCTGCTTTGTAAAGAAACACGAGGAACTATTCACTAAATCAAAAAATACAAACTCTAGATTCAAAAGAGATACTGAAAAGTTAGTCTTAAATGTAACAGCAAAAACGCAAAAGTACCAAAGGAATTGTATCTACATGTAAATAAAAATCTATAATAAAATTCCCCGTGAAATAAAGAATAAGAGTTTGAATATTTTTAAGAAGAAATTATATAAGTGGCTTATTGACCAAAAAAATTATGACCTGAACGAATTACTTAATTGCATGTATTACTTATTTTGATTATTATGTATAACACTGGAATAATAAAATTTTATAAACATTGACATTTTTATTATTTTTTATTTTTATTTAATTATGTATCTGACTAAATTAATTTATCATACTCGAGGATAGCTAAATTTGTTTGTGTTCGTAATAATCGAATTTGTAAATAAACTCCATGTAATTTTAATATTTGCATGCCAATAATTGCACACTATAATGTACCTACCGTCCATCTTTGTATACCATGTTCCTACTTACGCAAATAAAGTTTATGAATTAATGAATTATGAACGCACGCGGAACACATTCGAACCTCTCGTAAGCGGAAAACCAACAGGGAGTGGGAGAGAAGATGTGCGCGGCCACCAAAAAGAAAAACCGCGTATCTCCGAATACGCGTAAGACGGGGTAACGTAAGTCGGGGTATTACTGTAATTTATTTCAGGCAGATCTCATAATAGGGTTAGTGACAATCTCTTACGACGCAAAGAGATGGTAGCTCAACACACGGTACTTGATACATGTTGAGATACGTACATGTTATTTTTAAACGATATCTCAACTTAAATATTTTGTTTTAAATTTAAGTGGTAATATTATAATATAAATATAACGTATTCGTTGTTATTCAGTAAAGTTGCATTTATTGCTTAGGATTAGGATTGCTATTCAGATCTTAGTGTAGGTACTTGGTTTGGTTGGAAGTAGGGCTTGTTAAGTCCGCCTCGGCCTCGGCATCAAGTGAGATGAAGGCCAGTGCTCACCCGTAGTGAATATAAAAGAAAATAAAAAAAATATTTAATGACGACGCAGAGTCATCTCGATCTTTATAAAAATAGCAACCGAAATAATAAAAACCAACATTTGCTTCAGACTCTGGGCTTCAAGACTACCAGCAAGGAGCAGCTCGACAGCTGGATGCTGAACGCGTTCCAGAAAAACATTCCGCCGCACTTCAACCTCCTGGCTTCCAATGAGCAATTCAATCCGAAGGCTGATGTGTCGAGTAAGAATATTATCTTTATTGCAATGGATGTATGACATAAAATACAAGAAAGTCAACTCTAATGTGGCTAAGTGTTCCAGATTTAAAACATATTTTATCAAGTTAAGACGATGATGGATACCATCACGAGGTTTGCTTAACCCATGAACTTAATACTATTAAGTCCATGGTTTAACCCTCATGAGCCTCAGGAGCCAGTAAAATATTTTTTTCCTAAATTATGACAGTGTTTTAAATTTAAGTTTGTCGCCATAACACCAATTATAGAATGGAATAGGAAAATCTTTATTAGATACTAACAATATTCAAATTTAAAAAAACAGGAATATAATATGCATGTACCAAACTGGTCTCCGCTAAAGCAGCAGCTTTTTAAAAAAAAAATTCACCAATAAAAATCAATTACTAACGTTAACATAATTACTATTTTTGTATTATGACTATTATTTATAAGATATCCAGTACTCACCTGATTAGATTACAATAACTTATTTGCAGGTGGCGAAGAATACCCAACTCTGCTGCACTGGGCCGCCCGGTTCGGCCTGGAGCGGGTGTGCTGGCAACTGCTGGAGTGTCCGGGCGGCGGGGCGGCGGTCGCGCTACGTAACGTGAGGCACCGCACTCCAGCTGACCTGGCCAGGGATCACAAGCATTATCGCCTCGCAGATGTACTGTCAGACCACCTTGTGAGTATTCTTGACACATTCATTTTGCACACATATTTAATCAGTATATTCAACGCAAAACTACTTAGTAAAGGCATCCCTATGCCATTATTTAATGGAAAGGTAGCCTCATAGACGCTGGTGACACCTTAGTAGGAGGCGCGCGCTGTTGATCCTAAAGCTTCAGTTCTTATGATTATATGCAATATAATTTCACTGACTCTGGTACTTTTAAACAGCGTTGAGAATACAGAAACAAGTATTAGAGTAAGTAGTCAGCATCATATCGCATTTCCGGCAGAATCCTAGATTCTGGCCAGAATTAAACCACCTAGAGAGAAGAACTCTAAGAACTTTAACTAATAACTTATTTTCTTTCAGAAAATTAACGAGTTCTCCAACATGTACTATTATTTGAAAAACATGTCAGACAACGACAAAGATGAGAGTCAAGACGAAAATAAACAGGACGATCTTTGTATCGTCGAATCGTGCGACACAGTCGACTCCCCGACTCGCACTGAGGCTGTAGAGAACGCGACGGAGACGTCAAGCGACCCATTCAGCGAAGCCTGCACTCAGAACCTAGAAGAAAATTTAGAGGTACCGAAAGAAGAGAAGAAACGACCGACATTAAAGTTACCAAAGGTGAAAGAACAATTCTATCAAAACGAGTTACCGTTCGACGACACAGCTGACAGAATCCAGCAAGCCATTGAGCACGACTACTTAGTACAACCCTCCAATATTAAAGTGGAAAGCCCTAAATTCAGACCAAGCAATTTGTACGCGAACAGTTCCCGGTTGATGCCGCACCAGTCGGACATATTCCTATATTCCCCCACCGAGGAGTCGAAGACTTTTATTATAGACACTCCCACTAGTGATATAAGCCAAATTAATTTGAATACCAAAGACATCCGGAGCAGCGGCAGCGTGAAATCTGGAAAAGAGATATTTCCTTTGACTGGGCAGGAGGAGCTAGCTGAAATAATAAATGACTTTAAAAATAATGTATTCACTATATCCGAAGTAGAAAAATTGGTAATGGAATGGAAAAACAGAAATGAAACTCAGCAGTCACTGAAGGAGAAACAGGAACAATTGAACAAAATGAGAGACGAGTACGACAAAATCCAGCTGAAAATCAAAGACAACATGAAGAGGCCAACGCCTTTCGAGAGAGTCAAGAAAATGTTTTCAAAGAGCAAAAATAAACGTATGTTCTATTTTATATTTATTATGTAATTAACTCTATTATTTATCAGCAAAATGTGACTTATTATTGTATTTTTTTTCATTTTCAGATCACGATACTAGCAATAATGCCATAGAGAAACGCAATGGCAACACCAGACCAAATAGCAGCATGAGCGACAGTAGGTCTCCAACCAAGTTTACAATTTAAATATTTTATTTGATACTTATTTCAATTTTTTTTAAATAATAATATAAGTACAATCTTCATCTTACTTGATGGTACAATGGTAAAGCACAATTTTCCCAGTATAACGGTATCAAAAAAACATACCTTTAGATTTAGATGGCTTTGTTATAAACCGCCTAAAATATTGATCGTAAAAGGCGACTTACAGACTGAAGACTGCTCCTACATCCAACAGCATATAGCGGCGATGGGCTTACCATTACCACCTATCACGCGGATCACATAATATGTGCAGTTATTCTAAGGTGGAACGTACACTGTGCCGTGCACTGCTTTTGCAGTCCTTATTGCCTTAGAGCATGAATGCTCTAAGCTTATTGCCTAGTCTCTTACTAACCCTTTAAGGATAATAGTGTCGTATGTAACGAGGCAGTTATAGCCTTATTGGTTTTCTGACCTCTTTTCCGAAAATAGGTTCTTTTGCTTTTCTTTTGTATCTAGTTTATAATTTAAAATTCAAATATCTGTCTAAATAGCCTCTGTTTTCATGAAAAGCGAGGCTAGACAGAGAAGACAAGTAATATTGGAATTTTAAATTTAAAACTAGATACAAAAGAACATATTTTTGGAAAAGAGGTCAGAAAACCAAAGTGGTTAAGCGGAAGCCCAGAGGTAGAGTATCGCTGGTGTTCCTCAAGGCTCCGTTCTATCTCCCACGCTGTTCCTTCTGCATATCAATGACATGCTTCCTCTTCAACAATACCAACTAGCTAACACGTCACGTACAAAATCAAACCTAAATTCTGTCCACGTGAATAAATACTTTTTCGAAGCAATAAATTACTCTTGTCACTTAAAAATTAAAAGACGTCAATAACATTTAGTGCTGAAATCAACCTTAAGGGTCAATAAATAAAGTACTTTTTCCTGTTATTGCCTTGCGAGAAAATAAGAGCTCACTTCTCAAGTGCGCTCTTATTTACCGAGACACATTTTTAGCGCCGACCTGACATCTAGTTATATTTTTGATCGAAGGCTATAGCTGTATGAAGTTCCCGATCGACGACTTTCCGGCGATATTCGCTTGCGCACGATCTACGCGCACGCTACTGTGCGTACGCGCGGTCGGAATGGAGCGCAAGCGAATATCGCCGGAAAGTGGTCGGCTAGGTACTTCCGCGATTGGATGTAATGTAATATATTTTTTAATTTGTGTATTTATCGTAGGCTCGTCATCTTCGGGCCGCTTGAGCACCGTCAGCGGCGGCAGCGTCGCGGAAACAAACAGCATGCAGTCGGAACACGACGACAAGGCGAGATCACTTGCTAGTATTGTAAGTTCTAAATGAGGAATTAAATTTCATAAGCTTTATTCGGTTGCGCATTTTTTTTACGTAACTTTTTAACGAAAATATTTCTCTTTACATCATAATGATCACTGATGATCGTATTAAATATTTTTATGAAGAGTGGACTTCGTCAGCATCATCAATAATGATAAATATACAGTTTAAAATCACATTACGATGAAACTGCGCGCCGCTGCCATTTCGGTGTGATTTGAGCCTAAATCATTGTCTTACGTCTCAATGTTGTGTACATGATATTCCGCAAATAAATGATTTATAATTTATGATTAATCCTGTTACTATAGATATCGTCGAGCACGCTGACAATGCACTCGTGCGACGACTCGCGCCTGGACGACTACCTGGTGCCGCCGCCGCCGCGCCCGCTCGCCAACGGGCCGCAGTTCACCACATTCGGCCACCCCAAGCACGAAGCCAGGTAAGAAGCCTTTAAACGTGGTGTGAAGAGGCACTTTGTGGGCCGGCAAGGTTAGGGGGACTTATGCTTCGTCGTGTTAACGCTGCATCAGTTGTCTTCGCGCCTGGACGCCATTTCCATTTAACATCAGGGCCCTTATTCTGTAACGATTCCTTGTTTCAAAACCACGTCAATTCCTTAAAAAGTTACGATATCTTCCCAAAAACGTATGCGTTTGACGTTTGTGCGCGGTAAGGTTTAGGTGTGGAATCTATAGATTGCGATACAGAATCAGGGCCCAGGTGCATAGGATCGCAACGCCAGCGTGAAGTGCCAAGCAACCAATCTGTGACTAGCTTGATCTTATACAATATTGTAGTAACTTTAATCGAATACTTAGTACCGTCATAGCTTAGAGTAGGTACAGAATAGACCAGAGGGAGCCTACAATAGCCGCGCACTGAGTCGTTAAACAAAGAGAACACCTGTGTAATATTGCTAGCGCAGGAAATTTTACTACTTTTCTGGGTAGGTACTACTATTCCGCAGACTTTCTCTTCGAACCACAGCTGGGGTTGGCTGGAAGAGATCTCTTCTAGAGATAAGCTCACCTTTGTATATGTTGTCTTGTCTAATGTGTTTTCAATGTGTGTTTATCTATGTGCAACAAAGGATTAATTAAAATGAAAACATCAGGGATATGCAATATTAAGATGTTTGTTCTGTATTCTAAGCGTCATAGTCACCCTATATTAACAGAGCGAATTGTTTCTTATTAACTGAATAATCCGTTAATTTCAAGGAGCCACCACATGGCGACCATCGTGGAGCGCGAAGCGTCCGCGTCGCGCGAACGCCTCGACGAAGACGCGCAAGGCACGCACCTGCGCATGAACTTCACGCGAGAACGAGCGCGCTGCGACGACCGAGACGGCGCACATCTGTACATGAACATATCCGCGACGCACACATAAGTGCACTATTATTTAAGGGGTGCTAGGAATAAAACGATTTTAAGAGTGCGCAGTAGCGACACTGCTGCCCTCGTTGAGTTTTTCCTTATTTTTAGTGAAGATTCAACGTCGCGCGAACGCCTCGACGAAGATGCGCAATCTGTACATGAACATATCCCGGGACGCACACATAACGTGCACTATAACCCTTAAACGGGTTACTCGCATAGTGACTAACTTCTTACACGCATATTGACTTACACGCATTTTGACTTACACGCATATTGACACACAAGATATATTTTCCCGTCCGTCAAGCAGCTTCGCCTACGATGTTGAATTCTGTTGATTTCCCAACGTAAAAAGTAGTAGCCTGTGACCAAATCTATTTCTGTGCAAAAGAATCATGAAATATGTGTCAATTCGCTATGTCATTTCACGTAGTCCTTCCCGCGTCTTTTCGCGTATGAGAATACGTGTCAATTTGCGTATGTCATTTTCCGTAGACACGATGTTTCATTGTGCGTTGGGCTACCTAAATGTGTCATTATGCGAGTAACCCCCTTAAACGGGCTCAGTACAGCTATGTTGCAATTTTGACATCAGTTTTGTGGGGAAAGTTGTTATAATTAAGCTAGGCACTCACCTGCGCATGAATTTCACGCGCGAGCGGGCGCCGCGACGACATAGACGGCGAGACGGCGCACATCTGTACATGAACATATCTGCGACGCACACGTAACGTGCATTATTAAACGGTGGTAGGAATTAAACCCTCTAACTGGTACAACATTACATATTTTTTATTGGTTTTCCATTCAAATGAATAAGGTTCAAATTATGGTGGCATGTATATTGCCACTACCAGCTCAAGGCTTAACCCGTTCCCCGCCAGAGTCGGACAGAGTCGGAGTTAATCTGACAAATTCGGTTATCGTGTCCATTTCGCTTAGGTCGTATATATCTGACGAAGTACCTGTGTCAGTTTTTGAGTAAACTAGGTTGTAGGTTTTTATTTTTTTGTATTACTGAGCTGGGCGCTGGGGACACGGCAACTTATAAAGGGTTAAAGCGATTTTAAGCGCATAATCTAAGGATCTGGCAATAAGAATAGTAGTGGAGCGCGATTTGCCTTTGTCTTTGTCATGCACAACTAACAGATCTAACAGGCGTTCACTGTTAAAAACAAAAAAATGGAAGTTGTTGTAATTAAGCAGTAGAATACCCTGCTATATTTAAGTTTAGTGATTGATAAGGGCACTAATAATTCTGAACCAAAATCACAATGTTAAGTGTAAGGCAATCAAGCAACGCTATCTTTTAGCAATAGAGATTTATATTAGATCTCTTTACTTTTCTGTATTTCTATAAACAATATTTAACTTTTACATTCGTGAGTAATTATAATGCTTTCGAATAAAGGTTCGTAGAAGTAATCGCGAGAGCTGTGTGTGAAATTGACATTCAACGACAATTTATGAAGACTGAGACTATTTTGATGTAAATATTTTGTAGATAGTATCAATTATTTTAATTTTTTATTTATTGACATGATAAACATTATATTTGCATACCTAATACGTATTTAATTTACAATAGTACAAAATATATATCATTATTTATAAGTAATAAATAATGCAATAATTTAGGTAGAAACAATGAGACAGCGACATTTTTCATACTTTTTTTAATAACGTGTCCCAAAATGCATTTATACATGTACGTACATAAATTGACATAATAAATGATAAATCCAAAACATCGACTTTTCATTTGGCATCCACCCACCACACCACACTATATTTCCTTGCACCAAATGGTTGAAAATATCAATTTACAAAGAGCAATGACTTGGTGCGCCTGACGCATACAACAACGTCTATAACAATACTATTTAATGGAACGGTTCTATAAAATTGATTGTATTGGTTTGTTATATTAGCAAAAATTACCCTTCCCTTTGACTCATAAAAAGTTCTGTGCTGTGCTGATGCGCTCAGTAAGGAAGTTCTTTCTAAAGTTTTTACTGATCTTAAATCTACTTGCATCATGCGCCAATAGCATTATTGTTTTTAATTAGTTTAAAACATTCGTAAAATGTAAGTAGGTATTACAATAATGATCTGTTTTGTCACGAAGTCACGATAATTGTTAACTACATTTTAAAAGAACAATAAATAATTATTGTCAATAAAACAAAATAAGTTAAAAATAGTAACTAATACGTTTTTCTTGTTGCAATTTCATTGGTATAACAATTGGCAATAAATTAATAAACGAAGTATCCAATATAAAATCACAAAAACACTTTTAGCATAAAATATCACATTATATAGTTTTTTTGAAAGCCCTACAGCAAATTTAAAACTACACTTACTTAATAGGCCTACTATGACGCAATCGAAACAAAATAATTTGTGTGTATAACATACTACCATTCAATGGTTTATTTTCGGAAGTCAAAACACACGTAAAAAAATTCATATAGGATTTTTTCATACATCCGAAAAGTCTAACCACAATAATTTAAAACAAAACCGCCCGTAATACATTACAAATTAAATTAAACTTAAAATCAATAGATATTTGCATTCCATTATGAAAAAGTAAAATAATTTATAAAATATCACATTACATAGTTTTTTTAAAGTCCTACAACAAATTTAATACTACACTTAATAGGCCTACTATGACGCAATTGAAACAAAATAATTTGTGTGTACAACATACTACCATTCAATGGTTTATTTTCGGAAGTCAAAATACGCGTAAAAAATTCCTATAGGATTTTTTTCACACATCCGAAAACCTTACCGCAATAATTTAAAACAAAACCACCCGCAATACATTACAAATTAAATTAAACTTAAAATTACCAGAAATCCATGATGAAAAAGTAAAATAGCTTTCAATAAAAAAAAGTAAAAAAGTTTGTATAGTTTTTTCAAGGTTTCATAATTTATGGTACCTAATCACAATCTACTTTTCTCTTTGGTATGACGTACTTGACCGTTAGCTGTAGGTACTGGAGTAGGTGGCTTCGATACGATGGCTTGGTACATGGCCCATATAGCCAGAGGTCGCATGTAGGCGATGGAGCGGTGGTGGCCATTCTCGTAAAGAGCTTCAGGCGTCTCGAAAGACAGGCCCATTTGAACGAGGGTTTTATTCAAACCGCCCGCAGTAGCGAACGCTTCCTCGTGCATACCTGAAACAATAATTGAATGTCGTCTACGACTTCAAAGAAGCTTTTATTGTATACTACTAAGTAACAATAAGGCCTGGCCTATCTATCTCCCCTATTCCTCCACAATTGGCTACTTGACAGTTCTCCAAAAGTATTTTAAAAATTACAAATGCTTATTTTATAAGTACCTCTAACAATTTTTTTTCTCGAAAGAGCTTTATTTAATAGAAAAAAAAAACATTTCTTTCTTTATTAATTTAAAACTTTGCGCGAAAACGGTTGGTTGCGTGACATTTTGCCCTGTGACGTCACACTTCAATAAACAAACTTTTATCTTAAACCTGACAGATAGTTTTTGTTTATTTTGTGAAATTTGACGTCACACGAAGCTCAATCATGGCCGCCCGTGTTTCGGGTCTTGTAATCCTCAGATAAAAAAATAGCAAATTTATTTTGTAAAAGTAAAATATTTACAAATTATCTTAATAAAATATATTGGATAATTACCGGTAAATTATTAACTACCATATTCGACATATATCATATTTTATTGTTACAACCGTCAAATAGCCGATTCCTACTCCTTTCTCAAAACCGGCAACTGCGATCTGCGATCTGCGACTCCTCAAACCAGAGGAACCTCTGGGTGTCGATCTGCGACTCCTCTGGTTTGCCTCTGGGTGTCCATGGGCGGTCGTGATTACTTTCAGATAAAAAGGCATACGGCTCACCGAATTGTAAGCGGTATAAAAACTACATACACACTCCTATACTAAATCGTAGTGGAATAGTGGCAGCTTTGAAACCTCAGAATAACAACTAAAGCATAGAAGGAGTGTTATGACTATGACATTTGAGTGGGCACTCCGTTTGGTCACCATTCGAATAACATTTGTATAGGTCGCTTATTAATTTTGTATCATAACTGGTGACCGGTTTTGTTTTTGCTAGACATTTGACGTTTATGGCAACTTATTTTGTCTCTTTTCTTTCAACGTTTATGGCCCATTTGAAAAAATAGGACAACTATACGAGTCTCGTTTGGACTCCTTCTATGCTTTAGTTGTTATTCTATGTTTGAAACATACATTTGACGTGTATGTGTTTTGGCCGAATAGCCATTTTCGAAGGAGCACTTCGTTATATTGACGCTTAGCTACTAAACGAAAAACGAAGAGAGATTTGATTGTGCATCTAGCGTTTATTAAGTAATCGAAGCCTACCCCAGTACCCAATACTACCCCAGTATATAAGTAGTACCCAATACAATTGAATAATTAATAAAAATGATTATAATGATACAATACTAATAATACTATTTGATACTATATTAATGATGACAACAATGTTAATGTTTTTTTGTATAATTAATTAATTAATATTTATTTTGTAAAATTTTGCATGTCTACATGGCAGAATATGTGAGCCTATAAAAATATGACCAGCTAATTGTAACCAACCATATTCTTTGCAAATAAATAATTCTATTCTATTCTATTCTATTCCAGAAGTATCACTGACTGACTATAGTCCGGCAACTTCGTGCGCGACCGTCCTGCGGGGTAAAAACGTTGGCGGGGACGAGGTAGCACGTCATTCTAGAACACGACTACACACAGTTGCACGCGTTGCCCTTCCCCGCTACACCACCCGCTACCCGCTGACATTTTGGGCACTTCGTCTCCACCACCGTCTGTCACCCCGCAAGACGGTCACGCAAGATGTTGCCGGACTATAGTTGCCGATGTAGTGAAATGCAACAACCTTAGTGTACGGACGCCAGTGCAGATCGACCTACCACAAAATGTCAAAATAATTTTTGAACTTTATGGTAATATGCGTGTAAGAATTTAGTCATTATGCGAGTAACCCGATTTTAAGAGTCGTTATCGATTAAAGAAATTTGACAGTTTTGGATAGGTTGATCGGCTGGCGTGTGTACGCTGGAGAGCTTCTCTGAAACATTTCAGTAAGCTTCGTATCGGTAAGGTGTAAAGAATCAAGTCAGTTAATCATTCCTTACAATTTTGTCTAATGACTAAAATCTATTTAACAATTTCTCAAAGTTGAGAAATATCATGATTGATCTGTATCTTTATATGTAACAAAAATATGAATATTAGTCACATTTATTTTACCTGTATTCTTTTGTTATGCATTATGCACGTCATAGTGCTTATAAAAACTATGAAAAAGATGCTACTTAATCTAAGTTAAGGGGCCGTTCATTAATTACGTAAGACGATTTGGGAGGGAGGGAATCAAAACTAATATTATTTTTGAATAATTTTATGTAAACTCTGTGTAATTAAGTCTCATTTTTCTAATACAGGGGGTGGGAGAGGGTTGATGAGTGGTAAAATTTTTTTACTTTTTACGGACGGCCCTTTATCACTGGAATAAAACAGTCTGACTCTTGATGACTGCATTAAATACGCATTGTTGTGTTGTGTGTTATTGTATATTAATGTAAGCATAAACCGCAATGGAATATCCGATCTTATCATTTCGTAGTAATAAAGTTACTGCGTCCTTGTAAGATAAACACTTGAATGTTTTGTTAGGAATTCAATTAACTAAGCTACGCTTGCATAATCATGCCAATTCATTATTAATATTACATATTTAAATTTATTAACAACTAGCGGCCGCTCGCGGTTTCACCCGCGTGGTTCCCGATCCCGTGGGAATATCGGGATAAAAAGTATGCTGTGTTAATCCAGGTTATAAACTATCTGTATGCCGAATTTCATCCAAATCCTTTCAGTAGTTTTACGTGAAAGAGTAACAAACATCCATCCATACTTACAAACTTTCGCGTTTATAATATTAGTAGGATATTAGGATGAGAACAGAGTTGCGGCCTATGGGCTTCAAACGCTTGACAATAAAGCCCCGCCCTCTACGCCCCAACGAAATCCGTTATCTAGTTGAGCACATTTTTTGTAAAGAATGGCTGCTCTAGTTATAAATAATGCACACTGACCTTCGTATATCATGAGCGCGGCGAGACCGTACGTGACCCCGGTCCAGACCTCCTCGCTCTGCACCGCAGTAGTATCGATATGACCGTGGTCGCCCGTCACGTATCCGTTTACTGCGCCCATGCCGCCATCTTTGAATCGGAGCACGTTGTTCTCGTATATAGTCCGTAGGGCTTTCTTCACGTTCACGTTAGGAAACACTTGGTCGGTCCACCCGGACGCACGGAGATACCTATAATGAAGCAATTTATTTATTCGGATGTGATGTATGTGGGTGGGCGGCACTGGGTGGAAGTCTTAGGTTTTTTGGTAGGCTAAGGTTTATTAACATTGTAATGGATGTTTTACACGGGAAAACATTATTAACAATTTAAGTAGAAAAGGATAGTTGACTGGTTAAACAATAGAGAAAGTTAATGGGAATAGCAGAGTATAATGTAACTATTAATGGCTCTTACTGCCGTACTCAGAGACGTCAATTAAGTTTTAATGACATAATTGTCATTAAAACTTAAAAAAGCAAGAGACTATTAAGTCTCTGTCACTTTCTTATGTATAGTGCTAAAAAGAGGAGGAAAGACATTCAATTGTCATTAAAACTTAATCGACGTCTTTGAGTACGGCAGTTAGTAAGTGAAAATGGCAAAATTAGCTGTTTTCTATAAGATGTTGTTCGAAAAAATAAGATATTTCGCACTGAAATTTCCAATATGTATTACATCATGTAAATGCACATTACGACCGTGTTTTACAATAATAATGACTATAACATCACAAACCCATAGATGTTTACCTTTGTGATTTCGTGAAAGTTCTGGATTTCCAAAAAGGTAAAAAAAAATATTGACTCAGTGATAAAAATGTGAATGGCGCTTACGAAATACCGCGGACCCCGTACCGCGCAACACCCGCGAGGCCCCGGAATTCGCTAACCACCTAACCCCCCTTAAGTTAGATCACATAAATCCTTGTTCAGCTTAGGAAAAAAAACGGTTTGTAGAGCTGTACCATACCATTCGAACGTTAACGTTTTTGAAATTATTTGTTGTTGTCAATCCCAATTCTTTGACACTTAGAACGCGGGGCCACTATATACAATAGACACTCCATTCATTGAGCATTGATCAGTTGGAATGTTAAATGCCAGATAATCATCTTAAACGTAATGTACCAACTCACCAATGTCCTGCCAGCTGGTCCGCCATTACCACATTCTTGTTGGCCGGGCGCTCATCGAACTTGTAATAGGAGCCGTTCCACAGTTTCTCGTCGTAGGAGTGACGTGCTTGGTCCAGCAGTTTGGCGAATTCGCGTTCGTCCGCTTCGTGGCCGAGTATGTGAGCCATCGCGCGCACTGCTGCTACCGACGCGAGCCATAGGCCGCCGCAATACGCACTGGGGACGAAAAGTTAACGAAGGGTTACTTAAATAAGTCTGCTGCCGATGCCGGTGTGTAACTACTGCCATTGTCACGTCCCAAAATACAGTAAGATATAGCGGGTAAATCCTCTATTACATCAGGATGTTGCGGCGCCGCCTACCGCATACGCCGCACATAGTTCGACACGAAGCCTCTCAACCGTGTCAACAGATGGCGTGACAAAAAGTCAACCCAATGACATCGCAATACTACGACGATAAATAGTATGCTGTATGCCTTCGCTATAGATAGCACCTACAACTGACACCCGTTGGACTTCGGTCCCCGAGCAATACCACCCAGCTCGGAGGAAGATCTTCCCTTTAGTTTCCCTATAGTGGAGTCCCCCCCTGCGTGACGGGTGGGGTGAACTGTTTCGAAATGTACTTGCACTACCAACTAATATATATTTTGATATTTGCCTTGTTGCTGTGCTTTTAAATTGCTTTTCTAAAGTATATTGCTTTTCTAAAGTATTGTATATGTGTGGCTATAAGTGTATTACACCTGTTAACTGAAGAACGGAGTTTAATTGGAGTAACAACCCGACGTGATCTCAACACGCATATCATCCGCTCCGCTACAGTGGTGACCCCGACGTGATTCTATATATCAACCGCTCCCCTACATAACTACAGTGGTGACCCCTACGGAGCACAGAAGAACCTTCAACATCGTCGCAGCACCCACCCATCACTCCTCATCCATCATCAAGTCTACCTTCGCCAGCAGTCACAAAGCAAGCCAGCAATCAAGCCACAAGGTTCCACCGCAGCATCTTGGACGACGCTTCCTGGACCTCCGGCGCACTCGACGGCATCATCCCGACCTGGTCTCCGCAGCCCACGACCGGTGCATCAATGTCGGCCGCATCACTCCGGCGTGGCAGCCCTGCACACCAGCAGCTCGGACCAACCGTCATCACCTGTCTCGACTCACCGCAGACAGGAGCAGCACACTGGATCACTAGCAACGCGCCTTCACCCCACCCGTCTCGACTCACCGTAGACTGGGGCATCCTGCAGCTCTTACGCACTGACTGCTGAGCACATAGATCGACACGAAGCCTCTCAACCGTGTCAACAGATGGCGCCATAAACAGTCAACCCAACGACATCGCCATACTTCGACGATAAATAGTATGGGAGGCCTGCATCGCGGTAGCGAAGTTTTACCATCTCCTTCGCTATACATAGCACTTAGCTCTAGCGCTTATGGACTTCGGTCCCCGAGCAATACCACCCAGCTCGGAGGATGATCTTTCCTTTAGCTTCCCTACAAGTCGTAGGACTTGTAGCCTGGCGATGGGAGCGGTGTTTCTATAGGGAAAAACCGCTCCCATCGCCAGGGACGGGCCGCGAAGATACAAAAGTCTCCCCATGCACAGTATTTGTTCTACAGGTCAAAAAATCGGTTACACAGTAGGAAACTGTTTAGACGGCCTAAGTATCAAATCCCAAGACCCAAGCATCGAAGCTGTGCAACGCACGCTAGCCGGGTACATTTCGACTAAATACCGCGCCACATCACAAGCTTCCAAACTAATAATAAGTGTAACAGTTGCCACGGCCCCTCCATGACCCAAGCTTCGAATGTCTGGTCGGGGTCCACCATTCGCTATGAGTCCGTCGCCATCTTTGTCCTATAGGGCGGAGTGTCGCAGCAGCGAAACGCAAGCCCGGTACATGTCGACTAAAACCACGCACGCCACATATTGAGCTTCCTAACTAATAAGTGTATACTTACCTCCATGACCCAAGCGACGAATGTCTGGTCAGGGAATCCACCGTTCTCTATAAGTCGGTCGGTCGCCATCTACATCCCATAGGGCGCTACGTCGCAGCAGCGATACGCAAGTGGGGTACATGTCGGCTAGGTACCGCACAGCAACTCCAACATCTAATGTTACAAATGAAGTGTAATAGTTACCTCGGTCTCTCTATGACCCAAGCGTCGAATGTCTGGTCGGGGAATCCACCTTTCTCTATCAGTCCGTGGCCATCTTTATCCCATAGGGCACGGGCGGTGCGTCGCAGCAGCGATACGCAGCCCGGGTACATGTCGACTAAATACCACGTCATATCTAAAGCGTCCAAACTTACAATATTAAGTGTAACATTTACCTCGGTCCCTCCATGACCCAAGCGTCGAATGTCTGGTCGGGGAATCCACCATTCTCTATGAGTCCGTCGCCATCTTTATCCCACAGGGCGGTGCGTCGTAGCAGCGATACGCAAGCCGGGTACATGTCGGCTAAGTACCGCGCCGCATCCCACGCGGTGGACGGCTCGATCGTCTCCGGTTTGTCACCGCTGTCTTCCATTTCCGCTTCGGGCTCCACATTTCTATAGATATGGACGGTAAAGTTTCATTGCCATTGTCATTCTTATATCCTCTTGTGTCTGTGAGAAAACCTATTATTAAATGAATCACTATTTCGTCTGACTTTACGGCAATTGACAGCATTTAGTTATCTCTCTTTTTCATGATGAGTTAGCGATGAAATGTTGTTAGACATACATAGGTAAATCACGAAAATAAATAGTTATTTTTTCAACATGATACATTTTGTCATTTATAGTGAAAAGAACTGATTATGTAGTAAAATGGCAAATGTAACTCAAGGGAGACTATTTATTTTATTTAAAAGCAAACATTTTATTTATAAAACATTTGTGGTCCAGTGGCAGGCCAGGCATTTTCTACACTTTTGGTATAAAGCTACAACTAACTAATTGTAACTAACGTAATAGCATATTTATAAGTACGTACTTGAAAACTTGTTAGTAGCTTTTATAGCTATTTAAGTTTGATTGTAGTAAATGTTGTTATAAATTTTAGGTTTTTGAAATTATAATAAAAATACAGTACACCTGCAGCCAGCAATTCAAATTATCCAAAACTGTCAAATTTCCCCAATCAATATTGATCCTTATACCTTAGTAATAAAGTTGAAAATGTATTGTAGAAATTTTATATTTTGTAATAGGTTAAAGGGCCAAGGATATTGCAAGTAATTTATCTGTCTCTTCAAACGTAAATACGTAGGTATACAAGTTCTGTTTAAATGCAGAATAGATCAAGTTTAGTTTTGTTATGTAAGTTAGTACATGCTTTAACATAGTTGTTATGGTGTATATTTCTCTTTGTATTAAGATTTATGTTCAGTAACGTAGAAAAGATAAATACTAAAGAGTACGAGTATGCCCACGATGGGCATACTCAGGTTAAAAACAGATACAGACAGAAAAATTGTAATATAGTTTTCTTATCTATCACTAAAATGTGATTTGTTTCAAAAGTAGAATAATAAAAATATGTAAGTAAATAACTGCCAATTCAATATTCAATATTCATTACAAAAAGGCACACCTACCGCAGCAGAAGAGATAAGAGCTACTCGTACGTAATACTTAGAGAGGCTTTGTAGATAAAGAAAACAAGAAATTCTATGTTATTAAAATGTTTTTGCGGACTAAAATGTTTTCTGTACTTGTATTATTAATTATGGTGGTGAAACTTATCCTAACCTAACCTATCTTTCGATAGGACGTTTGTTCTTACCACACTGTTTTTATGCTCGTTCTATTATAAAATATCTTTAGTCGTGTTAATTTATTTGATCAATGATAATATAAATTATGCGGCACTCGGTGTGAACTTGCATAACATTATGATAACGAAGCACATGTAAATACAACTATACAGCTACTTATTTGCTAATCGATCAATAATCGATTATTAATTTATCACACTCACAATGACGCGCATAATTCTTTATAAGTTAATCTATTAGTTAAATCCAACAAACACTCAAAAAGGTTTAGTATACAAATTATAATCGACTTCGGAATCGATTAAGTAAAAATCATAATCGATTATCATTACCTGTACAGCAGGTCCAGTATATCGCTGACGCAGTAGGGTTTGGTCACGTGGGGCACCGGTGTCGGCGGCTCTGTAGGCTCCGGTGTATCTAAAGGCGTCTTTTCAGCTTGTCCGGTAGCGCGCGAGTACAAATCGTCCTCTGTACCATCTCTGACGTCATCAATATACGCCATTTCGCGGTACCTTTCATTGCTAAAGGGCGCAGTGTGGCCGCGGAGCAGGCGGTAGTCCCGGATCACTTGCAGTATAAACTTGGGGTTCAAGTCTCGCCATTCGCTCACGTCGTGGATGTTGTAAGCGTTTATGTGTGAAAATGGCATGTCCTCTGTTGAAGTGATTGGGTATTTTAGTTGGGTATATATATTTGACCAAACATTTTTCTCATATCTAGCAACGATTGGCAAATCATAAATTCATTTATTATTTAACGCTTAAGGGGATCCTGCACGAAATTGTCACAATTTATGTATTTTTAAGTCACTTGTACTATGCGCTGAATCAGTTAAATATATTAAAATAACTTATGTAAGTTAGCCTGATCATTGCACAAGGTCATGGAATTGTTAAAATTTGAAACAAATTCTTTAAACAATAACAAACAATACATAAATGTAACGTCTCCTAAAAACATTTTTTTTCGACAACTTTCTTAATTTTACGCATGAAACAATTATTCTTACATGAAAATATTTGTATTGATATACCGCAGGTCGCCCCCGTCTTTAAAAAGTAAATTTTAATTTTTAACACAAGCGCGTTATGGTTTTGTACATTTCGTGGAACAAAAACCTTGCTCTAATTAAATTACTAGGTCTTTAACTTCAAGCAGAATTGTATTAATTTTAAATATCATTATGATTGATTTTGCTTTGAAGTTCATTAAGAGACTTATGTCAGTTTTTGCGATCGCGCGGCACCCCCTTAATGCAAATTATAAAAAAAAACATTTGAAATATAATTTAACACTTAACAAAGAACTTAGGTACTCGAAAATGAAATAACATAAAATGTTTAACGAGAGACGAAGTGCAGGATGCAAATCGGTCTAATCGTCGGGAACTTTAGGTATACTAAATTATTATTATTGGCAGCTATTTTATTTAAATGTAACACAAAAGCTTAAAGTGTATACTTAATTAAACAAAAAGTGGACTGCCTACTCAAATTTTCACCATCCGGTTGACAAATTGTTGAATATTTCTAATATGTTTCTTTCGGATGTTCAAGGTGTGATTGCCTACCTTGACATATGAACTATCCATTTTTGATTTAATTATTGTAAGAATTAGTACTGTAATGTGGATGAACGGGAAGATGAGACACTTTGAATTACTCAGAACTATAAAAATTATATGGCTTTACCTGGATCTCCAAGATCGTGGGGAATAGAGTTTTTAACCTTGAATTTCACAGTTTTTCCGTCGTACAACGACAGTCTACTTTTATCAGTCTCTAATGCTATTGTGTCTCGGAACATATACTGCAATACTACCTGTGTAAAAACATAATTCAGTATACAAGACATGACGCATGAGTTGTGCCAAAAAACACTTTATCATTTTATAATGTATAAAGGAATTTATGTTAGAGAAAGTCAACCATAACTTGACTACATTATTAAAATTTGCTTGTACATCTTAATATGACGATTATTTTCGCTTGCAACAATAGACTGTCAATAAAATTTGTTTGATTTATCTTTAATTTACAAAAATCTTTACAAGACTCATATACAAAAATCTTTAACTAAATTATAAAAATATATTTTTTCAAAAACATAGTTTACTAACTTGTAAATTTGGCCATAGCTGTGCTAGTGCAAAAGACGCATAGAAATGTACATCGTAAGTATTGTACATTCTATATTCGTGACCTTCGAGGTAGCCGAATAAGCCAAAATCATGTCTGAAATAAGAAAAAAAAACAAGGTTTTCTCTAAGAAAGCAGCAACAAATTAATTAGGTCTAGCCAAAATCAAAGTTTATTTCATTTTTAAACTGACAAAATAACACTAACTGGGATGCAGGTAATAAGTAAACTTCTACCACAAAGTGCTAAAATTTTAAGTATTTAAAAGTCATACCTAGGATCTGACTCTGGATATTCGTCGTGGACGTCAAACCAAATAGTTCCGCCGTCCGCAATATAATAAAGCTCGTTCATTAAGGCACTTTTTAACCAGTCTGGCACGTTGCTGGAAATAATGAAGCGGCATAAATAGTAAGCCAAACGACCATTATGAATCCAAAAGTTGCACAAAATAACATGATATTTTATAGAGATACGAAAAGCAAATTATGTTAGGTCTTTATAAAAATATTTTAGATAGATTTAGTGAAACAATCTTTATAATATACTAAGTATACAGATTCGTTACAAAACAAAACTAGTTAAAAAAAATATTTATTAGAACAGGCCATAAATGTAAGGTGTCAGTTACCTATTTGTCAATATAGGATCTTGCCACTCTGCGAGTTGCTTCTCCCATTTTTTATAATTCCTAAGTGCGTACGCAGCTATGCTGGTACCAGCTATTCCATCACTACCAAAAAATTTTGTATAATACCTGCAAAAGAAACATATTTAAGGGAAAAGTGAAATGAATAATGTTGGAGCTTATGTTATAGCGTAAAAGTTGTATAGAGGAGGTTTCTTTTCATAATGCAATAAAGAAGATTAATAAATTTAAACTTTTATGTTGATGTTTCTATAGTTTTAATGCTGATTGTATCAATGCAAGGATTTAGCCACAACAAAAGAAAATAGTGAAACCAATGTAAATCATAGCGTACAATAGGATATCTTCTGTGTTGGAAATAGAAAAAATAATGGAAGTGTAGAGACAAAATTACCTTTTATGGATTTTTTTATCTTTCTTATATTTAACTATAGGCATATCCCAGGCTAAACAAAACTCAGTGGACCCCGTTCCCCCAGGATCTAGAGATATAAAAGTTGATAGTCCTACAGAATCACCTGTGAATAAAATTTTAATACAATTAAAGAAAGCATTGTTCGAAGCTTCATAGTATTCAATTTCATTCAATAAAGGATAAAGGTAGAGGTCGGCCTAGAAAGAGATGGCGTGACGATCTGGACGCACACCAGACTGACTGGCATGAGGTGGCTCAGGATAGAGATGGATGGAGGGACTTGGGGGAGGCCTTTGCCCAGCAGTGGGCCAGTATAGGCTAGCAAAAAAAGAAAAGGATATAATCTATCTAAAAATGTCAAATTCTTCTAATCGATATTGATCCTTAAACCCCAGTAATAAAGATTAAAATTAATTTAAAAAATAATAAATTTTGTGGTATGCTGATCAACTGGCGTCTGGACATTTTAACGCATTTACAACATAATTTGGGTTGCGAGATAGGGGAGATTCCATCGACATTACTTTGTAGACTACGCGTTTGAATTTGTAGTTGAATGCATAGCAATATTATCAACGAAAGAGAGTGAAAAAAATAGAACAACAGCCTTTAGGGCCGTCCGTAGCTACTACGAAGACCGGTGTTGTGGGGATCCGGTCTTATTACTCGCCATCAGATGAGTTGAAGCGTTATGCAATAACACGTTAAAATATGTCAGATACGTCAAGAAAAATAACATCGTTCAGACCTTCTCTTATAAAACACGACAATAGGGTATAATATTTTATATGACTGGTTTTTCCTTCCACAAACACTATGACAAAAACGAGTCAAAAGAGGTTCTTTACTCCGAAGCCGGTCTGCGACTGCATAACACTTAGAAGTCGTTAGTGAAAATAGGAATTAGAATTTACATACTTATCCAATAGGTTTAGTTTAAAACTTACATTTGTAAATCTTTTTTAGTTTCTCTTTTTTATCCTTCTCCGGTTTTTCCGGAGCATTGAGCGGCGGTGGCGTCAGGCTCGGGTCGGGTTCGAGTCTGCCGTGCTTCTTGAGGCACTCCCACACGTAAGCGGACGTTTTCGCGGCGTTCCACAGACAATATCCCTCGTGTATCGTTTCATTCTCATGTTTCTTTTTGGCTATCGTAAATGTGCAGGGGGTATCCCCAATTTTCTGTTCTAACGATACTCCAGTAGTGTGATCTTCGGAATACCGCTCCAAATCTAATCTGGATGCTGTAATAGGGTAGGGCGGGTTAGTCAATAGAGCTTTTTAGCACTCATCGAAAGGATATTATTTTCTAGATATTGTATGGATACCGAACTAAGAATTAAAAATTTAATTATTACGCTCACACCAATTAACGACCAAGATAAGTATTCTTTTGAAACTCGTTAATATGGTAAGATAACGGATAAATATACTTAAACATAGAAAAAACACCCAAACCCGAATACCATTTATAAAAAGTTTTTTCCTAAATTGACCCGACCGCGAATTGAACCCGGGACCTCAGAGATGGTGCGACGCCAGACCCGACGTGCTAACACCCGACCATGGAGGTCGTCGAAGAATACATTATTCCAACAGTTGTATTATGTCAAATTTTTAATAATATACATATATATTTTAATAATTTCAATTATTATAATATTTAAAGCTGCTATTGTCATATTTTACTGCATTTCTGTCAAATGATAAGGTTGGGTACCAACATCATTTTTCTGTTATCAATATCCAAAATTATGCTCTTATGTATAATGATGATTGATTAAGCCAATAGATGGCAGTTGTAGCAATGACTTGATTCATAGAATAATAACTAAAGAATAGAAGGAGTCCAAATGAGACTCGTAGTTGTCCTATTTTTTAAAATGGGCCAGAAAAATTGAAAGAAAAGATACAAAATAAGTTGACAAAAACGTCAAATGTCCAGCGAAAAAAAAAACGGTCACCATTTATGGTACAGAATTGGCTATTTGACAGTTTTCGAAAAAGTATTTAAAAAAATTACAAACGCTTAGTTGATACCCCGTACAACATTTTCTTTCTCAAAAAAGATTTATTTATCAGAAAAAAACATATTTTTCTTTATTGATTTCAAATTTCGTGCGAAAACGGTTGGTCACGTAACATTTTGCTCTGTGACGTCACATTTCACTAAATATAGAAACCTAACTTGAAACCTGACAGATAATTTTTGTATACTTTGTGAAATGTGACGTCACAATCCGTCACATGAAACTCAATCATGGCCCTCCGTGTTTCGGGTCTTGTAATCCACAGATAAAAATCGCAAATTTATTTTGTAAAAATAAAATATTTACAAATTATCTTAATAAAAAAAACTATTGGATAATTATCTAACGATAAAATCATACCTACCATTTCCGACATATTTCATATTTTATTGTTACAACTGTCAAATAGCCAATTCAAAAGCGACATACGAATGTAAAATGGTGACCAAACGGAGTGCCCACTCAAATGTCATAGCGCTCCTCCTATGCTTTAGTTATTAATAACTTGATTTCAATGATGGATGCCTTTGCCCTGTAGTGGGACAATATACAGGGTGTACTTTTTTTTTGATGAGTCAATATTATCTAACTCATGACTTCATTTGTGGCTGGGCTATGAATGATTCATGAACTATAGATTCTAAAAACAGACCAATGTTTGGGTTTGATTGTTACTGCAGCTTTGCAAACAGCGCTAATAATACTAATGATACTATAGTTGCCACATATTGTGTTAGCACGTTAAATTGCACTAATTATTTATCAAGCAAGATATAGTAACACAGATTCAATTTTTCTAGTTGCCCTTGTTAAGTTGCTTTCTCGTTGTTATCAGTACAAGGTCTCCCGGACCGTACACTTACAAACTAATGGCGTAGTGACATTCCCAGGATGTTCATTTATTGTAGCTTAAACTTAACAAATCATTTGGAATTACTCACTAAAATAATGATTGATGCTGCAGTAGTTTAGTCTAGTGCTGAATTAGTAGATTCTACTGGGTTTCTAGGCATTAATCTGGATTCACGCTTACAATGGGACCCACATATTGATACCTTGTCAGGAAGACTGAGTTCAGCTGCATACACACTTAATAAAATAAGGCTTCTAACTGATGTTGAGACAGCACGAACAGTGTATTTTAGTTATTTCCAGTGTTGTGGGGCTCCGATGCTAATATTGACGATGTATTTACTCTACAGAAAAGGGCAGTCTGCGCCTTATACAACCTAAAGTCTAGAGACTCACTCAAAGAGGTGTTTAAAAAAATCGATCTATTACTATTGCATCACAACTATTTTTGAAAACATTATGTAAGTATGTCAAGAATTATCAAAACACATTTGTTAAAAATTGTGATCTTCATAACTTTACACTTTTAGGGAAAATAAGCTTGCCGTCCCTAGTTTTAAACTTCATAAAACAGGTGGCTCTTCCACTAAATATTGCTGAATCTGTCATTAATTCAACATCGTCGGACTTTGAGCCTGATTTCAACTGGTGTCAAGCAAGATTTAAATGACGTACTAACATATTATTAAGCAATAATTAAATAAATACAGAATTCAATAACCTGGTGCCTTCTTATTCTGGGTCCCTCCATACACCTCTGTCCATGTAAAAGTTATGCTCACATTCCTGTGTTCACCACAAACATTTTGTGCTGAGAAAACAAATACCGCACACGGAATACTGCTGTCCTGAAATATATATGACACATAAATGGAAATAAACTACCAAGTGTACACACACGGTGATGCAAACATGTATCAACTAATTAGTCTTAATAAATAATGTATAATAAAAATGACTATGATGTTTACTCTTTACATGTAAATAAAGAGTGGTTAGGGTGTCCAAATCGAGCATATTTTTACAAATTTAAACAAAAAAAAATGTCTGTCACTTGCGATTCTTGCAAACATATTTTGTGTGGCGACTGTCACCAACTGAGATCCGAGTGTCCGAGCTCAAGACAGTGGCTCGGGTTGTTACGTTTCTGTGTGAAGATTGCAAGTCAGCAATGACTCAACTACCACTAATATTAAAGAAGCTCAACGACTAAACAGAGGAGGTTCAACAACTACGTGTGCGACAGAATATGCTGGCTACTGAAGCAGCTGTCCAGGAAATAACGGAACGGGAAAATAGATCTCGCAACTAAATTGTTTACGATATATCCGAGTCGACCTTTGACCGTGCAGATGAAATGAAGAGGCATGACAGCCAGGAGTGCGCAAAAATAATACGAGTGATCACCAATATCGAATGTTCTAAAGCAAAGATGTTTCGTCTGGGTGCACCCAGGTCAGACGCCAACGCCCCTCCCCGCCCATTGAATGTTGTTCTCTTGAGAACAGACTAATATTGCCTCGCTCTTGCTCTTGAGCAAGAGCGAGGCAATATTAGTCTTACGCAACAAAGGAAAGCTTTCCAAACCGGCATCCATCAAAGCTGATCTCACACCGCTCCAACGCGAGTACTTGAAGCATTTACGGGAAGAACTTGATAAGCGTACAACTAGTGGAGAAAAGGACCTGACTATCAAATACATCCAGGGTCAGCCCAAGATTGTAAAAAACCAACACACTATTAAACTCCAAAAAAACTACTAAGGCAAACCACCCTAAACTCCGGACCGCTCAAAACTAATAAACCTATCCAGGCGATTGTCTCTCTAAAAATCTTAAATACAAACATCTAATCATTAACTTCTAAACTAGACCTATTTATCAACCTCGTGAAAGCCACAAAACCCACGATAATAGTCATATCAGAAACATGGCTTAAACCTGGACAGACGTAGTGGTGGAGTGGTGATATAGTAAGTCACAAACAATCTAAGTTACCTAACCGCAAAATTATATACACAGTATAACCAGAAGCATGCAGCATCAGAATGCCTATGGATAAATTTGCTCGTAGGATCACACAGGATAATCTTATGCAGCCTTTACAGAGGTCACAGTTTAACATTAGAACAAGACAACGAGTTGTTTAAAATATTTCAACTCTCAGCTAAGTCAAACTCATGCATAATACTGGGAGACCTGAACTTCGCTGCTGTTAAGTGGCCCTTAGAAAATTGCGAATACCTTCTGCCCCATGAAGACAACTTCGTGCAATGGTTCAAAAACACGAACTTGAACAACTTGTGGAAAAGCCCACGAGATTTCGTCATGGTAACCAACCATCTTCTCTTGACCTAATAATGATCAATGATGAAAACTTGATAACACAGGTAGAGTACCAAGCCCCAATAGGAAAGAGCGATCATAGTTGCCTACTGGTGACTGTACAACTGACCTTAGATAATAAAAGGAACAAACACAAAACATTTAGACGTTGCTATAACAAGGCCGACTATCCAAAAATAAAACAACACTTAGTCAACATTTCTGATCTTGTCGATTAGAACAAGTGTACACAAGAACAGTTTAACGCATTTCATCGGCACATTACTGAAGCAATTGAACTTTACGTCCCATTAACCGAAGTTCGCAACTCGATAACAAACAAACCGTGGATACGCAAAGATATTGAAGAGATAGTCGATCAAAAAGTAACACTATGGAGTAAGTATGTACTGACTGGACTAAGTGACGACTAAGTACAAAAATATCGGGAATTAAAGAACAAGTTAGTGAACCTATGTAGAAAATCGCGATTAAAATATGAAGCTAATAATCTACAATCAAATCAAAAAAAAAAAATTTGTACGTTAGACAACAAATGTCTTCCAAATGCGGAGTGCCGTTGGCGCTAACAAACAACCAGGGACAAGAAGCCACTGATGCAAAAGTAGCTGATATCTTCGCAGACCAGTTTGCTGGCGTTTTCCAAGAAGAGCCAACTGGAAACTTTCCTGTGCTAGACACAACTCAGCGAGTCGATGCCTCAATAGACGACTTGTCATTTACTGAAGATATTGTAAGGAAATATATCAGGCAACTGAAAACGGACTCTTCACCTGGGCCGGATGGAATTCCCGTTGCTATACTACACAAATGTGACCTCTCAGAACCTCTAGCACGCATAATGCAAACTTGATACGATAATGGATCCATACCCGCGCAATGGAAAACAGCTACCGTTACTCCAATATACAAGAAAGGTAACAAGTTGAAAGCGTCTAACTACAGACCCATAAGTTTAACATGCATTGTATGCATACTCATGGAGAAGATCATTGTCAAACACATAAGGGATTTCTTGGAGCAACATCACATCATCGGTCACCAGCAACATGGTTTTTGCCCGTGCTGCTCGACTGTCTCAAACTTGTTACAGTGCCAATCTGCATGGACGCACAGCTTCAACGATCGAGAACCAATCGATGTTATTTATCTGGACTACGAAAAAGCGTTCGACAAAGTCCCAACAAACCGGCTATTACAAAAATTGGAATTTATTGGAATTTGTGAAAAGCGTGAGCGAAGCTTCCGTGTCAGAGTTGGCAAGATACACTTCTACTAGAGCGGCGTTCCACAAGGGTCAGTTCTTGGACCGGTTATTTACATAATTTACACCTTTGACTTGCCACACTGTCTGGAATGTAAATGCAGTATCTTAGCAGATGACATAAAAATATTTGGAAATACCACCACAGACTATGATCGCCTACAAAGTGACCTGCACAAGATTGCGAGGTGGTCTGGGGGGTTACTTTTGAACGCAAACTCAATCTTAATACAATTCCAATGCGATTTATATGTATCGATATTGGGATAAGTAAAGATAATTCCGGAACGCCATCTCGATAATAATTTGTTCAATCAATTTCCACGCAATTTAATTTCAATGTGGCGCTCTTGTCGCTTACAAAAGTGCCATTTGACATTTTTTAGATTTGTGATTGGAAATTGATTAATGCAATTGTGTTTCAAGAGTAAGCCTACTGGAGAGTGGCTACTTAGCTTAAACAACTCCAAGTGTTCTGTGCTCCATATAGGTAAAAACAACCCACAGGAAACCTATATGCTGGGCAGCAGTCAGTTACAGCTAGGGTTGCCAACTTTAAAAATAAAAAATAAAGTATTTTAAGGTAAGATAAGAAAAATAAACAGTATTTTAGGAAAATGGACAGTATTTTATTTTTTCAAAGATTTAAGTATGGCTGCGCTGCACCACGCGGACAACGTTCGCAACTTTTTTACTTTATAAACAAGTATATGCATGTTTACCAGAGCACAGTGATACTAAAACAGTATTTTTGATACTTTATTTTTGTTCAACAGTAAAATTTATACTGTAGTGAAAAACAGTATAATACTGTTTTTAACAGTATAGTTGGCAACCCTAGTTACAGCCTGTAAAAACACAAATAGATTTAAGTGTCATTATCGCAGATAATCTTATATGGGCCAGCCATATCCATATAATCACCAAGAAAACCAACAGTCTTGACTATCTCGTCAGAAAGACATTAGGAGTATTTACACCGGAGATGGTCACCATGATCTAAAAGACCTTCATCAGGCCTATCTTGGAATCCAGGCTTTTAAGTGTGGAACCCGTACTTCATAAAAGTCATCGATTTAGTTGAAAAAGTTCAAAGAAGGATCACCAAAATTCCAAGAAGACTAAAGAACCTTAATTACGAGGAAAGGTTAAAGATTCTAGGACCAGCCTAAAAGATCAAAGAGAACGAAGGGACTTGATTGAAGCATACAAAATGTTGACTGGCCATTATGACATAAAAAACTTTGACAAGATGCTCATCCGCAACAAGGATCCACACTTACGAGGGCACAGCCTTAAGCTAGCAAAAACGAGATCTTATAATAACCCGCACAAGCATTTCTTCTGTAACCGAGTGGTGGAAACGTGGAATAAGTTGCCTGAAAAAACAGTGACAGCCAAAAATACAAATCAACTTAAGAACAGACTAGATGCATATCTCAAAATTAAAACATAATGTATTGCTATTTACAATGTAATGGGATACAGGCATTACCAGTTGTCTCAACTGCCTGCCTGAATAATGAATAATAATAATATTGCAATAATTATAATTTACCTTGTAATTATTTGGTATAACAGGCGATATTTGTCGGCATACCAGCTTAACACCATATTGTGAGAGGTCGTATGTGGTCCAAGCTCGGGGATACAGAGCCGTGTACTCACAGTCTTCGGCGTTCAAGTTCCATTCCCAAGTTGGTGGGGCTTTCTTGGGCTTTCTACAAGTAAAATAACAAGTCAAAGGGATTCTTGACTACCAGCACAGATTGTTTCCACCGGCCTTTGCCAAGCAATACGAAACATGCGAAACACATAATCAGGCACAGAGAACAATACATAGATAATACGCAACATAATAGATAAACATTATGCTCTGTTAGGGGTTGAAATTTTTTATTAACTTTGTTACTGGCAACATCTAGTCAACTGGTGTTATAGATAAAGCTGCTACCATTTAAGTTCGATTACTAGTAGGGATGTGTTTGTGAAATGAAAACAAACAATTATCAGCTAGCCTTGAATGTTGACACTTATGAATGAATGGTAAAAACCAGTCATTATTATTATTATCTTAATTAACGGCTTCACGGTAAACGCATTTAGCCAAGTTACAGTGATATATATATTAATAGTACACTCAGGGATTGTGCGGTAGACTGAATTTGAGTCACACAACGTGTGGTGATACGAAAAACCTCGAGTGAAACTCCTAAAACTTAACATTATACACACAACTAGCTGATATTGACAAACAGGTGGAACACCGGGTCCGGCTCTTATTCTCTCTCTCTCTCTCAACCTCTCTCGCCAGTCGACATCAGCTGTTCGTGCGTATGATGTTCTAGTTTTTGAAGTAGATATGGGCGCCGCGCCGGCGCGCCGCCGTCGCCGCGAATTTAAACGGCGCGCCGCCGCCGGGCCGAAAGCTCGACGCGCCGCCGCGAGTAAAGCATGTGCCAGACGGATGTAATACAGCGTCCCAACAGAGGCGACCTTGCTTGGTGCCATCCATGTAGACTGCAGATGTAATCCAAATTATAATATGACCTCTATCGTCCTTGGTAGACGGGCGCGTGTTCCCCCAGTTGGAGAGCGTGAATTACATCCGTGTAGTCGGCGGATTACATCTAACCAGGGAGACCCGTAGAAACGGTTGTCCCGCTGGCCGCCCGTGGCACAGTACAGGGGCCCAAGCGAGCCTAACCAGCTCGTGAGGCTGCTTCACCATGCCACGCATAATCTCGGGGTGGTCCGTCGTGCCGGTTGGTGACCGGAAGGTGGGGTCCCGGCGGCCATTCCCGGGAGGGTTCGGGGGCCCTTCCGTTCGGCAGGTTGATAATACTCGTCTGTGGGCAAATTCCTGGGGAAACAGGCCACCACACTTTGACCATTCGCATCGCGGCATCATTTTCTCGATTCACGCCTCTCTCTTTCCACTCCTAAAATGACAGCGTCTAACAACAAAACTGGTTCTACAGCGGTGCACACCCCCACCACAACCTTACCGTTTGAGGTGGAGTTCGCTAACATCCGTGGACTCCATGCAAACCTCAATGCCGTCCACCACCATCTTGAGACGGCACGGCCAGCAATGTTGTTCCTGACGGAGACGCAAATAATCCGCCCAGCTGACACCACCTACCTGAACTATCCCGGCTTTGTGCTTGAAGAATCCTTCAAAGCCAAAGCCGGAGTTTGCTTATTCGTTCGGGCGGATGTTTGCTGTCGCCGTCTGCGCTGTCTGGAGGACCCTAGGAGGGAGAAGGATCTCCCTCCTAGTGGTACACGTCGACTTAGGCTCTCATTGCCGTGTCTACGTCTGCGTCTACCGATCCCATAACGGCGACATGGAGACAACTCGACTAATTGAACATCTTAGTCGGGTAGCAGATGATGCGCAGGAGCGGTTTCCATCGGCGGAACTGGTGTTTTTGGGGGACTTCAACGCCCACCATGAGTTGTGGTTAGGTTCCTCCAAAACAGACCATGCTGGTAGAACTGCCCACGCATTCGCTCTCACGCATGACCTGACGCAACTGGTGAACCAGCCCACCAGGATCCCAGACATAGTTGGCCATGCGCCCTCCTTACTCGACCTTCTGCTGACGAGTCGCCCAGCTGGATACCGGGTGGAGATTCGAGCTCCTTTAGGTTCCTCGGATCACTGCTTGATATCCAGCACAGTGCCCTTGGCATCGCGCCCGCCATCAGCGGTTCCGAAACGCCAGATTTGGCACTACGCGTCGGCAGACTGGGACGGGATGCGGGAGTATTTTGCATCCGTCCCTTGGAGGCAGCGCTGCTTTAGTGGGAAGGACCCGACCGCTAGCGCCACTGCCGTTGCTGATGAGATAGTATTAGGAATGGAATACTATATTCCACACTCCTATGTCATCAGCAAAGGCAGACGCTACCGCTGGTTCAATCGCGAGTGTGCCAGCGCTGTTGAGAGCAAACAGACGGCATACCGCGCTTGGATCAGAGGTAAAGCTCATGGGGCTCCCGAAACTCGCTCGCTAAAAGCAGCCTATAATAATGCCACCAAGTCGTGTAAGAGGGCCTACATTAGAGCGGATGCCCAGCGCGTTGCACGAGTAGGCCAAGAACTCCTGACGCATCCTACGGGCAGCCGTAGCTACTGGCGTCTGGCCAAAGCCGTGCAATCCAACTTCTGCCAACCCTCGCTGCCACCACTGAGATGTCTTGACGGAACTTTAGCTCACAAGCCGAGGATAAGGTCGATCTCCGGCCAAACTCTTTGCGGCTAACTCCCGGATCGATGACTGTGATGCACAGCCACCCTCAATTCCTCACTGTGGCCACACAATGTCTGATATTAAAATCAGGCAGTGTGATGTCCGTGCGGAAATGCAGTCAGTCGATGTCCGGAAAGCTAACGGTCCTGATGGCATCCCAGCAATAGTCCTGAAAATGTGTGCAGCGGAGTTGTCCCCTGTGTTAACGCGTCTGTACCGTCTCTCGCTCTCTTCGGGTTGTGTGCCGAAATCTTGGAGAGAAGCTAATGTGCAACCGATCCCTAAAAAAGGAGATCGGTCAGATCCGACTAATTACCGCCCTATAGCCGTAACTTCAGTGTTGTGTAAGATCCTAGAACGAATATTGAACAAACAGCTTATTCGATACCTAGAAGATCACTCCCTAATTCACGATCGTCAATATGGGTTTCGGCCAAAACGGTCAACGGGTGATCTTCTAGCGTACGTCACACATCTCTGGGGTGAGGCTATTGACAAGCGTGGCGAGTCACTGGCAGTTAGCCTTGACATAGCCAAGGCTTTTGATCGGGTCTGGCACAAAGCTCTTCTCTCCAAGCTCCCGGCATACGGTTTGCCCGCTCAGTTCTGTACCTGGATTGCCAGCTTCCTGCATGAGCGTAGAATCCGTGTCCTTTCGGATGGATGCGCTTCGCGGTTCATGTCAGTGAACGCTGGTGTTCCTCAAGGCTCCGTTCTATCCCCCACGCTGTTCCTTCTGCATATCAATGACATGCTTCCTCTTGGAAACATTCATTGCTATGCAGATGATAGCACAGTGCATGGGGGATATAACGGGCACCCAACGGCTGGGCGGGTAGACACCGAAATGAAGCGAGCAAATCTTGTCATTGAGCTCGATCGGATGTTGGACCTCATTTCTAAATGGGGCTCCGATAATCTGGTGGAGTTCAATGCCAATAAAACACAGGTGTGCGCGTTCACAGCGAAAAAGTTGCCATTCCTTCCCCTTCCCTCTCTTCAGGGTACATCTCTAGGCCTGCAGAGCAGTATTAACATGCTCGGTATGGATATCCGCTGCGATCTGAACCAAAAGGACTACATCGAAACCGTGATTAAAAATGCCTCACGTAAACTCGGTGTCCTGAACAAGGTGCGGCGATTCTTCACGCCTGATCAGTTGTGTCTATTATACAAGACACAGGTGCGGTCTTGCGTGGAGTATTGCTCTCACCTTTGGGACGGCTCCGCAAAGTACCTTCTCGATGCCTTGGACAGATTGCAGCGCCGCGCTGTGCGCATTATCGGCAATGCAGAGGTCACTAAAACTCTCGAGCCATTGCAATTGTGTAGAGATATTGCGTCACTCAGCGTCTTTTACCGTTTATACCATGGCGAGTGCTCTGAAGAACTCTTTGACCTCATCCCTCCTTCTCCCTTCCTCCATAGGAGTACGCGTGCTGCTCTGCGGAGTCACCAATTTACAGTCTCTAACATTCTATCTCGCACAAAGAAATTTGGTGACTCGTTTCTTTGCCGCACTTCCAAAAGATGGAATAGTCTACCAGCACACGTATTCCCTCCTACCTATGACATAGGGTCCTTCAAACGAGGCGTGAAGAAGCACTTTGTGGGCCGGCAGAGTGAGGATGACTGATGCTACGTCTCTTACGCTGCACCAGTTGTCCTCGCGCCTGGACCTCATTTCCACTTAACATCAGGTGGAGTGGAGTCATTTGCCGGGCTTAGTATAAAAAAAAAAAAAATAACCCAGAACATCCCCTCTCCTTACTTTACTTAGTTTTATTTGTACTGGCACCTCTAGGCCAACAGTTGGGTTATGCAAGAAGTGCCAGACGTCCCTGCGCCACTAAACTACTCGCGCAGGAGACCACCTGCGTTAGGTCTTGACGCCAAATCAGTGCCCGCCGAAGCACGCTCTTCATTCGGTACAAGACTAGTGTCTCGGGAGAGTTTCCCCGTGAACACGTGTAGTTCACTGCCTATTGTCCAGATAAGTAACCGGAGCTGTCAAGCTCGCTTCTCGTTGCATGAAGGGCACAACTCGCAGTTGCCACTGTTCGGGGCGTCAACTCTAAAGTCAACTTCCAAGTGTCTACCTTGGTCGCGGAGTATTAAGCACACTCACTTTTTTGGAACCCATTCGGGAGCCTAGCCAGTTCCCAGGTCCGACGAGGCTGGCTGGACCGGAGGCTACGGCGTCTAAGGGGCCGCCTCTACTAGTTCTCCCGACTAGAACCGGAGATGCCGACAGCAATCTCCAATGAGAAACACCGGACAAAGCTGCCGACTTAAAGGGAAACTCACGTTTCTCGCAGGACATTTCACTTCTGGCCTCACAGAGACCGCTACTAAGCCCCGCTCGCTGTGCACGAGTTTGGAAGCCCCGGCACACAATACCAGCCCCCTTACTCTTGAAACTGATCGCTATTGGATCGGATTGGTATTGTGAATTTTCGTACTCCTAAGTTACGACACCAGAGCTAACATGGATTCATATTGCGTGGATATTGAGTGAAAAAAAATACAAAACTCAATGCCATTTAGTTCACCCAATATCAATATAAATTAGCGCTGGTGTCGTAACTTAAAAGTATGAAAATTGACAATACCAATCCGATCCAATAGCGATCGGTTTCGAAAGTAAGGGGGCAAGGCAAACGAAGATTCCCAAGCTCTACAGCTAACCACAAGCCACTACGAGTCCAACCCACGTCCGGAATCCCGCCGGAGGCGCCGGTTAAGGCACAACCAGCGGGGGGCATGGAACCGGAACCCCGTAGTACCCCTGAGCGTCATACAGCCGGACCCTTAGTTCCAGCTGCGAAACCCTATCTATAGGGGTCAGTAGATAGGGACATCTAACCTAGGACAGTTGCGTTGTGACAGGCAGCGGGTGCGCACGTTTGCGAGTGCAAAATGACGTCCGAAGAGCAGAGCCGCGAACGCAAAATTATAATCGAATTAATCGATGTCTATAGAGATTTGCCATGCCTGTGAGATATCACGTCCGAAACTTATAAAAACGCTCGTCAAAAGAAAACGGCTTGGGAGATATTACTTGAAAAGTACAAGGAGTTGGACCAAAAAGCTAATGAAGAAAATGTTTTAAAAAATCACACTATAAAATTTGGTGACTCACGACTGATTCGCGAGCGTGTTGGCGTGTGGATGAGATCCGTGAGATCCATGTAGCCGAAACACAATCCGCGAATGGAAACCAAGTTCCCACCAAGTCAAGTTTAGAACTTCACTAAATGAGTGTGTTGAGTGCGTAATAGCGTATTTCGTTAGTTTACAATGGCGGTGGCGGATACTTCGACTAGTATTGATATTTATAAAACAAAATTAAAATACATTTAGGTAACAGACGGAAAATAGTACTGATTCCGCATTTTTGGCTGCATCATTAAAAGAAGTACCCTGGACGAGCAAAACTGCATGCAATTATATTCGTGTTTGCAAGTGAGAGGTTATTTCGTAGATAAGGAACAGGGTAGGTCCAAGAACACTACCCTGTGGGGCACCAAATTTTACAGATTTTTCCTCACTAGCAAATCCGTCAATTAGAACACTTTGAGTTCGGCCCGTTTAGAGGGTTTACGCATTTCGGTTTCCCATACAAACTTCCAAGTCGAAATTTTTAAATACCATTAAGCCAATTTTGATGAAACTTTACATGCTAAAGTAAAACACAGGGATCTAAATAGTTTGTTGAAAACATTTCTATAAAACGTTTATTTAGCTGAGTTATTGTGATTTAAAGTCTACTATAGTCAAGTCAAGTCAAGTCAAAATATATTTATTCAATAAACTCATTCAATAAGTACTTTGAATCGTCCAAATCTTTTTTAACCTACCACCCATTCAGGACATAATTTTTTAACTGTGGCAAAAAATGGGCGCATATGGGCAATAGAAAGTTTAAAATCGCAATAACTCAGTTAAATAAACGTTTTTTAAAAATGTTATCAACAAACTATTGAGATCCCTGTGTTTTACTTTAGCATGCAAAGTTTCATTCAAATTGGCTTATTGGTTTTGAAAAATTTCGACCTGGAAGTTTGTATGGAAAACCGAAATGCGTAAACCCTCTTAAATAACTTTCAAACAAATCAGATAGTTGGCCTCTAATACCTATGGATTGAAGTTTAGATATAAGTATAGAAGTGGACACGGTATCAAAAACCCTTGATAAGGCGAGATAGACGCCAAGGATTTTACTCCTCTTCTCGAAGCCCTTGACTATTGTGTCAAAAAGTTCCAGCACCGCATCTTCAGTGCTTATTCTAGATCTGACACCATATTGGTTATTTGATAGGATATTTAATTTATCCTAATATTGTAGAAGTCTTTTATTTATTGTTTTTTCCTAAGATTTTTAAAAATGAAGTTAAAACAGAAATCGGCCTATAGTTGTTGAAACTAGCTAGTTGTTACCATGTTTGAATATCGGATAGACGATAGCCTTCTTGAAAACAGTCGGAAATATACCTGATTAAAAATGTGAGTGAGAATTGGTATTAGTACGTCCTTAGCAGATTTAAGTAAGCTGACGAAGATACCATCCCAACCCGCAGCACAGTTAGTCTTGAGGCTAGAAGTAATTCACTCGACCTCATCTTCATCGGTAATAAACCATGGCGTAGTTTGAATAACTGAAATTTAAACTACGTTGTTGAGGTTTGTGATTTGTAGTTATTTTGGAGGTCTTTAGGAGATCTTTACCTAAGAAAAGTAAGTATTTACAAGATTAACCGCTAAATTGGGGTTATCCGCCAAAGAAAGAAGTTCACTTGATGTGGAAAGATTGGTATTTAAATTAGCTTTGTTTTTGATAAGCTTTCAAATTGCTTTTGGATCCTTACTATGCTTTTGAAATATTATAAATTACGAACAAAAAAATTTAAAAAAAAGGTTTATAAAATTTTTGACAATCACGGCCACGCTGCCGCGACGCCGCCGCCGCCGTGGAAATTAGAAGTCCACGCCGCCGCCGTGGATTTGGCCCACGCCGCCCATATCTATTTTGAAGGTATGAATGAGTCTCCACTGGAAGACACACTCCAGCTGTGTATTTATTACACTAAACACATCTGTTCATATTGCAACAAGTATTGATCGCAGACAAAAATTGATGAGAAAAACAACAAATATTTTTAAAGGCTTAGGCAAGCTCAGGTAAGGAAGAATGGCTCAAGCAAAACCGGTGATAAGCTGACGAAGTCGCTGAAGAAGGTGGTTGCTAGTTTGCAACAGCATTATCGTATTGGATATTTATTCGCTAAGATAACAAATAATTACTACAGATATATTTTATTTACCTAGATTTAATTTAAAATATCATCTAGTCTTAACTGCTATATCTAACAGAAGATAAGACTTAATCAATGAATAATGACTACAAACATTAAATAAATACCTGTTGTAGTAATGAATGAAAGTTAATAATGGAAATTAGCATTGATTAATTTTGTTTTATATAATGTGTGTGATTATACCCTGTTCATCGGGCGATACATGACCATTAATGTTTCATTGATTGCCCTGTTAGTTGTGTTTTACCTTATTTGTTATTATCAAAAAGTGGTATAAAGGTCAAGTGCATTTTAGTTAAGCAAGTCACCGGTAAATGCGGGCAAAACTGTTTTGCTAGATCAAATTGTTTAAATGTATTTACTATCAAAATACGCTCGTTTAAAAAATATACAATACACTAAAGGATATTGCTTAGAATGTGCTAATCTGTTACGCGATTAGATGTACTTCACTTGATTTTAAAAATTTCAAAAACAGGCTAAATAAATGTTTAAAACGGATTAAAACTTAATTTTTTTTGTAAATTTTCGACAATTTTTACATGAATTATTTATTTTGAAGTACTACAGAGAACCTGTTAATTCATTAAATCCTATAAAGTCTATATAGGCAAAAAACATATAAAACGCGCCAATTTGCTGTTATACCTGTCCCGTACCATCGAGAGAGCGAGAGAGAAGCGCTCAAAAGGGCTTGCCTTAAAGAATTTAAAAAATGCATGGGAAATAAGCTTAGCCACGAAGTTGCAAGTGTAGTAGTTTAAATAGAAATATGTCTTAAAACAGTTTTTTATAACAAACATTAAAAGAACATTTTTAAAACAAACAATTTGCTTGTAGTTATTCAAGACATGCTAGCAGCAAAATCTAAAGTTCTATTGTAGCAGTTTCTTTTGCTAACATAACATTTTTTAAAGCTTAGACTTAGGTATATTTATTATCAAAAATAATGAAAATATAATGTTTAAAAAAAAGTATAGCATGTGTAGTGTAGTTAATAAAATTACTTACTCATATGCTGCAAGCACAGATTGAAATATTGTCTCCTTCTTGTCATTCTGAATGTTCACAATGAACTGGCACTCTGGAACCGTGACATATTCATAGAAGCCTGGACTCAACTGGAAACGGCAAAACTCTCCTTTGAAACCCCTGCCAATAGTTCCACCACCGATACCACCTATGGGACAACCTGCAAAATTAGAATTTGTCAATAACAAATTACTTTGTGGAAATCCATGGTAGGTATACAAAAATGTTATTAAAATTAGTAGAATATTAAGTTGTTGTTGTTGTTAAATACTAAGGGCAAATTTGAATAAGCAATATTCATGAGGGCATGAAAACAATCTTATTTTATTTTTGTAATTAACTCTAGAATCCAGCATAAGGTCAGCACTTACCATACATTCTTTGTGCTGAAATTAGATTTATAAAATCCATGATAGGACGTTTTTTATTCAACTTCTTCCCAATATAGTATTTTAAATATCTGTAAATAACACAAGCTTAGTTATTTATTTTCCATATATACTTGTTGACTGAGAAGAAAGTTTTTATGTTGGAACACAGTATAATTAATTTATTAGGCAAAACCTTATTAAATACATATAAGTGTAAGTGTAATAAACATAATCATTACCTACCTTGCTGAAAGGGGCATCATTTCAAATATTTGACTCGGTTTCGGCTTAATAATTTGTTTGCTTTGCAATGGGTACTCATGGTTCAATTTGAGCTTCAAACCAATACTTGGTGGTTTATCATTAACGGACCCTAACTCTCCGACAGTCTCCATTTCTAACATCAGTAGGTGGATTTACCAATACTTGAATGAGAGATCGTATTGAATTTATCACTTTTAAAAATGAACTTTGAAGCCAGCCGACGCACTGCGCGTCTACATAATATGATAAGAATTAATCAAAGAAATCAAATCAGTAGATAGAATCCGGCAAAAAATTATAATAATTAGGAATGATTTTGACGTACGCTATGATCTCACTTGCGAAATTGGTCACATAGAATTTCGTAGGTCAGGTGCTGACATGCCACCGGACCCACCGGTAGCAAATATTAAAATTATTAAAGCTATTGTCGAAAAAGCACACGTATGTTAAATGAAGATCACCGCATGCTAGCACGAACACACGCACTGATTATCTGACGGACGTGTGACTGACTTGACTGGACTTGACTGACTGACTGATTGTCAAATTAATTTGACATAACATGACAATTTGACTTTTTTTTTCTCTTAAATAATGGCTTTGTGCGATCAGCACATTTAACCAGTGTCAAGTAAGATATTAAAATAGTAATTATTTTCTTTGCATTATATAGATAATAATGAGTGATATGTAATGTTTAATGATAAATAATATTCCCCAAACCCTTCGAGACTCAATAAAGCTGTGGGGCGTTATTGAGATCTCACACGGACTTCTTGAGAGAATTTAAAATGTGATGTTGTACCACAGACGCACGTCTGTGTGTTGCACTGTTTTGTTTTATTTGTCAACACCACAGACATATATTAAGAAGGTCAACACTCA
The DNA here is from genome assembly GCA_963921215.1 of Scoparia ambigualis. Lineage (NCBI taxonomy): Eukaryota > Metazoa > Arthropoda > Insecta > Lepidoptera > Crambidae > Scoparia > Scoparia ambigualis. The sequence continues at coordinate 22,770,309 of OY992502.1, read as the reverse complement.
TGGACGTTCACGAACACTTAATAAATAATCCACCATTATTTCACATTAATATTCGACGAAACACAAATTATTACAGAGAAGAAAACAAAACAACAGACTCATGTCGCTTCACTTTCCCGCCAAAAAGTGCAATTTGACTTTATTTGACAGACCAATCGACAACCAATCTCTCGTCTTCTTCTTTTATCTTTATTTTTTTTCTCTTAACCCCTTACTGTATTGCGTAACATATTTGTTACAACTGGTTTTCTTTGTCTCATTTAAAGGAGAAGGTTTTTTTTGTAAGGGAGCTGGGCTTAAAATAAAAAATCAATGATCAGATGCAAATGATATATTAAATTAAAGAATAAATTGTAAGAAACACGAACAATCTATTTCTAAAAATAAAGCGATGCCCATTTTAATTTAATTCAAATTCAAAAATACATTACCTGGTACGTTATCACTAATGTTGCAATATGTAAAATAAAAAATGTTTCATGACATTTTTAAATGACTGTGGTCATTGCGTTTTGTTATTGATTATTGTAATACTCGGACCAATTGTGATATTTGGTCCGAGTTGTACTACCTCTGAAGTTACGTAGTAAAACAAATGGAACTTTTTATATCATTAACTATTTAATAAACAATAAAAATAATTATCGACACAACGTAAATGTTATTAGCGAAACGCATCGAACTCGTTGACAGTGATAGATGACGCATGTCTTGTCATGCCACTGTCATGTCGTGAACTTCGTCAGACTCAGACGCTCGAACCAAATTGTAATATTTGGTCCGAGCTCAGACGGATCTCGCCCTCGCCTATGTGCTGTTGTGATGTTTCATTGTGCTCTCGCTCTCGTGTTGTTTTCTGTTTTACGACTTCTGCTTTGCTTTCTGGACCCGATTTTTGCCTTTCGACTGTGTTTTGTTGAACCGGTGTTTAATACGACGACCTCCGCTACTCTTTTGGACTCCTCTTTTCTCCAACGATTATCAACAACGACGCCTCCTGCTCGTGCTATATCAAATGTAAGTATTTTGTTTGATTACAACAGTAGCAGTAGTTAAACTCTTTCCATTCGCGGAAAGATTCAATTTCGAACTTTGTGGCTTTCGAAACACTGACACCCATTTGCACTAAACTTAAGAATCACATACCTGAAACTATTCATATCTAATCCACTAAGCCTATTCTTAACTTACGGGCCCAATATCGAGCCGTTATGGCTTATTATTCTCTATTAAACGAATGTCATAAAATAATATGATAGATAAGAATTGCCTTAGGCGATTCTTAAGTTTAATGCAAATGGGTGTGAGTTTTTCACATTGTACCATACCTAAGTGGGGCCTAAACTATACTGGTTAATATATAGGGTCAAATAAAATGTCATAAAATAATATGATAGATAAGAATTGCCTTAGGCGATTCTTAAGTTTAATGCAAATGGGTGTGAGTTTTTCACATTGTACCATACCTAAGTGGGGCCTAAACTACACTGGTTATTATATAGCTGGTCAAATAAAATGTAATTCATAGTCAAGATTGATTTATATCATTATGGAGATTAACTTTAACTATCATTGACCATGTTGTGAAACTATTTCTATTATAATAACCACTTTTGCCAGCAATACCCAATGGCGATAGAAGTATGAGTGTTTTGTCAGTTTTTTATACTATATATTTTTTTTCAGATATTCATAATGACTGCGCAACTGCAATGTTTTAATTGCAACATACGACTTTATGCCAATCGTCAGTCTTATGTTATACTTGACATGAGTCCAGATATTGTATCATTGCTGGAGGAGTAGACTACCAGACAGGTATGCTTTTAATAGAGATTTATGGCAAATGTTTTTCAATAATTCTACTAAAACAATCTTAAACTTAATATAGGTACCTACTTAAACTCAATGATCTTGAAATGTTCATTATATTTTTAAATAGTTTCTGCTCAATAAAGCAAAATGGATTGTTTATAATGTAAATAATTTCTTGTTTTAGGTGGCAACCATAGACAGATTGTGCCAGGAGTGTTTTGACTTGGTGATTACTGAAGTTGTTGATGGTCACAATAGATCTCAACAGCAATTGGGACATCATTCACTATGTGTCAATTGTGGCATATCACTGGCACAAAGAAGTGGAAGACTGTCTCGACCATTGCTTGATGGATGTCCTGAGAGAGTGTATATAGCTAGAACTATACCGTTACATCTGGGTGTAGGACATATATCACGTGAAGCATTGAGCGCAAGGAATCTTATTATACCTCGTGGTTTATTTGGTACAGAATTGACTAACCCTATTGTGATCATGGATGGAACTTACATTTATGTCCAAAAGTCGTCCAACTACTTATTTCAAAAAAAATCCTACAGCCTTCACAAATTCCGCAATCTAGTGAAACCATTTTTGATTGTAGCTACTGATGGTCATATTGTAGATGCATATGGACCTTACCCAGCAACCACTACTGATGCTGACTTATTAAAACAATAATTTGAAAATGAGAGTTCCGACCTCAGGAGCTAGGTACTTTACACAGAATGATGTGTTCATTTTAGATCGTGGATTTATAGATGCTTTAGGGTTACTCAATTCTTTAGGATATTCAGTACATAAACCAGAGACAAAATACAGGCAAGAAAAGATATGTTAATGGGCAATAAGAGAGATAAAATAGTTCTGAAAGAAATAACCAGAGTTAGTAAAGAAATAAGTAACAGTTTAAAGAAAGACATAGCTAGAAGGAGAATGGAATGCATCAACTACCACATAAATAAAACGGGTGGGATCAAGAAAGCACTGAAAGAACTTCGAGAAACAAAATCATGGATACCAACACTAAAAAACAAAACTAAAAATCCTGAAACTAAAAGAAATAATATCCTTGACATTGCTACAGACTTCTACAGGAAATTATACAGTATTGAAAACAAAGAGAATAACATAAACCTAAAGGAAGAAAAAGAAGAGAGCATCCCTGCCATTTTAGAAAGTGAAGTGGCTCATGCAGTGATGTCACAGAAAAATGACAAATCACCAGGCCAGGACTATATCAATAATGAGATCATGAAAATAACTTTACCGGAGAATCTTCAAAAGTTAACCAAGCTGTACAACTTAATCTTGGAGTCAGAATATATTCCTGCCCAATGGACGAATAGCACCATTATTCTAATATACAAAAAAGGTGACAAAGACGACATTGGGAACTACCGACCTATAAGTCTAATTTCAAATGTTTATAAGGTGTTCTCAAAAGTAATTTTAAACCGTATCTCCAAAACACTAGATTTCCACTAACCAATAGAGCAAGCCGGGTTCAGATCTGGTTTTTCAACGACAGACCACATGCACGCTCTTAAGCAAATTATAGAAAAATGTATCTAATCTAAGGAAAAATGCCAAGAATATGGCTACCCCTTGTATTTGGCATTTTTTTTTTTATTGGCAACGGGTAAGCGTTTGGCCTTCATGTCACCTGATGGTAAGTGACGATAAGGCCGAAGGTGGAAGCGCGCTTCACCCGGAATCCTCAACCACTGAGGAACTGGCTTTCTTATCTCAAACTGCCGGAACACAACAATGCTATAAACAACGTTGTTATGGCGCCAGACTTAGATAAGATGGTGGTAGCTAGCCAGGCGGACTTAACAGCCCTACCACCAACCAAACCGAGCACACAAAGATGTACTCCCCGCTGGGAATCGAACCCGGGACCTTTGGGTCTGAAACAGGTAGCTTAGCCACTAGACCACAGAGGCGGTTAAATTTGTAGATTATAACAAGGCCTTTGATAGTTTAGAACACCCACACATATGGAGAGCCCTGAAAAACCAAGGAGTAGAACTTAAATACATAATGTTTATCAAAAATATTTACACGAACAGTTCAACACAAGTGAAACTCGAATCACAAGGAGAAAGCTTTCCAATCAGTAAAGGTGTGAGACAAGGTGATCCCCTCTCACCAAAACTGTTTACAGCGGTTCTAGAAGAAGTCATCAGAGCTATGGAATGAGGTGACTTAGGAATCAACGCAAACGGCCAAAAACTCAACCACCTCAGGTTTGCCGATGACTTAGTGCTAATTACTGACAACCCCGAAACTTTGCAATTAATGATACAAGACCTTGCCACAAAAAGCAGAGAGGTGGGGCTGACAATCAACAAATTTAAAACCAAAGCCATGACAAACAGACTGGAAACTGACATCTATGTCAGCAAGGAAAAGTTAGAATTTGTTTCATCTATCATTTCAAGACCAGATGGCACAAGAAATTGACAGAAGGGTTACATTACAAATGCATGGAAAAGATATTGGTCACTAAAGGATATTATGAAGAGCAACCACTACACCATAAAAGTGAAAAGAAAACTCTTTAACACATGCATCTTGCCAATACTTACATATGGATGTCAAACTTTGGCCACAACACAAGCAATACAAAACAAGCTAAGAACCTGCCAGAGAAGCATGGAGAGAAGCATTCTAGGGTACCGAAGGAAAGATAAGAAGAGAGCCACTGACATTAGGAAAGTCACAAAGTTTCAAGATGTAGTAATGAAAACTAAACAGCTGAAATGGCGGTGGGCAGGTCATATAATGAGAGATATGAGGGAGAAATGGTCAAGGAAGACCACAGAGTGGACCCCCAGGTTCAACACCAAAAGAAAACGTGGAAGAACACTCAAAAGGTGGTCCGATGACATAAGGAGGGCAGCAGGAACACTTTGGCTCAGAGTAGCAAGGGACAGATCTGAGTGGAAGAAGCTGGAGGAGGCCTATGTGTCAGCAGGACACGCTGATGGATATGATGTGTTGAAATTTTAAATTAATTATTTCAAATGTAATTTCATCAGCAATAAAGGCTTTATTATTATATTATTAAACATACATACATATAATCACAACTATTATCCACGAAGGGTTAGTCAGAGACTAGGCAATGAGGACCACAAAAGCAGTCCTCTGTCATAGTCCACTTTTCACCAAATAGTGACTGCACATGTGCTCAACGTGACAGGTGGTGGGCCCATCACCGCTCTGTGCTGTTGGAATTGTGTGGCTCATCTTGGCATGGCCACCATCACCAACTCTAAATCTGACTTTATAGAAAGTATGTCGATAGTTTGTCGAAGTATGTCGCCAAATATCAGAGTTTGTCGGTCTACCGTTCAAAAGTTATAAGGGGTCATTGGTGGCCATGCCAGGATGAGCGCTCATCCTGGCATGGCCACCTGTATCACAAGAACTACTGGTCGTAGCGAGGATCTGATTGCACCAATAGTATGTCGTAATCCAAATGAGATCTCGTAATAAAGCCACTCTTCTATTTAACCCGGAGTCTTCAAACACAGACTGAAGCTTGGTCCATACTTCACGTGCATTTTGTGCATCTTGTATATGGTGGTAATTACTACAATCAATAAGGAGAATTATCTTACTCTTGGCTTTCACATCTTTTGAGGGATCAAAGGGTACCTTGCTGGCGGGGTCCACGCATGCCCATAACTCCTCGTGCTCTAAGTAGGACTGCATAGCAAATTTCCAGTTGTTGTAGTTGTCTCTTCCGGTCAGTTTATTTATATGCACGGTGTTGATCGACATTGCTTCGGAAACTGATTGTTAAAACTGAAATGCTGAAAAGAAAAATCCTAGCCGGCGACCTAACCTTACTAATTGACACGCGGTACTTTTCGGTAAACTAAAAAACTTGGAAAACGAATGGGATCGGCCCATAACCTGTAGAAATGATACTCCCGGTTTAATAGCTTATAAGTATTTATTCTTTATTAATTATTACTGTTTAACAAAATGAATGTGTCTTTGACGCGAGCACGGTGGAGAGAGAGTTTAGGCAGATCAGAAAATGGCGGCGTTGCCAATTGACATTAATTGTACAACAAAGTAGTGAGCGCATCTGTCGCTAGATGGCGTTAGTGGTATTATATTTATTAAGTTACAATAAACTCCGAGCCATCGCGATCCGTTGTTATCGCAGATGGAAATGAAGATGGTTTCACTACGGTTCAAAGTAAGAAGGCGCGACGACGTTGCGTCGTCCAGAATCGTCGCGGCACCGCACCGACAGGGCCAAACTTCCTGCTGCGGGCTGCGACGCCGACCACGGCCATGTATCTGTCTCGCCTGCATTATACCACCACAGTGCAGGAGATTGCAGAATACATCAAAATGAAGACCAATTTCGACTTGAGGGTGGTGCCGCTGAAGTCGCGCCACAACACCAGCTTCAAGGCTTTTGTGGTGCGGGTCCCGTCATCCAGGCTCGACACCTTCATGAGCGAGGACTTCTGGCCGAAGGGCGTGGTATATAGGCGATTCCGTGGACAGCTGCCTTTCCCTGCCACTGATACGACACAAAATGTGTCCAAATAATTAAAATACTAACATAGCTTTTAAGTTATTTACTAACAAGATTGTATTATAATATGTATGTTAGTCTATAAGGTATATGTTATATGGGCCATAGAAGCCTGACATAAAGTTTTCTATTCTAAAAACGAAAAAGTATTTAGTCTTAAGTAGAATAATCATGAATAAAGACTCGACTTATTACTGTTTACTAGGATCAACAACTTTTTTGAAATATTTATTATAAAAGTTTATGGTAAAATTAGTAATCATTTGAATGTATAGACAACACAGACCACGCCCACGCAGTTCACGCAGCAAGAAACAACTGCACAGTCTGCACATGTGCTTAGGTGGTGAGCCTTTAGCCCGTTAGTCGCTTTTACGACACCCATGGCAAGTGAGGGATTGGTAGTATTATTTTGAAGAGCCCATCGCCGCTCTACGCTGTTGGATGGTGAAGGGCACTTCCATCAGTATGATAATAAAATAAAATAAGAAGGATGCAACTTTGCAAGATTCACAGTTTATGAATGAGTAGTGTGTGCGTTTGTGTTTAGCGTGGGTAATGTGCATGTATGTGAGTGTAAGTGTTCAAAATTGCGTGGAGGTATGAGGGTGCGTGAGTGTGTTACGTGTGAGCGAGGCGTAAAGTCACTCGACTGGACAGCGGACGTGAATGGCGTGTCTGGCGATTATAATATTTTTTTAATATATATTTTTTAATAGTCGCCCTAGCTGTTGCGATACTTATTTGGAGGGGATAAGCAAGGCCTCAGTGGATTCGTACTCTAGGGTCTTGAGGTACTTGCAGACAATAGCTTTGCAGCCAGACTTGGAAAGTGAGTAGAAGTTAAGGAACCCATTTAATTTGTTATAAAGGTGCTGCCCAAGGAAACAGAAAAAATTATGAGAGGTGACCGTTTTAAACCGTTGTACTGGACAAACGGTGCCCTTTCTACGCTTATCTCGCAGCAGCTCAGGGTTATATTGCAATTGAGAATGCTTTCTCAATATGGTGTGGAGTATGAAGGTTTGCCGAACCGTAAGGACATCCCAGTAGCTGTAAAGATCAGCAGTTGGATGACGAAAAGGGAGACCCGCGGCGACCTTGAGTATTGCTCGTTGAGCTCTTTCTACCTCGATGAGATGAGTTTTGGCAACACCGCCCCACGATGAAATGCAATACTCTACAAGGGACTGTCCAAGAGCATAATACACCATCCTCGTCACTCGACGGTCGGCTACTTGTCTAAGTGTTTTAAAAATGTAGATAAGCTTGCGCAGTCTAGACACGAGAGAGTCGACATGTGGTTTGAACGATAGTGTTTGGTCCATGGTAATACCGAGGTATTTTATGCTGTCTGTTCGTTGAAGGGCTGGACAAGAGCATGACGAGAGAGTTGAACCACAGTGGTGAGCACTTATTTGAAAACTGTGCGATGGGAGGCGATCAGATCTTAATGCGAAGGGTATATATTTAGTTTTGGAAACATTAAGTGTCAACAAATTATGCTTTAGCCATTGGCTAACTCTGTCAAAACCCCTCTGTGCGTTATCAAAAGCCTCCTGCCAAGTATCACCACTGAAAAAGAGAGCAGTATCATCGGCAAATGTAATAATCTTTCCTCTGTGAAGTTGTAGCTGACATAAATCATTGATATATACCAAAAACAACGTAGGACCGTTAATACTACCTTGAGGTACTCCAAACGCAATAGGGGCTTCGTCACTCCTCCACCGATCGATCACAACCCTCTGGGTTCTATCACGCAAATAGCTCTCAAATAGCATTAGGGGAATACCTCTAACTCCAACCCTTTCCAATTTTGACAAAAGGTGTGGGATCGAAACCGTGTCAAAAGCCTTAGCCAGATCAAGAAACACCGTAACACATTTCTTTTTCTCATCAAGAGAAGTGATAATTGTGTTGACAAGATCATGTACGGCGTCACTGGTCGATAAGCCACGGCGGAAGCCGTACTGAGAACATGAGAGTAGTTTGTTTGTCTCTAAAAATTTACTCAGTTGCTCATTCATTAGTCGCTCCATAATCTTGGATAATGCGGGCAAAATGGAGATGGGTCTGTAGTTATCAACAGAGTCCCTCCCACCACCCTTATGTATAGGCTTTATAAGAGCATTTTTAAAAGCTGATGGAAAAACGGCAGTAGATATGGTCAGGTTACAGACATGTGCGATAGGAATAGCTAAGAATAATACATAGCGCTTTATCATTTTAGTAGATATAGAATCAACACCCACCGCACACCCATCTCGAAGACCTGCAACGATCTCTATAATATCTTCCTCACCAACAGGAGTCAGAACGAGCGACTTAGAGGGCGATAGAAATGGTGACGCGTTAGTTGTAGGTGTACCATCGTCGTAGGGAGAAATTCTCTCAGCCAGCTTTCCACCAACTTGAGCAAAAAAGTTATTTACTTTATTAATGCTCTGCTGTGGATTACTAGGAGAAATGAGGGATGGTGATGGATCGGTTCTTTGCTTAGAGCTGCTTATACTTTTAATGACCTCCCATAGTCTCTTCTTATTACCACATGCGCTTTCCATCTCCTGTCTCTCGTAGGCACGTTTAGCCTTTTTTAAGACCGAGGATCAGAAATTTCTATAACGTTTGTAAGTGATCTTCATAATTTCATTGTCAGGGTGTTTTTTTGATTTTTTGTGTAAGTTGTCTCTGTTCCTCATGCAGCGCAGTAGGCCCTTAGTTATCCAAGGCTTACTAACAGTTTTTCTTTTTGAAGTTGAAGACAATTAATGTCAATTGGCAACGCCGCCATTTTCTGATCTGCCTAAACTCTCTCTCCACCGTGCTCGCGTCAAAGACACATTCATTTTGTTAAACAGTAATAATTAATAAAGAATAAATACTTATAAGCTATTAAACCGGGAGTATCATTTCTACAGGTTATGGGCCGATCCCATTCGTTTTCCAAGTTTTTTAGTTTACCGAAAAGTACCGCGTGTCAATTAGTAAGGTTAGGTCGCCGGCTAGGATTTTTCTTTTCAGCATTTCAGTTTTAACAATCAGTTTCCGAAGCAATGTCGATCAACACCGTGCATATAAATAAACTGACCGGAAGAGACAATTACAACAACTGGAAATTTGCTATGCAGTCCTACTTAGAGCACGAGGAGTTATGGGCATGCGTGGACCCCGCCAGCAAGGTACCCTTTGATCCCTCAAAAGATGTGAAAGCCAAGAGTAAGATAATTCTCCTTATTGATTGTAGTAATTACCACCATATACAAGATGCACAAAATGCACGTGAAGTATGGACCAAACTTTAGTCTGTGTTTGAAGACTCCGGGTTAAATAGAAGAGTGGCTTTATTACGAGATCTCATTAAATACAAGTTTAGTTAATTGTACCGATATTGAGAACTACGTAAATAAGATAACTACAACTTCACATAAGCTAAGAAATATTGGTTTTAAAGTAGATGATGAATGGCTGGGTACTTTAATGTTAGCAGGTTTGCCAGAACAGTACAAACCTAGTAAAGCGAACAAAGTCCAGGTGAGAGACGTTTTATTTATACCTGATCTCAGTACTAACTTGCTATCGGTTAGTCAATTAGTGAAAAATGGATGTCAAGTAAATTTTCACAATACTGGTTGCAATATTTACAATAAACAGAAACATATAATAGCAACGGCTAGACTTGTCAATAACATGTTTAAATTAAATACTGTTGGAGGGGATGCTTATGTAACTGCCACAGAGAGCACTGAAACTTTAGATATTTGGCACCGTAGAATGGGACACTTGAATTATGTTGATGTAAACAAGCTAGAAACTTGTACTGAAGGAGTAAAGATAACTAAATGTGATAATAGTAGAACATGTGTTCCTTGTATACAAGGCAAGCAAACTAGATTACCATTTAAAAATATAGGCTCAAGAGCTACATCACTACTTGAGGTCATTCACTCTGATCTGTGTGGACCCATGGAATGTACTTCATTAGGAGCTAAATATTTTATAACTTTTATTGATGACTATTCTAGAAAAGTATATGTATACTTCCTAAAGAACAAGTTAGATATAACTTCAGTATTTCACAAATTTAAATGTGAAGTAGAGAATGAATTGGGACAAAAAATAAAAACTATTCGTACAGATAACGGAACCGAATATTGTAACAAAGATTTTGCTAAATATGTTATAGATTGTGGCATCAAGCATCAAACGACGACACCCTACACTCCAGAGCAGAATGGCTTAAGCGAGAGAAAGAACAGAACTCTTGTGGAACGACGCGCCAAATGCATGCTCAGTGATGCAAATCTACCCAAACTATACTGGGCTGAAGCTGTGTCAACAGCTGCTTATATAATAAATAGATCCCCATCTCTAGTAATTAATGACATGACGCCAGAAGAGAAGTGGTCAGGAATAAAACCCAACATTAGCCATATGAAAATATTTGGTTGTAAGGCCATGGTTCATGTACCGAAACAACAGAGACAGAAATGGGACACTAAATCATTAGAAATGATATTTGTAGGTTATTGTAATAACACAACAGGTTATAGATTATTAGACATGAAGAAAAGAATTATAGTGAAGAGAAGAGATGTTGTGTTTATAGAAGAAAGTCGAGAAAGTATCAAAACAACACCTACTAGTACAAATTTGAATAACCAAACACTTTCATTAAAATTGTCAAAAAGTACAACAAGTAGAAATACACAAGTACCTACTTCTGATAGTTCTTTTTCAGGAAATGAGACAGTTGAAGAATATAGTGCAATTTCACCAGATCCAAATGACAGAACTTACATACCTTCCAGCGAAGAGACAGCAAATGAAAGTTCGTTTGAACATTCTAATATCACACTCAGACCAAGGCGGAATTTTATGCAGCGAGATGAAGACACTGATGATTCTGACGACAACTTTTATCATGCATGTCTGGCTATATGCAATGATCCGACTAGCTTATAGGAAGCTTTATCATGTAAAAAATCACAGCATTGGATACAAGCCATGGAAAAAGAATTTAACTCACTGATGCAAAATAATACTTGGATATTGACCAAACTGCCACCTGAAAAAAAAGCAATACCATGTAAATGGGTGTACAAAACAAAAACGGATGAAAAAGGAAACATAAGTAAATATAAAGCACGTTTAGTAATTAAAGGATGTTGAAATGAAACACTTTTTCAAACAGGGTCCGTGGTCACAGTCTCCCTGTGACCACGGACCCTGTAAAGGGTTCGAAACGTCAGGATAATATAAAAACTATGTAAATAGTAAATTAAACGCGAGTTAATCCGTAAAAAGTGTTTCATTTCAATGTGTAGTGCTCGCTTAAACCTCAGAAAACAATATAATTAAAGGATGTGCTCAAAAAAAAGGTATAGACTATGAAGAAGTTTATTCACCTGTCATAAGGTACACTTCACTCCGATACTTACTAGCACTCGCTACGAAATACGATCTGGACATAGATCAGATGGACACCGTTTCAGCTTTCCTGCAAGGAGATGTTGATGAGGAGATATACATGCTACAGCCACCTATGTATGAGAACGGTAATGACGCAAAGGTCTGCCTTCTAAAAAAATCCTTATATGGACTAAAACAGGCCAGCCGCAACTGGAATAAAAAGCTAGATGTTACACTTAAAGAAATAGGTCTTTCACGTTCCATTATTGACCCATGTATTTATTATAAAATAACTAGCAAGACACAAATACTATTTGTAGCTATATATGTAGACGATCTGATTTTGTTTACAAACTGCAATTCTACCAGAGACTATGTAAAACAAAAATTATGTGAAAAGTTCGACTTTGGAGAATTAAAGTACTGTATTGGACTACATGTTACAAGAGACAGAAAAAAAGGTATCATGTATATTGATCAGAAGAAATACATACAGGAAATAATAAAGAAATATGGTATGTCAGACTGTAAACCTGTCAAAACTCCAATTGATCCACTTACAAAGCTGCACTCAACTTGTGAAGAAGATGCAATACTGAAAGATATTCCTTATCAAGAAATTATTGGATGTTTACTATACTTGTCACAAGGCACAAGGCCTGATATCAGCTATGTAGTTAATTACTTAAGTAAATTTAATAACAAACCGGAAATCAAACATTGGATAACATTGAAACGAGTATTAAGATATTTAAAGGGAACTGAAGACTACAGCCTAACATACAAACGATGCGAAGATGAAGATATAGCTCATGCTTACTGTGATGCTGATTGGGCTAATTCCGAAGATGACAGACGCTCATGTACAGGCTACACTTTTATCTTTCAGGGAGAATCCATATGTTAGAACTCAAAGCGTCAACCTACTGTTGCATTGTCAACAACAGAGGCCGAATACATGTCATTGTCGGCCTGCACTCAAGAAGCACTTTGGCTAAAACAACTGCAGGAACAGTTTTGGCCACATCTCAAACATCGCAGTATAATTATCTATTGTGATAATCAAAGTTGTATTAAGCTTTCAGGTAACGATGGTTACAATCCCAGGACTAAGCACATAGATGTCCGTCACCACTTTGTGAAGGACAAAGTCAGTGAAAAGAAGATTCATGTGCAATACGTGACGACTGGAGAGATGGTTGCCGATGCTCTCAACAAGGCCACCCCACAAGCCAAGCTTCAATACTTCTCCGGAAAGATGGGATTATATTTAAGGGAGGATATTGTAACTTAATAAATATAATACCACTAACGCCATCTAGCGACAGATGCGCTCACTACTTTGTTGTACAATTAATGTCAATTGGCAACGCCGCCATTTTCTGATCTGCCTAAACTCTCTCTCCACCGTGCTTGCGTCAAAGACACATTCATTTTGTTAAACAGTAATAATTAATAAAGAATAAATACTTATAAGCTATTAAACCGGGAGTATCATTTCTACAGAGTTAGCAGCAACTACGGCAGCAAAGTTTCGGCGACAGCTGACAGGCGCAGCACACACAGCCGTCACGTGAGGAGCTGCAGGTGGCAGCGGCGCGCGGACGGCGGCGGCGGGCGATGGCAACATGACGCTCGCTGGGGGCGCGGGGCGCGCGGGAAGAGTAGCCTCGCCCCGCGTCGCCTGCGCTCGAGTCGGCTCGGGTCGCGGCGGCGACGGCGTCGAAACTGCTGACTTGCAGCTCGATGTTGTTGACGTATCGAGGCAGGCCCCACGTCGCAAGTTGATATTGGAGCCGACCTGCGATGACCTACTTTCCGCGAGTGATTCACGTAAATTATTAACTTCATTACGCAAATCACTTACGGTTTTTTCAGATGCATGGAATTTTTGCACCATATCTGCCAAACCCGCCTTCAGGGTAAGGATATCCTTCAGGAGGCTGGTGACATCGACGTGATCGAAAGTGACGGGAGGCAACTTGTTTAGATCTCTCGCCACAAACGTCGGTACGTCGTCAGGATCTGTAACTTTGAGCAGGCTGATGATATCCTGCAAGCTCTTCTGTGCCCGTCACGTCTACGGGACACCATCTGGTCACTTATGTTGAGGGACTCGCACAACAGCTTCTTGGCTTTTGATATGTCATCTTCGCTGAAGCTCGACTTACATATCTGGACCGCACTGACCTCATCCATCACATCCAACTTTTGCTGAAGGAAAGCGAGGAGTTCGTTAGCCACTAGCGTTTGATTCGCCATGGCACTACACTCGCGACGGCTTGCGCCGCGCTACACTAATATTATATTAAATTATATTAAACGTGTGCTCAGCTCCGTGCGTTGCACATGACTCGTGCAACGCAGTAACACATTTTGTAGGCTCATTGTCATTTGACAGACAAAAAAAAAACTTTTTCCCCTATGGCCAGAAATACATTAATTTGTTAGACAGTAGTCAATTTTTAAACTTCATAACTACCTAGCTAAGGTGTTTTTACAACTTACTAACTAATAACTTATCGACCTCGGTGCTTTAGTAATTTATTACCCTACTAATTTTATTTTTAACTATACTCGTATTTAAGCTACTTGAGACTCAAGCGTGCTGTACAGAAAAGCTTAGAACTCCACAACTACTCAGGCTATATTAAAACTTAATATACGTACGGAATACTTAGAAAACGCAGTATTTTAATAAATAAACAGTTAATTACAAAAAGCTGTAACAAAAATTACAAAAATAAACATTCCAAGACATAAATACTTGGAAGTCACTGTTTGAAACTAAAGAATCATACCATGTTCGATAGCTAAATCCATAACGATTTTTTTGATGTGCACATTAATAGGAAGAACGATGATTACAAAGAGTAATAACAACATTTTGAGCCCAAAAAAAGCGTATGCAAAAAAAATGGCGAACCGTCAAAATTGTCAACAATTTCATTTATAAACTAAAGGTTCTCGTACACTATGCCACATGTTCTGTTGCTCTACGGATAAATCAATATCCATACAGCCACCTCAAATTTTCTTGCGGAACTATGAACTAGGTGCAGTGAGCAACAACCTTATCAAAGAACGTTGCCGTGTTTATGGCGCTTGATCAGAAAAAAAATTTAGTTGCAATGTAAACAAACCTATCCAATCTTTAACGATAATTAGTTTGCGATTGTTTTGATGTGCACTTATTTAGGAAATACGGTGAGTAGAAGAGTATTTCGACATTTTTAAAGACGCTTACCTACGTTACCTAGTTACCTACGTACTACGTGCTTTGAGCTATTTATTTTGGGACTGTAGTCACCATCGACGGAACGAGGTTTGAATTCTCGGTGATTAAAGTCACCGTGGACGTAAATCAGTACCTACTTTTTTTAGGTGACTAAAGTCACCGTCGACGTTTGAGTGGCGTAAATGAAATATTTATTTATAGTTTATTGCTAAAGACAAGTTACTATGTTTACCAGTTTAATATTTATTATTAATGTACGAAGGCGCGTGATTTTTGAAGTTTCGCCCACATATTTAGTTTTTGTAACACTAAAAACATTCCCAGTATGGGAAGTTTAAGATATATGATATTTAAGGCAGTTGTAAAGAGTAGCTACATATATTATACCTTTGATAACAGGCGGACGGAACATTGGCGATGTGCGCGCATAGCGCGTCGCCAGCCAAAAATCTTTCATTCAAACCAATATTTTATTTAAAAGGTGCTGTTCCTTGTAAACACTGGCCTTGAAGAAACTGCTATTATATAAGCTGCCTAGATTTAAGCCTGATGGATGAAATAAATAGAGTCGGACCAACGAAACGTGACGAGATCTATTTTTAAAAGTTTTATTATGGAAATAATTTTAAGCTAAAGGTATGTTTTGAGTAAGTACTTGAATTTATCATCTTCATACTTAACTTATTTTCTTTTATTGTTCTCGTCTATTATTTTACATTTTACTCTGAACAACTAATACAATCGTAAATAATTCTAGGTAAATTATTCTGTATACTTACTTTTTCCTTTCATTAAAAATTAACTCATTGAGTTACTTAATACGTAATGTACTACGTACTAGAGGAGCTATCCCAAGCAAAAGACTTGTTCTATTTAAAAAAAAGTTAAAACAAAAGCGCGCTGCAGTGCTAAAATAATAATTTATTGTCTTTCTGAACAATCCAAACATACAGCGCTAGACCGCTTCTTTTCTCGCGACCAAATGGTCTAAAGCGCCTTAGCACACATGAAGGCATATTTAAAATAAAACACAGAATACACAAGTATTGTTGCGTCTAGCACCTGCCACAGACTAATATAGTTGGAGCGAGCTGGCTCTAACGCGTGTAGCAAACAATCTAGTTGTGACGTCTTCTCTAGTACGTAGTACATTATAACTCTATGAGTTGACTCTCCAACCATTTTTTGTTTATCTCACCTACATAAACTTCAAGTACTAGTGAGACAAAACTAAAATATTGTCAAGAATATTACATCACATGAACAAAAGGAAGTTTTATCTAGTGAAACGCAATATTTGGAAACAATTTCGTCAATGACCGACCCATTTTCCAACAATTTAAATTCTATTCAACTTTATAAGGTGGTTAATATTAATTATGGTATTTCATTATCACAAATGCTTCTTTAATTATTCTTAAGATTTATTTTAATTTACTGATACTAGTAATTATTTGTTTGGTTGATCTACAGTTTAATAAAAAAAATACAAGTATCAACGTCGTTTTTTCAGAGTAGGTATAATGAGTGTTGACACCCCATGAATTTTTGAATTTGCCGCCATTCTCTCTAGTCATGTTTCGTTGGTCAGACTCTAGATATATTTTTAATTGAAAGGACATCATTTTTATTGGGCCTTATCTGAAAGCGCCGGCCAACAAAAAAAAATGGTACGTATTGTTAGAACTAGCTATTTGGAGAAATAGTTAATATGGCACAAAAGTTGTAGGATTGCTCTGAGCCAAACTTGGCTCAGAGCAATTTCGAAGCTCGAAGATTCCTACATTTATTTATTATTTATTTATTTATATATTAGTTCCGTTCTTCGTTCAACACTTTATGCGTTCATTAAATAGCCGAATAAAAATTATTTATCCCTCGTGTACGCGATTGTACTATTTGCTGTTGTATGGAAAAAAGAAGTTAATATAACTTTTCATAGAAGCACCGACAAACTATAGAGTTCTTGCGACATACTTCGACATACTCTCGACATACTATTGGTGCAATCAGATCTTCGCTACGACCAGTAGTTCTTGAGATACAGGTGGCCATGCCAGGATGAGCGCTCATCCTGGCATGGCCACCAATGACCCCTTATAACTTTTGAACGGTAGACCGACTAACTCTGATATTTGGCGACATACTTCGACTTATTCTCGACATACTAATGGTGCAATCAGATCTTCGCTATGACCAGTAGTTCTTGAGATACAGGTGGCCATGCCAGGATGAGCGCTCATCCTGGCATGGCCACCAATGACCCCTTATAACTTTTGAACAAAAGACCGACAAACTCTGATATTTGGCGACATACTTCGACTTACTCTCGACATACTATTGGTGCAATCAGATCTTCGCTACGACTAGTAGTTCTTGAGATACAGGTGGCCATGCCAGGATGAGCGCTCATCCTGGCATGGCCACCAATGACCCTTTATAACTTTTGAACAAAAGACCGACAAACTCTGATATTTGGCGACATACTTCGACTTACTCTCGACATACTATTGGTGCAATCAGATCTTCGCTACGACCAGTAGTTCTTGAGATACAGTTGGCCATGCCAGGATGAGCGCTCATCCTGGCATGGCAACCAATGACCCCTTATAACTTTTGAACGGTAGACCGACAAACTCTGATATTTGGCGACATACTTCGACTTACTCTCGACATACTATTGGTGCAATCAGATCTTCGCTACGACCAGTAGTTCTTGAGATACAGGTGGCCATGCCAGGATGAGCGCTCATCCTGGCATGGCCACCAATGATCCCTTATAACTTTTGAACGGTAGACCGTGAAACTATGATATTTGGCGACATACTTCGACAAACTATCGACATACTTTCTATAAAGTCAGATTTAGAGTTGGTGATGGTGGCCATGCCAAGATGAGCCACACGTTGGAATTATGTGTAATCTTTAGTCCGTTAGTCGCCTTTTACTACACCCAAGGGAAGAGGGGGGGTGGTAGGATACTTTCACCGCTACGCAACACGGTTCAAGGCTGTGTATCTACAAAGCCGTCTACAAAATATAAGGAGCAAAATGAAATCATTCATAAATGCATGCATATCAGGAGATATAACCATTCCTGTGTGTATAACTTTATTAGGTATCTCGTTTGTAAATCTGTGTTATTATATTTTATCGCTTGTATGTTATTGTTTTAATTGTACTCTGAATAACTGTGATTCCGAAGAAACGAGAATCTGAAGAGATGCAAATAATTCCGACATCTTCTTTTTATGAATGGCTTCATCAATAAACTCCTTATAAATCAAGTAAAACGACATTGAAGATCTCGTCTCTTCCACCTATCCCTACCAGGCTATCTCCACTGGTAGGGATTGTGTGCAAACAATGCTAAAGATTGACTGTTTGTGAAGTCATAGAGTCCGCTACGGCTAGTCACTTTTAATTTCACGTTTAGAAAAGCTGCCGTAGGTGAGTTCTATCTATATTGTTGATTTAAGTAAGTATTGTATTCTTAGGAAACTGAGTGAAATGGTTCCGCCTATGGAGACGGATCACCCGTCCGACTTCGCTGGTGTCCCCCCCCCCCCCCCCCTCCATATAATAATAACCCAGCGTCCAGCTGTTTCCAGAGCTGCTAGAAGAGTGTACAGAAGACTACGAACCCTGACTGAGCTGACAAAAAAGCTTAGAACTAAACAACTACTCAGGCTATATTAAAACTTAATATACGTACGGAATGCTTAGAAAACGCAGTATTTTAATAAATTAACAGTTAATTACGAAAAATTATAACAAAAATTACAAAAATAAACATTCCAAGACAAAAAAAAAATACGTAAAAATATATCGACATGTAGAAATTATTATTACTTGGAAGTCACTGTTTGAAACTATAAAGAATCATACCATGTTCGATAGCTAAAACCTCAGAATTTGTTCTGAGGTTTACCCCACTAAATGGAAAAAAAAATTGACAGTATGACAGCCTTTTGACAGTTACTTTATGACAGTTCTGCACAGCTAAGCGAACGGATTTACGTTTATTATTTATTTCTTTGATTGTCGAAATTGTCGATGGAATTGAAATCTTTCTATGTGACAACGATTATTGAATTCCTACGTATACTTAGATTTTAATTAGACCTAGCTAAACACAAGTACACAACACTAATAAACTTGCTGGTTGTCAGGAACAGACTTCGTACGAATTGTTGACAAACTAAACTTGGACGAAAACACTCACAATGGATATTCCTGTTCAAATTGCAGTCAGGTTAAAGCCTCCGAGTCTTGCTGACTCCACACAGTGTATATTCAGTAACCCAGTTACTCAGATTGTTATTACCGAGAGTGGCCAAACGTTCCATGTAAATAGAGCTCTGCCATTGGACTGCACTCAAGCTAGTCTTTTCAATTCGTTCATGATCCCGCAAATTAACTGTTTCCTAGATGGATGTGACACTTCAGTGGTTGTGTTTGGACAACCGAAAACTGGAAAGACTTACACCTTGTTTGGTCCAGGTAAATAACATTTTTGACTTAACAGCTCATTTGCTTCTTACTTTATTTGGCTTGGATTTTTTTGTCAGAAATTAGGCAATGAGGACCGCAGCAGAAGTCCACTGCCATAGTCCACATTACCAAGTAACAACTGCACACAGCTATTTTGCATAAAATTTTAATGAATGGTCTCGTCATAAGAAAAATGTATTCTATTAATTTTTTGCAGGTTTTGAGTGCATACATAGTGAGAGTGACCAGGGAATAGTACCAAGATTTCTAACAGATATATTTCACAAACTCAATCAAATGCCTGAGAGGGAATATATTTTTCACATCACATGGATGCAAATTGTAAACAATAACATATTTGATGTGCTTGGAGCTGGATTAGTTAGATGCTATACTTTGGAAGAAGCCTTTCAGTATTTGCAACTGGGATGGCGACAGACATGTCCGGGAAACAACCATACAGTATTCACAGTTAGTGTTGAACAAAAATGGGTGGGCACAAACGGTGTACTCAATCATAGAATGTCAACGGCAAGCTTTTGTGACCTTGCAGCTTACCCAGACCCGGGCCTCTTTGCGTTAGAAAATATCATCAAAGAACTACTTGCTGGGAATCCACCAAAACAAATTAATTACGACAAATGTATTTTAACTGCCATGCTTAGAGATTCTTTTGGAGGCAGAGCGTTCACTTGGGTTATCGGATGTACTAGCACAGAACCAGAGGATTATCAAGATACATTGAAAATATTAAACTTGTGCTTATGCTGTCGTGGTATTAAAAACTTTGTGACAGTCAACCTGTTTGCTGACAACAATACTCCTGTTTACAATGAAAAAGGGAGCACTCTTCAAAATGACAGCAACTTTAATTTACAATTTGCTACGACGCAGTGGATAAAGTTGGTTTCTAATGCCGAGGGCTTATTTAATAAGATACTGCAATCCAAATCTTTATCAGAGACTGATATTACACAAGTGACTGAATGGTTGTTTTTGAAAGCTGAATGTGATGAATGCTTAAGCACAGATGTAGACAATAAAGATGCTGGTCCTAAACAAGGTTTGCCAAGAATTGCTGAGGACACAGAACCAAGTGAACCCAGTGAAACCGATGTTGAGAGTGATTCTGAGGAAGACAGTCACTCAGAAACAGTTTTCCAAGATAAACTAGACAAGTTTATGGAATATTTTAAGGAGAAAAATGATCAGCTATTTGCTGAAAGATGTGAAGAATACTTAAACCACAATGACTCTGATGATATTACTATTTCAGAAACCAGTGGATCACAGTCTTTGCCTGTGATGACTTCTCAATCAAATTCAGGCCGCAGAAGGACAATACAGCCGGGTGAAAGCTTATCAGGAGCTGAACTAGAGTTGCTAAGAAAAGTAGCTGCCAAAGCAATATCACCAGAATCTCAGAAAATTATTATAGAATCTCACAAGAATGATCTAGATCCTGAACCTAAGCTAATTGAAAGAGAACTATTGAAAATGATTGATTCACCAAAGACTGAAGAAATATGTAAAAAATATAAAGTTATAAAAGAGAAGTACACTCAAAAACAGATTTTAGCCAGAAAACTGTCCAAGGAAATAGGCAGTAGCCAGACACAGCTTAAAGAATTGATTAATTTGTGCATTGCTAAAGAGAGATTAATTGATGATCTTTCTAGAGCATTAAGTCATAGTACCCAAAACAAGCATTGTTCAGATAAGTTTGATGGTAGTTTAATAGATCAGGATACATTAAAGGAGATTAGGAGGCATGAGACCAATTTAAAAACATACAAAAAACAAATAGAGCAGATCAAAAGGCAGATCAAAAAAGACGAAAAACGTAAGAATACACTGGATGTAGAACTAGTCAAAGACAAGCTAAAACTGGATGACCTATCTGAAACGTCACTTTCTACAGACTTTAAGGATAGAAAAACTCATTCATTGAAACATTTTTCTCATAGAATATCTCAGTTGGATAGTATTTTGAAAGAGAAAACCAATGATTTGGAGAATTTAGAATTAACAAAAGAAAAAGAGCTGTTGCTCAGGAAAGAGATTAAAAATCTACGCAAAACAAGAGAATGCTTACATGAGCAAAGATGCAGTTTAGGACAAAAGAGGAAGGTTTACAAATCACTGTCAGACTCTGAGGTGTGTAATGTTTAACAAAGTTAATCTATGATATTTTTGTCTACAGATCTATCCTAACAATTTAATATTGGTTTTTCAGGAACGCAAATTGTTGGAGTGTGAGGAAGCCATAGAAGCTATTGACACTGCCATAGAGTATAAAAATAATTTGATTTGTGGCAAATCACCGTCCGCTTCTTTGTCAGACCATGACAATAGAGAATCCAGAAGTCGTGGTGAACAAATGCTGATGGCAAGACTCGACAAACTATCTCATGATGAGATGAAGACACTACTCTATAAGTATTTTCAAAAGGTAAGAAAAATTGTTTCATGCTTAGTGTTTTAGAAAACAAATTTCATTCATCTGATTAAATTAAAGACAGGGAGGGGAAGGCAAAAGACTACCGGAGAGTGGTGGCCTTTCAAAGGGCAAACTAAAAGGCACAATGAATAGGAAATAAATTAGGAAGGATAAGGTATATCTTTCAATCACATATATAAAAACAAGATGCACAATCTACTCTTTCAGACCGTCCACGTAAAAAGAGTACCAACGCATTTCGTTTGGTAGTGTGCAAGCTATACCAAACCAAGTACACATAGATGTATCCCCCGCTAGAAATCGAACCCGGAATTTCCGAGTTTTTTTTATTTTTTATAGAAGGCAAACAAGCAAGCGGGTCACCTGATGGAGAGTAATCACCGCCGCCCATGGACATCCGCAAAACCAGAGTAATCGCAGACGCGTTGCTGGCCTTTAAGGAAGGAATAGGCTCGTTTCTTGACGATCCCTAACTCGTAACGTTCCGGAAATACCGCCGCCGACAGCTGGTTCCACAACACTGTAGTTCGAGGCAAGAAATTTCGTGAAAAACGCACAGTAGTTGACCGCCATCCATCAAGGTGATGTGGATGTAATGACAGTCGATTGCGTGTAGTGCAGTGAAGGAAATCAGCGGCAGGGATCAAGCCGAACAATTCTGGGTCTAAGGCCCTTCGTACACAAAGCTACGCAAATCTCCGATACTAATGTTGTATACTACATTAGTATCAAGTCGAGAGTATCGAGTAGCGCACAGTCCGTACACAAGGCTACGCAAATCTCCGATACTAATGTTGTATATATAGGCAAGGATATTTCTCCACCTCAGAAACAAATTTAATATTTATTGATTGCTCTGCCATCTTGGAAATCGCCGCGACTTAAGTAGCGAAGATCTCGACTGGCAGGTAGCGCGCGATTGGCGCGACGCGAATCGCGAGACTAATGTCGGCGACGCGACTAGTGTACGAACCTCAATGGATTTGTAGTGCGGTAGTCGCTTGGAGACAAATCGTCGAGTATCGGAGATTTGCGTAGCCTTGTGTACGAAGGGGCTAAGACCGTTAGAAATTCCAATTACGATATAGACTTAAGTATGCTGTGCTGGTAGCGGCTCATTAAAAGAATGCTGCTGCCCCGGCTCTTCCCTTGGGTGTCGTAAAAGGCGGCTAACGGATCAAAGACTGCACAAACAGGGTCAAAGACTGCACAAACAAACATCCATAGCGTAGAACGGCGATGGGCTCATCATCTGTCGCACTGTGCACAAATTGCAGTTATGTCCTCATTGCCTGTAGGCCCAGCGTGCGCAACGCGAGATATGTCGCGGACGAGAGACGACAAATCATTTTAAGTTGTCATGTTAAGGTTTGTAGACAAAAATACCACAGTTTATGCAAAAACTACTATTAAGTCTATTTTTGACATATTATGTAGAGTTCGAAGCGTATCCATGTATGTGTCTTTAGTGTCGATAGACATTAGAGATAAATAAATAAAACACGAGAAAAAACGGGTCGAGAAGTGTTCTCGTGTTGCGCATGCTAGGCCGGCTGGTCTCTGCTAATCTGCTATCTCCTTCGGGGATAATAGTCGTGAATATTGAATATATGTATGTACTTTTTCTGTCGTGCTTATGGTAGATCATGCCGCTATAGGTCTATTTAGTCATCAAAAGCGATGCCATCAGATGTTGCACCATAAATCGTCTGCTATAGACGAAAAGACTAAATGATGATGAATGATGCGACGACCTCCGTAGTCTAGTGGTTGGTTATATTATTTGAATTAATATTAGATAATTGGGGGGATTTTATATTAGATTAAAATGTTTTTGTCAAGTTGATATTAAATCTTTAATTGCATATTCTTCAGTTGCTCATTTAACCATGTTAACGAGTTTTAAACAGGGCTTGGAAACGGTACCAAAAATACAGGTATTATATCGGTAGGTACCGGTATTTTCCATTTCGGATCCTAGATACCGATTCATCCACGAGTACCAGCATAGTACCTAAAATATACCGGTATCTATCTGCGACCTTCCCAGTCTGTTTGTCACGTGAATACCGGTAGGTATCTATCTGCGACGTTGCCAGTATGTTTGTCACGTGATATGCAGTGCAGTTAGCCAATCCAACCGCCACTTCCACTTATTTATTTACTCGGTATCTCGTTCGCACTAATGAATTTGGTTACTACCGGTATAAGTACCTCTATAATACCGGTACTACTTACTACAATCCTACTTACCGGTACTCATCGGTTAACCTGTATTATGAATACCGGTATCAAATCGATACCTTATTTAAGTCAAAGTTAATACGGTAATTGAAAATACCGGTATTTCAAGCCCTGGTTTCAAAAGAAGCTTATCTTCGGCTAGATAATTGGTGTGAGGTGTGAGCGTAGAAAGGCGTGGCCTGCCGGCCTAGCATGCGCAACACGAGAACCCTTCTCGACCCGTTTTCTCGTGTTTTATTCATTTATCTCTAATGTCTATCGACACTAAAGACACAAGGATGCGCTTAGAACTCCACGTAATGTCAAAAATAGACTTAATAGTAGTTTTTGTCTACAAACCTAAAGAGGGTTTACGCATTTCGGTTTTCCATACAAACTTCCAAGTCAAAATTTTTAAAAACCAATGAGACAATTTTTATGAAACTTTGCATGCTGAAGTAAAACACAGGGATCTAAATAGTTTGTTGAAAACGTTTTTCTAGCTGAGTTATTGTGATTTAAAGTCCACTATAGAAAGTTAAAAATCGCAATAACTGAGTTAAATAAACATTTTTTAAAAATATTTTTAACAAACAATTTAGATCCCTGTGTTTTACTTTATCATGCAAAGTTCCATCAAAATTAGCTCATTGGTTTTTAATAATTTCGACTTGGAAGTTTGTATGGGAAACCGAATGGCGTAAACCCTCTTAACATGACAACTTATGAACTTAAAATGATTTGTCGTCTCTCGTCCGCGACAAATCTCATGTTGCGCATGCTAGGCATACGACAACGACGGTAACGACATTTTTTTTGTTGTAAATATTGCTTTCTGTGTGCTGTGGTTTCTTGCGCCAGTTCTTTGCCACAGTTAAAAAATTACGTCCAGAATGGGTGCTAGGTTGAAAAAGATTTGGACGGTTCAAAGTACTTATTAATTGAGTTTATTGAATAAATATGTTTTGAGTTTGAGTTTCAAAGTTATTTATTGAATGATGCTGTATTTGTTAGGTGGTAGACCTGCGTGGCGCGTGCGCAGCCTTAGAGGCGGGCGTGGCGTCGGCGGCAGACGAGGCCTCGGTGTGGCGCGCGCGCGCCGCCGCCGCGTGGAGACACGCGCAACGGGTGCGCCCGCACAACCACGCACGGTACGTATACAATATGTAGCTTAAAATTGCAATTGCAATAATAGGCTAGTTGACTAAATTTCAAAATCATATTAAAACGATACCTGTTTACCTATTTTATCGTAAAAGTACATTATTTTAAAAAAAATCGATCATTTACAATATTTATTTTGCGTTTTTATATATTCCGATTTAAAGGAGATTGACTATTTTTGTATGGACGTTGGACCAAGAGTGCTGCCCAACATTGAATCATAGTGCATAATGTTCCTTAGACTAATACTAGTATGTAACCCAAAGCGCTTCAGAATTAATCCGAGGAGTATTGTGAAAAAAAAACTGTTGTTTAGGTTTTACATTAACGAAAAATAATAACAAACGTCTTATTTTTAAAATAAAAGACGGTATGTATTATAAACAATGGCTTTTATTATTAGAATAACACTTAGTTAAGGATAGTCATTCAATCAATCAATCATAAAGCCATGTAGGGTATTTGGTGTGGTCGGTGAATAAAACGTCGTTCGATTTCTAATTAAAAAGTATTAATTTATTGGGAGCACACGCGGCTGTTACATGGCGGATTATCGAGAGAGCGAGAGAGCAATAGTCATGACTTAATAAGAAGCTACGTTCGGATACATCATACATACATCTTTATATTTGTTGTATTAAACATAATCCCGGAGGGCAAAATCATGTAATTTAATTTTAACAATATTGAAAGTTACATATATTTTTTGTTTTGTTTATGTTACTAGCGTAAAACAGATAAGTACCTTTTCTCTCTCAATGTAAATGCGACTTAAAATAATTAAGCTAATAATGTAGCATAATTGCTTGTTAACTAAAAATAATTTTAATGTATAGCTAACAAAAACTCGATTTAAAACCGATTAAGTTATATAGCACTTGAACCATAACATACTACTTACGAACTTATATACTTAAACAATATAACAATATATCTCTTGGCATCGTTATAGCTAACACATCTAAAAAGAAGTCCTACGAGAATAATTTGTAAACATATAAAATTACTTAATTGTAAAAAGGTAAAAGCGAAACCTTGTTAACAGCAATAGTCTTTTCACTTTTGTTGGGTAATTTTATTTTGACAACTCGGACTCTACCGTCCTTTCCAGGGAGCACATCGACGACCAAAGCTAAGGGCCAATCTAAAGGCGATGACGCTATGTCTCTACACAAAACTAACTACAAACTAACTACAAAACTAACTGGCCTTTATGAATGTTAGGTACAGCTTTACGCCATTTTGGACGACTCTGAAGCTGACATAAATATGAGTTTCTCAAAGATTTCCAAAAGCCTTGTAGTATTTTCGTGCACTGATGCCAAAATCGCAGTCGTGATGTAGGAACTAACATATAATCAGGCTCTGGCAAGGTAGTGATCGGCCTACCAATAAGAAAGTGGGCCGGTGTTAAGCAAGTAAAATCCTGAGCATCCCTTGTCATAGGTGTTAACCTTTTGGGCGCCACGCCATAAACGCATTCCTGTGTCCTGCACGCCAGAGCATAAAATAGACAAAAATACCTACGAAAAATGTAGTGCTGCCAAGAGTCGATAAATTGGTAACACACGGCGACCTGTTTTTGTTGTTTTTATATGCAATAAATGACTACTTATATGTGTGTATAGTGATGTCTTCATTGTCACGACTGGACGACAACGGCGTAGCTGGCCATCCTATAATGCCTCTTCCATAGAGATGTACCCGAGTCGCGCGTAATGTATCAATTTCGAAATCGATGCCTAGAAAGACATCGATTAACCTTTTCACCGCCCAACTATCCGTATTAATACTCTATTGTATTTACTTATGTTACTATGTCTTACTGTGCTTTGCTTATATTAAGTAAGTGCAAACGGCAACAGATTTTGTGAAAGGTTAAATCCTTATCTTTAAATTTCGTGTTAGTGCATCCGAATGCAGCACAGTAACGCTTTTGTTTCACCATCCTGTGAACTATCCACTTGCGAAAATAAAGTTAACGTGAAACAAACTGCCGCGTCCGTCGGTCGCTTTCTGCGTACTGCGTGCGTGACACTACTAACTAAATTGTCTCCGCGCGCGGACCGAGCGTGTAGGTATGTAAATCGACCGAATTACGTAGTGACACGGGCCTGCTGATACGCTATTTTAGATCTTAAATCCTTATCAATATATCGTTTTTAGTCTACTCACAATACTTTTCGGAACGAGCGCACAGAATAATATTACTAGACGAGCGTAATGCCGAAAGTTAGCAAGTCGATATACCTACTTACCCGCTATTTTAGACCTTAATGCTTACTCACGGTTACTTACCTATTTTTTTAAAGGATTGATTATGTTGAACTATGGTTTTAGAGATTTATTTCTGTAAAGAATATTACTCTATTATATTATACCTATATGTACTTTAACTATCGTTGAATTATAAAAATACACCAAACACTTTGATAATTATCCGCTCGCGTGATCTCGAGATGATACCTAAAAATCTTTATAGTGATTTCGTCCTTTTTTTCGCAACCGTTACGAACTAAAATTGCGGCTCGCCTTAGAAAAACCTTTGTTATTATTTTTAAGTTGATATTGGTTATTTTAAATTCGAAAACAAAAACTTTAAAAATGTAGGTAATTAGCGGAGTGTAATACGTAATTTCGAAACACACTATCTCGATGCACGTTAGTCGAAAAATTGCGACAAACCAAATCGCGACAAACCAAATCTCGATGCCATCTATCTAAACATGATGATATCTATCTATATAAACAAAACTGAGAAGGTACCTACTTGGTATTAACCATGGGATATAAAAAAACATACATAGAAAGTGTCAATTTTAACCGGTGCAAAACAGTACAAAAATATTTTTATAAATATAATAAAAAAAAAACATATTTTAGTAAACAATATAATATAATATATTAATATAATATTATAGTGATTCATTTTTTATTTATTATTAAATTACAAAGCTAACTTTCTAGTTAGCTTTGTAATTAAACTACAATTAAATTATATCACCGTGCACACGTGTTGTATGCATATGATCCATAGTAGATGCCGGTACCTACCGCTACCCTAAGTAAAAATAAAATTAATCTACCCGCAATAGTTATGTTGATGCAAAATAGCAAATGCCTTAAAGAGAATCGATGACGCAGTGGATGACGTTCTCTTTACAGTCACAAAAGTTAAGCAAATTTGCGCAGGTCGAGTAATTGATGGGTGACCAGTAGGTGACCTCGGCGAACATTACTCAACTTTCGCGATCGAAAACCTCGAGATTTTATGAACTTACGGTCACCCATCTCTTGACGACCTCGGTGAACATTGCTTAACTTTCGCGATCGAAAACCTCGTGATTTTATGAACCTACGGTCACCCATCCTCTTGGCGACCTCGGCGAACATTACTTAACTTTCACGATCGAAAACACGAGATTTCTATGTACCTACGTTTTAATAACAGAAATAAAGTTTAATTTATTAAGAATTTGCATAGACTTACTTACCTCTAAATCTTCTTCAATAATTGAATCAGATTCCGAAAATTCATCGTCATCATCGACGCCTTCCGAAATGCGAAAAAAATCAATTGAATCGCTCATGTTGCACTGCACTACTTCTACCTCACTATGCGCTTATGACGTCATCAGGCTATCGTCTATTCGTGACCACGGCGCCCAGAGAACTGATTATTGATGACGCTGACGCGCTAGGGACGCGCCATATTGGATTTATTAGGTAAAGTTGATTTGACGATTCTTTATTCATGTAGCTGAGCTACGGTGCGCTATGGTAGTGTTATTTTTCTTACATTTCATTTTATTAAAATAGCAATAATAATAAAGTAAAATAACACGTTTTAGTTGAATTTTGAATAGGTTATTTACATTAAAACTGCCTTCCGCAGTACAGCACTAGCGGTCAAGAGTAGACGACTTTGGCGTGTTGAACATAGTATTTACTTAGACAAAAATCCATGTTTTATAGTTCAATATTTCTCAGTTCTTATGGCTCTAAGAGACTTGTTTTTATACTCATATGTTGCTGGGATATTCTTTATTGCCGAATGTAGAAAAAAAAATACCAGTAATAGTTTTTCAACACATTTATTTAATATTTTTGTAAGCCGGGTTTTTTGTCAACTATAGATGTCGTTGGCGCACAGGGCCCGCAAGTGCTGGTCAAGTATAGAGGACTTTGGCGCTCAAAAGGATAAAGGACGCGAGTTAAGGATACCTTCCACTTGCACAATTACCGTTTGAAACTCTTCATATGTTAGCACAGCCTTACCAATGACTCTACGGAAATGAAATTTGGCACTTTTTACGCCCGCTTCCCACAAACCACCCCATGTAGGTGAATAAGCAGGAATGTAATGAAATTCAACCCCTTTTTGAGCAGCATAGTCATTAATCTCATTACGAGTTTTTTCATCTTTATGCATTTTATAAAGAGAGTTTAAAATGTTGTTGCATCACTTGAAAGTTGTCGCATTATCACAGTAAATTTTAGATGGCAAACCTCGACGAGAGATGAATCTTTTTAGTGCCGCTAAGAAGGTTTCACTTGTCATATCAGACACTAGCTCCATACAAATCACTTTAGTCATAAAGCAGACAAATAAAGCAATATAGCCTTTAGAAATTATGGGTTTTCTAATGCGAGCTTGTTTGATATCAAACAAGCCGCAATAGTCCACCCCAGCGACGTGAAACGGTGCTATAGGAGTAACTCTATCTTGTGGCAGTGAGCCCATAAGCTGTTCTGAGGCTGCGCTTTTCAATTTGAAGCACTTGACACATTTGTGCAAGACTTTTTTTACTGTTCTAATGCCTCCTGAAATCCAATATCTTTGAGAGAGATTGGTAAATGTTAACTTAGAACCTGCATGCATTAGGTTGAGATGCTCTTCAACTATTATAGAATCGGTAATATTACAGTCCTTTGGCAATAACATAGGATGACGCTGATTAAATAGAATATTCGCATTATCTATCCTTCCACCAACTCGGAGAACACCGTTTGCGTCTATAAATGGAGACAATGAAGCTAAGGGACTTTCTACATTCTTATTTTGTTTTAAACAATTAATATCCTTTTTAATGTGCTTCTCCTGAATATATACTATTATTTTATATAATGCATTCCGATGTTCAGAGACAGTTAAAGTAATCTCTTTTAAATTTTTGGTTGATTTTACTTTGCCTTTACAGTTATAATAAAACTTATAAATATACGCTATTATGCGCTGCAATTTGCTGATGGAAGATACCTTTTGAAAAATCGGTAGTTGATTATTGTGCTGATCCGAAGCTTGGCATGCTACAATCTTTGACTGTACATTGGAATCCAGGTCATGGGGTAAAATTAAAGGCTCTACTTGAAAATTAATATTTCTTAAAAAAGACGGCCCTTGCCACTATAAATCGCTGCAATGCAATGACTTCGGATCGACACCTCGCGACACAATCTGCTGGATTATTCACACCCTGCACATGGCGCCATGACGTTCTATCTGTAATCTCTTTAATGGATTTTACTCTATTATTAACAAAAGGATCCAATTTGCCATGCCTTGATTGGATCCAGGCAAGCGTGACCATTGAGTCGGTAAAATGACATCATTAATTTTTAATATCTCTTTGACATTAGCAATGAGTTGACTTAGTAAAAAAGCGCTGCTTAGTTCTAGCCTTGGAATAGTAAGTTTTTGCCTTAAAGGAGCGACGCGAGACTTAGCACACACTAAATGAGTATGCACTTCCTTCCCATGACAAGCTCGAACATATACACAGCCACCATATGCAGTTTGTGAAGCATCACAAAAACCTATTAGTTGCACAGCATCAGCTTTATTTATTTTTAAATTTCTTTAAACATGAATAGGCTCTATTTCACAAATATTATAGTAATATTGACCCCATTCTTTGAGTATGTGATTAGGTAATTTATCATCCCAGTTAAGCTCACATTGCCACAGCATTTGCATGAAAAGTTTCCCTTTTAAAACAATAGGAGCAATAATTTCTAGCGGATCAAATAGACTTCCTATGAAGGACAACACAGACCTTTTAGTCCACACAACACTTTGAAATGGTTTTATGCAACACACCTTAAAATTATCATGCCTTACATCATAATAAATGCCCAAAGCTTTTAGCAATACATGCTCACTTGCCATTTCTTTTTCTTCAAAATGCTGCTTTTCTATAGGTATGTGTGCCTGTGAGGATGTCTGGGTGGTTAGCAGCCCATTTGTGCAATTCAAATCCTCCCTTAGCTAATAAGTTAGTAATTTGATCTCGTACCTGGATAGCTCCTGAAATACTCATGGCCCCAGCCAAGACATCATCACTGTACATACTGTTTGTGACCGCATCAGCCGCCAGTGGAAACTCATTGCCAAACCGGTTAGCTAATTCCTTCAAGCACCTCGTAGCAAGATAACTGGAGCTCTTCATGCCGTAGGTGACAGTTTGGAGCTGTAAAATTTTAATATCATCATTAGGAAAGGTTTTCCATAATATATTTTGCAAACAATTGTGACTGTCATTTAATAAAACCTGCCTTAACATAGCTTTAATGTCCGATATAAAGACATATTCATATGATCGGAACTGAACCAGTATGTCAAACAAATCTTTTTGTGACAATTGGCCATTATATAATACATCGTTTATTGATTGATTTGCATTGCCCTTTGCGCTCCCATCAAAAACGACCCTGATTTTTGTCGTCCTCTTTTCGGGCCGCAATATGGTATGATGTGGCAAGAAAAAATGGCACTGAAATGGAACCTTACTATTATTATTATCATATATTTTAGCATGTCCAGAATCTACATATTCATTAATAAATCCACAATACTGCAGCTTCAGGCTGTCATCCTTTTCTATCTATTTAACAAGTGATTAAGCCGCTGGAATGCAATATTAAATGAATCACCAAATTGAAGTGATTCTATTGGCTGAATAAGTGGTAAATTGACATGAAACCTACCTTTTTCAAGAACAGTAGTCCTCTGGAAAATGTCTTCACAGACATCCTCTTGAGAAGGCATAGCATCGGCATCAGCATTAGAAAGGTGAGATTGCCCGTCACTTCCTTGATTAGTGTTAGGTATTAGTGGCTTAGTTTCTATTTCCCAGAATCGTTCTATTAGCCTTGGTAAGTTTTCATGCTCCACAACAGAATGCAACGCTATACTTGTTAGTGTAGATAGGTTAGTCTGCATGCCAATTTTGCCAGCAACAATAAATCCAAGTTTTGTTTTTAGAAAAGTAGGCCCATTAGGTACTTCAATCTTTTGGGTTAGTATTACACTGAAGAAAATGTCAGCTGACAACAACACTGAAATAGGTTCAGGCGTGTCAAAACTAGGATCCGCTAGTATAATTCCTTTCGGTATTTCACTTTTTTAACAAAAGTTCCTTGCTGTGGCAACGGTGAAGTTATTTTATCTACAACAGAACAAATAACATCCTGTGAATAAGTACCATCCAAAGAATGGATATCAAACAACAGCCTGTGATACTGGCTGTTCACGTGCACCCAAGGTTGTAATGTTAATGTCTTTTTTAAAAGATTTTAATCTTAATTTAATCACCAAATCAGTGGTGATGAACGAAGTTTGGCTCCCGCTATCAAGGATACCACGGACCGTCAAATAAGTTCCATCCGGGCAAGCTAATTGCAATTTAACAGTAGGTAACAGTACTGTGCCAGTATCACCGCTATAGTTAGCATTGTGCAAAGCAGCAGCATCAGACGTGGCCTGTTCCTCCACATAATGCAGAAGACTGTTATGCTCCTTTGAGCTACAAATTGTACATTTCAGCTTGAATTTACATTTAGCATTTTCATGATAATTTAAGCAAGACATACAAATATTTTTATCTTTGACAAATTGCATACGGTCATTGACAGAAGCCAATGTAAACTGAGGGCAATTATATAATTTATGAAACACTGCCCAGCCGCAGATCTTAACCGCTTCAGTTCCTTCTCGGTTTTTGCGGATTCTTCGTCTCCGCCCGCCATGCTAATTATTTGTATGTACGCTATTTAGGTATTCTTGGCGTCGTTAATAATAACACATCAATTGAAGATTGAAGTCCTTCGAAATATCTTTATTTTTACGTAAAATTATTACGAAATTATTTGTTGTTAACGTCTTCTTGACGTATAAAATGAGACGAGTGCTCTCATCTCAGCCAATCACAGCCTCGTTCATAGACAAGCAGCGCTCGGATACTCCTTTTCTCCCGCGCAAACGCACCGTCCGGCGTCCGTGAGTGATAACAGGTTCAAATATGGCTGCCACCGTAAAAGAAACCGATGAATGACACAGCAAACTTAGTTATAGCACAAAGTTCGCGAATTATACCACCGATGCACAGACAAAGAGTTTTAATGCACTGTAGGCCCGAAATATGCTGCGATCTTGCTATAACGCAAATTCCGCGGCACGATGAACGCTCGAGTTCGAAGACAATGAGCGTCGCCGATAAACCCACGAAAATCACAACTTTTGGAGTTCTACTGCACTGATTCTAATTATCGTTTACGAAGGACCTTGGGCTTGGAAGGACTTGTAGGGTATTTGGTGTGGTCGGTGAATAAAACGACCTTCGATTTCTAATTAAAAAGTATTAATTTATTGGGAGCACACGCGGCTGTTACATGGCGGATTATCGAGAGAGCGAGAGAGCAATAGTCATGACTTAATAAGAAGCTACGTTCGGATACATCATACATACATCTTTATATTTGTTGTATTAAACAAGCCATAAGATAAGTTTTTAGGTACAATATAACCCCGTGGATATTTTTTTAAATTATTTTTTATATCTCATCATGTAAGGAAAGAAATAAAAGTATTCCCATGCTTGGGCAGCATTTGGTCCAAAATGGTCAATCTCCTTTACCGTAAAAACGC
This sequence comes from Scoparia ambigualis, assembly GCA_963921215.1. Taxonomy (NCBI): domain Eukaryota; kingdom Metazoa; phylum Arthropoda; class Insecta; order Lepidoptera; family Crambidae; genus Scoparia; species Scoparia ambigualis. The sequence continues at coordinate 22,736,005 of OY992502.1, read as the reverse complement.
TTAAGACCGCCATGTTGAGTGAATGACGTCACGCCGTGCCAAACATTTCGACGGGTCCCAAGAACAAAGTCGCATCTTCAGAATTATCTAGTTGCAATACGAAGCATTTAAGTGACGCGAATCAGTTAAGTAACTTGAAAAGGAAAATTTATAGAAAATTATTGAGTAAGTCATTTCTTTATTTTGTTTACTTGTCTGCGTGTGCTAATGTTTAGTTGTAATGCTATGTTTTATTTAAAATGGATTCTTATGTAATAATCAGTGTTTGTTTTTTGGAATACACTAAGACTTAACTACACTTGCGACTTTGTTTTATGAAATATTTCATACTTTCCTATGTCGTATGTGTACATGAAACGGTGTACGTCGATATTTGGCTCTAGAATTAAGTCTTAAGTTGTAATTTTCTCTAAATATTTTGATTTTGTTTATTAGTTTTTTCTAAAGAAATCTTTTGCACCCAGTAGGCATTTAAAAAAGTGTATAAACTAAAAAACACAATGGAAAACAACAAGATGCTAAACAATTTAAAAAATAGGCATAGTAGTAACAAATCTTTGACATAGGAATCTAGTAATTATCAAGTTATCATAACTAAAATTCAGGAAAAATTCTATAGTTAAATAAATAAATAAACATAGTTACTTAGGTGAATATGTAAACCAAATGAATAATGTTCTACATCCCCATTAAAAATCGCTTAATGAATCTCTCTAACAAACTACATAAATATCTTGATAAGGTGTATTTGTTTTTATCAGATTTAAAATTATTTTCTATTTATGTACTTAAATCAATGCTAAAAGTGTAACTAATCACAGATTCAGTAATCAATATAATACTTTGACTATGTCTTAGGTATTCAACTACTAGTATTATTTAACATAAATATGTCGATCGGTTTTATTAAATTTAATCAGTATACCTACGTCTCACTTATTACAAAAAAAAATGTTCATCACTTAAGTCGTCATCAATTGTTAGATTTGAAGGGTAAAGATTTGAAAAAGTTGCATTACTTGCATCTATTACACCTGTATCGCACATGTTCTCTAAATCATTATATTTTGCTTTTGTCAACTCAAGTGGTGAAGAATAAGCGCGCTCCAAGACAGGTACTACAGATGAGTTTCTAGTATCGTTTCGTACAACCAAGCATTCGTAAGATTTCTAATTTGCTAGCGGCTTGCCCGCGCCTTCGTCCACGCTAACTTAGAACCTCATAGTTCAGCCAAATAAAAAAAACATATCTTCAAAATTTAAACAAAAACCATCCTCAGTTAACGCTCTATCTTTTAGTGAAAACCGCATCAAAATCCATTGCGTGGTATAGTGCGATGCCACAGAAAGAGGAAAACGGCGACTTTACTTTGTAATATGTAATGATGATAATGATTTGGCACAGATTTATCAATCAAAACTTCTTTAATTTTAATCCACAATATTTTTTTATTTTCTCAAATTTTTCTTTCTTCTCAAGTTCTTGCTCCAAAATTTGTCATTTACATAGGTCTTAAAGTTAAAGAAGTTTTACTGTTCCATATTTTTAACTAAATACGGTTCTTCTTTCGGTTTTGCCCATCACACAAGCAAACGCCATTCCTCTGGAGTGTAAATGGTTTTGCAGTGAGACGAGCGCATAAGGGCATGCACACTGTCTCCCTAGTTTTGTGTGTCCTTTCTCTAGAAAACGATGTGTATTTGAGTAAAAGTCGGTGTATTAGTAGTATTAGCAGATTGAACTGAATCTATCCAAGAACTAGATCGGGACAAAAGTGATCATTACATTTCCTGTGTACATTTAATGGATATGGTGCTGGTGTAGCTAACGTGATATGTGACGTTGAAGAAGTGGCAACAGGGATTATTAAAACTGGAAGTTACTTCTACATTCAATGGAATAAGCACTTCTTTCGGATGCGGATGTTGTAAAAACGGAACAGGTGCTGTATCCACTTGCTGACAGGTAGCATAAGTGGTATTTTCGATAATTTCGTGCTGATCTTCTGATACTACTGTAATCATGTTAGAGGTTGAAACAACTTGCTGACATGTGGTATGAGAATTATTTTCAGTAGCTTCATGTTGATGTTCTGATACTTCTGTATCATTATTGGAGTTACCAAATATACGTCCTGATAAACATCTGCTATTTATATGATAATGTTTTAGGCTTCTGACGGTAACGGAGAGCTGGTATTGCTGTCACGTTGATTTGAATATTTTGTTAGAAAAACAAATAAACAAAAAAGTAGCTACTAAATTTTATTGCCTTACTTGAGCACTATAAAAAAGCGTTAAATGGTGTGTTTTTGTTTAGAACAAAGTCGCATATAAAAAATCGTACAACGAACAAAATAGCTTTATCACAAACGACTGTATTTTTTTGGAAAATTTACGTAGAACAATATCCTATCTGCACATGCGGTTGGTAATTTTAAGATAGTTTTAGGTGAACAACAACTTATGCGAAAATAATATTGTAAAAAATAGATACGACGAAATGAAACGTTATTTAGCAGTTTTCTAAATAACTTAATCACATCATCAAAACAATACTAAAACATATTTTTTTGAGTTATCATAGAACAACACACTTTAGTAACATACGACGGTAACGTCAATGATTTCGCTATTTATCTTAAAATATTTACTAAATATTATACAAATCCTTGAGCCAACTATAAAACGCGTAAGACTTGAAATAAAAAACAATTTGTCATCAAGATTAATGTATTCTTTACCCAAATTTCTGCTAGTAGTAGAATAAGTACAATCATTTTTATCCATTTGTAGATCCTAATTCAAAATTATTTTCTGTATTGATGATGCAGACATCGTAAAACATATACTGTGATACTGTATTTACACCTTTTACCATTACATTGATTCAAATATATAAATAGTTTTAACCTCCAAAAACGACCGTCACTGCGGAGTACAAACTCGTATCTGGCGTTAGTTCGCGGCACGTGTGATGCAGACTGCGGCAAACAAGTTCGTACATGTCGATACGCTTTTGTTTGTTGGAATAGATTTCAGTTAAGGTGATGTTCGTTTGGTTATTTCATCAAATAAAAAAGTTATGTAAAAAATAATTACACTCCCATGTAGCTAGTATGATGCTAAATACAAATCAATAACAAACTAAATATCGTCCTATATTTCCATAAGAGTTTGTTCTGCGGGACCGTCGATTTGTTTCGTTCCTTGTTGTATAGAAATGTCACAACAATAAAATGACTTCTGACACGGCGAGACTTCACGACTATGAATTTCCGTTTAATGTCATATGACTGAATGCGTATTATTGTCGATTTTTTTTCTTTAAAAATATTAATAATCAAAATTTTTTATAATGAATATTTTAGATATTTTTTTTTCTATAAATCATAATAAAATTGATCTTTAGAATCGCCAATCCACCCGATTTATTCTTAGTGGACGCAAGCTTATTGGCCACATGCTACCTATAATATTATATTAATAGGTATTTTAATTGTCATTGTTTTTATCTTTGATAATTATCATTATTATTTTGCTTCTTGTCTGTTTTCGCCTTTTCTCTCTGTATCATCCCTCTGTGTTCTAAATGATTTGTGCTTGTGTTCAATAAATGTGTTCTTATCTTATATTAAAACATCCACAACAACACGTACTTCGCTCTTCTTGGAGGGAAAGTGAATTGAGCGGTCAATTGACGACTTTTAGGGTTCCGTACCCAAAGGGTAAAAATAAAACCCTTTTACTAAGACTCCACTGTCCGTCCGTCCGGGGTTCCGGTTCCAACCCCCCCTGCTGGTCGTGCCTTTAACCAGGCGCCTCCGGCGGGATCCGGACATGGGTTGGACTCGTAGTGGCGTGTGGTTAGCTGTAGAGCTTGGGAATGTTCGTTTGTCCTGGTATTGTGTGCCAGGACTTCCAAACTCGTGCACAGCGAGCTGGGCCTAGTAGCGGTCTCTGAGGGGCCAGAAGCGAAAAGTCCTGCGGGGAACGTGAGTTTCCCTTATAGTTGGCAGCTTTGTCCGGTGGTTTTCATTGGACATTGGTGTTGACATCTCCGGTACTAGTCTGGAGAACTAGTAGAGGCGGCCTCCTAGATGCCGTAGCCTCCGGTCCAGCCAGCCGCGTAGGACGTGGGAACTGGCTAGGCGCCCGGATGGGTTCCGAGAAGTGAGTGTGCTTACTACTCCGCTACCAAGGTGGACACTTGGGAGTCGACTTTAGAGTCGACGACCCTAGCAGTGGCAACTGCGAGTTGTGCCCTTCGTGCAACGAGAAGTGAGCGAGCTTGACAGCTCCGGTTACCTATCTGGGCAATAGGCAGTGAACTACACGTGTTCACGGGGATACTCTCCTGAGACACTAGTCTTATGAGTACCGAATGAAGAGCGCGCTGCGGCGGGCACTAATTTGGCGTCAAGACCTAACGTTGGTGGTCTCCTGCGCGAGTGTTCTACTGGCACAGGGACGTCTGGCACTTCTTGCATAACCTAACGGTTGGTCTCGAGGTGCCAGTACAAATAAACTTAGTGAAGTAAGGAGAGGGGATGTCCGTCCGTCCGTCCGTCTGTCTGTCTGTCACCAGGCTGTATCTGATAAACCTAGATACTACACAAGGTGGAACCAAACGAAAAATATTTTAAGTCCAAACTCCAAAAAGAAACGCTCTATTTTTTTGCCTATTTTTACAAGATCTTGTTTCAATAATAATTACAAAAAATAAAGGTCTGTCTCTTTTGAATAGCTATGATCTCGTCAGTTTGTGAAAAAAAGTCCTGCACCCCCTTTGTTACATACACCTTTACCTTGTTACACCTTGTTTAATTGTTGATTAAATGTAAAAAAAAAATAACTTTAACATTAAACTGATACCGTTAGTATAAAACACGTCATACCACTTTCTAATCTAAGCCATTTATGGACTTGGAATAAAAAAGTGACATTTATACAAAAGATACATTGTGCGAAAGGGGCATTCGGTGGAAGAGATGTGGACATTCTAATAAGCGACTGCTTGTCTAAGACGAAACTTAAACCAAAAGGAACGAGTTGGCTCTATAGTTTTAGGTCGTCTTATTTATTTATTTATAAAAAGTGCAGCTACATAATACGTATTAAACCATACTAAAAAACAAAATATACGGAACAGTTCTGATATACGTATAAACTTAAAGGCGTACATAGCTTTCTCAAATTTTAACAATTGCCTTGCCATTAATGTTGTAATTAGAAATAAAAAATAGTTTAATAACTAACTAAACTATATTACGTTCGCGTTAAGAATGCAGTGACGTCATCAGTGATCTGCAGAGTAAAAGTATATTCGCCGTGGTGTTCATAATACAAACAAATACTTACTTAATATTATTAAAATGTAATTTTATTGGATTTATAAAAATACACATAACTACGTATACAATGTAAAAAATATATATTTTAATGTTATAAGTTGTTTTCTCGGACACACCGCATGCCGCATGCAGTTAGTTGTTGTTTTTGTACTATAATGTCAAGAGTCTATTAATTTAAATCACACTGTTTAAAGTAGGTACTTAAAGCGTTATAAATTACTTATCTTTCTCCACTATGAATTACCGAACCACTTTTATTTTTACGAATAGGTGAGATAAAAGAATAATTTATGTAATGTTGTAGTTGTGCAAGGATTCCTGGTTTTACGATTACGATAAGGATTAGAAATATCTGCACCGATAATCGCCGATAAAGATTAGGATTATAGATAGAAGGAAATGTTGATCGACTAAAACCATCAGATATTATTAATAATAATCATTTCCAACCAAAAACACGACACAACCATTGATGTAAAAAGCTAGATAAGACACCGCGAAGCAAGTTTGTGCGCACTCAGGTGCGGTCCATGGACTGCACCTTGTATAGTCGCTTCCGAGCGATTGCGGTGACATGTCGTTAACGTCTCACAAAGAAAAAATTGGTTGCCTGTAAAGTCGGTATACGGGCGAAAGTTTTACGTGACAACGACTTTGAGTGGTAAAATAATTTTAATGTGAATATTCATTCGTATAGTAGGAAGAAGGATGAAATAATAGTAACAATTTAAAACATTTATTTAAACAAAGAATTATATTTAAAACATAGTTGAGTGGGAGAGAGACGCAAGGCATTCGGCGGGCCTCTCTCTCGTTCGGTGACTCATCGTAACGTTACCGAGCGTTACACTTTTTCATAAGTGACTCCCAGCCGCAACCTAATTTAAGACGTTGTCACGTCAAAAATAAAAATGCCTTCTTAAGTACTCAAAAGTTGTTACAATCACTCGAAAAACACAGTAAAAAGTCTAGGTGTAACATTTCATCGGTAAGTACACGAAACACTACTCGTTTTAACTCAAAAATAAAATATTTTCCAACATCTACCAGCACGAAACCATCGCCGCCATTTTTTTCAACGCAAATCTTAGACTATAAAAACAGACCGCGCAAATGAGTTTCTGCCTATTATGCCTAATTTGGTTTACTATGAAAAAATATTTGCTATTATTTTATAAGTGTAACGCTTAAGATCATGACTGACAATTAGACTACGTGATATAATTGTAAAAATATGAATGAAATAAACCAATCAATAAAATATTTATTTCAAATTGGAATGCATTGATACTCAATACTGAATTTTACTTTAAAACCACTTAGCACGATAGCGAGCTAAACTTATGTTTTATGCCATATTATAATAATATGAAAACCCCATATTACGTAATCAAATAACTTTTAGGGCCATAGTAGCTAGATAAGCAATATACGCAAGAGAGTGGAAGAAATTTTTGAAGTAGTTTAGGGGTAATGTAGGATTAGTGTTTTTGTTTTATTTGCCTTTTATCTATAGAATGTGAATTTTTTTTTATATCTTAAAAATAAAGAAAGTGACTGTACATACATTTGACAGTTTCATTTCCGACAATTAATAATAAAGACCTATAGAAAATCGGACCTATAACATTTTGGGAAAGGCTCTTTTTGAAGTACGTACGTTATGTACATCAGTACATTTTGACATTCAGACCTAACCACCCGGAAGGAAAAAACACGCTTCTACAACCTTACTCTTTTAGTAGTCATCAAAACAGAGAAAGATGGATTAGATTCGTCGAAATAATTAACGTCATCGTCACAAAAAAAAGTAATGCATTTATAAGCATCTAGGGGCACGGCAGTGCCCCCGCCAAGTCGAGCAAAAAAAGCGACACGGCCGTACCATCCTTTTCTCGAAGCAGTTCAGGCTATTTTCGACCTATAACATCGTTGTGCATAAAACTAGAAACCTGATTTTTGAGTAACCAAGCAGGCATTGTATAAACACGGTATATTTCAAATTTCATTCAATTTGAACCAGTAGTTTAAGAATTATAACTAGACAAAGTTTCTTACATTTGTCACTCACTGACTGACCGATCATCAAACCTCTAACTAAGGCACTTCTAACAGACATAGAAACTTTAAATTTAGTATACAATTACCCTGTCATTAATAGACGTTGATTAAAGTTACACTTAGGATTAATTAAATTGACGCTGTCTGCTGTCTCTTCTTCAACAAAAACGAGACAGCGTCACTTTAAACCGAGGTGTGACATTTGGCCATTTTTATTAATGAGACAGTTAGTGTTTAGTGTATAAATCAATGAAAAACTAAAATATTTTGCAATTTTGTCCAGTTTACTAGATACACGAACTGCATAAATAACTTTGTAATCCTATATAAATATATAGGATTACAAAGTTACATTTGCAGTGAATGAATCAGTGTACCTGTATATTTAAGTATACTATAATATAATGGAATATCTGTTGTTGGTACTCAAGAAGTAGAAGGTACCGGAAAGGAAAAAAGTAGGATATCTGAGATGCCATCCAAAACATAGTTGTAAAAAAACCAAGTCTCGCAACTCACTTCTTCTACCGTAAAAAGTTATGAGATCCATGTCATACCAAGTCGGTTAACTTGGCAATCGCACTAAACAATCTAATTTAACATAATATTATTATGTATTACTTATGAGATACATTGTGTTTTAATGCGATGGCCAAGTCAACCGACTTGGTATTACATGAATCTATTTTATATTTTATTAAACTTTTTTATTTACACTATGAGCTGTGAGAAAATATACCTACATAAGTTCGTAAAATAAGTAATTCCAGATGAAGCAGGAGGGCCTCATATCTTATTAATATATTATTGACTTCTAATTGATTGGAAAAGAAAAAGATTTTATAATTATTATATAAATGGTTTTGCTAATAAATTATTTACCTACTTATTTATTTTAGCATTCAATTACTTATTTTAAAATATTACAATTAATAACATTCAATAAAACATAAAAACTAACTTCCCATTGATTTGTATATTTTTTACAATATTCTCCTACTACACGATAAAACTGTATGAATAGTGTGTCGTATCTGCGCGCTCGGACTTATTCTATAACAACCAAGGCCCCTCCCCAACGTATCACGTGATGCCCGCTGTCATCTAGCTGAGCACGATCTTTGTATGGGACGTCTACTCTAGTTTATTACCTCAATGGACACAACAAACGAACGAGGTTATGCTTGCAATGACATTACCTTAGAATAATAAATAATTATTATTTTATGGACATCATTACATAAATAAGTCAGACACGTAATTTCATAGTATTCTATGGACATTATATATTTATGTTAGTCACGTAATTTCTTTTTTTCAATTTACGGGAAAGGCAAAGGAGTTAGGCCATACAGCCAATTTTACCTTAAAACAACAATCGTGAAGAATCTATGTAATAATCGGCGATTGGGATTAATCGGAAATATACCGAATAATCGGGATTAGGATTAATCGAACCCTAATCCTTGCATCGCTAAGTCGTTGCTTGACTTATTATTATTTTTTAATTCAGTTACACACAATCACACAAAGCACAGGACACAACGTTGCGTTCGAAAGTATGCGTTCAACCGGTCACTGTGAATTTGACTTTGTAATTAGGAACAATTTGATTGGTTAGGGGGCGTGGCTAGGCCGGCGGACAAGTATGACGTCACTGCATTCTTAACGCGAACGAAGTATAGTGACAAGAAACAATGTTTTAATTTATTTTTGACTTTCAATTTTAATTCTACTTAAATTCTAGTATCTTTACTTTAATTTCAATTTTATTCACTAGTGTCCAAGCAGAAAATTTTGAAAAAAGCAACTTCTTTAAAAATTCCATGTTGTTAATAAAGACATCCAAATCAAAGTCGTCTTAAAATAATACTTACCAATTATTTCAGGCCCTTCCACACTATGCATAGATGCCTTGAGACAGCTAACGCGGAGAGGGCTCTCTCGTTCGGCGTCACTACGGATTCGGAAACTTCGGACGACGCCATGCGACTGGTTGACCGCATGAAGCAAATAGCTAGATGCCACCACCAGGTAAGCCCTTACCAATGTTGTTTTTTTTCTAATAGTTGCCGTATTTTTTGTTAAAAATTGAGGTACTATTTTTTAAATGTTTGCCACAGTGTTATTCTATTATGCGTCCTTAATTCATTGGACTGTTATTAAAGTGTAAAGAATTTTCTTTTGGTTTAGCAACGCAAAATTACTAATGATGCGGCGCTAGACACTCACGAGTGATTAGTGAGCGTTTTATTTACCCCCTTAAGGCTTTAACAAGAACTAAAATTTTCTGTTTTTTGAGTTTTTGTAGGTATATAAAAAAGATATGATTCTTACTGTCCGTGCTTCGGAAGGCACGTAAAGAGCCGTTGGTCCCAGTTTTCTTCGAAAGCTGGCAGTCGTGAAAACCCACCAACCCGCATTAGGCCAGCGAGGTGGGTTATGGGCCAACCTCCCCATTATCCCCTCCCCTCCCCTCATTTTATGTGATGTTGTCCGTGTGGGAAGGCTCAGTGGGACGTTTATAGGCTGATGATTTAATGATTGTCAGTTATTCGTTATAATAATTACGAACGACCGTCCACAGACGCCGGTGATCCCCAGCCAGAATCTGAAGCAGCTGATGCCGGCTACCAACCCGCCCGCCGCCAAGGTCACCAAGGAGCGCAACAAGCTCGTCATAGTGCAGTCCAAGCGCAACTGATACATGCACATCGCGCTCATTATGATCAACCTCAACATAGTGTTGGCCATAATAGGCTTTTACATACTCAGGTATGCGTATTACGCGCTTATGCGTATGACTTAAAGAAAAAAACAAGTAAAAGTGAATAATAAAGAAAATCTATAGACAATGATGTAATACAATGTTAAAATGACTAACAAAGAAAAACAAGTAAAAGTGATTATTAAAGTAAAAGCTATAGGCACTATCGAGATACGTAGTTCTCAAAATGGTGCGTTGTTACTTGTCGTTATCACCAAGCAGCGCAACAAGCTCGTCATAGTGCAGTCCGAGCGCAACTGATAATGCGCATCGCGCTCATTATGACCAACTTCAACATAGTGTTGGCCATTATAGGCTTCTACATACTCAGGTATGCGTATTACGCGCTGGTGTAAAACGATTGCGCATGACTATGCAAACAGTAAGTTGTGAGCATAAATGTTATATATTGATGTATTTTTTTGCGGCTATCTGAACCTTACATTAATAGATCATGAATTCGTGACTGGTGCAATCTGAACATATTATATTTATGTGTATACAGTGTATATATCTAAAAATGCTAGTACATCTGTGAGGGACCTGTATTGATACCATTTTCCAGTATAGATGATGCAGGAAGTTTCGAGTATGTGTGTGTGCGCGACGGTTGGTTGAGAATGTGATCTCTGCACACTTAGTGAAAATTATGTCCGAGACTATCAAAAAGACAAGAAAATCTGTAAAGTTCGCACACATTAGTTTTTAAGATATTAAAATAAATTTTGAGATTGTGTTGCTTTCAAGTTTATTATAATCATTAATTGTATGTAACGCAAGTAGAAAAATTGTAGTAAGTATTTAAGACCAAAATTTGCTATTCCAAAATGTTCGTTGATTTCTAGTTGTTTCATAAGCTCAAATAATAATTCTTAAGTACTCTATAAATAACCGTATTATATTGTAATCAAAATTTTAAAATAACAATTTGAAAGTTAATATTTAAAGTTTCTCACATATAATCTCATTAATCTAGTCTTTATATTGCATTAAGTAGATTTATGTAAAGTCAGTTTTATTCAGTAAAAGCACATGAGTAAAGAAACGGAACAGAGACAAAGCTTCATACAACGCGCCGTCGCGAATCTCTCCGCTTGTCCACTGGCCGAGCGAGCGTAAATACTGTGGTAAACCGGTTTTATCCAGTGGCGGCGCATACGCGACGCAGCGGCTAGTGCACACACATGCGCCGTATGCTTGTAGTAGTTGACTCGCGACGGCGCGGTTGTATGAAGCTTTGTCTCTGTTCCGTTTCTTTACTCATGTGGTAAAAGTAAGTAGTTTGTTGTTCAGTAGTTAAGTGCGGTCGCGGAGCAAGGGTAATTTCGTACAGACAGCAGATAAACTTACCACAAAGTGTAAAATTTCTACAATACATTTTGAACTTTATGCTTTTATTGTAAGGACCAATATTGATTGGAGAAACTTGACAGTTTTAGATAAGTTGACTTGCTGGCGTGCGTACAACCTGCTTTATACTATTCTCTATCGCTGGCACGCAAACATACCTTTAATGATGTCGCGCGAAATATAATTCGAAATTCCATCCAATCCAAAAATAATATTTATTTCTCAACTGTATATAATATAATATTGTCTTTGAATTATGTTATTATTATTACCATTCTTGTGTAGAATTTCGATTTAATGTCTGTACATAAATTATATAACTTAAGTACCTAGTTAATGTGATTTTGCTATTATTCTCATTATAGTGATATTATTCTTATTCGCAAAAATAAGACTGCTTAATATTGCAAATAAAAAGTTACTCAAATTTATATTTTTTTATTACTAACATATACTTACTTACATACAAAACATTTTATGGCTCTATACAATGTAGGTACTTATGGTTCTTATATTTTACATCAATCCCAATTTGATATTCATTTTTTTACTATTTATTTACATTAACTATTATTTGTTATTATCACTGTAAAGACTATTTGAAATCCCAAGGTATGCAGAGCACTCCGTCGGAGAGCACGGAGTAGTAATGTGTTATGAACAAAATATTGTCTTGTAATTTCTGAAACAAACAATTAGAAATAATAAGATAATCATAATGTAAGTGGCAATAAAATATATTATGTAAATAATAAATAAACGAGGAGCTCATTGGCACAAAGGTTTTTGTACGGATTGTAATCTAGCAAGTTAAGCAAATTTTGCTATGCTGATTTACAGAATGGGTGACCAAATTAAAATATCTGAAACTCAGCTCATGTTTCAGGGAGCACGTTAAATAGTTGGTCCCGATTGTTGTAAGATGGCAGTCGCTAAAACACACTAACTCACACGGGACCAGCATAAGGTATGGCCCTAAATCCCCTCGTGCAGCAGAGTCCAGCAGACGAACGTATAAAAAATGATGAGAATCATAATACTGACTATTTTGTCGGGTTAGGACCCTTGTGCCGACTTTCCCTGTTTGTCGACTTTACTGAAATATCATACAACGATTACCCTTATGCCGAATTTTCAAGTTTCTTTGAGTTTGGTTCCGTTATGCCGACTTTCACTTGATGCCGACTTTTGTAATTCCATGTTATAGGTTCAAAATGCCGAAACAATAAATATCTAGGGTTTAAGAACCGCAATGCCGTCTTTTTGAACAGTCGTGTGTGTGTGTGTAAATAATAATAGTTATACTCGTATTAAAACAAAAAAATGTTTAACTGCTTTTATGTAAAATAACAAAAAAATAGATCCTTTCTGACGGATAAATATAAAATTACCATAACTTACATTTTAAAATTTTAATTTAAAAAAAATATAGCTATTAATCGCCCAAAGTTGTTAGTAGGTACATATTATTATATCTACTTAAATAAAAATATCTTTAGGTGGCGTGTAACGGGCACGGAACTAACTAAAAATTAATAATCAACCTATCTGTTGTTTTGCCTAGTAAGATTTAGAAATTTGACAATTTGTATGGATATTATTAATTTCGCCCGTAAGTTTGCTAAAGGTTTTACGGTCAATAGTTCTGACTGGTCCACTGCATACTATAGACCAGACCCGTCCAACATACGGCCCCCGGGCCACAATGTGGCCCGCATAAGTCCTTTATCCGGCCCGCGACGACATCAAATAAAAATGTTCCATCATTAGTTCATTCGATCATCTATCTATCGACTATGAATAACATCCATTTAAAACTTTTGCTACAACATCCCTCTATTAACTCAAAAATCATACTGTGAGACAGTCAAGATGTAAAAAAAGGGATGTTTTGTTTGTCGTTAATCAATGAAAACAAATAGCGGAACGGGGTATGGCCACCACATGCCAACAATTTCTTTCTTTTAAAATAAACGGTTCGTCGTCATTGGTTAATGTTAAACAAAGGGGGGGACGAACTATGGTCATCTTGTGCAAGCAAAATTTTTTGAATTTTTTTGTGTATTTTTGTATTTTGCTCGACCGCGATCGTGTTGCACGTATTAACATACCTACTTATCTAATTCGTAAATCAATAGTTAGTGAATGAAGTATCTTGCAGTAAAAGTGGTGAAATAAGGTAAGTACGAGTAATTTAAGTCCCTAAAAATATACGTGTTTAATTGCGATTGTCTGTTGTTAAACATTGTTTGAGATCACGAACAACATGCACGCCACTGAAGTTGGTAAATTTACACATATTTACCTGAGTATATAATTTAATCTTTAATTTTGATTTTTTTGCATTCACAATTCTACATAGATATAGGATAAAATGTTTATTGAAAAAAAGCAGCGTAAGCTTGCAGCGTAAATCAACTACTAGAAAAAATTCAACGAGTCTTCTGATGGGGTCTCGGTACGGTAGCTTAGCGGTTAGAGCAGTGGACCGGCAATCCAAAGGTCACGGGTTCGAGTCCCGTTCGAGCTTTCCTGAGACTGGTTGATTTTCTAGTAAACATTTTATTCTAAAATTTAATGTTGTTTTATGTTTTTTTCAGAACAGCATGTCATCAGAAAAAAAACGTTAAGTTGCCACAGAATGTCAAATATTTAAAAACAGTTGGACTGAAACCTATTTTGTCATAGAACAAAATGGAAACATACTGTGCCTCATATGTCACGACAAAATATCAGTTTGCAAGGAGTACAATATTAAGCGGCATTACTCTTCAAAACACGCTTCTAAATATGATGAATACAAAGGTCAAATTCGAATCGATCGTGTAAATTCATTGAAGAAAAAGGCAACAGGCGATGTTCAAAATACCAAAAGAAAACTCCGAGACAGTTACAAAAATCAGCTTCATGATAGCAGAAGCCATTGCCAAGCGGAGCAAACCCTTATCGGACGGAGAATTTGTGAAGGAATGCTTGGAGATATTTACGTCGGTAGCAGGTCCGGAGCAGAAAACACTAATTAAAAATACAAGCTTGTCACATCAAACCATAGGAAGAAGAATTGATGACATACAAGCTTGTCACATCAAACCATAGGAAGAAGAATTGATGACATGGCCAACGATATCGAATCGTCTTTAAAAACACAACTGAAGAAATGCGTTTTCTATAGTTTCGCTTTTGACGAAAGTACTGATATGTCTGACACAGCGCAGTTGGCAGTTTTCGTGAGAAGAGTGACAGCAGACTATACTGTGATCGAGGAATTACTTGATTTGCGTCCAATGAAAGATACAACCACAGGAAAAGACATCTTCAAAGAAGTAAAGAGTTGCATAGAAAAATATGAACTTCAAATCGAAAATCTTTGCGGCTTAACTACAGACGGTGCACCAGCAATGACAGGAAGAGTGAATGGTTTTGTGACTTTAATGTGCAATATCATCACACACAATCATACAGCATCATTGTATTATACACCAAGAACAGTCGTGTGCAAAAGTACTCGAACTTAAACCCGTGATGGATAAAATAGTGCGGACAGTTAATTTTATACGCGCAAGAGGCCTGAATCACAGACAGTTCCAAGCATTTCTGTCAGATGTAGGTTCAGATCACGAAGACATCGTGTACTGCAGTCGTGTTCGCTGGCTCAGCATAGCAGCCACACTAAAGCGATTCTATTTGTTGCTCGATGAAGTAAAGATTTTTCTTGAAAGCAAAGGCCAAGAAATTAGTTTTCTAACTGATGAGCAGTGGTTGGCTGATCTGGCTTTCTTGATTGATATAACTAAGTATCTCTCTGATCTTAACCTAAAACTGCAAGGAAAAGATCAACTATGCTCGCAGCTGTATGAACATGTTCAAGCTTTCACTAAGAAGCTCATATTATTGGAGAAACAGCTGGAACAAAAGCAGTTAATTCATTGAGACCTTATCTTCCAGAAATCAGGAGACATTGGACTTAGCCAAGTACGCGTCGTTGTTGCAAAGATTAAGAAAGGAGTTCGATGAGAGATTCGCAGACTTCAAATCACAAATGCCCAACATGAAAGTCTTCCAAAATCCGTTTGATGTTAAAATTGAAAGCACCGGACAAAACCTACAGTTGGAATTGATTGAAATACAAAGCAACTCTCTTCTAAAAGCGGCATACAATGATTGCGATTGATTGAATTTTACAAAAAGTATATTAGCCCCAACCAATACCCAAACCTTACTAAATTAGCTCTTCAACAAATTTCCTTATTTGGCAGTACTTATACTTGCGAACAGCTTTTTTCACGCATGAAACATAATAAATCAAAAACGAGATCATCTTTAACAGACAGCCATCTTAAAGGCATTCTGCGCATAGCCACTTCTAAAATATCAGCTGACATAGATGAACTTTGCAGGCAAAAAAGATATCAGTCATCTCATTAGGTTTTTAACTAAGTGAAAAAATTAGTAAAACTGAGGCTTTCTTTTTTAATAATTCATCCATAATAGAAAGTGAAAAATATCATTGTGTTTTATTTTTATTTAATAGGAGAGTGCTTATATAAACCTTCGCTATTGGGCATTTCGTCTGGCCCGCTACGGTTATAAAAATACTGAACCTGGCCCTCCAGAAAGTTATGTTGGACACCCCTGCTATAGACTGATGATGGTAAAGCAAAAGAACATACCATGCCTATTTTGTCGATTCGAGTAAGCAATCTTTGGCAGCACAGAATCATTAATGCCGGTGTTATGCTGTCGTCTTTGGTTAGCTGCAAAAGGCCGAATCGCTCCTTCACTTCCTTGTGAAGTGCTCTTTCGATGTGTTTATTTCTGAAATAAAAGGCACAGTATCAATATATATAAAATTCAATTGCCACGAGCTCATGTCCGCGCAATAGTTCAGAACGGCAAATATTTGGACAAGGTTTGCATAGAAGAAAATTTTTGGAAAATTTGTTAATGGATACGGGCTTTTCTTTTTTTTTAGTTATCCACTACTAGTAGGGGAAATAAGCGACTAAACCTTGAACTTTTGTCTCGGAAGACGCCACTTGGCACGATTGTTCTCTAGGTCATTTTGAGCTGATTTAGCCCGGTAGCCACGGAGTTACCCCCCTTCGGTGGGCACCAGGGGGAGAAAATTATTCGTCTCCCGCGTTGCAGTCGGGATGGATATGGTAGACCATAGTCCACTTCCCATCCCAGAGACCGATCGACATGAAATTTGGTGTACCCACAACCCGGAAGAAATCCCTTTGAGGGGTGCGGGGGCTTGTGTAATTTGCCGCTTTTTAGCAATTTTGTTATGCAAGACATAGAAAAAGATATTTATTTTACTTTGCGTACGTGCTAACATGGCTTTATTATAATAGTTTATCTATTGTAAAGTAGTAACAATACAACGCTTAAAGGCCGCTAAATGTTTTAACTGCTTTTTAATTAGGTAAGAGCGTATAAATTTCAATCGATCCAAACTTTATAGTACTTTAGCTGCCTTCTAATCTAGTAGTGCTGTTTAGCCGCCTTTATGCGATGTGAAGTACATTTTTTTGTATTTAGCTGCTTTTTAAAAATAAATATCTTGTTAACGGTTAAAGGTAGAATAACCGTTCCTAGACAGATCGATAGAGAATATTTTTTAAAGTACTATGGCATTAAAAAGTGAAAAATGGCCAAATGTCATTTAGCACTGCCTTTTAGCTTATAGACGGCAGATTTGGCCTTTATCTCACCTGAAGGTAAGGCCGAAGGAGGAAGCGTTAGTGTTAGCGTTTTTTTTTTTTTCTTCAGTTACTGAGGAACTTGCTATCTACGAGTGTGTCGGAACACAACTAGTACTAATTTGCCTAGATAATGCGATCGTATAAACAATAGATTCACGGTCGCATACAAAATTCCCCTGCGTCAAAACATACACATCCATAGATGAACATAGTAGCTAAATATTATTAGTCCTATAATAATTAAAGATTTATTAAAATATATGCCTTATTTGGTTACAGATAGGATTTTGTGTCATTTTGTGTATGCTTCCTACTTTTTACGTTATGACTCCAATAGTTAAATGAAGAAGCAAAATAAAAATTACCTAGAAATGAAACGAGATAAAATCAGTCTGTATATATTTTTTTTTGTTTATTATACTAAATTATTTATTTTTTATATTTTTCATGGTTGTAATTAATTTAATATCGATATAATCGAAGTCGAAATATTCATCCAAATGTAATCCCTAGTGCCATGGGACCACGTAATTTTAATTACCCGTGGACCCGGTATTGGGTCGACCCACCGGAACCACGGGTAAAGACTCGATAAAATAGTAAACATTTATTGTAAAGTAAACCTTAAACAAATGTACAAATTCTTAAGAGGGTTTAGGCATTTCGGTTTCCCATACAATATTTCAAGTCGAAATTTTTAAAGACCACTAAGCCAATTTTAGTGAAACTTTGCATGCTAAAATAAAATACAGGGTAAACCCTCTTAAAAATATTATTGGAGTTCTTTGATCATATAAACAATAGATACAGTCCCACACTAAATCGTAGCCTCAGAGAAATGAAATCGTAGCAGAATAGTGGCACCTGTGACCTATACATTTGGGCGAATAGCATTGGTTTTGAATCGGTTTTTTTTAACAAAATGAGCATTTCAAATAAGACATAACAATATGCGACAAGGTATAATCTACATAATATATTATTTAAACATTGCAATTGCGTCCTTTTGATTCTTCGCGGGGACATGACGAGCACAGACATACGCAGATAACAAATACTGAACAAGGATGGAAAAATTTTCTTTATTTTTGAATTTGATTTTGATGTCCAGTGTCAGTCGGTAAGACGTTGACCTATCAGTCTGTGAACAGAAATAAAGTCTCTTTTATTTTTATTCTAACAGAGTGAGATCCTTTTTAGTGCTCAAATAAGTCAGGTGTTCAATTTTAGATTTTAAACCTTAGTTGACTGCTAAATTATTCTAAATTTCACAGCTATTCTCGTCAAAGGTAGGTATTTTTTTCAAAACAAAGTTACTACCTATTCCTTGATCCTGAAATAAAGACCATAGAATGTCCTAGTGGTTTTTCCGAATGAATGTGCAACGCCTAGACAAACCATTCAAGTTTTAAGGCGCTAAGTATAATAAATTTTATTCTTCTATATTTCAATAAATAAATTAACCCTTCCGGGCTGTTTGGAACTAATCTCGAAATACCCCATTACTCAATACGGCCTAAGATCTAAAAGACCTTTTCTCATATGGAATGAAACCCGAATGGACTTACTACCAAAAAGAGCGGTTCTCAATATATACTATTGCCAATAAGACTCAATTTCAAATGAACTGAGTCTCATTGAAACTTATTTCCAAAACGTCTCCTCATTCCCAAAATATATACACATGGAAATATCAAAACACACGATTCCCATAATGACTAATTTTCAAAACGTCCTAGTCCCAAAATACACTAAATGTTTGATTCAGCAGGTTTGAGTGTAAAAATTGCTGTTAGCACCAGATTAGTTCTCTAAGGCGCGAATTATACAGAGGCGAAGGCGCGGCGCAAGCATCTTGCCGCTTCAAAACGTTTTCATATAAAATGTATAAAGGCGTCGTGTTGTGAATTACACTGAAGCGGCGGCGCAGACACACCCGCTTTGTTGTTCTGTGCCTGCGCCGCGCCTTCGCCTTACGCCTTCTCTGTATAATTCGCGCCTAAAAGTGTCGGATTATGGATGCATAGGTCAAGGATCATAAGACCGCCGGCGGTCGCGAAACAATCGATTTTCAATTGTGTCTGGTTTTACGAACCTCAAGGGGTTAAGAAAGGCAAATTGGTTTGATTATAGAAGACCGAGGTGAACCGGATCGCAGGGCAAATCGGATCAAGTTAGGAATTTACCTAAAATTAGTAGATTTCTTCATTCCGTGTGTAACCCAGAACTTCCAAGTTTTGAAAAAAAAAAACTGCCTTTATTCGCCAAAACACACGTCACCAGCCCCCTTACTCTCGAAACCGATCGCTATTGGATCGGATATTTTTAAGTTACGACACCAGCGCTAATTTGGATTCATATTGGGTGAACTAAATGGCATTGAGTTTTGTATTTTTTTCACTCAATATCCACGCAATATGAATCCATATTAGGTCTGGTGTCGTAACTTAGGAGTACGAAAATTCACAATAGCAATCCGATCCAATAGCGATCGGTTTCAAGAGTAAGGGGCAAGGTCTATTGAGAGGCAAACCTCATTTTATAAGTTTTATTTTGCTACCTAAAACTTAACCTTTATTATCTTTATGATAGTGTTGAAATTTGACTGATGATTTTGTCTAGAGAGTTAATAAATGACGGAATTTAGTGCGTTTAGGGACTAGGACGTTTTGAGAATTAGTTTTTATAATAATCGAGTACTTTGATACTAGAATTTAGTGTATTTTGGGAATGAGACGTTTGGGAATAAGTTTCAATGGGACTCGGTTCATTTGAAATTGAGTCTTATTGGCAATAGTATATATTGTGAACCGCTCTTTTTGGTAGTAAGTCCATTCGGGTTTCATTCCTTATGAGAAAAGGTCTTTTAGATCTTAGGCCGTATTAAGTAATAGGTATTTCGAGATTAGTTCCAAACAGCCCGGAAGGAAATTAACTGTGTACATATTTTTGAGCATCTCAGCTTTCAAATGTTGGCCGATATATGATATATCAATACACAATCGTAATACATGATTTTTGAGTTTGATTAATAAGTTTCGATGATTAAAAGATTTCGATTTATTCAAAAACTTTTTTTACTTTCAGGAAAATCGCTGGATACGAAGTGGCGGGCGGGCCGCTAGTAAAATATAAAAGTTACAGTTATGTATGACAAAACGTTGCTTCTCATAATCCTCATTACCTTATATATCTTTATTTTGTTATTTCGTACTTATGTGGCTCAGGATAGAGATGGATTAAGGGACTTGGGGGAGGCCTTTGCCCGCAGCAAAACTATTCACAAATGCCTTAGAGGATATGTTTAAAGCGCTGGACCGGAAAGGACGTGGTATCAACATCAACGGCAAATACATCTCACACTTGCGATTTGCAGACGACATCGTCATCATGGCCGAAACGTTGCAGGAGCTACAACACATGCTGAACGGCCTAGCTGATTCTTCTCGCAGCATCGGTCTGCGGATGAACTTGGACAAAACCAAGGTTATGTTAAACGAACATGTCGTCCCGGAACCGATTGCAATACAAGGCAGTGCTCTCGAAGTTGTTAAGGAATGTGTCTATCTCGGGCAAATTTTAGATGGGTAGAAACAACTTCGAGAAAGAGGCCAACAGAAGGATACCGCTGGGCTGGGATGCGTATGGGAAATTACGTCGGGTCTTTACGTCGCCAATTCCGCAATGTCTAAAGACGAAAGTCTTCAATCAGTGCGTCCTACCCGTCATGACATACGGAGCCGAAACGTGGCCACTCACGGTAAGGCTGGTTAACAAGTTTAAAGTCGCTCAGCGGGCTATGGAAAGGGCTATGCCCGAGCATTCCGGAGTTTCTCTGAGGGATCGGATTCGAAACGAGGTGATCCGGCAGAGAAGCAAGGTAATCGACATAGCCCACCGGATTAGCAAGCTAAAGTGGCAGTGGGCCGGCCATATCAGTCGCAGAACCGATGACCGTTGGGGTAGACGAGTCCTGGAGTGGAGACCGCGTATTGGCAAGCGTAGCGTAGGACGACCTCAGACAAGGTGGAGCGACGATCTTCGCAAGGTGTCTGGCAAGAGCTAGATGAGAGTGGCTCAGTGGCGTGTTCTTGGAGAGGCCTATGTCCAGCAGCAGTTTTTTTTAGTGTATTATATTTTTTATAAGAGCGTAATTTAATAGTAAATACATAAACCATTTGATCTAGCAAAACAGTTTTGCCGCATTTACTGGTGACTCGCCTTAAGAATGTTATTTTGCAGTCTGTGAGTGTATATTTGTTACAATTAGTGTTGCCGAACTATCGACAGTTGACCTTGGAAATCATCTATAATATCGATAGCTCAGTTTGGTACAATAGTATCGGTATACTGCAATACTATCGATAGTAGGCTGTGACTCAATAGTATTGTTTATGAATATTAATATAGATAGCAATACTATTGAGGGAAAGGTCACTATCGACAAGACAAAACTATCGATAGTATCGAATGTTATTGCAATATTCAGCAGCAATAGTATCGATAGTGCCTTCAAACTCAAACTCAACATATATTTATTCAATAAACTCAATTAGTAAGTACTTTGAATCGTCCAAATTGTTAACCTACCACCCATTCCGGACGTCATTTTTTAACTGTGGCAAAGAACGGGCGCAAGAAACCACAGCGCACAGAAGCAACGACATTAAAAAAAAAATATATATATATACAGTCGTGGTCAACTAATTAGGGACAATCTCTAGTTAAGCCAAATTGTGAATTTATTTTTTATTTTCCAACGAGTCTTAACAATATTCCATATCTTTTACACGTAAGTATAATTAGTCATTGATGTGCCCGATTATACAAACAATAACAACTTCTTAAACATTAAACCTCTTTACAGTATAGCTGATAGATTATCAGTGTGCTATTTGTTCAAAGAATGCTGGCTGGCCATTTAATTAGGGACACTGAGATATTGCGTTCTATTTTCAAAATTTGAATCTCAATACTTTTTTATTTCTTCTTTTATTGTTTTGTGGTAGTTTTGGCGGCAATCCAGATTTTTAATTTTAAGTTTTGAGAATTATTTTGAAGAAATATGGGCAAAAATAAAAGTTGCGATCCAACACTACGAACAATTATCATGAAGTTTGTCGAGCGTGGTTGGTCATACCGAGGGATAGCAGAACATTTAAATTGTTCAAAAACTATGGTATGCAATGCAGTGCAACATTTCAGGCGCAATAACACAGCTTTAAATGTGCCCAGGACAAAAAGATCGAGAAAAACAACTCCGCAAGAAGATAGAATGATAACCAGGTTAGCTAAGAAAGATCCGTTTCTAGGCTCTATTTTAATTAAACACGAAGTGTTTGGGGCAGACGAAAGAGCCGGTGTATCAGCGAGGACCGTTCGACGACGTCTGGTAGAAGCAGGGTTGTTCGGAAGAGTGGCTCGCAAAGTACCGTTGTTGAAGAAAGAACATAGAAATGCTCGTTTGGCGTTTGCACGTAAATATGGACATTGGACCTACGCCCAATGGCAACATGTATTATTCTCTGACGAGACCAAGATTAATTTAATTTCTTCAGATGGAAGGCAATACGTACGGCGTCCTGTAAAAGCGGAAATGAATCCAAGATTCACAAAAAAGCAGGTGAAACATGGCGGTGGAAACATTAAAATTTGGGGTTCATTTTCTGGACGTGGAGTGGGACCTGTGAGAAAAGTTCAGGGTAACTTAGACCAACATCAATACAAAACAATATTGGAGGAAACTATGCTTCCCTATGCTGAGGAGCATCTCCCTATTATATGGACGTTTCAGCATGATAACGACCCGAAACATACCGCCCGTTCAGTCAAGTCGTTTCTTACCAGTCAGTCAGTATCGGTGCTAGATTGGCCAGCAAATAGCCCGGACCTCAACCCAATTGAGCACCTTTGGCACGAAATCAAGAAAAAAGTTTCAACTTATCGTACCACAACTTTAGATCAACTTAATCAAGCTTTTTGTGAGGCATGGGCAAACATTCCTATCGAAACATGTCAGAAACTGATAATGTCTATGCCACATCGGTGTCAAGCGGTAATTACTAACAAAGGTTTTGCTACTGGGTACTGATTTTACATGTAATAAAATGGAGCTTTTAAAAATATTATAATACTGGAGATTATTCGTTTTGTTTAACTCTATTCATCATTATACTTTACTGTCCTTAATTAAATGTCCAGCTACATAATTATACCTTAAAATTTAATACATGTTCAACCTTTGATATTAAATACTTTTTTCTATTTAATTATTCTCTTATTTACAGCCATTTATAGTATAGTAATCGGACCAAATTATGCAAATAATAGGTGCTGAAAAATCAATAGGGTTTTATATTTATATGTACATAACCGGTTATTGCTCTTCACTATCTTGAATGTCCCTAATTAGTTGACCACGACTGTATATGTCGTTACCAGGTCATAAAATACAAAATAATAATTTGAATGTAAAATATACGGAACTATAAATTAATTATAGACAATTAGAATTAACTTTTGGAGTACTTGAAGCATTTCAGTTCAGAGCCAAGCTGTTTTGTCTTTTGTGTAATCTGACACTTTATAATAAGCTTTTTTATAAAGCTTTTCTTTGATATGGATTTTAAATTTATCAAGATCTAATTTCTGAATATCAATTGGTACTTTGTTGCAAAATCGTACACACAGACCCTTTAAAGAATTATTTATTTTATGAAGCCTAGTATAAGGTACTGCTAATTTGTTCTTACTTCTAATATTTAAATTGTGAATATCACTCCATTTTGAAAACATATCATTATTTTTATGAACATACATGCGATTTTCATAAATGTAATGTGATGCAACTGTTATTATACTTATATCCTTAAATCTCTTTGAGAGAGTCACCAGCCTTTAGGTTATATATTGCTCGAATAGCCCTCTTCTGCAGCACAAAGATAGTTTGAATGTCGTCTTCGATATTGAGCTTAGATAGTATCGATACTATTAACGGTTCCGAGGCTATCGATACTATCGATAGGCCTACGATACTATTGCTTTTGCTCAACTATCGATAGTGGACTATCGTGAGGCAATGCTAGTTACAATTTACCTGAATATTTGGTAAGGCTGTCTTTTTTATCCTTCTAAATCCTTTCTTCGTTATATACATGCCAACTTCACAAAAAGGGTCCGAACAAATCACACTTGAGTCATTTGGTTTATCAAAACAATATTGCAGATAATACTTCCTGAAAATACGACACACTGTCTTTCTTTTTCACTTTTAAATCCGGCATCGTTGACTTCCGCTGTCAGTTACCGACTGAGAGCAAAACCAGCCACCTTTCTAATTCAAGCCTTGTTTTCGAGGTGTCGTTTTTCAACCAGCAATCGTGTAGGTATCTATAGTTTATATGATCGAAGTTGGAGTTACATCACTTTTGAACTAGAATAGCTAGATTCAAGCAACTCTGTTCTAAATTAGAAAATTTGTTTCGCTTTGTTTATATGCGATAGAAAGAGATGTGTGCAAAGCAAAACTAGGCATAATATGCCTTGTTTCGTGGTGCCGTTTTTCAAGCAGCAATCGTGTATCTATTGTTTGTAAGTTTATATGATCGTAGCCTACATAGAAGTAAATTCTTACATGCTATATTCGGTCATCAGGGTAGTGGCTTCGTCGAGGTTGTTGGCTATGAAAGCTACCAGTTCTGCTGCGGGGCAAGACGAAGGGGTGATGAACTGGCCAGTCGGTGATACCATGAGTGGGCCTGCTTCCCTACAACACAAAAAGTAAAGACGGTTACATTAAAATTTATTTAACACTAACTGCCGTACTCAGATACGTCAATTAAGTTTTAACCCTAGAAAAATAATCTTCGTCGTTTCGACGTACCGAAAACAAAAGTATTGCTGACTCTCTTTTGTTTCGCGACATTGCGCTCTGTCCGTCTCAGCCAACTAAGTCGCCGGGCAGAGCTTTCGCGAGATGTTTACGTTGTTTTAGATAATTTTGGTATTTAACAACGATGGCTAGACGCACTGCCCCTCATTCTAGTCAGATTAAGACAGTATTTGAGGACAGTGATGATAGCAAAATACCATCAGGCAGCGACAGCGAAACAGAAAATGTCTTGATCCCTGATAACGCGCAGAGTGACACCGAAGACCAATTAGTCGACGAAGTTGGTGATTAAATAATGGATACGACATCTAAAAATATGCTAGTACCGTCAAATCAACCTACCTTTTTCCACAAACGAACAAGTAATACCTACCTAAGACTCACGCATAATTATTCCAACTCAGCTTATACTTCGAGGAAAGGATAAACATTGCTGGTCTACATGATGAAAATAGCATTCGTGAATTCCTATGTCATATACTGTCATAATGTTACTTCCAAGAACGAAAAGCCTCTTAGCCGAAATAACTACATGAAAAATCTAAGTACATAACTCACATCGCCTTGGATGGAAAAAAGGTTGGCAGCTACTACGCTCAAACGACATGTCCGAACAAATATTCAAGAGTTTCTGCCAAACAACCCATCACAAAATAGAATGAGGAATCAGTCGTTAAAAAAACGTTATTGTGCATACTGCCTATCCAAAATAAGAAGGATGTCGAAAACGACTTGCTACATGTGTAACAAGACGATTTGCGGCAAACACAGAAACGACTTATGCCTGCGCTGTACCTAATTGTGATATAGTCTAAAAATATGATTATTATACTATGTTGAAAACTGATTAAGAGTAAAAAAAATTTAATAATTGATAAAAAATGTGATTATGACTTTTAAGTAAACATAGTTTTGGCATCCAAAGAAGACTGTTGGTTATTGGCTGATTTGTTAGAGGGTTTACCGAATTTCGTTATTTGTTTAATTATAGTATAATTGTCTATATTATTTTGGTTTTATTTACAGCACAACATCCTAAAGTAACTAAACAATTACATTTTAATTGCTTAAATATGATAATAAGTCAAGTATGTACTCTGAAAATTCAATGCGTCTTTAAGACGTATGATTATCTTTACCGTAGGTTAAAATAAGATTATCTTTCTAGGGTTTAATGACAATTAAATGTCTTTCCTCTCTATTTAGCACTATACATGAGAAAAAAATCAACCAGTCTCAGAAAGCTCGAATGCCCATTCGAGCTTCCTGAGACTGGTTGATTTTTTTTTCTAGTAAACATTTTTATCCTATATTTATATACCATTGTGAATGCAAAATTTCAACAATAAAGATATACATCAGAAAGTGACAGCAAGAGACTTTCTGCCGTACTCAGAGATGTCAAATAAGTTTTAATGACAATTAAATGTATTTCCTTCTTTATTTAGCACTATACATAAGAAAGGGAGGGTGGCGCCACCTTGCGCATAGTAACTTTCGCTCCGTATACTTTATTGTCCTAAAAATAGTTCTACAGAGATTAACCAACGAAAAAGCAAATAATTAAAAAGAAGTAGCATTAAAACAGTGATTTTAAGTATAGTTCGTGAATAATAACGTCTAATTAAAGAATATTGTCAAGAAAACAAATACCGGCTACTCAACTAATTTATGAAGACAATACGCAGTATAAGTCCAACTTTGTGCTGTAAATATGTGTTTCACCTGAAGACTCTTGGATTAAATTGGAAAAAACTTTCGAAAGAGGTAGGAAAAGCAATACTTAATTTCTATAACCTCTAATATAACAAAAAAACACGTCATCGAGCCGATAAATCGATAAATCGATTAGTACCACCGCTGCGCACTAGATGGCGTACTTAAACATCACCATCACTAGCATGCTGAACTCCATTTGAACTTACATTCGAGTGGTACTACTATAGTACGCTAGAGGGCACTGTTACAAACAATTTTGCTCAATAATTGCTTAGGTGAAAACCAACGAGATGGCGTCACTGTGCGCTGGATGCCGCCAGAAAATAACTGGTCGACAATTTCTTACCTGTGCCTTTTGCAATAAACCTTACGACCTGGATTGCGCAAATGTATCTATTCAGCTATACTTAAATATAATGTCACCAACCCGAAAAAAGAATTGGAAGTGTCCTACATGCGCATGCAAAGCGCCTAAGGGTAACAACACGAATACACCATTACGCCCACGAGATGCAAATAATGAGGAATGTGGCAGAGTCTCACCTGGTACAAGCAATATCACCATCAGAAAAAAAACATCAAGGTCTAATGAAACTCTGAACTCTACACAACTGGACCTACTGGGCGACACTCAATATGACAACACACCCTTAAAATCTCCACCACAGTCTGAATTGACTCTCCATAATCTAAGCGAATTAATAACTGCACGTCTAAAAGAGAATAATATATCTATTATCCAAGATCTACAAAGCACAATACAAAAAGAAATCAATAAAGCGATCCAATAACTCACAGAGGACTTTGAAAAACAAACCTCCACCTTATTTCAGCAAAATGAAGCACTGAACAATGACGTAAAACTCATAAATACTCAAATAGAAAAACTTGAAACAGAAAATAAAATACTGAAAAATGAAATACGCGACCTTGAAAAGAAAATTACAAGACCAGAAAAAATCACCAAATCCGAGGAAAATAATAAAAAAATGGTAATTTACGGTTTCGGGGAACGTTATAGAGAATCTGAAAGTGATCTGCACAACAGACTTTTTAATATGTTTCACGAAACATACAATATAAACATACTCGGATACATAGAAGATACTTACTGGATAGGCAAAAATAATAACAAACAAAATAGACCTTTAGTAATAGAATTGCTAAGTAAAAGAATGATAAAATACATAATTAGAAATACTCACTATCTTCATAGAACGAGGCTGTCAATCTCCAAATATTTAGATAAGACGGAATTAAAGGAAAAAAGAGCGATGCAAGAAGAAATGATGAATGCACGAAGAAATGGACTACACGCTGTAATACGCAACAATCAGCTAATCGTAGAAGGCAAACCTATAGACTGGAAATACATGGCTAATAGAAACTCCAACTACGCAGTAAATACCACCACAACAACCAATGAAACACCCCGTAAGGAAACCAATTCCATTATAAATGACCAGCAACTATCACCAAAAAATAATCATACTTTTCGAAACAAAGAAAAAAACTTTGCAAATAATGTATCAAAACCTTCAGAGTCTTTTTAACAAACAACATGTATTAGAAGCATTCATAGATGAAGATCCAAACTACCAAGCTTTTTGTATATCCGAAACATGGTTAACCCCAGATAAATTAGACCTTATCAATATAAGTGGATATAAAATCGCAGCTTCCTATTGCCGAAGAACTAGACGTGGTGGAGAGTCTGCATACTATTACAAGAAAATATTGACAGTACAAACCGAACTGAGATAGCAGATATGTCTTTAGAATATGTATTAGAAGTGTGCGCGACGGAATTACCCAAGCAAAATATTTTAATTATGGTTATGTATTGGAATAGGAGAGAGGAAGACTCATTTTACTTACAATTACAAAAAATCTTAACTTATGTAAATAATAAATATTCCAAACATAAAATAATTATAGGAGGAGACTTCAACACAATATATTGGAAAATACTTCAAAAACTAACAAATGTTTAGATATGATGTTAGAATGTAATTTGGGCCAATGTATAAAAGACCCAACCCATATAACACCAACATCCTCCACATGCTTAGATCTCATTTTCACAAACCTAGATAAACAAGAACACATTACAAAGGTTGAAGAATTAGGATTTTCGGACCACGCAGCAACAATAATTAAACTTACAACAAATCAAAATAATAACTTAATAATCTGGAACTCAGAAAAAAGACTTTACAACGTAACTAATATTCGAAAATTTAAGTCAAAATTAAAAGATATACAATGGCATAGTGTACTATTACAAGATAAAAATATAAATGAAAACTATGAAATTTTTTATAATATATTGGTGGATAACTTAAATAATTGTATACCGAAACGAAAAATAAAATTAAAAACGAATCAAAAAAAAATACTGGCTTACAGTTGGTATTAAAATCTCATCACAAAATAAACGACTTTTGAAAATACTTACATTCAAAACTAAAAATCCGATTTTATTAGAATACTATAAAAAATATGAAAAATGGCTAAAAAGAATTGTAAATATTTCAAAAAGAGATTACTATATTAATAAAATTAAAAATTCATCAAATAAATATAAAACAATGTGGAGCATTATAAAAGAGCGGACGAACTGAAATACTAAAAAAGAGAAAAATAACTTAAAGTTAGAAATTAATAATATCACAATTACAGAACCATCACAATTTGCAAACGCATTTAATAGCTTTTTTTCATCAATCGGCGAAAGCCCTTCTACTACAGCTGCCGGTCATTTTGTTCTATCCCCCACAGAAAATACGATGTTCCTCGGGCCAGTAGACTGTAAAGAAATAAACAAAACTATAAGTCAGTTAAAAAACAAAAATAGCTACGGGATTTATGAACTCCCCCCTAGCCTAATTAAACAATGTGCCGCTGAACTCACCTTGCCACTCAACTTACTCATCACCAATCCTTGGATGAGGGACTTTTCCCAGACCAATTGAAAATCACAATAATAAAACGATTACATAAAAAAATAAGAAAACCGACCCAAATAACTATCGCCCAATAGCTCACCTGCCTTCCATTTCAAAATTTTTTGAAAAAGTAATGTGCAATCGCATCTATAATTTCTGTGAAAAGTACCAAATATTTGACGATTGTCAGAATGGATTTCGTAAAAAACGATCGACCGTTCTGGCAGTCTTCAAATACATCCAAGAAATCCTTAATAAAATAAACAACAAAGAATATGCAATTGGTGTTCTATTGGACATGACTAAGGCATATGATAAAGTACAATTTAAAATATTGCTTAATAAATTATATGGAGTGGGTATCCGTGGAAAGGCTTATGATTGGCTTAAATCGTATTTAAAAAATCGAGAACAGTTTGTGGATATTGAATACTACGATCACGACTTAAGAGAAATAAAAACAGTAAGATCTGAAAGAAAAATAACTAACGCATCAATCCCCCAAGGTAGTGTGATAGGATGTTTATTGTTTCTCATTTATATAAATGACCTCCCAAAAATCATGCAAGAAACTTGTGTGCTGTTCGCAGATGATGTCTCCCTACTGACCTCGTATAACAATAAAAATGTAAATATAAACACTAAACTATCCTCAATGTTAGATAAAACGATAAACTGGATGAAAGATCATAATCTCGAAATAAACTTTAATAAAACTAAAATCATTAGCTTCCACCCGTATCAAAAACCCCCCTTAGACATAAATTTCACATTTAATAACTTAAAATTAGAAACAGTTAACCAATTCACACTACTGGGCATAATAATAGATACTAATTTAAATTGGAAATTACACATACAAAAAATAAAATCACAATTATCTTCTTTTGCATACGCTCTCCGTGAGGTCAAAAAAACCACAAACATAGAGGCAGCCCTAACAACATATTACGCATATGCACATTCGTGGCTCAGCTATGGGATCATTATGTGGGGAAACAGCACAGACGTCCTCAACCTCTTCACTATGCAAAAGAAGCTTATTCGTATAATTTACAACATTCAAATTACAAAAAGTTGTAAACCGTTCTTTGAAAGATATAAGATACTTACTTTGCCCTGTATATACATTTTAGAAATATGCAAATTTGTAAAAAAAATACCCTGAATTTTATAAACGAAGAGAGGAATTAAACTTAAAATATACACTACGACACAAAAATAAATTAATACTTCCTACTTCCTGCCTAAAAATACACGCATCAGGACCTCTAGTAATGTCCATTAAAATGTACAATAAATTGCCCGAAACAATAAAAAATATAACAATAGAAAAAACTTTTGTAAAACAATTAAAACAATTATTAAATAATAAAAACTACTACTCCCTAGAAGAATTTTTAGATGATAAAAACCTCAAATAATATTTTTATCATATTAAAGTTGTTACTTTATGTATAAGCTGAATATATAGATTTATCTACCTGTGCATGATTTATATAAATATAATAAACTAAAAAATAAAAAATTGTGAATACGAGCATAAGGTGACTCCTCGCCTCTCCTACTTGCCGTGCCCTACAGGGTCCATAAATGTACCTACTTATATTTTTAACATCTGTGTAACTTATGGAGTGCAATAAAGATATGAATATGAATATGAAGTGACAGCAAGAGACTTAATTGTCATTAAAACTTAATTGACGTCTCTGAGTACGGCAGTTAATTGGCATTAAAACTTAATTGACGTCTCTGAGTACGGCAGTTAATTGTCATTAAAACTTAATTGACGTCTCTGAGTACGGCAGTTAATTGTCATTAAAACTTAATTGACGTCTCTGAGTACGGCGGTTAGAGCTTTCTACAGAACATACATACAGTAGATTCACGACGATTATCCAAGAAGGGTTAGTTACGAGACTTGGCCTTTGCCTGATCTTTATCACAGAATCA
This sequence comes from Scoparia ambigualis, assembly GCA_963921215.1. NCBI lineage: Eukaryota > Metazoa > Arthropoda > Insecta > Lepidoptera > Crambidae > Scoparia > Scoparia ambigualis. The sequence continues at coordinate 22,704,254 of OY992502.1, read as the reverse complement.
ACCAAATTAGAACTGCACACACTCTAAGCGTGATATGTGTTGAGCCCATCGCCGCTCTATGTTGTTGGATGTATGTGCAGTCTTCAGAAAAACAAATTACAAGAGTAACTATAGCCAGTACAGTCAAGATAAAATATGTACACACAACAATTTGTGACTCTTAGTACCCAATAATAAGATTTTTGCCTCTAGAGACACGGACAACCCGCATTGAGGGGCGAGGAGGGGGCGGCATTCTTGGCGGGTGTGAAGTGAAGCGTCATGTTGCCTGCAGTTTTGTTTTATTTTCTATAAGTAATTTGTGTTTTGTCGAATATTAATGTGAAATAATCGTGGCTTATTTACTGTTCAATGTTCGTGAACGTGCACGAGTGTTGGCAAATAAAACAAAACAGTGCAACATCACTTTTCAAATTCTCTCAAGAAGTCCGTGCGAGATCTCAATAAAGCCCCACATCTTTACTGGAACTCAAAACTCAAAGGGTTTGGGGAATATCATTTAGCATTAAACGTTCATATTATCATCAGTTTATGCATAATCAATGAACTCTAATATTACGACTGAATGACTAGCATAATGGTCAAGAGAAAAAAACCCGCATTGGGCCAGCGTGGTGGGTTATGGCCCAATCTCCCCGTGTGCTGTTCTGTTCATGTGGGAAAGCCTGTGCCCAGCAGTGGGACCTTTACAGACAGATTATGGCACTTACGGTTCCACGACGATCTCATATTTGCTCAGCGATTTTGGTACGCCAGAAGGAAAATGGTTGCCGCCTCCATAGAAGTCGCCGATTGAGGTAATCAGCTGCCTGAGGTGGCTGCAGTATTGGTGCGCTGACACTTTTGGCATATACTTTCTGGAAAACAGTACATTTTATGTTGCACAGGGCAGATCTTTGGACCACTGTTTATTTAATTATTTATTTTAGCAGACACAATACCGGATACAGCCTGCAGACATTATGGGTAAGTCGTAGACATCTGAGTAGGCAATTTAAAACTGCTGTTTAAACTAACTTTAAAAATAATCTTTTGTAAAATATAACTTTAATGAACGACACAAAAAAAAAATGTGGATTAGTATTGACATTTTTAGGAAAGTGTTTGAATTTTACCTTCTACGGATGTGTACTTCTCTCAACACACTTGATAAGGATTTTTCGTAGATAGGTATCTGGGTTAAGGCACTGTCTTCCTTACTTACTTTTTTTATTAGCTGAAATAAAAATGGCAAAATTTCCAACTGTCCAAACTTCAATTTCTGTTGTCTAATAAAAGAAAACAACCTCGAATTTCTAACCTATCGTGTTACCTACAGGAGTAGGGCAGCACTGGACATTTTGCGAATTGGACATAATGCGCCCAAAGCATCTTAATAACTAAGCAGCAGTGAATTTAGCTTATCAGAGTATAAGAAAAAAAAAAGAAATCCAATAAAACATTTTAATGATGATAACTTCTGCTAAACATGTTAATAACGAAAAGCAAATGCTTACCGATAACCATTCGTTTCTGACGTCGATAATGTTGAAAAATACATCCCCATCCAAACTTACACCAGTAAACTGCCCTAGAACTATTGTTCTGCCTAAAAGCAAAAAACATTTGGGAAATTATTTTCGCTATACATAATAACTTTGCTGATTAAGATCAGCAAAGTTACTTATGAGCCTCTCCTAATAAGCACCAACCATCCCGTAATATTTATCTTTTCTTTACCCTTTATAAACTCATAATTTTAACTTTATTCCCTAGTCAGAAGGTCGAGAATCAATTAAATAACTAGACACAGTAGAAAAGTTGTTTCCTTCCACGGTTAACGATAACTGCCATGGCGCTCATACAAACTTATCATTCATCATGAAGTTGTATTTTTATTGCCACTCTCCCTCCAATTATTTATTTTATCTTTATTGTTTCTAATGGTTAACTAGACAACGGATAAACATACTTAAATACATACTTTACTGCGCATAGAAAGCACCAAGACACGAGATAATTATAAAAAAACTGTTATCAGAAATTGTACCCGAGACCTAAGAAATGGCAAAGCACGAACCGGCGTGCTTAACACTTTTATACCAATTACCTTGTAAATTGGCCATAATACTTGTATGTTGGCTAGCCAATGAAACCAAACTCTGTAACGCGCCGCGTATATGGCTGATGTTCCAGCCGCTGTCGTATTTCACCTAAAATAAATAAACATACTCATTTGGTATACATTGTTTTTATTATTTTGAATATAGTCGTATTTCGACAAAACTGGCGTGAATGAATTGCAATAAAAGAACGAAATAAATATCATCTATCCATTATACCATTTTTAATTGGCTTTTCCCAATTACTAATAATTATGATGTTTTAAAAAGGATAAGATTAGTGCACTATTCAAATTAAATATGTATGTTTATGTATGATTATGTATGATTAAGTGCTTAGTATGTATATTTAATTGTATGTAGTTATTTAATGATAGAATAAAGAAAATTTAAATGTATATTTTAGGATGAATGGTTTAAAATTCGTATGTGAATTTGTTTTTCTGCCATTTACACATTACGTTTCAAAGACTTTTGAATGTAGTACAGACACAACCCTGTTATAAATTAACATCCCTGTTTAAACTGTTCTTCACAAATCTTTCAAATTATTTTGATCCACAAAGCTGGAAAATCATGCCATGATGCTTCGTCATATCATCGATGCATAGTCATCAGTCTCACCCCAGTTATCTCAAAATTATGGAAGAAAATCTTTGTACAAATAATAAATTACTACATTGGCCAATGCGATGTCATTTCCGAGCATCAGTTCGGATTTCAATTACTAGCTGCTTTGAAAGAAAAGAATACTGCTCAGCGGCATTTTTGGACGTACAACAAGCATTTGACAGAGTTTGGCTTAAGGGACTTTAGTGTTAAGTGAAAGAGAAACTTCCACATTCTTTTGTGTTTAATAGTCGAATCCTACTTATCAGACAGACGATTCCAAGTAAAACAGGGAGATGCTAGATCTACTCTATACAAAATTGAGGCCGGTGTACCTCAGGGCTCGGTCCTCGGTCCTGTACTGTATAATATCTTTAGATCAGATCCTTCATCTAAAGATGTGACCGTTGCGACATACGCCGACGATGTAGCATATCTCTCATGCGATAAATCTCCAGTAGAGGCTAATAACAAACTACAACGCCTATTAGATAAAACGGCAACATGGTTGCAAAAGTGGCGCATTTGAGCAAGTGCCCAAAAGTCAAACCACATCACTTTTACGATGTGAAACGAAAACTGCCTGCCTGTCATATTGGGAACTGATTACCTGCCTGAAACAGACTGCATCAAGTACTTGGGTTTTCATTTTGACCGTAGGCTCACCTGGAAAATTCATAAGAAAAAGAAAAGAGATGCGACAAATCTGAAATTTAGGAATTTCATTTGGCTTCTGGGGAGGAACTCTATCCTTTCTCTGGACAACAAACTTCTCACATACAACGCAATTTTAAAACCTATTTGGACCTATGGAATTCCGCTATGGGGTACTGCAAGCAAAAGTAATATAATGTGTCTACAACGAGTTCAAAATAGCATCTTACGTACCATTACAAATGCTCCGTGGTTCTCCAGAAACAACGAGATTCATGAATACCTCAACATACCTACTACCATTCAAACTGAAATAGAGAGGCAAAGAAAGGAATATCTGAAACGTCTCTCTTCCCATCCAAAACCCTTGGCTACCCAGCTCTTAAAGCTTCCTTAGCAATAAAAAGACAGAAAAGGAAGACTATTCTATGAAAGAATTGTTGAAGCGCTGGCTTCATCATCTTCAAGATAGTTATCACCTAACACATCAGCTTATAGTCTTGCCGACTGATAGCCGATAAAAGCAGAAAAAAAAACAAATGTTCTTTGAATGCAATTCATTCATGTCAGTTTTGTTGATGGGACTATACCTAAAACCAATACCAATAATTAATGTGTTGTGTTGGGTATGCAACTTGAAAAAGCAAAAATATATACAACTAAGTATAGTTATGGTTATTCGAGCATAATAAAATTTATTTTAAGAAAATAGCATTAAACTAATTTTATATGCAATAGCATTATAGTTAGCTGTTACATCTTTAAACACATGAGAAGCTGGTTTCATACTAGAATATTGGTATATAGTTAGGTTTACGAACTTCTTTAATACCATAAATTGTACAAAGGCTTTCTATGAGACTTTTCACTTGTCCTCTAGTTGCTTCCGTTGATCCATATTTCTCTTTGGCTACCGAACTGTTATCAGAGATCCAATCACTGAAAACAAATAAACAAATCAGAAAGTGTTGGTATTGCTCATACATATAGATAAGAAAACAAACATCATATTTTGCTATATCATATCAGTTCATATCACTGTTACATAAAGTAACAAATAATGAAGTGCGGTCATTGATCCACTGATAATTTTATTGGTAGCCTTGCTGATAAGATTGCAGTAACTATTTTGCATAATTTAAATTAGGAAATTTAAGTAACATGTAAGGACGAATATAAATTGCATCAAGGGACTCTACTCTTTGGTTACAAATTTAGTCCTAGCTGTAAACAATATACAAACTAAGGAAAGGCAACATTACAATCTTCGCCAGAGACATGACAGAACAAGTTAAATTTTTACCGTGCCTTACTTTCTACTTTCTTGTCATCCTATAATAGCATAAACAATAATAGGTACTGTAAAACCTACCGAAGGTAAATAAGGTAAATATTAAGAAATAACTCACATGACATTATTAATAGCTTTCTTCTCATCAACTTTTCTTTTCATGAAAGTAGCTTTGTCAAATTCTGTCTTGAAATCTTCATATGCTTTCGTAAAGTCTGGTTTCCTATAAAAAAATATTGTTGAAAGTATTGAGCCTATGAAATTATTTAAGCCATCGATAGAAAGATACTTCCAAGCAATAAATGCAAAGCCAACTAGTCATATTGTGATTGTTTGCATGACTTACATGAATTCATTCTGAACTCTGCTCCTAGGTATTTTGTCCACATAATTTGTTGGCATGTCACATGCATTTAAAACCTTCACCACTGTCTCACGGACATTACTGCCATTCAGTTGTATTTTCACCAGTTTAAATTCCCCTGAAATATATGCAGATATCATAACACAAACATGCTTTTTTAGATACTAGCTTATTACTCTCACCAATTTTCCTTAAACTAAAATTCAACATTGTATTATTCTATAACTTAAAAATTTGGTCACCACTTGTGTCTATCATATAAATACCGCATGCCACATTTTCAAATTCTTTGGCAGGTCCCACAATGTTTAAACATGCTATTAGATAATATTGTTAAAAATTTTACACAATCAAACTGACCTTCAGGCATATTCTTTTGTCTCAGGTAAAAAGACAGGGGAGGTACAGGTAACCTTCGACTAGTCTGTTGAGCTTCTAACAACGCACTCAACTGTTGTAGAGAATTTTCATTTATTTTCTGAAATTTAGAATATTAAACTTGATGTTTGCTTCTTTTGTGTCATGTCATGAAGTTTAAAAAAACTAGGATCCAGTAAAACTACTGGACATCAAGGTTGAGGTATAGACAGGGCCAACCCTGCCTATACCTCGAATAATTCACGCTTTGCCAACAAGTGCGAATTATAACCATGATTTTGCAAGATGCTTGTTTGCCAAGGTACCTAAGTAATAGAACTAAGTCAACTTTTTTAGGCAAAAATTTACTCTTAATAAAAATAGAACATCTAAGCGACTTACTCTTTGTTCTGGAAATTTTCCAAAAAGATCCGGATGGACGCTGAAGTAAAATGGTCGAAGTGCTGTCGAAATCTCGGCAGAACTCAAATATCTACAAAGTACTCCAGTACAGCGGCAGCTACTAGAAAATATAACAATAAGGATCACAGTAAGTTTACATGATTAACTTACAAGGTGATCAAGTAACTTCGATTCGTATTTGAGTTTTTCTACGATAAATATGCAATGTTTTTTACGTTTTTTCGTCGTGATTTACATATAAAATTAAAAGAGAGTAGAGAAGTGCTTACTTTATTTTAATTCTAGAGTACATTTTGAAGATATTTGATTGTGTTTTTTTAGATTAAACTATTTACGCACTACAAACTGAGAAAAACATCTTCTTTGTTAAAAATTAGTGTAGTAGCGACGGCGACGGGTGACCTTGATCTGTCACTGTCAAACTCATTTTTTTTATATTTATTTGTCCCGTGAAGGAACAGGCTAAGGTCTGAGACCATACTGTCTAGTCATTAGTTTTTTTATTTCTTTTTTCTTGATGATAATGAGTGGTGATTAAGATGATGAATGATAAATGATGTTCCCCAAACCCCTTGAGTTCTCACTGAGGACTCTTCAGTAAAGATGTGGGACTTTACTGAGGTCTCACGCGGACTTCTTGAGAGAATTTGAAAAGTGATGTTGCACTGTTTGTTTCATTTGCCAACACTCATGCACGTTCACAAACAATTAACGGTTAATAATCCACTATTATTTCACATTAATATTCGAAAAAACACATATTTTAGAAAATAAAACAAAACTGCAGACATGACACTTCACTTTCCCGCCAAGAAGTCCCTGTCAAACTTAATTTTTGTAATCTCTCATTTAAAAAGTCTATAGGTATGGAACTTAGTTTACACAGCCTCTTATTTCTAAGTAATCTTTATTGAATGTGGATATTTTATGCTAGCTTTGCCGCCTATGGTCTTCAGAGCGTAACTATCATAAGAGAGGCGAGAAATTTGGTTTGGTTTCTCAAGCCGTTGTGACCAAGCAAACCCCAACTAAGGTTGGCATTACACGAACGATTTACTGAATAATGGTGAACTTGAGGGCCCTTAAGGTGCAGTGAATTGGGTCAGTTAGTTTAAATCTTGTTTTATTTTGATATTTCGACATGGTTCTTCTGTATGAGAAAGTTGTTGTACATGATCGATAGTGATAACCGGAGGTTCTGGGATTAATTCCCAGGTAGGGATATTGGAACTATGACATTATTGCAATGATGAGGCTTACGCCCGCTTCTAGGACAGTCACGTTAATTACTTCAATGAAACTAATTTATATAACCAGTACCTACCTAGGTACTTGACGTGAGGTTTTATTTTAGTGATTTTGTTAATATTTTAAGTTGCAACCTAAGGTAACAGCTAGTACTTAGACAAATATCGTAACATTAAATTACGATATTTGCCTACCCCTTCCGGAAACGGGCGTGATGTATTGTATATATGTAAAATGAAATAAATGATGAATAAAATGTTAATGGTTTATTGTGATTTGTGTTGTGATGCACAAAAACATTTTCTTTACTGATGTTAATTACAGTTAATCTTCCTTTACATAAAGCTACGCTTTATGGAGAAGTGCGGTGATTTTGTTAAATATAGGTCACGCTATACAAACTTATGTATCTTCAGTTATGGACTAACTAGATACTTAAGGTAAGGTACCTAGCAGGTACCATATACCTACTTACTTACCTAAATATTGTAAGTTCGATGAGTAATCTTTCAGCTTCCAACTCTCCTAATGAAGGAAGTACAGTAGTTAAGCTCTGGTATAGTCCATTTTAAATATAATTGGCTAGTAGCTAAACATCTAGCTAGATTTAACAATTAACAAGACGGATATACCTACCTATACCTACCGCGGAAACAGAAGTCAGGAAGATAATAACATCGATAAGTGTTCCAAGTTGGAGGTTAATGTGTAGGTATAAAGTGAATAACAGGTGAGCAACAGATTGGTCGGCTGGCTGAGATAAAATCTGAAGGCTGCGCGTGCGCACGCGGCGGCGGCAGTGGCGCTGCGAGTCTGTGACGCAACGGCGAGCGCAGACGCGGTAGCGCCGCGCACCCTCAGCCAGCCCGCTTCATAATTGTTGCACTGACGAGTTTAATAATTAAGCGATAAATATACCGGCCGCCGCGAGAGGAGGGCGGCGTCGGCAGTCGAGCGGTGGCCGCGTCGCGCATCATACACCCGCGGAGTGATGTGCCCGAAGCTCGTTCGACATTTTTCTATCGGATGCCGTAGGAATCTCACCTGACTGGTTCCCGCGCAACGCTGCGTTAGTGCGCCGCTCCGGTGAACCCTTTCGCTTGTAAATGTGCCGATATTTACATATGCGCGCTCGATCTCGCGTCGAACTTTCGATCAGCGCGTAGCCCGGAGCCCGAGCGGAGCCCGCGAGCTGGCGGCCGCCGGCCCGCCCGCGCCCCAACATTCTCATCTCCTGCACTACGTGCGATGACCTACGTATGTCATTATTTGCTTTATAGTCTAACCTAACTTAACATGATCTACTAGTTGATAGGTACAGGTTAAACGGATAAGTTAATTATAACATAACATCACCACCGATCACCGAATGAAAACAGGCACCTTCAACTGAACACTTTTATTGTAAATATAATCATAAAAGGCTTAACCTATGATTTTTTTGTACTTATTTGTATGCGCGGCTAAAAATAATTAAGTTTTTAGATAGTTTGACTAGATACTTAAGTAAGAAGGTATATTATTAAAAACAGCACTGTTGCAGAGAGCACTAAAATCGTACCACATAATAATACATTTCATCAACAAAACAAAGAATATACCGAGAAATCGGTCTACGTTTATGAAGGGTGGTACATAATAATAATAATGTGTAAGTAGATATGTAAATTATTACCTTGTTCCAATTAAATCACTGTTGTCGATAACCGATGACGTTTTTGGTGAAGCTCTTATCTTATTTGTTGACGTGAACATACAATAATAAACGACCATATGCTGCATTTGAGACAATATGCAATGGCACATAATGCCAATTATGAAACGCTATTAAAATGCTAATAATGTTAAAGCTGTAGGCATTAAGAACTATTATCTATAAGTTTACCAGAGAGGGAAAACTTTTTTACCTTCCTTTTATTATTTACAACTAATGATTGGTTTCCCGTTATAGCTGATTCGTTATAACTATAACGTAAACATTGTTCATTAGGTAAACAGAATTATTTTAATACTTATAGAAATAAGGAAAATCACAATTAGACCAAGTTATCTTTACCAGTCGTCACAATAGCTACCTAATTATGTGATATACCTACATAAGGCACAGAATTTTATAGGTAAAAGGCATGTTGATATAAATAGTTCAAAACGATAATGTATCTAGGTAAGTATAGTATATAATAAAGTAGGAAATACTTGTATGCGAATGAATACTTCAATAGGTACTCTTAAGTATTAAAGTAAAAGTAAGTATAAGTAGTACTTACTTACCTAAGTATTTCAAACTTTTCACAAAAAGTTATCTAGTGAACTAAAATCTTTTTGCGATTTTCATTGCTGATTGTACATTATAATAAAGCAATGAACCGCCTCTGTGGTGTAAGCATTAAGATCAACAATCTCAGAATCCAAAGGTCCTGGGTTCGATTCAATAGTTGGACCCAAATTGATTAGCGGTGTACGCGTGATCTATGGGCCAAAGGGAGCAGACATGCTACTTTTAGCAGCGGCGATCGGCGATTTAGACGCTTTTTAGAAGCTGAATGCAGCGACTGAATCGCTAAAGCGCGCGATTCCGATACTGCAATCAAACGCAGAGAGAGGCTCTTAAGGCGACCATTTGAATCTGCCACCATAATAACAAAGTTTACAAGAATTTTAGATAGAGATAAGACAGACAACTGTCAAAAAGAGATAAGATTTCAAGTACCACAGTCTGAGTTGAGTTTGAGGATTCTTTCTGGACGAAGTGCTCTTCCATCTTCAGCGTTATCGTTGGTACCTACTCTAAACATACAATCAAGTCACTCTCAAAAATTGTAACGTTAAAAAACAATGACCACCTTAGGTGGGAACCCACGTCCTCCGCAATCCCACCTAGTTCTTAGTATTTTTTTTAAGGTTTCAATATCTTAAAGTATGTCTATGTACTTATATTAAGAATAAAAAATTTCTTTCCCACACTTACACCAATTATCTAGCCCAAGTGAAGTTTCTGAATTGAAACTTGATTTAATGGCTATCTAGATAACGTTTATACATACATAAATTCATACTTATGTTAAGAAAAAAGAACCAGAGACATTTACAGACAGCAAAACCCAGGTTATTGCTTTCTCTTCCAAGGACTCCCTTCCTTACTCCTCCCTCTCTTCAGAACACTCCGTTACCAATTTCAGTGGACCTCAGCATTCTTGGCAAGGACATCGGCCAGGATTTGAATCCAAAATGCTACATCGAGAGTGTTATTTTAACTGCCTCCCGTAAGTTGGGTATTCGCAATAAGGTGAGGCGGTTTTTCACTCCCGAGCAGCGCTGTTTGCTGTACAAGACTCAGGTGCGATCAAGTATGGAGTATTGTTCCCATCAATGGGACGGCTCCGCTAAATACCTACTCGATGCACTTGATAGACTGCAAAGGCGAGCGGTACGTATTATTGGAGATGCTGAGGTTACAACCTCTCTTGAGAACCTTCAGCTGCGTAGAGACATTCTCAGTGTCTTCTACCGGAACTACTACGAAGAGTGTTCTGAAGTACTTTTTGAACTAATCCCGCCCTCTCCTTACCTCTCCCGGACTACACGTGCTGGTCTTAGGAACCACCATCATACTGTCCAGACTATCAGCACTCGTACCAAAAAATTTGACAAGTCGTTCCTATGTAAGACCATTCGACTTTGGTATTCTTTGCCGGCGCAAGTGTTTCCCAGCTCCTATAAGCCCGGGTCTTTTAGGCGGGGCGTGAAACGGCATTTACGCAGATTGCAGGCCGTCATGAATGGGTGCGCTTGTAACCGTGCTTGTTTCACGGTGAGAAGCGCTCTCGTTATTTTGGACTGCTTCGGCTGCTTACCATCAGGCAGGATGTAGTCACAATAACGAGACACATAAAAGAAATGTGAAAAACCGACTGGGAACCAAGGTCCCCCAGAGATGACGACCGACACAACGCGAAGCCAGAACCGGCGGGGCGTGCTGACCATTCGACCCCGGATGACATACTTAGTTTGATGGTACTTTACAGGCACATAAAAGCAAAGCTCTTCCCCATTGTAAAATAGTAATAAAATAATTTTTTGTATGGAACTGTAATAATATATTATTATAATAGATTCAGAACAAAAACAAAGCTAATAACGTTGATAGGTACAGTGTTGTGGGCATAACATCAAAAACGAATTTAACGACTTTTAGAGTTAAAAAGTTTGCTTTTTTTATTAAATTGTTATTATTAATTAATAACACTCACATTGCATGTCGTGACGGTCTGTAATTATTAAATACCTAAGTAAGCACTTAGCATAGAACTATACATAAGTCTATGGAGAAAAGTTTACATGTAATTAGTGCGGTCTTGTTGGCTGTCCTAAATAAATAAATGCAGTCGGCCTCAGAAGAAGCTTAATATTTAATTAGTATACAGGTCCAAAACTGTAAATTTTCTCCATTCGATATTGATAAACACAAAGTTAAAAATGTATTGAAGAAATTTGACATTTTGTGGTAGGTTGTAGTGCTGACGTCTGAACAATATCATACCAACTGTGGCACAGTATAAATATGAGCTAAATCAAATGAGTTTTCCTTACATAAAATTAATTTAGAACGAAATTCAGAAAAAAGCGCTATAATCTTTGATAATGTTTATATGATCGAAGAGTTGTTGTTGAAGTTGAGAGATACATATTGTATTTACTATCTATGTTGGCTATTTTGATTATTGCTTACCCATACTTGCCCAAGGGATCGAGAACGACCCTTTAATTAAACGTCTTTATTTTTTTTAGGACAACCAATTATCGAAATACAATTACGAAACATCATACAAAGAGAATAACAGCACTATCGATAAATGTTTATTGTTACACTACTAGAAAAATGTGCAACAATTTATGGGTTTTTAAAGTTTTAATTTGTTCTGGTGTGGCGATTTTTGGATTTGCGCTGACAACAAAGTTAGTTTTAAGTGTATTCTTTTAAGTATTTAAAATAAAATAGGCAAATGAGATAGATCGATTATTGCTTTATGTAAGGTAATAATACAATTTAAGATGGACTTTCAATGGGCGATTTTCTGACAGCCCAAATTAAAAAGTAAAAATTAGTTCAAAAACACTCGATAGATGTCGTTTTATGAAAGCCGGGCTACTTATGGGCTGTAATCAATTCTACACTTTTACTTGTCTACCAAAAGAATAAAAAAATAGTATTTACTTACCTATTTATATTCAGAACCTATTTCTATTTTGGAATAGAATAAATATTACGCAGCCATACACGTGCTCTTCATGAACCCGCCTTTTACTAAGCGCCATACTAATCTATGCTAAGCGCCATCTATGAAGTAATTTACGAACCAATTTCTTTTTTTTTTTTGATCTCGGAAAATCGCCCATTAGATGGCTAAACCAAAGTAATTACTAGGATGGGTCGATAATGACCCCATGGGCACATCTGGTTCAAAAATTTGTTTAGAGAGATGGGTGGAATAAAACAGAAGGTACTGAGACAGATAAACTCTTTTTTATTTAAAAAGCTATGCATGTCAGCTATAAAACATTTGTCATGCAAATAGAGAGAGCAATTTTTGGACCAGATGTGCCCAGAGGGTCGTTAATGACCTACTGAAAAAAAGATACTTTCAGTTGTGTAAAAAATTTAAAAGTATTTTTCTGAAGCAGCAATGATGAAAGGTTGACAAATTAAAAAAATCAAAAAAATCGGAGTTGCTAATAGTTATGGGCATATATGGGTAAAAGTGGCCACAATTAGCAATAATCAGAAAAGCTGCTATTTGTATATTTTCTTTGTATCTGTTAATATAAGTTAGATTGGACTACAGTAGCGACGGACAGAAAAAAGTGGAAAAAGGGAGGCCTTTGCCCTGTAGTGGGACAAAATAGATAAAGTAATATTATGAAGTCTGAGGCAAAATATTTTTATTTATGGAAACGTAATTTTTGAGCTTTTTTTTAAGAAGAAATAGTCGCAACAAGCTGCATAGCTTTTTAAGAAATAACGACATTTACAATCATAAAAAAGTATTAACGTTTCGATAGTGTTTTGTCTCGTTAGATTATCGTTTTTCAAGATTTTGGATTTTCGACAGTAGTACAGTCACAAACAGTGATAGATTTATCGTAGTTAAGGTGAAAACAAATTATATCTAACTTCGTCCACGCTAACTTAGAAAGACCGTCATAGTTCAGCCATTTAAAACAATATAGACAAAAACCATCCTCAGTTAACGCTCTATCTTTTATTCTTTTAGTGAAAACTGCATAAGAATCCATTGCGTGGTTTAGGAGAATAGTGCGGTGCCACAGACAGAGGAAAAAGGCGACTTTACATTATATGTTATGATGATATTAATCTTACCTGAACTTTAACTAAAAATGTCCAATTTTTCGAGTTACTTGGTTTTCGAAGTAGGTACAGCTACCTACCAACGTAGGCTACCTACAACGATATGTTTAACTAAACCTGGTGGACCTGGTTCTCGTACCTGTTTATGCCAAGTATATTATGTAGGTATGTAAGGAAGTTGATATGTTTTGGACCTAAGCTAGTTTGCATGCTAAATGTCTAATATTATTATTTTTCGTATCTGGGTGCGGCATTGGAAATTGGAAAAACAAGCATATACGTAAAAGTTTGCTGCGTAATAGAGTTATTGTGTGTTACTGTGTGTATAATTTGGTCAAAAGTCAACTATGGTAATAGAGGACTGCTTTTGGGGTACTCATTGCCTAGTCTCTGACTAACCCTTCGGGGATAATGTAGTGATTATATGTATGGACTATGGAAGTGGACTGCTTCTGCAGTCCTAATGGCCTATATAGTCTCTGACTAACCCTTCGGGGATTATAATCGTAAATATATATATGTATGTACCTAATGCTTGGATACAACCTTAGTAAATAGCCTGTCACCAGCTTTGTCAGCCGGCGGTGCCGTGGGATTGGTGGCCGGCCAACCGTGACGAGGTGGAAGGCCGTCGCCGTCACGGTCTGGTGGCTGCACTGGCGCCGCCTATTTCTACGTAACGGTCGAAATGGAGACTTATGTACACGGGGCCTAGACAAGTGGCATATATGACATAATGGAATAGAAGAAAATGATTAAAAATGAAGAATGATGTCAAAGAAGTATAAAATTTTTAATCTAATTAAATGACTTATGCTTGACATAAGTTTATCCCATACATTCATCATTTTATGCTACTTAAAGATTACGAAAAATTGGAAAAATGTCTGAAAATGAAAATGTGGTAAAGTTCAGTCCCACCTGATTTTTTTAAACGTTTCGTTATCTTCGAGTTTATTTGAGTGTTATTAACGCAAACAATCAAATATTCTTACGATTCTACTTGTTAAGACCCTTTATATAAACATGTAGCGACTCAAGATTCATAGGTATCCAACCATAGCCTAGCCTTTAGAATAGATAGACTAATTATATTTTCGTATCTACGTTTCCATTTAGCAAACGGTTCGACAACCGGTCCAGTGGGTCCATCAGCCGATACGATACGAGCGTAAAATTAAAATAAATATATCTGTTCACCATTGTAACCGTGGTCCAAATAATAGTAATTGAGCTAAATGAATTTTATAGTACGTAAGAATAAAGTTCTAGGTAATACAAGGTGACTTAAAAGGGTTTAAAACATTTTAAAAAAACGTTTTTTTAGCTGAGTTATTGTGATTTAAAGCACACTATAGAGAGTTTAAAATTGCAGTTAAATTAAACGTTTTCTAAAAATGTTTTCAACAAACTATTTAGATCCCTATCCGATTTAGATGATAACTATCTAGCATGCAAAGTTGAAAAAACTGAAAACGGAAAAATTTTGCTGTTTTCTAGCAGCTGTTTTTTAAAATATTTTAGTTATTATTTGGCACTGAAATTTTCAATTTGTATTACAGAACGTATGTGAGGAAATAAACGAAGCCAAAACACGACTGGAAACAGTTTGCTCTATAGAAAAAAATCCTGAAGTTACCTCTAAAATTTCATATAAATGCATATTACGACCGTGGTTTACAATAATAATTTCTATAAAATCATAACCATTTACCTTCTCGATTTCTTGACTGATTTGGATTTTCAAAAAGCTAAACATTTTTAATAACTTTCTGATAAAAATGTCAATGGCGCTTACGAATTACCGCGGACCCCGCACCTCGCAACACCAGCGAGGCCCCGCGCAACATCCAAATTTAATTTTCGCTGACCGCCTAACCCCCCTTAGGGTGGATTCGACCAAACTGGAATAAGGTCTTATACCTAGATTAAACGCCGAATTTGTATAGACTAATCTCGGAGTAAGTCTTATTCCAGTTTGGTCGAATCCACCCTTAGAGGAGAACCGTTTTACGGCTCATCCAGCTTTCTTGTGCCTCTGTCAACGAAATATAAAATGTATTGCAACTCAGGATAAGCTGATAACTCCTTGACCACCCACCCCCCTGACCTCGGGGGGCGGTCAGCTGGGGAGAATGGAAATCGGATCGAAAGTGGATCTTTTATGTCTGTTATAGACTGATATTAAAGATCCACTCCTTGTCTCCATTATCACTATAATTATAATTTTCAGACTTCCTCAACCATTCCTTATCATAATGTAAATAATATGTTTTATTTTTAACGCAAAGTGTATTTCTATGATAGGGAGGGCATTTTTCAATTTTCGTTTGACGCTGTAAAAAAGGAAGAAAAGAAAGCCCTTCTTGCCAGCTTTTACACGGTCCAGACACGATATTTAACGAATGCATTGACTGTGGCGTTTTACCCTTAGAGCATTCAACTGAATGCTCTAAGGTTTTACCTGACCTAATGAAACAGCAAAATAATCCCATTATTTAAATTAGGTAGCACTTCTGACCCCACTAATTTTAGATCTATTTCTGTGCTACCCACATTTAGTAAAATTTTTGAAAAGTTGATGCTAGACTAAATTCAAATTCATTTTTATAGAAATAAACTTTTACATTGTAAACAATATGGTTTTACTAGGGGTCGCTCAACAACTGACGCCGGCGTTGAGCTTTTAATTCAAATATTTGATGCCTGGGAGGATTCACAGGATGCCCTAGGGGTATTTTGTGATTTATCCAAGGCTTTCGACTATGTTTCACATTGGTCAGGAAGCTTCACCACTATGGAATTAGAAATACTTCTTTGAGTCTTCTAATTTCATACACGAGTAACAGGATTCAGAAGGTCGACATTAACGGTAAAAGATCTCCGGGATCAGTGGTTACAATGGGAGTTCAGCAGGGTCCAATACTTGGTCCATTTTTGTTTTTGGTTTATATTAATGACTTACCTTACTTTGTAAAATACAGTCATGATATTGTATTGTTTGCTGATGATACTTCACTTTTATTCAAAGTGAAATGACGACACCCAAATTATGACGATATGAATAATGAGGTCTCAAAGATGGTTTAGTGTAAATAACTTGCTGTTAAACGAGGGAAAAACCAAATGTGCAAGATTTGTATTGCCTTATGTTAAGCAGGTAATAACTAGTGTGCAAATTAAAGATAACGATGTGAATCCTGTGGACACCACAGTCTTTCTAGACATCACGTTGGATGCCAAGCTTTAGTGGGGCCCACATATAGCCAAATTGTCGAATAGACTTAGCTCTGCGGCTTATGCAGCAATGAAGATCCGACAGTTAACTGACGTTGATACAGCTACATTAGTTTATTTCAGTTACTTTCATAGTATAATGTCGTACGGCATTTTACTGTGGGGAAATGCTGCCGATATTCAAACTACCTTTGTGCTGCAGAAGAGGGCTATTCGAGCAATATATTATCCAAAGGCTGGTGACTCTCTCAGAGAGAGATTTAAGGATATAAGTATAATGACAGTTGCATCACAATACATTTATGAAAATCCGATGTATGTGCATAAAATATTGAAATGTTTTAAGAAAACAGTGATATTCACAATTTAAACACTAGAAGTAAAAACAAATTAGCAGTACCGTAAACTAAGCTTCATAAAATAAATAATTCTTTTAAGGGTCTGTACGATTATACAACAAAGTACCAAATGATATTCAGAAATTAGATCTTCATAAATTTAAAATCAAAATCAAAGAAAAGTGTCAGATTATACAGAAGATAAAACAGCTTGGGTCTGAAATGCTCCAAGTACTCCAACAGCTACCTATTTCTAATTGTCTATAAATAATTTATATAGAGCACCATATTTAAATAAACTATTTACTTTTAAATTCATATTTTGTATTTTATGACCTGGTAACGACATTTTTTTTTAAATGTTTTTTTTGCTTCTGTGCGCTGTGGTTTCTTGCCAACACAGACCATGTGTTTGCCACAGTTAAAAAATGATGTCCTGAATGGGTGGTAGGTTAAAAAAGATTTGGTATTACTTACTAATTAAGTAACTAGTACTTACTAATTAAGTTTATTGAATAAATATATTTTAACTTTGGACTTTTTAACTTTTGAGCTTCGATCAATAATATATGTTGATCGAAGCTTTTGAGTGCTCTTACAAACCGATGGCGTTTTTTTTACATTTACAAGTGCTCAATTGTAACCTAAACTGAATAAACTTTATTGAATGTGGACTTATTTTATACTTTTAGAACTGCAGCAATGTGTCTGGCGCTGTAAATAGTTAAGGCTGAATGACCTATTCAGACAATTTCAAACTTTATTTTAGTCAAACTCATCTCTACATACCTATTGGTATAAAGATACTTTTAATATAATGTCTATTATTATAAAACTGGAGATTCCTAAACATTGCTAAATTGTAGGTAATTTATCTCTTATCTTAGATACTAGGTATTGCAACCTAGTAGAAAATTAAAACTTGCTATTTTACTTTTTATTTATATCTTTGTATTTTCACTAGAATTTTGACACACACGTGACCTTTGTATTTATTTTGGGCATGATTTTAAGTTTTTGCATAACATGTATTTCAAGGTTGAACGTCGTAACGTAGGTACGGCCAGCATCCAAAGTAGATACACACTTTTGACGCTATTGACCCTTAAGTCTGTAAGGAAATGTCAAATATGTTTATCTGCTTTTGATGCCGACTGTACCTAGTGTGGCATCGGTAATGGGCATGACGTGTCACCAGAATTACCAAAAATCGGTATTTTTTTGTTATTTAGTTCTTAAAGTAAAGAAAATTTGTCTGTCTTAAGGGGGGTTAAGAGGTCAGCGAAAATTCCGCCGTTATTCCGGGCCCTCACGGGTGTTGTGCGTTGCGCGGTGCGGGGCCGCCCGCGGTAATTCGTAAGCGCCATTCACATTTTTATCAAAAACTCAATAAAAATGTTTAGAGATTTGGAAATCCAAATCAGTCAAGAAATCGAAAAGGTAAATACCTATGTTTTTATGATTTTATAGGAATTATTATTGTAATGTGTGCATTTATATGAAATTTTAGAGGTAACTTCAGGATTTTTTTCTATGGATCAAAATGTCTTCAATCGTGCTTAGGAAACAGTCATCCCCTCACACATAACCTATTAAAAAATTCAGTGCGAAATATCTAAAATATTTTGAATCACAGCTAATAGAAAACATAAAAATTTTCCGTTTTCACCGCCTAAGCCCCCTTAATCAAATAGTTAATAATGAAAATACAATGTAACTATAAATTATTTTAACATTTGTTGCTAACTTTATTGGTTTATCACTTGTATTATTAATTTATTAATAAAAAATAATCAGTATCTAATATGTAACTTTCTCACCAGGTGGCGCTGCTTAAATGCAATACAAATCCTTTTCTTCGTTAATAAGTAATATAATTAGTTCAACAATTTGTAGGTATATACAGAAGCAGTTAGTAATAAATGATAAATAATTGGTTATTCATGTAAGACTTATTTTTAAGGTTATTTGAATCTATATATATAAAAATTAATTGCTTATCCTTTGTTTCGTAACAACACGGGATGAATGAACCGATTTGGATAATTTTGATCTTGAAATATTTGTGAAAATTCAGGGAAGATTTAAACGCTGAGACAAAAATAGTAAAAATCTTTTAAAAAACTATATACCTACATAAAAAGACTTTCCGTGCAATCTAAATAGGTACCTATAAAATATCAACTTTTTGCAGTTTTTTTACTTCATCTTCTCAACATTTATCTTTTTTTTCTGTTAGTTGAGTTGTCATTGTGATTTGGACAGGACAACGTCTGTCGGGTCTACTGGAAATATATAAATTCTTACTGTCACACTAAGTGCCCCACCTTATGTAAGAATACCTACAAATCAGTTTGATCACATCAATCTGAGCACCTACAGAGATCTCTAAGAGAGAACCTAAGGAAGTACGACCACATCTCAAAGCATAGGTCTGATCTGAAATGGTTACCCATTCGTCAGCGGAGATGTTTGCGTGGCCTTACTACACTATTCTCCTTTCTAATTTCACCAAATGCTCCTTCCTACCTTACTCCCCATTTCCAATATCTCTGCTCTGCACCTCTCACGACAGGAATCTCAGATCTTCCAATAACCTTCTCCTTTTCTCTCCTTCCCATTCTTCTGGCTTTGTTCATTCGTCCTTCTATATTCAATCCATACTCCTGTGGAACGCGCTACCTAAGGAAATCAGGATGGCTACGAGTCGTGACGCATTCAAAAAGAAAGTCCACATGCTCCTGTTTGATAAAACCATGGCAGAATCATCTCAGTAACGTCCTATGTATTATATATTATGTAGTGTATGTAGGTATATTTATATATATGTATAATTATTTATTTATTTGTGAATTTGTATATGTATGTTTATTTTTAGTATGTTATTTAATAGTTAAAAATAACTTTCACGCTCTCTTCCACTTTTTGTTACCGTAAATAAATGCACCTACCATGTTATCTCTGCACCACCCTAAGGTTGACTGGTAGAAAATGCCTCAGGCATTAAGTCCGCCATGTAATTTTATAATGTTGTAAAAGTTTAAATAAAAAAATATATAAAAAATCTAATTGTAGGTACTTCTTAAACTACTTCTGAACCTAAACGATGCATATCAATGTGAAACAGGTTTCTATTATCACTGGTATTTACTAGTAACTTTTGTTTTTCCATACCAAAGTTTCATAATACTGCGCAGTATGTACTTTGAATGTTTAATTAAATGCTAATCAATGAAATTTCACAAGCATTTCTATACAATGACTTAGAGCCGGTTTCAGCAGTAGCTTTTACTGTGTCACATCAACTCTACAAGTACTCGGGTATGGGCAAGTTAAAGCTATTTTAATAATTAACTAATATTTTTTAACATAGCAATTATCAAAAAAGCTGCTACTTGTACTTACATAGAAATTAAATATAATTAACATCGCAAAATTTTTAGGAATTTATTTTTGAAATCATTAAGTAAGTATAATTTATGGAAAAATTCATGAGGGCAGCACTATCAGGCTAGACTAGACTAGGTTCAGGCTGCTCCCAAACGGGAGGAGGGCTTGTGCAATGCAGCCTAGTGCTCCTCAACACTAGGCCGCGGCCATTCTAGGGGGGGAGGAGGTTTCCTTCGACCCCCCCCTCCGCCAAAAATCTTCCATGCGTGGGACCGCGGCCCCACCCGTGAGCCTCCCGCGGCCTCACGTGTGAGACCGCGGTCCCACGCAAGGAACACCACAAACTTGTGCACCCTGTGCCGAAGCACAGGAGTGCACACCCACCAATGGACAACTCGGTCCCCAACCCTTGGGCCTACGGGGGGCCATAATGAAATGCCCACCGAAGCCCAACCACCTTCACTTGCGACCCACGTCCACAAGCGCAACACACCACGCGACCTCGGGCGTCGACTGCCGGGCCGCGGCTCGGAAGCGACATCGCCCGAACCAGTCACCAGTCGCCCAGAAGGGGCGCCAGGGATTGGCATAAAGCCCCTTGACCCGCGCTTTCACGCGGAGTCCTGCGTCGAGAGGACTTACCCCAGGGTGCACCACGAGGAGGTTCCCAAATTTGCACCCCCGCTTTGCACACCTACGCGACCACAATGCGGGAGAGCCGCGTTCGGCAGAGCGGGACGCACGCGTTTAATGATTAAACAAACGTGTGTACGTGCGAGAAAGCTACCTACCTTCCATAATATTAATTATTTCGTTCCACAGGGGGGTGTTACTCCGCAGTTTAGGTACGGTCAGGGTCACAGTCGCTTTACCACTTTGCAGCGATTTTCGTATGAAGCGCACCGACCGCCCGGGTACGTGCCTGTACCAAATAGACCACGCGGTGTGCAAGAGATTTTGACCTTTAGACTGGTAAAGCGACGGAGTCCGCCATTGTACGTTCGGCCGGCGCGCCTCTCGTGCAGGCCACTTAAGGCGTATGTCAATTGGCAGTAGGCTGCCTCTTGCTCGGCTCGCACGCTCCAAGCCGCGCGTAAAACGAACGATAATTTCTGTGATTTTTGTGCACCTAACAATGACTACTAAACGACGTTATAATCCGTATAAAAGATACTGTTGTGTTTCCGGGTGTCTAAATAAATAATAAATCTAAATCTGTGCTTCTCTTATTTTCCACCTAGTAATAGTTGCTTAAGTCTGTAGTTATTTACCCATAAAAATCTTTAACGGTTAATCAAAAACAATTTAATGAACAGACATGATTTTCTTTTGCCGGGTTTTGCTCAGGTCACACGATAAGTTTCAATTTCGCGTGAAAGTCGTAAGAGTAGGTATTTTTTGATACCTAAACTTGACTATAGTTAGAGAGTGAACCTTCTGTACGGGTAGTAGGTACTATTAGTTATTCTAACAGACATAATTTATTATATGTCTGTGGTTATTTTGTGGTTCCACTCTATGACTACAACAGAAGATAATACAGGGGTGTTTATCGAAACAGTGAGAGGATATCCCATTATATATGTTGGCATATGATTTTAAAAACAAAGACTACAAGAATTTACGAAAAAAAGATAAAATATGGGATTCGATCGGTCCGGAATTTCAAATGGATGGTAAGTAAATAATAGTACTTACCTAAGTAATAAATGGTCTTACTCATAGTTAGATTCCGATGTAAAGTACGAGGATGTCATCACCACAACAATTAAGTAGTTATACCAGATAAAGACGCGCAGCTTTAGTGACTGTTCACTAGCAAATGAAGTTCGCGGTTCGCGCCGGAGTCGCGCAGGTGTGCACGTTAAGTTTCGCGTTGCAGACGCTCCCGCATCGCGTCCCACTTCCCGCGTTACTGACGCGCAGGTTTGGCCGAACCTTTAACGTGCACACCTGCGCGACTCCGGCGCGAACCGCGAACTTCATTTGCTAGTGAGCAGTCACTAAAGCTGCGCGTCTTTATCTGGTACTTATAACTAACTACTTAATTGTTGTGGTGATGACATTATCGGAATCTGACTCTGAGGAAGACCTTTTATTACTTACTATTATTTACTTACCATCCATTTGAAATTCCGGACCGACCGAATCTTATATTTTATCTTTTTTTAGTAAATTCTAGAGATGGGCCAAATGTGGTTTGAACCGAATACGAACTTCAGCCAAACATTCGGTAAAAAATCAATATTCGGCCGAATTTCGGCCGAAGTTCAGTTCTTTTCACGGCGCTTTCTCTATAACAACTACTACAACGTCCTAACTAGTTTACGCGCTACCTTCAATTCTTGGTATTGCATCCCGCCCGCCCGCAACCTAGCCGCAGCCCCAACCTACGCGACAAATCCCCTCGTCTCCCGTCCCGGCCCGCCGCCGGTCATTAGCAAATACGTTATCCACGCGACAATTGCGTTATTGTTTACATTAATATCTACATGATTTTGTGAATTAACGAGGTAAAGTAATAGATATATTTTCGTGTTGCAAATACAATCGAGTGTAAAAAAAAAGATCAAGTGTTATTTCAATATTTTCTTGTACCGAAAGTTCGGCATTTGAACCGAATGTCGACCGGATGCCGAAGTTATCGGTTCAAGCTGCCGAAATTCGGTTAAACCGAATGTAAAACGAATTTCAGCTCATCCCTAGAATTCTTATGGTCTTTATCCTCTTACAGTTTCGATAAACACCTCTGTTTTATCTTCTGTTGTAGTCATAGTGGAACAAAATAATTAATAAATATACGTCAACGTCCATCCAACGAGCAGACGTGTTTGTTGTGTCTCTTTACTTAAAAATATACAAAGTGCTATAAAAAGTTTGTGATTGTGCCGATAAGCTGCACAGGTGATACAGTAGGTGTTGTGCCTGACAACTGACTAAAAACTTAGACTATTCGCAGTGATAAAGTGGATAAATTTTGTTATTTCTACAATAAACTGTGAGTACTTTTATTTATAGTGAACATTTGCATTTTACAAACTTTCTTCAAACTGACCGCAGTGTCCACTTAAAAGTTTATAATCATCGGAACTTTCAGTCGAACCATACTACTACTTTTGCAAGTTTCATCAGTGTCTTCGTGGCCGAGCGGTTGGAGTCTCGCACTACGAATCAAATGACCTAGTGTTCAAACCTCTGCTGTACAAAAAGATTTGCATCTCGGCTTTTTTAATTTTTTTTTGAAAATTGTTTTTATATTATTATTTTTTAATTTTTTTTTATTGTTGTTGTTTTGTTTTTGTTTTTTTTTGGCATAATGACCCAATGCATCGTATGTAAAAATGAAGTGGAACAAAACACTTTTTTACAATGTCGAGTTTGTAAATAAAAATATCACTTTAAGTGCCTTAACATCAAAAGTGCACAGTGTGCATCGCTTACAAGGGAATACCGCTCTTCATGGGTCTGCCCATCTTGTAGCAATGTTACACGACGCAATAAAATATCTAACTGCAACACTCTAGTAAGTTCGACTCAAGTCCCGTCTCAAATTGAATCATTTGACATGTCATGCGATAATGACGAGCTAAATACTACGAATTTGTCGGAATATAGTGGCAAAGCGAATGAAACCTTGACACTGGAAAATATAAGCCGTTTGCTAGACACTAAACTAGAATCTTCTTTCCAAGCTTTTGCACATAGCTTTCGTACGGCACTCCGACAGGACATCATTGATATCGTGCACAAAGAGATGGCTCCTGTGATCCAAAGCGTCACAGTAACTACTGATTTTATATGTGATGAGCAAAATAAGCTTAAAGCAGAGATAGATAACAAGGATAAGGTCATCAAAAATTTAGAGGCTGAAAATCTTAAGCTCCAAGCATCTGTGAACAAAATAGAGGAGAAACTAGGTGTAATTGAAAAGACATCGCGTGCTTGCAATGTCGAATTACAAGCAGTACCAGAAACGAACAATGAGAACATACTGGCTCTGTTTAAAAAGCTATGCGGTGTGCTTAACGTGCCAATTGATGATTCTTCCATTCGCTGCTGTCACCGTGTGGCTAAAATGGACCAAACCTCCAAACGACCACGTAACATCTTGGTATCACTATCCTCTACCTATCAACGAGACCAAATATTGTCAGCAGTATACCGGTTCAACAAGATGAATCGCAATGATGCTCTTGGCTCTTCTCATCTGGGTATCATCGGCGAACATATAAGAGTCTTCGTAACTGAACATCTATCGCCGTCAATGAAGTATTTGTATGCCGAGAGTCGTAGATTAGCGAAAGAATTTCACTATAAGTACGTATGGGTTAGATATGGTAAAATTTTTGTAAGATGTGATGATTCTTCTGGCGCCATTCAAATTAGGACGTCTGAATCACTCAAAAAAAGTCATAAATAGTTTTATTTTCTCTTTTATTTGTGTAACTGGCTTTAAGCAATTAGTGTTACTTTACTTGGTATTCTTAATGATAAAAGTATTTTATCAGAATGTTAATAGGATTAGGTCAAAAACTAACGAAGCCTATTTAATTAAATAATAGTTATGATATTGTTTGTTTTACGGAGACTAATCTTAATGCGTCTTTCGTAGAGATCGTCACACAACTAGCATACACAAAAGCAACGGCGGAGGTGTACTCTTAGGCATTAACAAAAAATTCAATGTCATACGTCGTAACGCTTGCGATAGCAAAGTTGAGGACCTATGGGTCAGTATATTGGTTGACACTAATTCATTAAAGTATGTAAATGTTTGTGTCTGTTACCTTCCACCAGATATGTCGTCTGAGCTTTTAAACACTTTTTATAACTCTTGCATAAAAACTATATTAGAGGCAAAGCCAATTGACGAGTTCATTATTATAGGCGATTTTAATACACCTAATGTAACGTGGCAGTTGAGCGGTGATTCTTTGTGTTTATCCCCTACCGGTGTATTGGATAACAAATCCAATAGTTTACTGGAATTAACGACACTATGCAATTTAAAACAATACAACGGTATTAAAAATCTGAACAGTCGTTATCTAGACCTTGTTTTGTCTCCTTTGACTGCACTGTGCGTGAAACTGATCCAATGAGTACTTTGGATGCTCACCACCCTCCATTGAACATAAACATTGAACTGTCTTATACTGTAAAGTCCTCTTCCCTGGCACGAAAACGATGTAAACGGTTAAATTTAAAAAAATGTAATTTTAGCGACTTAAACAATGATATTAACAAAACTGACTGGTATCAAATACTTTCATGTGATGATGTGGATCACGATATTGACAGGTTTTATAACAAGCTTAAAGAACTGGTAACCAAACACACACCGCTTATCAAAGATGATTCGTGCTCTTTTCCGCCATGGTTTAGCGGCGGACTAAACCGTTGCTTAAAAGAAAAATTAAAATACCATAAATTGTACAAAAAATACAAATATCCACGAGATTATGACACTTTTTCCATGTTGCGCTCACGAAGTAAGGGTCTTATGGATACTTGCTACAAAAGCTATATAAAATCGGTAGAAAATACACTGAAAGATAATATTAAATCCTTTTGGAGTTACGTTCATAGTAAGAAATCATCATCTAATAGTATACCGAAGACTTTGAAGTTTAATAATAAGGAAAAGTCAAATAGGAAAGAAATTTGCGAGCTTTTTTCAGAATGTTTTAATTCAGTCTACGATAACAACTTAAATAATTGCTACCCATACGTCTTTAGCTCCGGGCACGATGGTTTGATTCAATCCATCGGTGTGTTGGAGCGGGAAATTGTGCCCAGAGTAAAAAACCTAGATGAATTTAAGGGTGCTGGTCCGGATGGCTTGCTCCCATTACTTGTAAAAAGATGCGCTGAAACTATATGTGTTCCATTGTGCATCTTATTTAATAAGTCATTGGCATCAGGAGCATTTCCAACACAATGGAAAACAGCCCACATTGTCCCTATATTTAAGTCTGGAGACAAATCCCTTTGTGAGAACTATCGCCTAATAAGTATTTTATCATGCTGTGCTAAATTATTTGAAACGTTTGTTAATGATGCTCTTTACCACCATCTTGAGCCTTTTATATCTCCAAATCAGCACGGATTTGTTAAAAATAAATCTATATCCAGTAACCTTCTGGAATATAAGAGCTATCTATGTGGTGCTTTTGCTAAGAGAGGTGGACTCTGTTTACACCGACTTCTCTAAAGCATTCGATTGAGTCAACCATTCAATGCTTTGTCGGATGTTAGAAGTGTATGGCGTTAGCGGGGACTTGTTGCGTTGGGTCAAATCTTACTTTAGTCGAAGAAGTCAGTTAGTGGCATTGAAGGGCGATCTTTCAACTGCTTTTACAGTTCCATCCGGTGTCCCGCAAGGATCGCACCTGGGGCCTTTGCTTTTCATTTTCTTTATTAATGACCTTGTGGATCGCCTGTCATGCCCCTGCCTGTTATATGCCGATGACTTAAAAATATACAATACTGTCCTTTGTATTAATGATGCCATAAAGCTTCAAAAAGACCTAGACTCTTTATCGGACTGGTGTCAATTAAACAGCATGACGCTTAACGTCAACAAATGTTATATTATAACTTTTAAGAAAAAAATCAAAGCTATCCACTTCAACTATTCATTAAGCAACCACGACCTGCTTCGTAAGTTCAAAATCAGGGACTTGGGAATCGTTTTTGATAGTGAGTTGTCATTTCGCGATCACTATGACCACATTGTGGATAGGTCGTCGCGTATGTTAGGCTCCATTTACAGAGTGACAAAAGATTTTAAAAACATTTCATCATACTTGACACTTTACTTTTCATTGGTTTGAAGCTTGTTGGAATATAATACAGCAGTTTGGTCACCAAATTATCAGGTTCATCAGGAGAGAATAGAGCGTATTCAAAAGCGATTTCTTAAGCTGCTTAGCTTCAGAATGGGACTTCATCGCATCCTGCACTCCTTTGAGGATAGAATGAACAGGTTCCAAATGGTATCATTAACTAATCGCCGAAAACAACTTGATCTAATGTTCCTCTATAAATTAGTTAATTGTAAAATGGATTCACCGTACTTATTGTCTCAGCTAAATTTTAATACAAATTATCGTGTCCGTAAGCTAAAATTCTTTACACTTATGGTTTATCTCAACAATACATCTTATTTTAATCCTCTAACTCGAATGTGTCGCCAGGATAATGAGCTCGTTGGTGACTGCGCTGACGTTGATATTTTTAACTGTAGCCTTTTAAAATTTAAGAAGGAAATTAGGAAACATTTCAAATAGTAATGTTTTAATAGATAATGTTTTTTTATTTTTATTTTTTATAGTGTATAAATGTAATTTTATTTTTATTTAATTAATGCAGAATCAATGTTTTTAATATTGTTATTTTTTTGTGAAATTTGATATATTTTATTTATAGAATTTGAATAATGAAATTTAAATAACGTAATTATGTAATTTAATTTAATTTAATTCGATATATTTTTATTAATTTGTTCAGTTTTATCACAATCAATTCAGTTAATTTATTTGTTAGTAAGTACCTAGTTGAAAGATACGACATAATATTCACTGCTTGGTAGTATGTTTCTTAGTATGTACATACCTAGTTTGTAAGTTTTGTATCACTTTTTGTTTTATTGATTTGTATAGATGTAACCAGTTTTGTGCATCTTCTAAATAAATAAATGAAAAGGAAGGTAATAGGAAGGAAGGAACAGACTGCCGGCCAGGCGGCTGTTGCCCTCGCGTTGTTAATAATCGTTATTTTTAATTGATTTTATTATAATTTTCTTATGTTATTGCTTTCAAATAAATTAGATACTTAAAGACTATCCAATTAAAATTCACAAAATGAATTATTTAATTAAAAATGAAAAAAAAACACGAATTTCTTTTTTGTCATGTTTAAAAGAGACTTGACCTGACCAGCCCTTGAAGTTTCTTGCGGTTTCTAGCAGTCACCTTATAAATGATTTGAAAACAAAGACTATCAGAATTTACGAAAAAAAGATAAAATATGGGATTCGATCGGTCCGGAATTTCAAATGGATGGTAATTAAATAATAGTAAGTAATAAAAGGTCCTTCTCAGAGTCGGATTCCGATGTTAAGTACGAGGATGTCATCACTATAACAATTAAGTATTTAGTTAGTTATAAGTAGCAGATAAAGACGCGCAGCTTTAGTGACTGCTCTTTAGCAAATGAAGTTCGCGGTTCGCGCCGGAGTCGCGCAGGTGTGCACGTTAAGTTTCGAGTTGCAGACGCTCCCGCATAGCGTCTCGCTTCCCGCGTTACTGACGCGCAGGTTTGGCCGAACCTTTTGCGTTACTACATACACACTTCCAAATTACATACTACATACACATTAATGAAACTTTGCATGCTAAAGAAAAAAATACATATTTTAAAATAGTATAATATAGTCAGAACACATAAAAAAAAGTTTATACAGCTGAGTTTCAGTTTATATAGCACTTCACCCGGATTCCTCAACAACTGAGAAAATGGCGACATATTTGATAAGATGGTGGTGTCTAGCCAGGCGGACTTAAAGCAAGCCCTACCTCCAACCAACTCCAGCACAAATATGTACCCCCCGTTGGAAACTGAACCCGTGACCACTGAGTCTGATACTGATGGTCTATTCACTAGAGACCACAGAGGCGGTTTTGGCAAATGAAACAGGTTGTAATTTAATTTTTATTCCAGCTTTAATAGTAATTGTAATTAGGTGTCAAATACGTTAAAACTCAATATTAATGTTTAACAACAAACTCTGTGATTAAAAATTAATGCATTTTTAATTGAAGCAGTACCTAATTAAGACAATAGACATATAGGTATTTCCAGAATTCATAATATGTAGGTATCAGGATTTAAACAAATATTACAAAATTACTTTGTCGATAGGTTTCCCAACCAACTAAAGCAAATCTGTTTGTTTTTAGGGTTCCGTACCTCAAAAGGAAAAAATGGAACTCTTATGCCTTATAGGATCACTTTGTCGTCCGTCCGTCTGTGTATGTATCAAGACAGAAGGGAACGCGTGGAGGTATCGAGTTGAAATTACAACGATATACCTACTCAGGTTTAGAGTCTCTTGAAGCTGTGAAAAAATCAAACTCCTAAGTTTACGTAAAAAAAGATACGGCCTTTTATGCCGCATAAAACGTATATTTCGATACTTTCAAGGAAATCAAAATTTATAGGGTATTTTCCGTTGACCTAGAACTATGAAATTTGGCAAGTTTTACCGTCTTAAACTATAAGTATAGGAAAAAGTCTGAAAACTATACATTTGTAATCAAATAATTAAAAAACAGGATCTTTATGCCAGGAACGGCGGTCTAAATTTTGAATTGAGTTAACCGTGTCACCGAAGAATGAGAGAAACAATTTTTATAATATGCACTCTACAAATTTGTACGGAATACTCGATGGGCGAGTCCGACTTGCACTTATCCGGTTTTTTTTATACATACATACACTCTACTATCTCCGAAGGGTTAATCAGGCAAAACATACATACATACATACATATAATTACGACTATTATCCCCGAAAGGTTAGTCAGAGACTAGGCAATGAGGACAGCAAAAGCAGTCTCTACCATAGTCCACTTTTTACCAAATAACGACTGGACATGTGCTCATCGTGACAGGTGGTGAGGCCATAGCCACTCTATGCTTTTGGATGTATGTGCAGTCTTCAGTCCGTTAGTGGCCTTTTACGACACACAAGAAAAGAGAGGGATTTTATTTTTGTTAAAAAAAGTGGCTTTTAATTATGGCACAACAAGCGGCCGCTCGCGGTTTCACCCGCGTGGTTCCTGTTCCCGTGGGAATACCGAGATAAAAAGTATCCTATGTGTTAATCCAGGTTATAAACTATCTGTATGCCGAATTTCATCCAAATCCATTCAGTAGTTTTTACGTGTAAGAGTAACAAACACCCATCCATACGTTCCCATGGGAATATCGGGATAAAAAGTATCCTATGTGTTATTCCAGGTTATAAACTATCTGTGTGCCGAATATCATCCGAATCCATTCAGTAGTTTTTACGTGAAAGAGTAACAAATATCCATACATACAAACTTTCGCGTTTATAATATTAGTAGGATCTACGAGTATTGCCAATAACTTTGTGTGGCAAAAAAAAACAGATAAATTCTTGACAAAATTGTGTAAAATTGACGTTTGCCTTACTACTAGGACTAGACAAAAAAAGAGCAAAAATAATTTAGCCGCTAGTTTAGAACCTTCTAAATGTTATAATGATAGTGATCGATTATTTACTATTGACGATAGTTTTTTTAAGATTATTAAAAAATTACCTTTCTATCTAAATGATTTTTTAATTAATAATGTAGTTAGTGTTTAATGTTTTATGACATTTTTATCGAGCTATAAAAGAAAATATCTATTAGGAGCGTATTTAGGAAAATTTATTTTTATAAACGACAACTCATCTAAGATAAACGTCTTGACTCTGTCTGTGTGAAGCTGATATTCAGATGCATAAATAGTTTTATAGAGTCAGTTGCAGGCATTGAGGTACAATACCTCAACAGGTAACACAGAAGAACATTGCGAACTTAATTATTATATTATTACAATATAGTTAATTTTAAATGTGTCTGTCAGTCTGGACTGGTATCACGTTCGCATAATGTTTCTGCGGCTGTGACGATTGTCGAACATTACGCTAGTAGAGTACCTATTCTTAATAAGAGTATTAAGAATAGGTACTCATCGTTTTAAAAGTAGACCAGCCAGTGTATAGTTTATTTGAAACGAATGAAACTTTTTTCGTCAATTGAATTAACTTTCTTGTTTTTTTTAAATTACCGTGATAAGAGGTGAAATTGGAGATATTAGCGTAACACTGGTTTAATTATCTTTATTTTAGCTAACCTTTTTAAGATATCCTTCTATTTACAAAAAAAGAAAGAAATTGAATTTAACACCACATTACAGTAAATGTTTAGGGTAGATACACCTACGAGTATTCTTGAATGAGCAACGATTTTTGATCACACTGTTAAATCGTTTAACGAATTTCGACAAATCGAATCACCCCACCACTTCTGTAGAAAGAAACGAAACACGATCGTACATTGTTTCTAAAAATCGAGCTTCAATTTCATTCCTTTAACGGGACAAGACATTCCAGATCTTAAGTGCAGACGATAAAGTTGAATGTACGGTGTCACCGGGTGCAGTTGCATTCAATCCTGTTGCACTTTGCATATACCTGTGCTATATACCGATGTGCTGATGGTTCGTGTCGTGTTGAAGGCCGCCAGCGCGGAAGGCACGAAGCACCTGCTCCCCATGTTTATGTATTAGTTGTAAAGGCGCGGCTGAATCTGTTACTAGTCCGTCCGGTTAATGGGCAACTAACTAAAACGCGAACGTAATTTCGTGATTGTCGAAGTTCGGTTGAATGATATAGGTATTCGAAATGAGCATCTACTAGGTATTATTTTTTGTTATATAATTTTTTTGTTCTACAATTTTAGGGAATGTAACAGCTATGTAACTAATGAATCACAATGTTTTTCTTTATATTGGAGTCGAGTAATGAAAATAGCCCTTCACAAAATACAACGGACTCCTTTTCTGCCGTCCTTACGATAAGTGCAATAACTCGAGTTTTTGGGCTAAATGACTTAAATATATATCCATAATCAGGAAAACGAGCTCTATATCTTCTCCTTAGATGTTATTTTTGTATGTAAAGTAGATTCGGTTCTTTTGTTAAGCATTACTGCAATAACTAAGATTACCGCTTGTAAGTTGCATAACATAAACGAAATAACTTGAGTTATTACAGTGGTTAGCTACAATATTTTGTGATAATACTAAAAATAACCGCAATATGTCCAGTTTTTTCACTTTTGATTAGCGCATTTACAAATTTAGGGCACATTTACTAGTCATAAGCGCAATAATTAAGAGTTATTGCAATTATGCTAAGGAATTTTGTTATTCAAAATTAAAAGCTTACAAATTCTATCAATAACAAGTAAAGTTATTGCAATTATTTTAAGAAAAAACAGGCAAGATTTGAATGACTATACATACTAAATCGCAATTTGTCCTCGAGTTATTGCATTTATGATTAGTAAAAAGGGATGCGAGTAGGGAATAACTAATAATACGTAACTGGTTACGCACTATAATGCTCTAAATACGTAAGTACGTAATTACCTAACTGTTGGGATTTTTTAAGCCACTATATTTTTTCGTCTTTTAAGTTGTTTTAGAAGGAAATTGAAACGAAAATTTAAACATTAACTAACTTTTTATTTATTAAAATATGAAACAATCAATAAAATTTAAAAAATAATTTAAAAGAAAACAAGAGTAACAGCAGTTATTCAAAAACGAAACTTATTACGTAATATCGACAGTCGACCAAAAAGAAAAATACCTACTTAAAATTCTTAAAATCGGAAACAGATATTACAAAAACCTGTTTGTTTAATTTCTGTTCCTGATCTCATAAATGACGAAGAATTTAGTTTATTGCATAAATAACCTGCAAAATAAAAAGGTCGTTCAGCTTCAACACTAGTGGGCGTTATCGATATCAAATAATTATAAGCTGCTGTCAGGAAAACTTCACGACCGCCGCCAGCACTGTCGTAATGTGGGTGCTCAGAACATATTGTTATGGACTGCCCCATATGGACAGACGCGGGATCTCCTCCTTCTTGCAAGAACTGCTGTAAGGCCCAACTGACGCAAAGGGAGCACAACGCGTTCAGTAGGGAATGCCCCGTGAAAAAGAAGTGGGATCGATTGGCGAGGCAGGCAGTAGCACACTGCTAAGGCCCCACCAATGAGAACTAAACAATGAGAACGACACCCTACCACGTAGCCCAAGCGCATCTACAGAGAAAAAGACTGGCTACCGATGAAATATACATAGAAGCTAGTAAGACGACACTGGCTGGAGGAACACTTGTCCAAGAACCGTATGTGGGAGCAGGAACAAAAATGAAGACCAGGGGACAGGTAGGTACGCCTCTACCAAAGTGTTGGACCGGAAGATACCAAGGCAGTAATAGTCGTTTTCAGCTCTGACATCGACATAATACAGTACCCGGATCTAACCACAGAAAACATTGTGGTGTTAGAAATGGAAACAACAGCCTGGAGGATAGTACTTGTCTCCTGCTATTTCGAACCGACACGCCAATAGAACCTGGCCCACATCACAAAGATAGGGAACAGGTTCATGGGCAAAAACAATAGTAGGTAGAGACGCAAACGCCAAGAGCACGTGGTGGGATGGAACAACTGTAGGTCATAGAGGTGAGGACATGTCTGGGACGTTGCATGAAATGGGACTGCACATACTTAATAATTGGAACCTTTTCAATACCATCAGGGGAGGAAAAATGTACACTAGCTATTTGGACGTTACGGCCTGCACGGAGGATCTGTTATACTTAGTGGATAACTGGAAAGTTAACGAAGACTCCGACCAGCTTGTTGCCTTTGATGCCAGAAACAAGGAGAGATTTTTGTCTAAACTTACCTGAATCTTCACGGGTGTCAAACACAGATTGAACTCAGATTCAAACGTTTTTCTTTATGTTGAGGTTTAAGTTACTTGTAATATTAATATAAGACTGATTTAATCATTGATCTCATTATGTGCCTCAATAGATTAAGTATTAAATTTTATTATATACCTACCTGCTCAGGAAAAAGATTACTAAGTTTGTTGAATTTTTGAAGTTTGCTTGTTACATATATGTGCAATATTAAGTTACTAAAGTTGTTATTAGTATTATTTTGAGGTAATAATTTATGAAAGAAAACACTTATAGTGGCTTAGGAGATTTGATTTTAAATTTAAGGAGGGCAAAGTGATATTTTGGACCATTTTTTCACATTACAGTTGGCCTTACAAATAAATATATTTATACGTAGTAATTTTATTTCAATCGTAATTATTTTCATATAGTTAAACTTTATAATATTCTTGCAATCAACTTACCAACCATACAATGCAACCATTGTGTTCGATTAAAATATCACACTAGTGAAAACCGCAATAAATAAGACATTTATTGCACTTAGGGTTAGAACCAACTTTAAAACCCATACAGTATTTGCTACTCAAAAGAGCATTAAGCCGGTTTACTAACAATAATCGCAATAAGTAGTCTACTTATTGCGGTTATGATTAGTCATGCTCCATCAAAACAATTAATAATCCTAAACATTAATACTTTATTGTGTTTTTAATGCCTATATAAATATATGTACAAATTTAATATACTACATTAAACTCTACAACATTTTATCTATTGTATAGTAAAACTTTCAAGTTGATACCTATCATAGTTATGAAGATACACAAAAAACAAAAAATAAATCTTTGACTGCGATTTGCGGGAAAGTAGCTAAAACCGACTTATTGCACTCTTCGTAAGCACGGCAGTTTTGCTGTCCGCATTGCCTAGTCTCTGACTTACGTAACCTTCGGGGATAAAAGTCGTGATTATGTGTACCTATGTACAAAATAAAAAATACAAACAAATTCCCCAGCCCCAGGTAGGAATCTAATCTTCGCGATCTGGGCGACATATCGACCACTTCCATCCGAGCTACCGAGTCATTTAGTTTGTACACAGAACAGCAGAAACTCTTCTTATTTCATTTTACTAATAATATTTAAACGCTCTAAGATAAAACAAATATTTGGATCTTAAGTCAGATAATTGCCTTTAAAATAGATAATTAATGAACCAGTGAGGATTCCTTGACATACAAGTATTAATACTGAAGGTACCGTGTATCGGACCAAATCCCTACGGTCCAGTGAATCCAAGTCATTTCCTGGCGTTTACTCTACATAACTTTACGAGTATGTAATACAATATCTACTCGAGATTTGCACAACTATTATAATGTCGATTGGATTCGGAGCATCCTAGATACATTTATCAGTGCAGATATAACGTTGCAAAACCTATCTTACAATAAGAGACCTTTACACGTTTAATGCCACTATGATTTTCATGATGGCTTCGCGGATGCCGCCTATATTTCACGGCGGACTCGCTATTCGAGTCGCCGGCACTATAATATCAAGCGAATGGACTCGCCACGCGCGTCCACCGGCATTATGTTTTTGTGGTCTTGAAAGTCTCCGTAGCATTTATATCGCAAGAAAAAATTGTTTGTAAATTGATAAGTGTGTTCACACTTAGAAACATGGCAAAAAAACCCATTGATAAAACTAAACATTTTTTTGTTTCGTAATTTTAGCAGAGGTTGTCAATCTTTTATAAATAGTTATCTACCTAGTTGTATAGGTTATATTTTGTATTTTTAATACTACCGAACGCCTAGCGAGTTCGTGGAATTGCAGAATCATTTGTATCTTTCATAAATAAAAATTATTTCCACAACCTGGCCACCTTGTAAATTTTGAAATTAGCGTATATTTAGTTTAGGTACTGTGTGATTTTGTGTAGGAAATACAGATGTGTTATTGAAATATTACTGAAAAACTCTGAACTCGCCACGCGAGTCGTCAGCACTGCAATAAAATTTACGTGAACACGTAAGGCTAGTCGGTGGCATTAAATGTGTTAAGAAACATTGTTGTATAAGAATTAAAATAGGTCTTTTATAAAAAGTAGTCTTTATATTAATAGACGTGGGTTAAGTTACTCGCGTCCGTAGGTTTACCCTTGAGACCCTACACGTGACCCCTGGGTGGTGTGGTGCTAAATGAGTGACACCAACTGAGTGGTAGAGCTACGCTGCGTTGCAGCACGCATTGGGTCGGCTCGCCCAGCGTAATACCACCCCCTCATGAATTTTCGGCGTAAAACAATGGCACTCTGTGCTGTTGTGTTTCGTCCGGCGAGTGAGGGTTCTGGAGACCCCTCCCCCCTTCACAATTGATATGGCAGCGAACTTTAATTTAGATTTACCCCAGGGGGGTACCGACACACCCAGTGTCGGAGAATCCCCCCCTGAGCGTTTTCGCTCAGGCTGCCCTACGTATTCTGGGGAGAGCAAAAGTCCGCTCGTGCCAAGGCATGCTGCAGGCAGGAGAAAGGTAAGACAATTGGCACCCCCTCCTACGCTTCGTGTGGACTTCTGCAACATCAGGGGAATCCACTCTAACTTGAGCGCCGTCCATTACCACCTCGAGACGGCGAAACCGGCCTTGCTCTTTCTCACCGAGACGCAGATATCCCAAGCTTCACGTCATCACGTGCTTCGGACGTGTGCTCCTGAATTGGCACCAGTTAGCACCAGGCACGCGCCTTTTCCGGCTCTCTTACACTACTGGCGTCGTCCCGAGCTCTTGGAAGACAGCCCTTGTCCACCCGATTCCAAAAAAAGGCGATCGCTTAGATCCGTCCAACTACAGGCCAATAGATATTACCTCTTTACTCTCCAAAGTAATGGAGTCCATTACAAACCGACGGCTCTTAAGGTACCTAGAAGAGAACCAGCTACTAAGTGATCGCCAGTATGGTTTTCGTCGCGGTCGTTCGGCTGGTGATCTTTTAGTGTATCTTACTCACCGATGGGCGGAGGCAGTCGAGAGTAAAGGGGAGGCACTGGCAGTTAGCTTGGACGTAGCAAAAGCCTTCGACAGGGTATGGCACAGGGCTCTTCTCTCTAAACTTCCATCATACGGGCTTCCTGAGAAATTGTGTTCATGGATTGCCAGCTTTCTCACTGGGCGTAGCACCAGAGTCGCAGTCGACGGTTCGTGCTCCGACATGAAGCCCGTGAATGCTGGAGTCCCGCAGGGGTGTGTGTTGTCCCCTACTCTATTTCTTCTGCATATCAATGACATGCTGCATAACAACAGCATTCATTGCTATGCAGACGACAGTACTGGGGATACGCTCTACACCGGGAGAGCTAATATTTCTCTGGAAAGCGTCATCGAGAGCCGGAATAAACTTGTGACTGACACCGAGAACATGTTAAGTCATGTCTCGGATTGGGGCCGACATAACCTAGTCCGCTTTAACCCCTCCAAAACACAAGTTTGCGCATTTACCGCGAAAAAACATTCCTTCCTCGTACCTCTAAACTTTGAGGGAGCTCCCCTTGATACTAATCCGACTATTGGAATCCTTGGCGTCGATGTTTCGAGTGACGTTCAGTTTCGTGGTCATTTGGAGGGTAAAGCTAAATTAGCTTCGAAAAAGCTTGGTGTGCTTAATAGAGCGGGTCAGTATTTCAAGCCGGCCCACCGTTTACAACTGTATAAAGCACAGGTCAGGCCGCATATGGAATACTGCTCCCATCTCTGGGCTGGAGCACCCCAATACCAACTCCTTCCATTTGACCACATTCAACGCAGAGCTGCTCGAATTGTCGACGACGTGGTTATTTCAGGACGGCTCGATCCACTGGCTATTCGGAGAGACGTTGCGTCTCTCTGTATATTGTACCGTATATATCATGAGGAGTGTTCTGAGGAATTGTTCGGCTTGATCCCTGCCGCTGATTTCCTTCACCACACTACACGCAATCGACTGTCATTCCATCCACATCACCTTGATGGATGGCGGTCTACTACTGTGCGTTTTTCAAGAAATTTCTTGCCTCGAACTACAGTGTTGTGGAACCAGCTCTCGGCGGCGGTATTTCCGGTCTTACTTAGCGATCTTTAAGAAACGAGCCTATTCCTTCCTTAAAGGCCGCAACGCGCCTGCGATTCCTCTGGTTTTGCGGGTGTCCATGGGCGGCGGTGATTACTTTCCATCAGGTGACCCGCTTGCTCGTTTGCCTCCTTCTACTATAAAAAAAAGACTACATATTATAACAAGCACTTGCAAAACACAGCCAAGAAAACCCACAAAACAGAAAAGAGAGTATTCTGTAGCTGTGTGGGCAAGCCAAATTAATATAAAATGTACCTACATGAGTCTAATTCGACCTTTTTTTGAAGTTACAAACTTTAAAGAAAGGTCAGATTAGTAAAAGCCAAAAGGGCTTCCATTGTATTTTTGTTTAATGGTAGTTAAAAATGTGCGTTGATAAGACGAGTGATGATGTTCCCCCCTAACTATTGAGTTTCAGTAAGGATGCTGGACGTCACTGAGAAATCACTGGCTGGCACTGTTTTATGTATTTGCCAACACTTAAGCACGTTTACACACACTTAACGGTTGATAATCCACCTATATTTCAAATTAATATTCAACAAAACACTAATTAAGGAAAACGAAATACTACGATTTACTTTTCCAGCAAGAAGTTCTACCATTAAAAGTTCTAATAAAAGCTCATTGACGAATTGCAACCTCCTCCTTTTTGAAGTCGGTTAAAAAAAGAAACGATTTTCACAACAGTTCCTTTGTCTAGGTATAAAGACCCAATTAGATACTTTTCCAATAAGAACGAATTATTTCGTATTAAAGTTTCTGACACAGACATCTATAAAAGCTAAACTAAATCTAAAACATAAAAAAAATCTGACTAACATAATCTGTCTATAGTGGAGTGCCATAGCCGCGTGGCGAGATGAAGACTCATTTATTGCATCCGTCGTTGACCTCTAACACGTTAACTTGTGTCAAGGTTTCAATCAATCCTCAACATGTGGTATAACCTACTTCATAAATCACTGATCTTTAAGAGAGTTTCCTGTTATCGCTATCAGATGAGTTTTTAAACTGTTCCTACGTATTATAGTTTTTATTCATTTTAAATAGTTTTATTACAGTTTGACCATCATCTATACAACGTTTGCTTTTGAAATATCAATAAATAGTACAGATTTAACCTGTTATCATCTCTCTCTCTGTTTTTCACAAAAACAATGATGTCTTTTATTAACATTATGTAAAACTAAACAGACAAATATCCATGTCGCGTAGCAGTGAAAGAATACTACCACCCCCTCTCTTCCCTTGGGTGTTGAAAAAGGCGACTATCGGACTAAAGACTTCACATACAACCAACAGCATAGAGCGGCGATAGGCTCAAAATCTGCACATAAGACTGCTTTTGCGGTCCTCATCATTGCCTAGTCTATGACTAACCCTTCGGAGATAATAGTCATGATAATATGTAAGAATGTAAATAGACAAGGCATTAGATTGAAAAGTAAACTTTAAATATTGTTTTTAAAACTTTCAGAAAGTACAACAATGACACAATATTTTAATACACATAGTACTCTTACTTCTTTGCACTGTACCAACATTTTTAAAGTTTACGCGAACGCTTTACATTTTAAATAACGTGATTAAGGAACTTGTAAATGTTTAAAACAGCCGAAAAACAACACGCGAAAGTGGCGAAAAGTGTTTCATTAACCAACATAAGAAATTATAATTGAATTATCTATTCTTTGGCATTGGACAGGTACCATAGATTTCCTTGTCTAATAACCAAATTACCTACTGTATGCATAATTAATCCATTTGAGAAAGAAAATATTTAAAAATGGAAATTGTTTATTTTTTCATACGAACATTACAACCCTAGTCGGGTTGAGATGCTGATTCCTGTTTGTCAATGTGCAATGGATTTATATTATTTATTATATGTATACATTGAACCGTGTCGCGTAGCGGTGAAAGAATATTACCACCCCCTCTCTTCCCTTATGTGTCGTAAAAGGCGACTAACGGACTAAAGACTGCACATACTTCCAACAGCATAGAGCGCCGATGGGCTCATCACCTGTCACGCTGAGCACATGTGCAGTCGTTATTTGGTGAAAAGTGGACTATGGCAGAGGACTACTTTTGCGGTCCTCATTGTCTAGTCTCTGACTAACCCTTCGGGGATAATAGTCTTGATTATATGTATGTGTGTATAATACGTCACTAAAGAAAATCCTGAACGGTAGAATGGCAAAGCTCTCTGCTAAAGGCCTACTAAAGCTGTGGAAGTCATGGGTACTATTCGCAAGCCGGGCAGAGTGTGTTTCGGATATTTTGATGCATAGTATTATTATGTATTCTATGGCACAGTCAGGGATTATGATCACCCCGCATTTGGCATCATGGCGATAAAGCCACACTCGTCTAAAATTTAAAAAAAAAAGAAAAAATGCTTTACATTTTAATTTTTTGTACAACAATGTTTAACTATGTTATCTGTATGTACATCTGTGTGTTTTAAATACGTAAATTTTTATTCATAGATTGCAGCGATCACATTGATTCCAATGACGAAGGCCCTAGTCCAGCAGTAGGACAGGTATACATATATTACCTTACCCCTTGGCTGTCACGAAGACTCCTAGAAGTATCTAATAATTGAAATTTCTATTGCAAACTCGAAACTCAGAATTTCTTTATTCAATAAACTTAAAATAAGCATTTAAAATCGTCTAAATTTATTTGGATGGATGGGCAAAAACCCATTCAGGAAATCTTTTAGCTGTGAAGAAGAACAGGCGCAAGAAACTCCACAGATTTATAATAATATAGAAGTAACGACATTTACAAAACAATATGTCGTTATCAAATTATACAATTATACAAATTACTAATATGTTAAGCTCGTACATGCACTATGTCCATACATATCTGTCATTTACATAATCTTCCACTTTATAATATCCTTTACTCATGAGGGTTTTTTTAATGGGCTTTAAATATATGTAAAGGCATTTCAGTAATATTTAGTGAAAGTTTGTTACAAAACGTTACACATTTAAAGACACAGACACAATAGAAATTCAATTGTTGGTAAGTAAAGGTTAACGACAGCAGCTGAGCTCCTAAGGAAAAAGGAGTCCCAACCTTTCAATGCCGGGAATGCGGCAAGCGATCTGATATGTTCGCACGTATGTTACAGACAGGATTTGTCGGCCGCCGTCACGCGATCGCTCAGCTAGACAATGATGGCGTCAATTAGAGCCAACACTACTCGCCTTATAAGCCCAGGCAGCGTAATCCGCCCAGATATTCCCGGCGGTCGTTGATCTAATTTAGGGATGTCGATGCCCTTAAAACAGCCCTTGGAGAGTTACTTGCGGTTTCTCGGTACAAGGTCTCCACCGTTAGGGTTTGCGAGGACGTAGCTTTAATAATGTAGAGTGTGTTGTGCGAAGGTGCTGTGTGGGGGCTGCTTATTATTAAAAGAAACTACAAACAATCTATTCTATTGGGTGTCGTGAAAGGAGACTAAAGAACTAAACACTTCATATACATATACGGGTATAACAGCAGAAAGCGGCGATGGGCTTACCATCTATCACATTGAGCACATGTGTAGTTGTTGTTTGGTGAAACGTGGACTATGGCAGTAATTTTGAGACATTATTTAAAAAAATATATATTTTATAAAGCATATTTGTTTTTAGTTAAGTCACTTTCTGAGAAGTTGGTGCGTCAAAGCTGTTTCCTTTTTCGTTATAATTACTACAATTGCAGCCACAGCCCTAGTGTAATTGAGCATTTGAGCGGTGCGTGCCTGCTAATGGACTAATTACGTACATGAGATGTGAATTGGTGAGTCAATGCAGGACGCGGCGGTCGTGGGTGGCAGACGGCGTGGCTCCGCTCAGCGCTGACATAGTTTGTTATTGTGATTTAGACTCACGCTTCATCACATTCTCCAAAAAAGAATATACATACACTTTTCGGAGATATTTGCTTGACACAATCTGCGCGCTACGCTGATGTTATTCGACAGAGAACTAAAATTGCCGACATCGCTTGCAAAATCAGCTCCCTGAAGTGGAAGTGGGCCGTTCATATTTGCAGAAGGACCGTTGGAGCAAGCAAGTCCTAGAGTGGAGACCGCGTTTAAAAGAGCCATCAAAAAGCGCCTAGTACTAAACAGCTTGCCATCAGACATTAGACAAGAACCAAACAAAAACAAATTCAATTTTTTTTTTATTTTGCATTTGCAATTTTTTTATTTAACATTAGAATTGGCATTGATTAATCTCTATATCTTACATTGGCCACATACAAGGTCACATAAACATTACAATTTTTGTTCTTCTACATATGTAAATCCCATTTTACATGACAATTTTGACAATTTTTTAATCAATGTAATTTTATGCAATTCCATTCAGCAGTTTTTACGTGATAGAGTAACAAACATCCATCCATTCGTTCCCATGGGAATATCGGGATAAATGTATCCTATGTGTTAATCCAGGTTATAAATTATCTGTATGCCGAATTTCATCCAAATCCATTCAGTAGTTTTTACGTGAAAGGGTAACAACTAACAAATATCCATCCATACTTACAAACTTTCGCGTTTATAATATAAGTAGGATATTATGATGATGATGTTTTCTTGTCTTATCTTTATCTTAGATTAGGTTTTTTTCTTAATAGAGCGCAAGAGAATAGAGCGCAAGCGAATATCGCCGGAAAGTGGTCGGCCGGGAACTTCCTTGACTCTATGATTTATATCCTCACCTTGCTAAAGTTTTTTTATTTTTTATTTTACAATGGGTAAGCGCTTGGCCTTCATCTCACCTGATGTTAAGTGACAATAAGGCCGAAGGTAGAAGCGCGCTTCACCCGGAATCCTCAACCACTGAGGAACTGGCTATCTTATCTCGAACT
The DNA here is from genome assembly GCA_963921215.1 of Scoparia ambigualis. Lineage (NCBI taxonomy): Eukaryota > Metazoa > Arthropoda > Insecta > Lepidoptera > Crambidae > Scoparia > Scoparia ambigualis. The sequence continues at coordinate 22,661,301 of OY992502.1, read as the reverse complement.
GTCGGAACACAACAAATGCTATAAACATCGTTGTTATGGCGACAGACTTAGATAAGATGGTGGTAGCTAGCCAGGCGGACTTAACAGCCCTACCACCAACCAAACCACGGTGGGAATCAAACCCGAGACCTCTGGGTCTGAAACCGGTGGCTTAGTCACTAGACCACAGAGGCGATTAGTTTCTGAAACCTTAAAACATTCATTGGCCGACCACTTTTCGGCGATATTCGCTTGCACACTATCTACGCGCACGCTACTGTACGAGCGCAAACGAATATCGCCGAAAATGGTCGGCCGGGAACTTTATCGACTGTACATAAATACCATCACGTCCACTTCCCGGAGGAGTAGGCAGATACCACAGCTGTGAATTTGCTAATACAAATACAAATACAAATATTTTATTTGCATAAACACAGCATAAAGCCTGCTCGCAGACATGCAAAATTTTTAAATTTGAAGGTACATACATTGAATTATGTGAAAGTAAGACTACTAAGACACTAGAAATTCAGCTAATTTTGCTAATCTAAATATTCCTAAATCTAAATAGCCTATATTGTCCCACTGCTGAGCAAAGGCCTCCCCCAAACCCTTCCACGCATCTTTATCTTTGGCGCTTTCCCACCAGTTTCCCACAAAGGCATCGAGAACGTCTCGCCAACGTTTCCGCGGTCGTCCCCGCCCACGCCTCCCGTTCTCAGGCACCCAAGGCGTGATGGAGTGTGCCCATTTCTCGGGTTGCATTCGGCCAACGTGGCCCGCCAGTCCCACTTGAGCATAGCTGTTTTGCTCCCTACGTCAGCAATTCTAGCCATGGAACGCAGTATGGTGATGCGAATGCGATTCCTTAGACCTATAAAAACATTTTTTTATTAGCCATTTCAATATATTTTTTTAAAGAAGACTCCATGTAGGTCTTTCAAATTTTCAGGAAGCAAGTTATATATTAATATACTCATGTTATATACATTTCTTTTATTTATATCCTTGCGGCAGGGAGGTTGATATATTAAGTCTGTATATTGTTTCCTTAACTGTCTAGAGGTAACTTCTTGGCGGTTTTTGTAGTACAAAGGGAAAGATTTAATAAAAATACATGCTTCTCTTATGTAAAGGCAGGGCAACGGACAACCATATTTTTTAAAATATGGTTTGCAACTGTCTATGTACCAGATGTTGCTCAATGCCCTGATACATCTCTTCTGTATCAATAAGGCTCTCTCTACATCAACAGAGTAATCCCCCAATCCCCCAAAGTAATATACCATAGCTAAGAACCGATGATACGTACCCATACGGAGAATTTAGCGAGTCGGTTCGTCGGTTGATCGCGGCGGCGCGCGCGGTGGCGTGCGGGCACAGCGCGTGGGTCGCGGCTGGCCCAAGTTTATAAATTTTTAAACCCGGACTACTTACAAAATATGAAGCACCGCCCGGACGCCTCCGGATTCCCCCTAAACTAGGACAAATCCGGCGAAACCCGAACGGATGGCAACCCTAATTTGGACACACATCCTTTGCTTCGCAATAAGATCATCATCATCATCATCATTATCTCCATAAAGTACCACTGTAATAAGGAGAGGAATCTCGCCGAGACACTTATAAGTTCATTCCGTGCTTATCATCTTTATTAAAAGCCAAGAGTTACCCACTGTTGAATGTAGGCCTTTGTACAGGCCACAAGCCTGTTCTTTTTTATACTTTGCTAAACTCATTACTTAGTAACCACCGCTCCCAGGGTGGCATGGATGGTTATGTGGGGCTGTCCCCCCAATTCCCGCCTCCCTGTCCAGACGTAAGACCTCAACGGTGATTTGAGAGAAGGGCATACCCATACTAAAAACAAAAGAACATCCCCTCACTTGCTGCTGGGGTCTGGAAAGTCGGGTGAGCTATCTCCGGTGTTTACCCCATCATCAGCACAGAAGCCAGTCATGTGCTGCGTTAAGCCAGGTTTTTGGCACCTTTCTTAAATCGTCGACCCACCGCGCCATGGGACCACTTCAGTGCTATCTTTTAAACACCATCGGAAATAAAAGCGAATCTAATTTGCTCGCCGCACTCCTGTTTCCAAATTAAGAGTTGTCACGTTCCATCAGTGTGATATTATCATTAAGATCAAAACAAGAACGTAAAATTTTAGCGGAGTTTAATTAAAATAACGATGTTAGGTGTATCGAAATTGTATATTCTGAACGGAACTGGTATAAATGGTGCTTCTAACTTTCGCTGCGGCCGCCTCGCGTATAACGGCTCATGGAGACACGCGCCAAAAAAAGAAAGAACAAAAAAAAACAAGAACATGTTGGTTATTTGCGCGTAACGGCCCCGGTAGCAATCTCGATGCTCGGTAGCAATCTCAGTAATTTCCACTTGATCGCATGCTTAAAATAATTAGGAACGGAATTTATTTTGTAAATGCCTCACTCGACGATGACTTTTACGAATATCTCGACGGCTTTTTTTACACGATGCAAGCTGAGCTGTTATACTGTTTGAAATCGCTATTAATTTAATATCAAACACGTGATGACTGATTACTCATAATTTTTAGAAAGGAAAGAATGAACGAGTAATGCCGTCATGGTTTGAAATGAAACCTCAATCGGAACAACAATAAAACATCTGACAATGTGAAAAAGCTAATCGTTTTCTTCATAATCTTAATAGACACACGATTGAACTTGATGTAAACATTTCATTTTGGACATAATGGTTTTTTTTTGTATTTATTTAAAGAGGGTTCCCTTGTACAAAGTTAAGGTGAATGACCAACACTACCGTTGAGAGCTGATTTTGAGAGCAAATATTGTACTAATGTTATTAAAAATTTGTCAAAAAAAAAACAGCTTCCCATACAAATTGTCATACTTAGCGAATGACTTTGTGTGGAAAGTTGAACATATTTTTAATGAATTTCGAAAAGTAGGTAATAGAAGAAAAGTTGTTTTCACCTACAAATAACTTTGTGCAAATTTAGGTACAACATTTAAATAAAAATAACAAAAACTTGACACATTTCCTGGTTTCCTATTAATAATAACTCGTAGATAACCATAACCATATAAATTGACGATATAGCATATATCGTCAATTTATATGGCTATACAAATCCAAGAAACCATCAAGAGCGTGCGCCTCATAAAATCAATTCCGCTTAAAAGAAAACTTTGCTTATGAAAGACCTCTGCGTGGAGAGGCGATGAAAAAAAAACATGACACAGTTTAGACAGCACCATCTGTGTAAGCACGTGCGTGCCTTTAATCAACACATCGCCACCTGCCCGAATGAACTTTCAATCATTGTTCGCGGATACACTCATCGCGCAGACTCGCCATCTATAAAATCTTTTATCTCAGCAATATTTATCTTACGTATCTGTTATTGTTATACTTTCCAAGCAGGTGCGGGCGTAGAATAAAAACACGCTCGTTTAGTTATCTAGGTGGACGTGAAAAAGGTAATCTCGAAATCATTAAAGAGTGCAAGAGTGCCAGTGGTAATCGCTACGCTTTGTGTCCTAATCTTTTTTTTGGACGGTATCACCTCTATGAGTAATGCTCTCACAGGGATGTATTCAGAAAACGTTATGGTCCCCATTGTCAAGCTAATAGCTCTGCGGTTCGTGCACTCAGCAAAGGAAGCGTATTCTAACGACCTCGCTAATGAGCTAACCTAATTTTTAACACTGCCCGCCAGCATTCTTTGTTGTTTTTTATGCGTTTTTTATTAATTTGCTAATTTATTTGGTTTTACGTTAACGGCTTAATTATTTATTCATTTGCAAACTATAAAAATAAACCTGTTAGCTAATGACTTCTTGCAGTTTTTGCAAAAAAATTTAATGAACATCATCAATGCTTATATAAGCGATAAGTTTTGCACTTTATAGAGTTGTGAAATTTTCTAGGGGCCTCAAGAGTTGCTCTATATAAGTCAGAATGCGATCATGCAAATTCCTTTCTGTTTTAAGGCGAGTCACCGAGGATATGCAGGCAAACTGTTTTGCTAGATCAAATGATTTATGTATTTACTATTAAATTACGCTCTTATAAAAAATATATAAGTAATACACTACAGGATATTGCCTAATGAATGTGCTAATTTATTACGCGATTAGATGTACTTTACTCGATTATAAAAAAATCCCGAAAACAGGCCAAATAAAAGTGTAAACTGCATAATTTCTTAATTTTTTTTTAAATTTTCAACATAATTTTTACATGTAAATAGTTTTAATAGTTTACATGTACATTGAAGTACTACAGAGAACCTGCTATTTCATTAAACCCTATAATGTCTTTATAGGCAAAAAACCTATAAAACGCGCCTATTTGCGCCGCTTCGCTGTTATACCCGTCCCGTGCCGTCGAATGAAAGCACCGGATGAATGATCAAATTCAAATAATTCTCACTCCTCTGTGATTCAGAAGGCACTTTAAGCCGTTGATCAAGGTTGTTGCCGTAAGATATCAGTACCAATCCGTATTGGGCCAGAGCAGTGTGGTGGTGGTTATAGGCCTCCCCATTTGTTCATTTGGCAACTACTCAGCCTAGCAGTGCTACGTTTGTAGACTGATGACGTTGAATAAACTCTTGAATGCATATTGGATATTTATCATTGTAGTCCGCAATTCCTAATTTTTTTCTAAATGCAACAAAATTCGCATAATAATGATGTCACACAAGTGCATGTCTTGTTCGTAGCAAATGTAGTGCGTCGTAGCATTTTTTGTCTAAAATCTGCTACGGAGCTGTTTCTACGATGGTTAAGTTGTGATAAGTTGTCGTTTAGACTATTTAGTATTGTTGTCCTTTATAATTTTATTGCGAAACGTAAACAATGTGTACTTCTTGCAGGGCAAATTTTGTTTAGATTAAATATACATAGTAAAAGTTTATTATTGCAATACACAAAGGTTATTTTATTATTTGAGCTGAACGAAGATTATACAACTTATCGTCTCGTATTCAAAGTCGCTTTAACTACATAATTCCATGATAAAAAAATACCAAGAAGGTAAGTAAAACCTTCAATTCATCGCGTACCAATCTATCTTATATACAATCTATCCTACTGATTCCGATTAAGTAAATGATGGCCATTTCAATAATAGTTCTGTATTGATATTATCGTTATCTGTGAAGATTTTTCTGTGATATTTTGAGCTCAATCCTATAGTTCCACGTGCTCTATATTCGGCCTCATCGTCACTTATACCATCAGGTGAGATCAAGATCAAACACGGGTTGTAAAAAATGGATTGAAGTGGCGATGCTGCAAGACAATCAGTAGTTTTTTTCGGTTTCCTATCATTAGTGAAACGGGATGAGGTACGCGATGTGGGTCCCTCGGGTCCGCCGGGAACGAGTGCGCGGGGTGCGGGGTGCGGGTTGCCGGGTGCGGGTCGCGGGGTGCGGGATGCGGGGGGTGCGAGGGCGGGGGGCGGGGCCGGCACGCCCGGGGTGGCATGGCGGCTGGCGGGGCCGACGCCGCCGCGTCTGGCGCGTGCGCAGCGCGCTCATTCCGCCCGCGAGCGCCGCGCCGCGAGCACGCCATGCTCGTCGCCGTAACACAGTGCACACGCCGAGCGCGCGACCACTCCCGCGCACATGCAAGCGCTAGTGATGTTACCAGACTCTGTTGTTATGTGCCATCGGTCCGTTCGTGAACGAGTGCAGTTCTATTTGTTCCCGAAGCGCTGAACGTACGCTCGCGAGGATAACGACGATTTTGCAAACCCGTTGAAGTTGGATGCGTTAAAATTTCGGGTGAGTGAGAGAGGCGAGCGGTCGTGCGCCCGCGGCCGGTTTGACCGCATTATTTTCGAAATACGTACGCCGCGATCCGGTCGACCGCGCTAGAACGATCAAAACATTATAACAACAACATATAAATTCGACGACTTTGTAACATACATAACTGGCTGCGTATAGTGCATACATGCTCGCTCCGTATTCTGTGATGGAAACGTGTATTATTATGAAATTTCTTAAATATTTGGGAGATTATTAAGTTTGTTGTGTTGTGATAATGAGTGTAATGAGTGGCACTGCGGTGCGCAGGCTGCCGGCCAATGTTTACAAAGCTCGCGCGCAGCGGCGGCGGGCGGCGGCCAGTAGAAACGCATCCCGTTGATGTCTTTTACTGAACGCTTTTGGAAAGTGTTTTAATCGTGAAATCTGCATTTGCATTGAGTGTTTATGTAACGTAACTGCCCATTTTGGTTTTATAATATGTTTTGATTAAGACGATGCCGATTTTCTCGTAGGTTTTACTGTTATCACAGAAATGTGGTGATTCGGAGTGCTAATACGGAGATGTTTCTTTTAGTTGGCAATATAAATTTTATTTATTGTTTTAGAATTTAATAGTATAACACTTAATTTTAAAATGTTCAAGTCATCAAAGTAAACTTTTTAAATCAATAATTTAACAAACGAATTTTACGCAAACAAAATTTGTACAAATTGTTTTCAATATCAAAATAAAATTTCAATACATACATTCTATATAAAATCTGCTTGAATCTCTAGTAAGAGACAGGTTTATCACAAGTTCTGTTGTCAAGCTTAAGCATAGAGGCTAACCTAGTTAAGTTAGGGCAGCTTTGAAAGTTTGAATCACTGTGAATATGTTTAGAATACTTAGTGCTTTAATTTAGTTCTAGCAGGAATTAATTTAGTACACAAAAACGATTATCAATATCACTCTAAGTGATGTTAAGCTTTTTGTAGTAGACAGTAGTGGTCATATAATTAGGAACGGGTAACTAGTAGGTATTCAATTCAATTTTATGAAATCTATTTCAAATTACTTTGCACTGATTTATTATCAATTACTTTTAACCACGTAAAATGAATTATCATGACTAAAGTTCCAACTCAGAATATTTTATACAAATCAAATAAACTTTTTTTTAAACTTTTATCATATAAACTTTTATCATGTTTCGAGACAATAAACAAACAAGACATGTTTTTGCAATGTAAGTACCTAGGTACTGGCCGCACGCTGGACAAATAATTAGGAACGCTCTAGCATTTCGTTTTAAAATAGTTCTAAATTCAAATAAAAAAAAAATTATGCTATAATTCGGAAGTGTTTTGCGCCATTTTTTCAAGTCTACAATTTACATGTTGTTAAATATTTATTATTATTTATTAAAAAATATGAGAAAGCAACAAGAAAAATTATAAATGTACTTTATGAACGTAATTAGTCTTAAAAATTGCTGATCATATAAAATGGTCAAAAACTAAAGTATTTAACGCGATCAATCACTTTAAGAAATTTCACACTACCAATAACGTATCTCGAAAACCTAAATCTCGGAAAACGACATCTCGGAGGATTCTATGATTGTTCGGGCAGCAAAGGGGCTTAGAAACGATATGAAGGGAAGTTTTTGGCAGCAGGCAAGGAGTATCCGCACGTACAATTCGTAGACGATTTAATGATGTAAAATTATTTGGAAGAATCGCACGGAAACTACTGCTCGTCAACAGGCAACACCGACGAGCGAGACTGGATTTCGCTCGAAAGTATGGCAGCTGGACGGAAAATCAAGGAAAAAATGTATTATTTTCTGATGAGTCAAAGATATAATAGACTGAGTTCTGATGGTTAACTGTACGTGCGACGTCCTACCAAGCAAGCGTTGAATAATAAATACACCACAAAACAAGTAAAGCACGAAGGAGGAAACATTCAAGTTCGGGGAATGTTTCTCTAGATAAGTATGGTGTGGGCCCCGTGTATAAAATTGAAGGTAATCTAGAACAATTTAAATACAACAACATTTTGGAAGAATCAATGCTTCCTTACCCTGAGGAGACGTTACCAGTGACCTGGATGTTTCAACATAATAATGACCCCAAACACACTGCTCATTCTGTTAAAAATTTTCTTAGGGAGCAATCAGTTTATATGCAAATAGTCCAGATCTATATCCCATTGAAAATTTGTGGTGTGAAGTGAAGAAGAGCGTATCAGCTAAAACAGTAATCTAAAAAAGCTTTACGGTGCGTTTGTGGAATCGTGGAACGCCATTTCTATTGAAACTTGCCAAACTGTTAATAGCCTTGATGCCTTATCGATGCTGTGCGGTAATTGCAAACAATTGTTATCCTACCAAATTTTTTTTATTATCTACAGTGATACCTTCTACATTTACGTTATTCAATTCATTAAATTTTATTGTTATTTAATCAGTTTAAGTTTGTGTTCTTTAATATTTTGTCCAGTGATTAAACGTATTGCAACACAAGATATCGAACTTTTTATTACATAAAAATAATTTTAAATGTCATATGGTTTTTTAAGTCGGGTAGGTGAGTATGTTAGTGACGTGAGTAGTTCATGGCATTAATAAATAATAAAAAATAGATTATTAAATAATTTAAATATAAATAGATTTCATACATTGTTTTCGGTAGCCGTTCTTTATTATATGACCACAACTGTATGTATATCAATATAAGTAAGTAATAGAGCCTTTAATAATCATATTATAAATACTTAATAAATTATGCAAAGTGAAATATAGATTTTGAAGTACCTATATGATTATAATTATTAATATAATAATAATCATTTATTTCAGACAAAAAATTTACAGTCCATATTTTGATAGTAACATTAATGGAATCGTAAGAATTTATTATTTTGTCGAAACTTTGACATATCTCGCCATGTGATTTTATCAAGTCTTAAGTCTTCCAGTAAGATATTTATAAGTTGCTCGTGTTCGATCTTATATCAAAGATTTTTAGAACGGTTTTTATTTTAGTTTTTGTGGACCATACTTAATTAAATCATTAATATTTTAAATATATTAAGATAGCACAGGTACAATTTTAACAGCTCTATTACTAATTTTGAAATGCTTCATTTGCCAAACCAAACCTATTTAATAACAATAACAAGAATAACAATATTTTAACACAAAACTAAAAGTCTATGTAACTAGTCTCTATTCATAATAGAAAAGGGTTATAATGTGCCGACAAGTGTTGTTGAAATCATAGCGTTAGGTAGGGGTTTAGGATACAAGTACAAACCTGTCGAACTTTAAAATAAAACATTTTGACGTGCTTCTATTTAGGTCAGTTTAACATTGGACGTTGCCAAGTACCCACCTCTTTTACACTTTACAATAATATACTTACTTTAAAAAAAATCTCTTTCAACGCATAAAATATAGGTAAATTTAAACGTAATGTATTTATTATCAAAGACAAGCCTGTTAAAAATAGTTTTTATCTAACACAACCTGCAAGAATTTCTAGGTACCTACTTGTAAAATTAACGTTAAAATAAGAAACATAATTGTTATCGTTATTAGTAGCGATGTTAAACCCACCAAAAAGATACTCTTATACAGTGGGTGTCATTCTCGAATCAAAAAACTCGAGCTAATTAAGATAATTAAATTCAATTTAAATCAGGTTTATTGCAAGTCACAGGTTAATCTCTCAATAAGACTACTGATAGATTTTGCACATTAAGGATCATGAACTTTAATATATTATTAAACCAAGCAAATCAAGTTTAGTATCAAATTATTTAGTAAAATATAGATCTTAATAAAATAAGTATAAAATAAGGAGTTTGAATTTTAGTACCAATTTTTCTATTGCTACAATAAACATACTTTAATTACAGTGTTTCTATTTGTTCTGAAATTTTATATTATTACTTTAATTAAATATCAGTAAATCTCATCTCTAATACTAGGAAAGATTACGTGCCAATTTTTTACTAAATCTTAATTTAAAGCTAATTTCTATTTAAATAATAAACTGTTAATTAATGACATTCGTACAATTTTAAACACTGAAAAAAGACGACAACCTCAGGCGGGAATCGAACCACGCACCTTCCGCATTCCGGGCGGCTGCCTTAACCACTTGGCTACCGAGGTCTGGCTTTCAACCGTCGAAATTTGTCAGTGCTTGATGCTTATGTTTTTAGTCAACATTGCTTCATCAAATCTTAGAAGTTTTCACCTATGAGATCCGAAAGAAATATTTTTACAAATATTTGAACATTCGGTTAAGATGAAGCTGCGTTTATAGATTAATGTTTTATATTTTAGCGTTTTATTAACGCTTAAATATACATAAGTACAATTTTAAACACTGAAAAAAGACGACAACCTCAGGCGGGAATCGAACCACGCACCTTCTGCATTCCGGGCGGCTGCCTTAACCACTTGGCTACCGAGGTCTGGCTTTCAACCGTCGAAATTTGTCAGTGCTTGATGCTTATGTTTTTAGTCAACATTGCTTCATCAAATCTTAGAAGTTTTCACCTCTGAGATCCGAAAGAAATATTTTTACAAATATTTGAACATTCGGTTAAGATGAAGCTGCGTTTATAGATTAATGTTCGATTCCCGCCTGAGGTTGTCGTCTTTTTTCAGTGTTTAAAATTGTACTTATGTATATTTAAGCGTTAATAAAACGCTAAAATATAAAACATTAATGACATTCGTATTAAAATTAGAAGATATTTGGAAGGTGTTCTCTAATGTCTATATATATACAGGTATATCTAATAGGTATACCTGTTAATAATACCACTTACGAATTAACGGACAGATTAAAACAAAAAAAAACTACAAATTTCAGGCACTGCAAAACTGCAATCTTTAAATTCGAAAAGTTGGTTTCCCGTGTTATTATACCTAATTAAGAAATGGAAGTACAGGTGCTTTGCATAGGTACTAAATCGCGTAAGGGCTACTGCTAAACTAACTAATTATGTTTCTGTTTATAGTTCATCAAATATAATAACCTTAATTAATTTTAAATCATCTAATAAGGTTACATGTCAAGTTATACAAGTCTCCTTAATATACATTAATTAAATAAATTTAAACAATTAATTATAGAAATTAAACAGGCAGAAGTCAGTGACTTTAACTAAAATACATTAAAAAGTTTATCTGTGGTGCATGAAACTGTGTGCATATAATTATTACGAATGTAACAAGGATAACATACAAAGTGCTCTGGTGCATTCATTAGAAATATCGAGAGATAAACATACTACCGGTTGGACACAACGTTGGCCTTTGTAGGGGGTTACAACAAGTAACACAATACGCGAGGCAATTCTAGAAATTTTACTTACTCAGCTGGAGAAATAGCGTCGCTGCATTATGCGATCATTCATGATTCGAAGTGATTAAAATAAGGTGTTTACTATACATTATAATCAGATCGATAAGAATACGGGGCGCGCGAATGAACCGCAATGACTGCCGATACATCGCATGAACAGCTAATGCTCAATACTACTTTAAAACTGAATTGAAATTAATAAAATAGTTTGAAAATGAAATTTTTTATTACGTCATATTTTCAGTTTGCTAATTTACTAATAAAAAATAAATAAAACCTATAAATATAAAAATTGACATACATACATACCTACATAATATGGCCTTTACCCTTTAACCTGCGCGCGTTCTATCAGCAGCAGGTGTCCTACTTACCACATTCACTATTTGTTTATGTAGTTTAGGCTGACTACGAGTACAGTAATAATATTGATAAGTCTAAAATAGTTCAAAATTATAATGTTTATGTGTTTGCTTACAGGTGGGTCGAGGAGAATTATGCGTGGGGCGTGCGCGTACGCGGTGGTGTGCGCATTGGTGGCGTTGTGCGCGGGCGCGGGCGCGGGGCTGGACGAGGCGACGCGCGCCGCGGCCGAGCGGCAGCTGCTGGCGCTGCTGGGGCTGCCGCGCCGGCCCGCGCGCGCCGCGGCGCCGCCCCCCGTGCCGCGCGCCCTGCGCCTGCTCTACAGCGGCGGCACCATCCCCGCCGCCGCCGCCAACACCGCCCGCTCCTACCACCACACGCCCACCGAGCTGGACCGCCGGTTCCCCGCCGAGCACCGGTTTCGCCTCTACTTCAACCTGAGCGGCGTACCAGCCGACGAGCTTGCGCGCGGCGCTGACCTCACCTTCCAACGAGTGCCCGGCGTCGTCGGCGATCAGCGCCTGCTGCTGTACGACGTCGTTCGGCCCGGGCGGCGCGGCAAGAAGGAGCTCATCCTGAAACTCTTGGACTCTGTACTTTTGACAGCCGACGAGGGCAACGTCAAAGCGGACGCCCTCGGTGCCGCGCGGCGGTGGTTAATGGAGCCGAAACAAAACCATGGACTCTTAGTGCGTGTAATAGACGAAAAAGAACGTAGTGTGGACGCTAAAGTGCCGCACGTGCGAGTGCGTAGACGTGCGACGGAAGACGAAGAAGAATGGAACTCGGTGCAGCCGCTGTTGCTACTGTACACTGAGGACGCGCGAGCGAGGGAAGCCCGGGAAAAGGGCGAGACTCGGCTGACGAGGAACAAGAGAGCGGCGCAGCGCAGAGGCCACCGCTCGCATCACCACCGCAAGGAGGCGCGGGAGATCTGCCAGCGGCGGCCTCTCTACGTGGACTTCGCGGAGGTGGGCTGGAGCGACTGGATAGTGGCGCCGCACGGGTACGACGCGTACTACTGCCAGGGCGACTGCCCGTTCCCGCTGGCCGACCACCTTAACGGGACGAACCACGCCATCGTGCAGACGCTCGTCAACTCCGTCAATCCGGCGGCCGTGCCGAAGGCGTGCTGCGTGCCCACGCAGCTCTCGCCTATTTCCATGCTGTACATGGACGAAGTGAACAATGTGGTGCTCAAAAACTATCAGGACATGATGGTGGTGGGGTGTGGCTGCCGATGACGAAGGCGGCGCGCCCGGTGCGGACCTAGTGATAAACTCGTGGACCCAGTGTACATATAGTAGTGGCCTCGAAAATTGTACATAACTATGTGTGTATATATTCGTGTAATTATTATTTTATTGAAACAAAAATATAATAAATCATATAATTCTGAAATTGATGATTTTAATTGCACATCTCTACCACATTGGACAATGTCTTCTCTGTGTGTTCGATCCGCACATTGTAAATAAAAAGTAGAGAATTTTCAAATACCTTTTGTCTAAACCGGTGTTGAGTACAAAACATGCCTTTATAATAATTATGTAGGTGGATCTGAACGACACCACTTAATTTGTTATTTACACTTAAGTACCAAATCAGAGCTTTTAATCATAAAATTGAGCAGAAAACCAAAGCTAACACTGAATTGAATCAACTTGGTACATAAAGCACAATAAACGCTTATGACCAATACAATACTGACCTTACCCAGTGTAGTCATAATAGTACTTATCAAAGTTTAGACTGCCGTGTCACATTAACCTCGACTAAAGGTCGCCGGTGACTGAACTTGAATGAATGGGTCACAATCACCCCCGGCTACGACGACAGTGTTAATTCAGCTTTTAATTAACGCTTATTTGGTTATTTCTGTTCGTCTAAATGGGTGGCATTTAGTTTGAAAATTAGAAGATAAACGAAATAAAACTAGAATTAACCAAACAATTACCCATGTTATTGCTTTTATGCTAATAAGTTTATATAAAGAGTTCTGTCAATATTATCATCATCAGCCAAGAATTGTCATAATTGTGGCACCGCTGATCTTTTAACCGTGTCGCGTAGCGGTGAAGAATACTACCACCCCCCTCTTTTCCTTGGGTGTCGTAAAAGGCAACTAACGGACTAAAGACTACACATACATCCAACTACAGCTTAGAGCTGGAATGGGTTCACCAGCTGTCATGATTAGCACATGTGCAGTCGTTATTTGATGAAAAGTTGACTGTGGTAGAGGACTGCTTTAGCTGTCCTTATAGTCTCTGACTAATCCTTCGGGAATAAAAGTTGTGGTTACATGCATGTATGTATGATCTTCCAACTGACGCACATGTGACAACAGTAAGCCATAACCCACCACGTTGCTTGGTCCAATCTAGGTTTATAAGGACTGCCATCTTACGATCAACATACATAAATACCTAATACAATTTTTTTACACACACACACACATATAGGCACTCACACACTCACACACACACACATACGCACACACACACTGACACACATACGCACACCTAAATAAGTACATTATTATTATTGTATGCGTTAGATAAATTCTTTTGTTCTTTCTTTTTAATTTTATTTGTTCTCTATAATTCCAATATAACTTGGAAGGGGAGCCTGGCAGTCCGTCATGCAGGTCCTACCTAGCATGGTTGCCCGCTTCCTACAATGTGAACGGTAACAAAAAAAAATAAAAATAAATAAATATTATTATTATTAATACATACATACACTACGACTATTATCCCCTCAGATCATAGAAGATCCCCTAAGAGTTAATCAGAGACTTGGCAATGAGTACCCTAAAATCAGTCCTCTGCCATAGACAACGTTTCACCAAATTACTACACACATGCCCAGGTTGACAGGTGATCCCATCGCCGCTCCATAGAGCTCAACATAGAGCTCAACAGCATACTGTTGGATGGACGTGCAGGCCGTTAATCGCCACAAGAAAAGAGATGGGTTGACATGAGCCGCCACCCCACACAGCTCTGCGCTCAACACCTAGATCCAACACCATAAGAGGACACACTACGTCGACGTGGCATGCAAAATTCTCATATAAAACACAGAAAAACGACGTTTCGTAGTCCCCTGTTTCCTCCTTCAGAACTAGACCAATTTTTATTACTTTTTCAGCATCGGTTAAAGAAAGAGATTTTCTATGTCTGTATATGTTTAATTTTTTTGCATTAAGCCAGGTATTTAATAACCAGGAGCCTTCAAAATTTTGCGAAATCGCTCTGTTTTAACGCGTCTTCAGAAATATTAAGTGACTGGTTTTAAAAAAATCAATCTTACAGACATAGAAAATCTCTTTTTTTAACCGATGCTGAAAAAGTAATAAAAATTGGTCCAGTTTTGAAGGAGGAAACAGGGGAATACGAAACGTCGTTTTTCTGTGTTTTGTATGAGAATTTTGCACAGAAAACTGCTGGTTGATAAATAAATGACTTAATGAAAAAAAATTAAACATACAGACGTAGAAAATCTCTTTCTTTAACAGATGCTGAAAAAAGCATACAAAATTTCCAGTTCTGAAAGAGGAAACAGGGGACTACGAAACATCGTCTTTCTGTGTTTCGTATGAGAATTTTTCATGTCACTTCCACGTATGTTTCCTCTTTAAGTGAGATAATTATCGAAAAAGCTCGAGATATTTCAATTTACTGACCCATCCCGTGACCAGACACTGCGAAAGTTGCTTTATTTGCGAGATAGTAACAATAACGAGCTATCCACTGCGCTAAAGACATAACACGTACGGTAACATGGTGACCTCAGGGTTAGAACCCCGAGAGTTATTCGACCATCTTGATAAAAAGGCGATTCCAATAATAATTGTGAACCGTGGACAGTAATTAACACACTTTAATATTGGTGACCTAAATGACTGTACTCTTTTCCGTTCATATTTTACGTGACTATGGAGCTAAAAGATTTTTAAAAAATGAAAGAATGAGTATCATCACTTACCTTAAACGATACGAGTATTACGAGTATATTGAGATGAAGGTTAGGTTTTACCAAATATAAAAAACCGTTTACCAAACATTATCTCTTATTCATAAATGTTAATTTTCATTTTCCATATTTTCGTAGGTTTTTTGACATATATTATTGTAATCGTCACTTAATAGCTACAAAAGTTTGAAGCAATGATTCGTGAATGGCGACCACACGAGGCGAGGATGCTGTATAGTTTGGTAAATGTGATTATTGGTAATAGAGTTTAAATAAATTAGCTTATTGTTTTGTAAGTCCCCTTACGGTGGTGGCTTACAGCGTGACTAAACCTCTTTCAAAAATGAAGAATTTAAAAAAAAGAATGGCGATAATCTTTGAGGGCTAAACTTTATTAAATCAAAAATACACAGTACAAGTATATGTACCGCGGAACTAATTGTCTAACTTCATCATCTATTGCAATCGCTTTCAAGTAAAATACATTGCTTTGCTAGTATGATTATTATTTAGGAAATAGTTTTAAATAACCAAACGAGTTGAAGTTAGACAAATACTTAGACAAACTGTAAAGTTTTTATGAGAAATAAATATTCTTTACACCGAATTAGGGGGTATTTCCTCGAAGCGCACCCAATATGAAGCGCACCTAGACCAAGCGCACCTAAACTATTCTTTCAAGCGCACCTGTTGGGTGCGCTTCAGAATAGGTAATTAAAATATTAATTTTTTATTTCCTTGAAGCGCACCCACGGACAAAAATAGACTAGGTGCTTATTCAACTTACTACGTCAATAATAAATTGAATCATGACAGTCATTTTGATCTAAAAGTACCAAGGAGACAAAAATGAAAAGAGGTAGATAGGCGCGTTAGCGATCTCACTTACCTTTAACTATCAGAAAAAAGAAATTAACTCTTAAAAGATTCGTAATATTGATGTCGACAGAGACTAGGACTAGGTGCTTAAACAACTTACTACGCCAATAATAAATTGAATCATGACAGTCATTTTGATCTAAAAGTACCAGGGAGACATAAATGAAAAGAGGTAGATAGGCGCGTTAGCGATCTCACTTACCTTTAACTATCAGGTAAAAAAAATGAAGGAGTAGTAGTAGTTAGTTGCCATCAATCAATAAAAATAAAAGTACGTTATTCGTTATCGATATTTTCTGATAGCTACTACATCTCTTTCAACATTTTTTCCGTGGGTGCGCTTCGAGGAATGAAAAATTAATATTTTTATTATCTATTCTGAAGCGCACCCAACGGGTGCGCTTGGAGGAATAGTTTAGGTGCGCTTGGTCTGGGTGCGCTTCATATTGGGTGCGCTTCGAGGAAATACCCCCTAATTCGGTGTAAAGAATATTTATTTCTCATAAAAACTTTACAGTTTGTCTAAGTATTTGTCTAACTTCAACTCGTTTGGTTATTTAAAACTATTTCCTAAATAATAATCATACTAGCAAAGCAATGTATTTTACTTGAAAGCGATTGCAATAGATGATGAAGTTAGACAATTAGTTCCGCGGTACATATACTTGTACTGTGTATTTTTGATTTAATAAAGTTTAGCCCTCAAAGATTATCGCCATTCTTTTTTTTAAATTCTTCATTTTTGAAAGAGGTTTAGTCACGCTGTAAGCCACCACCGTAAGGGGACTTACAAAACAATAAGCTAATTTATTTAAACTCTATTACCAATAATCACATTTACCAAACTATACAGCATCCTCGCCTCGTGTGGTCGCCATTCACGAATCATTGCTTCATCCATATTTGTAAAATTAAATTAAAATACTTTGACATAGGTAAATACCAAGTAATACGTAGAAGATATAATCCATTCGTCAAGTTTATGGCGAAATAGTCATGTTAATGTAGAGTTACGCTCCAGACACATTGCAAGCTGCATCTTATACTTTTGATTATCTGACTGAATTTAAACAGTTTTCCTACAAATCCTTAGATATCCTACATAAACTAGGTAGGTATTAGATTCATACAGTATAAAAAAAATTAAAACAACATATTTCAAAAATCTATCACGCATAATAACCTTATAGAGACGTCGCCAAAGAATGTTAGAGAGAATATTCTAAGTAAATTCCATTTAAAGTGTGGCAGGTCTCCAAATTTCAAATATTTCGTCAAAAGGCGGCTATATATCATGTTTTTGCCGGTGCGCGGGCGCAGGAATGGCCGCCGTATCATTTGGCCGGCCACCCGGCAACTGCGCGTCTGCCGCGCCGCCCTACGTCTATATTATCAGTAGATAAATTCGAGCTTTGTCTTTGCGTCGTATTTCGTCCTCTCGAGATTTTTGCTTTTGTTTTTTTTCCCGTTCGCCGTGGACGGCAACAAAAAACTGAGTGGAGGCGAACGAAGTGGGTATAATTTATTTTATAGTCGGCTCGCTCGTAACTCGGCGGTGGACCGCTGGACGCCGATTTATCCCCATCTCGGCGTAATTAACGTAAATGGATTGGCCGGAGTCGCGGCCTGTGAGTGACCGCCCGCTCGCCTCGCACGACCCTCGGCGACCACTCCCTGTTTATCTAACACCAGCTCATTACCTCCCCGGGTGTGGTGGTAGCCGGCGTGTTGCATCACTAATCCAATTAAGCGGAATATTTTTACAAAACCGCAACTCGAATGAGATACAAGAAGATACGCTCGCGATTACTCGCGCTCGGTTCCCAAGGAACGGCGACTTATCCCTGGGGGAATTATAATTGTTTTGCATTCTTGCACGGGTATAAAAACAAAAGGCCGAGCCACGGGCCCCCCGCGCTGTGGCCCTGCAGACCGAAGTCTGACGACTCGCATGACTAAGACAAAAAGTTGCGAATGAATCTCATCGAGTTTTCAGACTCAGGTGGAAAGAGATTGCCTACGTGTTCTGCGGGTTTAAGGAATCTCTTTAAAGTGATAGGATACATAAATTTAATATCTGTAATGCCTTTATAGCTTTACGTATAATAATAGAATTTAGAATTATATTTTATTAAGTAAGCTGGTCCCTATCTCAGCATTTCCAGTTATAAGTAGTTTTTCTATAAGCGTGATGAAACGCTTCACCTTTTAAATTATATACCGGAGTAGTGTAAAAGTTGGCTTTGGGACAGATCGATTTTAAATTATTGTTTTTCTCAAACTCGAACTCAAAATCTCTTTATTCAATTTCTCAATGAAGTACCTATATCATGTTTTTATTAGATTTTTAAGATATTTTCTTTAGTCGTTGATTCACGTGATGGCCCACTTTTCGACTGTTTTCTCGTAGATTTTAGCTGTTCTCAGAATGCGGATATTGTTTTCGCACGGATAATGAAAACACTTATATTCTGCGAATCGTAGGCATGGAAGCTTACTATAGAAACAAAATATGGGAAAAGCGACACCCGGCAAAAGTTATTCGCACCAAAATATTTTCAAAATATACTTGCCTAGAGAGAAAGCTAGGCAGGTAAATTGTATATTATAATAGAAGGATATGGTCATGTCGCTAAAACTTAAATGAAATACTTACGAGAGTTGACCTGAACCCAAAAGATAGATAAATAAAACGCGAAGTTAAATTCAAGAAGTCAATAGGTCCTGCCTGGTGGCAAGAGGATACACTTTAGTAAAGGCATACCCCGCATACCTTTCCTTACCCGTCGTTTTGACTGAATTGCAGTCACGGGCTGACTGTCAGCCCTGTAGTATTCTGCCTGGAATAGGTAGACTTTTATAATACCTTATTACATAGGTACTCAGCAGCAGCAATGACAACCGGGTGGTCGAGTGGTCAGCGACCCTGACTACGCAACCCACGGTCCTGGGTTCGAATCCAGGTAGAACAAATGTTTGTGTGGTGAGTACGAGCATTTGTGACCGATTCTGGATGTTTATTAGTATTTATGTATGTTTATTGTTATTCAGTCACCATAGTTCGGGCTATGCTTAGATTGAGGGCTGAATGATTGGCGTGACAGTTGTGAAATTAATTAATTAATTATTTATTTATTAATGTTCTAATTGATGTGATACGGTTTGAAGGGTACTACATCTATTGAAATAACGTTACGTAGGGCATAGAGGCTTATGAACTAATGATTTGTAGTGGGCAAGGCAAGTGTTATCCTTTGTGTTGCAATATTGTTATCCTTGTATTCTTGATGATTTCAATCAAACCAGTCTTAAATGGTCTGTAGATGTTGGTACTCCGTTAAATCCGTCATGCGTTAAATCTCAACTTCTATACGACTGTCATAACGCGTCATTATATCAACTAAATTTTAATGCTAATCATAATGACCGAATACTGGATTTAGCTTTAGCTAACAATACCGATTGGTTCTCATTATCGAATACGATTCCTATTAGCCGTCTAGATATACACCATCCCCCTTTCCAGTTATCTGTTAAAGGACCATCAGTTCTGTTGGACACAAACAGTACAGACGAAAAGCTCAACTTTTACAAATCCGATTATCAACAAATTCTATCTGAGCTACAGCAGATTGATTGGAAAAGTCAAGCACTCCTGCTTGATTGTGATGATTTTTTGCAATTTTTTTATAATAAACTGTACAGCATTATTGAAAAGTTTACACCAAAAAAGAGAAAGCGTAACGATTATCCTGTGTGGTTTTCCAGAAGTCTAATTAAGTTACTTAAAGAGAAATCAAAATACCATAGTAGGTTTCATAAATATAATAATCCCCGAGATTACGACGCTTTTTCATTACTAAGATCACGATCAAAAGAGTTGGCTGGGAAATGTTTTAGGAGGTATATTGATGGAATCGAGGATGATTTAGCCCTAAACATAAAATCATTTTGGAGATATACCAAGAATAAGAGAGTTACCAATGATACGCCTAAACATTTGTATTTAGATAGTGAAACTGCCAATAATGGTAAACAAGTTGTTAATCTGTTTGCAAAGTATTTCTCTTCAGTTTATAGTCCTAGATCAACACCACAGTATCATCCTGAATTTGAATCCGCAGTAATATACACATTAACGAGGAATTCGTCTTAAAAGTTTTAAAGGGAGTTAACCTTTCTAAAGGCGCAGGGCCTGACGGAATTCCTCCTATATTTATTATACGATTATGAGCAAAGGCTTTGGCGAAGCCACTAACTCTTTTGTACAATATGTCTTTAAATAGTGGTACTTGTCCATCTCTATGGAAAATAGCAAATGTCACTCCAATATATAAGACCGGTGACAAAAGTGATGTGGCAAACCATCGTCCTGTTTGTGTACTTAGCTGGTTTGCAAAGTTTTTCGAAAGTATAATATACGATCATCTTTATAATCACATACGACATGCCTTAAGTCCATTTCAGCATAGATTTGTTTCTGGAAAATCAACTGCTTCCAATTTACTGGTTTACACAACATTTCTCTGCAATTCTTTCAATGATAAGGTTCAAGTTGATTCAGTCTACGTTGATTTCTCCAAGGCGCGCGTTAATCATCATATTCTTTTGATGAAATTGTATCATTTATGAATACATGGAGATCTACATCGTTGGTTCACTTCGTATCTCCTGAATCGTTCACAGCTGGTTACACTCAATGGGTATGATTCGGTACCATATTTAGCTACGTCTGGTATCCCACAGGGTTCAAATTTGGGACCTTTATTGTTTTTGATTGTTATTAACGATTTGCTGAATTTATTTAAAAGTAATTGTTTAGCTTAAGCCGATGACATAAAGTTATTTCGGCAAATTAATAATATTAATGACTGTAAATCACTGCAATATGATATTAATATTTTGTTGAATTGGTGCACTAAAAATTATATGTCTCTCAATAGTAAGAAATGTCAAACAATTAGTTTTACAAAAAATAAACATAAAATAGTGTTCAAATACTATATAAACGGAATGGTCTTATATCGTGTAACCGTTGTCCGTGATCTAGGTGTATTTTTTGATACAGTTTTATCTTTTAAGCAACACTACGACCATATTTGCAGTAAAGCTAAAAGAATGCTTGCATTTATAATAAGACAATCGAAACTATTCAAAACCACGACATCAATAATCATACTTTATACATCATTAGTTAGGACTACCTTAGAGTATTGTTCTAGCGTTTGGGCATCTGTCTATAATAACCACACTGACAGGATCAGGCTATTCAGCGCCATTTTTTGAGGTATTCGTGTACAAGGCTAGGTATGAGACGTAAATTGCCAGAATATGCTGACCGGCTAACACAATTTTTACTTGTCAGTTTGGAGAAGCGCAGACTGGCAAATGACTTATGTGTTTTGCATAAAATTGTTAATGGTGACTATTGTGATGAACTTTTAAAACATATTAACTTTAAAGTACCAACTCGTTCAGTACGTAATTTTCAATTGTTCAGTTTACTAGGTGTGAACAATAATGTGTCAAAAAATGCACCGCTTTTACGCATGTCATGACACATGTAATAACTTATGTTCTCAAAAAGGCATTTTAATTGTAGCTTAAGTTCATTTAAAGTATCACTGTTACGTGATATTTAAATAATTGTTCTCCTTTTTTCTGTTTGAATTTGTTCGTAGCACTCACTTATTGCTTTGGTTCTTGTTCTTTTATTTTCCAAATTGTTCAAAAGTTGCTAACTTTTTATTTTAAATTATGTAATTAATTAAATATTTTGTTTGCTGTTGTTTTGGGTCAATGCTGTGTACTATTTTTATTGGGATACAAGTTCAAAAAGTGTTGGTTTGATGGAAATTGCAATGTAACAATTTGTGTTCTGTTATTGTACCTTTAAAAATAAATAAATATCAAACATCCATCAAGATGGTAGTTTTTAAAACCCACCCACCCGCATTGGGTCAGCATGGTGAGTTATAGCCCAATATCCCCACCTGCTGTTGTCCACGTGGGAGGCCTATGCCCAGCAGTGGGACGTTTATAGGCTGATGATGATCAAACCTCCATGGACTGCGCTGACTTTTCCGTTTTCCGTTAGGCGGGCCGTAAGCTCGTCTGCTGGCTCAGGCTCAGTCACATTTTCGTCAGCCTATAAACGTCCCACTGCTGGGCACAGGCCGTCCCACATGGACAATATATGCAGCATATGGGGGATTGGGCCATAACTCACCACGCTCTATGAGGGTTAGTGGATTTAACAAACATATACCTAATAATCACGACTATTATCCCCGAAGGGTTAGTCAGACATTAGGCAATGAGGACCGCAAAAGCAGTCCTCTGCCATAGCCTACTTTTCACCAAATAGTGACTGCGCATGTGCTCAGCGTGACAGGTGGTGAGCCCATCACCGACTTCTGGTTTCATACGACGATCACAGGGACTAACAGTTTTACGGCCCGACCACGATGTTGCCGCTCTGCGCGGAGCGGTGCGCTGATTTTTTGACCATTGTGCGTTGCACTACGGAAGTCTCAGTCAAAGTCATAGGAAGGACGCAATATCAAAGTATTAGTTACGTACAATCCGAAGCGCTAGAGACCAGTAAAATTCTAAGAGAAGATGGATCAAGAAGATTGAAGAGCTGGCTGGCACAGTATGGAGATGGCCCAAATCAAGATTGACCATCAGCGGAGAAACGTCTTACTGCTGGGCACAGGGCCATAACCCACCACGCTGGCCCAATGCGGGTTGGTAGGTTAGAAACACATACCAGTGGTCTGTGGATAGAAATCAAGATTGTCACGATTGAACGGACAGAGTGTGTATGACTGTCCAGGACAATTCTTGGAAGGAAGATTCAAACCACTTCCCGGTGCCTGATCAAGTTAAAATTTAGTATACCTAAGTTACTTCGATACCAATACAATAATATCAACCATAGAGCAGGTCTGATGATGCAAACGGAAGGTGGTCTAGGAACTCTGCAATGAAACAACATAAACCCTCCGTGTTTGGGCGTGTTTCATTTGTCTTGACTAAAACTATACCTAACCTTGTCTGGTGCCCAGGGCCTGATCATGAGGAGGTCATAGGAACTTCTGAACTACTAATATGATAAACCCGTCGTGCTTGGGATCATTTCGTTTGTCTTGACCAAATCTATAACCTTAAAATGGAGTCTTCGGTCAATAAGGAAGTTCTCAAAACCATTAAAATTGTTTATGGGTTAAAACAAAAATATTGTTTAAATATTTTTGCTTGTCACTTAACGCGCATAACATTTTACAAGCTTTTATACAGTGTGATAAAAAAGACCGTGGATGGAGGAAAAGTACCCTTAATATTGATGATGACAAATTTTACTATAAGAAAACATTCCTTTATTTTTAAAAATAATTGAAACTGCATTAAAGATTTTTGAAAAATCACATGCTTGAGCTGGGAATCGAACCGGTAAAATGTAAAAAAAAAACATCTAGTATTTTATAATACCAACCGAACTGATACTACGGGTTAGTAGAGGAATTGAAACTGATGCTCAAAATATTATTTTAAATATTCACCATAATTCGACATAAGTAAAAGGCGACACGTAGCGAATTCAGTCGAAGAATACGCCTGTGCATACGTGAAAGTGGTTCTCAAGTGAAGTGTTTTGGGGGTTAAAGTTACTCGCGTCTGTAGGTTTACCCTTGAGGGTTTCAAGGGTAAACCTGGTACATGTGACCCCTGGGTGGTGCTAAATGAGTGACACTGACTGAGTGGTAGAGCCACGCTGCGTTGCAGCACGCATTGCGTAATACCACCCTCTCACGAATATCCGGCGTGAAATAATGGCAATTGTTGCTGTTGTGTTTCGCCCGGCCAGTGAGGGTTCCGGAGTCCCCCCCCCCCGCCTCTCACAATTCCTATTCCTTCCTTAACCCTATTCCTTCCTTAAAGGACGGCAACGCATCTGCGATTCCTCTGGTTTTGCGGGTGTCCATGGGCGGCGGTGATTACTCTCCATCAGGTGACCCGCCTGCTCGTTTGCTTCCTTCTTTTATAAAAAAAAGTGATCTAGGTATATTTTCTTTAGATAGTAGGAATGTAAGCTTTACAATAAAAAAAAATTCTTGATCTTTCTTTATTTTACTACCTATGTTGTTTAAAAGAAATTGATGCTAATGATAATGCTCTTTCGGTTGGTATCATAAAATACAGGATATTTTTTTTACACTTCACAGGTTCGATTACCGGCTCAAACAGGTGATTTTTCAAAAATCTTTAAATGCAGTTTTAATTATTTTTGAAAATAAAGGATTGTTTCCTTTTAGTAAAATTTGCCATCATCAATATTAAGGGTAGGTACTTTTCCTCCAACCACGGCCTTTTTTTTCCATCCTGTATTGTAAAATGCTCGTAAAATGTTATGCGCGTTAACAAGCACAATTATTTAAACATTATTTTTGTTTTAATCCATAAACAATATTAATGGTTTTAGTACTTCCTTACCCCACGACGTACGCACTTTATAGCGCTTTATGAAAAATCGCTACATAAAAAAGATGAATAATTAAATTTGCAATCATGAAAGAATTTCCAGCGATGTGAAAATTCTCTACTATAAAAAATGCTTTTGTGAAACTTGTCGAACAAATGACTATTTGGCTATTTTAATCTATAATATATCATTGTTATAACGAATATCATCATTAGAATACTAAGAGTGTTTTTACTGAACTAAAGAACAGTTTTATTGTTACAGATATAAATTTTAATATAGTTTCTATTTGGAATCTTTTCCAGTCTCTCTTTATCACTTCAGGGATACAGTTAAGCCGTATGTTTAATGAAATGTAAATTAAGTACACTAAGATGTTCAACCGTGTAGCGTAGCGGTGAAAGAATAATACCACCCGGTCTCTTCCCTTGGGTGTCGTAAAAGGCGACTAACGGACTAAAGATGCACATACATCCAACAGCACAGAGCGGCGATAGGCTCACCACCTGGTCGATATTTGGTGAAAAGTGGACTATGGTAGAGGACTGCTTTTGCTGTCCTCATTGCCTAGTCTGACTAACCCTTCGAGGATAATAGTCGTGATTATATTTATAATGTATGCATGTAAGATATTCAAAATGTTGAGACACTCGTAATTTTTTTAAAACGGCACTCTTTTCTTAATTAAGTAGGTGGATATAAACTTGTTTAATACGAGTTCTATATTCATTCGTAGGTACATAATTATAAAGAACGCCCATTCTATGCTTCATTCCGTTAAATACTTATAGAACGTCTAAAATCTTTTTTTTATATAGTTGCTATCTATATTATTTGTATCTAATCGTTTTAAGCTATTTCTTTATCGTAATGAAACTTTTTACAAATCCAACCAATTTTTCAAAAGCTATAACAAGCGTCCCACTAAATAATTAATTGCAGTAAAAGTTAAAACGTAATGTATTCGTAGTGACAACAATCGCCGCGAGTCCGTAATAGTTTCGTTCACAACAATGTTTTTATGCAAGTAATAAAGTGATATATATATATAGCTATGTAAAAAAAGGAAAAAAAACCAGTTTAATTTGTGCATGCTTGGAATATTTGAGACAAGCGCGCGGTCGATGGCCCGCAGTCGGCCGTACGATGTTACAAAGTGTGCCTTCGCATTGGATAAATACACGTCACCTGTCATTACGTATTTGTAACGACCGCAGTGATCGTTACACATTGAGATGCCGGGTAACTGTAATACGGAGGAAACAATTGGACGCTGAAACATTGTAAGAGGGTTCACGCATTTCGGTTTCCCATACAAACTTCCAAGAAATTTTTAAAAATCAATAAGACAATTTTATTGAAACGTTGCATGCTAAAGTAAAATACACGGATCTAAATGGTTTGTTGAAAACATTTTAAAAAAAGGTTTATTTGGCTGAGTAATTGCGATTTAAAGTCCACTATAGAAAGTTTGCAATAACTCAGTTAAATAAACGTTTTTTTAGAAATGTTTTCAACAAACTATTTGGATCTCTATATTTTACTTGAGTATGCCGAGTTTCAACATAATTGGCTTACTGGTTTTTAAAAATTTCAACTTGGAAATTTGTATGGGAAACCGAAATGCGTAAACCCTCTTAAGACAGTCGACGATCGGTACTTTGGGCACGAAAGAAATTAATATTCGATCTAAGTATCTGTAGTTTTCCTTACTAGAGTTAGAAATTTGACCTAAGCTCTATAAAAATGATGTCAAATTTTAAACTTTAGTAGACAAAACTGCTGACAGATTAATTGTTAATTTCGGCCATTAGCGTCATATCAATATTATGAGACACAAGCTTTCGTACGTTTCCGAACAACGGATGTTAATAAAAGAACAAAATCACTAAAAAAACAGCTATACTTAACGCAGATACGAGTAACACATCGCACAAGAGCTCAGAAAGGATGATGTGAAAAACGGTTTTGCAATAAAGTTTACGATCCTAATTCCGTAAGATATTACGAGATCACAATACGGTCAAAGATCAAAGATGATATTAGAGTCAGACGATTATTATTCTAAAGCATATGTAATAATTTTAAATGGATCACCATAGAAGACGAAGACATAATTAATCAATCTTTAAAGATATGTAAGTAAAAACCCTCGAGAATTAGTTTAAATAATACTCGTAACATCTAACTTAAAAAGTAACTTAAAATTATAAACTTTAACTTAAAAAAGAAAAAACTATTTTCTATCATACAGTTTTCATCAATTGTAATGATGACCTAGTATTATCGTGGCTAACAACTATTGTTTTTCATTTTTAGACACATTCTGACACATTTGTATTCAAATTAAACCCAATTTAGGGGTAGTTGACGGCACCAAGAACTCACACCTCTAGCGTGAAGAAATTATCTCGCTGCTCTTCCGGGCGCATTGTTTGCGTTTCGAATTTGAGTGTCACTGCGCATCAAATATGACTCTGTCCTCGCGTCATAGGAAACACAACTTTATCGGAACGGCGTAAGGTTGAAATGCACGTGAAAGTATGCGTGGATGTAATGATAAAGTCGCGTGCGCAGCTCCGCGTTTTGTTTGTCCCGTACGCACCTCGATCACAATCGACTTTCACCGTAATATAAGGGCAGCGTTACATGTTCGCTGTGGCTCGTTTGACGCGCTCGGGCTAAAGATTCACAGTTACAAAATCTCATCGACTCCGCCTCTTGCCTCTAAGTAAGTGGAAACGACAAACCAGGACGTAACTGCCCGGTTCAATTGTGTCGTGGAATTAAATGTTTGTAGCAAACCTTTATTGTGGCTTTTCGGATAATTGATTTGAACATACAACTTAAGGTTTGATTTAAAGATCTTCATTTACTCATTAAGGTAAATATATAAAAGATTATTTATTATTAGTCTTACACAGTGTTTGTTTTGGTGTCAAAATGTGATACAAATTTTTAAATTTTTGCCTAAAATTTGGCATTCTATTGTGACTAAGTTTAGGTCATTATTAACATATATTTTTTAATAAAGCATACAGTTTAAAATATAAAGCTATCTTGATTAAAATCATTATAAGGTACGAATTTTGAGTGGTAAACGCTTGACCTGAGATTCCTTTTATCAAAGACTAGCGGACCGCTCGCGACTTCATCCGCGTGGACCCCGTACCGCGTGACGAATTTTTGAAAATATTCCACTAAAGCGTCCGTTAATAAAAAAAACATGGCGGCTAACGTCCAGCTGTTTCCAGACCTGCTAGAAGAGTGTACAGAAGACTACGAACCCTGACTGAGCTGACAGAAAAGCTAAGAACTAAACAACTACTCTTACATACTTACTTAATATACGTACGGAATGCTTAGAAAACGCAGTTATAATAAATTAACAGTTAATTACGAAAAGCTATAACAAAAATTACAAAAATAAACATTCCAAGACAAAAAAAAATTACGTAAACATATATCGACATGTAGAAGTTATTATTACTTGGAAGTCACTGTTTGAAACTATAAAGAATCATTACCATGTTCGATAGCTAAAACCATAACGATTTTTTTGATGTGCACATTATTAGGAAGAACGATGATTACGAAGAGTAATAACAACATTTTTAGCACAAAAAAAATCGTATGCAAAAGAATGGCGAACTGTCTTAATAATTGTCAACAATTTCATCTTTTCACTAAAGGTTCTCGTACACTATACCATATGTTCCGTTGCTCTACGGATAAATCGTATATCCATACAGCCACCTTAAATTTTCTAGCGGAACTGCGACCTAAGTGCAGTGACAGGTGACCTTATCAAAGAACGTTATTAAATATGTAATGTATTTATGTTTTTTATATCTATGTACAGGTAAATAAAAACTGTAAATATATATTTTTACTCATTATCTATTTATTAACTAGAACTTGCGCACTTCCTCTTTCTCCTTCTTGGGTTCATTAACCAAAGGTTGTTTGAAAGAGATTTAAAAGATAGTCAGCCTTTGCTCATACAAGGTTTAAGATTTGTCATGTAAAAACAGTTTCACATGTATGTGCAATGAAGTCTTATTCTATCTGAATTATCATAAAAAATCTTAAATAACTTAAAAGCTCATCGAATAAATTGTTAAAGAAATCGGATATGGCAATAATTCTATTGTCTTTCTGAATTGTCGAAATATTTTATACCTATTATGGATAGTATATAGCGCATCTCGTTAAAAAAATCAGAGAATTATTTTTTTGAGCAGCTTTTTAAATTTTTGTGTAAGTTATACAATTTTTAACTTTTGCTTTCTATGTTTAATGAGTTTTTAAGTACCAGACAGTCATATTGACCGAATTGCACCGGCCGTGCTCGCAAGCTGACTGACAGAACTCAGTTTGGTTGGTCTAGTTATAAGTCCGCCAGGCTAGCCAGTAGTCGAGAATTCCAGGTAATATACATTTTCAGCATCTTCACTTACCAGCAGAGAAAATATAGAAAAAGTATTTATACATAGTCTTTATTGTACTGGTGAGTTACCTACTTGTTTCTTGTTTCACAGCACAATTATTTAGTGGTAGGTGTCACTCCTACTTTAATTTTTATGGTAGATTGGTTCTTATTTATATTCTTATCCAAATCAGGTGATTATTCCCATGGACTTGTATTGAGTATTCCTTATACAACTTGAGATTCACTGTTCAAGACTTTGTATTTTATTCACAGGTATTTCAAGAATGCTAGAAAATATTGGGACTGTCCCGAATTTGCTAATCAAAAAAATATAAAATGAATGATAATCAAATGAGGAATGTTAAATTAATGTGTACCCAGCATACCAAATATTGGATCGTGTAATGCATTTAAGTATTTTAACATAACATAAGTATTTTCGACGTCAAATATTTTATCTGTCCATTGTATTTTCAATTACAAAACCATTATAATAAATACCTATTATTTGTTTTAAAATGACTTTGTTTGGCTAAGAGAAATATTTGATATGTAAGAATGTGGTAAGTAAATAAATTGTACTTATGTGAATATTAAGGTATGTAACACTAGTGGGTAGAATAATGACGTGGTGTAGACATTGTGTTAGGATAACGTCTTCAAGCCAATTCTTTTTGATATAACAGCATTTTCTTTTTACAAATGAAAGGAAAAGAAACGGGCCTAAGTCAC
Source organism: Scoparia ambigualis (assembly GCA_963921215.1). Lineage (NCBI taxonomy): Eukaryota > Metazoa > Arthropoda > Insecta > Lepidoptera > Crambidae > Scoparia > Scoparia ambigualis. The sequence continues at coordinate 22,631,292 of OY992502.1, read as the reverse complement.
CTCCTTGTAGAACTTTGAATCAATATGGCAATATGGTTCTATCTTAATTCCCTTCTCTTCCCGTTTTTTCGAACTTTGATATTTACACACAATCATAGCTTACAAAAACTATTATCTAGATAAAAAATTGTCAGTTATGGCTATTCTCTTCAACCATGTTTATCTAGTGAAAAACGAAAATCCAACTTCCATCGAATAAAAATACACATAAGAAAGATAGTATTACTAATTAACTTCTTGAAGTTAACTCTAATAAATCTGGTTATACTGGTGATTATAGTTTACTACATTTCCTACATATAAACTATAATTATATTTACGAGTATATTTAACGTAATGAGCTTTTATACAAATTCATTACTTTGTTAGTTAAGGCTTGTCTGCTGGTAAAAGTATTTTTGAGGCTTTTAACTATTTTAGTATTAATTAGGTATAACTAGGGTTTTGCATCAGCAAATATCAATCAATATCTGTGAATCTCTTTAAAAATAATGGCTTCTAAATTTTTTAATCGAAAAGAGAGTTACGGCTGTATATTTTTAATTTTAGGAATTCATTATTTGGCTTTTTAGTGCTCATATCTATATACACAATAAGTACATAAACACACACACATAAACACAGGCGTTTTTAATAAGATAATAAAATAGAGGGAATACAAGTAGTTAAACAAATATGAAAAATAAGAAAATAAATTATTAATAGAGTGCCTAACTCATCCTTCAAATTCAGTCATCTTTTGTACGACACACATAGCTTTCTACGTATGTCAACACGATCATGTAAGTACACCTATCTGAAGAGATAAGCAGTTACTACAAAGCAAATAATAGCGTACAAGCAAACATGTGTACTTGTGTACATTAGTTTAGTGTTAAGTATTGGACGTAATCAATAGACCGCAATTCTAATAGATAGAAACTCTGCTTCATTTGTTTTGTTTCTTTCATGTGGCACATGCGGATATTTGGCCATAACTCATCACGCTGGCCCAATGCGGGTTGGCGGGTTACGATGATGATGATGTTGATGATGTGAGTATACTCGTACAGTATCCTAGCCATACCTTAGTATGGCTAGGATACTGTACGAGTATACTTACATAGTAAGGCATACATCAGCGATTGTTCACTTCCAAAGCATATTCTTGCTGGCTATACTTCGATCATAGACACAATAGATGCACGGTCTCATACAAAATCAAACTCAAATAAGGTCCCTACGTAAATTCCCACATAAAATCCATAGATCAACATCAGAAATGAAACGATACGAAATAAAAGATATATAGATAAACATTTATTAAAGTCAGTCAAAGTCAAATTATTTATTCAATGTAAACCTTTACAGGTACTTATTGACGTCAATAATAATAATAATAAAAAAAACAGTTAACTAACTTATAGTCAAGACTTAACAACTAATCTAACGAGCTATAGTCTGTGCCAGACAAAATGCGCATCGCTACCCCCAGTACCACTGCACGCCGAAATAGAATCGCGTCGAACCGAAATATAAGCCGTGGTCATAGAATTGTGTAAACAAACGTATCCTGGTACGAGACAAAAATAGCGGGCAAGTGTCTCTGTCAAAAGGTGAAGAATGATAAATCACAATGAATTGTTAACTTAAGTTATTACTTTAAGGAATAAAATTAAATGTGATTTCCAATTATCGTATTGATATTGTGGTAAGTAATAGAAATTGGAAATAACTGAGTTTTTAAAGTAAAATAAAGTAACGGTTGAAATGAGTTTTGGAAAACATTAGTACCTAACCAATAAGGTTGACATTTTTAATCTTTCAAATATCTTTTTTTATAAAAACTTAAGCATAGAAAACGTCAAAAATTAATAAGCATAAATTTGTGTGTTTTAAAATTGTTTCGTTTTTCGTCTTGGTACAAGCACAGAATAACTAATATTACTTCCGTACAGAAGGTTCACCCTCCAACGACCCCCACGCGAAACCGAAACCCATCGCGTGACCCGAGCGTTCATATTCCGTTAAGCAAAGCCGACTCGATATCGATTTGACGTCCGTCAGGAGCGCAGGGTTTACGCGCGCGCGTAGGGTTTACGAGTTAAGGCTAGATAGGTCGCGCTTTGAGTTTTTCAAACCATCTAAGACATAGAAAATAATGGTTTAAATTCTTAAAAAAATGAGTCTGTTTGCAAGTCTGATTGTAAAGTAAACCTTAAACTATAGGCACTAAAGTACAAATTCTTAAAAATATTGTTGAAGTTACATCACTTTGGAACTAGGCTCGCTAGATTCAAGCAAGTTGGAACAAAGTTCTAAATTCGAAATTTTGCCGTTTTTCAAGACGTTATCGTATAATTACTATAGTTTATATAATTAATGTAAAAATAAGAATAAGTCTTGTCATGCTCTCTTTATTAGCTTTGTGTGATGGTCGGCATTCGGGTCGTTACGTTCCCTAAAATATGGTTGAACGCAGCGATGGCTTAATCATGCTCGTGAACGGACAACATTTTGGTGTCAGGTAACCCTTATTTTATAACCTAAAGAGGCAAAAGAGCGTTTTAGCATCTGCGGTTAGATCGTAAAGTATAGTCATTGTTAGCTCTTCTATATAGGCAAATTAATGCTCTAATCTTATTGTTTTAATTAAATTTTAAAGCTTTAAGAGCTACACAGCATGTAACTGGATATTATTAAGAGGCCTATTACATCTCGACTGTGATTTTTGAGTAAAATGGCCAATTTTGGCGTTATGGATCTCAGAAACAAAAATACATTAACAATTATGACTTATTGAATAGTGTAGAAAAGCAGATTGGAATAGTGCGTAGCGGTCTCGTAAATATTGCTTAACTTTTTAATTAAACCCAAAATTGCAGAGAAAGATTTTCATAAAGTGCGCGAAGGCATTTGTTTGAGCTCATCGATTGAACTACTGTTCTAAACAAGTGCAATAAAAAAATTATAATGTTATCTCTTATATAGTCGGATAGTGCGTAGCGGCCTCGGAATTTTTAGATATCATTGATTTTATATAGGAAAAAAATCTTATTCTAAACCAAAAAAACTTCGAAAATCCCTATAAGTTAACTGTGAATTTCTCCTATCTACGATAATATTATTGAGCAAAATTTATACCAGAGTATTTAATTGTTACTTCATGAGGAATAAATATTTTATAATGAATTTTCTACCCTATTTCGATAAAAACGATAAATACAACTGCAAAATAACTACAAAATGCGATGCGCCGGCCGTCCAAATTCAACTTATGGTCACAGAATGGAGGTTTGTAATATTATGCACAAATTTATTATCCTATTTCGATAAAAATGATAAATACAACTGCAAAGTTATTACAAAATGCGAAAATGGGCATTTTACGCAAAATTACATTCGAGATGTAATAGGCCTCTTAACTGCAAAAGTTCTATACAGACCATTAAAATTACAAAAATTAACATTACTCAAAAAGTAGCTCTTACTGGCAGCTGTAGTGATATAATAATGCTATGGATCTCCTTAAGGATCAGAGTTATAAGGGTACTGAACCCTTGAATTATATTTTGAATAGAAATTGCGAAGTCTGTAAAAGTCTACTAGCTTATATCAGTCTTATGGATGTAAGGTGCATAAGAGCTCTAACTAACACCGCACTATAGGTAAGGAAGTTATAATACGCTCAGGTAGAGGCTTAACCATACCGCCATTATTAATAAAATGATTTTAACTAGAAATGAATAAAACAAATAAATATATTTCAAAGGCAGGTGTAAAGTAAAAGTATTTTGTTAGAATATACATAATCCAATATACTACAATACTCCAAAACAAGAATAGAAACATTTTCGTTTGTGGTTACGGAACACTTCTCACAAAATAATATTAAACTTTAACAAATAGATGATAAATCGAAGGCCCTTTAATTTAATAAAAGTGTATAATGTATAATCATAGTAAACTTAGCTTCGCAATTATTATTACAAAAGTGGAGATGGTATCCAGCTTTTAATCATCGAATTTATATTTTTCACAATATGGCTGGTCAGCCAATTACTTATAAGTTGTCAACACAATTTATAAGTAATTGTATTCGAAAGAAGTCAGAGCTCTTTAAAATAATATTTAAAATGAGTACGCGTTGCCATCACAACAGTGGCATAAATATGAACTCCTACTACCGACCAAGGAGCTTATTTATACCCTCATATGCCACTCTACAAGCTCTTTTAGAGTTTGTTGTCAAAACTCAAACTCAAACTCAAAAAATATATTTATTCAATAAACTCAATTAATAAGTACTTTGAATCGTCCAAAATTTTAACCTACCACCCATTCAGGAGGTCATTTTTTAACTGTGGCAAAGAACGGGCGCAAGAAACCACAGCGCACAGAAGCAACGACATTTACAAGTCGACTTTGTAGCTCTGAAATAGCCACAACAGTAACAAAGAGCTAATGCTCATATTTATTTATTAAATATTATATATTCATATATCCTACACTACGCTTATCGTAGGATGCCCTCAGACAAGGTGGAGCGACGATCTTTGCAAGGTGGCTGTGGCAAGAGCTGGGTGAGAGGCCACTGATCATGCTCAGTGGCGTGTTCTTGGAGAGACCTATGTCTAGCAGTGGACGAGTATAGGCTGATCATGATGATGATATATATATATATATATATATATATATATATATATATATGCGACTCTACAGCTCTATTAGTTTCTTGTCGACTTTTTAGGCCTGAAATAGCTCCCATGTTAACTCCTAATCTTGTCCTTAACTCTTTTGTATAGGCGTTGTAGAGTCTTAGTTATAGATCTATCTAGAGGGTTAGTGCATGCAATAACTTTCTTGTAGCCCTTAACACTATTCCTTTGAGTAAAGGCAACGACTTAATAGATCTCTTAAAACTCTTATCATGGCGCCTAAATGTTTGTTGGGGGGTGCCGCCTGTGGGTTATAAAAGTTACAAAGTAGGCGTGAGCCTTTGAGATAAATGAACGTAGTACATTATAACTCAATGGCGAGATCGGACTTTAGTTTTAGTTTAAATGCCAATTCTTAGTGCACACTCGAGTAGGTACTTACTATTAACATGTAAGTATGTTACAGTTAAAGCCCGTTTTCAGTTAAAACGAGTTTTCACTAGTTTAAACTAGATAGGACTGTTTTTGTGAAATACCTTTGTTACTACTACAATTTACTGCTGCTCAAAAATAAAAATCAATTATAACTACTTCTAACTAGATTAAACGCGTTTAGTCGAAATGAATTGCTTAACTTAAACCGTTTCTTTTAAAAGCCAATCAACAAACACATAAAATGGTCATTTTACGACACTACTGTACAACGTGTAGACGTTTAATAAAAAATCATTTAAATTGTTGTAGTTCGTATTTAGTATCGCTCTTATTCTTACCAATTTCTATTAATTTCTGTCAATCTGCCGTAATGAACTTAAACAGCCTCACTAAACTACAAATACCATTAAAACGCTGCTCCGTCCGTGCTGTATCCACCAAAGAGGTACCAAGTACTTACTAGCCTCGCGCATTGTGTGGAGTAATGCAAAAAACTTTTCGACCAACAAGGAGGCGTTCACTCGTACGGTCGTACGCTAGACAGAATAAACAGCTACTTATTTCTGGCAACGTACCCGCGTCCTTGGCGGCGACCTTATTGCACAACACCGGTTTCGGAACGCGCTCTATGTACGCTCATTTGTGATATCTGTCGGTCCATGGCGAGCTGGCGAGCTGGCGACGCGACCCTCCATTGAGAGCCATCTAGTTTTTATTTCGTAACTTACATAACGTGTCGTCGTGTTCTTGTTGCCCGAAAGCAACACGTGTGCTTTGACGTGTCTTGAGGCTTGCTTTTGACAAGTGTTATAATCTATCTTAAAACTTGGGAATCAATCGCGAACAAATATGGAACATAAAGTTGTTAATACCTAAGCCCTATTAGTTATACGTAAATTTAAGATTTCTTTAATCTTAGTATATGGGTAAATAAAATATTTATTATTTTCTTAAGTTTGCGCAAACGCTACTGATTTTAAAGAAAGAGTTTCTTTCTTACCGATTCCGACCGATCTACTCTCGTGTATTTGTGAAACGTAAGCTAGAACTAGCGAGGCAATGTACTAGTTATTAGACTAAATTCTCTCTTTAAATTTTCTTTTTCCTGTTAAGTTACTAACATATGAGTTAAGCTTTTGTAATACTAACCACATTAGGGATCTTTGTTGTCCGATAAATAATGATAATTTAAATTAACGCGCTTATACAATCCAATTTTTTCTTTATACAAAAACAATTAAGGGTTAGTTCCACCCATGAAACTTAACAACTTTCCCCAAGAAACCTATGCGCAAAATGAAAAAAAATATATTTTTTTTTCATTTATGTTTTTTTTTTAAATATTGCTGTTATGTTTCTTTTTGTGAGAATATGCCGAGAATGTTATAAATGATTGTTTATAATTTTCATTCGTATAAGATATGTTCGTTGTATATATGTTCTTAATATACTTAAATTAATAAAATAGACAGCGGACAACCACAGAATGCATCGGATAGCGAATGGCACCCAGTTTCACTTTCAAGCAATTATAACATTAAATAACTTTTCAAATGGCAGATGTTAAAATAACATACCTACCTACGTCACGCAAACCAGGTGAAAACTAAGTTATGTGGATATTGTTTTGAAGTCAGTTTTTTCTGGTAAGAGCATGAACATCACGATCGCAGCAGTCAAGAAGATCCGTTTTGGATGGAGGTCTAATTCACTAGTCCTTAATTCTTTCGTAACATGTGTTATCTCACTTTAGTTAGGTAATAGAAAACTAAAGTAACAACTAGCAACAAATAGGTTTTTAAAAACTTGGCTTATCATTTAAACGTAATGAAATGAGGAAAGATTTTTAGGATTACGTACACTTAAGATACTTCTTTCTACAATAGATTGTTTCTTATTAAACTTTGTTGTTGTAAAAATTATTTTGTTTAGTACATCTATTGTTATAATAACTTCAAAAGCTTGTTTTAAAACGAATAAAATGTTGAACTTTCGAATGTCATATCGACATTGCCCAACAAAGTACTTACCTAGTAAGTAAAAAGTACTAATTCGGTATAACGTTAAAAAATTTGACCAAACAAACAAAGTATTTGTAATATTTGATTTTTAACTCGAAGACAACGAAACGCTGAAAAAATGACTTTGCAACGTTTTGTTATCTTAAGCATGACGTATTATTTTTGGAGAAGGAACGTGAGCACAGTTACTGTGACGCTAAACTCGCGCCAAACGATGCCATATCCACGAAACACGAGCGGGCCAGTCGCACATGCGTGTGCTGGTAGCGGAGTGAAAGTGGCAGCAAGCCTCTTGGCTCTCGGTGACCGAAGGCCGACCACAACTCAGCCGCTCTGGCCGCTTGAATAATCTACACCGAAAACTGTGCCCAAACCGTGGACCAGGCGTTTAGGACAAGCGGAGAAGAAACAAAACAGTAAAGAAAACATTCGTAAAAGAAAGAAAGAAGAATTATTGGAATCGTATGATTTTGTTTTGTTTATTTTTTAACCGAGAATTTTGGTCTACATATCACCCATCACCGAAAAGACAATGGAAGTGCACTTCATTCGATATAAATATATATACACACATCAAAAGTGTCTAGGGATCAACATATATTTTTGCAATAACTTTTCTCCTGATTGATATTAATTAAAATTTTCTTTAAGGATTCATCAAATAAAGTGTTTTCGTTTGTCTACAGTAACGATAAACCAAGTCACCTTTGCATTAATAAAGAAATTTGCCATTTTCCTAATAAAGGGATTTTTTAACATTTGAACCACTAACATTAAAGTTCGAAAAAAAGACTGAAATAACAGTTTTCTTTAAAATTTTATTGGGTAACTTAAACAATTAATAATCCGTGTTTCTACCGCGAACACTAACAACACAAGAACATCGGTTTGGCATACTCAAAATGAGTTCATCCAAATCACGCTGTGGAATGGCCGCCCATGTTCGTTGCAACAACAAAAAAAGGTCTTCTTGCAACTGGATACCCTCCATATTCGGCAGAGCTCTTCTCTGTAGCATATCCCATGCATGCTCAATCGGGTTCAAGTCTGGCGACTGAGCAGGCCAGGGCATGACATTGATGTTAGCTGCGGCGAGAGTCTGTCTTACAACTCTTGCGGTGTGCGGTCGTGCATTATCATGCATTAACTGAAATAAGGGACCGATTTGCACTTGTAGAGGAACGATGACGTCTGATACAATCGTCTCAGCATAAATTTGAGCGTTGAGGTTGCCTCTGATCCAAATCAACTCAGTTCTTCCGCCGATCCAAATACCCGCCCATACCATGATGGTTCCACCACTATAAGGATGGACTTCCTGGCAGGATTTAAATCGCTGTTGGCGTCCAGGGGTTCTCCAGTGTCGTATACGTCTTGTATCCGGTCTCATACCAAAACGAGACTCATCAGAAAAGCACACGAAACGCCATTGTTCTTCTGCCCAATTTCTGTGTTCAAGAGCCCATTGATATCGAATCCTACGATTGTGCATTGCTAGAGGTGGTACCCTTAGCGGTCTTCGCGAATGAAGGTTCACTTCATGCAAGCGGTTTCTGACTGTTTGGTCGCTAATTAAGTTCCCTGAAGAGTGATGAAGCCTCACGGCTAACATCATGGCGGTTATTGTTGGAGCTCTTCGAGTTGTGATTTGAATGTATCGGTCTTGTCTCCGTGTGGTGCAGCGATACCGTCCTCCATGGCGCTCAGCCACGGTACCAGTGCTTCGGTAACGTGTCCAAAGTCGACTGATAACACTCTGACTTGTATTCAGAGCTAAAGCCACAGTACGTTGCCGGGAACCAGCTTCTATCATTCCCACGGCTCTGAGCATTTCTTCCCTGCTTAAATGACGTCGCCGCTCCATAATAACGTTGGTTTTAATCAGTAGTAGGGAAACAGTAGCACTAATAATGTCTTCAATGCGTTGTATGTTTTTATAGGGAAAATATTGACAGCTGATTTTCATCTTTTACTAGAAATTGATTGAAAGTTCCTGTTTCAAATTATGAAATGCACCAAAAAGGATCCATATAAATTTATAAAATCATAAATTTATTACAAAGCCACATCTCAATCTCAAGAAATCCGCATAAAAATGCTTGATCCCTAGACACTTTTGATGTGTGTATATTTAATTTATTTAAAGACAACCAACAATACTACCACCCCCTCTCTTCCCTTGGGTGTCGTAAAAGGCGACTAACAGACTAAATACTGCTCATACATACAACAGCATAGAGCGGCGATGGGCTTACCATCTGTCACGCTGAGCACATGTGCAGTCGCTATTTGGTGAAAAGTGGGCTAAAGAGGGCTGCTTTTGCGGTCCTCATTGCCTAGTCTCTGACTAACCCTTCGGGAATAATAGTCATTATAATGTATGTATGAAACCAACAAAACATACACCAAGAAAAAATACAAAAAAATAAAGAAACAGAGAAAATAGTCTTAATCTAAGTTATGTCTTACTTAAAAGGTTGCCACGGCATGCAAAGGAAAGCAATGGTATCCAAATAACACACATTGGTTTGATATAGATTTGCAAACATAGGTATGTACAGTCAGCATCAAAAGTAGCTCAGCATATGAAATTTTCAAATTATTGTTACGGTTGAAATGACCAGAATTGTCTGACATAGCTGTTGAGTCAAAAGTACATGACCATCACTATAGGTAATTATACAGAGAAGTAATTATGAACACAAAAAATGTCATATAATTCTGAAATGTTAAATGATGAGTATGTAAAGACACTTACACGTGACTATTACTTTTGCCACCTTGTTTTTGTTCAGTTACTTTTGATGCTGACTGTACATCACGCCCGTTTCCAGAAGGGGTGGGCAGAGGTCAAAACATTCCTTTTGTTACGATCCTGACAACTTCCTTGGTTTGATAGGTACTGTTTTTTTTATCACAAACGTAGGTAGGGCCGAAGGTGGAAGCGCACTTCACTCTGAATCCTTATTTACTAAAGAACTGGTCATCTTATTTTTAATTTTTGGAATGCTAACTTGTTATTCGGGCGACGTACTAAAATAAATGGTGGTCACTAGCCAGGCGTACTAAAAACAGATCCTACCACCAACCAAACAGTGAAGAATGATAATACGTACCGAACCCGGGAACGTCTGTGTTTGCGTCCCAGTTTAACCCAAATACTATAACGGCTAAAATATTGTCAACATCTGGCACTCCAAACAAAATGTAAAAGTATAGAAATTGTAAAACGTCTAATAGAATTAACGAATAGCACACCAGAATTACTATTGAAGCTTTCTACTAAAGGCTAACTTTGTAGTAAAACATGTACCGTCAAACTAATGTCATAACGTTGGGTAAAAAGATATGAGGAAAAATTACCCACTAACGGCAGCATTATTGAAACGCCTCTTCTACAAAACAACTGTCCTAAAATTAGGAAATAAATGTGCTATACCTACATGATAAGGTTCATTATATCGAGTTGTATTTGTAATAATTTTGTTAATTGTCATTTAGGTGACAACTTATAAAGTACTTATACCCAAAAAATCAATATTTATTCTCTTCATAATAAAAGCGAACTTACGTGGCACTGTAGCAGTATGTTCGCGTGAAGACCTAAGAATACAGCAGTGCCAGAAGATAGGTACCACAACTTCTATTTTTGAATATTAAAATTAAATGTGTCTTAATTTGAAAACTACATTTTTTTATTGAATATCATAATTCGCAAACTCAAAATATATTTATTTAATAAACTCAATTAATGAGTACTTTGAATCATCGAAATCTATTTTAACCTAACACCAAAGAAAAAACCACAGTGCACATAAGCAACGACATTTAGAAAAAAAATTATATGTCGTTACCAGGTCACAAAATACAAATTCTGAATTGGAATTTAAACTAAGTACATACGTAAGGTACTCTATATAAATAAATTATAGACAATTAGAAATAACTGTTGGAGTACTTGGGGCATTTCAGACCCAAGCGGTTTTGTCTTCTGTGTAATCTGACACTTTATAAAGCTTTTCTAGAAAGCTTTTCTTTGATTTTGATTTTTAATTTATTAAAATCTAATTTCTGGATATCATTTGATAATTTGTTTTAAAATCGTATACATAGATCCTTAAAAGAATTATTTATTTCATGAAGCCTAGTATAAGGTAGGTACTGCTAATTTATACTTACTAATAAGGTTCTACATTTACGATCTAAGTGTTACGACCTGTATTACTAACAATAAATAGCGGATATAACGTAATAGGAAAAACTTAAATTAATTTTGACTGTAGGTATCAGTCAGTTACACGAACGATTTTTTAAGTTAATGCTTCATTAAAGGTATTGCTGTCTTTTTCTGCGTCTAGCGTACAAAAAAAGACATCAATATGTTTAATGGAGGATTAACTTTAAACATCGTTATTGTAACTTACCCTTAAATTGAAAAGAACAACGGATATTCTTATAAATCGTCACTAAATCCAGAAAATGATAAAAACGTATACAAAATAGTGCATAACACTAGATAACGTAATAAACGTTACCATAGTAACGTTTAGCATTAAGTCAGCGAATTCGTTGTCCATCTATCACTAGTTCAGATATTGCTTAACCACACGACCGAGATAGTCCGAGTTTGTTACGGTGCGGTGACATTAATAGTCATGGTGTTGACGTAGTGACACGTGGGCTTGCGTCCGTTCGTTGGATCTTTATTAAATAGCATGAGTTTACTAACACGCTACACTAGCGAGGGGATCGTTAATTTTGCGTACCGATTACCTGATAGTAAAAGTAAGAGAGTAAACTATTTATTTCTTAATACTTTTGCAACATTACATTACATGGCGGACTTAATGCATGACGCATTATCTACCAGTCAACTATAGGGTTGTGCAAAGATAACATGGTAGGTGCATTTAAGTGCAATTTAATAAAAGTGGAAGCGTACAATATTAAATATTTTTAACATAATACAAAAATACATAAGAAATTCTAAAAATACAATAAAAAATATTTTAATTTAGACTTTATCCTAAATCAGGGCTTCTCATACTTATGTTTACTGTGACGCCCTCGATTGTTATCGATTTCTCTATTTAGGGCTCAAAAGATTAAAAAACAAAATTATATTTATTTTTCTCATTACAAACTTAAGACCGTAAGTATAGATAAATGAAAAGATATATTTATTTAATAAGATATTGGTGTTATTTGCAGGTTGGGGCTTGAGTTACAATTTAAGCAAATAACTAATATTTATTACTCTAAGAATCCAGATGTAAATAAATCTAGAGAGGCGAATCTCTACGCGCTGTGACACACAACAACTCTTCTAACGAATTACCTGGATTTACACAAAAAGAGCTAAGAACACAGTTTTTAGAAATGTCGTTACATACATCTCTATATAAAGCTGTGGTTTTATAAGCTCGTTCTTCTCCACAGCTAAAAAAATACGTCCTAAATAGGTGGTAGATTAAATAGGGGGTAGAATAAAAAAAATGTTTTGGACTGAGCAATAAGTGCTAAGTTTATTACATAAATACATTTTGACTTTAACTTTTAATATATTATGTGGTGTTGATTTGAGTAAGAATTTAAGTAAGTAAGTACATACATATATATAATCACGACTATTATCCCCGAAGGGTTAGGCAATGAGGACCGCAAAAGCAGTCCTCTGCTATAGTCTACTTTTCACCAAATAGCGACTGCACATGTGCTCTGCATGACAGGTGGTGAGCCTATCGTCGCTTTATGCTGTTATGTGTATGTGCAGTCTTTAGTCCGTTACTCGCCTTTTACGACACCCAAAGGAAGAGAGGGGATGTTAGTATTCTTTTTATGAGCCGCTACGCGACACGGCTCATTAATTTTATTAAAATTTAAGAATACTTATTACTGTAAGAATCCGGATGTAAATAAATTTCGAGATGCAAAGCTCTGCGTGCTTTGACACTTAACAACTCTTCTAATAAATTAACTCGATTTACACAAAAGGGCCTAACATTGTCTTGTGTTAATACATACATACATACATACATACATACGTACATACATATATACATACATCCATCACTATCGCTTGCCGGAGGGGTAGGCAGATAGAGACAGCTTTCCATTTGCTACGATACTGATCCGGACACATATCCTAACTTTACTTACTCTCATAACGTTCTTCATACATGCTCGTCAGTTGTTGATTCGAGTTACAATTTAAGTAAGTAAAGATACTTATTACTGTAAGAATCCGGATGTAAATAAACGTCGAGAGGCGAAGCTCCGCGCGCTGTGACGGGCGGGGCGGGCGGAGCGTGATTGCCCGCCCGCGGCGCATTCCGCGCTCACCCTAATTACGAGTGTGCGATGGGCCTTTGTCTAACAGTTCACCTTGCCAGCTTTTTACCATTGGGCTATTATAACTAGAGACTGTCGTCTCTAATTATATATTTATAATAGGCAATAGTATTTGTAGTAGCTCAATGGTAAGCGGAATAAGTATAAATTTAAATTAAAATTATTTATAATTGCTCATAACATGGTTTCACATTGATTTTGCATTAAAATAGATGTCCTCACGTTTAACTAAAGTACCATGCTAGTTTTAGCGTAGTGAGTTGCTCAAGGCTAGCCTAAGGGCTGCAAACGCCTCAGTGATTGAGTGACTCGGCCATGTGCTTAGGCATGACAGTAATAGGGGTGGATTAATAGGTCACATGGGGGGATGACCTTCCACCTCACCCAGCTCCTCACGGGGCATGGGTGTTTCGGCAGTTACCTGCACAGGATTCGCAGGGAGGAGACTCCGGTCTGCCACCATTGCGGACAAGAAGAGGACACTCCTGAGCATACGCTTGAGGAGTGTAGTGCCTTCGCACCACAGAGGCGTACGCTGGAGGTGGCCTTGGGGAGAAGAGGCCCTCTGGCTCTGCCGGATGTGGTAGCCGCAATGGTGGAGAGTGCGGAGAATTGGGCGGCGGTGGCTGGATTCGCTGCGGGGTGCATGGGTCTCAAAGAGGAGGCCGAGCGCATCCGGGAGGAGTCAGCCAACGCCGCGCCAATGAGGAGGAGGAGGGTGGGGAGGAGAAGGCGAAGATTCGCCGACCTCCAGCCGCCGTAAGGTGGCGCCGCCCTGTTTGTGTGTGTTGGGTCCTGATCGTTTGTTTTTGTTTTTGTGTGGAGTGGTCGAGGGGAGACTCCGTCTCCACCTGGGCCGGTCAGGAGGGGGGCACTGGCATGGGTATTTCACCATACCAACCCAAGTGCCCCGGGCTCACTGGATGTGTGTTGTTTGTGTGTCCCGTTTGTTGTGTGGTCCGCATGCCCGGGAAAGCCGGGCATGTCAGTCTTTGTCTCTGTGTTGTGTCCGCCCCCTTCTGGGGCAATTATGTTGTGCTGTGTGCGCGTAGTCGCCGTGTGCTGGCGCGTAACGACTGCTTAATGCGGTGGTTATAGGCCAGCACACGGGTGACGGGGTGGCCTCGCGAGGTCAATTCCCCCGTGGATCAGGTCCCGTGACCGCCACCCTAAGAGCCCTACGCTATCGGAGTTTGGTCCCCCGGTGATTAGTGGGTAGGCCCCTCCCTCTCGCCCGATTACGCCGTGGAAAGGGGGACGGGAGAGTCCCACATATCCAGTCTCCCTTCTGGAGGCTGGAATCCATAAGCAGGGATTACACCGGGTAAAAAAAAAAAAAAAAAAAAGGCATGACAGTAATACTGCTTCAATAAGTCATCATGGACAAATCGAGGGAAAGAGGCGAGCTGGACGTAGGAAAAAATCGTGGCTGCGGAATTTATGAGAGTGGACCGGGATAAAACCTGTCGAAAAATTATTTCGCTTCGCAATGGCCGATGAAGAGTTTGGTTGTGAAGCTAGCGGCCAACCTTAATGAGTGAAGAGGCACAAGAAGAAGAAGAAAAAGCATTTGTAACCGTTTTGGACGCAAATCAGGGCGCAAAAAATTTTTTGGCAGTGTCGTGTCTAGTTATAATACGTTCATGCTTTTTACGTGGCCGATTTGCGACGACCTCTAGCGGAGGACGCGGCTGTGTGTACTTGTTACCGATTAGTGTGTTGACTGTGAATGTGGTAGTCGTAAGGTGGTATCAAAAGTTATGTTACTATTGGCGGCGAGGAGTTTTAATGAACTTGCAAGTGAAAACTCCTCAGGAGTCGCAAAAATCAACGTGTATTAGGGAGATTTATACAACAAATGACGAAAGTTTGTTTGGGAAAGTTGTTTAGTATCACGATTTGAAGAAACCTAAAAATAGAAGAATCTTATTATTATTGGGTGCAAATCATTATCGGCCGAAAGATGTCCACTGTTGGACAAAGGCCTTCCCCCAAGGATCTCTACCACGTTCGATCTTGTGCTGCTCTTATTCAGCGACTACCCGCAACCTTTTGAGTTTGAATTTGAGTTTTAAGGTTGAGTTTTTGAGTTTGAAATAATAAAAAAATGCTAGTAAAATTGTCAAAGATTGATACAAAAGATGTAGGCAAGATAATTTAACTTAATTGAAGTGTGTTTGACAATTAAGGATTTGCCTGCTGATGTGTTTCCCAAACGTAACGAAAACGTGGGGGCTTATTGTATAACTATCTATTGCAATACCTTTCAAGTAGAAGTATATTGCTTCGCTAGTTTAATGATTTTAAAGTTACTTTTAAAAAAAGTAAACTAGCAAAGCAATGTATCGCATCATGCGCTCTGCCGACCCTGAAGCTTTAGTTATTATGCCTCTAGGCCCCGTAATTTGTTGGATCTAGTAACTTTCTAACTGCAGTAATGTAAAACAATACTTCTGTCCTGCAGAAACGGATGTTAGGTTGTTCGCCAGTAGTATTCTAGGATAAATCTTATCACCGCACCGTACAAAAGGAGACTCGTTTCTTTGTCGCACCGCTTAAAGATGGAGTAACCTATCAGCGCACGTCTTCGTTAGGGGGTCCTTATTTCGTCCTAAACGAGGCGTTAAGAGGCAACTTGTAGGCCGGCAGGTTGAGGGTGACTATAGATGGGAAGCTGGTTACTAACATTTCTAGCCTAGCGGCTTGAAACCGCATATTTGGCTTGTTATCAATTCTAGCGATAACTAGCGGCTGAAAACGGCTGCTTACATTTCATTGATATATATTCACATGATTTAGTTTTTTGTTTTTGTTGTTTCTCTTCTGATTTATTTACTAATAGATTAAACATAAATGGGCATAAACCATGACATTTGCATCTGTATTAAGTGTTAAATACTAAAAATTCTCATACAAAATGTGACATAGCATGTGGAATAGGACTATTTTAGATGGATGTTTTGGACCTATTAATAGTAAGCATTTAGTTGTATTTCTTTAATGCACCAAAAGCCTGCGCGCCTGATTTGCCGCGAGATTCCCGCGTTTGGTTTATAATGATGATTAGATCCAAAGTAAACTAATTTAGCTACCTCTATTCTTATAATTTTCATACACCACTACCTAAACACAAACGTTGTTTCATAGATTCGTGTTCGTCTCTGAATTAAGTAAATTAGTAGGTATAAATGGTGTTTATTTAAAAAAAAACCAAAAATAGCAGAACATACTAATTACCACTGTATAACAAAAATAAGAGTTTAACAATAAAAAATGTAATAAAAATAGATTTTTTTCGATGCTCAAGTTGGGGTATCTGCCCGGTATCAAGCGGCTGGTTATCCGTTTCTACCCAAGTAGCATATCAAGCTGTATAAAAGCTGTATTTGAACTTATTTTTATACTTACAGCTGCATATTGAGGCTGTAAATAGGCTGTATAGGCGATTATACAGACCTTATTAGCTCAAAAAGGGCCCATATTTTAAATCTTTTCGCGTTAGTATAGCTGTATAGTAGCTGTAGAAGCAAAGCAGAAGCTGTTTAGTAGCTGTTTAAGAGATGTTAATCGGTGTAAGGAAAAGCAACTACACTCCAAATAATATTTTATAAAGATAAAAGTTTAAAATATGAGTTATAAGTGAATTAGAAAATTATGAAAATAAAAGAGAAACATGTCGTACAAGAATAATACAATAATTATGACGTATGATGTTCATATTTCAAAGTGCAATCCCAAGTATTGATAAATCTTAGGAATCTAATGGTGTTAATTGGTAAAACAAAGTGCAAATCCAATTTTATTGTCAATGTGTGGTTGGTTATTGGCAATATTTTAACGCGCCAGTAAAACCTAAAAAAAACATAAGGAAGATTATTAAACACGGGTAAGTAAGTGTTTGTTTTTAAGGTTATAATATAAAATATATTTAAAATAATAGATTGTAGGACACAGCGACAAAATTTTGTAGCTGATAATCATGAAACGGTTCAAACTATTAACAAACATTGGTTTAATTATATTTGAATATCTTTATTCATTCGTTCTAAAATGGCGACATTTTGTTATACAGCTTAGATAATATTAGGAGGGTATTAAAGTCTTACTAGCTGTACTACGGCGGATATGGATTGCATAATACATCTCTTAGTTTTTAACCAGCTTTATTAGTGTTTTTTTTTATTATTTAGGCTGTATATGAGATCTGGGTAGAGAAATTATAATTCTGTTTAGAGATCCGTGTAAGAATTGATTATCCCTGAGTTATATTTTAAAAATTGAACAATGAAATGTAATTTAATTTAAAGTGGTAATTAAAAATTAAAATATAATATTTAATTTATTCTACGATTGGTTCCAGATTGTTAATCAACAAGAGAAATCATTAACTTCACCTACTGCAACAATATTCACACAGATACTTCCAGAAGTGACAACTGCTGAAAAATATGTTATTCAATATATAGACGAGTGCGAGCTGGCAACAATTTCTGTCGACCCCCATCGTAATGAGTTTGAATCTCAAACCTCTTTTCAAACCCAGAAGATCACGAAGTAAATCAGATTGAAAATTATCTAAAATAAATTTTAGATAATCTAAATAATATATTAGACAAACAATAAATGTTCTTGCAGACAATCAAAATAACATTTAATCAAATAAAACATGTTATTGCAACAGATACTTTCTTTTTCACATTTTCTATATATATCCCGTTTTTAATTAAGTGTTCCATTTCGTACACAAAATCATCTAAATATTGGTCAATTTGTTTGGTTTTCCAACACTAAAATAAATTCCAATTACAAACGGCTTAATATCTGGTCTTTCAAATATAGTTGACAAAATTGGCCAAAACTCTTTATTTGCTTCTAAATATTGGGAGACCAACAAAATTGAAATTTAAAGTAATTTTAGTTGAAACATTGTTCAACCTTGTTCAATCGTTTTGATACGTATTTGTTTGATAGTACCTAAAATAGTTCTAGCGTCATGTGGCGCTAAATCGTTTAGAGCTATTTGAGTTTTTTTTTAATCCACAACGGGTTAGCGCTTGGCCTTTATCTTACCTGATAGTAAGTGACGATAAGGCCGAAGGTGGAAGCGCGCTTCATCCGGAATCCTCAACCACTGAGGAACTGGCTATCTTATCTCAAACTGTCGGAACACAACAATGCTATAAACATCGTTGTTATGGCGACAGACTTAGATAAGATGGTGGTAGCTAGCCAGGCGGACTTAACAGCCCTACCACAAAGATGTACACCCCGCTGGGAATCGAACCCGGGACCTCTTGGACTAAAACCGGTGGCTTAGCCACTAGACCACAAAGGCGGTTAAATAAATATTTTTTTTTTTCTGTAGCCCATTCTTTTATTCACTGGCGAAACTACATATTTTTTGAAAATTCGTCATCATTACGTTGTTAATCAGGTTCCAAAGTTTTAACTAAATTCAAACATTCGACACCAATTATTGTTTTTCCTACAGAACCTTCGTTGGACGTCGATGGAATTGGCGCTTAACTGTAGGTTGTCAAATTAAAATATTATAAATAATTACTGTCATTTGGTTTATTTATATTTCGTTATTAACCGACGTAGAAAAAGGAGGTGGTTCTCAAGTCGTCTGTCGTCCATCTTTTTCTTTTTTTCCACATTATAAATGCGAGCTTCAGAAACACTATGATGCAATCGTGACGACTCTGTCAGTAAAGTGGGCTAAAGCTGTACTATTGATGTAGTTTATTTTTTTAGTTTTAAAGCACTCTTGTAGACAGTTGTTTTAAAACCACTGTATTTACAAGAGTGCCTAATTACGCTATAAGATTAAGTTTTATAATGGAGGTTGCATACACCATTGTACAGAAACAAGTATCGAGTGATACCATAATAACGCTTAGTTCAGTAGTAAGTAAGTGATCACATACAAAAACCAGCCTCTATACAGCTTTAACGATAAAGCTAGCTTAAAGTGTCACAAAACTCTTAAAGTTCTATAGCAGAGTTTTAATAATCTGTTTTAAAACCTTAAGATTCCGCAGATCCCTTAAAACTAATTTTATACAGCTTGAGCTGTATAATAACTCAAATATCCCTCTTATAAATATAAAAGTATCTTTTGACACTCTTGTACGTCTTTTAAAGGACCTTAAGTTCTAAATGAGCTGGTAAATTAATGTTGTAAACGCTTGTGTGCTGCTTGGGTAGCCGCTGGTTTTGGTAACTACCGGCTTACAAACCACTGGTTTACAACTATAATGGTGACTGATGTTACGTCTTTATAACGCTGCACCAGTGGTCTTCGCGTTTGAACTCCATTTCCATTTAACATCAGTTGAGAGAAAAAAAAGTTTCATTGCAAAGACCAATGTCTTTAATTAACAAATGAATCGAATAAAAAGTTAGTAACCAACCCGTCGCTGTACCTAACGTCAATCTAAGTGTACCTACCGATTAGTTATCTGTGAAACTTAAGCACGCACCTCCTTATTGAATTACGTGTACGCGGTGTTTCCCTACAGATGTCGGTAGCGGTACTTACGGCCTGCGAGCAAACAGCCAGTTCGGAAGCCACTCTTGTTTGCTCGGCTCGCCGCGGCTCCCAGAACACTGTTACGCAAACATGTCCAACACTGGCCAAACATGATGCACTGATCGTTAAAAATAATATTTATTTCACTACCGCCGCCCCGGCTCGTACCATTGTGCGCTCATCGATAACTGTCATAGGATTTTGAAGCGGCGCCCGGCGAGTTATTTTCTTTCTTTTTTTCGTATTTAGTTGTTCACTTGTTACCTTTTACTTGTTGTTCGATATTTGAATGTTTAGTTTTCTTCACTCCGTTTATGTTTTTGACAAATTAATTGCCAGTACCAATCATTGTTAAAGTTATAATTACCATAGTCAACTAATATTTTCCATTTAACATTGAAATCATACTATTTATTTCACGGACAATAACGGTTTAAGGTTACCGTGGTAACGATTTTTTAAACAAAACCATTATGCCCAGTATACGGACTCTTTTAATGAACAAATACTTACTTAGAACCTTTTTTATAGTGATAGTCTTATTATTTATTGAGTGAACACTAAACAGTGATTTGCGCTGTACAACCCATCTGAGGAGCGTTTACCTACATGATTAGACTTTTTCCAGTTGATTTCTAGATTTAAGTTATGATGTCAGATGCGACCTCATTAATTATTAAAATATGTAAAGACGTTTCCGAGATCATGCAGGTAGATAGAGACCTTACGGAAAATTATTTGTAGAGACGCTGCGCAAAAAGCTAGTAAACACTTCTGGATAATACCTACTGACTACTTACAATGTCTTGTGTATAGTGGCTCTATAGTTCTGTAGTTAGAGAGTAAAGTACGCCGCACTGCTACGCGGTAAAGAGTATGGAACGCAGAGATGACAACTCAATATTCGAAATAAATGTTGTCTAAAAAAAGGAATGAAGTACTCCATTACTTTTTTCTTACAGAATCCACAGTTTCGATTCGATCAACTTTGTTTTTAAGTTTCGAACATTTTCATTATTGATATCAAAATATTTTATTGATGTATGTTTGCCCTGTTGCCTTACGAACATTTGTAATAGTTTCAAAACTACATAATTACTCTGCTTATCAAATTTCTAAAGCAATTGCACTTATAACAATAATCTAAAAACGAGATCAGGTCATCCCATATCGTGTTTTGAGTTATCGACAACATCTTCCAACAAGTCTGTAACTAGCTCAAAAAAAAAGTAAGTAAGTATCGTTTTCACAAGTCCCTATCGACACCAATAACGAAAACCTTTTTCCATCTACAATCAATATAAAAAAAAAACAAAAAAGTTGTACTACAAAAAAGTTTCTTAAAACAAGGTTCACCAACGCGTGAATACTTTTAATCTATGGCCAAGGTACGGTCTGGTTTATAAATAGCTTGCGGCGGAGGCAGGTGGTGCAGGCCGGGCAGACGCTCGGACGCCTGTCTTCCGCGAATGCGGCGCGCAAGCCGACTGCCATTTAAGGCCCCTTAGATGCACCTTGATTGAACAGTGGCCTGAAAAACAAAATTAAGAGTAAAAACGGTCAATACGTGAAGAGTTGGTACTAGGAATTGTGGAGAGCCCATTTGATCGCAATGTTTATTCTATCGACAGTATGTTGATTGTGCTGTTACGATCACATATAAAACGTTAACATTACGAACTTTTAATTCAATAGTACTTCGCATTTATTAAATGAAAACATAATGGAGTTGGTAAACGATTTATCTCTTTTAATCGTCAGTAATAGGCATGTGAACATTTAATAATGTTAATTAAATGTAATAATTCAATTGCTGTCACACATTTATAGTCGTATAGTGATTGAAAACAAATGGTACATGTACATTAAGCATCTTTGATAAACGAGTGTTTAAAGTCCGAGCAAACAATTAATTTGTGCCTGAGATGCGACGAGGCGCTCCTTACACGAACGCATCTCCGTACACGCATTCATGCGCACACGCATACAAACCTACAGCATATGCATAGCTACGGCTTACATAACTACACGTACTCGTATCGCGGTAGGAAAACAGGGACAGATATAAATGGAATCCTGATTGCGAATGCTATCTTTATGTGGAACTTGTGACATAACAACCAATTATTTCTGGATGGCATCTCGCCGCGATAAAACGGTGGTGTGCCGTGTGCCCACTTTTTAGGAACCTCCACTTTGATGGCAACGGTTTTATACGGTATTCTGCAAGGTATTCTTCATTTTTTTATTACCATTCGATCTGCGGGTAATTGAGTTAGGTATGCAATATTTTTTTAGTCCTAACATTCCTGTATAATGGGGCATTCTCAGTTTTGATCCTAAATTATTACTGGTTTTGTTTTAAGGTGGAATTTAAGGAATGCAAATTAATGGAATTTAAATGGTTTTACTTTCTGACCTTTGTATGTATTATATCTAAATCGTTCACAAGACCATTAAATTTGGTTTTAGAAAATATGTAATAAATTTGACATCTCCACCGAATAATGTATTAGATACTGACTTGTACTAAAACTTCAAAAATTTTGCAACATAAATCTTTATTTTTAAACTTTAGAACCATCATCGGATGGATGAACGTTTCTAACAACGGGTTGTGAAAGCAAAAAGGTCGTAGACAACAAGACGCCTTAAGGCGACGGACCACAACTCCCATAAATACATAGCATAGACAATTACACCACTACCTAAATTGATTGCAGAAAGAAGTCGTAATTACAAAACTTGTTACAGTAACTTTACTTAAAAGGGGATAATGATTCATTATTGAATCATTAGATACACTAATGATTTTAAAAATGGGTTGTAACACAATTGGGTTGTAAAAGCGAATAGGTCGTAGTCAACACGACGGCTAAAGGCGACGACACAACGTCCGTTAAATCATATGAAGCTACTTCGTTACACCCACTATCTAAATTGTTTGCAACAACGAGCCAGTAATGACTAACCTGGTTTTAGTAAGTTTTAGGATACAGATAATAATAATTGAAAACACAATCATTGGATATGCAATCCCTTGTCTGTCACAAAGACTCCTAGAAGTTAGATACTAACTATTGATTTTCTATTGTGTCTGGTAACTGGTTTAACGGCAGCTGAGCTAATAAGTTTAAGTTTTTACAATGGGTAGGTCACACAAATAGGTCGTAGACAACAGGACGCCTAAAGGCGACGCCGCAACACAAGGAATGTACTTCGGTACTACGTAGTACTATTACTTATTCTGTGGTACTACCTAATATCTATATTGATTGTGCAAGAAGGCCGTAAGAACAAAACTTGTAATTAAGTTTTAGGATAAAGAGGTTGCTAATGATAGGCGGTCTGTAGACTACAGGGCGCCGCGTGGTGTCGCCGCTCTGCCTGAGCGTATCGCGTTACGTGATACACACGGCTTTCGGGCAACTGCGCCTTCAACAATAAAGGCGACAGCGGCTAGCGCGTTCGGTTTGCGCTCTTGCCCGCTAAGCAACTTTCGCAATGCCTGGTCGCTGGATGGGTAACCAAACTAAAAACATCTCGAGCCGTCGAAAGATGGCAGTCGTTAAAACCCACCAACCCGCATTGGGCCAGCGTGGTGGGTTAAAGCCCAACCTCCTCATGTGATGTGGTCCATGTGGGAAGGCCTGTGCCTAGCAGTGGGACGTTTATAGGCTGATGATGATGATGATGATGATGAAAGATAGGCGGTCTGTAGACACCAGGGCGCTCGCGGTGTCACCGCGCCGCCTGCCCGTGTCGTTACGTGATACACACGGCTTTCGGTCAACTGCGCCTTCGACAATAACAATAAGAATAATAAGAACAAAATTGTTTTCGGTACAAAATTTAGTGTATACCTCAAAACTTATAAAATATATAAATATAAATATAATTTGATTATGATCACACTAATTATCTAGCTCAAGATTCTTAAGAAACTCGTTAATATGGTAAGATAACGGATAACTATACATAAACATAGAAAAACACCCAGACCCGAAATCAATTCAGAAAAACAGTTTTCTCTAAATTGACCCGACCGGGAATTGAACCCGGAACCTTAGAGAAGGCGCGACGCCAGACCCGGCGCGCTAACCACACGACCACGGAGGTCGTCATGGTCATAATATAGAATATTATATACACCGTACTGTACCGTCCTGTGAATTAATATTTTAGTGAATTTAATTAATTAGGTATACCTAATTCCCTTCGTTTCGAAAGCAAATAAAATTAGACGTCATTCTTACATAAAATAATAAGAGTGTGATTAATTGTTTGATAGTATTTATTCTCGTAACCCTTAAATACTTTTAAGTAATACAAATGGAAGATTTTACAAATTTGCAAATGAAGTTCAAATTGTAAAAATGACGACGTCAAATGGTACATGAAAACATTTTGTCTGATATATCCGACTGAAAAGGTCGATGCAAGAAAACCTAAAAGTTAAACTACATTTATAAAATAAAACATTAAATGTTCATGTATGTAAGTATAAACGAATATAATAATAAGCATAACCTAACTCCGCATTAAAAAATTGGTCGTTTCTGATGTTTGGTAGAGTGCAGACCACAGGGCGCCTGCAGTGCTGCTGGGCCGGGCCGTATCGAGTTACGTGTGAATCGATACACAATGCGATGGAGGAGAGTCAACTGATAGTTTTTCGTATGCCAACAGTATTCCATTGCCATATTTGTCAGCGTAAAAATGTCCTACAGCGGGGCCTTCCCACATGAACAACACCACATTGGAAGTTTTGGCCATAACCCACCACGCTGTCCCAATGCGGGTTGGTGGGTTAGCACCAACCCGCTAACTACAATGTCCCACTGTTAAGAAAAGTCACCTCATGCCAGTGCTTCCGAAGCACCGCAGTTCTCGATATATTACAATGTACTTAATCTAAAATATGGCATTGCAATAAATAATTAAAAGATTATTGATTAACGTGCAACATCGATCGACAACAGTCCTCCGATCTACTCATCATCATCATCAGCCTTGCTTGTCTGCTGCTAGACATTCTCCAAGAGCACCCCACTATACACGATCCGCAACTACTCTCATCCTGCTCTTGCCAGTCACCTTGCGGAGATCGTCGCTCCACCGAGCTGAGGGCGTATTAAGATACGCTTGCCGATACCCGGTTTCAATTCCAGAACTCGTCTACCCCAATGGTCATCGGTTCTGCGACTAAAATGACCGGCCATTATTCTCCTTGTTTGCGATTAACTCTCAAAATATTTAGCTAATACCAATGATATGGGTAACTATGATAAAAATGTTGTTGTTTGCTTGCTTGCTTTTGATGATAAGGCCGTAGACGGCAGGGCGCCGCGCATTGTCGCCTTACTGCCTGACCTATTGCGTTGTAATACACACAGACACAAGTCTTGGACAAGCAAGGTCATTATTCAGCGTGTATTTGGACAAAATTTATTGCTAATCGTTTACTAACCATTAGCAATAAATATAGTGTAATAAATTAGACGCTAATGACGGTGGGCAAGGCACTGCCTGTAGACATTTATATTTTTTTACAACGAGCAAGTTTCTTCAACTAAGTATAATAAAAATATTTACATCTCACCTGTTGTAAATTTTTCGAAAACGGACTGTTTGAAGTGATGAAGATGATGATCATTTCTTTTTGTACCAATGTTTAAAGAAGAGACATCCAGTAAAATCTACTTTCATCTATTTTGTTACAAAGCTTGGGATTGATACAAATAAAATTTTCAATTCTTCTTCGCTATTTCATACTTAAGCAAGGAAATGGTTTGAAACCAGAACTGTCATCAGCAATGATGACCCCAAACGCAGCCCTCTGCCATAGTTCACGTTTCACCTAATCACAACTGCACATGTGCTCATCGTGATAGGCAGTGAGCCCACCGCTCTATGCTGTTGGATGTATGCGCATTCTTTAACTACACTGGCCTGCAAAAATAAGTATCACACTTTTAAAATTTCATTTTTTTCTAAACTATAGAAGTTAGAGATTTAAAATAAAAAACTTTTTGTAGCAATTTTATCAGATTTCTTTGAAACTGCTAAATTTTACAATAGTAACATTTTTAAGTCTTGTGCGTTTAGTTTATCTTGTGTACTTTAAAAGATATTACAATTTTAAAAGAGTGATATTTATTTTTGCAGGACAGTGTATATAAGTTACTTGCCTTTTACGCCACCCATAAACGGGAACTCCCTAATACTCCGAAAAACTTTATTGCGAATATGAATATTCCAAATTTCTATATTCCGAATTTTATATTTCCGAAAAATTAAAATCACTATTATTTAAAATCACGAACCTTAATATTCCGAATATCATAAATACGATTATTAAGTTTTCCGATTTTCTTAGGTACGAAGAATCAATTTATTTATTGAAACAAAAATGGTTATTTAAAAGGGTGAAGTTGCACGTTCGCATTGTGCGTATGTATCGCCGCATGTTACCATACACGCACCCACCTGCGAGCACCACCGGCACTTGCGTCATATACAACTTAAAATAATAAAACTGGTTTCGATTGTGATCTATACGATGGTGGATCGACGATTAATGTCCAGCACACCTGGCAGTGGGCCCGCACTGTCACGACACTTGATACTGCCCCACCTAAAGCGTTACATTGTTAAAAAAAATAGATTTCATATTCAATGTGTTTCACTGACAAAATTGATTCGTAAGGATCACTAGACACGTCATTCGCGTTTATAGATTTTGTAAGATGATGACAATTATTTTATTTAAATTATTATTTCTATTTACTTAAAATTATTTGTTATTATTCTTTCGTTTAAGAAATTCGCACGCGAACAAAAAGCCAGTTGTCTTTTACGCAAACAAAGTGTTGGAGCGATTAATTCGAGGTGACACAAAAATACTGTCATTACCTTAGACATTCATAAAGGGCTTTTACTCATTAGTCATTCAGAGGAGTCACCATACTTGGCGCAAGTGACATGTGTTATTTTTTGAACAAAGAAGTGGGATCAACGACCTGCCCTTATTTGGAGGAGCGAGGCGACCAGCCATAATGCGATACAGATAATGCCAACAATTCCCGCATGTGGAGAAAATGCACACTTGGTTCTGTAATTTCTCGGACACAACGTCGGCCCTGTATTTGTCATGTACCCTCAATGTTCACGGTACCCTCAGATATGGTTTGCAGCTTCGAAGGCTCTTTGTAAACTATCCGCTTTGGAACTGTTGTGTTTACTATCGTCATCATTAGTCATAAGTTAACTCTTTTTTGCCAGTTTATTTCTCAGGACACCCTTACTGGTCGACTAGTAGAGCCTCAGGATGCCTCAGGGCATTAAGTCAGCCGTTTGCTGTAATTTTGCAATAAACAATAGATAAGTAAAACATCTTTACTTTAAACTTCTCACTACAGAGATTAAGTATTTCCGCGTGAAGAATAGCACATGATCAAGACGGCCATCCAGCCATAAATCAATCTGTCCCATCACAGGTTGGTGGGTTCTAACGAGTACCACTTTGTGACGATCAGCGGGAGCAATCTTCCGAAGCACGTAGGAGATATTTAAATTTAAATTTTGTCGCCTATTCGGTAACCGTGTCGCGCAGCGGTGAAAGAATACTAATACCCCCTCTTTTGGGCCTTCCCTTAGGTGTCGTAAAAAGCAAACTAAAGAATACTACCACCCCCTCTCTTTAGCCTTCCCTTGGGTGTCGTAAAAAGGCGACTAACGAACAAAGACTGCACATACATTTAACAGCATAGAGCGGCGATGGACTCACTACCTGTCACGCTGAGCACATGTGTAGTAGCTATTTGGTAAAAAGTGGACAATGGCAGTGGACTGCTTTTGTGATCCTCATTGCCTAGTCCCTGACTAACCCTTCGGGGATAATAGTCGTGATTATATGTATGTATTTATAGCAGTATTTAATTCATCATCATCAGCCTACAAAGGTCCCCCTGCTAGGCAGGCCTTACCCAAATGGAAAACAGTTCATAGGGAGATTGTGCCATACATAACCTTAGAAGAAACACTACGTCGACTTGGCATGCAAAATTGTCATACAAAACACAGACAAACGACGTTTCGTAGTCCCCTGTTTCCACCTTCAGAACTGGACCAATTTTTATTACTTTTTGAGCATCGGTTAAATAAAGAGATTTTCTATGTCTGTACGTTTGATTTTTTTGCATTAAGTCATTTATTTAATATCCAGGAGCCTTCAAAATTTAGTGAAATCACTCCGTTTGAAGGCGTCTTTAGAAACATTAAGAGGCTGCTTAAAAAAAAATCAAACATACTGACATAGAAAATCTCTTTCTCTAACCGATACTGAAAACGTAATAAAAATTGGTCCAGTTCTGAAAGAGGAAACAGGGGACCACGAAATGTCGTTTTTCTGTGTTTTGTATGAGAATTTTGCATGCCACTTCGACGTGGTGTTTCCTCTTAAGGGGGATTATGCGGTGAAAACGGAAAAGTTGTCTGTTTTCTATTAGATGTTATTCAAAATGTTTTAGATATTTTAATTAATAATAAATTATCAATATGTGTTACAGAACGTATGTGTGAGGGGATGACTGTTTGCAAAACACGATTTGATACATTTTGCTTGATAGAAAAAAATCCTGAAGTTATCTCTATAATTTCATATAAATGCACATTACGACCGTGTTTTACAATAATAATTCTCATAAAATCATAAAAACACAGGTATTATTTACCTTTTCGAATTCTTGACTGATTTGGATTTCCAAAAAAACCTAACACTTTTATTAAGTTTTTGATAAAAATGTGCGGACCCCGCACTGCGCAACACCCGTGAGGCCCCTGAATAAAGGCGGAATTTTCGCTGACAGCTTAACCCCCCTTAAGAGGAAACACTACGTCGAAGTGGCATGCAAAATTCTCATACAAAACACAGAAAAACTACGTTTCGTAGTCCCAGTTTCCTCCTTCAGATCAGGACCAATTTTTATTACTTTTTAAACATCGGTTAAAGAAAGAGATTTTCTATGTCTGTATGTTTGATTTTTTTTAAACCAACCACATAATGTTTCTTAAAGACGCCTTAAAACGAAGTGATTTCGCTAAATTTTTAAGGCTACTGGTTATTAAATAAATGACTTTATGCAAAAAATATAAGATGATAACACAAAATATACTGTATTATATTTTGTTAAATGCTTGGTGTTGATAACACAAAACGGTGTCGCAGGAGACCCGGCTTTAATCACATTTAACTACATGTAAGTAGATATGCCATTACTCATTACAGTACTTATTCAGCGAATCCGAATATCAATTTCGTGGTAATGTCATTATATTCGGCGAATATAAGTATTCGCATTCAATTCGTTGCATCACTAACTGGACTACTAATAAAATTATAGTTACTATGTAGCTACGTCCTGAACGCCGAGTGTAAGTTGAAAATGTGCAAACGTTACTATCGCGTTTAAGTTAAGAGTTTTGATTCTCGATCTTATTTTCTTAGCATTAATATAGCAAATTATATATAATAATTAATTATATTATTTATATTATTATTATTTTTTTATTTAGCAGCGGAATATTGGGCCAAAACTATTTAGGGTTTGTTACGTGGATGCTGAACCATCGACACGACGAAGAAGAAGAAGCATTAAGATCTATCTGTCAAAACTTAACTCAAACGCGATAGTATCGTTTGCACATTTACAAACTTACACTCAGCGTTCTGTTATACCACAGTATTCCAAACCTATATCTTTACTATATCCGTGTGGCGTAGCGGTGAAAGAATACTACCACCCCCCTCTTTTCCCTTGGGTGTCGTTAAAGAGCGACTAACGGACTAAAGACTGCACATACATCCAACAGCATAGAGCATCGATGGGCTCACCATCTGTCACGCTGAGCACATGTGCAGTCGCTATTTGGTTAAAAAATGGACAAAGTATGGTTAGATTACTGCTTTGCGGTCCACATTGCCTAGTCTCTGACTAACCCTTCGGGGATAATGGTTCTGATAATACGTATGTGTGTATATACTATTTCAGGTCGCGGGTAGCCGCTGGATGCGAACAGCACAAGGCAGGTCGTGGTGGAGATCCTTGGGAAAGGTCTTTGTCCAGCAGTGGACATCCTGCGGCTGATGTTGATGACATTTCATTTATCAGACCCATCGAACTATACAGCCACCAAAAACTTTGTCTCTTACACACTACGTTAAGACTCGTCGACGCAAAGGTTTGAAATAAGAAAAAAAAACATATTGATATGCTATTTGTTTTCTTATTCATGCACAGAATCCCCAGTGGAATGTCAGAGCTTGCGACGCTGTCCGGTCGATGGACATCTTCCTCACAGTGAAAGACCTTGGTGGTCGCGGTTGCGGCTTGGGTCCTATACCTGCAGTCTCACTGTTCGATCGGTTCCGCCCGTAAATGACGTTTAACGAACGAGATTGGGCTGCAGTCATAGTCCGCTCTGGTGTTCAGTTTGAGGACGGCTTCCTTCGTTAATTCATATGCTCTCTCGTTCCCTCTCACTTCGACGTAGGCCCGTAACCAAAAAGAGAGACTATAGTTGTTGGTTGTCTCTCAGGAATTCAAGGTTACCCTATATCGCCTTAGTGATCGGGTGCGAGGAGTCTGGGTCCATCAGCGTCTGGAGAGCCGACCTCTAGTCGCTCAGAATAACCGCTTGTTTAAATTGTTTGCCAATAATAATAATTATGGTCGCTTGAAGGATAGCGTTATAGCTTGGCTTGGAAGACCGTTCAGTACGGCTCCAGTCAAAATTTTCGAGACCACGTCTCAACCGTCCCCTCCCAAACGGTCAGGGCGCCTCCGACTTTCCCCTCCAGCTTGCTGCCTTCCGTGTATTCTTTACCAAGCATTCTGCCAGCTCGCTATCCTCTTTCGCGTTTTCCAAAAGGGTAAATTTTTAATTTAGCATCCTACTGGGGTGGGAGATCTCTGTGAATAGTACGCGCTGCTCGACTGTGAGGTTCGTTTATCTGCTCATACATCATAGTGCCTTGGTAGCTGAGTGGCTCAACGCTCGACTCGATATCTGGAGGGTCAATTACCAGGATTTTTTTGATGTATATCATCACCAACCCGCATTTGGCGAGCGTGGTGATTAAGCACATTACCAGTACCCATCAATTGTAGCGATGACTTGATTTCAATGATGGAGGTCCATCCTACCCTGCAAAGGACAGTATACAGGTACTTTACTTTTTTTACATATTAGTGAACATTGGTGAGATGAAAAGATGAAAGGGAACCGTTTGTCTTGGTATGGTCATGTAATGGGAAGGGACGAAAGCCATGTGACTAAAAGAGTGATGAATAGGAGTGTTGAAGGTAGGAAAGGAAGAGAAAACAAAAAAAGATGAATGGATTGTGTGAGGGATGACATGAATGAGAAGGGATAGATGATTTGATGACGAATGACCGAGTTGTATAAAGGAAAAAAACATACTGCGCCGACCCCAAATAACATGGGAACAGGGCAAACGAATGATGATGATGAATAGGAACATAGTAGACGGT
This sequence comes from Scoparia ambigualis, assembly GCA_963921215.1. Classification (NCBI taxonomy): domain Eukaryota; kingdom Metazoa; phylum Arthropoda; class Insecta; order Lepidoptera; family Crambidae; genus Scoparia; species Scoparia ambigualis. Next base: position 22,599,758 of record OY992502.1, on the reverse strand, counting down.
TCCTATCCTACCTTATCCAGTGTCGCTGTCCACCTTTTCACGAGATACCGTTAATGAGAAGCATAACTTACATACTTCTTACATCACGCCCGTTTTCCTGAGTGGTGACCACCATTTTATCCGGTTCTGCTTTACACGGGGTGCTCTTGAGTACGTTTCTTTCAAGCGCATCGTTTTCTGCCAGCAGGGCAAGAAGAAGGCCAAACGCTGCCCAGACCCGTTGCGGAATAAAAATAAAGATGAGTGTGTCACCGTTTCACCTTTATTTAAATTCATTTAATACGAAATTGATACTGAAATAATAACCGATATTTTTGTTAGAGAAAAATTTGTTAAAAGCTAATTTGAATGGTCTATTAGTGGAGTTGACGCAGCGCTGGCCAGGTGTACGGCGGCAACCAGTTCGATCTCTGTATCACGTTACACTAGGTTTCACATTAGGAAATTTATACGACGTCTCAAGTGACTACCGACTGTTAATTATTGTTTTATTAACAAGATAAATTATATTATAATAATTATTAATCGGTTCCAAGAATGTACAGCAAAACAAGATGATTCACCGATGGCTGTTTCGCCGCAGATGTGCGCGAGCGCCGCGGGGAGTGTTGATTAAATTAAGTGACATTTCATTTGGATTCGCCGCTATTTATCTGGCACATTACGAGGGCCGTTACGGCGGTACAGGTGGCTGTGCCGCGCCCAGCATACGTCACGCCGTCTGCCTAACACTGCTTCTCCCGCTTTTTTTTTCCAATGCTACCTACCCCACCCCTACAACACGCTACTCCTCGAAACGTCACTACACACACGAAACATCCACGCTTTCTTTCTTTATTTATTTTAACATGGTAAGCTGTAATTTTGTGAAATGTGGCGTGGACTGTGGTAGTGGACTGCTTCTGCGGTCCTCAATGCCTAGTCTCCGACTAACAGTGGATCATGATTCACTGTTCCATATAAAAGTTTATGAGCATTGGGCCAGCACCATGGTAGGTTAATAGTCCAATCTCCCCATATGCTGCAGTCCGTGTGAGAAGGCCTGTACCTAGCATTGGCACTTTGATATGCTGGTAATGAGTTTCATCGCTATGAATATTAGAATCTCTTTGCGATTAACCGAATAGTCTATGAGTTAACTGCATTACGTTATACTGAGAAGTCCCACGGTGTGCGGATTCCTCACGAAAGATGTTCGAGGTGCGCAGTACGCACTTAGCCGCTGTCAGTTTAATGCATCCACTAGGTATATTGTTTGTCAATACGCAGCATTTGCATACTCCATGCTTTCTAGGCTAGTCAGTATCAAATCTTTTTTTTTAGAGTGTGCTGTCGGTCGCAGATGACCTTTACAGCTTAACACCGAAATTCCCCAGAGGGTTTCTGGCGGGGGATGGCATCTCGCCGCAAGTGAGTCTCCGATCCCCCTCTCCCCCCTCCCCCCCCCCCAGATTCTCTGGGGGTTCGAGTCAGATCGAGACGGGAAACCCGAGGGAACCTCTAAGAGGCACGTGGGGGGGTAGGCGAGAACCAGGTACGTTACAGTTCAAGTTCCAATTTACTATCAAAATTTACCCATCAATTTGCATTGGGCTAACGTGGTGGGTTATGGCCCTATCTGCATTGGGCCAGCGTGGTGGGTTAAGGCTTGTGCTCAGCAGTGGCACTTCTATAGGCTGATGATGAGTACCAACCCGCGGTTCAATCGGGCGATTACCCGAATAGTCTATGAGCAAACTGCATTACGTTATTCTGAGCAGTCCCACGGTTTGCGGATTCCTCACGAAGGAGGTTCGAGGCGCGCAGGACACACCCAGCGGCTGTCAGTTTGACGCGTCCATTCCGCGCATTACCATGTTTATTGTTTGTCAATACGCGGCATTTGCATAAGCAACGCGAAGGAAACTTTATAGCCGGAGAGCTTGCCATGGTGCCGAAGTTTTGATGCGATGTAATTTTTTAATGATACTTGTTTAACTGTTATTTGGTTTGGTTTGGTTTAACGCAAATCTACTTAGTAGCGACATCCTATACATTTATTCCAGAACTTTTAAGCGAGTTTCACCGGCCATGGTCCCGGGCTTACTATTTCTATGTTTAAATATTTGTGTACAATGGAGATGGTATAATGAACGGCTCGAGATCCGGAGGGCCCACGTTTGATTCCCAGGTCGGGCAAAGTGTGTTTCGGCCCGGGTTCACTAACCAGTGATTAAGCCCATACCCATCAATTGTAGCGATGACTTAATTTTAATGAAGGAGGCCTTTGCATTGAAGTGGGACAGTATACAGGCTGTACTTATAAAATCAAACTTGCTAAGCAATATACTCGTTACTCCACTAAATTATTAGCCTCTTTTTCCTTTTTTTGTTTGCTTAGTTAATCCCCCTTATGGATAACATACCCCCAGATAGGGTTGCAACTTGCAACCCTATCTGGGTTTCGCGACCTTGCAACTTGCAAGGTCGCGAAACCTAATAACTGGACAGACCAGCAAGTTTGGCCGGACATTTGGGTACAGGGTTGCCAGATGCGATTTTCGATTTCTCCCCAAATTTTAAATTACTTTTCTCCAAAACGATACTATTTTCTTTAGTTTTACCCAAAAGCCCAGACAAATTTTTTGCCACATATCCTACGGCGTATTTCGACTGGTAGTACCAAAGCCAATATTTTTTGTCCGTGGTTCTACTAATAAAACTACGAACAAATGACATTATCTATAGTTTGACTGGTAAGAACCTTTTTTTCTGTGGTATAGACATAAAACAAACTAAATCGATTGGAAACTATTTTATTGATACCAAACCAAATAAATTTAATACATCCAGCACAACAGTATCCTCTCCATCAGTGGGGTCATTTTTATACACTTGTGCAGATTTTTTTTTTTCTTTTATCGCATGTTTTTACTTTTTTTTAAATATTTTATTTTATATTGACTTGTCATAGTGACCGCACCCTGCCTGATGGTAAGTAGCCGATGCAGTCCAAATAATGAGAGCGCTCCCCACCGTGGAATAAGCACGGTAACAATCGCACCCATTCATGACGGCCTGCCTAAATGCCGTTTCACGCCCCGCTTAAAAGACCCGAGACTGTAGAAGCTGGGAAACACATGCGCTGGCAAAGAATTCCAAAGCCGAATGTTCTTACAGAGGAACGACTTGCCAAATTTTTTGGTATGAGTACTGATAGTCTGCACAGTATGATGGTGGTTCCTAAGACCAGCACGTGTAGTCCGGGACAGGAAAGGAGAGGGCGGGATTAGGTCAAAAAGTTCTTCAAAACACTCTCCGTAGTAATTCCAGTAGAAGACACTGAGAGAAGTAATGTCTCTACGCAGTTCGAGGTCTGTTCTGAAGTCTGAAGTCGTTCCTCTGTATGACCATAGTTAGCTGTTTTAAACGTTCGTATGTAGGTATTTTCGTTTCCTATAAGGACGCGTTCCAAAACTAAAAATTAATCTACCCAAAATTCTCCACACTATTTTATTTTCTCCAAAGATTCCTTTTCTCCAAAATTTCTCCAGAAGCCATATTTTTACCCAGAATTGCGAAAAAAATACCCAATCTGGCAACGCTGTTTGGGTAAAAAGGCCAGGCACCCTACATTTTCAGAAGCAGTAGCGACCGACAGTCGACTGGCCAGCGCCCGGCCACGCTCGGCGCTCGCTCGTTTGCGAAATGTAAAAAGCCTAACAAAAGCCGGACAAGTCGGACACCATTTATTTCGGCCGGACACGCAATCAAAGAGCCTAACTATGTCCGCTTTATCCGGACGCATGGCAACGCTACCCCCAGAAGTAGGGTTATGCGTTGCGTTTGAAGGATCTCGCTTTAAGGCTTTAGGCTGGCCCCTGGGCTACAAGTGAGGTAAGTACAAAGTACGAGCACGCCCGCTCCGCCGCGTGCAGCGTGCGTTTCCATTTTGCAATACAATCAACACTATTGATACCACACCTTATTAACATAAGTATTTACGGCCGTACAGTAAATCAAGACATTTATGTACGTACTTTACACATTGCAGATTAGGTGCCGTCGTTAATCTTGAGTGGTTGTATTGGACGGCGCGGTGCCTCGTCGCGACGTCATTAATTCACGCAATTAGATAGATTATGTATTATATAAAAAAACCTCACTTACCGCTCCAATTAGTCATTATATAATTCAATGCCAATTGCCATTGAATTGATTGTTGACCGTTTAGATTTATTATTCCTAATTGTTTATTGCCCTTAAAATAATTACATATTTTTATTTATTTATTTATATATATCATCATATATTATATAAATGATATATATACATATATATTATATATATCATTTATATATATCAGACTGTAAACGTCCCGCTGCTGCTGCTGGGCACAAGTCTTGCCACGTATACAACTGCACATGGGGTGAGTGGGCCATGCTCACCACGCGCTGGCCCAAAGGGTCGGTGGGTTTTAATGACTGTCATCTTACGATCACAACCGGGACCAAAGGTTTTACATGCCTTCTGAAGCATGGAAATACTTATAAAAATTATAAAAATTCTTTTATGTTTCAATTTGGAAAAATATAACATTAGAAAAATAAATTATTATGAGAAAATTAAAATAAAACTTTAAAAAGACGACTGTACCTATTTAAGCTTCACATTTTTCAAATTAAACTCATAATGAAGAGATAAACGTCAAAGTCAAAATCAAAAGAAATTAGTTTTTGTAATACAAAGTTGTAATAGGTAAAGTTTTTAAAATTCTACCAGCAGAGAAGAGTGGTATTAAAGTTGGTGAGAGGAGGTAAACAAAACTCCGATTCGCTGACGACTTTTTCTTTTCTCTTCAAAAGCCACAGGAGGCAGGTAAGATAAGCTGAGCTAAATAAAATTAACATAATAAGGTCGCAGCTACTGAAACTTCACCGTCAAATAGATATCGAGTGTGCTACACACTCTCGTCCACTCGATCACCAATCACTCTTGGATTTTTTTTGACACTTTTTTGACAGTAACTGTCAACGTCAAATTTGACAGAATGGAGCATAGACTATGCAATATTGTGCGATAACAATATATTAGATGAACCACAGAACCGAAATAACTAAACTTCTTCATACTAAAGTAGTCTGTAAGTCTATGAAAACACGGTACAAAGTCAAGTGTGTTTTTGTAGGTGCGGTCTCATGCGACCGCTTGGGGTTTGAGGGGCAGTGCTTACACGGTCATTGGATCCTAGTGTCGTAGTCCATGTGGGAAAGCCAGTGCCCAACAGTGGTACTTTTATAGGCTAATTATGAGTTCCATCGCTATGAACATACAGGCTGATGATAAAGAACGAATTTCAAAATCCCTAATATTTTAAGAGTTCAGCGTACAGCGGCTACTAACGGACTAAAGACTGCACATACATTCAACAGCATAAAGCGGCGGTGGGCTCACCACCTATAACGCTGAGCACATGTGTAGTTACAATTTGGGAAAACGTGGAGTATGGCAGAGGACTGCTTCTGCGTCCTTACCTAGTTTCTCTCTGGCAAACTCTTTATTAAAAACTCATTTCGCTCTCTTCTTCGGAAGGCACGTAAAGCTGTTGGTCCCGCTTTACAGACCGGTTGGTCCCCACAAACCCTGGACCGAAGTGGTGGGATATGCTACAGCACAATCTCCCTGTGGGAACTTTTAACCCTCGGCACAAACCAGAAACAGTGGAAAAAAGGTGGTTATGCCAAACAAGAGGATAATAAAGAACGAATTTCAAAATCCCTAACATTTTGATGGTGTGCAAACAACGAATTTCATAACCCCTAACGTTTTGAGGGTGTGCTATGGTAAAGTGGCCACCGTTCGCGGTTGAGCCACGCATGCGCATGCGCAGTGCAGTAGCCGACCTTGTGGCTGGCGCGGCGGGCGGCGGTGTCGCGTTCCGGCCACATTTCAGCCGCTCGCCGCGCGTGCGGTTCAGTCCCGCGACGGAATGCCCTCATCATTTGATAGCTTACTACAACACCTGATACACTCTCGACGACGTAGCTGGAATGCCGGGCCGCCGGCCAGCGTGACGGGACAGGTGCGCCCCGGGAAACGGGTTTGCAACTGTTCAATGTACAGCTAGCAGGTCAACCTACCACAATAAGGGATGAATTATATTAGACCGGGCCGTGCATGGGGCGTGTGCGTGGACCGAACGAGGCCCGGACGGGCCACTGCATGATTTGAGACGTTGCATACATTTTGTATGACTCGTTCATATTACACAGTACATGATCCGTGTTCCGTCCGGCTCTAATATAAATACAAAACATATGCAACGTTTCAAATCAGTACCCCGTCCGAGCCACGCACACGGCACGCCCCGTGCACGGCCCGGTCTAATATAATTCATCCCTAAGTTATTTTTATTCAATCAATTTTGATCTTTCACTTTTTTCAATCTAACATCAATTATCAAGCCCAAGAAAAGCTTATTTTGAAACTTGTATCTACATTCACGACTATTTATCCCCTGAGGGCGACACACAAAGGTGCTCGAGATATTTCAACTTGGTCACCCAACCTGTGGCAGTACATAGCGAAAGTTACTTAACTTTCACGATCACATCCGAACGCTCCTACTTAACATTGCAGTGATACACGCGTGCACATGACACCAATCTGTAACTAACAAATGTTAGTATAAATTTATGTAGCCAGTTCTATTAATAACTCAAATAACTATTCTAATTGCCGGGTGCCCATGATCTATGGCGGCGTTCGAACAAGTCCAAAGCGTTTTAATTGAAACTTTTAGCTATGAATATTCCAATCGTCTTAATATCATAATTAGACGAATGTGTTTTGCCCTCAGTGCGTTCGGCCCGCGCAGATTCCGCGCAAACCACATAAAATATGCATAATGGATTGATGCTGAACGTTAAAATATGGGCATACCTGGCCGATGACAATATTGAGATTGCCCACAGTCCAAGGAAACTCACTTAATTACGCCGATGAATCATCTGGGTAGTAGAAAAACAACTAAGTTTAAGTATGTATAATAATTGTGACACCATTTTTTAAACGGTTTTATTTAGCTTGACCTGTTTGTTGATGTTGGGTCAAATTTAGTACTTAAAATTTTGCCCCCTTCCTGTTGACCGATGGATCTGAAATTTGGTACACACCATAAGTTCTGATGACAATACAATTGTTATATTCAGTATCATTGTAATTCAAAAATGGCCGCCTCCACAAAATGGTGGATTACATTTTTTTGTTCAACCACCTTATTAAGGGTATCAAACGAAAGGGCTTGACTAAGTAGTAAGTATACTTACAGTTATTTAAAAAAAAAACTAAAAACTTGATTTTAAAAAAATAGCTTAATTTTTTTTTAAGTTGAAGTTGTTTTCAGGTTTTATTGAAAAGAAAGATAATGATGATGTAGATACTGTACTAATTAATAGTATAACTTAAAACGTGTCTTATGGTAGTGGACTGCTTCTTTGGCCTCATTACATTCTCTGACTTACTTTTTAGGGATAATAATCGTGAGTAATGAGTAATGTATGTCATGGTCGAGAAATTTATAGGAATTTATTTATTTATCGAGACAGCAACAGCCATACTTAACCTATAATATAACAAACTAACTTATATTAAACATATTCGGCCAAAAAGTTGTCCACGAAGAAAAATTAACCGGCAACTAGTAATTAGTTAAGCTTACATACTAGGAATAATAACACAATAAAAAAAATATAATTATATTAAAAAAACCAAACCATCACTAGCAGCATTAAAGTAAAGAGTATAAAAAGCTTGCAGGTCGGCAAGGTGAGGACAGCTGATGTGTGTGATACAATCCTGCTTCACTGATTGTGCCGCAATTCACGTGAAGTGCACTTCCACCATCGGTCGTATTATACCTATACTCGCACCTATACTAGAGCTAAATTCGATGAGGAATGTTTATAATTACAAATTATTCACAATTCTTTGTGCACGTATCTAGTGTCACTCGGATTATTAGAGTTATTTCGTTCGGATCCCCAACAACTGATACCCTGGTGGATCAGATATATTTTAATTGTTTTTTATTCCGTTCGGATCCCCTATAACGGACATTTAGGGGAACAGATTTGTTTTAAATTATTTTAAATTCCGTTCTGATCCCTCGACTGTCTATTTACACATTTTTGGGATAGTCAGCAAAAAAATATGTGTACAAATAAAAATCCAAGGACAAATAAATAATTGTGCCATCGTGATTACTGTGATATTATTATTTAGTAATTTACTGTTTATTTTATAGGACCAAACGTAATAATAATCTGTTTAAATAAATAAATATTTTCACACTTATAACGGTTTTTCGATTGACTGTCAATCCATTAAAAAAGGAAGGGGATGGTAAAATTTACAGTGGATCAGACCGGAATTAAAAAATAACAATAATTGGCAGTGGATCGGTTTTGGGGATCAGACCGGAATAACTCGATTATTATGGTTTTATTCTTTTTTATGTGGAAAAAGGCAATCGTGCAGGAGGATCACCTGATGGAAAGTAATCACCGTCGCCCATGGCACCTGCAAAACCGCATTCGCACCCGCAGATGCGTTGCCGGCCTTGAGGGAGGAGTAGGAATTGTGAGGGGGGAGAAGGAGAGAAGGCCTTCTGGTACTTTTACTCGTACACAAAACAGCAACGATACCATTTCAACGAAAGAATAACGAGAAAACCACTAACAACGGTCACTGACTGTCAAGAAACCATAAAAATTCTAGTAACTCTTGATATGTGCACAAAGAATTGTAAATAAAATTTGTTTATATAATATAATAATTTTTCATCGAATTCCGCCCTAGAATGGCTAATAAAAAATTCCATACACCTTCTAACTGTATTACCCGCTTTACATAAACGTATTTGTTGCTCTAGCTAGACTCGAGACAGTCAGACAGACCCGAAGAAAAACGTCATATCTGCAAGGTAGTTGTATCGCACATAAGACGTTATTCTTCGGGAACGTCGAGTCGTGCTGTGTCTATTTTTAGCCTGACGTCGTTCTAGCGCTGCAGCCAGTGATAAATAATGCAAACCGAGCTTTTGACACAGATGTAACACGGTCATAGAAGTGACAGAGTGCTAATACTAATATCGGCATTGGTCAATTTATTGGTCAAGTGTATTTTTAGAGGCGATTCCATACTTTTTTTATATTTATGTAATTACAGCAACATTTAGTGGGTTTACCATTATCTCGAAGTTAGTTAATTATTTTTATCCATATACATACAAATGTAGGTACTTAGATAAATCAATCACGACTACAAGTATTAACCCCAATGGTTCCCTATTTATCATTATAAAATCCCCGCTTTATACTGTTGGATGTATATGTAGTCTTCAGTCCGTTAGTCGCCTTTTATGATAAGGGAAGATGGGTTAGTATGGGTTCTTTCAATAATGACATAATGCTCTTATTTTTTTATTATGTAAATAATAGTAAATAATTTATCCAAGCTTACACCAATTAAGCTACACCACACACTAGGGCTGGGGCCCAAGTTAAGCTTCATTGAAACTAGCTTTTAATTATTAACCGATTAACACATTTACAAACATTTACTTTTTTTTTATTAGCCTAAATTGTGTCCCACTACTGGGCAAAGGCCTCCCCTCCACGTTTCCATTCGTCTCTATCCCAGACCGCCTCACACCACCCAAGTAAGAAATTCACATTTAAACATTGACTTACTTACTTATTATTCGAAAAAACACTCATCTCAATAGATAGGAAAAATTCACATTTAAATTAAACCGATTTTTGATTTTTTTTGTTTAGAATAAGATTTTATTTCTATAAAAAATCAATGATATCTAAAAATTCCGAGGCTGCTACGAACGAACTATATGACTTTGTAAGAGATAAAATTCAAATTTTATTATTTCATTTGTTAAGAACAGTAGTTCAATCTAGGAGCTCAAAAAAGTGCCTTCGCGCATTTTATGTAAAATTTTCTCAGCAATTTTGGGTTCAATTAAAAAGTTAAGCAAAATTTACAAAAAGCGAGGCCGCTACTTACTATGCCAATAGCTATTGTACATTATTGAATAAGTCAAAATTGTTAATGTATTTTTGTTTCTGAGATCAAGAACACCAAAATTGGCCATTTTACGCAAAAATCACAGTTGATTTAAAAGACTTTAAACTATCGCGATGCATTGCATTAAAACAGTTTTTTTTGTATATTGTGAGCGGTGAGCGTAAGTAAGGCGGTGAGTGCCGGTGTGTAGACAAACCAATATTGGTTTTTATCACACTGCCTGCTTCGATGTATTAATATGAAGTAGCTTTGTAAATTTTAATAAATAAATAAAAAATGCATATGTAAAATACTGCAGCGCGCACGCATTGTACGACGAATTACGAATAGACAGATGGCGTGCGTTTGCCGCTTGGCTAAGGGGGCTGGAATCGCAGACGCGTTACCGGCTTTAAGGAAGGAGTAGAATCTTCGAGAAAGAAGTAGAAATTGTTGGGGAGGGAAAGAGATGGGCCTCCGGTACTTTTACTTACTGAATGAACGCTTTGTATGGTGGTGTCCCGTGTTGGCACGTTTAGTATAGTGGTGGTGTCCCGTGTTCTGCCCAGTCTTTACCCGTGGTCCCGGTGGGTCGACCCATTACCGGGTCCACGGGTAATTTTAATTACCCGTGGTCCCATGGCACTAGGGATTACATTTGAATGAATATTTCGATTTCGCTTATGTCGATATTAAATTAATTACAACCATGAACTTTAATTTATGATTACTTAAGTATTATTATGCACATACATCCAACAGCATAGAGCGGTGATGGGCTCATCAAAATAATACTACCAACGCCTTCTTTCCTTGGGTGTCGTAAAAGGCGACTAACGGACTAAAGGCTGCACATACATCATCACTTACTTACTTAGTAAGTATATATATTTTTTGTTTATTATACTTATATATTTATATAAGTATAATAAACTTATATAATAAATATAAATAAATAAATTATACTTATATATTTTTCATGGTTGTAATCATAGAATAATAACGCATAGAGCGATAGTCTCGTATTAGAAAACTGTCATGGCGTGAGGCAAGAAAAAAAGGGATGTAGGAGTAAGTTACGCCTAATATCTCGGCGACACGCACACAAGTGCACAAGTAATGTTGATAGAGGAATCAGATTTGCCCCAAAAGTAAGGAAATTGGAACTGTTGGTAGATAGAAAAGTTTAGATTATTAGTACTGACGCGGGCCGTTTCGGTACTGCTTTTACTGGCCTCATTTATCGTGCGTGATCTCGCTTTCTATGCGTTATTATTCTAAGGTTGTATTTAATTTAATATCGATATAATCGAAGTCGGAACATTCATCCAAATGTATAATCCCTAGTACCATGGGACCACGAGTAATTAAAATTACCCGTTGACCCGGTCCATTACCGGGACCACGGGTAAAAACTGGTTGGGCCGTTTTGTATGGTGGTGTCCCGTGTTATTATTTATTTATTTATTTTATTTATTTAAAACAACAAAAAGTAAGTCACGTTTACGCAGCGCCTTTTAAACGTCGTTTTGTATGGTGGTGTCCCGTCTCGGCAACAGAGAGTCACGTTTACGCAGCGCCTTAAACGTTTCATCGCGAGCGCGGTGGATATCGTTACTCAACGCCGCTGTTTACGTTGGATATTTCGGGTATCACCTACGTGACCTGGGTCGAGTATGTATCTCAATGGTGCTGGCTTACCATGGAAAAAGTTACCGGTCGCGTTTCTCTACAACTCTAAAGTGAATAAGTAGGTGATGGGATACTACCGGATTGGGTGGGTTACGTGAGGTGATATGATTGACGGATTGATTCGTCTAATAACTATTTTTATTAATATATTATAGATTCTGAGTAAATTTTTTGTTGTACTTAGGTACACAGATATTTTAAACTATCGAAAAAAATTAAGCTTAACTTGTTAAGAGCTTAAACATTCATCGTTTTTAAAAGTGGCTTTAACTTTAAATATTTAAATAATTTAATAAAATATGCTATAACTTACTACAATCATATTCGGTTTGGTTATCCGCCTATTCACCGGAACGTTGCCACAACGACATTGTAAGTCTTGTATTGTAGTGATCCGCTGTTTGAGACAAGATAGATAGTAACTCTTAAAATTTTTCCTTCGCTTAGTGAAGTTCAGATTAAGGCCAAACGCTTCCCTGTAGTGGAAAACAAAAACAAATAATTTACTTAGTTTAAACAAATTTATTAATTTAAATGAATTAAATCAACAACCGGTTGCTGTGCTACATATTAAATTCCACGCCCGAAATAAAACAAATTTCCAGGTTACTACTAACCTCAGTAACTTCAATTACATTATGCAACTGGCATACTTACGTGTACGGACTAAACAAATCTAGACAGCTTGCTATATATTCACTGTCACACGGTTACCATATAAATTTTCGCACCTCTGCTGTAGGGCGATTCTGTAAAAAACCGAAATCGAATTAATAATAATAATAAGGTCAGATACAGAAGGCAGCACTCCTTGACACGGCACGTATTGTCAGGAGGTTCCTCACTCTGCAGCCCTAACCACCGATAGCTTGGGTCTATCCCCGCTGCCGCAGCCGTTGGCAGACTAAGTCAAGTTTTTCATAATATTTTATATTGTAATTAAGTTTATTTATATAAAATAATGTATTTTTTTCCCTTAAAATGTATATTGAATAAAAAAAAATAATAGCAATGCCAAAATCTTGACTAAGGACTTGACTTAGGTACTTCATTTCTCCACCCGCGTTTTCGGTGAAGCGCACCCGGCGTTATTACCCTGCGGATTCAGGCTTTTGAGCTTCGAAATGAGTTTACAGTATCGCTCTACTGAACACGGGTAGGAGTGTCAAAGTGACAGGAGAAAGAAGACACTTTATTTTTTTATTTTTATATTTCTCTAAATCTATACTCTAAGTTCTTCAATCACGTCCATGCCAATAAAAGATACCCATCAACCTGCAATCGCGCGAAGCGGTAAGAGCTTAGAACAGAAGAAAATTATGTAGCTGCTTGCTAATCAATTTTTTTATTTTGTGTTTTAGCGATGTGTTTTATCGAGGAGCTCGACGGAGCAGCGGCTAGCGCGTTCGGCTTGCGATCTTGCCCGCTAAGCAACTTTCGCAATGCCGGGTCACCTGATGGGTGACCATTAAAACATCTCGAGCTCCTCCGTGCTTCGGAAGGCACATTAAGCCGTTGGTCCCGGTTGCTGTCGTAAGATGGCAGTCGTTAAAATCCACCAACCCGCATTGGGCCAGTGTGGTGGGTTATCGCCCAATATCCCCACGTGCTATTGTTCACGTGGGAGGCCTGTGCCCAGCAGTGGGACGTTTATAGGCTGATGATGATGATGATGTGTTTTAAGCAGCAGTCAATCGCGTAGAGACAGGGCCGTCTTTAACCTATTGGAGGCCCTGGGCATATTAGGATAATGGGGCCCCTATGACTTTGACAGAACACTATTTTGTTAGAATAGACAAAGAAAGTAGATAAACAAGGTTTAACATATTTTTTTTATTAACAATCACATGAAACGAATAGATAAATGTAATATAGTCCACAAAAGTAACTCTTTTAGTATTTACAGTGTTTTAAAGTCTGTTATTTGAAGAGGAACCATTCTAGATTTCAGATGGGCAAAATCGTTAATCACTTCTTCAAAATCTATGCTTTTTAGCACATCCGATTCTATGGACATCAGCGACAAACTGGTTAATCTCTCTTAAAGCATTGTACTTCTCAATTCATTTTTAATTCTTTTTAATTTGGAGAAGGAGCGTTCCCCACTGCAGTTACCATCATGCTTAAAAAGATTCTCAATGCGATTTCTACATTTGGAAATGTGTCTTTAATTTTGTATGTAGCAAATGATATCTGTCAACAATGTTTGAGGTTCAGTGCAGCACGTCCGACCGGTTGGACTCAGAGAAAAAAAAACATTTTTGTAATCCGAAATAAAATACAAAACGGCGAGTAGGACGTTAATAAAAATTATGACTATATTCCTTGCACCGTCCGAAATATGCAACTAGTGTGTTTATTTAAATAACTCGTTATTTTCTCATATTTTTTTTCACTTTTTCTAATTCGCCATATTTGACTTCGTATGCATTATGGTTAAAAATAATCTTGCCATATTATTATTTACTTACTTTTTGGTTATTCCAGAAATGGATTCTTCGCGCTTTTATGGAATCTCAAAGTACGTTAATACTTTTAATTATGTAATTCCTGCCATATATATCATTCCATTAAATATATAATTCCATCACCAAGAGTGATGATGACATTTCTTCTTAATAGCTTAGCTAGTTTTGTCTCCTGTTGACAGACATGTGCATTGTGCATCGTTGGTTGATTCGGCGCCCAATCAATTGACACCAATAGGTACATGTCTTTTATGATTTCAATCTCGCAGTTTCCGAAAACATGCGTAAAGCAGGTAAAGCTCGAATACCAAAAACATGTGATTGTCGTCGCCGTCAAGCGTTTTTGGAATTAAGGACCAACATCTAGCCACTCTTCTGGGCTTTTCTGATTCCCCAATACCTGCAAAAATAGCCTCGAATGGTACGTTCTGATGGGATCAACCATTTTCCCATTTAGAAAAAAATACCCAATTGGTATCTATGCCAGTATTGCACAAAATATCGTTCTTTCACTAATGTGAAAAGAGTAATAGGTATTTATTTATGTTAAAACTACAAACGCAATTGTTACAAAGAATTTCACGAAACCTAATTAAAATTGCCCCTAAACACAATACGAAGTCATAAATGGAGTCACATAATATGACCAGAATGCATACGAAGCCATATATGGCGGCATATACTAACTTCTAATTACTTATATAAGTTTTAATTGTTTTATTTTAATTTGATCTTAATTTGTAAGCCTAATAAAACAATATTTTGCAAAAAAAAAATATATTCCCTCTCTTTAATAATTCATGCAGTAGAGGGTTAAGTATGAAAAGAATCGAATGCCTTCTCTGTTTATGTTGCGAATGGATATTTGACAAATTATTGTTTTTATAAAAAACATACGGAAGTAATAATAAAAAAGTCTTCATTTATAATAAAAAAACCTGAATGTGAACCGAAGTTCACAAATTCCATTGTTTTATTAAAACTCATTGTAAATAAATAAAATATGTACCTATTAGCATTTATATACCTAACTAATGTGGCATAAATTATTCTTGGACATCGATATTCAAACCAGGGCCAAACTTGTATGGGATTCCATTCCACCATCTCCTTAAATATAAAGTCAAACACATTTTGTTTAAATTTTCTATGTAATTCCTAATTAAATTAATTGGTTAATTCAAACTTGGAGCTTCATGCTTCGCTTCGTTCGCTTAATTTAAATGGAGCGAGTCACACTGATGAGTGTACTGATGATTTTTCTTTAAAATGTGTATGTCCTCAGTATACCATTATATATTTAAATTTATCTGCATGCTGAAGTCGGATGGCCTAATTTTTGAGCGAGAGTAGAATAGCTTCGCTTCGCGCATGTAAAAGCTAGTACGTTGGTATTGTAGTTAGTAATTTAGGTTTGATTTCTTCGAATTATATAAGTTTTTTGGTAATTTTGGTTATCGTATGGTGATCTGACAGGAACTAGGGACTTTGTATTTGATCTGAGGGGGGCCCTATCGATCGCGGGGCCCTGGGTACTTGCCCAAAGTGCCCACTGGGAAAGAGGGGTCTGCGTAGAGATATTGCATCTGCGCTTCTACATCATTCACCATAGCGAGTGCCCGGAACAACTCTTAGACCACGTCCCACCTTTCCACTTCGTCTATAGATGTACGCCTACAGACTACAGCACAACATGCTTATCTTCAATATAACCTAGAAGATTTCCCAACCAATTAAACAATGCTTAAATGTATGTAAGTACATAAAACTTTGACTGCAAATTAATGCCTTCTGTAACTAATCTCAACCAAACAATTAAGGGGAACTAGGTATATCACAAGACGAGAAGGCAAAGCACTTTATCATTTAGCAAAGAGTATTCGCGAATAGCCATATTAACCTGACATTTGCATAAATTGTTCATCACATAATTCTATTACGACATTGTTCTCAAAGGAGGTTGCATATTGAAATTAAACGCTTCACACGGATCTCGCGTTTAATTTACATAATTATTATTATGGTTTATTCGCAAAATGTCAAATTCGCAAATTGTCAAGTATTCAGAATTTCCAGTTCGTAATCTAGATATCTAAGTATAAAAATGAATCCCTATTTGCCTTGGTCACGCCATCAAGCGTGAATGGGTTGACCGATTTCGCAAATCCTTTTTTGTTGTGTTTGTTATTGTCAGGAGAAGGTTCTTATGAAAGAAAAAATAAAATAAACACTTTTTTTTCCAATATTCATACATTAAGACAACGTCTGTCGGGTCAGCTAGTATTTAATAATAATTAAAGTAAAATAGGTGTATTTTATTCTGACGTTTTAATTTAATTAGGGAAACAAACAATTTAAATAACACATACAGATGACACACATAGCTAGATGATGATAGACATAGCACAAAAAACGGGCAAGTTTCCACAGAAAGAAAAAACAACAGAAACAGAAGAAAGACAGACAGAAAACAGACATATTCAGTGAGAAATCCGCATCCCATCAATCGCCTCTGTGGTCTCGTAGCTAAGCCACCGGTTTCAGGCCCAGCGATCCCGGGTTCGATTCCCAGCAGGGGGTACATCTTTGTGTGCTCGGTTTGGTTGGTGGTAGGGCTGTTAAGTCCGTCTGGCTAGCTACCACCATCTTATCTAAGTCTGTCGCCATAACAACGATGTTTATAGCATTGTTGTGTTCCGACAGTTTGAGATAAGATAGCCAGTTCCTCAGTGGTTGAGAATTCCGAGTGAAGCGCGCTTCCACCTTCGGCCTTATCGTCACTTACCATCTGGTGAGATGAAGGTCAAGCGCTTACCCGTTATAGAATAAAAAAAATTAAAAAAACCCCCATGGACACATGACACCAAGGCAAGGATGCGCATAAATGGTAACGGTAAGTGACGATAAGGCCGAAGGTGAAAGCGTTTTACCCGGAATCTTCAACCACTGAGGAACTGGCTATCTTATCACTTAACTGTCGGAACACTACAATGCTATTGACATTGTTGCTATGGCACCAGACTTTAGATAAAATGGTGGTAGATAGCCAGGCCGACTTAACCCCTCATGCCCCAAGCGGCAATATCTGGCCGCACCTAAAAACTCGCTATAGGAGCTCGATGGCGCAGCGGCTAGCGCGTTCGGCTTGCGAACTTGCTCGCTAAGCAACTTTCGCAATGCCGGGTCGCTGGATGGGTGACCAAATTTTAAAAAAACTCGAGCTCCTCCGTGCTTCGGAAGGCACGTTAAGCCGTTGGTCCCGGTTGTTGTCGTAAGATGGCAGCCGTTAAAACCCACCAACCCGCACTGAGCCAGCGTGGTGGGTTATGGCCCAATATCCCCACGTGCTATTGTTCACGTGGGAGGCCTGTGCCCAGCAGTGGGACGTTTATAGGCTGATGATGATGATGATGGCCGCGCTCTCCACTTGACTTTGTACCGTGTTCTGATACACTTAGACACTACTTTAGTATGAACAAGGTCGATTATTTCGGTTCTGTAGTACATTTTATGAACGTAAAATTTAACATGAATTGCGATTGATTTTTATTAATTTTTTTTTTCCATTTCCGCAAATTTAAATTCTCGCCAAATCGCACCTGCTGTCAAAATTTTTAGACATTTCGATGCTAAGACTCAGAGGTTAACACGCTCTACAACACAAAGGAGGGTAGCGGCATTATTTTTTATCCATTACCGGTAAGCACTGGGTCTTTATCTCACCTGATGTTAAACAATTGAACTGGTACAGCATTAAATATTTTTTATTGGTTTTTTAGCCTATTACAATTGAAGCATATTGTGGAGGAATGTTTTTTTTTCTATTTATTTGATAAGGTTCAAATTATGGTGGCATGTATATTGCCATACTAGCTATAAAGGGTATGATGATAATACCGAAGATGGGAGCGCACTTCATTCAGAATTCTCAACCACTGAGGACGAGGAGGTCATCATCCAGTCGGATTCTAGGCAGAATCCTACCACCAGCTAAAACTTAACTACAAAACTAATCGTGATGTTGGAACCACGTAACGCACAAAACAATCTAAAGGCGCAACATTTTGACAAATAAGTCACCTTTCAACAGGTAGGTAGGGACCGAGCTGTCGAACCGAGATAACTTTATGTTTTAAAGGGTCCAAAACAGCTTACCGATCGATCATTAGGACTTATTTGTTTTTTGACGGTGACAAGACACCGCCGCGCCGGACTATTGGTGGAGTTATCTATTCGTCGCATCGGTCCATTCGTCATGCTGTCAGTGGACAGGGCCAGATGAAACAATCAAAGTGACCGCTTGATAACGTCGATGGGCAAGACTTTCCCAGGTGCCTTGCGTAAGCGCTTGTTTTGTTAAGTTTGGGCTTTAGAGGTTAGTGTAGACTTTTATCCCTTGAGTTTGCATTCAAGTCTAATGTTAAAAGTCTACTACGTACTTGGCCATAAGTGTTAGTGACGTCATTTACTTCTCCTTTCTCCTTCATTCATACTGCTGTGGGTTGATCTAAAGCACGAAATGAGTTAAGCAAACAAATGAAGACAACTTCAATTGTTTCGATGGGTCCAATAAATGATGTATCGTATCATCATATCAATCGCACGTCATATATTTTTATCGTTTGTTTCTATCTACGTTAATGACAAAAGAATTGCGTGCGACATTATAACGTAGGTATAATAATGATCACTATAATTAGGTGACGTCAAATTGGCAAATTATAAATCAAATTGCATTCAGTCTAATGAAGTACACTCCCCCAACGTTTGCTGTCGCTAAAAAAAGCAAATTAAAGTTTTATAACCAGTTTCTAAAACAAAACAAAATTAATAAGTTTTTATAGAAGAGCACTTATAGGTAGAGTAAAAATAGTTTTTAACACTTTCACTTAAAAAATAAATTAAGCAAACATTAGAGAATAGAATAGAATGTTATTCAAAACCAATAATATAGTATTATATTGCGTTAATATAGTATAGATACCTACACACATACTCTTAAGACAATTATCCCCAAAAGGTTAGTCTGATTCGGCGTGCAGTGGTAATGGGGGTAGCGATGCGCGTTTGTCTGGCACAGACTATATAGTTAGTTAGATTATTTGTTAAGTCCTAACTACATGTTAGTTAACTGTTTTTTTTTATTAGTATTGACGTCAATAAGTGCCTGAAAAGGTTTTCATTGAATAAATAATTTGACTTTGACTTTGAGTCAGAGACTAGGCAATGAAGACCGCAAAAGCAGTATACTGCCACAGTCCACGTTTAGCTAAATAACAGCTGCACATGTGCTCAGCTTGTTAGGTGTTGAGCCCATTGCCGCACTATGCTGTAGGATGTAAGTATGTGCAGTGCAGTCTTTAGTCCCTTACTCATTTTTTACGACACCCAAGAGAAGAGATGCCGCCACCACACAGAGCCAAATAAATATTTTTTTGATTATTTGATTTATGATTATATGATTTGATTTTAATTTGAAGACACAGTCTTAGTAGTATAAAATTGGAAGGTCTGGCGCATCTTTTCCTGGCAATGGATCTAGAGGTCCAGAGTACTGGAGTTCACAGGTAGAAGAGTAGAGTTTCAGAAACGCCAGAACTGAGCGCCTATTGGGAGGCGCTGCGCTGCGTTTGGGCGTTTCGCTCACCGAAACTCGAGTTTCTCAGTTTCTACTCGTGTATCTGTAAACTCCAGAACTCTGGGACTCTATATCCATTCCCAGTGCAACGTGCACCAGACTTGTCAAATTTATACGACTGGTTTTATAAACAAATACTTAGTACATGCGAAAAATTTATGCATAATAAAATTTTAATCAATTAAAAAGTTTAACGACAAAATCACAAAAAAAAACATATTATTTGTACCTAAAATATTGTAAAAAAGTTGAGTTGCTGACCCACCGAAATTAAGGTATTCGAAATATTGTTGACAGAGCAATGGATAGAATATTGATGATAGAACCAATCAGCTTATATATACCAAACACGTAAATACGATTTGTTAGGCGTTCGTCCTACACGCATTTGGTCCATTACGCAGTTCGTCCTAAAATTCCGACGAACGGCGAATTGACTTAGTAGCACTTCGTACTATTCCTACGACAGAAATCTTAAGTATTTGATCTCGTAACGCCTGCAGCCTTTTATTCCAACAAGGCCATATCCTTACGGAAAACCGCAGAGAGCCATAAATGTCAACGTTCGAGTAAATGGGTCATAATTATTTTGTAACAGAATGCACGTGTGCATTTGCAATGTTTCCAATTCAATGCGTATTTGTAATTATTCGGGGTATGTAATTAAAAATCTTTATTAAAATTCTTTGTTGTACGTATTACCCAGGTGATCTGAATAATTCTAGTATCAATCATAGACCCTGATAGGCCACAGCAAAAAAAGAAAATTTTCTTCCTCTCCTTCCTCTTCCTGCCATGATCCCTTTTGACATGGATTCGGCAGTATTTTTCTTCCCCTCTACTCTAGCAGCTGACTCCTGAGTAGTTATTCCATTTTCATTTATTTCAGCCCTTTGACAATCAGTCCATCAAAACTTACATTATAATAGCAAAAATAGAAAATAAATGTGTCAAAGAAATCAAAATTGAACGAAATACACAGCCATGTGCAGTATGTGACTATCCCGCAGAATAGGAATTCTGTTTCCAATATTTAATTGAATTGAAGATGATTGAATAAAATAAAATATGCGTCAATTTGTCATAACTCAATGCAAAATAAAAAACAAAGATGGTTATTAATATCCTGTTCAAAATCACTAATCATTTAGAAGTTCGCCTTATTGGTAGGGCCTTGTTCAGTTAGTTCATTATTCAGCTATATTGTATACTGCCTTTTTTTTCTAATAAAGCTTTAAACTCTAGGTATAATTATAATTCAAAGCGGCGGCTGATTTGATGCAAAGCAAACATAATTAGGTAATAAACCTACCAATTTATTCAACTAGCATTTAGTAGTGTTTACCTTATGGATTCTTGATTAATTGTTTTGCACTCAACAGGTTTACGAATTTAATCTGCAACTAATGATATTTTAATTAAGTCGTCTTGTTACCGACAAGGTATAAGTGATTCGTATAATGCCGGGTTGTCATTGCGTTTTTTACAACAACTCCACGCATGGAATAAGTAATTATTAATTGTAACTTAAATAGTCTTTTAATTGAAAACAATTCGTCGTGGGCTAATCATCGTGTGACAAGCAATAAAGAATTGAATTTGAATTTACCATTTTAGCAGCTTAATGGTACAGCTTCTTGAGCGTTCGGTTTGCGATCTTGCAAATTAAACAACTTTCGCAATGCCAGGTCACCGGACGGATGACCAAATCACAATATCTCAGCGGCCTTATCATCAACTCTTAGAGCAGTATTACTTCAATGTTACTTTTACTTTAATCTTACTATGCAAATTCCCATACGAATTTTGCATAATAAAATTAAAGTAGCAGCAAAGCAGCAGTATTACTTTAATTAAAATAGTCGTAATATCATTTTACCTAGCTCTAACTCTACATTTTTTTTAAAAATTTGTTAATTTACATTGTTAATGTTCTTTAATTATATCGTTTCCATTGATTTTTAATTCTCTTTTTTTGTTACTCATCATAATCCTATAACCGTCCCACTGCAGAGCTATGCTATCTCATATAAACGACATTGCATAGAGAAATCGGGCTATAATAGCCCACACGCTGGCTCAATGCAGCTTCATCTAAAGCATCCTGGGGTAGGGCCCCAGGGCCTTACTGTCACGTCTTAAAGCAGCAGTATTAGGCCAGGTACGCGGACGGATGAACAAATTACAATATCTCAGGGGCCTTACTATCAACTCTTAAAGCAGTATTACTAATCTAATCTTACTTTGCAAATTTCTATATGAATTTTGCATAGTAAAATTAAAGCAGCAACAAAGCAGCAGTATTACTTTAATTTTACTATGCTAAATTCTTATGGAAATTTGCATAGTAAGATTAAAGTAATACTGCTCTAAGGCCCCTGAATTATTGTAATTTGTTCATCCGTCCGGTGACCTGGCATAATATTGCTGCTTTTAGAGGTGGCCAAATTACAATATTTTAGAGGCCTTACTATCAACTCTTAGAGCAGTATTACTTTAATCTTACTTTTACTTTAATCTTACTATGCAAATTCTCATACGAATTTTGCATAGTAAAATTAAAGTAATACTGCTGCTTTACTGCTGCTTTCATTTTACTATGCAAAGTTCGTATGGTTATTTGCATAGTAAGATTAAAGTAATACTGCTCTAAGAGTTGATGGTAAGGCCCCTGAGATGTTGTAATTTGGTCATCTGTCCGGTGACCTGGCCTAACACTGCGGCTTTTAGAGGTGGCCAAATTACAATATCTCAGGGGCCTCTTACCATCAACTCTAGTACTATTACTTTAATCTTAGTATGCCAATTCCCATACGAATTTTAAATAGTCAAATTAAAGTAATATGCTGCTTTGCTGCTGCTTTAATTTTAATTTGGTCATCCATCCGGTGACCTGGCCTAATACTGCTGCTTTAAGAGGTGACAGTAGGGCCCCAGAGTGCTTTAAATGAAGCTGCATTGAGCCAGCGTGTGGGCTATTATAGCCCGATTTCTCTATGCAATGTCGTTTATATGGGATAGCATAGCTCAGCAATCGGACGGTTATAGGCTTATGATGAGTAACAAAAAAAGAGAATTAAAAATCTTCAATTAATGGAAACGATATAATCAAAGAATACTAACAATGTAAATTAACTGAATTAAAAAAAAAATAGAGTTAAGTAGAGCTAGGTAAAATAATATTACGAGTATTTTATTTCTTATCTTTTTTATTTTAAGAAAGCTTACCATTAACTATATGATAATATGATGTAAGATGGAGCAAGAAAACTAAAACCAGTATGAAACAAAAAAATTTGTACCTCAATAAACAAAAAAATTATTAAACTTGCAAGATTCTCTAACGACCGTAATTATTAATAATTCTATCCGTTGTTTTGCCAACTAAAGTTAGAAATTTTCCGTACAAATTATGTCGAATTTCTTAATGTAGTATTGAAAACAACAAGTAAGAATTACATAAACTTAGGGTTAGTCAGAGGCTAGGCAATGAGGACCGCAAAAGCAGTCCTCTGTCATGGTCCACTTTCCACTAAATAGCGTCTGCACATGTGCTCAGCGTGACTGGTAGTGAGCCCATCGCCGCTCTATGCTGTTGGATATATGTGCAGTATATGTGTATGTGTAGTCCGTTAGCCGCCTTTTACGATACCCAAGGGAAGAGAGGGGGTGGTAGTATTCTTACACCCCTACGCGACACGGTTGAATAAGTAAGAAATGATTATTAATTTCGACCGTAAGTGTTATATGTGTACATTATAAGAAGCAAATTGTCTAAATGAGGTATTAAATCATGTTCTAAACACATTTGTAAGTGACACTGGAATATTTGCAGATATAATAACTTACTGACGCGAACCCGCCGCGGACCAGTCTCCGCGGTCCTACCGCATAAATAAGCCGCATAATTTCGCTTAAAAACTGAAAATTCATCTTTTGCTTTCTTATACGGACGAACTACGGCACATAATTGAGCCAAGTTTCTATATACGGACGGCAAATGTAGCCGTGTTTGCGCACGTAAGATTATTGAAGGCAAGTTTTGCATACCGCAGGCCACAGCGATAAAATACAATACATTACGAGCGAACCGCCGGCTCCCGCGTTACGTACTATGCGATCTTTAAAAGAATATTAATAAATGTGTACGGCAGCTATTGAGGTTTTAGATAGCTAGCTGACTGCGTAATGGAATTTTTACAGTTGAGCAATTTCATCTTGGACATTTTGTCTAATAGCTTGCTTGCGTTGAGATTGATTGAACTTGAACAGTTTCGAAATGTATTTGTAATAATCATCTGCTAGAGTTTCGTTCTATGAACTTCATAACATGTAGGCATTAGTGGCATTGTTGAGATAAGAGAACCAGTTCTATTGTTGAGGATTCTGGTTGAAGAGTGCTCATACCTTAGGACTTAAATCGTACTTACTATTGGGTGTAGTGAAATCAAAGCAATTTTAGTGTCTATAGCCGTTTGTGTCGCTAGGGAGAGACACTTGCCCGCTATTTTTGTCTCGTACCAGGATACGTTTGTTTACACAGAATTCCATCACCACGGGCTTATATTTCGGTTCGACGCGATTCTGTTTCGGCGTGCAGTGGTACTGGGGGTAACGATGCGCGTTTGTCTAGCACAGACTATAGCTCGTTAGATTAGTTGTTAAGTCTTAGCTACAAGTTAGTTAACTGGTTTTTTATTATTATTATTAGTATTGACGTCAATAAGTGCCTGTAAAGGTTTACATTGAATAAATAATTTGACTTTGAATAGAGGAATACTTACCTAAATTAAGAATGTATAATCTATCATCTAGCCTCATTTATTCAGTGATCACGGACTTTTATACTGAATCACTTTCCATTACAGTTACAATATTCAATCGGTGTTTAACGCAAACTCACTCGTATACATATCGTAGCCATATTCAAATCTCAATACTGATTTGCCTCCACATTGTTACAGCGTGTCAAGTGCATCATTAACATCCAACATTTCGTTTGTTAAGTACATTCACATCGTTAACATTTTAGTTTTTCAATTAAAGCGGTGTAACACGTGGAATGCGCGCTCATTCACCGGCCGACACAGATCCAGCGGCCAAACATCGTTATCACTGCCCAGCCTAATGTGGGGGCAATAAAATGTCGATGGACCGAAAAACGGGGCAGTCCGATAACCATAAATTAGGCGAGGAACGGATGGGACAAATTTTTATAATAGCCCTCCCCCATTTGTGCTCGAAGCGTTAATGGCAGCCTAACAGTTTGTTTTAACATCAATAGGAGCGTATCGGGCATTCCATCGAGTGGGTACCTGCGGCGTGCGTGGTAGGCACACTACACATGTCTGCCACGCTTGGAGTTGATACATGCCTCGATAATCGGGATTTCCTCGATTGTGATCTGATAAGCTTAATCGTTTGTGATCTGATTTCCTAGATTGTGATCTGTAGCTTAATTGTGACGTTTACGCGTGCCGTCAAGAAAGTCGATAAGAATTATGTTTGGAAAATTTTACAAGTTTGGAAAAAAAGTCGTTGGTTTCTAAACTTCAATTGATTTCCTTCAGACTTAGATTGTATTAATAGATACGTGTCATCGTGATGAATAAAGCGGTAAGAATGCGTTTCTGAATTAATTGAGGCGTTAAATTATTTTCTTGTGTTATGTAATATAAGTATGTATAAAGTTATAAAGGATGCAAAATTATTGTGAGTCAGGATTTTAATTACTTAATCTATTCACTTAAAGTTCATAGTACCTACAACAGAAACTCGACTGAATTTGCATGCAATTCTAAAAAGAAAAAAGAGTGAAACTATGAAAAAGGTTTCCCAAATAAAACAATGATTACAATGCGGGAACAAATTGTAAAAGAAGGTCTTAATGGATACTTACCAAAAAAGAAAAAAAATCTAAAATTAAATTGGTTTCATTTCCAATTTCCAAATTCCAAAAAAACAAACATAACTATTTACATAACCGCCCATTGTACGACTGCTTTTAAATTGTAATGTTTTGTATTTTCTGTGTTTTTAGTGTACAATAAAAGAATATTCTATTCTATTGAGCAATTATCTATCGCGTATTTAGCCAGTACTTAGCATAATGTATTAAGTTTCCTAAAGTAAGAACCAAAATGGTCGACTTTAAAAATGGAAGCCACGAAATCGTCACAATGTAGATAGAAGGGTCCACGGGCGGCTGCGGCCCGCAATATATCCGAGAGACAGCTACACGTATTCACAATTACCTTATCTCGCCCCTGACGTCACGCGACAAATATTCGTGATCATCGCCGGATCACCTCAGAACGGTACGCTTAAATTTATCATTTCTGAATGTTTTAAGATTTTGAAAAGTTAAAAAATAATAATAATTACTATACTTCTGGTAGGAATCAAAGCCGCGTCCTCCGCGATCCAGGCGGTTGCGTTGACCACTCCGCCACCGAGGCATTAGTTAGAGGTTTCGAAATTTTTCAACGCTTTTGGCTGGTTTCAGAGTCACGCTGAACGCCCGCGCGGGTATAAGCGACGCGCATCAGCGCGAGTGGTAAGCGTCCTTTGCTCTTTGGTATGTCTATAACGCAGTGTGCTTAAGTCGCGTTATGCCTAAACGTCATTTCAAAGAAGCGTTTGGTCTATCTCTCACATTGCCCATTTCGCGATACGACTATGTCGCTATTGGACTATATCTCACATTGCCCATTTCGCGATACGACTGTCGCTATTGGACTGTATCTCACATTGCCCATTTCGCGATACGACTATGTCGCTATTGGACTATATCTCACATTGCCCATTTCGCGATACGACTATGTCGCTATTGGACTATATCTCACATTGCCCATTTCGCGATACGACTATGTCGCTATTGGACTATATCTCACATTGCCCATTTCGCGATACGACTATGTCGCTATTGGACTGCATCTCACATTGCCCATTTCGCGATACGACTATGTCGCTATTTGACTGTATCTCACATTGCCCATTTCGCGATACGACTATGTCGCTATTGAACCCAAGTAGCAAAATGTAGTCATGTAAGTATCCTAGGACCAAATATTTTTTAGTCCTATAGAAATCCTATTAACGTTTACAGGACCGTATTTGGGCGCACTTTACAGGACTATTGCGACCTATAGTTATTTTGTTTCAGTCCGGTAAAGTGCAAATTGATTTTATTGCTATTTTATTGAGTGCTTCTACAAGATCACTGCATCGTATAAAGATCAGGTACACGCACTGAGTCAGCGTGATTAGTCCTGTAACAATCTGGCGCATGCCGCTACTGGTGTTATTTATCCAACAGTGGTAATTGTGATGTCATAACTGGAGCATTTATTTTTCATTAATTTTTAATGGTGGAGGCAAACAAAAATAAAATAATATTGGAATTGCAAAGGGTAATCTTTATTACAGTTCCTTATCATAAAGGTTGATAACTTTTTGTGTTTTCACTGTTATATAAAAAAAAAAGTTACTTGCGAAATAAATTTTATTGATAAAGTATTCTATGATAATAAACATATGTTTATGCGCCTTCAAAAGTAAACATAATTATTATTTGTAAATTCAATAATTATTAGTAAATACAGCCGTCATCAGATCGGATCGCGGTCCATATTGTAATGCATTTATCAGGAGCTTTACAATGCATTTTAGTCAATGTTAATGTTATTATAGGATCACAGTCCTGGACACCATATTGTTTAATTGATGTCAACAGCTGATCACTCTAATAATAGCAAATGCAGGTCACATATAAGTAGAATCTTACCTATAATAGTAGCAGGACGTGCAACTTTGGTGCTAGAAATCCTTTAGAAGTCACGACAAAGTCAAATCAATCTTATAATATCTTCGACCTATAGTAGCTATACCTAAAACGTTTACAGAAGAACTTTTCTTATAGAAGCATAAACAAAACGTGAACAAGAATAAATACTCTTGTTAAATGCATTTATAGGAGCTTTTAAATTTATTTTTATAACATGCACTTATAAGACTTAAGTTCTTATAAGCATCATATAATGTAATCCTGTAAACGTTTATAAGACTACGTAGTAGGATCGGAAGTGCTTGTAGCGTAAATAGTCTAATAAGATGTTCTCGTAAACGTCTTTAAGACTGCGTAATAGGATCGAAAGTGCTTGTAGCGCAAATAGTCCGTTAATCTGCTTTAACAAGATCAGTGATTTTAATCAAAGCGTCTATTAGTGTGCTATAAGATGTTTAGTCTTATAAGTCAACAACTATAGGAGAATTTTGCTGCTTGGTATCTCACATTGCCCATTTTTCGATACGACAACGTCGCTATTGGTCTAATTTTTACATTGGTTTATAGGTTGTTTTTTTTCTTGTTTTTTTTATTGGTATTTTTTTGCTTAAAATTATAAAACGATACAAGACAACAGCTCGTGGCCCGCGTCGCTTTCACCCGCGCGGGCGGTCAGCGTGACTCTGAAACCAGCCTTTGACTTTACAATCTGATAAGATCATGGACGTAATAAGTATTAGACGTAAGTACATAAATTCAAAGAGGTTTATTGAGACACTGTTGCTATAATAACATAAGGTCAAAAGTGATAATAAAAACATTCGACCGGTCTAACCAATGCCTCGGTGGCGGAGTGGTCAACGCAGCCGCTCGGATTGCGGCGGAAGCGGGTTCGATTCCTACCTGAGGAAGTCATTTTTTTAACGTTTCAATATCAAAAATTATATTTGAGCATTCTTAGCATTTCTGGATGTGTTTAAAGTACTTTGTTTAAAAAAACAATGTTTTTTTACAATTGATTAAACATAAACTGACCCAACGACCCTCATTGGGCCAGCGTGGTTGGATTGGCGCATTCTCTCCACGTGATGTTGTCCATGTGGAAAGACCTTTGCCTGTGTAACGTTTATAGGCAGATGATGATGACGGTGAACATAAATCGCTCTACAAGCAACTTGTAAAAAATTACAACAACGGCATGTTAATCAAAAAGTATGTCAGCATTAATAAGAACAGTAATCACCGCCCTTCTCACATTCGGCACGGTATAACTGAGAGAATACTCTCCCTTATTAGTAGTTAGCAAAAAAGGGTACGAATCCGACGCGGCCGCATAAAACCTGAGACCGTTGAGAACAATGAGGCTAATAAAAGGTGATCGTTTTAATTGATTTCGGGCGAGCGACTGCACAGTTCGCAGTTTGCGAGCGCGCAAGAAATTGACATTTCAATAGCAAAAAAAGGAGAAGTGCAACCGCACAGAGCAGCGGAGTGATTTAGCACGGAGGCTGCCCGGTTCCCATGGTACAACACCGGCCAATATTGACACACCACCAACATGTTTATATGCACTTAATGCATCGCGCACCTCCCAACATTTTATTTGTTTTGAGCGTGCGAGACGAAACGTCGGCACCGCGTGTTTAAGTTGTTTTGGTCGTTGCTCTTTTTAACAGGTAGTGTCTAATGTCGGTTATAATATGATTTTTAACTTTAAACGCATTCACACTCAACATTTATGTTGAGTAACTGTAAAATGTTACCTTCGACACAGAATATATTATAGTCCTTTGAGTTGATGGTGTGATGACTGCTACATAGTAAAACTAAAAACTACCTAGACTAAAAACTATTTAAAGTAAAGCTGTGTGGGTGGTGGGTGGCTCATTCAAATAATACCACCAACTCGTCTCTTCTCTTGGGAGTCATAAATGGTGACTAACGGACTAAAGACTGCACATACATGCGATCTCTGGCTAACCCTTAGGAGATAAACGCCGTAAGTGTATTTTTTAAAAATCTAACTATTTAAAAATCGTACCAAGATTAGAGAGTGAGCTTATTGCATCTTGATGGTTCAATGCTGAGACTGCGTAGTGACATACAAAAGTCCTCAATTATTGTGAACTAAATAAATTATACTAAAATATTGAATTACACACATTTTTACATTATTTAACTTCAATACTATAATAGTTCAATACTAATAATTTTTCATGGCTATAAACTGTCTGGCTGTAGCTAACATTAGACATGACTATGTACAATTTATTGTCACTTCATGCAAAATATCACATCACATTAAGCGACCATTTTATATTCATATACATTTTAAGTCGAAACATAATGTATAGCGAGTATACGTAATTTTCCTTGAGGCTGCGCGCGCGCAGACCTCATGGCGGTATGTTATAGGCATATTAAATTTCAGAAAGGACGTGCACGACATTGTTTAAAATAAATGAGCTAATATTTCTGAATTACTTTGTATTGTGCGATATTATTGTGTGTTATTAATGTCTTCTTTGTTGATATTTCTTTACCTAATGTCAACACATCATCTAGTTCTCTGACTGTAAAATTATAGAGTTGTAAAAAAATAGAGTGCCATTTTGCTAAGTTTAAAAACTAATTTGACCCAGAGCCATCACTAGCATTATCCATCGCGTGATAATGATAAGACTAAATAAAGTCAAAACCTATTAGCATTATTCAACAATACAAAAAAGGTACATTTTTTTCTTGTTTCCGTTTTGAATTTAGATTTTTTACGTTTAATAGACATCCGTTAGGACCTCTTTATCACAAATCGAACAGCTACGAAACTATCAATTGTTTATCACAACGGAATACCTACTATTACTGTCCATATATATCATTGTGAAACCAATAATTAATTTAAAACTGATTAAAACCGAATGGAACCGCAGTTGAGTGTAGTAGAGGCGAGGACGTTCCCGACCGACAACTTTTCGGCGATATTAGCTTGCACACGATTTACGAGCACGCTGCTTGGGGGCTATTCTGTATGGCGCATGCTACACGCCCGATATTTATCGGCAATATTTATCCCGATATATATCGAGTAATATTATGAATCGGCTAGGATGCTACACACTCGATATATATTGGCGTCATTCGGTCTCAATTTCTCACACTGGGTAGACGGCGCGTACAGGAGCAAGTCAGTGCCAGCCTGCCAGCAACGAGTGATAATTTATCCAATTTATAAAATAAATACCTATTTTTCTTGTTATTTCATTGTTTGACACTGACAGATAACGATAAAATATCAACTGGAAGACTAGACGATCGATAATTATCGCGCAATACTCGATATAGATTGTAGATTTCGGGATTTTTAGAAATCCAACGATCCGTATCACGATCCTTCGATACACTGTACTATACAGTCGATAAGTATCGTGATCCTGTATCGAGATCCAATTATCGCGATAAATATCGAGCATGTAGTTAGCGCTGCCGCAGCGCTGAGAATTGACTGTCTCTTCATATTCATAGAATTGGAAAGAGACAGAGTCGATTTTCAGCGCTGTGTCAGCTGACTGAGATACAGAATTGGCCCTCTGTAAGTACATACGCGCCGTCGGTAGAGCGCAAGGGAATATCGCCGAAAAGATAGTAGACCGAGAACTTGCTCGATTATACATTACGGTGTGACGCTGCCACTTTGCGGTCGAATAATGGGTCGAAATTACGCGCCGTGTCCTTGCCAGACAGACCCGGGACGTGCAACTTATTAAGTCACGTCCCCTAATTATGCGGCGAAGTGGACGCACAAATTATAGCCGCCGACGCTATGGGTCGGCGAGGGCCCGCACGGAATGCTTTTGATAATTTTTTTTCGGTCTAATGTCGATTGTGCGACGCAAAAAATGAGGACACCTGTATTTTATTATCCTTAGATGTGGCTTACAAACTTACAGCATCCAAGTTATTGTAGTAGCAGTTTTTTTATTTATTTACGAGTTTATTATATTGCTCAATTACATTGTCACATCTTTAAATAAGTAGGTACAGCATTTTAAAACCAATAGGAACTGTTTTATCTGCATCGATTAACATTAATTGACATTACATTACAATACATCGAAGTATAATGTAAGTACTTTAAGTGAAAGTAACTATTTGTGGATGTGTATCTCATTTTTTGTCATGCAAATCATAGGTTAATAAGCGAAGGTTGTGATATTATGTTAAGTAGGTACTATTCAGAAAAAACTCTATTTTTTTAGAATTGTAATTTTTGTAAAATTTTAGTAAATATAAATATAAATAACAGTTTTTTACGTTAATAATGGTCAAATATACTTTAAAAAAGTAAAACGTTAAAAATATACTACCCCAGGTGGGGATCGACCCACGTGTTCCGCATTCTTGTGCTTATTTACTACTACGTACTGTGTTTTATACAGTGTTTACTGTTAGATATTAGGAGACCATCGCTTCGCTTCAAAGTCTGTGCTAAGAGGGACATAAAATTGATCACCGGATCTCTGAAAAACTTGCGGAAAACGGACAAAATGGCGCAAACATTTGGGGGAGGGTCGTGAGTATTGCGATGAAGCCTGGTTTGCGGCATTCGATAACAAGAAAGATACAGAGGCGACACTAAAGCAGCTTTGCACCAGCTGCCGGAAACTTTTTCTGTCGTGCTTGTGGTAGATAATGTCGCTCTCGTGTTTAGCCTACGTCTATCAGGCATTGTCCTAATACAACGCGATAACGCGATCATCGCGCGATTAAATGATGCGACCATTGCGTGATCGCGCGGTAGCAAACATCCACAGATCTCGTGCTCTACACGACTTGAAAGGGCATTGAAAATAAACGCGTAATTTTTCTTTCGATAATTTTAATTTTTTTTCAGAACTTAAAAAATTTTTTTTTTGTAAACCAACTTTTACAAAATATTTTGAGATCATCTTAAAACCCTTCGAATTCCGCGTCTTTTGAGCTATCACGCGCCGCGCAAACTCGCGGCTAAGGGCACCTCTATAGCCTCAACCGTCACTAATATCAAAAAAAGTGTAATAAGGTAAAATGTTCCTTAGTTCAATACCGAGGTGCTTTTTTTAATTTTTTAATTCGGTTTCGTTCTCGAGATATCGGGAATTTTCTGGGAAAACACACGATTTATCGGTCAAAAAAAGTCGGTTTTTTTCCATTTCCAAAAATAGTTTTTGACTTTTCCAACAAATTTTACATAATTTTAAATCCCTTCTAATTTCGCGTCTTTTGAGCCCTCATACGTCCTCGTGGCCTTAAACCTCAGGGTATCACGGGCGAGTCGCACTTTCAGTGAAAATGGGGGACCTACTACTACTGGAGCGAACGAAAAAACATTTTCAACGTTAAAACTGGGAGTCCTAATAGAACGCGAATACACGATCACGATTTATGACCGCTCGACACACAGTTTGCGACGCGACGCGATCATCGCGTGAAACTCAGTTAGGACACCTAATCATCATTAATATGTTTGATCGCGCGTTCGCACGAACTAAGTTCGCGCGAAAAGATTTTTAAACATTATAGTCGCGCGAATGCATCGCGCTATCGCCTATAAGGACACCTATTCTAGATCAATATGTTTGATCGTCGACTCGTACGATGGTCGCATCGTTTAATGGCGCGATGATCGCGTTATCGCGTTGTATTAGGACAATGCCTCAGATGTTGCACCATAACCGCCTCTGTGGTCTAGTGGCTAAGCCACCGGTTTTAGACTCAGAGGTCCCGGGTTCGATTCCCAGCGGGGGGTACATCTTTGTGTGCTCGGTTTAGTTGGTGGTAGGGCTGTTAAGTCTGCCTGGCTAGCTACCACCATCTTATCTAGTCTGTCGCCATAACAACGATGTTTATAGCATTGTTGTGTTCCGACAGTTTGAGATAAGATAGCCAGTTCCTCAGTGGTTGAGGATTCCGGGTGAAGCGCGCTTCCACCTTCGGCCTTATCGTCACTTACCATCAGGTGAGATGAAGGCCAAGCGCTTACCCGTTGTGAATAAAAAAAATCGTCTTTTATAGACGAAAAGACCAAACGAAATGAATGACTGTTACCTATAAACTGACTGTATTACCATAACATGACATCCTTTGCCTACAAGTATCATTAAAATTGAAAATACCTACATATAATCACGACTATTATCCCTGAATGGTTTGTCAGAGACTATAGGCAATCAGGACAGTAAAATCAGTTCTCTACCATAGTGAACTTTTCACCTAATTGAATATAATTTTACCAAAATTGGAAATAAAAGAATTTGATACTTTTAGTTGAGAATAACTTTCACCCGCGCATAAAAAGGCTGTACCACGTGCCTCCTAGAGCATAGTGTTTGATCAGAATAAAAGATAGCCGATGTTACTTAGATATAGTGTAGCTTCCTATTAGTTAAATGGTTTCTATCGGTTTAGTAGTTTTAGAGATTACTTCCTACATATTATTATGTAGTAGGTATCTAACTACAAGCA
This sequence comes from Scoparia ambigualis, assembly GCA_963921215.1. Taxonomy (NCBI): domain Eukaryota; kingdom Metazoa; phylum Arthropoda; class Insecta; order Lepidoptera; family Crambidae; genus Scoparia; species Scoparia ambigualis. Next base: position 22,565,614 of record OY992502.1, on the reverse strand, counting down.
ATCAAATATAATCTCTTTCCAATAGGTATTTGAGTGAAAATTACACAGAAAATCAGCGCATTAAAAGACAGGGGTCCCAAATTTTTAACACGAGGAACTATGTTACTATGACTATGTGAACTATGTACCTACTTTGTAACATCAAAATACATTAGGTTAATTAGACAAAAATGTTATTTAAAAAACAGCTGACGTATCGCTTAAAACAATGTATACGTTGGCGCCTAATATTTGTTCAGTTCATTATATTCACATCCACTGAAATGAATTCGTTAAGCATCATTGAGGCTTATAATAACAAACAACAAGTCATCTTTACCTCAAGAACTGGTAGTGAAAACAAGATTTTTCAAATCGTGAGTAAATATTTGCTCGCCTCACAATTCCTTAGAGTATGATGAGAGCAGCAAAAAAACACGTTAACAAGAAGATCCTATGGGAGCGGCCGGCGGGTGAGAGGCACTTATGCGGCTCCCTCAGGTTGGAGCAGGACTGCCGATGCCACGCCCACAACCACCCACGAAGTCGTAAACAGTTCAAATCCTTTGCACGCTTTCATGTATCCCAAATCGAAATCGCTTGGAGTACCCGGGACGGTCCCTCCAAACAAAAAATGTATCTGGCCCACTCAAAATAAGACCTACATTAGATTGGGAATCAGCTAAATAAGTTATTCCATGTTGTTGTCCTTTTGGAAGGAAGATCATAATGATAAATAACTCGGACTATAAGTCCAGTGGGAGAATAATAATTGATTTTGATGTCTTAAACATAACATAGCTATGCATGAATATCTCAAGCGTTCTAACTGACATTATGTTGTTAAGTGGTTTTGTTTTTAACCATTGAGCCCTTCATTTGAATAATACGTCTAACCGGAATGTTAACAAGAAATATCACTAGTGTAACTATCCAGATAGTGCTAGTGTAACTATACATATCGTGTATGTTGGTAGAGTACGCAGAACAATCAAACCTATCATAATAATCTAAATCTACCTAACCTGCAAACTGAAGTAGGTTAATTTTTATTTGTTTCTCTAGTACAAATCTTATGGTGATAGATGATGGAAGGGTACTTCTTCCATAACCCTGAACTAATAAGACACAAGCTAAGTACCTTTAACTGCTGCTATGATTAAGTCTGTTAGCATTGCTGTATATGAAACTATTTTTAGAAAATTTAAAAAATAGTTCCACGCCATTTGTTCAAACCCTCCTTCAAACATAGCTACACACTGCACGTATTCTGTTGAAATTTGGTATTGAAACAAATGAATTATGTTGACATTATTAGGTACCAATCTAACAGCTTACCATAGACGAGTAGGACGCGCTGGAAAATCTAACCCAGGTCCTCTGTGTCTAAGACAGGTGGTCTAACCATTTAAACACAAAGTAAAAAAGTGTAGCCTATATGAGGCTATCAGCGCAAAAGTAGCCTCATATGTCTATGTCCTTTTTTTCTTTTTTTTTATTGTAGAAGGAGGCAAACGAGCAGGCGGGTCACCTGATGGAAAGTAATCACCACCGCCCATGGACACCCGAAAAAGCAGGGGAATCGCAGGCGCGTTGCCGGCCTTTAAGGAAGGAATAGGTTTTAGGAAGGAATAGAAATTGTGAGGAGGGGGGGATGGGCCTCCGGAACCCTCACTGGCTGGACAAAACACAACAGCATCAAGTGCCGTTATTTCTCGCCTGATATTCGTGAGAAGGTGGTCCAATGCGTGCTGCAACGCTGCATGGCTCTACCACTCAGAAAACTCTGTCCTGCTGCTGGACAAGAGTCTCCACTATTGAAATCAAGTCATCGCTACAATTAATGGGTATTGGCTTAACCAGAACCATAATATGCTAACCTTTAGCTTCCTGAATCCTCGCAAGTCATATTATACAACACATAATAAACAACCAATAAAAAAATCTAAAACGGTGTAATTCCAAAATATTTAGAATATTTTTCGAAAGTTCTATATCCAGCTTTCATTTAAAAAAATATATTGAAGTTTGGTTTGACGTCTGTCATATCTGTCAAAGGGACGAAAGATCAAGAAATTCCTAAGTAAGTCGATTAATAAAAAAACTAAGGTCACCATGTCTCGTACAGGAGGTTAGAACACAAGACGACTGGTTATTTCGTACCAGTAATACTCGTAGCTACAGCAAAATTAAGTCCTCTAGTTTATCTGCATCCTTGGGTGTTTAACTAATATTTTAAAGCAGTTTACTTTTGTTTTAAGGCCGTCTATGTCAAAATAATACCTACTTCGGCAAAATAAGAACAGAGATACTAATATCATGAGATAAACCATATTTTAGTGCAATCTGAATCGAAGAACTAATGCAAGGCTCCCAAACAAGTCATTAATGATCGTAAAACATGAGTTATTATTATTGAACATTTTATCTCTTAACCATAACATACATAAGTAGGGATCTACTTATGAAGTGTAAATAAAATTCAATATTTATCACGTATTTACTAAAGAGCAAGAGAACGATGACGAAATATAAGTAAATTATTACAATATCAATAGATAAGGAAAAATCTATGAAAATTATGTCATATTTTGATGTTTGAAATAACAGATTCACGTTCCACTTAGATAGTGAGTTAAAGATTGGTAAATAATTTTAATTTGTCCTTGCATGTGTCTTGAAATGGGAATCTGTTGGTAGTTAGTACTTGCTTTGCTAGTTTAATAAAAAAATCGTAATTATCTGATACTGTCCATATTTTACCATTACATATATCTTTATTTTCTTCTGGTGCCTTTACTTCAATGCACCTAGATTGATAATAAAATGTTAATACTGCCCTCTCAAAGTTGTTAAGATACACATTTACTCAACAATTAAGACATATTCTAAGTATAAATTGTAAAGTATGACTTATTTATACATAACCAAAGATCTAAAACCAAAAAAACTTTAGATTTCTAGCGCTAAATGCACAGCATCACTGCTGATAAGTCTAAGAACGTTCCAACACTTCCACGTAGACTATACCTTAATGCATGAAGATCTCAGGCTTTCAGTCCCCACCCTGGGCCTAATGTAGGTATTGGTGGACATTATCGTCCAATCTTTTTTTTATAATAGAAGGAGGCAAACGAGCATGCGGGTCACCTCATGGAGAGTAATCTCTGCCGCTACACCTACACTCGCACACCCGCTACACCAGAGGAATCGTAGATGCGTTGCCGGCCTCTAAGGAAGGAATAGGAATTGTGAGGGCGGGGGGGAAGGGCCTCCGGAATCCTCAGTGGCCGGACGAAACACAACAGCACCAAGTGCTATTATTTCACGCCAGATATTAGTGAGAGGGTGGTATTACGCCGGGCGAGCCGGCCCAATGCGTCTGCAACGCAGCGTGGCTCTACCACTCAGATCTATGATAACACCAGGATTGACGGTTTAAAATGCCTTCCAAAGATCAGAGAAGCTAAAAATATTTACACTTTCTCCCAAAAGGCCACCCATCGTGGATCCTGCTTTGAGATAGTTGCTCAACTTGTACGATTTCAACACGCACGCGCAAGCCGCTGCGCCAACGAGCTAAGGTAAAACGTTGGAAAAGATTAACCATAATGGTAACTCCTGTATATTTACTTATGTTATGAACAAATAATGATATTTAAATCCAAATGTTATGCTCGAAAACAAAAAGGTATTTATTTTATGAAAATCGTTATGAAAAGATCTCATTCGTATATATTTCATTCTTAGCAAGAACTAATGGCAAAAGAAATGAAGTGTAAAAAAGCGGTAGAACCTTCTTTCAGATCCTAAATTAGAAACTTAATCATGTAAGCCGATAATTGTACAATATCCAAAATGTTATATGCTAATATTTCGGTTACATATAATATGTAACAAACTAAAATAACTAAAATACATCGACAAAAATGCGATGTTCATGTATTAAACATCAGGGCGCAGATGATTGGTGCGCGCTCATGAAGAGGCGCAGTCTAATGCGAAGCGTGGAGCGGAGCGTGGAGCAAAGCGGACGTCTATTTCAGCACAGCACAAATATTCTATACAGTACAAAATTTAATAATACGGTCTTACTCATGTTTGTGAATATGTTTGTTTCTTTTTAACTCAATTTACACCAAAAAAGAGCTTGGTGTACTTAAAAATTACTAGAGAGGTATTACTAGGGAGATTACTAGTAGTTTATTTATCATCTTCGCATATGGATTTCGTAAGAGTGTAAGCGACTGTCTGACGTTTATCCCACCAGATAAACATATTCGGAAACTTGGAACTACAAAGTTTACACTAATCGGCTAAGCATGTAAAATATAAATATTCAACATAACAATATAAATCCAGGTGAAGTTCGCTTTTGTCATCGGCCTAACATCGTCACAAGAAGACCAAGGTTCTGTAGTGAAAAGGCTCTTATTGCAACTTGAAGCTACAACGCTGATTTTCAGGTTAACGTAAAATTTCACGTTCCGCGTACTCGTATAACGCTCTCTTCTATGGAGCATATTAGAGTAACATAACAACAACCATATTCAGTTGCGAATGTAATTTAACTACCACGCAGTGGGCCAGTTTAGTAGGTTATGGCGTGATCGTCCATGTGGGTAGGCCTTAGCCTAGCATTGGTAAGTTCATTTTAAGGATAAAGATGATTAATCATAAAATGGAAAATATGCAACTACGCGCGTTACATTCCGCGTTCCCAACATATCCAAACGCGGCCTTACCAAAACACCTCATCACCGATTCCCTCGCGAAGGCGGCAATAAAACTACAATTCCCGTCTGTTCCCAGTACCAATGAATAAGCATATCGACAGGTAGCAATTAGGAGGCCAGAGGATCGCTCGTTAGCTCGAAAGCGGATAATTTCTTCATCGCGGGCTGAGAGCGCGTGAGGTCTGCGCCTTTGTGGTGCCGACAACTGGCTCTAATGCATTTACAATATACACTTTTGTTTTAAATTGTTGATGACGTCTGCTCGGTGTGGTGGCGAGCCCGCTTACTGTAGCAACCTGATATATAAGTTAACCTACGTCGATCGCTTTTTAGTTTTTGTAATGTACGCGACAATATCCTATTCATTATGTAGTTACTCGAGTAGATACGTAAAAAGTAGGAAAAAAGAAAAGAAAATTAAATAAGAGTAATCGACTATATGTGGAATTGTCATTTTTGCGTTATGAGAGTATGATATATATAAACAGCCTTCCATTAGCTACGATCATGATATCCTTTGATTTAGGTACTTACTCTCTTATCGTTCTTCATACACGTCAGTTTAGGGTACCTACTCTTGACCTGACCTTTGACGAGAACGTCACCGATCTAGTCTAAGCACGTTCACCGAGGTCTTTCCCTTCCAGTATCCCACTCACTCTCGCCATAAATCACTCATAAAGTTTACGCAATTAAGGTAATAACCCCAATTATGGACAGGCTAAGAAAAAATTTGGTTGTTTTAGTAAATTTCTCATTAAGTTTAGTGATTTTTTTAGATATTATTTAGGCACACCTATAGTTACGTGGCTTTTAATGTTGGTATTAGTTCGCACCTAATACGTTAACTAAAAAATAATTTGTAAAATAAAAAACCTATTTTTTGGACCAGTAATGGACAGTAGATTGAAAATCAGTCATTATGGGAAAAGTTTGTTTTGAGATTTGTGCATTGTGTAGACGAGTACATAACGATATTCAGACCAACCCAACCGGAATGTAATTTAATAGTAGCTAAAAATAATTGTGCGTACTTACTTCCTTAAAGATTTTATTAGTAAAGATGGATTTTCTAACAACGACTATCGAAGCGTGCTCAAAAACCTTTACGCCATTTTAAAATAAAAGGGCTGAATTTAATGAAATTACATAATTTTGACCGTATAACAGAGAAACTTTCTTTTAAAGTGTTGCTAGGATGCATTTCCCAATTGTTGCAGTAATTTTTAAATTTATTATCTTTTTGTCCATAATTGGATACCTGTCCAAGACTGGTGCTGTTACGTTATTATAAAATAAACAATTATCATTAAAAACTTCTTCTATTATATACATACATACTCGTTTAGTCGCATCACTCCGGCTTACGTTTAACAACTTCGTAAAAAGTTTCGTATCACGTCCAAATTTTAATTTCTTCCCGCACACATTGTACGCGATTTAAGTTTCATAAAAGATATTTAATCGTATTAATATGTTTACACGACAACTTTAAATAGCATATTGAACCTTTATGTACGTATTTGTAGCTACGGATACGAGTCTGAAACACGAGTGCCGTGCAAAAGATATCAACGCGTCACGCACCGCTTTCAGTGGACTGGTTTAATGTTTGTTGTTTTTACTCTTTTATATAAATAGCTAACAATTAATATAGAAAATTACTTACTGTAAGTAAATGTTTAAAGTACTAATTGAATAGTTGCCCCGGATCACGCCCAACTGGAAGTTACGTGAGAGTACATAAATTACATAAGTGTCTCTAAAATATTTCAAAAGGAGTAAGGCAAGAACGGTTTTAAGAAAAATAATAATTAATAAAAAAATCTAACACAACATGATTTAACATAATTATGAAAACTATATGCCTACATTACAAAAACTAACTGCTCCCACATAATAGCGGAATATCGGAGCATAACACAACACGCTAGCCCGAATGCTGGTTGATGGGTTTTAACGACTGCCATCTTACGACAACAACCGGGACCAACGGTTTAACCTACTCTACCTTAATATTGAACGAGTAAAGTATGGAACTAAGTAACCGTGTCGCTTAGCGGTGAAAGAATACTACCACCCCCTCTCTTCCCTTGGGTGTCGTAAAAGGCGACTAACGGACTAAAGACTGCACATCCAACAGCTTAGGGCGGCTATGGGCTCATCACCTGTCACGCTGAGCACATGGGCAGTCGCTATTTGGTGAAAAGTGGACTGTGGCAGAGGACTGCTTTTGCGGTCCTCATTGCTTAATCTCTGACTATCCCTTCGGGTATAATAGTCGTGATTATATGTATGTATTGTATGTAAAGTATAAATAAAATAAATAAACTTTCCTACACTCACACAAGTTATCTAGCCCAAGGGAAGCTTTGTCTTGAAACTCGTTAAATGGTTACTAGACAACGGATACATATAAAATACTTAGGTAAATACATACTTATAATACATAGAAAACACCCAGACCCGAGACAATTTAGAAAAAAATTACTTTCTAAATTGGCCCGACCGGGGATCGAACCCGGGACCTCAGAGATGGCGACACCATGAAAACCGGTGTACAAACCACTCGACCAAGGAAGTCGTCAGAATGGAAGTATAGTAGCGTAGTGGGGGTATGGCCAAACCTCCCCATGTGTTGTTGTCCGTGTGGGAAGGCCTGTGCCCAACAGTGGGACGTTTATAGGCTGATGATGATGATATAAGTTTGGAAACAAAACTAAATAGGTACTAACTCAAATCAGGTTAAAACAAAAATATAAAAAATTATTGTATTTTTTTTCTCTCTTTATTTAGTTTGGAGCTTTTGTCCACATGGATGTGCCAGCCCCATTATATCTTCCCAATTACAGTCTAAAACTAATAAAATACATAATTAATTGTTACGGAAATCACTGTTCAGCTATTTTATTGTATTTTTAAGCAACTTGATAAGATATAAATGTATTTCTCCAATGCATTACCTACTGAAATGTACTCAAAGCATGCTACATTTGAATGTCATCTGCAACAGTATGTGAAACAAAAACGCAATATTATTGTACAGTTACGAGTGCTGATAGGTCGTGAAGAGAATAAGCCCTTTCAACAAACGCATCCAACGTGTTACAACAAAAAATAATGACTCACGCACTGTGGGAATGAATCACGGCACTAACCGCTAGCTCTAACGTACCACCGATAACCTGATAATATTATGAGTGCATCAATTGTATGAAAATGGGACCGTAGCACCATTCCTATTAAGGGCTTTAATTTAAAGAGGATTACGGTGTCATTGAGAACTGAACACTAACTTATCGGCTTTGAGGTAAAAAATCCTTTGTGATTGTGTGGAGTGTCTTAATAGTTCCTAGTACAGAAGCCTCTTTTTGGTTGCCGCTGGCGCTTAAAGGACAATGGCGATTATCTGACGCACAGACAAAACACAAACACAGCATCTCGACATGGGAGAGGAAAAAAAAAGACAGCGCGGCGCTAAGGGAAAGTTAACAGGCACACAAAAGCATAGTTTTAAGTTAATGCAAACACGTAGTTTGAAAAATATGCGGTCTCCTTTATTGTGAAGAGGGTCGCAACATTGTTGTATTCTATTGGAGTAATAAGAATGATGTCATGGTATGTTACGATCTTTGATGACAATTGAATGGTTGATGGGGTTTAACGCTAACTGAATAGGTAAAATAAAGGTTAGTTAGTTAGGTCCTCGAGTTTCCCCTAAACATATTACCTACTAAACACTAATCAATTATTAAAATTAAGTAAGTTATTTCATATATAAATTAAATACCTATTAATAGATGGTGTTTGTTTGTTTCCTTGTTTAAACATTATTCACAAACTTGCTATAACTATGGTTAGAGTTTGCATATGATATTTATTAGTATAAAGTTTAAAACTGCTTTATTTTGACAAAATCCGTTTTATGTGCTTACTTGGTATTCAACAATGATTAAAATGTAGAATTGATGTAAGTATTGCAAAAAGGGCTTCTCCTCGACCATACCTTTTTTATATTATTACTTAATCTGCAAATGAGGGTACAGCCCGCGATCGCCATGGATAACGACAACCGCAGCCCGTGGACGTGCGCGCTAACGAGGGCATAACGCGCGCGGCCGGACCCAAAGCTTCAGTTCTTATGCCTCTATGAGTTCTATTAGTTATTCTGTGCTCTATGCCCTATAATTTTACTGGATCTAGTAAGTAACGTAACCGGAATGCAGCAAACAAAATCAATGTTAGTTATGTCAATACAATGTAACTGATCCACATAATTATGTAGAAACAGTCCTGAGCTCATTGAAAAAAGTTATTTCCCCATAGTTCATAAGTCACAAGTAAATAAAAGATGATGGTAAAGTTAGTAGTAGATAGGCATAAGAAGGAAACGGGAGTCCCACCCGATATAGAGCAAAAGATATGATGAATGGTTGTGAAGTATGAGGTATGAAAGTGCAAGAGGTATAAATGCGAGAACTAGTATGAATGAGAAAAAGCTAAAACTACGCTCCGATAATGTTGGAGCAGCGAGATAATTAAAAAAAAAACTGATCCACATAATAAAAAACATACTTACATTTTAAGCAATAATGTATGAGAGCAGGAAAAACGTAGCATATAATAATGTATCAAAAAAATCAAAAGCTAAGTCGAAAGACAAAAAGTTTTAAATGTCATTTTCAAAACTTTCATTAAGTCTACATAAAGTAAATATTCGGTTTGCTTAAGGAACTTAATAAAACTATCAATATAAAATCCAGTCAAAAGATAATAAAAATAAATAAAACACTTTATATTACGATATTATTTATATTACTCATAAAGATATTTAAATCCACGTCTAGACAATCAGATGGCTATAAACTCCACCTCTTTTGTTATTGAATGCGGTCGGGTTCATATTATTGAGTGACCATCCAAACTGCCATAAAGTTATTCATTAGGTAAGTGGGAAACAATAAATGGGTGATAATGTTAGTAGAGACCTCAAATTCACGGTTCCCGATGATTCACGAAGCCAATAAAACAAAAGATGGACGTCGGCGTTCAGTTCAGCAAGCCCCATGCGTGCATACCACAGCAGTGACGCATTCAAGATACTCGGTCAGTTCGCAAACAAGGAGGTCGCGTTATGGGGGTGCGACGGTGCGAGCCAGCGGCGCTAGCCATCCCACCCTATATTACGGCTTTTGTGTCCAAACTTAGCGCCACCATAAAAAAAGTACCGACGGAAGTAAGGCCCACAAAGCGAATGCCATCCAGCAAAAAGCATACAAAAAAAGCTGCATAATGCGGTCGAGAGCCGGTGTGGGCGCTCGACCGCTCCGCTCTTGTAAAATTTATAACAGCTCTATTTTTGTTTACCTGCTTGACTCCGCTTTATATTGTCCGGTAATTGGAGGCATTTGACGATGACTTATTAATTTATTGACCGTAGTTTCGCTTCAGTTTTTATGGAGGTGCTAAAACGTTGCCTCGTCGTTTGCCTTTTGTGTTAGACTTTGTGCAAGTTTCATTTGTTTTTTTTGGTTGTATTCAAACGGCTGGCGGTTTCATCGCAATTGAATAATGCCATCAATACGATCTGTTTTGTTATTAATACACTACCTTAATGGTCACTGTTCTACATTGTGACACAATGAAACGCAGAATGTTTATTGCCATTATTTTAATTGACATACATCTTATGGCATACTAAAGAATAAAAAATATGCTTCAAGCTATGCAATTAGCTATTATGCTTTTTGAATGTACATTCAAAAAGCATAATAGCTTGTAGCAAATGTTTTATTACGAATAAACATAATAACGCGGAATCGTTAAAAGACATATTAATAAAAACCACAATCATTAAAACCTGTATTATTGTTTGTCATAACTTTATAAAGCATACTTTAAAACGCATAATTGAATTTATTATTCATAATTTACTACGACAGACTCTTACAAAGCATAATTCATAAAAGTCATAGTTTTATAAAGCATAATTGTAAATGTCCATAAATTTATTTTCTATTATTACTATGATGCATACTTACATACGTTAAGCAGTAAGTTTGTGCTTAAAAAGTCGGTGACAGAAACAAATCGCGGCAAAATCGACTCCACGTAGTCTTGTCTTCCCTGCGCTAGGGTGTAATTCGCTGCTGCTTCGAGCCGCGGTGCTGGGCGAAAACTATCTGCGACGATAAGCTCGAGTGGGACCGCCGCGCCGGAACCTCGCAGCGCCGGAGCCGTGACAGAAAACATGCCTGCTGCTTGCTGCATGCTTGCCTGCATGCTGCATGCTTGCTTGCATGCTGCATGTTTGCCTGCATGCTGCATGCTTGCTTGCATGCTGCATGTTTGCCTGTATGGTGCACGATTGTTTGCTTATTATATCAATAAGTTTTATATCATTAGATTATTATAATTATCAAAATGTATTTTAAATCAAATGTACAAAATGTATGCTTTTTTAAATTATGGTAAACAAAATAAGTGTTATCCTGTAAGAGTTTAGGGATTTTGTCAGTTATTCTTGTTAGATGTACGGTGCTTTTTGAATATTATGTCTTCTGAACATTATGGCAAATAAAAAATATGCCTTTTGATATTTATGCTTATCGAAATTATGCCTCTCTATGGTTATGCCTCTTAAATTTTGGACATTTATGTTATGTGTTATGAAGTTATGCTATATAGACATATGGCAAGTGACGATTATGGCAATTAACACGATTCATTGTCAGTTTATGGCGAAAAACTTTATGCGTTTTAATAGGTAACCGTTCTACATAGATACAATTTATGTCACCTTTTTAGTTCATGTAAAGATAAATTTATTGAAATATGTCTTATCTCTTTCATTACTAGATATAATTTAAAGTACATATATCTTAGTTTTCCACTACAAACGTGAAGAAAGTATAGAAAAGCACACGTTCCTAAGCTAAATCAGTGGGTTAGCATAAAGTATATATGAACTAGTGATGAAACGATTATCACTTAGCGATTACGATTATTATACCTAACAATCAACGATTACGATTATTTGTTTTTAGTAATAAATCAAACAAATTATGGGTAAATCAACATAAAATTTATTTCCATAAGAAAAATCAAATAAAATGTATAAAAAAACAATATGTAAAATTAAAGTAAATACTAAAAATAAGTAAATGTTCAAAAACATAACATTTCTAGCTTTTCGGGTATCAATCGGTTCTTTTTTTCGGTTTGAATTATTCCCGCAGTAGAGAATCTCTCCGACGCCACAGACGATGGTTTCATTGACAGATATTTTTTTGATACAAGAAATAATAAAAAAACACTTCAATAGAGTATTTATCCTGCGCCTCGCGGATAATGAACTTTACAATGCATTATCCTACTAATATTATAAACGCGAAAGTTTGTAAGTATGGATGGATGTTTGTTACTCTTTCACGTAAAAACAGATGAAATTCGGCATACAGTTAGTTCATAACCTGGATTAACACATAGAATATTTTTTATCCCGATATTCCCACGATAACGGGAACTACGCGGGTGAAACCGCGAGCGGCCGCTAGTATCTTATATAGTATAATTTATATTAATAAAAATCATTTGCCGTAATGTTTGTACGCGCATCACTTTAGATCGGCTGCACCTATTTGGCTAATTCTTTTTAGTTGTGTTCGTAATTGTCAGAACTAGATTTATGTGAAATAAAATTATTGGAAATTCGTAACGGGATACAGACTATTGGTAGAGGACTGCTTTTGCGGTCCTCATTGCCTAGTCTCTGACTAACCCTTCGGAGATAATAGTCGTGATATTTATGTATTTGTATATGTATGTTTATGTTATACTACTTATATAAAGAATATTAACTTAGCAAAGTGTTACTTACATCGACAAATGATTGGAGATTGCACTCATTATAGAACACCACACTTCGGTAGAGTCATATGTTTGTTATCGCCAACGACCCGTAAGTTTTAGGTTACCTACTCCCTAAGCCATCTTAGGTGACGGAAGCGGGGTAAAATCATCACCTAATATGATCCCTACAAATTTAGGGATCGTCTGTGAAAACTAGTTTACTTTGAACAAAAAACAACAATAAGAAAAACAGTTTTTACAATAATAAATAACGTCTTTTCATAATTAATAAAAGACCAAAATATGATTTATAGGCATTAGGAACTGAGTAGAACTTCCTAAGTACCTATATGACTACCCGTTGTCTCTTAACATCTACAATATAGGTATTGCCATAACCATTTAAGTGGGAAAATGTGTTTCTGTACAATTTTCCGCAAGATTCCGCTTATCATAAACGTACACATGATTCTATTTATTAGTTTTTTTTTATGTTATCGTGGAAGATGCTAATTACTATAAAACCACTATTCACTGTAATATCTTAAAATGGCATCATGCCTTTAGCGATTTGTGTTTATTCATCTCATATGGATATGCTACTTGGCAAGTATACAGGGTGGAAAAAAGTGCGTGTTGAGAAAATACTTAAAATATGAAATGAGGCTTCATTTGTTTGTTAAGAAAAATATATTTTTCATTATGTCATAATTCACACACACAGTTGTTATCGAAGTTACTATTAAAATAATCAAACCTGTTTATGAAATGTAATAATATGATTTAAAAAATCTGTAATCAAGAATTGGCTTTTGATAAAACAACAACACATTTAAAACACATATAAATGCGAATGATTTTGAATGATGACTAAGTACCTCAGGTGGGTTTCGAACACTATAGACGTTAACTTTATTAAGAAATTAAAGATTGTTTCGAGTTTCCAGCCTCTTTCATACTTATAAACACTTTAGTTAATTTTAGTACATGTTTTAATTTAACAAAATCGAGTTATCGTCATCAATAAGGAAAATACATGAAACCTACGACAATTTATTTTAACATAAGTATATTATAATCATAAAAAGCTAAATTCATACATAATATGAATATAAAGATTACGTGTCCCGGTGTACCAAAAACACTTTTGTTGCCATGGGTACAAAAACTTAATTATTTCAAACATTATTTGCAAAACTAAGGTAGAAAGTAGAAAAGGACATAATAATTTTATTAAAATGTATGCTATTGGGTAACATATTATGTAATCCATTTTATTGTCGTATTCATTATTAAAAACTGAAAATGGTAAAAACGAATACACAAACCTTTAAAAGTAATAGAAACAATGATGACAAAGTAATTAATTGTGTGTGTTACTAAAATCATCTAGGAGTAGGTACATTAATAAATTCGACCACAATGGCCGTTCCTTTCAAAAGTTACCAGATATTAATTCAATCGGTGTATCAACGTATAAATCATGGCGTGACAGAGGTGAGTATTTGAGTTCTGTGTCTCAGCCACGAGAGCCCTACCGTGGGTTTGGGCGAGATCCCAGCTGGGACGAGTAAACATAGCCGCCGCATTGCCGGTGCGGTCGCTGCGTTTGATTCGCTATAATTACGAGTATTTCTAATAAGTTTGTAACTAGTTTTCGTACAAAGAGGATCTGCTATGTTTGTTTTTCTCTATAAACACAAACATTTTTGACTAAACAGTATATTAAGTACTTATATTATATTATTACGTTTTTTGTAGGTACTCATCAAGTGTCTATTTTTATTAAAATGATGAAATATCTGTTTCTGTAATATCTGTACTGCTTAATTGTTTGAATTAAATACATTTATTTATAACGATTACAGTTTCAGGGCATAAAAACTTAAGAAGTTAAGTTTCAGGGCAACTCTTTTGTAACTTGATCGCCCGCTCTTCATCATTATCATCATTACGCCTAAATGTTCCGTTGCTGGGCACTGGCCTACCACTATGTAATAAAGCACATGAGGAGCTTGAGCCATAATAACCCACCGCGTTGGCTCAATGCGGGTTGGTAGCTCAATAACATAAAAATATATAGTCTCGTAGTTCCTTATAATTTTATACTTACTTAGATTCATAGTTTAATAAAAATGTGCATGCCAGTTTCTGGTAAAATGTGTGAAACTTTTCTAATTTACAAACTTATGTAAGTACCATAATTTAATCAAAATAATTTTTATTTCAATACATTTTAAATCAATTTATTTATTTTATCTAGGATAATAACAGCCATCTACCTAGAAATAGATACAATTTTTTGTGTAAGGAAATTAGGACCAATAACAGTTACCCACTTAGAAAAAGAAATGAAAACAGAATCAGCATGCAAATTACAGCACTGGATTTACTTAAACTATTACTATAGAGAGCCATTTTGGTCTAAATAATATATTTATTCATACACAAATACGATATATATATCTATATATACATACATAGAAACAGACCAGATCAATATATATATATATACACACACACATATAGTTGTTGAATGCCTAGATCGCGTACTACAGATACCCGCTCAATAATATGGTTATCAATATTGTAAAGAAACTAACAAGAAAAAACTAATAGTGGTTTTTTCTTGGGTGTGAAGCTAATATATTGTCATTTTTTAATGTTGACTGTTGTGTTGTTTTTTAGATAATAGTCAAACAGATTGTTTAAATCTCTTTGATTGGATTCACAGTCAACAGCAGAACACACCTGCATTAATATTTTTTTATCATCGGCGTACAGGAGATGATTGGTACCTATTCGAGAAGCAATTGGCTACCTATGTCAAAGATATTCGCACTATAAAATAAAGGACCAAGGTGTGACCCTTAAGGATCACCCGAAAGTACAGCCTTAAATCCTCCTAACACTACTGCCTGGGCTCGGTTAGTAAGATATTATTGTACCCAATGCAGCAAGTCTCCATGGATTCCAAGACTATGAAGTTTGTGTAGCAAAAGGTCGTGGTCCACCCGATCAAACGCTTTTTCAAAACCGGTGTAAACTACGTCCACCTGACTACAGCACTCCATACACCGTACGTAATACATAGTTCGAAAATAGTGATAAATTGGAAATAGTCGAGCGTTCCTTTAAAAAACTGTGTACTTATAACTATAGATTAGCTTCTCAAAGGCTCGTATTCTAAAACCAACCTCACAATCAAATTTCTGCTTCAGTAATATAGTTAGAAAGGGATGGTGCTATTCATCAAATATATCGCCATCCCTTTCTGACTGTAGGTATTCAAGCATGGATTTGATTTGGAGTTTGATTTTAGAATACGAAGGTATGACTACCAATTCTATAAATAAGCGCGTTGAATGCAGTGTCATTATCCGGAGTTCTGTTCACAGCCGCCTATCAGCGCGCGTTGTTTCTGTTGGAATTTGTGCCTTCACTAAATGATTATTGTCTTTGTTTTCTTTTTTGTCTGCGCGTCGAATCGAAACGTTAAAACATTATTATGACTTTTATATTATAGAGGGCCCGAGGCGGAGAAACACACACGGACAACGTGTATTTTTAAGTGTGTGTGTGTGTGTGTGTGCGTGCGTGTGTAGTGTAGTGTAATTTAACATGTCACACGACGAGTTTAGTGTTTGAAAAGGTTCTCATAATATTTAATATTTTCTTAAAACTATTTTTTTTTATTTGCGTTATTTATTACGTGCGTATATTAAGTTGCATTAGACTGTTACGTAAGTGATGTTAAAATTTATTGTCTGATAAATATTCTATCAGTTAACTAATATTCATTTTACTCCAAAAAATATCCTTAATAACTTACTTAGTCATAGTACAAGATTATGAGTAGTATTAGGTAGCTTAGTATAAGTTGATCTATAACTTTTGATAATTACTGTCCTGGTGCCGTGAGGAAGTTCTTTCTTTGAAGTTGTATGGGTACACTTAACAACAACATGGCTGTTTGTTATACTCACACATATTCTTGTGTGATATCAAATCATTGTGATTAATTGTAAAAGCAGATAGGTAGTTTGAGGCATTTTTAAGTAGGTAGGTACTATACAGGGTGATCAATCCAAATGCGTCAGTAGGGAGAAGTGAAAAACTATTAGAGATAGAGAAGTCTGTTGTTTTAACCACGGCGTCGATTTAAGATTTAATAGAAACTGCATTAATTTTTTTTTGTTAAATCTCTTACGTGACCGGTATTTGAACCCGCGGTCACTATTTACAATGTTATACATTTTGCAAGTTTATTCGTTGTTATTGTCATTATTGTTGATGGTACGAATAGTAAATCATGAGGAACACATTTTAAATAAAATTTTGTTTAAATAATTAAAAGAAATCCGAAAAATAACATAATTATTTTTTAAAGGTAAAAATGGTAGCCATTTTCCTGGATGCAAAAATTAATTCGTTATTAGTTAACTAATCGAATGTCGTATTCGTTATTATAGTTGATGCTGTGAGCATAAAGACCAAATTTTGCTAGAAATCTTGTGAAATCAACATAACTGGATGGGTACAGACGGCCCTATCAAATGGCCCGCGAGATCGCCTGATATCACGCCACTTTATAATTTCCTATGGGTTTATGTTAAAGATGATGTTGAGAACCAATCAGTATACTCGTGGTCCCTTTGCCTCAGCAGAGTGCAAAAAAATGTCGGATGCGCGTGTGAATAATTCTTGACGAAAAAAGTTAAATCCAATATAATCCTTTTTTGTAAACTGCCATCGGAGGCTATGCTATTGAGTATTTAATCAGACGGAACTAGCGCTATACGCCAGCCTAGAAATTGAAAATCCCTCGCGTTTTGGTAGGCGTTGTCGCCTCGACGGCGACAAAAGCACTTGCTAGGTCGAATAAAAGGCTTATCGGTAAGCCGGGGAGTCTGTCCTCCTTGATATCGAAGAAAAAGCAGAATGATCGGTGAAGTGGATGTATGCTGTGTGCGATTTGTACGAGCCCTTGGATTCAGCAAGCGTACCTCGCCTCGGGGCTTGGCACCACAGCCACCGGCGGTGGCTGCGCTACGAAGCCAATCCTGTTTCCCTTCCTTAACCTGACAGCCTTTCCTTGGGTCGCGAGACGATCGGAACAGCGAACCACCAGTAAGTACTTAGTATATAGGTTTGGTTTTATTGTATTACAAGATAACGCTGCGTATCGCAGCAACTTCGGACAACTCATGCACGGTGACCTGATAGGTCTGAAACAGATGAAATTTAGAAGATTTAACAACGGTCTTATCAAATATCTTAACACAGATGCATCCAACAAAAATACGAAACGCTATATGTATTGCATTCGTTACCCAAGAGGATTAATTTTTGCATCCAGGAAAATGGCTACCATTTTGAACATTTACCTTCAAAAATAATTATCTTATTATTGGTTTTCTTTCAATTATTTTCCACTCCCGGTTAAGTAAGAGATTTAATGAAAAAAGTTGAATGCATTTTTTATTAAATCTAAAATCAACGTCATGGTTCCTAAGAACAGTTTTTTCTATCTCTTAAAGTTTTTGATTTCTCTCTACTGACCCATTTATTGTAAACATTTCTATATCTCTATCCTTAATAAGCGAAGTCAAAACGACTTTGCTTAATGTACCAGCTGGAACACTTTGAAAGTGTATCACTATAAGGATCAACATTTCCCTGTCCCAATTATCATATGATAGTCATTCAATAGTGTTCAAGACATCTAAAAAATTTCATGGCTCTGTTATTTTACAATATATCCGCAAGAATTCCTCAAAAATGCCTAAAGAAAAAGGTACGGTATTATACCTAATTACGAACTGTTGCATTTCCATATCATCTCCGCGCCGCTGTCGCCCGCTTGTCTCGTGCGCGCACACCTGTGACCCTACCCACTCCAAACCGGTCTATTGTCTCCACCACTAGCCGTTGTATAACGCACAACGCTGAATTACAACCTTTCGCATTATGCAATCGCCGTATAAAAGCGGTAATGCACGCGACGCGCGTGAAATCGATTGTGCCGCGACGCTTTTTTGATACGGCTCGTGGTGGAAGGTTTCAGGTTCTGTACGGCACCTGTAGACAAATGTGCCATTTACATTGTAATGCACGCGCACTGCTACTAACCAGTCCGAGGCGCAGGGAATGCAGTCGACGTGCGAGCCAAGCTGGGCTCACTATTGTTAACACGTTATCTAAGACGCCATGGACAGGGGAAAAATGCACCGCAATGACCGGTCCTGAGTCTTGAGTTCAAGCTCAAGTTTGGAACATTGCCCAAACCTAAAATAAACGGAAAGTGTCCTTCTGTGTAATAGGGACAGCATTTTCCAATTTGTATTTGAAGCTGTAAAAGAAAGAGATATAAGAAATGCCCTTGCTGAGTTTCTTGCCGGTTCTTTTCAGTACAAGGTCTCCTGCCCTTAGACTTACGAACCGAATGCGTAGTGACATTCATAAGTGCCTAATTATTGTAACCTAAACTGAACAAATGATATTGAATTAGTTAATTGAATCTTTAATTATAACGTGACCAACCAGCTTTTGGAAATCGTAAGGAATAAGTCAATACCGATCAATTGATGACGATTTCATTTCAATTATGGAGGCATTTGGCCATCAGCACATAAAATAGAGTGGCCAGTAGTGGGACTGGGATGAATAATATTTTGAAGGTTTAATCTGTAGGTATCTTTAACAAGAATCATAAACTGCCCACACTAATAACCAAAATTAAACTAAAGATATCACATTATGTAATGTAACTATTCACATTAATAGGAATCAATTTCCGTGTGTCTACATCAAACTATGAGTCATAGAATGGCCGCCACTCAAGTTGTGTTGGTCTATGAAGATTAAAAAACTAGACTTTCGGTCTAGATCTTTGTATGCCTCCTTTAGGAATTAAGTGGTATTAATACTTGTAGCTGTTACTAAGTTTCTGTTATTTAGTAAATGACAGAAATGTTCTTAAAGATAAGTAAAGTTACAGATACTTACGAAGAAACTATATAGGAACAGCAACCATATGACAGAAATATCCCAGCGCGGGTACCTAAGTGCGTGATTGATTCCAAAAATATAAAGAGCAACAACAAAGTTAGAGATACATAATAATAGTAATTTTTAAAATCCCTGAATCAACATAATATAATAATATGACAGAAATATGCCGGTGCGGGTAGGTGCGTGATTGATCCAAATAACATGACAAACAACAACACAACTTCTGAGTTCAGTCAACACACAACACACAACTAGGCATAACAATAAAATCTCTCAAATCCCTGAATTAACATGTAAATATGACAGAAATATCCCGACGTGGGTAGGTGCGTAATTGATCACAAAAACTTGACGAGCAACACACAACCACAGATTACACTAGCAACCTCTCAAAACCCTGAATTAACATGTGAGTATGACAGAAATATCCTGGCGAATAAGTGCGTGATTGATCCCAAAAACTTGAAGAACAACAACACAACTACAGATTACACTAGCAACATCTCAAAACCCTAAATTAACATGTGAGTATGACAGAAATATCCCGACGGGTAAGTGCGTGATTGATCTCAAAAATATGACAAACAACACAACTAGAGATTACAATGGCAATCTCTCAAATCCCTGAATTAACATGTGAGTATGACAGAAATATCCCGGCGCGGGTAGGTGCGTGATTGATCCCGCGGCGCGGCTGCGCGGGCGCAGTGACCGGCCGGCCAGGTGTGCGCGGACATCGACACCATAAAATTAATAACCCGTCGAGCCCGATGCACTCGGCCTGCGGGCCGCTATACACTGCACGGAACCAATGCCTAAATTTGCACTCGCGACAAACGATGATTCCTTTCTAAAAAGTTTGGTGATCGTATATTTTAAGATTTTAGTTTAAAAATATTCGTATGAAAATGATGGGGGAAAATGCTGGAAAGAGGAAGTTGCAAGTAGGAAAGAGTCATTCATAGCTTCGTAAAATCAAGGAATGGACCGGTATCAAAATCGTGGAACTATTATTAGGACTAGCTCTGGAAAAGGAAACATTCACAAAGCTGACCTTCAGAGTAATAGAGAGCACTCTACGGAAAAGAAGAAAAATGAAGAAAGGAATTAGGCATTAGGTCATGTTGAGAGGATGGATGAAAGGAGACTAACAAGAAATTGAAAACCGACCGACGAAGGCGTTCCCATGAAAGGTTCTCGTCAGTAGTCCCCTAAGCCGACGAGCATGTATGACGATAAGTAGGTAATAAGATAAAGCAAAAGAAGTATCAGGCAGGACCATAGAAATTGGAAATATGATATTGTCTTCCCTTTAAAGACGACTTCTCTTCATCCTATTTAATAAAGGAGTGTGTGAAAGACTCTATGTTCATATTTGCATTGTATGCAAATAAAAATTTTGGATCTATCCATTGTTTTCGGAAAGGTTTAATCCGACGACTCAACTTTTTTCATTAGCATCCGTTTCGACAAAAGTGTCGAGAGCAATGTCAACTGTACATTTGCCTATGCAGAGAAAACAAACATCCCGTGTAAAGGGTCTCTAAAGCTCACAGCTCCTATGGTATGTAACTATTGCGTTCTAAGAGTTATGCCTCAGTTCGTATGTGATTAAAGTTTTTCCACAAGGCTTTATTACGGAAACGACATAGATATCATCTTATTAAATGTTTTACTCGCCAATAAAAATTATACAACTGAACAAGATTGTATTACTGTTAATTCATATGTTACTGTACTCGTTGCACGACTGTGAGAAAGAGATGTGCATCGCAAATGGTAAATCTCCGACAAACTACCGGCACATTAAATTCAACTCGTGCGTTAAAGTGTTCGACGTTGAATCGATAATGATGCTTGTTTATCTCGCGTATAGAAATCTTGACATACCAAGAGATCCGTATAGACTTCATAGAGTCGTAAAAGTTTTTATATACCACGGAACGTTAAGTGGCCTTATAGAATTTATAGTAAACATAAAATGTTGAATTTGGTCTCCCACAAATTGAATTATCATATTGGTCCTTTCAACGCGCCATGCTTCATTCAGGGACGATGTTAGATTAGAATTTAATGGCGGTATGTTGCCGCGGATGCGCTCAGACGATCCGACTGCGGCCGGGGGCGGCGGGGCGGGGGCGCGAGAGGCTGAAGGAGTCGGGCGCGAGACGGTGAGTCTGCCTGATAAAAGATGATTTTATCCGCTCGATTTAGCATGAAATTGGAACACAAAGTGAATAAAGCCACAAGATTGTAAACATTATGAGGTTCCCCTTTTTTATTGCCGGCATTCGACTTATTTACGGTTCTCTTTTTATTGGTCACCGGTGTCTGTCCGTACCCCCTATTTATTACCTTGTTAAACTCTAGTTAACGAACCGATCACTCCGTACGAGTTCGGTACTTGCGATGCAGTTAATTGGAAATTTATCGCTTTACTTCTGCAGAATTTAATTGATTCACGTCGTAAGCGATTGTAAACTGGACAGTGAGAGTACGAGTTCACGATTTTCATTTAAAAAGGGAACAGTTGAGCGCGGCCAAACTCAGCGCATGAGTACATTCCACCGCTGATGTTAAAAGCCCGTAAAGCTCCCGGCGTTAATCTTTTAGGTTATAGGTTCCCACGCGGGTGCCGTCGGATCCAGGATGAATGACTCACTAAACTCGTAGCTCCATTTCCACAAGTCATAGTGCAATTAATAATATGCGGCATCCTGTCGAATTATCTCTCGCCGTGGCAGGGGTCCGGGCGGCTTTGATTTACCACAATGGAGGTTGGTTCTGAGAAGCTCGGCCGGCGAGGCGGGTCGATTCTTGGACGAAAACAAACAGAAAATAATTATCATAAAGATGAAGAGCGGCCGCTCGAGGCTGTTAATGGCGGGCCACCTGGCAGCGCCGCTCCCCGCTCCCCGCCCCGCGCCGCCCGCCGCGCTCGCGTCGCGTGTGCGCACACATTCCACTGTACACACTACACACACTACGCACGCCCGCCCGCGCCCGCGCATGAACTAACTTATATCCGATCGACACGGGAAACGATAAGTATCGGCAATGGTAATATCATTATAAGTTAATTACATTTGTAAATTTTGAAGTCCTAAAACCTTCGAAGATTATTTTACAAATTTAAAATGAAAATAATTATGTGAGTAAGTATCTCGTATTTACCAGATACCACAAAATTTTCTTATAAGTAATCTGTTTTAAGTTTTCTTATGCCTGTAATATAAGTGATGAGTAGTTTTGGTGAATTTTTAACAATTACATTCATGGAAAAAACGTGCCCATCGCCTTTTCATGATTCATCATTATCAGCCTAATCGTCCCACTGCTGGGTACTTAAAACAAAATAAACTACATAAGTAGATTGGGCATAATCTACCACGATGGTCCAATGCGGGTTGGATGGTGGGTTTTAACGACTGCCATCTGGCTTATCAGTCTCCTCGCCATGGTTAAATTCGTATCGGTTTTTTCTATTTATACAATAAATGTAAGACAACTGTATTTTTTAGCTTCTTCGCGGTCCAAAGTACTGTATTCACATTTAAACAATCAATAATCAATTAAACATTGACATGGAAGAGTTCTGTCCAGAATTAGAAGAAGACCATGAAACCTTACATTTACTTTATTTATGAACCACCAAGAACTACTATAATAAAAATCTAACTAGTGTTTTTCTTGTTTGATGCTGCAACTGTAACACTTTAATTTTAAATATTATGTAAGTATGGCTGGTTGGAAGATCAACTTCATTTGCTAATTAAAAAGATTATTAACCTCCATACAGGTATGTATAGACAAGTGCATATCCTTTCTAATGCCAGCCATTTTTTTGCAAGTACGTTAATTGCCAGGGGCCTTGCCATAAATTCTTGCAAAGACAAAGATTTTTATTTCGCTTGAAAAATGGTATATAAGTGGTTAGAAAAATAAATATTACATATTTCACCAGAAGCTGGTAGGTACGCAAAAATTAGTTAATTTGAACGACAAAAAAAACAAAGCATATAATTCAAACAAAACACCTGAGCTACAGTAATAATTTTACTCTAAAAAGTCGAGGCGCTAATTAAAGTATTATTGTAAAGAATAAAAGTATTTTTCGATCAGCAATTTTTTTAGTTTGGTTTTACAGTATAATTTCACCGAATTTGCACTGTGCTCTTAGAGCAGTTTACATTAATCTTACAATGCCAATTCCCAGGTAATTAAAACGGCGATGCGGAATTATGTGTTTGGAACTTCAGACAACGATTTCAGCTACTATTTGACTTATATCTAAATGGCCTTTATTTTATGACTTCCCAATACTTCTAACTTTGTGAAATGTTATTGTTATCTTTATTACATAACGGAGCATGTGTAATTGTTGCAATTTGCAATATTGCTTTCTTCTCTAACCCTCTAATCCTACACAAGGAGGTCCTTCCCACAGGCGATTAGCCGTCGAGCTCCATTGTTTTCTGATAAAAAAGAAAAGAAGTAGCAATTTCTCACCGTTCAGTCGGGTCGGCAGGTACAGTATAGGCCTTTGAATTTATCACAATGGAAGTTCAACATGAACTAATATATTAGTGTTACCGTTCATTATCTTATCTTCACTTGAAAAACGCAAATTTACAGTTATTTTTCATTCAAATAATGCAAATGATAAGAGCTCCTTTGACTTTTAAGACACAAACCTCGGGACCTGTTTTATATGAGTTAGAAGAACGATTCCTTTTCTTCGGTCACTCGCATTATCTTCCAACCAATGACATGGTGGTCGAGCATTTTTATCTATGGTATGTAGCGTAATCTCAGGGTCTCTTACGGTACTTCAGTCCCTGCTAGGTAGCAACAATTCGCTTCGACACTTTAAGAATTTCAAGAAGTGCCAATAATACATATACAAATTGAATAGAGCAGGGCCATTTCGGATGTTTGTTATCCACTTCGGATCTGTTTTAAAGTACCGAACTACTCTAAAGCATCTCACGTTTCGTCGATAAGTTTGTCCCAATAATTCAACACAGCTCGGAACTGTGAAAGGCCGAGATAAAAATACTTGACGGAATTCCTCGGCTGTCTCTGCCTCAATGGCGAAATAGGTTTTTCTTATAGTTTTTTTTCTGGTGCCGAATGTTTTTGCGGAGACGCCGCCGCACATCAGCCGGTGGTCCATTAAGGCTGGAACAATGGCCACTCAGTTTCTATTACCAGTTTTATCTAAGTTTGACGCAGATTATGTGAATTCTGTCGGGAACCGTTTTTTGAGTTCGCCTAGCGACCGTTCGGTCGTTTTCAAAGCGGCGACCTACACGTTCGCCCTACTAACTATTGTTTTAATGGGTTAATTATGAGATAGATGGAACAGCTAATTGTCGGACTCTTTGAAATAGTAATTTAAAGCGTTTTACAATAAGTTGAATGATGGAGCAACATAATCTTTTTGATTGCCGAAAAAATCTGTAATTGTAAAGCCTTACTGATTTTAGCCGGTGGTTAGTGTTATAGTCAGGGTGGCTCATATTTTTTTACCGACTAAAAACATTTACGTATGAGACCCAGTAAAATTAGTTTGCTGGTTTAACTACTAGAGCACAAAGGCTGGTAGATAATATATTACAACCTCTTCATGATTACAGCCTTCGTGCAAAATAATTGAAACTTTATTACCTACCTAGTCAGTTATACCACTTACACAATATAAGATACACTAACACGATAAAAGCTATTAAGCAGTGTGGCATCCCAAACATATTTCGACAGTATAATTAATTGAAACAAAATCATTACCCACTTATGAGAATTCCGGCCGTTGAATATTACGCATTCTTCAAAATTTGGGAATGTTGAAAAGAAACCAGGACTCGTCGAGAATTTTATCAATTATAGATAGCGTGGGCCCGTGGGCGCCCCGCTGGGCAGAGAAAGCGTGGGCTACGGGAAGGGAAGAGACGTACTTCGATGACGTGCTTGGTAGTTTTGTAGATTTGGTTCTTAATTTTAAATGTTGTTCTTTTTTGCATTCATGATCGGGTGCTCTTGTTGCAACTACAATTTAAAATGCAGATGACAACAATAAGTATCTACCACATAAGTAAGCTTAGTCCGATGAGGAGGAATATCTGATGAGGCTTTTTTATATATAAGAAGGAGGCAATCGGGCGGGCGGGTCACCTGATGGAGAGCAATCACCGCCGCCCATGGACACCCGCTAAACCAGAGAAGTCGCAGATGCGTTGCCGAACTTTAAGAAAGGAATAGGGTTAAGGAAGGAATAGGAATAGGGGGGGGGGAAGGGGCCTTTCGGAACTCTTACTAGCCGGACGAAACACAACAGCACCACGTGCCATTATTTCACGCCGGATATTCGTGAGAGGGTGGTATTACCCCGGGCGAGCGGCTTAGTTATGTGGTACTTGTGAAATTGCTACCTACTTGTGATTGCCAACTGCATAATATTTAATTTCAATTCAAATCAAAGTCAAATCAAAGCAGAAATTAAATTGTGGTTCTGTCGTTTAACAAAAAGTAACTAAGTAGGTAGGCAAAGAACGGGCGCAAGAAACCACAGCGCACAGAAGCAACGATATTTACAAAAAAATATATATGTCGTTACCATTGAATTGTCCAAATCTTTTTTAGCCTACCACCTATTTAGGACGTCATTTTTAACTGTGCCAAAGAACGGGTGCAAGAAACCACAGCGCACAGAAGACGACAATTACAACAAAAAATATATGTCGTTACCAGGTCATGAAATACAAAATATGAATTTGAATGTAAACTATGTAAATGGTACTTCTATATAAATTTATTATAGACAATTAGAAATAGCTGTTGGAGTACTTGGAACATTTCAGACCCAAGCTGTTGTCTTCTGTGTAATCTGGCACTTTATAAAAAGCTTTGTTATAAAGCTTTTCTTTGATTTTGATTTTAAATTTATCAAGATCTAATTTTTGAATATCGTTTGGTACTTGTTGTAAAATCGTACACACAGACCCTTAAAAGAATTATTTATTTTATGAAGCCTCGTATAAGGTACTGCTCATTTGTTCTTACTTCTAGTGTTTAAATTGTGAATTATCACTGTTTTTTGAATGTGTGTGAATTTTAATATTTTTATGAACATACATCAGATTTTCATAAATAAATGTATTGTGATGCAACTGTCACTTATATATCTTTAAATCTCTCTCTGAGAGAGTCACCAGCCTTAAGGTTAAATATTGCTCGAATAGCCCTTTTCTGCAGCACAAAGATAGTTTGAATGTCGGCAGCATTTTCCTACAGTAAAATGCCGTACGACATTACACTATGAAAGTATGAGAGATCGATCGAATAAAAATAATCCAATCCTTTTATCAACTTAATTTATTAGTTTACACGATCTTTTTAGGTAATTATCACAATTCTTTACAAAAATCAGTCCGAATCAATAAATCTCGTTTCAAAACCGTTTTTCAAAGTGAAAAACAGCGCCCTCTGCTTTTAAACCTCTCTCTACCGATCCACACATGTCACGGTCATGAACGTTTTCTTACTTTTTTAAAATTAACAAATGCTTCTTATACATATTACATTACTAATCCTTCACATAATTTAATAAAATTAATAACATTAAACATTAACAACTAAAACCATAATGAAACTAATATAATTAAATGGGTCATCATTCATCAAACAAACTTGTGTATGACCTACGGAAACGGAACACATTGTGTTCCGTTTACCAAAACTTAATAATTGGGACGTGACTTAAATAATAAAATCTTACAAAAGTAACTGAAATAAACTAATCTAGCTGTATCAACGTCAGTTAACTGACGGAACTTCATTACTGCTTAGGCCGCAGAGTTAAAAATAAATAAAAATAAAAAATTGGTTGCCTGTAAAGTCGGTTTTACGGGCGAAGATTTTACGTGACAACGTCTTTTTCTCGGTAGAATATTTATTGATATGAATATAATTAAATTGCACAATAGGAACAAGGAATTGAATGAAAATAAGAATTGCACAAATTTTAACTATAGAAATATATATATATATATATTTTTTTTTTTTTTTTTTTTGTTTTTTTTTTTTTTTTTTTTTTTTATTTATTTATTTTTTTTTTTTTTTATTTTTGTTTTATTTTGTTTACTAAAACATTGTACATGTATACTTAAACTTAACTATTTAGTGGGAGAGAGACGCAAGGCATTCGGCGGGCCTCTCTCTCGTTCGGTGACTCATCGTTACGTTACCGACGAGCGTTACACTTTTTCATAAGTGACTCCCAGCCTAACCTAATTTAAGACGTTGTCACGTCAAAAGCGTTTATTTCGATCAACACATTTAACATGGATCATATTGGGTTAGTAAAATAAAAAAGCTTAGGACTAGTGTTAGTAAAATCATTGTAATTAAAAATTATCTCGCACCACTATCACCCTGCGCACCATACACCTCCACGGTCAGCCACCGTCCGCAGAATGCTGTTTCTACTGCTACGCAATCTGTTTATGAGGGATACCGTCTTTTTGCGAATGATGGCATGGAGGCCATCAGTTTGACATTTCACAAACATCCCTGATGCGCTACAGAAGCGCGGCAGCCCCAACAACATTCTGAAGATATTGTGTTATTGGACGCGCAGGACATCAAGCGATCTTTTGGTATGACGCACCCACAGACTTCCCGAGTAGAAACTTTGACAGTATGCTTTAAAAAGCGTAAGTTTTACATCGGTACTACATCGGGAGAATCTGCGAACCAGCATGTTACATCGCACTGCCATAATTCCCTACGCTCCCTTTCAATATCTACATCGTCCCTAAGGTCGTCGGTAAGGAAATGCCAGAGATATTTGAACTTAACAACTCGCTTTACTTGGAAACCATTAAAAGTGATGGGGTAGTAATTATCGGGACATCTACCGGCGGCCTTAAAGACCATGTATTCAGTCTTCTTTACATTATATGCGAGACTGTGCGTTGCCGCATAGTATTCGCATACTTTCAACATCTTCTCAATTGCATTCGCAGTTGGCTGAGCAGCACCATGTCATCAGCGTAACTGATATTATTTACGCTTAAACCATCAACTTGGCATCCGACCCGCATGCTGCTCGGCTCAACTATGAGGTCATTGACATACAGGCTGAAGAGCTTGGGAGACGTCAAGCCCCCCTGTCTCACCCCACACTCCAACCTGTACGTATCTGAAAAGGCATTAGACCACTTGACAAAATTGGTTTGGATAACATACCAAAACTTAAAGATGTTCAAGATTCCTTCCGGCACACCCCTACCCCTTAACTTTCTCCAAAAAACCTCGTATGATACCAGGTCGAAGGCCTTGGAAAGGTCAAGGAAGCAGGCATATACCGGCGTCCTACGATCAGTGTAATAGTGTACAGAATGCTTGAGACCCACGATTGCACTCTCGGTGGATAGTTCAGGACGAAATCCGAACTGAGCATCATGCAGATCTAAGTAGCCATCTAAACGCTAATCAAGCACACTGTCCAGCACCTTAGCGATGGTAGTCGCCAGGGTGATAGGGCGATAGTTCGACAATTTAGCTATATGTGGGTCCCACTGAAGCTTGGTATCCAACGTGATGCCTGTGGTGTCCACAAGATTCACATTCTTATCTTTAATTTGTACACTACCTAGTTATTACCTGCTTAACATTAGGCAATACAAATCTTACACATTTGCATGTTCCCTAGTTTAATAGCAAGTTATTTACACTGTTCCCTAGTTTAATAGCAAGTTATTTACACTAAACCAGTGAACAATCTTTGAGACCGCATTGAGAGATCGAGACATTATTCACATCGTCATAATTTGGGTGTCGTCGTTTCACTTTGAATAAAAGTGAAGTATCATCAGCAAACAATACTATCTCATGACTGTCTTTTACAAAATAAGCTAAGTCATTATTAAAAACCAAAAACAAGAATGGACCAAGTATTGAACCCTGCGGAACTCACATTTTAACCACTGATCCCGGAGATCTTTTACCGTACTGTGTTCACTATATACCATTATATAGAACTTACACCTACCTAAGCAGGTACCATTTTACCTTCTCATTAAGTTCCTTCAACATTGAAGGAAAATACAGGATGAACGCACGGGCATGCAGATTAAAATAAACGGCCAACAACGTTACCCATATACGTACAACCTGGATATGTGTTACTAGATCAAAGTTCGAGAACTAATATTATAATTAATGTAAATACAAATATTTCGCCACGTGTGCTCGGCGAACTCGTGTTGTTGCCAAAAGTCCCAAACAAAACGGCCACATACTGAGTAATACGAGCGAGTTAAATAACAGACGGTGGTGCTCACATTTTACCTACATGTGAAGTAAAATTATTTCATCTTACCAGCAAACGAAAAACAGCGCGCAATTGTTTGTAAACTAACGAGACCATCGGAAAACCTTGGGTAGGGCTGCCAAAAGTTGGCAACGAGGTTTTAACTACATAGTAGGTAGAAATTGTTATGCAAACTTTTCAACAATTGTTTTACTATATTGCAACGTGTAGGACCTTTACACACTGCGACTTCGTGCAGCGATGCAAACGCGATACAGTCGCGATGCAGTAGCGATGCAGCCGCTAGTTGTCTACCTTTACACATAGTGCGACTTTTTGCAGTGCGTCTCTAGCGACGCAACGCAGTTATGATTGTGATATGAAGCTTGTTCAATGCACTACCGTGGGGTCTGTATTGATACAAACGCGCTGTTGCATCGCTGTAAACGTGCGTTTGCAAAAAGTAGCAGTGCCGCTGTGCCTTACAAGTTACAGCTTAGCTGAAGACAGAAAGCTGAGAAGACAGCTAAAAGCAGGGGATAATAATACGTTGTTGAGGTTCTTTCGCTTTTTGTCCTTCGTAAAACAATTTTAAGTTTATGCAATGCCAAAAATCCAATGTAAATAATACATAAATACATTTAAAATCACTTCATAACAATTCTGATACCATTTTGTCTGTTTTCTTTCTCAGTACACACCTTCGCTTGTACTTTTATTCATACATTATTACATTGTTATGAAACACTTTTAGAGGTCACCTCTGGATGAACCAATTATAGCAGCGGCAGCCCTAGCCTTGAGAAGTGCAGCAAACATGTTCCATCCATCTCTTATCAAACCGAAACCACCTGTACGCTAATTACAACCTTACCGCCAACATCACAGGAACCATTCACCAAAAGCAACATTGTAGCCATCATCAGGAAACGCGCGCAAATAAATTTAGCTCATCAGCACCTTCACTTAAAGACCACTTTAGATTTTACACAGAACAACTGGAAACTTCAGGAGCCGAAAACTGTTTACCAGTAAATCACGCTCATTGTTTGAATAAATTTCTATTTCGATTCTTACTGTTAAGCGCTTGCACAGAATTCGCGCTAAATAATATAATTCCAAGTAAATGAGTGAAATCATTACACTGCGCACTTGGAGAGGTGCTTTTAAATATACTTATAACTACAAGTTTTAGTGGTTGTTTAAAACCATAACTCGAACAGCTTTCATAATAATAATAACGCTTTCTAATATTGGGTACTTGTCTCAATATTTATGGGACTAGCTCTGAGTTATGACGCACCATTTGCCAGTTATTGACACCAGTTACATGGCTGGCCGTTTCATTTCACTGCCTGCATTTTTTTAAAGAGTCCATAGTAAAACCACGAACGCTTATGCTTACCTTTTTAGTGCAAAACGTGCACAGAAGATAAATCTGGCTTATGACGAATGATGTCTTACTTTGTGAAGTTACCTACTAGCTAGGCTTACCATACGTCCCGGTTTGTTGGGATTGTCTAGGTTTCAAGCATTGGTCCCGGCTTCCCGGCCGGTTTGGTATTTTGTCCCGGTTAACCGTCGGAACGTGTATTAAGAAAAACAAACGTAATAAATGCCATAGTAGAAGTAACTCAAGTAACTCAGTAATTAATAACTAAAGCAATGTCATTTTCCGCTTCAGCGGCCTTTTGATACTGTGGGTATCTTTCATTTACTTTATTTACATATGTTTTTTTTTAAACAAAATAAAACATTCTTTGGTACAGCATAATGTGTTTTTCTACAGCGTCACCTTTTTTTTTTTGGTCTTTCACTCCTTTCCCGGTTTGGAGTTCTAAAATTATGGTAAGCCTACTACTTGCTATAAAGAGGATCAATTGTAAACCAGGTTTAACTTTAGTCCACGTTTTGGAATAACAGACTGCTCTGTCATGGCTCTGTCACAGTAATTTTACTCGCTGATTGTTACTTACAGAAATATAAATGCTGCATTAACTGTATGTAGATACTACTCTCTGGGACTCTAGCCGAGCGGCAACATGTTTCATACCCAAGTGATTATTTAAAATAGTACGGATCGACTCGTGAGACACAGAAAGTTTAGCGGCTATCTCTCTCAAACTTGAATGAGGATTTTCAGTCACCATTTTCTTAACTTTTGCGATGTTAACTTCAGTTGAAGACGTTGATGGCCTACCAGAGCGAAGCAAATCTTCCATCACATCTCGACCGCTTTTGAACGCTTTGTACCACTCATAAGCACGTGTTTTTGATAAAGTCAATTCACTGTTCTGTTACATTTTTAGTGACTCCGAATACGAAATTCCATTGGCGACGCAAAATTTAAGATAAGCTCTTTGTTCGATGTTTTTATCCATTAAGAAATTCGCAATACACACTAGATAAAAACTAACTAAAACAGCACTGTATTTAATCTAATTTACAGATGCAACTTAAACTCCGCGCCAATATGGATAACAGTTGTGCAATCTAACAACAAAAAAAAACAAAAAATTGAATTTGGAATCATAAACAAATCATTCGTTTCCGAAACTTTTTTCGTAATTAATGGTTACGGTTTTTTTGTTTTTGGAATATCTGAATAAATTCCGAATTTCAGGGCAAGGAGAGGCCTTCGGGTACAGTCGCCGTCAGATATTTTGTAGCAGGCAAGGTGACCAAATACTTCTGAACAGTTTGAAATGTCAATAAGTTCCATACACTACAAGTTACCAATAATATCTGACCATTCATTACTTCATTAATATCTGAGCAGATGCTAGTCATTAATTTTTGAACACACAACAAACCAATAATATCTGAACACTCATAATGCAAAGTGTATCTATGCAGATGGTGTGCTTACTTTAATCAAACTACCGCCAAAAAGTCCAGACCTTAATCTATCGAAAACTTTTGGGGTAAAATGGTGCAAGAGTTGGATGGAAATCAATGTCGAACAAAAGAAGCATTAAGACGACATGCAAATAAGTTTTGGGAATCTTTCAGAGGACAATTTTTTTGTGAAAAGGGTGTTGGTTCCATACGGAAACGGTTACAAGATGTATTAAATGCAGAAGGAGGTCACACAAAATACTAAAATGTTATTTATGTTGTTACTTATAAATAAAAAAATGTTATGAATTAATACTGATTTCATTAAAAAACCAACATAATATTTTAAGCCCAGTGTTTATCTGCGTAGATACTCTTGATGATATGAGTGTTCAGATATTATTGGTTAATTGTGTGTTCAGAAATTAATGACTAGCACCTGCTCAGATATTAATGAAGTAATGAATGTTCAGATATTAATGGTAACTTGTAGTGTATGGAACTTATTGACATTCTAAACTGTTCAGAAGTATTTGGTCACCTTGTCTGCTACAAAATATCTGACGGCGACGGTACAAAGCAATGAGGGCGTTCTGCTGTATAATACAGGGTGGCAAAGAGAGCGACAGACCTGGGAGGCGAGAGGAGAGGTGGTGATCCAGCTCACTTTCCAAACTGTTATCAGGAAGTATTTCACGACACAAGTTGTCAAGCGTCTGTTATCTTCAGTTGATTTGACATGTGTTCAGACCCCGGAGTTTTTCACCGTGGTACAGACTTTCGTCGCAGACTGTACGTTTTTTTAAGCAGATAAATGCAATAATATGTCTAAGTACTAGCTGTGTGGTAGCGGCTCATTAAAAGAATACTACCTACCAATCCATATTCTTCCTTGGGTGTCGTAAAAGGCGACTAACGGACTAAACACTGCACAGAAGGATTTTGCGTGTCTTATGCCGGGTAGCTCTTTCCATTCGGTTTTATGCCTATACTTAATAACCCAATCACGCTGGCCTATGTGGGTGATTGGGTTTTACCGATTGCCATCTTACGACAACAACATTTTTTAGGTATACAATCCTCGTCTTGATAATAAAAAATACAACATAATTTATAGCGTTTTATTAACGCTTAAATATACTTAAGTAAAATTTTTAAAAACGCTAAAAAATATGTAAAAAACATTAATCTATATACGCTGCTTCATCTTATCCGAATGTTCAAATATTTGTAAAAATATTTCTTTTGGATCTCAGAGGTGAAAACTTCTAAGATTTGATGAAGCAATGTTGACTTAAAACATAAGCACTGACAAATTTCGACGGGTGAAAACCAGGCCGCCCGGAATGCGGAAGGTGCGTGGTTCGACTCCCGTCTGAAGTTGTCGTCTTTTTCAGTGTTTAAATTTGTACTTAAGCTTTTATATTTAAGCGTTATTAAAACGCTAAAATATATAAAACCATTAAAAGATTTTGAGTTTGTTAATTTAAAGATTGCTGCCATTTAGGAAATACAAAGAGATCTTGATTGTACAGTAAATTTCTTCACACGATGGTGATAAAATGAGAAGTGCTTGGTGAATAGTAGGTACCTAAAACATAACGATGGGTGATTCACTAATCACCTTGAATTTCGGTAAAGATGTGTGTGTCAGGTTTTTTTGTACAACGGGTGAGCACTTGGTCTTTATGTCACCTTAAGTTACATACATACATACTCGTACATACATACATACATAATAGGTTGGGGAAAAGTTTCTTCACATTTTTTAAGAAAATTCAAAACATTTTTTAAAATAGTTTATTTACATTTAACTAAAGTAAGTAGGTGCCATTTTGTTTGATAACTTTTTGCCATCTTGTAGGTCTTCTGTGGGGCTTCTGATCAAAACACCGCGACAAGTGGTTTTGGCAGTCCTCTCGTGATGTTAACCCGACACTGCCTAAAGAATTCTGAAGAGACCGAAACAGGTGGAAATCTGAAGGTGCAAGGTCAGGACTATACGGTGGGTGCATTAACACGTCCCAGCCAAACTCTCTTAATTTTTGCTGAGCGGCTAGCGGAAAATGTGTGAGGTCCAGCGTTATCATGATGAAAACCCACACCCCCTTCTGTTGATTAATTCCGGCCGCTTTCTCTCAACTTCTTGCTTTAATCTTATCAGTTGTTCGCAGTAGAATTCAGCATCGATGGTCCTGCCTGAAAGTAGCTCATAATGAATAATGCTCTTCCAATTCCACCACACACACAGCATCACCTTGTTGCGAGTTAACCCGGGTTTCGTCACAGTCTGTGAAGCCTGACCGGCCTTTGACTACGACCTTTTTCGCACGTTCTTGTGGTACGTGATCCCCTTTTCATCACCAGTTATCAGCTTCTTCAAAAATGGTTCGGTTTCATTACGTCGTAATAAAGAATCACAAATGAGAAAGTACACGGTTCATTAGGTTTCGTTCAGTGAGCTCGAGAGGTACCCAAATATCGAGCTTTTTTTGTGTACCCAGTTTTTTTCAAATGCGCCAAAACTGTTTTGTGGTCAATTCCCAGTTCTTCAGCTACGTCGTAACTACTGATGTGCCGATCTTGCTCCACTTTTTCAAAAATGGCATCCATTTTATCCGTAATAGGCGACCAGAGCAACGTGCATCTTTGACATCAAAATTTCCGGATCGAAAACGTTTAAACCAAATTTGTGCTGTTTTCACAGATACTCCACTATGTTTTAAATTTTCTTCTAGTGGATAGCTTATTCATATTACAGATATCTGTGCAAAGTTCGTTTCTCAAAATTGCCCCCACTGCTTTGCACAGATCTCTGTAATATGAATAGGCTATCCACTAGAACAAATTTTACTTTCGATGATGTGGCATTCGCGCAACTGTACATTCGATCTTATGGCTTTCGCATATTTGTCTTTTCGATTAAATGGCCCATCGGCTAAATGGCGTTTCGTTCATATGGCACTTCAAATCTGGCGTCGCGCAAATGGCTTTCGCTTATACTTGTCTTTCGAAATCGGGTCCTAAACCCTTTTTTCACAAAAAAGGGTTTACCTTTTTTCACAGCTTGCGGTGCATTTTTAACTTTTTTGTAGAAAAATTTTAAAATGTGTCGAATTTAATTTCTTCATTAAATTCACTCATCTTGGCAGTAAGAAAAACAAAAGAAAATCCCACATTTTCCTAATTTGAATTTGGAATTATCTTCTCTAACATCTTCTTCACTTCTGTGTAACATTGATTCTATTGCGATATATTTAGATAACCAGGACCACGGGTTCTAATTAATCATAATAATAATAAATAAATAATAAATATGTTTACGCCCACACCAGTTATCTGGCCCAAAGCTTCTATTGAAACTCGTTAATATGGTTAAACTAGATAAGTAACGGATAAAGCATGAACATATAAAAACACCCAGAACTGAAATCAAGTTAGAAAAACAGTTTTCTCTAAATTGACCCGACTGGGAATTGAACGGGACCTCAGAGATGGCGCGACGCTAGAACCGACGAGCTAACCACTCGACCACGGAGGTCGTCGTATTGTCTAACTTCAACACCTATCGCATTACCTTTCAAGTACAAGTAGGGCAGATGTACCAAATATTGGATACGTGTGCAATATTGGATACATAAATATCTCAAAATGTATCCATCGCCATCTATCTTAGCAGTCTAAAACTACTTCGCCAATGTTTACTCTCAAAATGCCGGTCAGTGGGCAATGCCGGACACATCATAATCTAATACTTCCAAAGATACTAAACAAACGATACCGATATCGCCATCTAGTATACACCTCAGTAAACTAATTTACGAAGCAACGCCATGTTTCTTTGCGCGCTGTGAGTTTGACAGCTGGTTCAAGTTTTGGACGCGCTTGGTTAAAAAAACTTTGAAATTTCTGCTAAATTGTGAAAAGTTTAAAGTGATTAAAACCCTTCAATATCTTTGTACAAATCATTATTACATATGTTTTAGTGTATCATAAGTACTTGTTGGATTTTATGTCTAGTAATAATAGTAATCTAGTAGTAACAATAATAATGACTAGTAATACCCCAATAGTTGACCGTCATTACCCGAAGGTTGCGTGTGTTGTGTCACCGAAAGGTTTAAAAAAAAAATCAAACAATTACAAAAGCTTCATATATTAAAAGTTTGTATCATATACAACATAGTGCACTAAATAAGCTATGTAAAAAGTCTGTTATTTTTACCGTAAGTCCTTCAAGTACGAAGATAATTGGTTAACTGCTTAAGTGACCGCCATTCCCCATCTTACCCTACTCCGACAGTAGCGCCATAATATTATCTAGCTTGAGTTAACTGTCAAAATTCAAAGTGTGAACGAAATGTTTTTCGAATTATTTTTGTTAATATGCTGCAGTGTTCTAAACAACGGTAAGTGCATTTATTTGTTGTTACACCGATACGCACTAACAAAGACACATAACTAGTTGTTTAGACGTATTTAACACTTTTTCTTGATAAGTTTGGTAGGTAGAGTTCGTGAACAATTCTTACCCTACTCCGACAGCAGCGCCATAATATTATCTAGCTGGAGTCAACTGTCAAAATTCAAAGTGTGAACGAAATGTTATTCGAATTATTTTTGTTAATATGCTGCAGTGTTGTAAACAACGGTAAGTGCATTTATTTGTTGTTACACCGATACGCACTAACAAGACACATAACTAGTTGTTAGACGTGTTTAACACTTTTCTTGATAAGTTTGGTAGGTATACCTACTGCTCCGTAGTGTTCAATGTCAATGCGCGCCGAACGTGTCTCGCGAAAACAAAAAAAATATGACGGTTTGTGCAGTTAAAATGTGTCACAACACATCTGAAAAACAAAAGAAGTGTAATTACATCACTTTTCACAGGTAAGCGTTCAGTATTTCATAGTATCTTGTAGTTAACTAAGTCAAAATATAAACGTACGCAGTGTGATTCTATAAGTTATAGTCTCGGTAGCAGCGGCTGCCGCAGCGCGAGGATTGACTCTGTCTCTTTCATATTCATAGAATTGGAAAGAGACAGCAGATCACATCCATGCGCGCAGCGTCATCGGTTTATTGCTTCATTTTTGACAGAGCGCTTGTATGAAGACTATCTTTCTATAGCGTTATTATTCTAAGCCTACCAAACTTATCAAGAAAAAGTGTTAGAGTTCGTGAACAATTTTCGTAAATGTAGGTGCTGAACTCATTACTGGATACCTTGCTACGCCTAATATTGGATATCCAGTATTGGGAAACACCTCGATTATAGGTGAAGTTTCTGCGGGGTTAGATCCAGAACGTTTGTGAACTGTGTCTTACGGGTTGATTTACTTTTTTGGTAGTGTTTTAATTTTTTTTATTTAAGAAGGATGCAAACGAGGCGTAGGTGCCTGTTTTTTCCTAAGACTGATTATCTATATTGAGTTAAATAGATACCCAATATTGGATATCCAGTATTTAGTTATGTACCCAATATTGGACATACAATATTAAGAATAAGTAGTGTACTATCCAATAAAGGGGGTAAGTACATATTATTTTCATTGTTGATTTATGTCATTTTGAAAAAAAAAATCATTTTATGATTTTATGTGAAGTTAACAGTTTATTTCTTTTTGTAATGATAAGCCAATAAGATATTACTATAAGTGTAACAAATAAATGTTTTTTATTAAATATCCTGTTTTTTTCCAGTTTTCAAAAGGTATCCAGTATTTGGTACTTCTCCCTTACATTGCTTTGCTAGTCTGCTTATTTAAAACAAATTTTAACTAACATACATACATAAGTACATATAATCACGACTATTATTTCCAAACGGCTAACCCTTAGACCTAACCCTAACCCCAGAGACTATATACTATATAGGCAATGAGGTCAGCAAAAGCACTCCTCTACCATAGTCCACTTTTCACCAAATAGCGACTGCACAAGTGCTTAGCGACAGGTGGTGAGCCCATTGCCGCTCTATGCTGCTTGAATGTATGTGCAGTCTTTAAACCGTTAGTCGCCTTTTACGACACCTAAGGGAAGTATTCTTTCACCGCTACGCGACACGGTGAGGCATCTTGCACTCCGTCATACCTACCGCGAAAAGCACCTACAGCGCGCGACAACTCGGAGTTGTAAATCAGTCAGGGACTCAAGTCAAGGCCCCAGCGCGCTTTCGAGCACACGCACACGGACAGCCCACGGGCATAGTTTGAAGTGGTCTCGGATCGCTATTTCGATTTGTTTAAAAATAACTACCTCTCCGATATCAATAAATCAACAAGTTCCGTAATAACGGTGTAATGCAACAATAATAATTTGTTGTGTGGAAGGTTGCAAAAATAAACGGAAAGATTCGAAGTTATATTTTTTTACGTTACCGTTAGATTCTGGAAGGTACCTATAATAATATTTTATTTATTTTAAACTTATGTTTATTTACAGAAAAAATAGGTAATACGGAAGTAAAGTTAGGTACTTAGGTAGTTAAATCTCGAGGGGTCGACCGAAGGTTTTCAAAAACTAGACACGTCTATTTAGTACGGAGTTTAATTTGGAACTGGCAAAGCTTATAACTAAAATACAAAGGAAGACTTAAAGTACTTAAATTCTAAGAACTTATCTCTACACAGAGCGGATGCAACGTTGACATATTCGTGACAGTCTCACGGCGTTCTCATAATGTTGCGTCAGCGTCGCCCGCCTGCAAAGTCCATCAGTCAGCACTTTAACACATTGTAATGGAGCTAGGGCTGACTGTAGACATCGTAGTAGAGCTAGGGCTGGTTACAGGTAACATAACTCTTCCCCCCCTAGATTCGAAATTATCAGAGGGGTTGGTAACACTCTGATTATTTCGATACAAACATTTGAATTTTCTATATTCGTAAAATATAAAAAGGGAAATAACCAAAAATAAAAGTAAGTATAATACTATAGTAGCAATATTAATATTTCTTACGCTAACGTATTTTTCATAATTGTCCTTAACGTCATTTTCACTATTTTTTAACAAAATATTTAAATGTTGAAGATTCACTAAATCACTATTGTCCAAATTTATAGGTTCTTGTTGCATCTGTGGCTCGACGGAGTTGATTTCCGGTAAGTTAATTATTGGTAATTTCTTGAATTCTATAGTACTTGCAGAAATGTGTTGGGTTTTTAGGGTGATTCCACCTATTTCCGCATCGCAGTGGTCATCTAGAGTAAGGAGGTAAGTGCCTTTTATATTTTCCTTGGTTTTCTTATTATTACATATCTTCGTAAGTATGTTTCCATCTCTACTATAGAGAATCCATCTTTGTTTTTCCACCGGTTCTACTTTAACGGTATTGATTTCCACCGATACAGGATGACAAGAACTCGTATTGCTGGAAAATTTCATCAGTGCTGTTATGCAGATATCTTCTACTGGTAGCTATGATTCATCCTCGTAGCATAAGTATGTTGCCTCGTGAAGCTCGTAGCAAGGCTGGGAGAGCGAGACCATTTTGTCACCTTTTACTAGGAGATAGGGATATTTGGGAATCACAATTTGTGTATGGTTATAGGAATTAGTTATAGGTATTGGGATAATTTTATAATATATATACAGTCGTGGTCAACTAATTGGGGACATTCAAGATAGTGAAGAGCAATAACCGGTTATGTACATATAAATATAAAACCCTATTGATTTTTCAGCACCTATTATTTGCATAATTTGGTCCGATTACTATACTATAAATGGCTGTAAATAAGAGAATAATTAAATAGAAAAAAGTATTTAATATCAAAGGTTGAACATGTATTAAATTTTAAGGTATAATTATGTAGCTGGACATTTAATTAAGGACAGTAAAGTATAATGATGAATAGAGTTAAACAAAACGAATAATCTCCAGTATTATAATATTTTTAAAAGCTCCATTTTATTACGTGTAAAATCAGTACCCAGTAGCAAAACCTTTGTTAGTAATTACCGCTTGACACCGATGTGGCATAGACATTATCAGTTTCTGACATGTTTCGATAGGAATGTTTGCCCATGCCTCACAAAAAGCTTGATTAAGTTGATCTAAAGTTGTGGTACGATAAGTTGAAACTTTTTTCTTGATTTCGTGCCAAAGGTGCTCAATTGGGTTGAGGTCCGGGCTATTTGCTGGCCAATCTAGCACCGATACTGACTGACTGGTAAGAAACGACTTGACTGAACGGGCGGTATGTTTCGGGTCGTTATCATGCTGAAACGTCCATATAATAGGGAGATGCTCCTCAGCATAGGGAAGCATAGTTTCCTCCAATATTGTTTTGTATTGATGTTGGTCTAAGTTACCCTGAACTTTTCTCACAGGTCCCACTCCACGTCCAGAA
This sequence comes from Scoparia ambigualis, assembly GCA_963921215.1. Lineage (NCBI taxonomy): Eukaryota > Metazoa > Arthropoda > Insecta > Lepidoptera > Crambidae > Scoparia > Scoparia ambigualis. The sequence continues at coordinate 22,524,523 of OY992502.1, read as the reverse complement.
AATGAACCCCAAATTTTAATGTTTCCACCGCCATGTTTCACCTGCTTTTTTGTGAATCTTGGATTCATTTCCGCTTTTACAGGACGCCGTACGTATTGCCTTCCATCTGAAGAAATTAAATTAATCTTGGTCTCGTCAGAGAATAATACATGTTGCCATTGGGCGTAGGTCCAATGTCCATATTTACGTGCAAACGCCAAACGAGCATTTCTATGTTCTTTCTTCAACAACGGTACTTTGCGAGCCACTCTTCCGAACAACCCTGCTTCTACCAGACGTCGTCGAACGGTCCTCACTGATACACCGGCTCTTTCGTCTGCCCTAAACACTTCGTGTTTAATTAAAATAGAGCCTAGAAACGGATCTTTCTTAGCTAACCTGGTTATCATTCTATCTTCTTGCGGAGTTGTTTTTCTCGATCTTTTTGTCCTGGGCACATTTAAAGCTGTGTTATTGCGCCTGAAATGTTGCACTGCATTGCATACCATAGTTTTTGAACAATTTAAATGTTCTGCTATCCCTCGGTATGACCAACCACGCTCGACAAAGTTCATGATAATTGTTCGTAGTGTTGGATCGCAACTTTTATTTTTGCCCATATTTCTTCAAAATAATTCTCAAAACTTAAAATTAAAAATCTGGATTGCCGCCTAAACTACCACAAAACAATAAAAGAAGAAATAAAAAAGTATTGAGATTCAAATTTTGAAAATATAACGCAATATCTCAGTGTCCCTAATTAAATGGCCAGCCAGCATTCTTTGAACAAATAGCACACTGATAATCTATCAGCTATACTGTAAAGAGGTTTAATGTTTAAGAAGTTGTTATTGTTTGTATAATCGGGCACATCAATGACTAATTATACTTACGTGTAAAAGATATGGAATATTGTTAAGACTCGTTGGAAAATAAAAAATAAATTCACAATTTGGCTTAATTAGAGATTGTCCCTAATTAGTTGACCACGACTGTATATTTCATCTATAATTAGAGGTATGTCCAAAATGAATGTTATTTGACTTCCTTTAGAATAAGTTTTTAACTCTATACATTGTTCTATATTAACTAAGTTATCATGACTTACTGGGTAAACAAGTTTGTGTGATTTTTCTATTTCTAATAACAATTTTATCAATTCATCTGAATTTATAAGAGACTGATGTAAAGTTTTTAATTTGCTAAATGTTAAACATGTTTCTATTTCATCCAAATGGCTATACAATAATTGAAAGTTATGAAAAAATAGATTGTATACATTCACAAAGTTATGTATCGTTAAATTGGCATTAGTTTTATTTATAGTTTTCCTCATTTCCCATAATTCTTTGTCTATTTGAATAAAGTTATGATTTGTGGAGTTGGTTATTTTTACGAAATTCTTAGACATTTCTGATATCAAAGTTATCTTTTTCGTCAATGTTTTTTGATGTGTCTGCAAGGAATTAATTATTTTCTCATATCTAACAGCGTCATCGTGGTCCAGATTACCAGTAATAAGTTTTATAATAGATCCAAGAGGATTTAGAATTCCGCGTTTAATTCTAATTGATGGCGCTAATTGTTTAAATTTATTAATTGTAGAATTCATAACATAGTCTGTTTGTAGTTTCACATTAAGTAATTGATAATTAGGAATTGATTTATAAAAGTATGCGCTTATGTGTAAATTCAAATTATTATATCTATTTATATTTAATTCTAACTCTTCTTGTTTAATACTTAAGTTTAAAATCTTAATAATAGTCCACTTATCATAACTTACGCTAGCTTGACCTTGCTTCACCATCATTACTCCAGGATTGTTAGTAATCCTTTGAAGTTGAAGGACGTGGGCCCTGACGATCAGAGTCGCGAGCACGAGGAGGTACCTGCGAGGGTCGCCTTATGTCCTTAATTGGTACTTTTGTCTGACGATTTTTAAGTTTAATGGGTAAAGTGTTCCTGCTAATTTCGCCGGAAACTTGTGCCTTCTGAAATCGGGGTTTATCTTTACTTCGTCTGGTATTTACTCCTTTTATGAATATTGTATCCCCGTCTTGTACGTCGAAAGAGGTTTCGCCGCCACGTTTTTGTATTATGTGTTCTTTATTTTTTATTATTTTATCGGTAAGATATTTGTATAGATACTTTGTACGTTTCACATGGTCGCTTACTAATTGTTGTGTATACTGCTTATTAAAATCTACTTCAAAGATACTATTATACGTCCGTATGTCCAAAGACAACTTCGAAAGGCGTAAGACCAGTTGTAGAATGGATAGTCTGATTATAAGACTGCGTGCGTCATTTTATTGGCCGCGTCTGTTATCTTATGTTCATACTTAGCTTTACGATAGATCTCTAAAATTGTCGAATGGAACCGCTCTATAAGGCCCATTGAGTTCGGATTATGCGGGGTACCTATATGTAGATCTACTTTATAAAATTGTAACGTCTCTTTTAATAAACTGTTGTTAAATTCGGATCCGGGGTCAGCGCTTATTCTATTTGGTACGCCATAGAATGAGAAATATCTTATTAGTGCACGAATAACTTCCGGTGTAGGTCGATTAGATATTTCAAATGCCTGACCTATTTTACTAAAGGCATCCTATTATGGTGAGAAAATATTTACCTTCTATAGAGAATAAATCCATAAAAATTTCAGCGAAAGGCTTTGACTGCGTTTGAGTAAACTGTAATTGAGGTTTTAAGGGTTTACGATCATACTTTTGTGTTTTACATGTGTCGCAAGAATTTATTATAGTGGCAACTGTTAAATCCATATTTTTCCAATAATAATTACGTTTCGATTTTATAAGAGTTTCTTTGATTCCGCGATGGCACGTTTTACCACAATGATAGTTAAGTATCACAGTACGTTGTTCATCTTCGTCCTCTAAATAGATAACTATTTTAGGACATTCGTAGCATTTAACTGTGTCCTTTTTAAATAATTTAATAACAGCTTCTGTAAATTGGGCGCGATGTCTTTGATCTTCGAAATAAAAGAAATATTTAATTTTTGGTTTTATATATTCCAGGAGGAATTTTTTTATTAGCTCTAAATTATCTACAGGTAAGTGCACTTCTTAAACTTTCTGTTTATCTCGTGATAAATCTTTTACTAATGTTTGATTTCGGTTCCAGGTAAAAACAAGAATTTGATTCGGCTTCGTGTCTACGGCTTCGTCTAAAATAGGAATACCGTTTGTATCAATATCCTCAGCGAAATGAATTGTTTCAGGTAATGAACATGCAGTGATAGTGCTAGACGTGGGAGAACGAAATGGGTGAGTCATAGAAATATCGGAAGGTAAAATAATGTTTGAACTTTCTTTTGAAGTGTCTGATATCGCTATAGGACTGTTACATCTTTCAGTGTCACCAGCATTAGCCTGCATTGAAGAGTCGTCGTTTTTATTGGAAAGTGCATTTAATTTTATCCGTGACAGTGCATCTGCGTTGCTATTTTGTTTTCCGTTTTTGTAAATAACATCGAAATCGAATTCTGATAATCGTAATTTCCATCTAGTGAGTTTACTTCCCGGTTCTTTTAAAGAGTGGAGCCAAGCTAATGGTCTGTGATCCGTGTATATAATAAATTTACGGCCATAAAGGTAAGGGCGAAAATGTTTCGCGGCCCATACTATAGCTAGCAGCTCCTTTTCAGTTGTACTGTAGCGGGTCTCCGCTTCGTTTAAAGTATGGATCGCAAAAGCGATAGGCTTGTCGTTTCCAACCGATCCCTGTGAAAGAACAGCGCCTAGTGCGTAGTTAGACGCATCTGTAGTTAAGAGAAAAGGCTTTGAAAAGTCGGGAAATTGTAATATAGGGGCATTAACTAACAGTTCCTTACATCTTTGGAAAGCTCCAATGTAACTAGGCGTAACTTCAATTCTATTTTTCTTTTTAAGACATGACGTTAAAGGTTGTGTTATCTTGGAAAAGTCTCTAATAAACTTTTTGTAGTATCCAACAAGACCAAGGAAACTTTTAATTTTAGTCGTCGTGCTAGGAAGTGGAAAATCAAGAACTGCTCTGATCTTGTCGTCGTTTGGTTCTAAGCCGTATTTAGTAATTTTATGCCCGAGATACAATACTTCCTTACGTAGAAATTCGCACTTATCTAAGGTTACTTTAAAATTAGTCTGTCTAAGTCGGTCAAAGATTTTCCTGAGTTTTTCTATGTGTTCTGTTAAACTATTTGAGTAAATAATAATGTCATCTAAGTAAACTAAACACTGGATGCCTTGCAAGCCTCTCAACACATTGTCCATTGCTCGCTGGAATGTCGCAGGAGCTGTCTTTAGTCCGAACGGCATGCGCGTGAATTCAAAGTGTCCAGAGGGCGTAGTAAATGCTGTTATAGGTATATCCTGTTTTTCTACTTCAATCTGATGATATCCGCTAGCTAGGTCTAAGGTACTAAAATATGTAGACTTTCCTAATTTATCAAAAATATCGTTTATGTTAGGTAACGGATATTTATCATCAGTTGTTATCTCATTTAATCGTCGGTAGTCTATTACCATTCGTTGTTTTTGTTCGCCCGAGGCGTCCATTTTCTTAGGAACCAGGTGTACAGGCGCACTCCATGATGAAAACGATTCTTGTATTACGTTATAAAAGATTGTTAATTTGTTGCTGTATCTCAGTGTTTTGTGAAGGTGGAAGTCTATAAGGTCGTATAAAAATGATGTCTTCATTTCTTCTCCTTATTTGATGCTTTACTTGGTTACTAAAAGAAAGAGGTAACTTGTCGCAATAGAATATATCTCTATATTCATAGCATAGCTTTTGTAAAGCTTCGCGTTCCTCCGTGTTGGTGTGATCTAAACGTAGCTTTAATAAATTTTCTTTTAATAATTGGTCAATTTCGTAATTATTATACTGCTCATTTGTCGTTAAATTGTTTAAGCAAATATTGTTACTGAGTTTTGTTGTACTGAGGGGTTCAGTGAAGCTTAGGGTAATACTATTGTGTGACGCATTTTGTATAATGGTTGTTGCAAATGAGTTTATACACGTAACTATAGCGTTGGCATACGAACGTTGTTGCCGAAATCCTTAAAATTGATAATTGCTTCGCCGTTGTCTAAGTTGGTAGGCACTCTGACGTGTTTCGGTTCTAGGTTCTAATTCGATCTCATAGTGCGGATTATATACTATGGATAACTCTGTATTTTGTGTTCGTAATATCTGATGTTTCATGTCAATTGTTGCATTTAACATTTTCAATAAATCGGAACCAATTAAGCCATCGTAACGCTTATCGAAATCTTATGTATAAAATTTATGTTTGGACATGCTTTTAAACGATTTTAACAAAGGTATATAAATTACTTCATTATGTGAGCTACTCGCGTGAGTGCTAATTACTTGAAATGGTTTATAGTATTTATAAGCTGAAAAGTATTTATCGACTATAGCAGGGCTAACAAAACTCCTCGTACTTCCTGTATCAACATGAGGCGTGCGTCAATTTCGGGTAAATATATGTGAGGTAATTTATTTATGCTATTGCAATTTAAATTGATCATTTCTGGTGGTTGGTCTTGGAGGCCACTGTAGGAAAATTTGTGGTCTCTTCTTGAGTATCAGGCTCGTATGGCACGGTCTCTGAATCATCACTACAAAAATTACTTTGATCGTAATTATAATAATCAGTACAATAATTAGACTCGTAGTTATCATTATTATAAAGACACTCTTGGTCTTGGTTCTGAGGCTCATTATCATCATACGAATAAAATAAATTATTGTTCTCGCTATCCGTTACATGTGTAATCATGTTTTGTTTTACCGGACGAACAGTGCGCATAGATACATCACTATCTTGAAAGTGCGGTGGATTACGTTGCGGTTGATTCTGAGATGGGATACCAAATTTAAATTGCGGGTTTGGTGCATTATAATTTTGCCTATATGGTGCATTATTATATTGCGGCCTAAAACCTTGTTGATGAGGTATACCGAACTTAAATCCTTGTTGATTAGGTAAACTAAACTTAAAATTACCTTGAGGCTGTTGAAAACTAGGTCTAAAATAGCCTTGGTTAGGTATGTTGGATCTAAATCCGTTTACGCCAGATCTAAAATTATTTTGCATCGAATATGGAAAAGTTGATTTAAAGTTTTGATTCACGGGAGAGCCAAAATTATTTGGAAAATTCGTTTTAAAGCCAGATGGGCCTTTAAATTGCTCATTATTGTTCCCAAAGTTAGGTGAGAATGAATTTTGTGGTTTTGTACTATTTTTATTTTTATTTTTTGAAATATATTGGAATTGGAAATTAACCTCTTCCATAACTATACTGAGCGCATTCTCCAAAGTAGAGCAATTTTTTAATCTTACGATTCTTATCAGGTCTTCTGTTAGATTATATAAAAACACATTTAAGCACATGTTATTGTAAATAGTTATTTTAGCTAATTTTAAATTATCATCACTCAACAAATTAACCTTAGAACAAAGAGCGCTACGCGTTTGCTGGATTCTATTGCAAAACTGTAAATAAGTTTGGCCCATTTTGATTTTTAAATTTTCCAGTTCAATAGACACGCATTCTTCAGATCTAGGGTCCCCAAAATGCTGTATAAAAATAGCTTTTAGTTGTTCCCATGTAACTATATCTTCTACTTGTAAGGCAATGGAACACATATGACGTTTGTACAGCATTACTAGGTCCATTAAAATTTCTTAAAATATATTCACATTTTTTAATAAATAAATTGAGTATGTTTTGATCTCCATCAAACATAGGAATTAAATTTAAAAGATCCTTAGGGATCATTTGGACAGTAATTTCGCCGTTTACAGACATGTTTAAAACACACTAAAATTTACTTATTAATACCTACTTATTACCTACTTAACTAGTTTGCCAATTTATGTGCAGAAGTCAAATAACTTTATACGATTTTGTTAAAAGTTACTTAATATATTATAAATAAAATATATAGTCACACGATAATAACCACAGGAAATAGCCGGGAAAAGGTAGGAAAGTAAAAAGGTTTGCTTACAGTTCGCTCGATCCCATGCCTTCCCGTAAAGCTCTTCTCGTAGACTGGAAAACTCGGTGCCCGTCGTTAACTTATTTGTTTTCTGGTTCGAATTGCTTTTCCGCGCGTTGAAACGTTCAGCTAATTACCGATGCGTTTTTACCGAAATCCACAATTTAGTTGGATCTGTATCGATTGTTCGCGTCTGGTAACAGCCAGCAATCCTACCGCCAGTTAAATGTCGAGGGGTCGACCGAAGGCTTTTAAAAACTAGACACGTCTATTTAAGTACGGAGTTTAATTTGGAACTGGCAAAGCTTATAACTAAAATACAAAGGAAGACTTAAACAACTTAAATTCTAAGAACTTATCTCTACACATAACGGATGCAACGTTGACATATTCGTGACAGTCTCACGGCGTTCTCATAATGTTGCGTCAGCGTCGCCCGCCTGCAAAGTCCATCAGTCAGCACTTTAACACATTGTAATGGAGCTAGGGCTGACTGTAGACATCGTAGTAGAGCTAGGGCTGGTTACAGGTAACATAACTAGGTAGGTCATTACTTATTTAGGTAAATTATTTCGCCGTGCGATCGTGAGTCTGTGACTGTTGTGATGTAGAAGGTACCTAACGTACTACCTGCGTAACTTAGGTATATTTATAGTGAGTTCGTAAGAATTAAAATCGCCAGTACTTATCATGATGTAGGTAATAGAATTTAAAATGTTATGAAATGTGGTTTCCGTTTTGTTTTCGTTATATCTTCAACTCGTCATGTCGTGTTTGCTTGTTTCTAAGACTTTGTGTGCTTATTGTTTGTTAAATAGGTAAGTAAGTAACTTACAGAACTACATTTTACTTAGGTGTGCAATCACAGAATAAATTACACTAAGGTTGCGTAGGTATGTTTATTTAGTCTATTTGCTGTCATCCCTAACACACGAGTCGACGGCGTAGGTACGTTCGGTATAAAACGCACCACAAAGTATTAACTACTCTCCGCGTAGAGCAATAAGGTGCTATTTTATATGCACATCGGTGCCTATCTAATATTGTAGGTTATTAAAACGGCGGCTTTCTTCAACATCAAAGAACTGCAACTTCTGTACGTAGTACCTACTATTATTTATTCTGTGACACGGTTCACAAATTTTAATATAAAAAAACTAGCGAAGCAATTTACTTCTACTTGAAAGGTATTGCGTTAGATGTTGATGTTATTCAATAAGCCTGGTCTAAGAAGTGGTCTAACCATTACACCAGAGGTGGTGGAAATTAAATGCTACAAAATCTTAGCGACATCTAGCGTCCAAATATAAAATTACAGAATAAACGCAGATTACCAATGCCTTGATACTGCGTGCGAATTGAAAACGCTTACATTGCCTAATTCGTTTTCTTTACTGTTCAAAAGAAATAATCAAATAAGTTAACTAGGTACAAGGAATTTGCTTGATCGAATCAGCGCCACCTGTTGACGAACTTGTGCAAACCTACTTGTCATCGTAAAAAAGTCAGTAGAGATTTGAACGGTACCTTTGAACGGTAGACCGACAAACTCTGGAGTTTTGTCGATACTTCGACATACTATTGGTGAAATCAGATCTTCGCTACGACCAGTAGTTTTCGAGATACAAGGCGGGCATTGGCATGGGGTCACTGGCATTTTGAACGGGAGACCGACAAACTCTTGATATTTGGCGACATACTTCGACATACTCTCGACAAATTATCTATAAAGTCAGATTTAGAGTTGGTGATGTTGGCCATGCCAAAATGAGCCACACGCAGAATTTTACTTGATCCTAGCGCAGAAACGTACCTGAGGGCTTACTCTCTTTCTCCGTAGCGAAATTTCGGTGATTTTCGTTTGGTATTTATAGCGCGTCATTACTTTTGAAATTTCAAACAGTTTTCTAAAAATTTATAATCGAAATGCCAAACCTATTGTGTATGATTGAAATTTCGGAAGGAATGGAAACCGCTGTAAATAGTAAACGAAAATCGGTCGAAATTTCGTTTCGGAGAAAGAGAGAGGCTCTCTGTACTACCATAGACAAAATAACTGTCTAGTTCGAACCTGTGTTTTGTAGAAGTTCAGATGCCAGCAGGTCAACCTATAAACTTACCACTTTATCAACTTAGAACTTCATCATTTGTATATACGAGGGCGGTTTGATAAGTTCATGACTTTGAAAAGAAGAAACACTCTTTTTACATATATATTTTTTTATTTTTCTACATAATCTCCTTTCAACTCTACGCACTTAGTCCAGCGATGTTCCAACCTCTTCAACCCATCAAAAAAATATTTTTTGTCAAACCCTGTAAAATAGGCCTCAGTTTTGGCTACCACCTCTTCGTTTAACGAAAATCTTTGCCCGCCAAGCCATTTCTTCATGTTTGGGAAGAGGAAAAAGTCACAGGGCAGGGGGCTAAATCTGGCGAATATGGAGGGTGTGGCAATAATTCGTATCCTAATTCGACAATTTTTGATATCGCGATTGCAGACGAGTGGGCCGGTGCATTATCCTGATGAAATAGAATTGTATTCTTTGCTACAAGCGGTCGTTTCTTAATCAACTTTTTATTAAATCTATCTAACAATGCAGCATAGTAAGCTCCGGTTATTGTCTTGCCTTTATCCAAAAAATCGATGTAAATAACCCCTTGGCTGTCCCAAAAGACTGTGGCCATCACTTTACCAGCCGAGCAAACAGTTTTTGCCTTCTTTGGGGCACGTTCCCCGGTAGAAGTCCATTGTTTCGACTGTTGCTTAGTCTCTGGTGTATAATGATGGACCCACGTTTCGTCAACTGTTATGTACCGACGCATAAACTCACTCGGATTGCGATTATACATGGCTAGGCATTCCTCAAAAGCTGTTACACGATTTCGTTTCTGGTTGACTGTTAGTAAACGCGGCACCCACCTTGCAGAAAGCTTTTTCATGCCCAGAATATCATGCAAAATATAAAAAACTCGTTCAGTCGAGGTGTGCACAGCATCACTTATTTCGCGTATCTTCACTCGACGGTCTGCCAAAACAATATCATGTATTTTATAACCCATGCCCTCCGTAGTGACTTCAATCGGCCTTCCTGGGCGCTCCGCGTCATTAGTTGGTAGTACGTCCACAACGAAATTCAGTGAACCACTTATGTACCATCCCATGAGAAGGCGCAGAATCACCATAATACTTTTTCCATTTTTTCTTCGGTCTGCTTGCTTAATAGTTTTACCACGTAAAAAATAGTGTTTAATTAGTTATCGAAACTCGCTTTTTTCCATTTTCAAAAAATACTTAGATGTCGCCTAACTTTTTTGTTTCTAAAAAGCTTGTTTTCGCGCCAAATTTTAAAAAAAGAACGGCATGCGCTTCGTAGGGAGTTTCCAAATATGAGACAAAAAAAAATATTAAAAAGTTTTTATTCAACCTTAAAGTCATTGAGTTGCCAAACTGCCCACGTAGGGTTCAATATTGATTAGAGAAAATTTACATTTTTAGATAGATAGATTTGCTGGTTGCAATTGCTACACCAGTTTGCTTACCTACTTTAAAATCATTTTAAATAAAAAAAAAGTAGTGAACAAGTGCGAACTTAATCTATCATCATCAAAAAACACTTTGACTATATACATGTCAAAGCATCAAACCATATTGCATCGAAAAATCCAAGACACACTTTCTCTGACCTGGGAATTAAACGATGAACCTCCAGTTATTTCGCCACCGAGGAATTGATAGTAGGTACCTAGTACGTATAACAATAATAAATAAATAACTCCATAACTAATTTATTGCTAATAATAATTTACATTTAATAAGTTTCCTCAATTAGAAATTCTTGCACTGATTTTTTATATTTATCAGGTAGTATGTCCGCTAGTTCTGTCCGTGTCAACCAATTAACTTTCACCTTTTCGTTAATTTGTCCACTTTTATAATTGGCGTAGTAAAAGAAAACCTGGGGACAAAAATAACAAATATTAACGAAAATAATAATTATTATTATAAACTAGCGGCCCGCCCGCGACATCATCTGCGTGAACATCCTGTATCCACGGGAAAAAGGGTGTTTTTTTTTTCCAAAAAAAATATTTCACACAAACCTAGTCCTGACAATTACCAACACAACAAAAAAAGAATTACCCAAATAGGTGCAGCCGTTCTGAAGTGATGTGCATACAAACATTTCGACAATTGAATTTTATTAATATAAAATAAATCATCATTCGTTCGTCATCGTCAGCCTATAAACGTCCCACTGTTAAGAGGGTTTACGCCATTCGGTTTCCCATACAAACTTCCAAGTCGAAATTTTTTAAAACCAATGAGCAAATTTTAATGAAACTTTGCTTGCTAAAGTAAAATACAGGAACCTAAATAGTTTGTTGAAAACATTATTAAAAAAACATTTATTTAATTGAGTTTTTGCGATTTTAAACTTTCTATAGTGGAGAGTCCACATAAATATCGCATCATATCGCAATAACTCAGCTAAATAAACGTTTTAAAAATGTTATCAACAAACTATTTAGATCCCTGTATTTTACTTTAGCATGCAAAGTTTCATCAAAATTGGATATTTGGTTTTTAAAAATATCGACTTTAAAGTTTGTATGGAAAACTGACACGCGTAAACCCTCTTAAGCACAGGCCTTCCCACAAGGACAGCAGTTATGCGGAGATGAATTATTTAGACCATTACGTTATAATATATGTTAGCCCAATACGGATTGGTGGGTTTAAATGACTGCCATATCACAACAACCGGGACCAATGCCATTATGTGCCATTCTCACGGAGGTAGACTTTTTATTCGGTCACCCATCCAGCGACCCGGCATTGGAAAAGTTGCTTAACAAGCAAGATCGCAAACCAAACGCCTAATCCTCTGCATCATCGGGCTCCTCAAAAAAGCCTTGTCATAATAATACATTATATCAATAATACATCTGGTGCAACTTACACTAAAAGGTGGTTCACTAAAAGAATACTACCTCTCTTACCTTAAAAGGCGACTAACGGACTAAAGACTGTACAAACATGCAACAGCATAGAGCGGCGATGGGCTCACCACCTCTCACGCTGAGCTCATATGCAGTTGTAAATTGTTATTTGATGAAAAGTGGACTAAGGCAGAGGACTGCTTCTGCAGTTCTCCTTGCCTAGTCTCTGACTACTAGTAATAATAGTCACGAATCTATTTATGTATGTTTGTATGCATCTTACCTTAGCGCCGACTTTGCCCTCGATTTCAGATGGATACTTGTATTTATAAAATCCGCAGGGAGCGTTGGATAAGAACTGCACTTGAAGGTCGTGTCCGCATTGTTGTTGTACAACTCTTTCGGCGGTCTAAAAAATAATAAAAACTTAGAAATAAACAATTTTAATTGAAATTAATAACAGGAGGACACTGGAGTAAAGACTGGCAAGACACGCGAGGCAGCGGCGCGTATCATTCGAATCTAAAATCTAGAAGAAATCTAGATGGATGGGACCAATGATGTTACAATAAAAAGAGGTAGATGTGTTACATGTGCCAAAAAGTGGCAACAGAAAACTATGCTAATTGGCTTACCTTAAGCGTTAGCAGTGTTGACACTTTGACAGTGTCAGTTTGCATGTATTTGTTTCCGAAAATTAATTAAAAATATGCTGTCCTGTGTCATGCGAACTACATAAAAGGTCATGAAATTACATATCATGAGTGGCATGCGTGAGTTTAAATTTTAATTGATTTAAGTTCTTATTATTTATCAACTACAAAATGTCAGAATAAATTGTGTCATAAAAACATAGAGTGCGACAGCAAATTGACATGTAATTCGAAATGACACAGCGCTACATGTATCTGTCTTGTTTACGCACTTACTAGTTGTCATGCTATCTTGCTCACACTTTAGAATACGATCAAGTTAACTCGGCAGATGCGGCCATATGAGATCATCGACTAGAAGTGACCTCGGCCGTATAACATCGTAATATTTAGTGAGTATAGCGCATGCTCAGGTTTTCGTATGTACGACGCTCCGGTCCATTATTGAAATCATATTAGTACTGACATAACTTATCTACCTCTTTTTAATATAATATCATTGGATGGGACACACAAACTGGATGAGAGTGGCTGGTGACAGATATTAGAGGCGTTTGGAGAAGGCGAATGATGAATGATGATGTATTTTTGTAGAAACAACTTTAAAATTATGAACACTACCATTTACTTTGTGGTAGAAATCAAAGGGTGCAATAATAATAATAAGAAAAGTAATCACTAATTGGTGATGGATGATAGACTCAAACCTTAATCTTATTTTTATTTGTAACTAGTAGACCCGGCAGACGTTGTCCTGTCCAAATCACAATGACAACTCAACTGACAGGAAAAAGATAAATATCGCGAAGAAGAAGTAAGAAAACTGCAAGAAGTTTTTAGCAACCAATTAATATTTAATACCTATATTGCACGACGTCTTTTTTTTTTTTTAAGGATTTTTACCATTTTTTCTCGCCGTTTCAAGCGCAGGACAAACACAAGCGGCATCGGGCGCGGGAGCGGCGCGGGCGAGGCGCGGGCGAGGCACCCGCTCATTCGTATTTCATATGAATCGTATAGAAGCGGCGGGGCGCGGGACATATACAAGCGGCGTGGCGCGGGCGAGGTGCTCGTACGCCGCTTCCTCGCCGGCGCCGCACCACACTTGGCAGCGGCGCACTGGATAAGGGTGGACATTATATCGGAAAGTTTTCAGTATCGATACTGACTTCCGATACTGGACCTTAATATCGGAATTCCGATACTATATAGTATCGGAACTACACACATTTTTAATAAATGTGTACAAATAAAAACGCAAAATTAATTTTAAATCATTTTTTTACAATAATTAACAAATCGACTTTAAAAAACGTCTCCCGCTTGTGAGGACACAACCACATAAATCTCAAAACAATTAAATAATATTAATAATAATGTACCTTTAAGTATGCAATGCAATTGACTAGCTAGCACTGTCATAATGTTCAAAAATAACTGGAAAAAATATATATTCTGTTTAAAATCATATAAGTACTTTAATAATTTTTATTTCGTTAAATATACTTAACGATATAATTTAACGATAGGTACGTATGAAATAATACTAATATGAACAATAAACTTTAATATTAACTATTTATCGGTCTACTTCGTCAGAAGATAAAGACATGTTGTTTTGTCGAAACCAAATGCTAAAATGCCTGCCCGCTCTATCGCCTCGCCTTTTCGACATCGTTTGCACACTTCTTCTGCATCGCATCGGCGCCGCGCCCGCTCATTCGTATTTCATATGAATCGTATAGAAGCGGCGGGGCGCGGGACATATACGTGCGGCCGGCGTGGCGCGGGCGGTGTGCTCATACGCCTCGCCCGCGCCGCGCCCGCGCCTCGCCCGACGCCGCTTGTGTTTGTCCTGCGCCTAAGTCTTTCCTGTACTGTCACAAATATTTCAAGATCAATATTAACCAAATCGGTTCGGTGATTCTCGAGTTTTTGCGAGACAAACGAACAGCAATTAATTTTTATAAATATAGATAGAAGATAGATAGATAGAAAACGTCTTTCCTTATCTTGTTTCAAAGATACTGTAAGACGTTGTTAATTTTATTTTAAACTAGCGGCCACTCGCGGTTTCACCCGCGTGGTTCCCGTTCCCTTGGGAATATCGGGATAAAAAGTATCTTATGTGTTAATTCAGGTTATAAACTATCTGTATGCCGAATTTTAACATCCAAATCCATTCAGTAGTTTTTACGTGAAAGAGTAACAAACATCCATCTATACTTAAAAACTTTGGCGTTTATAATATTAGTAGGATTAAGCAATACTTTTTTTTTATTGGTTATTCTTTTGTATGTGTTGTGCTGTCTTGTAATCGTATTATATGTTTTTTTTTATGTTGTAATGGAAAATGTCCTTCTATGATAGGGAGGGCATTTTCCAATTTGTATTGATGATGTAAAAGAAAGGGAGAAAAGAAATGCCCTTGCTGAGTTTCTTGCCGGTACTTCTCAGTACAAGGTTCCCGCCCCATAGTTAGGACTTACGAACCGATGGCATAGCAACATTCGTAAGTGCTCAATTATTGTAGTCTCTAAATTGAATAAATGAATTTGACTTTGACTATAACTAACCATACCAAGTATGTAACTATTAAGTTAAAAAAAGCATTACATAATGGCGAGGGATGTTAGCGGAGCTGGGTTGACTTTATCAACTTAGATTATCGTTGACATCTTCTGCTAATAAATAAATTATACTAGCGACTCACCGACACCCAGATAAACCCTATATACGAGGTTTTCGTGGTGCGGTCTTTATATACCTAAATTGTTTTTAAATGTTGTTGTTTTTAAATAAATAAAAAAATAATAATTGGTATGGTTTACGTTTATCATGCATCATATACTTATTATTTAATCTTACTTAAACAAGTCGATGCTTTCAAACAGCCATGAGTAAAAAAACCTAAAAGTCTTAATTATAAAATACACCAAAAAAACAGCATACCTGTCTCAACGTTTCTCCTTCTTGCCATTTGCCTTGTGGCAGAAGAGTTTTAGTATCCTGTCCCAGTTTGAGAGGTGTTACTAGTACCAGGTGCCTTTGCAAACATCTTTCAATGGAAGCTTTATTTCCCGATTTGTCTGCTTCTGTAATTTTATGGCAGAGCATAAATTTAATGTTAGGTATCCATTCTATCATTTAAACTATTCAAGACTAGCTGTAGCGTGCAAGTTCTTCCGCGAGGACTACCTCACTGGTGGGATTAGGACAAAAAGTGTCCTTACTGGTGAGATATATTCAGCCGGTCCCCTTGTCCAAATATATTTGGCCGTTCTCAAGTGATGAGATTACCAACCAACAAACAGCATTTAATTTTATAAAATATATAGATAATTAAGAAGTGGCCTTAGCATAAATACTCTCACATTTTTCAATCATGTTCAATCATTGAATGTCTATCTTATCTTAGCGCGGCCTGGCAAGATTCCCCTCTTGCAGTAGCACATTGAAGCATCAGGATCTTTTGTGCAACCCATTCCTATCCTATCACTTCACCTTTTTATTTAGAATGACTACCATAAGCTGGGTAATGTTTTTGAAGGCCTTGCCTATAGTTTTCTGGTTTCAGATAGACCAACCCCAGGAGACTCATTCTTATTAGTTGAGTTAATAGGTCAAGGATCATAAGACCGCTGGCGGTCGCGAAACAATTATTGATTTTCAATTGTGTCTGATTTTACGGTGCTCAAGGGGTTAAAGTACTTATTAGTTGAGTTTATAGAATGTATTTTGAGTTTGAGTTTATCCTGGCAAGTCACAGCCACACAATAGGTTCTGCATGGACTCCATTTAAATGAAACCCTGTTACTCAATATCTGTGAGAAAACCTACTAACAATGTATTGTATTATGTACATACGATAACAACCAACAAATAAAACAATCTATCAAGCAAAAGTACCTAGGCGGTTTGACTGATCAGCTTATACATGTTTATGATTTCTATGTGTTGTGGTTAGCAGCAGTTTTTTCCCTATAATATGTGTTATATAAATAGTTGTCAGTACCAGTTTCAATATCAGCAAATTGAAATTGAGCCAGTTCCTCTGTAGAGGCATCTTTGAAGTCTTGGGCAGTGATTTTACTGATGGCATCTAAATCAATATCGATTGCATCATTTTTAAGTAGTTCTGCTTGTTTTCTGAAATTAATTAAAAAGGGGTTGGTTATAAAAAGGGTCCATAAATTTTATAACATTTGTGGTTATTGACAGTGAAAACAGCAGAATACAGCAGGCATGGTTAACCACGTAAGTACCTACATTACAATTAAACACTGTAGATTTTACATTCTTAATGTTACCATAGATTTTGAATGAAATAATATTATATTTTATAGCTTGAATAACATTAGTGGTTATTGACAGTGAAAACAGCAGAATACAGCAGGCATGGTTAACCACGTAAGTACCTACATTACAATTAAACACTGTAGATTTTACATTCTTAATGTTACCATAGATTTTGAATGAAATAATATTATATTTCAAGCTAAATTAAGATGTTAAATAAAGAGTTCACATACCAAGATAATTAGTATTCGGATAGAGTTGGTTCCCTAAGCTAAAGTAAAATAAAATAAAATTGTAAAATACTAAAATCTGTTACTCGTCTTGCAAAAAAGAAATGTAACATCAAATACATTGAACAGAGCACTAACAAAGCCAGATCTACTTGGAACTTGATAAAACGGCAAACTACGTCTGTGATTGATATAAAAAATACTATCGAAAATATTAAAGTGAATAATAAATTTAAAATAAATTAATAATTAAGGACCCTAAAACTATAACTGATACTTTTAATAACTATTATATCTCAAACAGTTCACGAAATTATAAAAAAGGAAACTTTAAGCCATCACCCGTACCAAATTGGAAAAGCATTTACTTAAAAACTGTGAATGCAAAAGAGTTAATGAATATTGTAAAAAGGATTAAAAATAAAAAGAGCACAGAACACATGACAGCATACTTAGGCATCTTATTAAAAAGTCAATTCCAATAATAATTATAATTGAACCTCTTATAGATAACATAGATGTTATAAATTTAATGTTAGGAACAGAAACTTTTCCAGACGTACAAAAAAAAGTCAAAATTAAACTATTATTCAAAAAAGGATCAAAAGCAGACATTGGCGACTATAGACCGACACGACAGCCTTACTTCCTTCCTTTTCAAAATTTTTTGAAAAAGGTATTCATACTCGCCTTTACAACTTTTTAATTTCTAATGCGCTAAATAAAAATCAATTCGGATTTCAAAAGAAAGAATCTACAGTTTCAATAATATTTAATATTCTCAAGATGGTATGGAAAGCTACCAACAATAAAACTGCTTCCATCGGCCTATTCTATTGATATGTGGAAAGCTTTCGACTGTGTAATACATGATATAGTCTTGACTCAACTTAAAAATCTAGGCGTACGTGGTATTGCATTAAAACTATTTGAAAGTTAGTTACCTGAAAAATAGAGAACAATATACTGTGATTGACATTTTCAATAACGCCAATAAAACTTTTGAGGAAGTATCATCTAAATCTGGTAAATTAATTCTCGGAGTACCTCAAGGTAGCGTTCTGGGCCCTCTTCTTTTTTTAGTGTATATTAACGAGCTTCCAGCGGTACTAAGTCATTTATGCGTTATGTTTGCAGATGATGCCACAAATTTTATTTCAGAAAAATACATAGGGGGACGAGTTTCACACGTCCGTAGGATTTACCAGATGGTGATGGTTATCAGATGCAAATCGCCTGAGACGTATTTTTGGCCATAACTCCAAGAATTTTAGAAAAATCGAAATGGGAACAGTACCAAAAGCGGAGGAATTTATCGAGACACGTGTGAGCGTTTAAATTTTTAAAATCGCCTGGTAACTTTTTTTTTATTTTGAAAAATGTAATAAAGAACGGGATATTTGGGGGGTGTTTGTTTAGTAAATTGTAAATATTTCGAAAAAAAACAGAATTAAGGAAAAATGAAATAAAGTTTCCTAGGGTATTAGTTTAGCTACAAAATGGCAAATTTTAAAATTTTGAAAATCTGTTAATAATTGTGACCTGTAAGGCGGTCCCTTTAGATTTGAAATTGTAGAAAAACGGGTAAATACCCGTATTTCTGTAATGTAAAACTGAAGTAGCTTCTATGATTAATGATTAGTGACCGATCGTTATGGGAATGGTGTTAAAAGAAGTGAATTCGAGTTAGGATATCGAAAATCTAAGTAAAATTAATGAATAAATTTTACGTAGTTTTTACCGAAAAGAAAATGTTATTCTCTGTGTTGTGCAGTGTTTGTGACCTGTAGATGGTCCTTTTTGTTTTGAAATTGTAGAAAAACGGGTATTTCCGTTAATTATAGAAGTTATGTAGCTTCTATGATTATTGACCGATCGTCATGGTAATGGGGTTAAAAGTTGCGGATGCAGGCGAGAAGTGCATTCGATTTGGAATTTCGAAAATCTAAGTGAACTTAATGAATGAATTTAGGTTGTAAAAGAAAGGAAAATGTTATTCTCTGTGTTGTGCAGTGTTATACATTCGTATGTTATAATTCGACTTGTAAGTAATGTAGTTGTGTAAAGGACATCGGCGAACTCCCATAAAAACTTTTGTCAACTCTTTTTTAAGCGTCTATAAATGAAAAAAATATGTTGGTATAGAGTTTGTAATCCTGAACAACATGGTCTTGGTTTTACTTCTCTAGTAAGTCTACAATTAAAGATATTCCAATTCAAAGTTTTGGAGGTTATGTCTATCATAATTAGTTGTGTTATCCTTTCAAGGATTAGCTAGCACAAGCAACAGACCGCGAAAAGTGGAAATAGGGGAGGGTGGGTCTTTCCCAGCAGTGGGAAAATATAAGCTTTTTTTTTAAATTGGCAACGGGTAAGCGCTTGGCCTTCATCTCACCTGATGGTAAGTGACGATAAGGCCGAAGGTGGAAGCGCGCTTCACCCGGAATCCTCAACCACTGAGGAACTGGCTATCTTATCTCAAACTGCCGGAACACAACAATGCTATAAACATCGTTGTTATGGCGACAGATTTAGATAAGATGGTGGTAGCTAGCCAGGCGGCCTTAACAGCCCTACCACCAACCAAACCGAGCACACAAAGATGTACCCCCCGCTGGGAATCGAACCCGGGACCTCTGGGTATAAAACAGGTAGCTTAGCCACTAGACCACAGAGGCGGTTGAAATGAAATGAGCTTATAATAATAACAATGATTTTAACTAACTAATGACTAGGCAGTATCATCTCTGACCTTAGCCCATTCCTTCAAGGAACAAATTATAAAAAAATACGTTTTGCCAAATTAAAAATAAAAACGTGGACTTCTTAGCGGGAAATTGAACCGTCATGACTGCAGTTTAGTTTTGTTTTCTATAATTTGTGTTTTGTCGAATATTTATGTGAAATAATGGTGGATTATTTACTGTTAAGTGTTCGTGCATGAGTGTTGCAAATAAAACAAAACAGCGCAACATCACTTTTCAAATTCTCTCAAGAAGTCCGTGTGCGATCTCAATAAAGTCGCACAGCTTTATTGAGTCTCAAGGGTTTGGGGGAATATCATTTACCATTAAACGTTAATCACTCATTATCATCTACTTTATTGAGACTTTATGCAAAGAAAATATTCACTTTATTATACTGGCTAAATGTAACTGCTTACCGCACAAAGCCATTATTTAAGAGAAAAAAAATAAAACCGTTGTCATTGCCCTAACTAAACAGAACAGCACTAACTAGTAATTTACGTGTCTTTTATACTTGTTTTTATTTCGAGACTTTAGACAGGTTTTTCCTACGGATTCAAAAATTTTACGAATTTATTTCATCCGTAGTTCTAATAGTGAAAGAAGAATAGGCATGAAACCCCTTGTAAGTTCCCACGTGGTAAGTTTCGAAATAAATAGTGTATTTTGTTGTAAGGACAGCAAATATGAACGAGCGAATGAATTAATGAAAAAAAAATAAAAAAAAAGGTAAAATGAAAAAAAAATGAGGGTGTATAGTTAATTTCAAGAAAAAAATTTGATTTCAATTTTATATTATAGTTATTAATGTTTGTGTTATTATGTTACAATAAAAGTATTATCTATCTATAGATAGCAAAATACCCTTAGAAACGAAAGCTTTTAAGAGCAATGTACTTAAATAATTTTTATATACGTTCTGATTAAGATAGAGACCCTAATAATGGCATATCATAAGTCTTTTTAAGCTATAAGAGCATAATATATTCTTGTAAAATAACTTTTAGAAGTATATAAGAACACGAGAAATGACATCAATAAGAACAGTAGTGTTATAAACACACTCTGTAAGCCTAATTCTCAATTAACACTTATACATGCACTATGTAAGTCCACTCGATCTTAAAAGTGACTTATCTAAGTATTTTATTAGATATCGGCTGTTATACTTATAACTTATTCTTACATAATTCGTATAAAAGCAAACTTTATATAACATTTATAAGAGCAATAGTATTATACACGCACTTTATAAGCCTAATGGCCCTTGAGTCTTAATTAACACTATACATGCACTGTGTAAGACCACTCGATCTTAGAAGTGACTTTACTAAGTGTTTTGTTAGATATCGTCTGTTACTTATAACTTATTATTTAAAGACGTATTTAAGCTTACTTTTTATAACATTTGTAAGAACAGTAGTATTATACGCGCACTTTGTAAGCCTAATTACCATTGGTTCTTAATAAACTCTTATAAATGCATTTTGTAAGATCACTCGATCTTGGAAGTGACTATGTAAAAGTTATTAAAGAGTACTAGCACGTCAAATGTCTTAGAAACTTATATAAATTGCAATTACAATTCTAAAGCATTGCAAAAAGTCAAAAGGTGGTCTACCAGGAACTTCCCTGCTTGTCTTTTAGCCTACTTTTCCTTTAATAAGGAACCCTAAAATTTATGAGCCATGGCCGCGTTCATTAAACAATATGGTTGATTTGATTTTAGAATTGCGGTATAAACCTAAGACAATGCTAATGCACTTATATTGTTCTTGTTTAAGCCCTTAAAAGGCATGATTGGTGGTAATGGCGACATTTCGATATTTTTCCTTTTTAATATAATATTTTTTTATTATTAAAGATGCATTATTGAAAAGGCCCGTATAAATGATGTGATTGTTATTTCAAAATAATCGATAAAACTGACTACGCAATTTAATAACCGTTAGTAATGCGTAACAAAGATGAAAGGACATCAGGCAAATTCCTTTGACAATAGACCCAAAAATGTATAGCATTTCTGTTTGTACCACAATGTAGGTATGTAAATAGTGGATCGTGGAAACTATTCAGAGTTTAATAAAGATTTTTATTGGAAGAGATATTCACGTTTGAAATATTTTTTTCGTTGGTAACACTGACACTAGTATAGCTACACTTGTAACTCAAATGAAACGTTTCGTTATAATATGCTAAATGAACATAGTGTTCTCGAAAAAATTGAGTAAAAGTGGGCGTACCGATTCAAATTAAAATTATTTATTATGCTTTCTTGTTAAACACCAAGATCATAAATATCAAACATGATACGGATGGAGCGTGTGGAATTCTATTCTGTTCATTTCATCATGTGGTTGCTTAGATTAAAATAAAAAGTGTTTTAATCTAAGTGTGGTTGTAACCAAACGCTTCAGATGACAGTGATTGACAATATCAGTGACAGCCAATAGGCTGGCTGACGGATCAAAAATGGCATGGCATTCAAATCAAAGCGATACCCATTTTCAACTATTTGCCTATGCTTTAGTAACAATAAAAATCTAAAAGTTAGTTTTCTCTAACTTCAGAACTATTTCTCCGAGTAATCCAATCCAGCCAACTTCTGTCAATGTCATTGTCATCTGATGCATGACTGATGCAATGCGCCTTGTTCGTACGCAAAAAAATAGTGATGGCGGCCACAAAATGACTGTTTCATAGTCGTAGTTTTGTTTTCTAATTAATTAATTTTAGCCAAATAAAGGAGTTTAAAAATAAAGTAGATACTGAATTAGGTATATAATGACACATAGTGCATACAGATAATAGAGATAAGTTTATACATTTTTGGGTCAAATGTGCCTGATGTCCTTTACTTACACATTTTGTATGAAAGTTAGTTAAATAGGACAATACATAATACTTACGTTTTTAATACTCTTCATATTATTAAAAAAAAAATCACGAGCCCTTGGCAATCCTTTCACCGGATTGTGATTACACTCTTACTAAAGCTCGCAAAGAGCACTACTAGTGATATCACACTTAGAACAGCATTAGTAAGTGCATTATAAAGCTAAATGCCCATAAAGGAAGATTCTGTAAGTCATTTGTAAGTCTGTTTGGTATTATTAGGGCATCGGCAAGAATTTTGTAAGATTGGAAATACACTTCTCGAGACCATTTTAAAGTATATTTAAAGACGCTAAAAAATTCATTCAGCAATGATTTCGCCATTGTCCTTTACGGAAGTATATCTATCTCAATAAAAATTTCTTACTAATTTAACTTGTAATGAGTTATTCAAAATTTTTTTTCGTAAAATATTTGGTTTAATTTTCAATGCTCCGATTCTTGCGGGGACTCCAAAATCTGTGAATTTTTCTATTGTTTTGACACTTTCATAAACTTTCCTACCTATACACATACTTGAACTTGTTATTGTTGACTTTTTTGCCCGTCCGCCCCTTGTGCCCCCCCCCAGAAAAAAATCCTGGATCCGCCCTTGCCTACACGTGTCCCCTGGGTGGTGCTAACGAACAACAACGCCGAGTGACAGGCGGCGGTCAATTAACCTGTCCTGGCTACCACAAGCCGTAAGGTATTAAATCCCCTTTCAACACAGTCAGTGGCAACAGTGCCTTGGGAAAGCGCTGTTTGTATTTTCCCAGCCCCTCCTAATATGAATATGTAGAATCAAGAGTGCTATATGTCATGCGATCCCGCTAACCCCCGGCGCTCTCTGGTACCCGGGTCAGAGAGTGTGATATCGTTATCGAAGACTCCACTGGAGCGAGCGACCAGGCTCCAGCGGTAATGAATGTTACTGGAAAGAATATATTAGTGCAGCAAGCATTTCACCCTAGCTTGTTCTTAAGCAGACCTAGAAGCTCTTCATTTGGGTCTAAACCATCTTCAAATTTATCACTGGAAATAGAAAATTCATCTAAAGATAATAGAAAATTCACACAAATCCATAACTTTACATGATTCAGCTCCAGTGCAACCAAGTGCAGTTCAGTCACCAGTGGCGCCACCCCCATGGCAACAGGTGCCTGTGTCAAAAAAGCGCAAGGTACGCGAACATTCGCTATCATCTACTGCGACACCAATTGAAAATAGATTTGCCAACCTGCCCGTAGACTCCACCTCAGAAACAGTCAATCACCATAAACAGCCTAACAAGCCTCCTCCAATTGTTCTCTATGGGATTGAGAACCTCAATGAACTGACCAAACTCATTGAAATTGTTGTTGGACCCACCGAATTTAAATTCAGGATTACTAACAAAAATCTGTTGCGTGTTATGGTTGAAACTCCGGAAAGTTACAAACAGGTTATAGATGTAATCCGTCAGAAAGGGCTAATCGGCTACACTTTTACCCATAAAGTTACTATACCTATCGGAATAGAGCAACAAACATGAGCTGTCAAACGAAACCGAAATAGGATGGCATTTGTGTGTAAAGAATGCGTTCAGTGATTTTACGTCATGTCATTACACATTTTTCACATTAACATCGATATCGATTATTTTAATTACTAACAGTAATAGTATTAACAGAACTAAGATAGGATGGAATGGGAAAATATCCACGATTTCACGTAAAATCCGAAAAATTCACAAAACCCAAATTCTCCGCGTACTGATGAGTGCTGACAAACAGTAGCCAAAAACAGTTCTGTTACGTCGCATCACGCATCTCTTTTTATCCCACAGTGTTGTTGCTAGTGACATCCTGCTCGCTCAGCCCTTTGTTTCTCTATTCCGCTAGGTATAGTAACTTTATGCTTTTACCCGGAAGGATACCAAATGTTACAGAGTTGTCATAAAAAATCTCCACCACACAACCCTACATAACGCCATAATAGAGGAAATAGAGAAAATCGGCAATAAGAGGTGAAATCATCAACTGCCGATATGGTCCTAATAAGATTCCAACCTCAACGTTTTTTGTTAATATAGAACCTGACAGCAACAACAAACTGGTAAAAGTTAGACAATATATTTTTCACACCACCTGCTCGATAACGTCAAATTATACAGGGTATGAAAAGAAGCTTAACGAAGCCGAGAGCCACGTAATCTGTCCATTATTACGAAGTTTTTTCTGTACTGGGCCATACCTGGGAACCTTCTAATTAGGGAGATATTAAGTGTTAAAGTCACAATATTGTGACTTTGGTTTTGACAAAAATAAATGTAAAACGTGATTACTAAACTTTCTGCTAAAGAAACATTACCAAAATTATTTAAATTTCTTAGTCAAATAGGCTTATGAAATTTCAAAACGCAATGAATGTCGAGCGCAGGCAGCGCAGCCACTGCTGCACACGCACACAAATGCACACGTATATCAGTCCAAATCAGCTGTACCGGCAGCACGCGAAGATACACGACTCAGCACGACTCGCCGCCGCGGGCAATGACCTCACCATAATTTAGATAAATAAGTACCTACATCTCAGTAACTGTTAACTTATTTATCACTTTATTTGATCGATCGGTTTTTTATTTTTGACCGAACCTAACTTCATTATCATCATCAGCCTATAAACGTCCCACTGCTGGGCACAGGCCTCCCACGTGAACAATAGCACGTGGGGATATTGGGCCATAACTCACCACGCTGGCCTAATGCGAGTTGGTGGGTTTTAACGACTGCCACCTTACGACAACAACCGGGACCATCAGCTTAACGTGCCTTCCGAAGCACGGAGGAAGCTCGAAATATTTTTAATTGGTCACCCATCAGGTGACCCTGCATTGCGAAAGTTGCTTAGCGGGCAAGATCGCAAGCCAAACGCGCTAGCCGCTGCGCCATCGAGCTCCTAACCTACTACTTACGCAAACTTAACAATTACGAGTTACTAACAGGTCTTCTGCATGTTAAAAAGTAAGATTACCGTCCTAAATTAAGTTTCATTAACTAAACTAGGAAGAACTAGGAGCTCGATGGCTCGGTAGGTATGTGGGTTGCATGCAAGTACAGCAAACACGGAATACAAATAATATGACGCGAACGGACAAGCTACTAACAGTTACAAATTTAGTCTAGGTATACAAATTACTTTTACTAAAATTAATGAAATAGATCGACAATATTGTTAACTAGTAGGGTAATAATAGGTAGGTAATCGAATCGCTCTTCTCTTTCAAATGATCAAAGGGAAATTGCTACACATTTCACTAAGGCGCTCTGATTGCTTTCAATTGTATGGAAAAATGAAGTTACGTTTATTAGAAATTCTGCGTGATAAGCAGTATGATTTTTAGTAAATTAGAAAGAAAGTATGTAAGTGGTATTATGTAATTAATTTTGATTTGATGTAAAGGGTTATTTGATAGCGAGATAGACATTTCCAAGTGCCTTTCACAGATAGAACACATTCCTGTTTAAACGACAGTGAGCATTGCTATTTTTTCTCTCTAGGAGTTTAATGCTACGTTTAGGCTTTGTACTAGGAGTATGAAAAATAAAGATGTTTATTTAAAATCATGCATAAATTGGCAACCATGGAGTCCGCCAATTGTAAACACTTTTTCTTTTGCCACAAGTTTTAATAATTTATTTGTTTAATTTATTAATTTGCCTCTCCATCGGCACGGTAGCAACAATGTATGTCGTTTTCATTTTTGTGTACCGTCAGTTGTCAGTAAAATGGTCATTTCCGGGGATTTGGTTATAGTGCGCTTCCACCTGGCACAGAGTACAATACCACAGAATAAATAATAGTACTACATCATCATCATCATCATCATCATCATCATCATCAGCCAGAAGACGTCTACTGCTGGACAAGGCGTCCCCCAAGGATCTCCACCACGACCGGTCCTGTGCTGCTTGCATCCAGCGGCTACCCTCGACCTTCACCAGATCGTCGGACCACCTTGTTGGAGGCCTGCCCACACTGCGTCTTCCGGTGCGCGGTCGCCACTCGAGAACCGTTCTGCCCCAACGGCCATCGTACTACACAATACTACAATTACTACAAGTGCTTACCCGTTACGAAATAAAAAGAGTCTTTTGAATTGAATAGGTACCTACCATAAAGTAAAGACAGTACTTAATTTACCAATGAAATAAAAATTTTCATTTCATTTCATTTTTCCTGTAGGTACATTTGAAAGCTCTCATGGCCTTAATCTTAACCTGATGGTAAGTGACAATAAGGAATAAGACGATAACGCACTTTGGATCTCCGAAGGAGCTGAGTATTTATTCATTCCAAAACGAGGAAGCGCTTGGCCTTCATCTCACCTGGAGGGTGATAAATGACGAAAAGGTGGAAGCGCACTTCATCTGCATCCCTCAACCACTGAGAGGCTGGCTATCTTATCTCATACTGATAGAACACATTGCGCCAGACTTTATGTAAGATGGTAGTAGCTTGCCAGGCGGACTTAGCGCTAACCACTAGACAGCAAAGGCTTCTTTCTAGTCCGTTTGGCTAGCTCTCTACCACCATTTTAATTAAGTCTGGTGTCATAACAATAACGTCGTTTTCATTGTTGTGTTTTGTTAGTTAGAGGTGAGATAGCCAGTTTATCCCACTGCTAAAATAAAAATAATGGACTTTCGAAATTACAATAATGGAAAACTAATTTGAAGTTCTGATTGTAATGATAAACTAAAAGAATGAAGCTCAACCTAGTCATATGAATGACTAGCCAGCCCCCAGCCGTCTAGCGCGCGCGCTGCTTTTGAAGGGGTGTACGGGGGGCGCGCCTCCGCGCCCCCTCCCCCTACCCCCCGTCCCCCGCCACGGCGCCGCCGCGGCGGGCGGCATAAATCAAAGGAGTACCTAGTTACCTACTAGTAGGGCGGCTTTTAAATTCTTTCAGTTCGGTTTCTTCTGTGATCGAAAGCGCAAGCGCATAGTTTGATAACTTGACTGATTCTTTCGTCTATTTTATCTCTTCTCTTCGCGTTGTGGTTCGTGGTTGTGTAGTTTGTGTGTGTGTGTGTGTGTGTTTGCGTATTTTCTGTGAAAGATGCCTTTCCATGCATTTAGTGTTCGCGAATACGTTAATATGGTGCTGTGTTACGGCATGGCCCATGGAAATGCCTTCGAGGCACTAAGACTTTACGGAATTGAACACCCAACCGCAGTTCAGCCTCGCGACCCGCGAGTTTTTACTCGGGCTGTGCAGCGCCTGCTGGACAATCAGCCGATAATGCCGGTTTCAGAGGGAGGTGGCAGGCCAATACGTTTAGCGACAGAACAAGCGATTTTGGACGTGGTGCGCGAAAACCCACGCCTTGGAACGCGAACGGCAGCAAAAGTTTTAAGGAGACGCCATGGCCATCGCGCACGACATGTAGTGTCGTATAACACGGTGCACAAAGTGCTCACGAGAGACAGGCAACGACCCTATAAAATTCACAGGGTTCATGCGATTGTGCCAGGAGACAGGCAACGTCGAATGGCTTATTGTGCGTGGGTCCTAGGCCAGAGCCGTCGGTTTGTGGAAAATATTATTTTTACCGACGAGTGCACGTTCACCAATAACGGAATGTGGAACCGCCGAAACGCCCATTATTGGTGCTCGCAAAACCCACACCAGATGCAAGAGACTGGATTTCAGACACGCTGGAAACACAATGTTTGGGCAGGTATAGTCCGTAACCAGATTCTGGGACCCGTCTTCTTACCACCTAGAATGGACGGTTCTGCGTATCTAGAATTGATAAGCAATTATTTAGCGGATACTCTCGACGATATGCCACTGGCACAGCTGCAAGTAACTTGGTTCCAGCATGATGGCGCACCCCCACATATCGTGAGGCCGGTCCGCGAGCGGCTTACGGAGCTATTCGGCGACCATTGGATTGGGCGGTATGGGCCTCATGAATGGCCTCCACGATCGCCGGATTTAACCCCTCTGGATTTTTTTTTGTGGGGCCACGTCAAAGACAGGGTTTTTGACCGCCCTTGCCAAACAGCTGATGAGATGCATCAAAAAATTGTCGCTGTTTTCGAAGAGCTTAAGCAGCGGTCTCTACGAGAAGGAATCCTGGAGTTGGTCCACCAGGAAAATCTGGAACGGGCGCGCTTATGCCTACACGTGGGAGGTCGGCAGTTTGAACCGCAGCTCGTCAGTGTCGAAAGGTCCCTTGATGACATCGATGGAGAGTAGGTAAGTAGGTAGACTAGCCTAGACTTAAACAAAAATTTTCTACAAACAATCATGAAGCGAAAACATTGAGTTCATGAATAAAACCGCGCAGGGTGCGTGGTACGGTACAGACATGGCGCGCGCTTTTTTATCCCACTCATACACCTATTGACTTCTCTCTCGTCCCGTAACACACACACATGCACACTTTGTTGCACGCGTTTCATTGCGTGTCTTAGAAAACACCCGTTTTTTAGTATCTAAAAATTAAAGTAGTTTCCCAGCAATTATTTTTACTGAATGTTTCTTAGTTTGATGTACACTATGTGTATATTACGGCTTCGTTAAGCTTCTTTTCATACCCTGTATGTCATGCAAACTTAACCTAAAGTAAGTCATTATATACCTGAGGTCTAGCAGGGCAATAATATTGTACTGAATTTCATTATGCCCCGCTGGTCAATAATGTGATTTGAATTTGGAACAAAATGTAGAAAGTTACATAATAATTCAGTGCATTCACCATTAGGACCTGCGTTAAAAAATAAATTGTTCGAAAATCGAACTGGCCACCACGAGTAGATTAAAAAAAAAAGCAAAATATAACACAAATTTTAAAGAGGCGCGAATACTGAAAATTGCTTTGCTTTGATAAACAACAAATTACATATCTACAAATTCTCACAAAAATGTCGTGTGACGATCATGATTTGACTCCGGAGTACATTAAATTCGAAGCCATTGGCATTGCCAACAATCTACTCCCAGAAAAGTCCAAGGAATCGTACATGAAAGCCTACGACGATTTTAACAATTGGAAAACTGCAAAGGGCGTCAAGTCTGTATCTGAATCAGTGCTTTTAGTCTACTTCCAGCATTTATCATGTACAAAGAAGCCAAGTAGCCTATGGTGCATCTATTCGATGCTCAGGTCAACAATAAGCATCAAAAATAATATACAAATTAATACATACACCAAATTACTGGCATTTTTAAAAAGGAAATCAGAAGGACATCGTCCTAAGAAATCAAAAGTTTTCACAGCTCAAAATGTGAAAACGTTTCTAAATGAAGCCCCTGACCACAGCTTTCTTGCTACAAAAGTAAGTACCTACCAGCGACGAAGGTTTCATACAACTCGATTCCCACCGGCTTCCCTTCAGAAGTTTAGAACACAACCACTCTCTACCGTAATTGAGAAATGGCACAATCAGTAATTATAAAAGTAGATAAACATTACAAAACGCCTACACTATGCACTATGGACATTAAATCAACAACATTTGCTTTTCAACAACATATTGCTATAAAATAAGCCGCAGGCGCGATCGGCTTTTTGGCAGTTAAACTTCCAATATAAAAATACGTCATGCATGATAGATGATACGTCATAGGTCAATAAACCCACCCGCGTATTGGCAGCTCCCGGTAAGCCGGCTCTAACCGAGTTACTTGATAGAGACAGTAATACAATTTGCGTGCGGGTGAGCAGGATGGAGAAATATCGTTTTCGGTCGTTCTGTTGACAGATAATTTGACGTAATTGCAATTCGCCATCCATCTTTGAATGCACGACTGTGTTTTTAAATTAATATTTGAATTTATTAGTTAGTTTCACCTATTAGAATTAATTTCTTGGTATAAAATATTGTTAGTATTGTAGTTGGACTTTGTTTATTTGTGTTGTGTGTATTGTAGTAATGTGTGTGTAGTTACGAAGACGTACGTTGTAATTAGGTATTTGCGGTAAGTAGATATTGTAATAAGTTGAAATTACGTATTTAGAGTAAGTAGATTTGCAAAGTAATCGGTAGGATTGTAAGATGTCGGCATTAATAGCTTTAGATTGTTGTTTGACAGATTATTTGCTTTGTGAGGTAACATGCTTTGCAAAGTTAAGTTTTGAAAATAAAAAACATGTAATTCAGTTAGGCCGTGCTCGCCCAGATATGACTATAAATTACAAAAGACGCGATGGTTTTTTTAAACATTTTAATGTATCCCTTTACGATAAATATCAATGGCTAACTGGCAGTTGTAAATTAAATAAAATGTATTGTTGGCCATGTTTACTTTTCTCAGATGCTAGTAGTTTATGGAATAAAGGTGGTTACACCGATATTAATAATCTAACCAATTCATCTAGGAAACATTCTCAGACCGAAAAGCATATACGTAGTTGTTTAGTTTTACATGAGTTTGGGACAAGTAGAATCGAAACATTTTTCGATAATTCGCATGACGGCCATAACAGAAAAGTCAATCGCAATAGAGATTTAATGAAACGGTTTATTGACACCGTCATTTTATTAGGTAAACAAGAACTAGCTTTTCGCGGCCGTGATGAAGGGCCCAGTTCTGTTAACCGCGGTAATTATATCGAAACTTTGCTTTATCTGAGCAAGTACGATACAGTAATGGATTCGCATTTAGAATTATGTTCTTCAGTTCAAAACCCCGCGTTTTCTGGTCTCTCTAGTGACATTCTAAATGATTTAATAAATAGTATTGCATCCGTTTTACGCGACAACATTAGACTTGAAATAAATAAAGCTCAATTTCTGTCTGTAATGATTGACGAAACTCCCGATGTCAGTCATAGGGAGCAATTAACTGTAATTTTTAGGTATTTAACTCAAACTGGAATCGAAGAACGATTTTTAGGTTTTTACGATGTTAGCGGAAGTCGAACTGCTGAAGTTCTATCTAATCAGTTGTTAGAAATACTTGACCAGTATCATTGTAGGCATAAGTTAGTTGGTCAGTCTTACGATGGCGCGGCAGTTATGTCTGGCGAGCATGGTGGAGTCTAAGCTAAAATTCGCGATGCATGCCCTATGGCAATGTTTGTTCCATGTTATGCTCATATATTAAATTTAGTACTGAGCCGTTCGCTTGAAAATATTCCGGAACTGAAAACCTTTTTTGGACACGTAAATAGTATTGTTCGGTTTTTAACAAATCATCTAAACGGTCCAACCTATTGAAAGAAATAGCTGACCGCCGTATGCCCGGAGTTTCAGAAACCCGTTGGCACTATCACTCACGCATTATAAATGTAATTTTTAACTGTAGATTAGACATGGTTAATACTTTTAATTCAATATTAGATAACACGCAATCTTGGGATAGTGAATCTCTTTCCTTGGCAGAATGTTTCCTCAGTAAGTTAGAAAACATGCAGTTTTGCTTTTTGTTGCACGTATGTCAGACATTTTTCACAAAACCGACGTTCTTTTTAATTTATTGCAGTCAAAGTCAGATTGATATCAAAGTAGCAAACCGCGAAATAGATTCATTGGCTTGGAAATGATTTTATAAATAATTTTGATTTTATTTATGACAGCGTCCAGGAATTCAATGAGCCACCGCGACAGCTTCGACCTCGGACCAAATATTACATGGACAGAGTCTTACGACGTTGCCGCTTTTACATACGTGTATCAAAGTAAAGTATTTGTATCTCTGTCTGTATGACTGTAGTGTGATATGAGTAAAACAGATAGTTAATGTACGTTTGGCAACGACGCACTGTCGGTGTGAGACGTGTCATATCATGATTGACTACTCGGTCAAAACATTGCTGGATTGTGCGAAATAATAGTGAAATATTAAGAAATCTTAGTGTTTGTGTTATTTGTGTAATATACAATTGACATAATGTCTTGTTCAGCTGTTTATTGTTCGTTAAGAACAACAAAAGGAGGTGTGAAAGACCAGGAATTATCATTTCATACGTTAGTGATTTCTCATAATATGTATGCTTTACTATGAGTTTTTTAATAATTAAAACGGCAAAGCATTAATTTTTGCTAATTCTAAATCATACTATATCGTACACTATTCATAAGAATCAGGTTTTAAACCTTAATTAAATGTAATTTAAAGGCTTTGTTTTTGGCATAATGATTAGTGATGTACGTATTTGTGTATCGAAGCTTTATCGATATTACTAATATTCTTTTTATTATTCTTTTTTTAGGTTTCCAAAATGCCCGGAAATAAGACGTGAATGGGTTAAAGCTATTAGACGTGATAACTGAGAGCCTACAAAATATTCAAGGCTCTGTTTCAAACATTTTGAAAAATCTTTTTTTACAGTAAAAATTTTAGCCTTAGTTCAAAATTGAATCTTAATAATATGGGCGGGAATATGAATAGTAAAAAGTATTGCTCTTCACTTTACTACACAAATTATTATTTTTTATTTGTTTGTTATAATAGAAGGAGGCAAACGAGCAGGCGGGTCGTAATCTCCGCCGCCCATAGACACCCGCAACACCAGAGGAATCGCAGATGCGTTGCCGGCATTTACGAAGGAATAGGAATTGTGAGCGGGGGGAGGTGGGGGAGGCCTCCGGAACCCTCACTGCCCGAACGAAACACAACAGCACCAAGGGCTATTATTTCACGCCGGATATTAGGGTGTTACCTGACCAATCGATCGATCGTCGATCGACGGCATCGATCGATGGTAGAATGGATTAGTCGACGTCGATCGATAGTGTCTACCAGACCTATCGACGGGGAGACGGAAGGGGAGGGGGAGGGGGAGCCAAAGTGCGAAAATGCATAGTTTTCAAGATATTTTTATTTTGAGGTTATTTTGAGGAAAAAAAACAAATATTCTACTAAGTTACCATTACCGTACCCCCTCCATCCCTCTCCTCTCTACCTCCCTCGAAACTACTAACCTCGAAATTCATGACAATCGCTACGCAAAAAAAAAACAAAAACAAAAACCGCTGCTTAAAATGTCATTTGGATAAAATAAGTGATCGTTGGCTTTAAAAAACGGCCGCATCCAGATTCTTCTGCGTTTGCGTCTCCGTAATAATAGTACGAGCAACATCGTACTGGCCAAGAACAACGAGTCCTTTTCTGAATACATTTCGAAAGAAACTGATGGAATTTAGCCAGGGTTAATCGATCAACGTCGACCGACCGTCGATCGATGGGTTAGACGAACGGTATCCGTCGATTGATTAAAGCTACCACACCTATCGATCAACGTCGACCGACCGTCGTCGATCGATTGGTTAGTCAAACGGTATCCGTCGATCGATTAAAGCTACCAGACCAGTCGATCAACTTCGATCGACGTTGATCGATGCCGTCGATCGACGATCGATCGATTGGTCGGGTAACACCCTTAGTGAGAGGTTGGTATTTACGCCGGGCGAGCCGGCCCAGCGTGCCCGGCGTGCTGCAACGCAGCGTGGCTCTACCACTCAGTCAGTGTCACTCATTTAGCACCACCCAAGGGTCACGTGTAGGGTCTAAACGGTAAACCTACGGACGTGAGTAACTTGAACCCCCAATTATAATAACAATATACTAGTCACATCTTTAGTCACGCACACATGTACAGATAGAAAGCTGCACACTAACAAAATACGGCCATGCTAAAAATCCAAAGACTCTGTCCATTGTGATATTTGGTCCGAGGCTTAGACGGCTAAATCCAGAAGTAGACGCTAAAACTATGTATCGGCGTCTTTTTATTGAAATAATAGACAATGTTAAGACGCAAATAACCACAGGTACCAATCTCTTTCTCAAATGACATTTCTTAATTTACTTAATAAATGTAAGTATTGTTTTTATACTAGGTCATTTCCAAATGAAATAATATCTGCTTTATTAATTCAATTTCCGCAAATATTTGATTTCACTGCTTTAAAAAACGAGTTGAAAGTCTTATACACAACTCCATCTTTGAACAAATTAGATGTTTACGAAATTTATCTAAATTTTCAAAATTCATTATTAGCTGAGACCTTTCCACAAGTCACAACATTATGTAGTCTGACACTTCCTGTTACAGTAGCATCCGCGGAGAGGTCGTTTTCGGCTTTAAAGCGAATTCATACGTACATGCGTAATGCTCAAAAACAAGAACGATTATCTGATCTAGCCATTCTTTCTATAGAAAAACGTTCTTTACTAAAAATTAAGAATCTTCCTGGCTTTTATGATAATGTCTTAGCGCACTTTGTAAGAAAGAATAAACGAATAGCTTTTGGGCGATCAAAGAAGAGGGGTTTTAGGGGGCTAACCTGGTTCGACGTTGCTCCCGCGTGCTGGCTGTAGTGGACGCGCGTCTCACTCTTTCCTGACTTTCCACGGCAAAAGTTCGTGATCACAGTAGTAAACTCGCGGCGATCACTTGGAAGATGTTATGACTTGACCGATAAATGAGGAACACGAGAGCTCGACTCAAAGGCCCTGTCGCGTAGGCAGGCTGGATCGGAAGTGAAGATGGCCGACACGACACGACGCGATATTGGTTTACCCCCATAGGATCGAGGATAAAAATGATGAGGGTAGTAGAAGTTAGGTTAGGGACATAGCATCGGTACAAGTCTAATTCGATTGATAGTGATGTGAATGTAATTGAATATGATTGATCTAAATCTACCATACCGCCCCCCAAAGAGCGGCTTAGCTCTTTTAATTGAAACAGACAAATTGATAATAAGTTAACTGAAAGCTGATTGAAAAAGTGTAAATGTTATCTTACTCTAGTTACTTACATGCTAAATTAATTGATCAATGTTGACATATCTAGGTTTCGGGAATTAAGCGACATAACTTGGCTACAGGACGCTTGAGAACTCCTTTGGTTGTTTTAATGTCTACGACCCGGACAATACCGTCATTCCCCGGATAAAGTTTGGTAATTCTAGCCTTTTTCCAGAGTAACGGAGGTGTATTAGGCTCCATCAACAACACCAAGTCACCCATCTGTAAATTACGTTCAGGCTTTAGCCAACGATCACGTTGCTGCAGCGTGTGTAAATATTCGCTGTGCCAGCGTTTCCAAAAATGTTGGGTGATTTGCTGTAGCAATTGCCAACGATTCAGACGATGAGTAGCAATGTGCTCTAGATCGTGCTCCGGTAAGGCAAGAAGCGGTTGTCCAATCAAAAAATGACCCGGCGTCAGAGTTTCTAAATCGTTTGGGTCGCTACCAATTGGACAGATAGGTCGTGAATTTAGTATAGATTCGATTTTGCAGAACACTGTACTTAGTTCTTCAAACGTTAATACACGTTCGCCTATGATACGCTTGAGTAATGTTTTAGAAGACTTCACTGCATTCTCCCAGAGGCCACCAAGATGTGGTCCCGAGGGAACGTTAAGATGCCAATGAATTTCACGATTTGAGCTTTAAGCAGATAAATATCCTTAAGATAGTTGCGTGCGCCTAAAAAGTTAGTGCCACAGTCGGAATATATGTTAGAAGGTAACCCTCTTCTCGAAACAAATCGATCTAAACAGGCCAAGAACGCGTCAGTAGACAAGGTGGAGACTACTTCCAAATGCATCGCTTTGGTTGCAAAGCATATGAACACACATAGGTAAGCCTTAAAGATTTTAGGTTTGCGAGCACTGGAATCCTTGACGTTGAACGGTCCGGCGAAATCTAACCCAACCCTTTGGAAGGGCCTAGCTTGAGTGACTCTATTGGCAGGTAATTTGCCCATGAATGGATTCATAGGTTTCGCCTTTAGTCTGTAGCAGCGTTGACATTGAAAAATCCTGTGCCGCACTACACGTCGAGCTGACACAATCCAATACCTACGCAATAGGATAGCCATTAAAATAGCAGGACCTGGATGACCGTAGAACTGATGATAATGATCGATGAGAAGATTTGTGAAAGGATGCGACTGAGGTAACAAAAATGGATGTTTACTATCGAAAGGCAAGTTGGCGTTGACCAGTCGCCCACCAACTCGAAGAAAACCTAGATCATCGAGAAAGGGATGGAGGCGACGTAGGCTGCCCTTGATAGGCTTACGTTGACGCAACAATTTTATAGTATCGGCAAACGCTGTCGATTGAACCGATTTGATACAAGTTGACAACACTGATTTTAATTCGTATATCGTCAAATTACCTACTCGTTTATCCTTTGGTGAGCGAACATTATGCATATAACGAAGCCACCAACCGAGTACTCGTGTAACTTTAGATAGAGAGCTGTACTCTACAATGACGTGTTGGACAACTTCGTCTGAGGAAGGTGCAACAGCCGATGTAGAGTGCTTATCCGGACCCGTCTCGGCTGTTTGCACTAAGTGTGCAGCAACAGGAGGAGTAAATATAATTGTAGAGTCCGTGTGGGTTTTCGTGTCAACAGTTTGCACGACATGTGCAGCAACTGGACCTACTTTCACGCCTGGCAAATCCACAGGGTCAAGCAGTTGACATGTGGAAGGCCATGAACTGTAATCAGATTTGAGCCAAGAAGGACTCCACCAAAGTGGATGAACTACTAAGTCGCGAGGAAGCAAGCCTCGACTCGCGCAATCCGCGGGATTGAGATGTGAAGGAATGTGCCGCCAGGTAGCGTTTGGAATGATGCCTTGAACCTGGGAAACTCTGTTTCCTTCAAAAGTTTGAAGCTTGTGCGGTGAAGTTCGTAACCAAGTTAGCACTATGCTAGAGTCGCACCATGCAATTATTGGTATGGATTTTAATTTGGAGTGCAAGACCTTACACACATGGTCCATAAGGCGAGCCAACAGGACTGCTCCACAGAGCTCGAGCTTAGGGATCGTTTGCCTTTGCCTGACTGAAGCGACTCTAGATTTAGCGATTAACAAATGAACTTGAACGCTGTCACCGTCACCGCTTTCACAGCGTATATAGACGCATGCGGCATATCCGCGCTCCGTTGCGTCGCTAAAACCGTGAAGTTGATATTTAGAATGAGGATCACCCATAACGTGGCGTGGAATCCGTATTTGATTTAAAGATTTGAAGTCGTCAACAAATTTCAGCCAAGTTTGCTGGACATCGAAAGGGAGAGTATCGTCCCAACCCAGCTCTAAAAGCCACAAACGCTGCATAAAAGATTTAGCGAAAAATGTTACCGGCGTGATAAAGCCACAAGGATCATAGAGACGAGCGATGTACGATAGAACACCTCGTTTGGTTAGTCTTACTCATGTTAGAGACGTGATAGAGAATGTTATCGGATGAGGGGTTCCATTAAATACCTAAGATTTTGAAAATATTGTCACCGGAATCCTCGAATCGATAAGGTGTTTCATAATGATCTGCAGGTAAACCCTTGAGTAGCTCGCCAGAGTTGCTAGACCATTTCCTAAGAAGGAAACGACCTTGAGCCAACACGTCAGTGACTTGGTGCTGTAGCGTCTTAGCACCCTCTAGCGTGTCACACCCAGTCACGATATCGTCTACGAAGGTGTCCTCCCGTAGGACACGTGCAGCCTCAGGATATGTAGAGTCGTTAAGATTCGCCAACTCATGAATCACCCTGATAGCCTGGTATGCAGAACTAGTGACGCCGTAGGTGACGGTTGTTAACTCGAACTCCTGCAACGGTTGATCTTGAGATTCGCGCCAGAAGATAGTTTGGAACCGCTGATCATCATCATGTAACCTGACCATTCGATAACATTGTTTGATGTCACAAGTGAAGACCACTAAATAAGTTCTAAACCTTAAAATGATATCCTGTATATTCTGTTGTAGCTTAGGGCCTGACAACAAAATTTGATTGAGGGAAACACCGGTAGAGCTGGGTAGAGATGCATCGAAAACAGCTCTCAACTTTGTAGTGCTACTGCTCTCCTTGAGCACGCCGTGATGAGGAATATAATATCTGTCAACCGCACTATGAGAAGGTACTAACTTCATATGTCCAGACTCTACATAATCTTTCATAAATTGAATGTAGAGCTCACGAAGTGTAGGCTCTTTTATAAGTTTACGCTCTAAATTGTGAAACCGTTTTAACGCAATTAACCGAGTATCACCAAGCTGAGAGGACTCTACCTTGAACGGCAGCCTAACTACAAACCTCCCATCGGGATCTCTATTGTGTGTGTTGACAAAGTGCTTCTCACATATGATGTCATCAGGATCTGGAATCGGCGGCAAAGGAGACTCTTCTGATTCCCAGAATTTAGTTATAGTAAGTTGTAACCTAGACTCGTTGGTAAGTAGGCTAATATTTTGATACTGAGTTGTAGTCACTGGGGTCGAACCCATAATGACCCAACCAAAGATGGTTGAATGAGCTGTAGGTAAACCATTACCTAATTTTAACTTTGGACCGCTAAAAATGTCACTGAAAAGATTAACACCCAAAAGTAGATCGATTTTACCCGGAATGTTGAAAGTCTTATCAGCAAGCTGAAGGTCGCTACATTTCTCTGGCACAATCGGATTGACCATTGCTGCAGGTTGATATCCCGTGATGCGCTTAAGTACAATGGCTTCAGTGGACAAACCAGGAACGGAATCGTCTGTGAGAGACAAGATTGAACAATCTACCCTTCCATGGGTAGCTTGCCGGTGTTCACCGACACCGAACAGATCGCAGGACTTACGACGTCGCAGTCGAAGTTGCTGTGCTAAAGATTCAGTTATAAGAGATGATTGAGCACCAGGATCTACTAACGCACGAACAACATGTACCTGACCATCAACATCCTGGACTCCAACAAGAGCAGTACCTAAGAGGCCGGTAGACAATGGTTCTATGTTAAGTAACACCTGTTTCGAAGAGGAGGGTTCGGGCTTCACAAAGGAATCCGCTGCTTTAAACTCATTATGTAATTTTGTATGATGACGTTTCTTGCATACTTGACAACAACGCTTAGATAAACATTGTGAAATACTATGTGGCCTTAAACAGTTGTAACAAAGTCTTTTTTCAGTTAAAAATAATTTCTTATCTTTCAGTTTCTCAAACTCTAAACATTGATAGATTGCATGATCACCACTACAATAATAACAAGTTGAATTAGTTACATGTAAGGTGGATGCATGAGGAATTAACGCTTTGGGATTATTGTTTACGCATGTGAAATTAGTTGCTTCTAAAACCCTTAAATTGTGTTCTAAAAATGTCAACAAGTTACTAAAGCGCGGTATCTCATTTTGCTGTAATGTAAACTCAAATTTAGTTCTTAAGTCCAACGGTAACTTTTTAGATATTATATGATATAAAAGAAAACTCCAAGAATTGACATCAAATCCAAGAGTATTTAATGCCTGTGTGTTTTCTTTTAAAGTGTTGAGAAAACGTTTTAAATTCTTTAAGTTGGAACATGAAACTGATAGTAACAAATCTAAATGTTTGTCGGCTATCAAGCGCTTATTTTCATAACGTTCTTGTAAGAGATTATAGGCCACACCATAGTTTTCACTAGTTATGCTTAAATGTTTAATTAAGTTAAGAGGTTCTTGTTCTAAAACACTCAATAAATAATGGAATTTTTGTATTGAAGATATTTCATTGTTTTGATGAATTAAACTGTCAAATATTGATATAAAATTGGGCCATTCAGTGTGAATGCCTTTGAAATGTGTTAATGTAATTTTAGGTAAATGAAAACGACTTGATTCGCAACTAGACCTGGAAACTACTTCCTGTGTCACAGGAGCATTAGTTGTTTTGGAATCCAATACACTTAAGTCAGACCAAATACTTTGAATTGAGTAATATTTCTCGTAAAACGTTGTAAAGCAAGATTCTATAGTTCCTCTCTGTTCATCGGGCTGTGAAGCAGCAACTAACAACGTAAAATTAGTATCAAACTGTTCACGCATCTGATTTAGATCAACGAAACGAACACGAAATTTACTCAATTCCTGCGGTGTTGTAGGAATGGTTTGCACAAGCACTGCAGCCAGTTTATAAAGCTCGCATACGAAATCATAAGCCATGTTGAATTTAACAGTGGCTATTTTCAATTCATTCGCCATAATTGATAAGTTATTTTATTTTTACAAGTAAACACAAGCAAAACAAACTAGAGGTTATTACAAACTAGAGTTGACAGATGACTGACACTTGACAGTTGACAGCTTAATTGAACGATGTTCAGTGCTGCTAGTATGCGAATTGATATCCCCAAGATAGATTTTATAAAACTATTGAAGGTATGCAAAAAATATTTTCTAAAAATAGATTTTTATGCAATTAATGAAATTTGAATATAATATGTTCCGATGCTTACGGAAAAGATGGGAATCGGGACGAAGGACCAAAACATGGGCGATCAAAGAAGAGGGGTTTTAGGGGGCTAACCTGGTTCGACGTTGCTCCCGCGTGCTGGCTGTAGTGGACGCGCGTCTCACTCTTTCCTGACTTTCCACGGCAAAAGTTCGTGATCACAGTAGTAAACTCGCGGCGATCACTTGGAAGATGTTATGACTTGACCGATAAATGAGGAACACGAGAGCTCGACTCAAAGGCCCTGTCGCGTAGGCAGGCTGGATCGGAAGTGAAGATGGCCGACACGACACGACGCGATATTGGTTTACCCCCATAGGATCGAGGATAAAAATGATGAGGGTAGTAGAAGTTAGGTTAGGGACATAGCATCGGTACAAGTCTAATTCGATTGATAGTGATGTGAATGTAATTGAATATGATTGATCTAAATCTACCAGCTTTAGAGTATAAGTAAGTAGTATTATTAGTACTTAGGCTGGATTCGACCAAACTGGAATAAGACTTACTCCGAGATTAGTCTATACAAATTCGGCGTTTAATCTAGGTATAAGACCTTATTCCAGTTTGGTCGAATCTACCCTTAGTCGATTAAGTTTTGTTTAATTTACATCATATCATCATTTCACCACAAACGGCTTTTATCAAAGTCACTTCTATTATGCTTGCAAGAAACTGTTTCAATATCTCAGTGCTTACACGTATAGTAAAAGTGGACTGAAGATACATCTGCCTATACAAGACTGAAGCCAGGATGCCAATCACAGATTTTCGGTAAGGACTCAAGACTGCGTGCCCGCGCTCGGAGTAGGTAAGCATTTTTTTTTTGCTCCGGCTTACCTCTCTCAATATTTCACGCTTCGCCACTGGTATTGATTTAATTTTTAGCAACTAAAATAGCTGCATACTTAGGTAGGTACCTACTATAGGTAAGTAGAGGTACAGCTACCAGCTCATGAATCGATCGCTTATGTGCGATCTACTGATGTGATGTTTCGATTCTAAGTTAAATAATAATTATTACTGTAAACCTTCGTAAGGTTTAGTTATGTGTTGTTATTAAAAAAAATTAACTTTCTTAAATTTGTCTAACACACTCATGAGTGTGTCAGTCAAATCTAAGAAAGTTTATAACATGTTATATAAAAATTAAAATATTACGTAAGTTACTGTTCGGAACAAATGGCCACTTACGGCTGGCAACCTTTTTTGTCGTTTTAATTTATATTTGACAGACGGTGTCAATGTCAAAGTGACACACACTCACGTTGGATTTTTGGTTAGGTTAGGAACTTGGACGCGGGGTCGTGTGAAACTAATTGATAATTTGGTGATATGTAGGGCACATATAGTTAAACTAGTGATATAAATAAATTGTGAAACAGTGTGGGGCACATTAGCTAAATTAGTACCAGGGCGGGCTAGGTAAAATCAGTGATTTGTTGGTTGACCCGCACACGTGTCGTGGCGGGCTAAGTGATTGGTGCAAGTGGTATGTATTTGTCTGGGTTCAGCGCTGAGTGGTAGACGGGACGCCTAGGGCCTTTCCATACCACAGCAGCAGCCAGAGACAGTCGCCGGGGAGGCGAGCTACCACCACCACCACAGCAGCCCGAAGCCAGCCGGCGCGGCGGACTGCGGCCGATCTGAAACGAGGCGGAGCGGCGTCGGGACGCGCAGCCACTGTCTTCATAGTACGTAAGTTAGTTTATATACATTATAATTTAGTATATATGTAAGTAGGCTAGAAATAGCCTGGTAGCAGGGCAGATGTAGACTAGCTATATCAAACAGTTACCTTCTTACAATTACTTAGCTACTACCTATTTTTGTTACAGGTGGCATTGACTTTTGGAGTGAATGGCGCTTGTCGTGGAAATGAACTCGTAAACATTAAAATCGAAGATATCGAAAAACCTTCAGATTTGTTGTTTGTAAATTTGCCAGATACAAAATCAAAGAAAGAACGGTCATTCGTAGTCCGTGAAGAATACGTAAGAATTATCGAAATGTACCAAGCTCTACGCCCCTCTAATATAAACAGTAACAGATATTTTTTAGCTTATCATAATGACAAGTGCACCAGGCAAGTCATTGGAAAAAATGCCGAAAGAAATTGCGAAATACCTGAAATTGACAAATGCCGAGCTCTACACGGGTCATTGTTACAGGAGAACATCGGCTACTCTATTGGCGGATTCAGGAGCAGACATGACCCAGATTAGGAGACACGGTGGCTGGAAATCTGCTGTAGTAGCAGAGGGCTATATTGAAAATTCAATACAAAATAAAGGTAACATAAGCTGCCGCATTGGTGACAACACCAAACTAAAAACACCGTTTATAACTGATCCTTGGACACCTTTGTCACCACAACCTTCCACATCAAAACACTATTTATCTAACCCGCTGCCTCAAGCACCACCTTCACCAACTTTCACGATCCAAAATAGTCCTCAGCAGACCCAAGTTTCTGAAATTTTACATAACAGTAATACTCAAATGAAGTCTACCTCAACTTCAATAAATATACCGAATAAAAACATAACTTTGTCTTTTCACAACTGGTCTAATTTATCAAACATTACCCTTAACATTTAATTGTTTTAAATAGTAAGTAGATATGTACTTACTTACAAAATTAATCGTGTTTAGTCCCGTTAAAACAGTTTTAATGCAATGCAACGCGATAGTTTAAAGTCTTATGTTTTAAATAGGTTTACTAAGTGTAATTTTAATAAATACTTTGATTTCAGTACTATTGCTTTTTATTGTCTCGTAGATGGTGTGAAAAGTAGAGTATTCTCCTCGGGGATAAAGGTGCCTTCGCCTTGGGCGACCTTGAATCCCACGCTGCACTCAGTATTCTTGTCTTAACTCTAAAAGCCCTCGCTACGCTCGGGAGTTAACGCTAGAATCCTTCGTTTTGCTTAGGAATCAATACGGGGTGCCCGCTACATAAGACACTGCTTTATTCCCTTGGTGCATAATCTACTATTCCACCAACGCGTTAAATACACCTAAGACCCCTAGGAGAGCTCCAACAGTCAGCACAGGTAATAAGAAACAAACTATTCCTAGATTCAACGCACCACCTGACTCAATCACTCAAGACAAAACACAACACAAATACTCCGATGTCACAGCAGGTCGTGTTAGAGTACCCCCAATCAACAAGCAGGCTGACGAATCACATAACTGTCAAAGCAACACAATGGAGCAGATGCTACTTAAACAGAATGAAAAAATTTACCAACTCCTTCAACACATCAGTACCTAGATAGGTCTACTGACTACTGTCATTGACAGACTTACGTAGATGGCTTCACTACGAGTCGCTACATGGAACATTAACGGGTTAACTCCAAACATTACCAATTTAGAGTCGCTTCTAATAGCCAACAAATTGGATGCTGTATTGATATCAGAGTCCCATGCGACAATCAGGAGCTCTTCTTACATAAAAGGCTATTCCATTTATTTCACCCCTCATCCTGATGGTGGTGCCCATGCAGGAACAGCTCTGGTAATCCGATCCAACCTTAACCTCGAGGCTAGGTGGCTTGCTGAATGCTGCTAAAGAGAGCTGTTTCCTTGTATTCTTCGATATATGAACAAAACACTTATTATATACCTTTTGAAAACGACCGATTGCACGAACATTTTTTATAAGAACTAGATTTGCTTTGAAATGTATAAAATTTCTCTCAACATCCTAATATTTTTACTAATATTTTTATCACGTTCTATTAAGATTATATTTACACACAATTAAATTTTAAATGACATAAGTACAACTTCAGATTACATTTAGTCTTACAATAGACACGTTAATAATAATGAACTAAGATTAAACATTACATAGAGATAAAACATGTTGCATTCAATATACTTAGAAATAGGTACCTAGCCGAAAAAAAATATATTTAAAATTGACTAAAATGTTATTGTTACATTAGTTACTATAACATGGTTCATTTT
Organism: Scoparia ambigualis; assembly: GCA_963921215.1. Classification (NCBI taxonomy): domain Eukaryota; kingdom Metazoa; phylum Arthropoda; class Insecta; order Lepidoptera; family Crambidae; genus Scoparia; species Scoparia ambigualis. The sequence goes on along the minus strand of OY992502.1, from coordinate 22,479,563 downwards.
TGTGCTTATTTATTCTACTGCAATATCTTATTGCACAATCAAAATATTTTGAAATTGTCGAATATCCTCATTTTAAGTAGGATACTTCGTTGTAGCTTTATATTTATCCTCAGACTGGCGTATAATTAGTATTATTTAGTTTAGTTATTAGTATTCCTTGGCTCTTTGTCAGATAACCGGAGAAATCAATTCGCACTGGAGGTAGCTAAGTAGCATTTAAGTGTTAATTACTCTTTATCCGTAATTGTCATATAAAATATAATAATATCTCCATAAAACAATCGACTGGTAAAATAATGCTTTTAAATATCTCTTCCCGTAAGTATAAATAACATACCTCAAACCACTTTGTCAGTCGGTAAAAGTGAGGCGGTTAAACGGGTGAAAACTCGTTGTATACATTTTATGCTTATTTTCCTTTGGATTCTATTTATTTATTTCTATAGCAAAATCCACAACTCTGTAAAAACTCATTCCGTATAGCAGCATAGTCATTAATGCCGACACTTGACATTGCGCAAGCGTAGAGCAAACGGCGAAAACTGCTGCGTCGGAAATTCTTGAGCGTTCGCTGCGCGCCGCACAATTTATAACATGTGTACAGTTATGAAATCGTTAGTATATTCTATTTCGCATTGTTTTTCTGGGTACCTTATTTCTTTGCCTTGGTCGATGAAACGTTCTTGATACGATGTGCCGGAAAGGAAGCCAAAGTTGTGAGTTGTGAGAGCCAAGAATGATGTTAAATGACGCAGTCGCAGCTCAGTGTGGCTCGGCATAGTGATTTTATTTTGAAAATCTTGTTGCGTCCGTCGCTGAACAGAATGTTACTGCCATAGTTGATGTGTGGATATTGCAAATGACTCACGTGTTCTTTTCGTAGTACTCCATTGAAAGGTTGCTTGTTGCTTGAGCGGGGTCACCAGTGTTCCGTCGGACGTAGTAGGTATGCGAGGTTGTGATGATAGAGGGATTCCATAGCGATGGTAAATAACGACTGCGTTTCTTTATATGGTGTTGTATATTTACTGTGACTACATTGTGACTAACTTATTATCTAAACCTTACAAGACTATTTATACAATAATAACTACGTAGATGTTGGAGGGAGGATGCTGTGTCATATCTTTATCGGATCTACACGCGTTTAGGAATGCGCTTACAAACTCTTTAACCAATACGTGAAGATAAAAAATTATGTGGCGATGCAGGCCGCTACAGTCCTTCCCCTCTAGAAAAGGGAATGAAAAAACCATCAGGTCTTCAGCTTGGAGAGGCAGGCCGCCACACCTGACCTCTTAGACTACTTCGTAACCAAGAGTATAGCTTCGCTGCACACTGTCACTGAGTCCAGCTTAGATGGATCCTCAGATCTCTCACCTGTCATACTGACAATAAGCACCAACCCGATAAGTCAAGAATCGGCCGAATCATTGACTAGTCACAGAACAGATTGGGACGGGTTTAGGTCTTACATCGACGAAAACATTTCTCTCGCTGTCTCTCTAAAACACCCGATTGAGGTGGATGAAGCCTGTATACGAGGGCGGTTTGATAAGTCCATGACTTTGGAAAGAAGAAACACACTTTTGTAACTTTAAATACTCTAATTAGGCTCTAAAATCGTTGGTTTACATATTTCGGGTTATTAACACCCACGGTGTATATTTTTATATTTTTCTACATAATCTCCTTTCAACTCTACGCACTTAGTCCAGCGATGTTCCAACCTCTTCAACCAATCAAAAAAATATTTTTCAGTTTCGGCTACCACCTCTTCGTTTGACGAAAATCTTTGCCCGCCAAGCCATTTCTTCATGTTCAGTAAGAGGAAAAACTCACAGGAAGCTAAATCTGGCGAATACGGAGGGTGTGGCAATAATTCGAATCCTAATTCGACAATTTTTGATGTCGCGATTGCAGACGAGTGGGCCGGTGCATTATCCTGATGAAATAGAATTAATTTCTTTGCTAGATGCGGTCGTTTCTTGATCAAATTTTTAATGGATCTATCTAACAATGCAGCACAGTTATTGTCTTGCCTTTATCCAAAAAATCGATGTAAATAACCCCTTAGCTGTCCCAAAAGACTGTCGCCATCACTTTACCAGCCGAGCAAACAGTTTTTGCCTTCTTTGGGGCACGTTCCCCGGTAGAAGTCCATTGCTTCGACTGTTGCTTAGTCTTTGGTGTATAATGATGGACCCACGTTTCGTCAACTGTTATGTACCGACGCATAAACTCACTCGGATTGCGATTATACATGGCTAGGCATTCCTCAGAAGCTATTACACGATTTCGTTTCTGGTCGACTTTTAGTAAACGCGGCACCCATCTTGCAGAAAGCTTTTTCATGCCCAGAATATCACGCAAAATATAAAAAAAGCACAGCATCACTTATTTCGCGTATCTTCACTCGACAGTCTGACAAAACAATATCATGTACTTTATTAACCGTACCCTCCGTAGTGACCTCAATCGGTCTTTCTGGGTGTGCTTCAAGCTGTAATCCTCATATTTGAAATCTCAATGAAAACGAATTTTGACAACGCTAAAAAATAGTCATGAAATAGTCATAAATAGTCATACATGTAAAAAAAAATAGTCGCATTATAGTTTCGTCGTTATAGCTATAGGTTAGTGAGGATTATGGCTTGAACGTCAAGCTGTAATCCTCATTTCTGGTGCAAGCAAACGGTACAATCTTTCGAATTGGTTTAGGTTCCAAAAAATAGTCATGAAATAGTCACAACGACATGCCAAATCTCAGAAATAGTCCTTAAAAGATTCCAGAGATATAAAGGTACCCTGATGAGGATTATGGCTTGAACATTTAAAAATTTAAATTTCTCCGTAACGCCTACTATTTTCGGTTCAAAGTTTGTACCAAAAAATAGTCATTATATAGTCGTATAAAGCGAAAATAAAATTGAGGTAATTTAATTTGAAAATAATATTCTCCCTACATTTCTATGGATGTACAGTCGTGTACAAAATTTAGAAGACTCGTGTGGAATGATAAATAACTAAACTTGAAATCGATTTCATGTTTAGAACGAACTGATTTATTTATAAAAATGACTTACTATAGTAAAAAAGTTAGGTATCGCAACTAGTATAGTAGAAAATTTATAAAATGTCGGAATCCACGTATGAGCTTATTTTTCAATAAATGGTATTGTTATCGGATAAAATGTTTACTAGAAAAAAATCAACCAGTCTCAGGAAGCTCGAGTGGGATTCGAACCCACGACCTTTGGATTGCCGGTCCACTGCTCATTTTATCCGTTATCTACATAGCATTGTGAATGCAAAATTTCAATAATAAAGGTATTGTTATCTATTGTTAAGTTCGACCGCTTTTATAGTGCACAACGAAACGCATAAACAACAAAATATTTTATGTTAATAGCAACTTTACCACCTAAACATAAAAGCTCAAATTTGAACGGCAACGCATTCTAGATAATACTTTCTGAAATTGAAAGCGGCAGCAAGGTACAGGGTGGTGAAACTTTCTAAGATGTTTACATTTTACATACCTATGCATGTTATGAAGGAAAACAGCATTTAGTTTGTCTCTTTGAAACTTTAATGTAACACACATATTTTGTTGTTCATTAAATAACTATGTTAACATATACAGGGCGTCCCACGGATATGCCACATGGAGGGAAAGTACTTTAAATATTGTAGATTGAATATTTTACTGAAAGAAGACATTATTTGAATTAAAAAAAAACAATTTAAACTGCATTCATAGATATTTAAATAATTACATGGTTGAACCGGGAATCGAACCCGTTACATGAGAAAAATAATCACTCTGTAGCTTTATCATACCGATCGAAAGGCTTCATCATAAGGATTATTTTTTGCTAAATAACATAGTGTCACAAATAAACGGAAGACCATGAATTTTTACATTTTTAATACAAAATTGATCAATTTATGTATGTATTTATTTCAATGTCAGTTGTATGTCCTTACGGCAATGTCAGCTTTTCATTTTTCTGAACAAAATTTCACATCAAATGTTATAATTTATGGTCTTCGTTTTATTTGTGACACTATGTCATTTAGCAAAAAATAATGCTTATGATGAAGCCTTTCGATCGGTATGATAAAGCTACAGGGTGATTATTTTTCTCTACAATATTCAATGTACTTTCCCTCCATGTGGCATATCCGTGGAACGCCCTGTATAATTCCAACAAAAACCAGTAAGTACCTATAAATACAAAAAAGCTGGGTCCATGGCGCCATTTTGAGTAGCGCGCTTTTGTTTCTCGGGATTGGTCAAATAGCGCTATCCTTGTCTCCACTTAAACGCATCGATCGCAGTGCGATGGGCCAAAGTTTATTTTGCTCTTGTTATGTTTTTATCAAGTTCAGTTGAATGTAAGTCAAGGTCATAGATCACATGTGTCGTCGGTTGTTGCATTCGCAAAATTTTGAAAAAATGGCTATTTGGTCCAGTGATATTGAAATCATGAAATAATCATTTGTGATTAGTGGATGGGCAGTGGATAAATATCCAAAGAGTAAATACTCGGATATTTATCGAAAACTATTAAAATACTAGTATTTATCCATTTTTATCTGATATTTACTCAAAACCAAGGATAAATATCTTTTTAGCGGTATCCACGCACAACTTTTGTTTTTCTAGGTGGCGATCGCGCTAAATATTCACAACCAAACCACATCTGAATCGCAGCCGTTCTGCTAACTTCGTATAGCGCCACCACGAGTGTCAAACGCGATAGCACTATATAACGGCTGAGGTTCAGTTGTAGTTTGGTTGATAATATTTAACGCGATCGCCCTCCTGGACTACATATGAGGAATGGTTAGCATTATGTGTCCGAATACTTACTATATTATTAAATTTTTTATAGTAGTTTTAGTACGGTTGCGCTATATACCTATCAAGTTTTTTTTTTAAAATTCTTTATAGGCAAGTATTTGACCGCGATATCACCTAATGGTAAGTGACGATGCGGCCTAGGATGTACCATACTTGCCTAGATAATGCCTGTTTACCCTTGTCTTGAAAATGTCCAGGTTGTACGTGTCAGGAAACAGATCCGCAGGAAGGGAATTCCACTCCTTAGCTGTCCGCATTAAAAATGATGACGCGCAGCGCTCTGTGCGTATAGGTGGTGTGTTGAAAGTGTAAGGGTGAGATCTCAGTCCGCGTCTCGTTCCCCGGAGATAGAAAGGAGAAGGTGGAATCAGTTCGTGTAGTTCCTGCGCACACTCGCCGAAGTGCAATCGATAAAACACCGAAAGGTTGGCAACCTTGCGTCGATGTTCAAGACTCTGCAGCTTGGATTCGATGAGTTTAGAGTCACCAATGACCCTCTTAGCACGCTTCTCAATAGAGTCTAAAGCGGCTAACTGATACTTGGCAGATTCATCCCAGAGGTGGAAGCAGTATTCCATACAGGATCGGACTTGTGCTTAGTAAAGCTGAAGTAGCTGCCCCGGTGTAAAATACTATGGAGTATGGAGGTGACTGAAATTGGTCTGTAGTTGGCAGGATCGGCTTTACTACCTTTTTTCGGAACAAGTTGAAGGTTCGCAAGCTTTTAAAATTTAGGAACGAGTTCAGTCTCCAGTGAGAGACGATACAGGCGAGTTAGGATTGGAGACAACTCAGGCGCGCAGTTGCGGAGGACTATTGCTGGAATACCATCAGGCTCACTCGCCTTATTCATGTCCAAGGTTCGCAGGATTTTTAATACCTCTTTTTGGCGTATGTGGACAGCTGGCATGGAGTAGCCGGCATGAGGTATGTTAGGCGGTGATTTCACTGAGACATCTAGACGCGAACTTTTCGCAAACATAGAAACGAGCAAGTTCGCCTCGGCAAACTCCGATGTCCGTAGGAACGTCAGTAAATAGTATAATAGTATGAAAAAGCACATTGGCCGCCAAGGATAGGATGCGAAGAAATGACGCCTCACATCCCAATCCGCTGACTTGTATCTCCACACCCGTCTTATACCACTCGGGCCATGATCGGGTAGTGAATATGTGGATAGAGCATCCATTAAGTCACGGTAATAGCTGTGTTTCTAGTGGAACTGCGTCGTGTCCTTGAAATAATTAGGCTTTCTTACCCTTGCACACGTTGCGCACAGATCCGCGAGAGTGAGAAAAGTATAGGTATTCGGTTTGGTTACAATTATTTGCCGGCTTCGCCGCGCAATTTAGTTATATTAGCAAGCTCGGGTTCCCTCGTCCCGCGTTGTCGTAGTCTCAATTCGTCATCTTAATCCGGCAAGGGTTGTCTCAGCGTAATATTGCTCGACAACTTCATCTAATCCAGTCTTGTGTCTCGAAGGCGTACAGAAGGTTCATGGAGACTAGCAACTTTGTCCGGGGCCAGGATCTGGAAGACAGCGTTGCACTTCGGTGAGAGACGACCGATTCATTGTCACCACTTCTCTCCAAAATCAACACCTAACCGGCGCGGCGTGGACGTCCAATGGCAGCTCAGAGAAGTTCGAGAGAGGGCTGTTAGCGAATGGACAGTGAGGCGAAGACTTAAAGAAGCAAATTTGACTCCAAGAACGCCAGCTACGGGGCCCAAATTGTCTCCAGCCCACCGAGAAGCCCGGTTTCAGTTTGCTAGCGATCACTTAGATAGAGATATGGGATATAATATAGCAATGAAGTCGAGTCCTGTTCTCGGACGAAAGAATGTGCCTACATGGTAACGACCGTTGACAGAGAGTCTATGGAAGACCGGGGGAGCGATTTGCACAATGCAGTTTTCCGGAAACAGTGGCATACGGGGGCGGGTCCAGTATGATGTGGTCGGAGAGAGGGCCTAACTGCTGAAAGATTCATCAACGACATTCTGCTAGACCATGTGCTCCCGTTCGCCGAGTTTATTGGCGAACATTTCCTGCTAATGCACGATAACGCCCGCTGCCACACCGCTGTAAAGACTAGACTGTACCTGGAAGAAGTAACGATTTTCACCTTAGACTGGCTAGCCCACAGTCCTGACTTGAATCCTATTAAACACGTGTGAGACGAGCTGAAAAGACGGATACAAGGAAGATATCTAGCTTCGGCGACGATAGAAAATCTGAAAACTGCTTTGATCGAAGAGTAAATAAATAAATAAATAATAAATAAATCTTTCCTACAATCACACCAATTATCTAGCCCAAGAGAAGCTTCGAAGAAACTCGTTAAATGGTTACTAGACAACGGATAAACATACTTAAAATACTTAAATACATACTTATTATACATAGAAAACACCCAGACCCGAAACAATTTAGAAAAACAATAATTTCTAAATTGACCCGACCGGGGATCGAACCCGGGACCTCAGAGATGGCGACACCATGAAAACCGGTGTACAAACCACTCGACCAAGGAGGTCGTCAGAGTGGCAGGGAATTTCACAAGATTCCGTCAGAAAACTCATTCGGTCAATGAGAAACCGTTTACAGGCAGTCATTAGGGCCAGGGGGTAATACAAAGTATTGAGGAGGGGATAAAGGTTGAAGTTGTGGATGTCTAAATAAATACACAGTATTCATTTAGACATCCATAACTTCAACCTTTTGCAACAATTCGCTCTATTTAGGTAGGAAATTTTATTAATTGTAATTTTTTTTGATATAATTTGAAAGCTTATAAAATTACCTTTAAAACGATATACCAAAATCTATAATTCATTGCATACAAATGGTAAAAACCCAACCCATTCAGTTGAATTCAAATTTGCCGAATAATTTTGACCAAGTATTTTGGTTTATCGCTCATTTTATGGAGTTAAAAAACTCAATAGCAGTTATTTTGGTTATAATAACAAACTACCTATACTTTTATTTCAAAATTTATATGTTTTGTGAAGAAAAAGGTTCATAAAATATTTATCCGCCTTTTTGGATAAATACTCGAGTAAAAACGGATATTTATGAGTATTTATCCATTTTGAGTATTTATCCGGATAAAAACCCATCACTATTTGTGATGGGTACTCTGGTGAAGGATTTTAATTGCTAAAGAAATCGTATGAATGAATTTATGAAATTTTACGGAGACGACGGGGTGTCGTTTTTGAGGTTATTGTGAGTATAAAACGTACTTTCGATTTAGATTACAATTAACAAGCCGCCCGTCCGGTTTCGTCCGTTAACGATAGAGACAAGGATATATCGCTATTTAGTCGACCCCGGGTTGATTCAACAGACGCTACTCTTGGAGTGGAAAGTTCTGTTATTTTTTAACATTAGTGATACCTTAAACATACTATTACATAGTATTATATTTTTCTTCGATATAAGTAATTAAAAGTTGTTGATATTGTTGGTGTCTGATTCGTTTATTGAATTTAGAATATGCACTCAACCTACCAGCGTTGAAATTTTCTAGAAACATAAACTGAATGAACTAATCCCACATCAACAGATATTGAACTAACTTAGATAATTGTGATCAAAACTAATTGCTGTGATATAACCATATATGTACTGAGATTTAAACAAGTTATGTAAAGCAAGCTTTCGATTGTAATAAATAAGGATAAGGGGTTAAAGTTACTCGCGTCCGTAGGTTTACCCTTAAGACTCTACACGTGGGTCACATCTCTACACTGGGTGGTGCTAAATGAGTGACACTGACTGAGTGGTAGAGCCACGCTGCGTTGGGCCGGCTCGCCCGGCGTAATACCACCCTCTAACAAATATCGGGTGAAATAATAGCACTTGGTGCAGTTGTGTTTGTATTCCTATTCCTTAAAACGTCTAATTGAAAGTAATGTTATATATTAAGCGCAATATTTTACAATCATATCAAATGAAGTTACAAATTTTGTACACGACTGTATATCCATATAAATGTAGGGAGAATAATTTTTTTTTATTTTCAAATTAAATCAGCTCAATTTATTTTCGCTGCATACGACTATTTCATGACTATTTTTTGGTACAAACTTTGAACCGAAAATCGTAGGCGTTACGGAGAAATTTAAAGTTTTCAAATGTTCAAGCCATAATCCTCATCAGGGTACCTTTATATCTCTGGAATCTTTTAAGGACTATTTCTGAGATTTGGCATGTCGTTGTGACTATTTCATGACTATTTTTTGGAACCTAAACCAATTCGAAAGATTGTACCGTTTGCTTGCACCAGAAATGAGGATTACAGCTTGACGTTCAAGCCATAATCCTCACTAACCTATAGCTATAACGACGAAACTATAATGCGACTATTTTTTTACATGTATGACTATTTATGACTATTTCATGACTATTTTTTAGCGTTGTCAAAATTCGTTTACATTGAGATTTCAAATATGAGGATTACAGCTTGAAGCACACTTTTCTGGGCGCTCCGCGTCATTAGTGGTAGTACGTCCACAACGAAATTCAGTGAACCACTTATGTACCATACCATCACATGAGAAGGCGCAAAATCACCATAATACTTTTTCAATTTGTCTTCGGTCTGCTTAATAGTTTTACCAGTTTTACCACGTAAAAATAGTGTTTAATTAGCACTCGCAACTTGCTTTTCTCCATTTTCAAAAAATAATTCGAAGTCGCCTAACTTTTTTGTTTCTAGAAAGCTTGTTTTCGCGCCAAATTTGAAAAAAGAACGGCATGCGCTTCGTAGTGAGTTTCCAAATATGAGACAAAAAAAATATTATAAAAGTTTTTATTCAACCTTAAAGTCATTGAGTTGCCAAACTGCCCTCGTATATGTGACTAATCTACTGCAGGTGGCAGCCTGGCTGGACCAACACTCCCTACCAAGAGGCAAAGACTCATAGCCCTACCCATTAGGGGTTGCAGTTCCGGTACTATGGAGAAAACGGGATTACCGGTACTGCGCTAACTCTGGTAGCGGGAAAACCTGGAAATTTCGGTACTTTTCGGTACTGAGATTTTTTTAACCCAGATGTAACTAACGTTTGATATACCTAAGGATAATTAAGCAAAGTAAGATATAACACAAAATGTTTAAAATAAAAAAAATATTTTGCCAAATTGTTGCAGTTACCTTACCGTTACTTGCTATGGAATCACTTTGTCGAATGGAATTGGTTAGAAATCATCCTAGATGAGTATTTTAAATTTAAAAGGGTCTATCCATATACAATGGATTTTTATCATGAGTGTTTTAAGGTGAGTATATAATAAAAATATAATAATATAATATAAATTCGTCCCAACCGAGACCGTTCAAACGGCGACATAGTCTTCTCCAACGGATCCTGTCGGCCGAGATTGTGGTATTGGGAGACTTCAATGCCCACCACGTCGAATGACTTGGTTCACACACAACTGATCACGTGGGTAGAGTCGTTCATGACTTCGCTTTGGCCTACAGTCTGTCCCAATTGGTAACCGAGCACACGCGGGTTCCAGATGTGGAGGGCCATACAACTTCCTTATTGGACCTTCTGCTGACCTCGCACCCAGGCAGCTATCAAGTTTCTGTTGATGCACCACTTGGCTCATCAGACCATTGTCTGATTCGTAGCACTGTGCCTCTCACAGAAACTTCAAAAACGTCGAGTCTGGCATTATAGGTCAGCGGACTGGGATGGGATGCGAAGTTTCTTTGCGTTCTACCCATGGTGGCGAGTTTGCTTCTCGCTGGATGATCTTGATGTCGCCGCCGACTTTGTCGTTGATGTGATAATGCAGGGAATGGAATTTTTCAATCCAAACTCTGTGGTTCCCATTGGCGGCAGGTCCCAACCATGGTTTGGTCAATTCTGCAAAATGGCCAAAAAAATCCAAACACCAGTGCGCTCAGAAAGAGGTACAACTTTGCCGCCAGGAGGCCAATTCTCATTTTTCGAGATGTAGTCTCGAATCGAGTTTTGATTTCTATCTCTATCTCGACCATAAAATCTCGGTATTAACATTTTGTTCACGAATCTCTTATTCTCAGCGCTAATCGACCTCGAGTTTGATTCGAATTCGAACTTTATCGAGTGGTAATCCAATTTAGTTATTCTGAACATCTCGAACTCGACATTTCTCGAAGGAGAGCCGCTCGAATTGCTTCGAGTGGTCGGCAGTGATCGAGACGTAATTTCGACTACGAGAAGCTAATGAAACGTCAAATAGCGGCGAAATTACGGTGGATATGGAGGAGTTAATTTCCAATTTTGTCGTGGAAGTGATTTAAAATATTGAGAGAGCTCGCTCTTTTTTTTTTATTTCCACTCATTAACTGTATATCGGCGTCCAACATTTGTAGAAGAAGCTGCTTCTGCTGTGGCGTTGGGTATTTTTTGTTGACATTGTGACGTTGTATGTGTGTCTTGTGAATACTAAAATGATCGTTTCGTCACCAAACAAGCACACAACCACAAACAAAAAACATAAAATTTATCGACCATACGTCACGTTTTAAACAATATAAGTTGTTTAAGGAAATTAAATTTGATCACAACACATTAAATATAATGATTTTTCGATACTTATTAAAAATTTACTTCTTTAATTTAAAAGAAAGTTCAATACATTTAAATACCTTTACAGTAAAAATATTTGTGGTACATAGTTGCAACCGGTTTAAAACCGCATAAAACGTGTCAAACGGAACGCATCCCGAATTGATTGCATTAAAAAGAATGGCAATATTTATCAAAAAAAAACTCGAAGTCTATTTCGATTAGCGCTGAGAATAGGAGATTCGTGAACAAAATGTCGATTATCGAGATAGAAATCGAAATCAAAACTCGATTCGAGACTACATCTCGAAAAATGAGAATTGGGGCCCAGGTCCTTTAAGAAGGACATTGCCAAGGCGAAGTCATCATTCATAAGTGGAATTGGCGAGAGGCTAGTGCGTCTTCCTTCGGGTACGCGTGCGTCAGGTCTCTCGCTAAAGCTATCTCAGGGAATTTTTGTCAGCCGTCCCTACCACCAATGCACAAGATCGATGACTGCCTGGCCCATACTGCAAAGGAGAAAGCCGATCTCTTGGGCACTCTTTTCGCATCAAACTCGACCTTGGACCATGGAGAAAACTCTCCACCAAACAAACCGCATTGCGCTTGTTCAATGCCAAACGTCCGGTTCCTGCAAAGGTCAGTTCGTAAGGCACTTGTTTCCCTTGATATCCATAAGTCGAGTGGGCCTGATGCAGTTCCTCCCATAGTGCTTCGGACGTGTGCTCCTGAGTTGGCGCTGGTTCTAACGCGCCTTTTCCGGCTCTCTTACACTACTGGCGTTGTCCCGAACTCTTGGAAAACAGCCCTTGTCCACCCGATTCTCAAAAACGGCGATCGCTCAGATCTGTCCAACAACGCCAATAGCCATCACCTCTTAGCTCTCCAAAGTAATGGAGTCCATTACAAACCGCCAGGTCTTAAGGTACCTAAAAGAAAACTAGCTACTAAGCGATCGCCAGTATGATTTTCGTCGCAGTCGTTCGGCTGGTGATCTTTTAGTGTACCTTACTCACCGATGAGCAGAGGCAGTCGAGAGTGAAGGGGAGGCACTGGCAGTTAGCTTGGACGTAGCGAAAGCCTTTGACAGGGTATAGCACAGGGTCCTTCTCTCTAAACTTTCATCATACGGGCTTCTTGAGTAATTGTGTTCGTGGGTTGCCAGCTTTCTTTCTAGGCGTAGCATCAAAGTCGTAGTCGATGGGTCGTGCTCTGGCAAGAAGCCCGTGAATGCTAGAGTCCCGCAGGGGTGTGTGTTAGCACCTACTCTGTTTCTTCTGCATATCAATGAGATGTTGTATAACAACATCATTTTATGCTACGCGGACGACATTACAGGAGTAACGCTCTACACCGGACGGGCTAATATTTCTCTGGAAAGCGTCATCGAGAGCCGGAATAAACTTGTGACTGACACCGATAACATGTTAAGTCATGTCTTGAATTGGGGCCGACATAACCTAGTCCACCTCAACCCCTCCAAAACACAAGTTTGCGCATTTACCGCGAAAAAACTTTTCGTCGTACGTCTGAACTTTGAGGGAGCTCTCCTTGATACAAATCCGATTATTAGAATGCTTGGCGTCGATATTTCGAGTGACGTGCAGTTTCGAGGTCATTTGGAAGATGAAGCTAAATTAGCAAACAAAAAAGAAATTATTTAAATGGAATTATCAAATCATTGGAGTGCGATGACGATGAAACCGTACGGTGTAGAGTACGGGTACATTAGTTACAATTTTTCCCCAGTAAATAGTACTGGTGAAGTCGCAGTTGAGAACTCAGGAGATAAAAATTTGGTAACGCTACGTTTGCCTGGTTTGCAAGTAACTGCTGTACTCAGAGACGTCAATTAAGTTTTAATGACAATTAAGTCTGTCACTTTCTTATGTATAGTGCTAAATAGAGAAGGAAAGACATTTAATTGTCATTAAAACTTAATTGAAGACTCTGAGTGCAGCAGCAAGAGCATAGGCCGAGGTTACCGGTAACGACTACCGCAAACGCGTAGCCTAATATTGGCGTAATTTTAAGTTAAAACAAAAGTACCGAAAGTACCGAATTTCCCGGGAAACGAATTCTCAGTACCGGTACCGGTAGGTATATCTCATCTCAGCTGCAATTTAGGCAAGCAAATAGGCACAATCATCACAGGTTATTTAAGTTTAATATTTAGTATTTAATTTTTAGTTATAGTTTTGATTTTTTTATTTTCTAACGTTGGTAAACGTACTCGCGTTTACACTCACGGTTGTAGCTGAAAACCAGCGATTCGCGGCTAGCGAATATGACGATGAGCTGCCAGCCTTTTGCTGCTGCGGCACACACACACATATTTATTATCTTCTTTTTTTTTGTACTATTTTTTTTATTGTGATTTTGTGTACCAACATGTGTGTGTCTTTTAGCAGTAAATAAAGTTTTTATCTATCTATCTATCAGTAGCTTAGTCATAATATTGAAAAAACATTACAAAAAGGGGTAACTTTGGTTTTTGTTTTTTTTATTATTTTTTTATCGAGTGATGTTTATTGGATTTTGTAACTGAATGAGACTTTGAATAGATTGGATCCTTAACTAATACATAGTTTTTTTTTTCCAGAATTTAAACCATTATTTTCTATGTCTCAGATGGTTTGAAAAAACTTAAAGCGCGATCTATCTAGCCTTGAGAGGAAACACTGCGTCGGCGTGGCGTTCGGGATTCTCATGCGGGGCGCGGGGGAGCGGTGTTTCGTGGTCCCCTTCAGAGGTGGACCAATTTTTATTTAAGCGTCGGTTGGGGGAGGAGGTTTTCTGTGTCTGTATGTTTGATTTTTTTTTAAACGAGTTACTTAATGTTTCTGAAGACGCCTTAAAACGAAGTGATTTCGCTTAATTTTGAAGGCTCTTGGTTATTAAATAAATGACTTAATGCAAAGGAATCAAGCATACGGACGTGAAGGGTCTCTTTCTTTAACCGTTGCTGAAGGGGTGGTGGGGGTTGGTCCGGTTTTGGAAGGGGGCTGCGGGGCGTCGTTTTTCTGTGTTTTGTGTGGGAGTTTTGGGTGCCGCGTCGGCGTGGTGTTTCCTCTTAACTCGTAATCCCTACGCGCGCGCGTAAACGCTGCGCTCCTGACGGACGTCAAATCGATATCGAGTCGGCTGTGCTTATCGGAATATGAACGCTCGGGTCACGAGATAGGTTTCAGTTTCGCGTGGGGGTCGTTGGAGGGTGAACCTTCTGTACGGTAGTAGTATTAGTTATTCTGTGCTTGTACCAAGACGAAAAACGAAACAATTTTAAAACACACAAGTTTATGCTTATTAATTTTTGACGTTTTTTTATGCTTAAGTTTTTATAAAAAAAGATATTTGAATGATTAAAAATGTCAACCTTATTGGTTAGGTACTAATGTTTTCCAAAACTCATTTCAGCCGCTACTTTATTTTACTTCAAAAACTCTCCAATTTATATTACTTACCACAGTATCAATAAGATAATTGGAAATCATATTACACAATTCTATGACCACGGCTTATATTTCGGTTCGACGCGATTCTGTTTCGGCGTGCAGTGGTACTGGGGGTAGCAATGCGCATTTGTCTGGCACAGACTATAATAGCTCGTTAGATTAGTTATTAAGTCTTAACTATAAGTTAGTTAACTGTTTTTTTATTATTATTAGTATTGACGTCAATAAGCGCCTGTAAAGGTTTACATTGAATAAATAATTTGACTTTGACTTTGTACCGCGTAAAAAGACAATTTCCCGGGAAATACCGGGAAAAATCGGTACCAGGAATTCCCGGGAGCATGCCCTACTATACATCCTCTGCACATAAGGCAAAACATATTAGAAAAACGTCGCCTTAGGAGAATATGGCACCAATCGCGCCATCCTTCAGATAGGGCTGAACTAAATAGAGCAGTTAAAGAATTAAAAAGCATAATCAGAGCATCTTTAAATGACTCAGTTAAAAAGAACCTGCAAAAGATGTCCCCTTCAGGCTCAGGCGAATACTCTCTCTGGAAGGCAACTAAAACCCTAGACAAACCTCAACAGTCATTTAATTCTATTAGATCTCAGTGTGGAAAATGGCCAAGAACTGACACAGAGAAGGCTGAAGGTTTTGCAAGCCACCTGGCTAACGTTTTTAAACCAAACGACTAACTCGCAGACGAATCAGATGTGGAGGAGATCCTAAGTCAGGATTTTCCGTTATGCCTGCCTATTAAACCTGTATCACCTAAGGAAATAGCGCAAAAAATAAAAAAAAATACCTGAAAGAGGCTTTGACCTCAGGAGGGTTTGACCTCATTACGCCCACGCTTTTGAAAAACCTGCCCAAAAACAATGCATTACATTTCTAGCTTGCCTATTTAATGATATCCTTAGAACGAGTCACTTTCCGACCCTCTGGAAGATCTCACAGGTGGTCATGATTCATAAATCTGGGAAACCTGAACAAGAAGCCTCGTCTTATAGACCCATAAGTTTGACTCCAGTGCTTTCCAAACTATGGGAGAGAATGTTCCTCACTAGACTCACTGCAGCCATGAACGATTACAGTATCACGCCATCTTACCAGTTTGGTTTCCATAAGGCTCACTCAACCATCAAACAAGTATACCATACGATTAGTCAGAGTTTTGAACCCAAAAAATACTGCTCCGCTGCTTTCCTCGATGTCCAACAGGCATTCGATCAAGTCTGGCACAAGGGACAGCTAGCAAAAGTGAAAGAAAAATTACCACACTCGATGTTTCCTCTGATAGCATCGTACCTTTCTGGCCGTTCCTTCCAAGTCAAGCACGGACATGCCAGATGAAGACTGCACAACAACGAAGCTGGATTTCTTCAGGGAGGCCCTGTACTATTCATATACAGGGCCTAGGTCGCAACTGTGATGTTATTTGATACGGGTAAGTCTGACGTGAATATACCATATTATATACCATATTCACGTCAGACTTACCCGTATCAAATAACATCACAGTTGCGACCTACCATACCATATTATATACTACCATATTATATACCATATTCACGTCAGACTTACCCGTATCAAATAACATCACAGTTGCGACCTACGCTGATCATACGGCGTTCCTTTCGATTGATGCTGACCCCATAATAGCTAGCAACACTCTCCAGCATCAACTTGATGACACACACAAATGGTTCTGCAAATGGCGAATTCGTGCCAGTGCCACTAAATCTCAGCACGTCACTTTTACACTGAGGAAGAGTAATTGCGCCCCTGTAAAACTTGGCAACGACCTTCTACCACACTCTGACTGCGTGAAGTACCTTGGATTCCACTTGGATAGGTGCCTAACCTGGAAAACCACATCAAGAAAAAGAGAGATTAAGTCAACCTAAAGTTCCGAAACTTGTACTGGCTTATGGGCAGAAACTCAGTACTATCAGTGGATAACAAACTCCTTATTTACAACTCCGTCCTTAAGCCAGTCTGGACGTATGGCATTCAGCTGTGGGGTGTAGCCAGCAAGTCCAACATTCTCTGTCTCCAACGAGTGCAGAATATGATTTTGAGGACGATCGTTGATGCTCCTTGGTTCATGAAGAATGACGAAAGTCACGAATACTTAAACATGCCGACCGTGACATCGGAAATCGAGCGATGACGGCATCGGCACAGAGAACGTCTGTCTCACCACCCTAACTCTCTCGTTGTTGAGCTGTTAGATCAATCAGCAATAGTGAAGCGCTTAAAAAGAAGCCACATTTTCTAATAAAGCAGGGCCGCGCTGGCGGCTTTGCTAAAAATAATTATTCAATCACCACAAATAATTCACTTATGGTCTGGCGACCGATCGCAAATAGTTAAATAAGAAAAAAAAAAGATGATATAAACAGAACTGTCGTCGAAAATGAAATTAAAAAAACGTTAAAAGATTTGGTTGTTGGCTTAAAACTTCGAATCTTAAAATAAATATGTATAAGACTAAATTTGTACAATTTCGTAATTACAAGACGAACTCATTTAAATTAAACATTAAAGATTAATGAGTCTAACTCAAAAATAGAAGAAGTTAACGAAAGCAACTTTCGTGGTGTTTCGATAGACTCAAATTTAAATTGGAAATCTTTTATTAATAACATAAATAGAAAGATTTCTAGTTATAGCTATGCATTATCTGTTCTGGGAGAAAATTCCTCTTCTGAAATTGTTGAACTGCTTATTTTGGTAATGTTGTATCCTCTCCTAACGTATGGGATTATTTATTGGGTTAACTCGGTTAATTCACATAGTACTTTTATACTACAAAAGAAATGTATGTGCATAATTTACAACATGTATTATGATGATACCCTTAGGAATATATTTATAAAGAATAGAAATTACTTACTCTTACTGGTATTATATATGTATTATATATTCTAGGAATTTGTGTATACATTAAAAACAACATAGAACATTATTGTTTAACTGTAAATCTCTCCATACCAACGTTTAAAGTATAGACATAACTTAAATTTAAAAATTGGACGTAGTTTAGCAAAAAGGACCCAACCCACAAGTTAGTCGAAAATGAGTTATGTATGCCAAAATGGCCATCAGGGTCTATATTTCCTCTTAGCATTATAACTTTAAGCAAAATTAAATTGTTTGACCTTATTTTTGATGCAGGGTACCATCCCACATGTACCTATGGCCGGTTCATTTTATAGTTTCACAAAAACGATCCAATATCCTTGGATCTATATAGTAAAATTAGCCAATTATAAACACTGATCTCGATTAAATACATCAATAAGAATCCAAAACACATGGATACTTTTTAATAAATGCTATTTACCTAAGACTTGTTAACAATATAAATGACAAAAACGATCCAGAACGCATGAGTCCTTTTTGATAAATGCTATTTACTAGAAAATAATTCACAATACTAATCACAAAAACGATCCAGGATGCTTGAATTATTTTTGATAAAAGTCATTTACTAGAAAAGAGTTCACAAAATAAATCACAAAAACAATCAAGAAAGCTTTAATTATTTTTGATAAATGCTATTTAGTTGAAAATAATTTACAATATTATATCATAAAAACGACGCAGAACACTTGAATTGCTTATGAAAAATTATATTTGCTTGAAAAGAGTTCACAAACTAAATCGCAAAAACAGCCCAGAATGGTTGGCTCATTTTTGATAATTCTACATTTTTTTAAATGTCGTTTCTTTTAAATCGCTATACTGATTCAAAATCTTAATAGTTTTATTTTAATGCTTTGCATAATTTATTAGAAAAAAAGTTAAGGTATTTTAAAAGTCAATATAAATTATTTTTAATCTACCCACCATAAAATACCAAATATTGTTTTAAAAACTTGCAACACTTACCTACTACTTGTGATCAAGCAAGATTAATTGCATTATAGTTAGTTAGGAAAATTAAAATTACTGCATAATAAGAGGTTTTACGAATTTCAGTTTCCCATACAAACTTCCAAGTCGAAATTTTTAAAAACCATTGAGCTAACTTTAATGAACCTTTGCATTCTGAAATAAAATACAGGGATCTAAATAGTTTTTTGAAAACATTTAAAAAAATGTTTATTTAGCTGAGTTATTGCGATTTAAAGTCCACTATAGAAAGTTTAAAATCGCAATAACTCAGTTATATAAACCTTTTTTAAAAATGTTTTCAACAAACTATACAGATCCCTGTAGTTTACTCTAGCATGCAAAGTTTTATTAAAATTGGCTTATTGGTTTTCTTTTTGAGTTAATCCCTAAGGATTGATTAGACCTTTAATAAAATAAGTCACTCAAGAGGTAATGATAGCCTTCGAGAGGACATTGAGGGTTTTAGAGGAGAGCCTGATTTTAATATAGAATCACAAGATGATAAAAAACAAGGCGAATGATTTAAGGTATATTTTTAATTTGACTTTCTAATGACAAAACAATATAAATAAGTAAAAATTGTAGACTGTAGCTGTAAGAAAAAGTTTAAAGAACCATAAAAATATAATTTTATTTAAATAAATTATATGTTTTAATAAATCCCTTAATAATTACCTTGCTAAATCGTTTTTGAGAATTACATCATGAGAATAACACAAAGGAAAATAACATTTATCAAAAAGGATCCAACCCCACTTTTTCCATAATAACTGCGTAAATATTGGAATGAACTGAATTCAATTTATTTGAATAAAAACAATGCATTTTTACACATTATATTTCACAAAAACATAAATACATAAATATTACATCTTTAAGCAATTACAGGTTAAACTTCAAACGTCGATATCTCAAAAGTGATATTATGTGGGTTGGATCCTTTTTGCTAAACTACGTCCAATTGTCAATAATAATGTTTATGATAAGAGTACTTTCATACATGGTATTAAAGTGTACAATCATTTACCTTCTGATTTAAAGGCATTGAATGGTCATATATTTAATCAGAAGTTAAAAATTTTGGTTATTTAATAATGTTTTCTATACACTAAATGAATACTTTGGTTTTAAGACTAATTAATTGTTAAATTCACTATGTATTTTGTTAATGATAATGTAAATATTAGTGTACATTGCATGCCCGATCATGGGCAAACTGTTGATACTATTTTATTATTTTAAGAATTTGTTGCACAGTCTAAGCAATAAAGAAGTAACCAAAATTTGGGGGGGAGGGATGGGGACTCTCTCCCTGTTTCCCAGAAGATTCAGATTCTTTATTACATATCTCCGAAACTATGCGTCTCCGGGGGGGAGGGGGGAGTTGTATGTGGCTCCCCCCAAACCCCCCAATTTTGGTTACGCAGTTTGCATATCTCCGAAACTATGCATCTCCTAGTGGGGGAGTAGTAATAGTAGTGCCTATTTTTCTTTTTTAAAACCACACTACTTGGCCTACCCATACCCTATGAGTCATTGTTGTGTGTTCGCTCAAAGTAACAATCTTTGTGCGTTTTTTTCTTGAGAAATATCCATCTTTAAAAATAAGCACCAAAAAAACTTTCGTAATGTTAAAATCGATATCCTAAAAAAAACAAAATTTAACGTGTCTGTAGCTTGGTTTGTACTGTAACTCACTGCCTGTTAGAACACAAACACAAAATGACTTCTATTTTGTCATATACGTATTGCCAACTGCAGAAGACAAGTGTAATTGTGAGAATTATTACGTGTTCACATTAATTCGAACAGTACCGTATTATTAAGATTTTGTAAGAGCACCTTGTAATGACAAAAAATTTACTCATTAATAATTGCTCCAGTCATGTTCTATTACTATGGCTTTTGAACATAATTTAATAACGAACATAACTAATAATTAGGATAAAATGTTTACTTTACTAGAAAAAAACAACCTGTCTCAGGAAAGCTCGATTCTGGAAATCAGGAAAGTGTATATCTAACTACTAGAAAAAATAGTAGCTTAGCGGTTAGAGCAGTGGACCGGCAATCCAAAGGCCATGGTTCGAATGCCTTTTCAGCTTTCCTGAGACTGGTTGTTTTTTTTCTAGTACCTAAACATTTTATCCTTTATCTATATAGGTAGCATTGTGAATGCAAAAATTTCAATAATAAAGATAAAAGTAATAATTGTTATACTTACTTATCGTTGTCGTGCCTGACTTCATAATCCGATTTTAAACTTTTTTCAACTTCAATGGTGTACAGCATTTCTTTATATTTTTTTTGTATGTCATTTAGGGGTGGTGTAACCACCGGTAACCTTTCAACGCATACACTCGTTATAATGTCCCAAGGTTTTGCGCTTATGCCTGTTTTAATTTAAGATTTTATTAAATAAAAATAGGTAATCCTTAAGTAGGTAAGTACAACAACAAATTTTATGAAATTACCTCTCATGAATATTCGCTGACATAACTTCAGTTCTTTAATTAAAAGTGTCCTAACAATCATATTTTTAAGAAATATTAATAAATATTATTTTATTTACAACTCCTAGAAATAAATATCTATATTCAAAATTTGAGGTTACTTTTGACTTTTTGTTTTTTCATAAATAGGCATAAGCAAAGCAAAGGAATCTATCTAGTCCGTACAGTCTAATTTCTGTAAAGTTTTTTAACACGATTTAAAATTAAACTTTTTATACCTAATAGAATAGTAAAGGTCATGACTGTAATAATAACATTCCCACGGTATTGGTGTTGGAGAAGTCATGTTAAGCGTCATAAAAATTCCATAATAATATTAAATTAATACTGCCCTCCTAGACAGGTAGCAAACGCTCACCACCGAAAGTGAAAGTGTGCCACCTGTCTAGGTCATCACCTCAGTGTGTATTAAAAACTCAGAACGTGGAAGTATTACAGTAGTACAGTTATTCCATTCCACAGAGATAGCGACGCTGAACGTCACAAGAAAGAACCCACCACGAACCCACGGAGGTATTTGTCAACGAAGGACGAGACAATCATATTTTGGCCCTCTTAAGTGTCAGTCAGTATCGTATGGTGTGAAATATTATAAACATTTACTTAATCACGAAAACTAAACTGTTCCACAATGTCATTGACCATTCGTAACAAAAATAAGATTGTTTGATAAATATAACGCTATAAAACTATTATCCGATTTTGTTGACTTTGGTATGGATATAGAGGGAACCCTGAAGACGGCAAGACGTACTTATTCCCGCGAAAATAAAACTTGAAGACTGTGAAATAGGGTGTTTAACTTTTTATCGTGAAATCAGACTGATTTACTTTATTTGTCGGGATGAAATTTATGGGTGCACCATGGCTGTTGGTGTGAAGATAAAAATCGTTTTAAAAGACAGCAGTCTACCTACTGCATTATGAGCCCATGGACGTAATTTACGTCCATAAATAAACCATACATATACGCTACGACACAACACGAAACACAATACGAAACTAAAATTAAACATATTAAAACTTAAGGAGCTCCATGGCGTAGCTGTTCGTTCGGTTTGCGATCTTGCCCGTTAAGCAACTTTCGCAATGCTGGGTCGCTGGATGGGTGAGGTGACTTTTAAAACATTTCGAGGTCCTCTGTGCTTAAGGCACGTAAAGCCGTTGGTCCCAGTTGTCGTGGAAAGATATGGCAGTCATTAAAATCTACGAACCCGCATTGAGCCAGCGTGGTGGGTTATTATAGCCCAACCTCCCTATGTGAATAGTATATAAGCTAGAAGTAAGAATAGAAAATAAGATATAGGGCAATCATGCCATAAAAGTGGAACCGGGCAACCGGAAGCACATAAAAGAGTAGAAAATGAATTAGGATAAGGCATTTCAATGCATTAAAAATGTACTAGATATATAAAGAGGAAAAGAGTAGACAGGGCACCTAGTGTGCAATAAAAATGGAAAATAGAATTAATAAGAATATTCAATTAGCATAGACAAGAGCAGATAGGGCTCAAGCGTGCCCAGAAAATGTATGGCATAAGGCCACGACCACGACAGGAAAGCCTTTATTTTGATTTTTTTATCACAGTGAAATCACCTGCTATTTTTCACACCTGCTATTTTTCATTGAGATTGTTTTGCTACTATTTATCATTGAAAATATTAAAATGAAGTGACATGGTAATTGAATAATGATTATGATGTAACAGGACACGTTTGGTGAAGACGATCGCCCCCGCACATGAGAAATGTCACTTCATTTCGTTAGTTTCGATAAAAATCATGTGAAAAGTGAAATAAAATTGTATTTCATTTCATTCATACACTCACTAATAATGAGAAATTATCACTGTGATTGCAAATAACAATAGCAGGGATGTCATATGAAAAACTATATCATATGATTATTCACTGCTATCAATGATTTGTTCCATCTTTACTACTTGTACTACTCTACCTAGTATTTTTTCTCATATGGCTACACCTTTCCGTCTTTTCCGGCTCTTTGTGTCAAAGAAAGTAGGTGTACTTATTTTGAAAAATCCATGTTAATCGTATGAAATTCCTATTTAAAATATAGTTTTGTTGTAAAACGTTGTAAATATAACCGGTTTATTACTGTTAAAAGTAATATTTTATATAATAAATGGAGTTTTGTGCTTATGTTCCAAGTTGTCAAACATTGTAGGTTAGTTAACACAGGTTACACTTGTTATTATTGTTTTAGGCCTCAAGATGAAGCAAATTGTTGCTAACCAAAAAGTGAAGATCCCTGAGGGATTAACTGTTCATGTGAAATCGCGGCTGGTGACAGTGAAAGGCCCGCGAGGGATCTTGAAGAGGAATTTCAAACATTTGGCTGTGGACATTCGCATGGTAAATCCACGACTCCTGAAGGTTGAGAAATGGTTTGGATCCAAGAAGGAATTAGCTGCAGTCAGGACAGTTTGCTCTCACGTCGAGAACATGATCAAGGGTAAGTCTCAGGATAAATTTACTGGTGATACTGGTGGTGCTAAAGCTAGGGCTAGTCATTCGATTTTTAATGGAACCATCTATTTAATTTGCTATAGTGCACCTCTTAACATTTACCATTAGGTACCAAAGATATTAAAAGTGGCTGTGTTGAGAATCTGTTTGTTTACATTTGCTTCCAACCTCTTTAGAGGTTATGGTGGTTTTGAAAAGCAAGAACATCAAGATTTTAGGTTCAACATGTTCAAGATTCCTTTAGAGCTTCATAAAGAATATAAAATTACAGCAACATGTTGCATTGCACGTTTTGCGAAGTAGTATTACACTACAGAGGTTGGGATGTATATTGTATATCGTATATTTTATGGGTATTGTGAATGTAATTTTGGTAATCCTACTTTCATTCTTATGTAAAATAGTTCCCCTACTCCTTGTAACTGTCATAATATATTTAAATGTGGACTAAAACAATGTTGTCCAACAAGATAATACAAGGTCTGTCCATGTGGGAAATGTTAAACAGTGAGACATATCAGTTTATGAAGATGATTAAAAATTTACTTACACTTTTAGGTGATTGATTACCTACAAGTGATTGAAGCTACAGGTAGAAAATGTTGCATAAACTATGTCAGTCATACTTAGAATGACACCATCTATGCCTTGTTATTACCCGCGCCGAACTTCTAGCTCGCTGTGAACACGAGGCGATTTGCGTTGCTATATCAAATGTCGACCATACTTAGAATGACACCATATATGCCTTGATATTACCCGCGCCGAATTTCTAGCTCGTTGTGAACACGAGGCGATATGCGTCGCAATATCAAAAAATGGGTATCAGCAGGACATAAGCGGTTAGGGAGGGCGGGGCACACCCCCGCTCACCCCTGTCTGCCCATGCTCACCATGTGTATTCGTTTTGTTTTGGTTTAGCAGTGGAAAGTACAGTCAATTTTATTTGGTTAGATTATTATTTTTATATTTGTGATATTAGGTTTTTGTTATTGTTTGTTATTACGTTACTGTTTTTAGTTGTTGAATTATAAAAGGTTTTAGTTTAGTTTTTGAAAGGCTGTTAAAATGCCTAGACATAATACGGTTTTATGTTGGCAAGCTAGAAAAAATATTTATAAGAAAGCACACAGTTTACACAGCTTCTTAAAAATGTAATTTTTTTAAAATATATTGTATTCTTTTAAATTAATTAATGATTGTTAAATTAAATTGTTGTTATTAATTTATCCTGGTTAATTTTAGGTATTAAAAAATAAATAAAACGCCTAATTTCTAAATTATCTTGTTATGTTATTTTATAATTATTATATCGCTTCAATTATAATGTTGCTAACTGTACACTTGCACGTCGCAACTTCTGAGCGAGCTAGAAGTTTGGCACTACCTATACTAACCTCCATGATTACACTAAACAAACACTTAAAATTTAAGAATCAAAATCCTACCCATGACAATTTTTTTACAGTTTGCAACACAAACCGGTAGATATCAGTACATTACCATAAACTTTAAATAATGGTTATGATCTTATTTTACTGCTTAGCTAACAACACTAGGGCCAAATTCAATATAGCATGTAATGTAACTGTTTTGGCATTTATGTTTAGAAAGTAGGGTGGAGTCTCCTAGCATCGGCCTCCTCCTAATATCGGCCTTTGTAAGAAAATGAAACATAACTATAAAAATAGCCCTAAAACCATAATAGTTTTTATGCAAAAAGTAACTTTTTTTTTATTATAAAAAACGAGCAGGCGGGTCACCTGATGGAGAGTAATCACCGCCGCCCATGGAAACCCGCAAAACCAGAGGAATTGCAGGCGCGTTGCCGGCCTTTAAGGGAGGAATAGGTTTAAGGAAGGAATAGGAATGGGAGGAGGGGGGGGGCCTCCGGAACCCTCACTGGTCGGACGAAACACAACAGCACCAAGTGCCATTATTTCACGCCGAATATTCGTGAGAGGGTGGTATTACGCCGGGCGAGCCGGCCCAATGCGTGCTGCAACGCAGGGTGGCCCTACCACTCAGTCAGTGTCACTCATTTAGCACCACCCAGGGATCACGTGTAGGGTCTCAAGGGTAAACCTACGGACGCGAGCAACTTTGACCCCCAAAATAACTCTATATGTAACTCTATATCCATGTACCCCAATGTAACTCTATATCCATATCCTCCCATATTTTGGCGCGGGTGCCTCAACATTTGAACGTTTAATTGGCAATAGAGCACGCGCAGGTACAGACGTGCGTCGTTTGTTGGCATTGCTTAGTCAAATCCCGACGACGCATTACGTTGGAAAGTATGGAATTTTTTCCATATACAATGGAATTAAATAAACATACCTATGGTATTTTATTTTATTTGTCTTTTTTATGAAATAATCGTGGGGTCGAGATTAGGGATCTGTATTATTGATAAATCTTAATGTTAGCAGTAACATTAATAAGGTTAAAAATGAAACAACAGTTCAGTTTGATCACTAGATCCTAACGTAGGCCGCCTAAAAATGATTTTTATTAGCTACGGCCGATATAAAGGGAATGGATGCGTAATAACGGCCACCAACTATTGGGTACCTACTTTTCTACTACCCTCAAACTTTACAATAAAAAGGAAAATATTGTCAAACAACGCAAGGAAAGAAAAAAAGAATTGAAGAGAATAAAGCGGAGAGAGAAAGAAAAACTGGAAAAGAGAATAAAAAATAAACCAGCCAGAGAAAACAAAAGTAGTAAAGAAGAGATTATTAAAGGACAGCAATCGCGAAACTGACCTCACGGATTTACTTTCTCAAGACATAATGGGAAAGGAGAAAATTCTTTGTGCTGGCTGTGAAAAAGAACTAATTAGTGATGTCGAAGAAGATGAAGACAAAAATATTAGATGCGACATATGCCCCCAATGGTTCCACTTAAGGCGACACCAGGATACGTAAACGCTTAAAACGGCTACGCCCATTTCCCCGCGCCCCGCTTGCGACTCTCGTCACTCGAATCGTAAAATTTAAAAATTGCGCCCGGCGGTCAACGCACGGTCAACGCAAACGAACATAAACGCTATGGAACCGCGAGATTCCTCAAAAAATTTTTACTGTTTACCCACCCACGACGATGTGGAACGGAAAGGACTTACACTCTTACACTTACTTTAGCCGACTTTGAAAAAGAAGAAAGTTATTAATTCGGATGTTTTCTTTAATTTATTTCCTAATGAATTTCATACAGTTTGTCTGTTGTATATTACCAATGAAACAACGTTACGAGCACTTTACTTTAAGCACGTAACGTTACACTGACCTGTTAACACTTCTGATGAAAATAATTATGTTTTATGGTTATAAACCACCAAGGGGTACTGTAGATGAATGAATTGTAAACAAATTGTACATATTATTACACTTTTATTCCCAAAAAAATATAAAATAAAAACATACAAAAGATAATAAACAGAGTTTATATTACATAATTTTGTATTTTATACCACTATAGTACATTATGATACAAGTTAGGCAATGTCAAGTATAACCCGCAAGAAGCCGAGTGTGGTTAATAATTGATACATTGCCTAGACGACGTTTTTCAACACATTTGCGAAGAAATAAACAAAATTTGAAATAAATACCTTGTATGCAAGTAAACATTGATGGTAACCGTGTACCTACCTATTATCGTTTCGTAGCATTTTACTAAAATGAACACACACATACTTTATTAATTTGACATTTTTATCACATCAAACAACAATCATTATTACACTTTTATTACCAAACAAATATAAAATAAAACATAAGTACAAAAGATAACAAACGGATGGGCCGCCAACTCGTTCGCCACCATAAAAATCAAAAAATATTTTTTTAAAACTGATTAAACTGTAAAGACTGCGTTATTATGTTTGTTTCACTACTTTGGTCATTTTCTTCTGAACCGCCGCCATGATGCACATTTTCTTTATTTTTATTTTTTGTGACGTATGGTGGATCCCGAATTGGTTTATTTCTAGTGAATCTAGGGTCTATCAATTCTGGTAACATACAGTCAAAATAAAATTCTATTAATTTTGGCTCCATTTTTTCCTTCCAAAATTTATTGTCTTCTATAATTGTTTCAATTTTTATTTTATTATGGCCGTACCACACAACTAATAAACATTTAGCTATGTTACAAACACGCATCTGGCCTTGAACTTGCATGTACCAATCAGATTTTTTATTTACCTCAATCTCACCACTTTTTTTATTTATACGCCAGAAATGCATTTTCCCTTGTATAATGGCGTCGTCAATGCCGATTTTATAAGGAGTTATAGGGCACTTGATTTCCACCAGAGTATTATTTTCTATTATACCGTCAGGCGTGGCTCCTAAGAAAGGATATTCTTTGTCTATAAACAGACCACACGGGTCAATCTTCACGTCGAGTAAATTTGATAGCTGTTCCAAGGCAACTTTTTCATGTGTCCGACCGTGGTTTATTGAGGCCACATGTCCAATGTCTGGTTTATATAACATATTTTTTATTGTACTGGCGCAACTGTTGGTTTTAATTCTTTTCACGACCTTCCCAAAATTTGATGCTGTAAGAAGATTCCTGCGTAACTCCATCCACTCTCCGCACTCGCTTTGCAGTATCGTGCGCGATTGTATTTCACGACGTTCATCATCTGTTTTTTCCAAATTTTTCAAAAACGTTATTTTTAAGTTTTCATATGTTTCTGCGTCCATATCAGGAGTTTCGACGTTTTCACCATAATTAAAATCAATTTTTTTTGGTAACAAATTCCGATTTTTTTTTCTTTTTAATGTGCTGTCATATTTTCTTCTTTTATCAATTTTTTCTTCATATGACTTAAGTCTTTTTGCTGGTGATTTATTGTAAATGTTTTTTGAAACGGTTGTGTGTAATTTGCCACTATTGAAAGAAATAACAGCTCCTGCGCAACGTCCTTGGTACGACCGTTTTAAGGAGTAATTTATTCTTTTCCCGCCGACGAATTTTGCAATTACTCCATTGAAACGCTCAACTATGTTACTGTCCACGTTTTCTATGAGGCTTCTTGCGTGTGAAGCGATATTGGACATAAGAAAAAAACAAACTTCATAAAATAATGAAATAAGCTACTGTTGAAAAAATCTGCGCATTCTTGGGATTTGTTAGAGCATATATTTCTGTTGCAATCGCTATGTCTGTCAAACGCATGGTATATCGATTGGTTGATGTCTGTGTGTAGCCGTTTTACACTATCTAATTTCTTGTTTTCGTTATGGTATTTTATTGCATCTGTAATGTACTTCCTCGCACTCAGTATTTTTCCAGTTGTAACTTTTTTCCTGTCGTTTAAATTGTACTTTGTGTCGCTTTTTGTTTGTTGCATTTTGTTACAAAAAATCCTCAGAATATGATTGCGGCAATTAATTTTCTCTACTGTAGTGTCAGAATATGGCCGGGATTCTAAAATTTTAGCATACGTGCTGCTATCTCCATCTGCTATCAATCGTGCGTATATTACTTGATGCATTTCCATTGATTGCTTAAACCCCTCTGCTAATATGACAGATTCCATGGCGGTAGAAGTCCCACTGTAATTTTTGAAACATTCATGATGTTTAGACGTCTCATTTCGCTTGTCCGCCCTCGCACAAATACAACAATATTTGTTTTTTACGCTCATAAATAACACTTGCCCAAACCGTCTGCCTATTATGGCAGCAGCCCCAGAGAGGGCGGCATAATTAGTTTTATATGAGCGTTTCGACCAGCATCCGTCGGCGATGACGTCTATTAAGGGAATACCATCTTTATTTACTCTACCTTCCTTGATAGCAGCCTCTCTTTCCCTATCGCCTGCCTTTTTCATTTCGTCCCAGGCTGTTATCTCCCAGGCCTGACATATTTCATTTTGGCAAACACCGTAAGTGTAGTCCGATAAAGATGGTAAATCTAAAGAGGCCGTTATTTGTCCTAACAGTGCGTTGCCACAGCCAGCAGCCATTGCACCTTGAACCGCTTTGATATTTAGATTTTCAGGAGAGTTCTTAATAATAAATTCTTTTTTGCATAATGCGCATTCATATTTAAACTTGGAAATGAAACCATGTTTTGTTTCTGAAACTAATTTCATGGTGTAGAAAGAACATTGGAATAATGATTCATGGCTAGATATCCGCATAAGTTCTTCAGTAAAATATTTGAAGTTCACGATTCTGTGATCCCCATCTTTTATTGTTACAATCTGTAATAATACAATGTGTGATATAAGTATATAGATATATATACAAAACTAAAAAAACGCAATTTCCTGTTATATTTTTTTTACCTTGTCATTTCCGCTAAATTTTACTCTAATGTACTCATTTATTATAGTATAGATAATAAATACGCAGCATTTGCCGCGGTCTTGTGATAATCGGTACAAATAAGCAAACTTAAGGAACCGTAGGCGCGGTCATGGATTGGACGGGTGGTCAAGATTGGAAATACGAATTTTCTCAGTGCAACGGAAACCATGTTACATTTTAATTAACGGACACATACCTCTTCGTCTTTTTGTGATGTTATTTCAAAAGGCAAATCCTGATGTTGTTCAATAGAATGTTTCGGCTTTTTTGCATTCTTGGATTTTCTATTCACGTCTTCGAGATATTTTCTCTTACGATTTTTTCTAAAACAAATTATTTAGACAAGTATATGTAAAATGGATCATATGGGCTTAAGAATAAAAACGTTTAATTATACACCCCATGTAATAACAATCCCTAACTCGGGTAATACCTTTTATTTCGATAAAAAAACACTTACCGGTCTTCAACATTCGTTGTAGAAGTAGCATCCAAGTCTAATAGTGTATCCACTAGAGAGGGTTGTTTATTTGCTAAGTTTCTCCTAAAAAGCAATAATTTAAATTAAATTTAAAACATTTATCATTTATAATACTTACTTAAAATCAATAAATTAATATTATAATCATAAAAAATATTCAATTTCATAACTAGTTAGTTGGTTTTACTAAAAAAAATACAGCACAAAGCGTCTCCACAGGTTTGTCCTGCTATGCGATTCTCTAAGCGACACATAGACGCTGCGCGGCGCGTGGCTGCGCGCATGGCTGTGATTTGTTGTCTCTTTCCCATTCTATGAAGATGAAAGAGACAGAGTCAATTCTCAGCGCTGCGACAGCCGCTGCTACCAAGGCTATATGTTTCGCTTAGAGAATCGCACTGCTGATTGTCCGTACAGCGTTGAATAAACACCAACCAACGTAATCTGACCTCCACTGACGTGCAAAGTCTATGCCAGAGCTAGGTCAGCTTGTAATGTAAATATCAAGATTTTGTAAGATTTTGAATGTTTATCAATTTAGTAAAATTTTAGGTATGATCTACTCTCGTAAAAAAGGAGTAGGTAAGTAAGTAATATAATGTTCAAGCAAGAGGTTATAAGAGTAATTACTGTAAAAGTTCTTATAAAAGCAAGTACGAACGAAACGTGATACAATGTTATTAAACATATTTAATAACTAAAAAATTATGTTTTCATAATATTTACCTTGCCTTATTCGCCTCTGCCATTCTACGAACATTTTCTTCAAATTGCTTTTTTCTTTTTCTTATAATATGCACTCTTTTTTTAGGTTTTCCCATGATTGCCAACAAATTACTAACTTATTTGCACCCTAAACTAATCAACAAAATAATAGCTTCAGTTTTACGAATCAATGTCTGGTACGTATGAGTGTTCGAGCGGAAGAGATGCGCAGATCCTCTGTCGAAGCGGGCTCTTGCCAGACTGGCCCGTGCGCGGTGATGATTTGTATTTTATCCTTGCTCGCCTTGTCATACGGTCGAAAATACATAGCGCCCGCGACGATTGGGATCGCTTGGAAATCGTCACGATCTTAAAATATTTATATTAAATTATTGGTTTCAGTTATCAAAATATGCAGCAATCAAATTAAGGATAATGATGTTATCAATATATTTGAGTGATTTCAAAACATAAAGATTAAGTAATTTCATTGTAATTTTAGCATTAATGATTTTTTATAGGCGTTTTCGTAAAGAATTACGATCGAGTCAAAATTGCACAATCGTGTTTTCGAGCAAGGGATTTAAAGACAAAGGCATGAATATATCTATATCAAAATTTCAGATTTGTTGGTCTTGTCATACTCCTACAACTTTCGATGAAAGTTGATGTATTTTTTCCACGTGTCGCCTTAAAGTGTACACAGTTCATCGTGGGCCAAATTATATTGATGTTGCTAAAGAAGATTTTACTTGGCATCACTGTTTAGAGCATTTAAATAAGTTTTTTGTTGACTTTATTTGGTAATTATTTTTATTTATAATTTTTTTTGGAGTTTCTTTCTTAATTTTTCTTAATAATGTTGAATCATTGTGATCTTTAGTTTATAATAACAAAAATTATTTTAATTTTTAAGACAGATCTAAAGAAAATAATAAATAAATAAATAAATAAATCTTTCCTACAATCACACCAATTATCTAGCCCAAGAGAAGCTTTGAAGAAACTCGTTAAATGGTTACTAGACAACAGATAAACATACTTAAAATACTTAAATACATACTTATTATACATAGAAAACACCCATACACGAGACAATTTAGAAAAACAATAATTCGTAACAAACGATTCGTAATTTTGCGAATGTAGTAAGTAAGTAAATGTAGTAAATAAGGAGTTTCAGTATTCTTCTGCCCAAAAAAGGCATTGCAAGAAAGCAAAAGCTATAACCGTAAAAATTAGAAGCAGTCGAAAGTTCAAAAAAAGTTGACATGGCTGATAATTGATGCCACCACCCTAAATAGTAATAACTAACTTTAGTTTAGTACTAATTAACTATTGTTTTATTAGGTACTAAGTTTGATATTACTATGAATGTTCTGTTGTGTAAATTATGTACAATATTATTCATGAATTGTTTCAACTTTATGAAATGTTCATTGATTTCTATTATAAAAATCCTGAGGATGGATTGCATTTTATAGTGTTTTACACCCTCATTTAAGTTTGTGCCATATGTGTATCTTTAAACTGAAAAAAATTAATAATTACCATAATTATAGAGTACAGAGGGTGCGATAGTATGAGATACAGTGGAGAGATAGTGAGCCAGTCATGCTTCTAAGAATATGTGTCTTGTAGAGGACTAGACAGCTATATGAAATAAAAAAAACTAAATTGTTGTAAAATCAAAATAACCCATAATCATTTTAAAGGAATAGCTATATGATGCCAAATAGGGTTTCTAAGTTGATTTGACTAAAAACTAGCCAGTATTAGATAATTTCAAGCAGTGTCAGATCAGACCTTAAATTTAATCATCATCATTATTAACTGAAAGATATTCACTGTTAGACAAAGGCCTCCCCAAGGGTTTTCACCACATCCAGTATTGTGATCCTCTCTCATCCAGCTGACCCAATTTTTAACCAGTATGATTATAATTTCAAGAATCTTTAGTTAGTAACTTTCTACAAGGTTTTGTTTCATCTAAGTACTGCTTTTTCTGGAAATTTGATGAGTGTTTTCAAATCATCATCATCATCAGCCGAAATAAGTCCACTGCTGGACAAAGGCCACACCTTGGCTGTTTTCAAATGTTTAACTTTTAATACATAAGAGCTATTGAGAGGCACCAGTGACCAACAAACAAGACATTTTCTAATGCTTCTGGTATTGTGTGTTAGAAATAGGATTGACATTTCCTCTAAATCATGTTGAGATGATAATTTACCCTCTTAATTTTTGATTTTCAGGTGTCACCAAAGGCTTCCAGTACAAAATGCGTGCTGTATACGCTCATTTCCCCATCAACTGTGTCACCACTGAAGGAAACTCGATTATCGAAATCCGTAATTTCCTTGGGGAGAAATTCATCAGGAGGGTTAAAATGGCAGCTGGTGTGACCGTTGTCAACTCTCCCAAACAGAAGGATGAACTTATCATTGAAGGAAACTCCCTGGAGGATGTATCCAGCTCGGCTGCTCTTATACAACAGTCTACCACCGTCAAAAATAAGGATATCAGAAAGTTCTTGGACGGTCTTTACGTGTCTGAGAAGACAACAGTTCTACTGGATGAAATATAAGGACACTAATTGAAGCCTATCATTTGTTTTATTTCCTGCAGCCTATGCAGTCTTATTAATGACTTTGCAGTTTATGCATTGAGACAATTAACCGCGTCTGTGGTCTAGTGGCTAAGCCACCGTTTTCAGATCAGACCCAGAGGTCCCGGGTTCGATTCCCAGCGAGGGGTACATCTTTGTGTGCTCGGTTTGATTGGTGGTAGGGCTGTTAATTCCGCCTGACTAGCTACCAGCATCTTATCTAAGTCTGTCTCCATAACAACTATGTTTATAGCATTGTTGTGTTCCGACAGTTTGAGATAAGATACCTAGCCAGTTCCTCAGTGGTTGAGGATTCCGGGTGAAGCGCGCTTCCACCTTCGGCCTTATCGTCGCTTACTATCAGGTGAGATGAAGGCCAAGCGCTTACCTGTAGTAGAATAGAAAAAAATAGTAAACTTTTATTGTATGTTATATTGAATTGAAAGTCGAGTCTCATAACACCTGTTGTCACTAAGGCTCTTATTCTAAAACCAAACTCACACTCAAACCTCTGCTTGAGTACAGTTAGAAGGGGATGGGGCTATTTATCGCATATATCGCCATCCCTTTCTAACTGTATTCAAACATGGATTTGATTTTGAGTTTGGTTTTAGAATACGAGCCTAAAAGAACTGGCTTCCTTCACGTCGTGCCACCAACTCGTTCCACCAGTGGCACGAAAAGAAATTACCTAAGAATCAGTTTTCTATAGTTGACAAAAGATAACAGGCCCACCCCTACAATGCGAAAACTTGACAATAATAATTATGGTCATGGAGCTCGACGGCGCAGCGGCTAGCGCGTTCGGCTTGCAATCTTGCCCGCTAAGCAACTTTCGCAATGCCAAGTCGCTGGATGGGTGACCAAATTAAAAGTTCTTGCGCTCCTCCGTGCATCGGAAGGCAAGTAAAGCCGTTAGTCCCGGTTGTCGTCGAAAGATGGCAGTCGTTTAAAAACCACCAACACGAATTGGGCCAGCGTAGTGGGTTATGGCCCAACCTCCCCATGTGATGTCCGTGTGGGAAGGCCTGTGCCCAGCAGTGAGACGTTTCTATGATAATTGTCTATAAAAATATACTTACATTATAATCACGACTATTATCCCCGAAGGGTTAAAGACTAGGCAATGAGGACAGCAAAAGTACCTTTCACCAAATAATGACTGCACATATGCTCAGCGTGACAGGTGGTGAGCCCATCGACGCTCTATGCTGCTGGATGTATGTGCAGTCTTTACTTGGTTAGTCGCCTTTTACGACACCCAAGGCAAGAGATGGGGTGGTAGTATTCTTTCACCGCTTAGTCGCGACACTGTTAGTCCTATCTATAAAAACGAAACACCATTATGTGTATATCTCTAGCTAGCAAATAGAGCTTTCGTTTACATTCCTATTGTAGTATTTGAAACATTATTGGAGCTTTCTATAGTTCTAAACGGAGGGGCCACATTACTTTTCGGTGAGCGTCAAGTTGGCAGGCACACCACGGAATTAGATGGTTTTTACTATGTCAAAAAATTGTGTATAAATAGTGACGTATAGCATATAAATAGTGATACTATGGTTCAAAGATATTTGAGTATCTTGGTGTGCCTGCTAACTTGACGTCAAGATAGCAGGCACATTAAGAAATACAGTTCGTATCAATGTGATTTATATGTCAAAAAACTGCATAAATAGTGAATCGAATACGCAAAATTTCAACAATTGTACTTTAATACAAACCGAGATATTACGGTCTCTAAGTGGGCTGCCAACTTGACGATTCTTGCGATGGCGATTCCAGAGAAACGGGTTGAAGTTTTAAACAAATAAATACATGAAAAAATTGTGTGTGAAATTGTAAATCTTTCAATATCAATAAAAAAAGAATTCTCCTTTGCTATTGTCCAAAAATCTAATGTAAACTTCTACCATACATTCGATTTTAAGTACAATCGTGCACAATTTTATTTATTGACTTAAGATACTGACATAAAGTCTAATTATTTTTAATTCAAGTCATAAAATTACACTTAAATCTATCGTTGTAATGTCAGTTTCTCGTTATTTCTATGGAAACTTATGTCAAGCAATTTGTAATTTTAGTGACTCGAATTAAAAGTCTCGGGATAGTGGTGGACGAGCGAGTGTCGCGAACGATCGAGAGATGGCGTGATTTTGTTTACGTGCGGTGAGCCGGTGATACGAGAATGGTGCGCGAAAATTTTTATTGTTTGTGTTGAAATTGATAAGCAGTGTGAGTACATTTGCATTAGAAGTAAAAGTGTTTAAATCGTTTAATAACAACCTACATTTTTATAGGTACGCAGCTTATTTTCTATTATGGTATTTACAAAAAAGATATACCTAGGTACGGTCGGGGTCGCCGTCGCTTTACCACTTTGCAGCGATTTTCGTGTGAAGCGCACCGACCGCCCGGGTACCTACGTGCCCGTACCAAATAGATGACGTGGTGTGCAAGGGATTTTGACCTTTAGACTGGTAAAGCGACGGAGTCCGCCATTGTAGGTACCTAATGTGAGGTAGATATTTTCTCAGTCATTCAAAACTTTTCATATTTACTACTCGACCAACATAATTAATCGCATTAAAGTTAGACGTTTATCATAATTGTTCAATGATTAACAATCTAAATATATTGCACTTCAATTAGTTTGCACATGCTGAGTGGTCAGATTTTAAAATGGAATATCGAAGAAGATACGTTTAGTTTGTAAATTATTACCGCACGTAAACAAAATCACGCCATCACTCGGTCGTTCGCGAAACTCGCTCGTCCGCCACTATCCCGAGACTTTTAATTCGAGTCACTAAAATTACAAATTGCTTGACATAAGTTTCCATAGAAATAACGAGAAACTGACATTACAACGATAGATTTAAGTGTAATTTTATGACTTGAATTAAAAATAATTAGACTTTATGTCAGTATCTTAAGTCAATAAATAAAATTGTACACGATTGTACTTAAAATCGAATGTATGGTAGAAGTTTACATTAGATTTTTGGAAAATAGCAAAGGAGAATTCTTTTTTTATTGATATTGAAAGATTTACAATTTCACACACAATTTTTTCATGTATTTATTTGTTTAAAACTTCAACCCGTTTCTCTGGAATCGCCATCGCAAGAATCGTCAAGTTAGCAGCCCACTTAGAGACCGTAATATCTCGGTTTGTATTAAAGTACAATTGTTGAAATTTTGCGTATTCGATTCACTATTTATGCACAGTTTTTTGACATATAAATCACATTGATACGAACTGTATTTCTTAATGTGCCTGCTATCTTGACGTCAAGTTAGCAGGCACATCAAGATACTCAAATATCTTTTGAACCATAGTATCACTATTTATATGCTATACGTCACTATTTATCACTATTTATACACAATTTTTTGACATAGTCAAAACCATCTAATTCCATGGTGTGCCTGCCAACTTGACGCTCACACTTTTCGAGATAGGTATACGTAACCTAGGTAGCTACATATCAGGGACAATATCCTGTTCCTCAACAAGTCACTTGGGTTTCCATATTGGGCTAACTAGTGACCATTCTATGCCAATGGATAACCATCATATCCCTGTCTTCATCAAACTAGGTAGGTCTTCATAGTAGCTGTATTTGAAACCCCAAGACAGACCTTACCTGCTACAAGCAAACAAACTAATCCATTCAGAGAGACCATCGTATGAATTAGAACTGTCGCATTCTTGGTGCTTCGGCGAGTAGGTAGCTCCTCCCCCTACAATTCACCTCAAAGCAGTTATAGTTATAAGGTAAACCAAGGGAACAAACAAACAAACGGAGGGCCTGCATTATCATCATATTTTGCGTTCGGCTTTATGGGACGTATGAAGTCGCCCTTACGCCCGAAATTAAGACCTATTCAAACCTGCGCGGTATTCGCTGCCGCTGTGGGTAGAGCTTTAATAGAGGTAGAGTTTGAATAGGCCTTTAGTTGTGTGCGGAAGAAAAAGTCTAAAGCCGGGTCCAGACGAGTGTAACGTGTAAGGTTATGCTGCGAATTCTGTGTGTAGACGCGGACGGCACTACCACAGAATAACTAATACGAGTAGTACCTACTACCGTAGCACTACGAGCATTACATGTATTAACGCTCGCGCCGCGCTTGCGCTGATCCATCGGCTGTCGGATTTTTGCGCGAATACAAAGGCGTATTGCACGTAATCTTGCATTACACGTTACACTCGTCTGGACTCGACTAAAAGAGGCTCAAATTAGTTCTCCATCTTCTGTAATTTTGAACTTTATCTTTAGTCTATGAACGTGTCGCGTAGCGGTAAAAGAATACTACCTCCCCTCTCTTCCCTTGGGTGTCGTAAAAGGCGACTAAAAGACTGCACATACATCCAACAGCATAGAGCGGCGATGGGCTCACCACCTGTCACGCTGAGCACATGAGCAGTAGTTACTTGGTGAAACGTGGAGTACCTATGTCAGTGGACTGCTTCTGCGGGCCCCATTAGTCTCTAACCCTTTGGGGATAATAGCACAGAATATGACTAGGATGGCCATGTGTAAATGAACTTTAGATAAATTCAAATGTTAACCAAAAGTCTCAAAATATTGGTCTAGCTCCTGGCCTAGGATTTATGAAATTTTACGGCCTTGCCACGGGTCACGCGGGGTTGGACCAGGTTTGGTACTGCATCATGAGGGCCAAAAAAGCTGCGTGGGAGGAGTTTCTGGCCGACCTGGACAGGGACCCCTGGGGGCGCCCATACCGCTCAGTCCGCAATCGCATGCGGAACTCGGCGCCCCCCACAGAGTCGTTCCGGCCAGAGCTCCTAAACCGGGTCGTGGACGCCCTATTCCCGGACAGGGTGTTTGAGGTCGCGCCTTTCGTTGCCCCGGAGCACGATGCAGAGGTGGACCCACAGTCCATACCAGGGTTGACGGACGGCGAGCTGGAGATGGCCGTTGATCGCCTCAACCTCAAAAAAAAGGCTCCGGGGCCGGATGGGGTGCATGGAAAGGTGTTGGCTCTGGCCCTAGAGCACATTGGGCCCAGACTGAGGGAACTCCTGGACACATGCCTGCGCCAAGGCAGATTCCCTAAAAGTTGGAAAGAGGGGAGGCTCTGCTTTCCAAAAAAGGATGGTCGGCCGCCGGACTCTCCGTCACAGCCTACCGCCCCATCGTCTTTCTCGATGAGGCGGGAAAATTCTTCGAAAGGGTGATTGCGGCCCGCATCATGGAGCACTTAGGCGGCGATGGCTCCGACCTGGAGGACGCACAGTTCGGGTTCCGGATGGGAAGGTCGACGCCATATTGTCATTGAAGAGGGCGACAGAAGAGGCCATAGCAAGAGGGGAAAGGGTTATGGCGGTATCGTTAGACATTGCTAACGCATTTAATACCCTTCCCTTCAGTGCAATTGTGGAGGCCCTCAGGTACCATAGGGTGCCCTGGTACCTGAGAAGATTTGTAACGGACAGGTCCGTTCTATACCTCGAGCCGGGAGGAGCGCAAATTCGTGCTCGCAGAATGACGTGTGGAGTACCCCAAGGTTCCGTCCTCGGACCGCTCCTTTGGAACTTGGCGTACAACTGGGTCCTTCGGGGGGACCTGCTCCCGAGGACGAGTGTCATCTGCTATGCAGATGACACTCTGGTCACGGCAAGGGGCCGTGACTACCAGGAGGTCGCCCGCAGGGCAGCGGCGGCCGCCACGCTGACGGTCACGCGGATCAGGCTGCTTGGGTTGGAGGTGGCGTTGCCGAAAACGGAGGCCATACTATTTCATGGCCCCCGGGATCGGCCCCCCAGGAATGCTCACGTGCGGGTGGACGGCGTCCCAATTAGAGTGGCGCCCCAGCTGAAATACCTGGGTCTAATCCTGGACGCTAGGTGGAAATTTGACGCCCACTTCGCCAGCCTCGCTCCAAGGGTGGTTGGAGCGGCAATGGCACTGGCGAGGCTGCCAAATGTCGGCGGTCCCGGCGACAGCTGCCGCAGACTGTACGCCGGAGTTTTAAGGAGCATGGCCCTGTACGATGCCCCGGTTTGGTCGGACGCCCTGTCTTGCAGAAACGTCGCCTTCCTGCGTAGACCGCAGAGGACAGCGGCCATCCGAGACATACAAGGGTACAGAACCGTATCGTTCACGGCCGCTACGGTCAAAGGAGGGATGCTTCCCTGGGAACTCGAGGCCAAGGTACTTACCAAGGTCTACGAGTTCCGTGCGGAGGCAAGAGCCAGGGGGGAAAGCCCCGCACAAGCTGAGATGGAGGGAGCAAGGCGTGTGATGGCCCGTGATATGGCGGTGTGGCAATGGGAGGAGAGCTTAAGAACCCCAGAAGCCGGTCCACACTATTGAGGCAATCCGCCCGGTCCTACAGGAGTGGATGGACAGGTCCCACGGCGCGTCATACCACCTGACGCAACTCCTGACGGGACACAGGTGCTTTGGGAAGTACCTCCACAGGATTGGTAGGGAGGAGACCCCGGTCTGCCACCATTGCGGGGAAGAAGAGGACACGGCTCAGCACACCCTTGAGTCGTGTAGTGCCTTCGCGTCACAGAGGCGTACGCTGGAGCTGTCGCTGGGAGTGGGGGGCACTCTAGCTGCCGGATGTGGTCGCTGCAATGGTGGAGAGTGAGGGGAATTGGGCAGCCGTTGCCGTATTTGCCGCGGAGTGCATGGGCCTCAAAGAGGAGGCCGAGCGCGAGCGGGAGGAATCGCTGCGCCAATGAGGAGAAGGAGGGCCGGGAGGCGGCGTAGGAGGTACGCCGACCTCCATCCACCCTAGGGTGATGCCGGGCGCCCGGCGGAAGACAGGTTCCATCCTGTCCAGCCGGACGTCCGATGTTCTTTGTTTTGTGTTAGCATAGGTTGTTGTTAGGTTTTAGTGTGTGTGTGTGGGCACTGGCATGGATATGTCGCCATATCACCCCAAGCCTAAAACCTCCTTGCCAAAGCTGGCTGGATTTGGAGCGCATCTTTTTTCTTCTGACGCCGTGTCAGGGTTCAGTCGCAGAATGTACCTTTCGCATAATGCACCCCTCGCGCAAAACGTCCCTTTCGCAAAATGCACCTTTCGCAAAATGTACCTTTCGCAAAATGCACCTTTCGCAAAATGCACCTTTCGCAAAACGTACCTTTTTTTCTACATTAACCCTTTAACAGTGTAGTGTGCTACAGGTAATGAAAAGGCAAAAGTTGTGATTTATATTTGTATTTATAATCAAATAATAATTGAAAATATTACAAAGGCTACAAAGTCGAACTCAATAATAGAGCTCATCTATCTGTCCACCAAAAACTATTAAAAAAATAATTTTATTGACATAATAAGTAAATAAATAGGTAAGTATATAAAAATAAAAATGCTTGTTTAAAAAAAAAACTAACTTATTAGTATTTTTGTTGTGGAATACAACAGGGTTCGCCCTGGTACACTGAGGCGCACCGTTAGCGATATATACCCTCATACCGTTATACACCCTCATACCATTAGCCCTCGGCACGTGTTCACCTTGGCATTGGGGCATCCATCTAATCCATCTAATCAAAGACAGAATCCACATTCATAACAAACGGAACGAACGAACCAACTTATTTACCCGAGTTCCTATGGTCATCTTCCAGCTCCATCATCATCTAGCACCAACGTACTCGACAAGACGAATCATACGAGCCTAGACTCGATACGGTTATTGTGTCGTTTAATTACCTAATTACTATGGCAATCTTCCAGTTTAAACAATACAATATGAAATAGTTTATTTTATAAAAAATTAACCCGTTAGTCGCCTTTTACGATACCCAAGGGAAGAAAGGGGTTGGTAGTATTATTTTGATGAGCCCATCGCCGCTCTATGCTGTTGGATGTATGTGCAGTCTTTAGTCCGTTAGTCGCCTTTTACAACACCTAAAGGAAGAAAGGGGTTAGTAGTATTGTAGAATTATTTTTATGAGTCTATCGCCGATCAAATTTAGGGCTAAAAGCCCTCGGGCCTAGCCATAGCCTTCGGGAAAAGTACCTGTAGCACTGTCAAAGGGTTAATGTAGAAAAAAAGGTACGTTTTACGAAAGGTGCATTTTGCGAAAGGTGCGATTATGCGAAAAGTACGTTTTGCGAAAGGTACATTTTGCGAAAGGTGCATTTTGCGAAAGGGACGTTTTGCGCGAGGGGTGCATTATAGACCGATAGCGCTAGGCTATTTTGGGGTCATAAGTTTAAAAAATTCTAAAGTTACTTTTTTTTTTGCTTGTCGATACAGTCGTACCTAAGAAGCTTAATAGTGCGTTTTGTGTCACATCTGTCACTTGCATTTTCAGCAATTCGACGTTTTGTGGTTGATTCTTTTTATTCAAAGCAGAAGTGGCAAAATTAATTTAAAGTTTATAATAATTATGGTATCATATTTAAGATAGCCTGCGGAGTGTGCAAACACAGTTTGTGTCATCTTCGTTTAGTGCAAACTGAATTAGGCTCAGTATGTAAAAACATTGCAAACAAAAAATTACAATTGATGAAATAACTATTTCCTATCTCAGATCACTTTCATATGCCCATTAAATAATTTTGTGCCAAATTAAGCCACGCAATTGTAAGATTTTTTATTATTTTGCTTTTTCAAGCTACAAACACATAAAAAAAATATTACAATGATTAGAGTTCACATATTCAATATCATAAATGCATGAAAAATCGACTTTGTAAATTTGTGTCATTTTCATGCACGATATTTAAATGAATAAAACACAAAAGCAAATTGTTGCGGTCTGGCGGACGCGGGCTGACCCGGGTGGACGCGGGCAGGCGACAGCGGGCGGGGGGGCATACGCACGCACACACGTTCGTTCGGTACGATTTCTTTCATTTAAATTACATACGTATCATATTAAGTATTGATTGATTCTTATTTATCTACGCTACGTAATTAACAAATGTGTACCTACCTATAGAGATTACAATAATGACGTGCTAATTTTGAACGGAGCGCGTCTGCAATCCCATTACCTACGAATAGCAATGGTCAATGTGGTCAATACTTTGCTCTGATGCTACGGCCAAAATAGACAGCGAAAATACTGGTTCCGTTTTCGCGATAAAAACTTCGTGTTCCGTTGTCGCGATAAAGCTTATAGCCACATCAAAAAAACTTAGCGACCGACGCCGACGTCGCGATAATCTTGAACTTTGTCGCGATAATGCAATTTAATTACCTAGTGGTGGGTAATATATTCAAAACCATATATCGATATTTGTTATCGGATTATTAAACTATGGTAGGTATATAATTATATTTTAATATCGGTATCGACCATATCAACGAACTATTAAAATATCATGCAATATCGTGTTTTTTACACTATATAGTTTCAGAACGCATCGAATCGATATTGAATTTTGATGCAATATAGGTACTTATAAGTTTCTTTTCAATATTTAGACGACTCAGTCAGTTTACCCACGTTCTAAGTGAGTGAGTGCCTACTAATTAAGAGATAATGATTTTGTTAAGTAAGTTGAATTTTTCTAAAATAAAATGTAGGTAGGTAGGTAACTATAATAATTTTATTTCATTAAACATTTACAAGCACAGTTATTTGTTAAAAACTACCGATCAATGATAATTTCAATAAATATAAGCGATACGGTACAATATTCTTTAATCGGATCACGTACCTACAATATAGTGGTCTCAACGCACACCGCATTCCTAACGCGATATAGTGTTTTCCAAAATATATAGATTCAGACCGCATCGATATCGGATTTGACGAAATTGGTGCAATAATTATACGTTTCAGTAACTATATACGATTTGTATCGCCCACTTCTAATTTCAACGGAAAAAATGGAAGAGGCGGTTGCGCTTTATTACATGTCGGCAAATAATTATTTTCTGCATCTTTATTATTTGAACAAAATAAATAGAAGGATGAAAATAAAAGACGGTGGTGGATGTTATCTATCTATACACAAAAATCGGACAAAGTTAGTACTTTTATATTGTTTAACATTGCATAAGTTTGCTAGTTTTTAATACTAGTTTAATTGTAATATTTGATTATTTGCTTAGAAATAAAAACTTATTTAGATGTGTTTTAAATTGGGAATAGGAAGGTTATAATTTCTTCCTAATAAACTTGGAAAAGAGTTGGAATAACTATTCGCTAGTTATTTTATGTACTGTATGGATTGGTCTATTTGTTTTATTTGTTTTGCTGTCACTTTGATACTTCAGGTGTTCGTGATAATTAACTTTTGTTCATTTTAAGACTATTATTACCACTTAATTCTTAGGAGAATTCATTTGCTTTAATTTTTATTTTATTAAAATTGATAACATATTAAAAAGTTAATATTTAAAAGGCGGTTTGATGGCCGGGTGGTCTAGCGGTCAGCGCCAAATGCTTGTGTGGTGAGCACGAGCATGTGTGTGACCGAGGCATGGATGTTTATAAGTATTTATGTATGTTTGTTTATTCGTTATTCAGTCACCATAGTTCGGGATATGCTTAGTTTGGGGCTGAATGATTGGTGTGACAGTTGTGATTTTTTTT
The DNA here is from genome assembly GCA_963921215.1 of Scoparia ambigualis. NCBI lineage: Eukaryota > Metazoa > Arthropoda > Insecta > Lepidoptera > Crambidae > Scoparia > Scoparia ambigualis. The sequence continues at coordinate 22,435,076 of OY992502.1, read as the reverse complement.
TGTGATTTGGGTCTTGGGGGTTCCATAAAACCGGTTCCAATTAGTAATATTGTATTACTTCTAATACTTTATCAAATCTAAATCAATCCATAAATTATCGGAACCGAATAATTTTGATAGTCGTATTTGCAACACGTTCACACCTCTAGTTATCTCGCAGTCACCTAAAGTGTGCGAAGGAAGTATAACCGCACGAAATTTATCGCGACAAAATCCTTTGATGTGCGGCAATTAACCGACAGCGGCGCGTTAATGCTACGGCCACACTATTTTCAAGATTCGCTTTGTCGCAACACGTCTGGCCAAACACTTCGTCTTAGCGCGATGCATCATTGCGTTAACGCGCTGCTGTCGGTAAATTGCCGCTCATCAAAGAATTTTGTCGCGATAAAGTTCGTGCAGCTACACTTTATTCGCACACTTTAGTTGACCTATGAGGACTGACTGCGAGACAACTAGAGGTGTGAACTCTGTGAACGTGTTGCAAATACGACTATCGAAATGATTCTGTTTCGATCATTATGGATTGGAGTAACGATAAAGTATTAGAAGTAATAAAATATTACGAATAAGAACCGGTTTTATGTTACCCCCAAGACAAAAATCACAAAAACAAAATCACAACTGTCACACCAATCATTCAGCCCCAAACTAAGCATAACCCGAACTATGGTGACTGAATAACGGATACACAAACATACATAAATACTAATAATCATCCATGGCTCGCTCACAAAATGCTCGTGCTCACCACACAAACATTTGTCGCTGACAACTAAACCACCCGGCCGTCAAACCGCCTATTTGTGCAACCCCGTCCTATCACTCTGCCTCCTCAGTGAAGATAATTACCATAAGCTTGGCAATGTCCTTGAGGGCGAAGAGCCTAAAATCAACTGGTTTCGGGTAGGCCGATCCCAGAAGATTCATTATTTTCCTGGCAAAAGAGTCGCAGTCACACAGTAGGTGCTGCATGGACTCCGTTTCCCCTCCACATGCCCTGCACAGGTTGTCTGTTGCTAGTTGCATTTTGTGGAGCATTTGTTTTATGGCACAGTCCCCAGTCAGGGCACCGGTGATTAATCGGGCCTGCCTTCGCCTATGAAGTATTTTGAGTGTCTTATGCCGGGTAGCTCTTTCCATTCGGTTCTATGCCTGTTTTGGATGTAGTCCTTGGAGGCTTTGTTGATGGTACTCGATGCTAGTGCCACAAACGGCTCAGGACCAATATATGGGGTCCCTGAGCCCTCCCTAGCAAGTGCATCGGCCATTTCATTGCCTTGGATTCCCATGTGGTACGTTAAAATCAACGTATCCAGATCAACCTCACCCTGTTGTGCCTACCTAGCTTGTTATAGGCTTTATGGTTTCAAGCACAAGGCTGGAGTAGATTCAAGGCGATATAAGTTACTTGGGCGCGGCTTGGCTGTCACTCAGGATGAATATGTTACGCTTCTTGGGAGCAAGTGCTAGATTCTTTTTAACGCACAGGAGAATTGCGAAGGTTTCTGCCTGAAAAACAGAAGCGAACTTTCCCATACTCTGACTGTGCTTAAAGTCATTGCTAAAGATACCTGCTCCAGTGCCTGACTCCATTTTGGATCCGTCGGTGTACCAGATCAGGCTGTCTTTCTCTGGAGACGGTGGTCGGTGTCCCGAGTTGGGACATGTATATTGAATTTAGCTTTTTATGACTCTGTCTCTTTCATATCGCAGTCATGGGCGCAGCGTCTATGTGTCGCTTAGAGAATCGCATAGCTAAAACTTTATATTTTGGAAAACACTAAGTATCGCGTCAGAAATGCGGTGTGTGTTGAGATCACTAATCTATATTGTACGTGATCCGATTCAAGAATATTGTACCGTATCGCTGATGTTTATTGAATTATCATTGATCGGTAGTTTTTAACAAACTAATGTGCTTGTAAAAGTTTAATGAATAAAATTATTAGAGGTACATAAATTTATTTTAGAAAAATTTAAATTACTTAACTAAATCCTGATCACTTAATTAATAGGCACTCACTCACTTAGAACAATGTAAACTGACTGAGTCATCTAAATTTATTGAAAAGAAACTTATAAGTATATAATATTGCATCAAAATCCGATATCGATTCGATGCGTTCTGAAACTAAGGTACTACAGGGTGACAAGGCCCACAAGCTACAACGATAATAAGTTAGGTTTATAATCATTTTTAAAAACCCTTATTTTGGGCTTTACTAAACATGGTATGCCCAATAAGGCCCGTGCCGTTTTTAAGTCTTTTGGAGCAAAAGTAAGCATTAAAGACCATAATATTGTTATGGTCTTTAATGCTAATATACACATAAAAATTGTAACATTCATAAATTTCGATAAAACCAATCGGATACTAAAATGATCAATATTGTGGGACAAAAAAATACTTTTCCACTGTGTAATAAAACAGCAGAGATATTGAATTTTTAAGTGTTTATTGCATTATTATTAGATTTTACTTATAAATTTTGGTTATTTATGCTAAAATTAAGTAATTAAAATTCCTATTAAGGTCCAAGCAACTACTTCATTGGGTCTTCCTAACCGTTGTGGGCTTTACAACACAAATTGAATATTTACAAAATAAAAGGCTATAAAATCGCACATGTTTATGTAAATATCAAAAGAGTAATGATCAAATAAACACACTAAATAAAAATCTACAGACAAATCGTAGTATAAACAAGTAAAAACTGACGTTTTTAGGAGCCAAAATTAGTAATATGAGCAGCCGCGACCGATGTCAGCGAACTATCGGATGTCAGTGACAAGATGGTGGCCGCTCGCTATCCGCTGCTGCGTTTCGGCGTTCATATTGATGTGTTTCATGCATGCTACGAAGTTGGTACGGATCAAATGTAATAAACATAGTTTTCTGCGCTTGGGCCTTGGAAAACTGTGGGCCTTGTCACCCGGTAGTACCTTATATAGTGTAAAAAACACGATATTTCATGAATGTTTAATAGTCCGTAGAAATGATCGATACTGATATCACTGATATTAAAATATATGTTAGCTATAGTTTAGGAATCCGATATCAAATATCGATATATAGTTTCGAATATATTACCCACCACTAGTTGAAATGCATTATGGCGACAAAGTTCACAATTATCGCGACGTCGGCGTCGTCGCGAAGTTTTTTATGATGTGGCCAAGCTTTATCGCGCCAATGGAACATGAAGTTTTTACCGCGACAACGGAACAAGAATTTTACCGCGATAGTGTGGCCGTAGCATAACGTGATGATGCATCGCGTTATTATGACGAAGAGTTTGGCCAGACGTGTCGCGACAACGTGAATCTTCGCACTAGCGCGATAGTGTGGCCGTAGCATAAGGGTCAATATTATTTTAGATTGAGGGATAAATTATATTAGACCGGGCCATGCACGGGGCGTGGCGTGCCGTATGCGTGGCTTCGACGGAGAACTGATTTGAGAAGTTGCATACAGCATACATCGTACTAATATTATAAACGCGAAAGTTTGTAAGAATGTATGGATATTTGTTACTACTTTACGTAAAAACTACTGAATGGATTTGGATGGAATTCGGCATACAGATAGTTTACAACCTGGATTAACACATAGGATACATTTTATCCCGATATTCCCACGGGAACGTATGGCTGGATGTTTGTTACTCTTTCACGTAAAAACTACTGAATGGATTCGAATGAAATTCGGCATACAGATAGTTAATGACCTGGATTAACACGTAGGATACTTTTTATCTCGATATTCCTACGGGAACGGGCACCACGCGGGTGAAACCGCGAGCGGCCGGTTGTTTTGTATATAAATTAGGCCCTGACGCGAGCATGACGCTTCGATACGCTTCGAATTTTGCCCGCCGTGCGCCGGCGCCGCCGCCCGCGCCCGTGCTCTTCCCCGCGCTCGCCCTACACGTGCTTAGAAGTCTGTTTTTATTAAAATAACAAGAATTCGTGGATTAAAATGACACAAATTATGAATAGTGTTTTGTTACACCATAATAATCAAAAACACTTAAACTCTAATAACTTGCACTTTCTTTTGTGGCTTTTACAGGGTTTTGTAATAAAAAAATGAAATATCTATAAATGTCGTGGATGAATTCGACACAAAATGTTTTGAACAACATATCAGTACTCTAAAACGCGTAACACCTATTTAACCTATTGTAATATTCTTTCAGAGCTAGTTGGGCGACGTAATAAGTACTGGTTAAATATCAGGATTTTCGTGGACAGAAATGACACAAATTGCCTATGTACATCAGTTACTACTTCGTTATTATCATGACAATAAAATTTTCATCTCTAATTTTCTTTTCGTCCAATACTGATTGAAGCGACAAATACCTAAATTTCTACCTATGCAAGTACCTAGGATGACACAAACTAATATATTAGGTTGGGCAAAAGGTCCGGAAACTATATGTGAAACATAAACAACTTTAATATTTTTGAAACCTCAAAACCTAGCGCTATCGGTCTATTAGTGTGGCTCATCTTGGCATGGCCACCATCACCAACTCTAAATCTGACTTTATAGAAAGTATGTCGATAGTTTGTCGAAGTATGTCGCCAAATATCAGAGTTTGTCGGTCTACCGTTCAAAAGTTATAAGGGGTCATTGGTGGCCATGCCAGGATGAGGCTCATCCTGGCATGGCCACCTTGTATCTCAAAAACTACAAGTAGTAGCGAAGATCTGATTACTTCAATAGTATGTCGAGAGTATGTCGAAGTATGTCGCCACATATCAGAGTTTGTCGGTCTACCGTTCAAAAGTTATAAGGGGTCATTGGTGGCCATGCCAGGATGAGCGCTCATCCAGGCATGGCCACCTGTATCTCAAGAACTACTGGTCGTAGCGAAGGTCTGATTGCACCAATAGTATGTCGAGAGTAAGTCGAAGTATGTCGCTAAATATCAGAGTTTGTCGGTTTACCGTTCAGAAGTTATAAGTAGTCATTGGTGGCCATGCCAGGATGAGGCTCATCCTGGCATGGCCACCTTATATCTCAAAAACTACAAGTCGTAGCGAAGATCTGATTACACCAATAGTATGTCGAGAGTATGTCGAAGTATGTCGCCAAATATCAAAGTTTGTCGGTCTACCGTTCAAAAGTTATAAGGGGTCATTGGTGGCCATGCCAGGATGAGCGCTCATCCTGGCATGGCCACCTGTATCTCAAAAACTACTGGTCGTAGCGAAGATCTGATTTCACCAATAGTATGTCGAGAGTATGTCGAAGTATGTCGAAAAACTCCAGAGTTTGTCGGTGCTTCTATAAAGAGAAAAATCAATTTTTAATTTTCCCATAGTAGATGTACAATCGCGTTCATAAAGTTTATTAAAAAAGTAAATGAATAATTTTAAACCGAAAGGTTCCTTGATATAAAGAGCGCAACTTTATTAATTATGTGTATATGAGTGATAGGTAGGTACTTAATCCGATGCTTGGATAATAGACAAATAGTTCATTCAATATAAACCATCACAGGTTTATTTTGAATGAAATAAGTGCCTACTTATTGACGTCGAAAACTAATAAAATAACAGTTAACTATCATTTAGTTAAATCTTAACAATAGTTAGATTCAGTAGAATCTAGCACCAGTTCCAATATAATCAATCACGCATGAAATTTTGCAAAATGTACAATAGTGTCTACAATCAATCATAATAATACTGAACCTTGAGAAACCAACTTATGTACATAAGTTGATAATACATACAGATGGAAGTGCCCTTCACCCAGAATCCTCAACTACTGAGGAACTGGCTGTTTCTTGCATCTTATCTACAACTGCCGGAATATAACAACGCTACACGAACATTGATGCTATGGCGACATTTTTACATAAGATGGTGGTAGCTTATCTATCTGCTGTGAGTTGAAGCACCCTTTTTGTCGCTGTTACAACGGGTAGGATTTCGAAGCCAGCAAGTCAATATCCCCAAACTTTTAAATTTATTGGATTTGGTATTTTGTAAAGGGTTAATCGACCTGCAGTCGTCTATACCTTAGTTAGTAGTTACCTATCTGATTGATATTTTCAAATAAAACATATTACACTTACATATTTTTTCATTAGTAAGTATCCCCTTTTTTAAATAACCTATTGTAATGTTCGTAACTCTCCACTCAACTATCACAAACAATGGTTTCTTTTTAATCTATAAAACAGATAACAAAATGTACAGTTCTAAATTGCGCCTATTCGCTAATAGCCCATATAAAGAAATGCATTGATAAAATATAAGTCTAAATTATGACACCAAAATCAAGGCTATATCCGGTACCGCTTTATTTTCGGTGAACTAATGTTTTGCATGATTATAAGCATCTGATAAACATACATACACCTCGAAGTTCCGTTCTTCGTTCAACACTTTATGCGTTCATTAAATAGCCGAATAAAAATTATTTAATGCTCGTGTACGCGATTGTACTATTTGCTGTTGTATGGAAAAAAGAAGTTGATATAACTTTTCCTAGAAGCACCGACAAACTCTGGAGTTTTTTCGACAAACTTCGACAAACTCTCGACATTCTATTGGTAAAATCAGATCTTCGCTACGACCAGTAGTTTTTGGGATACAGGTGGCCATGCCAGGATGAGCACTCATCCTGGCATGGCCACCAATGACCCCTTATAACTTTTGAACGGTAGACCGACAAACTCTGATATGTGGCGACATACTTCGACATACTCTCGACATACTATTGGTGAAATCAGATCTTTGCTATGACTAGTAGTTTTTGAGATACAGGTGGCCATGCCAGGATGAGCGCTCATCCTGGCATGGCCACCAATGACCCCTTATAACTTTTGAACGGTAGACCGACAAACTCTGATATTTGGCGACATACTTCGACATACTTTCGACATATTATTGGTGAAATCAGATCTTTGCTATGACCAGTAGTTTTTGAGATACAGGTGGCCATGCCAGGATGAGCGCTCATCCTAGCATGGCCACCAATGACCCCTTATAACTTTTGAACGGTAGACCGACAAACTCTGATATTTGGCGACATACTTCGACATACTTTCGACATACTATTGGTGAAATCAGATCTTTGCTATGACCGCTAGTTTTTGAGATACAGGTGGCCATGCCAGGATGAGCGCTCATCCTGGCATGGCCACCAATGACCCCTTATAACTTTTGAATGGTAGACCGACAAACTCTGATACTTGGCGACATACTTCGACATACTATCGACATACTTTCTATAAAGTCAAATTTAGAGTTGGTGATGGTGGCCATGCCAAGATGAGCCACACCATTATGCGAAAGGTACATTCTGCGACTGAACCCATGTCAGTTAGCATTTTTCTTTTGTTCTGATAAAAAACTGCTGCTGTAAAAATACGTATAAAAATATTTTCCTACAAAACCGAACCAAGAACTGCAGAACGAGCCTCAGATCGCGTCTCCTCAGAAAGCTGGTCGAGGTAAGTGTTTTTTTGCCATATTATGGGTAGTTGCCAAGGCAGATTGCAATACCGAAAGCATTGTGTGATTTAATAGTTTGATTCCAACACCTAAGTATACAGTCCACTCTTTAAATTATTACCGTGGTACTTGTTGCCACATTTTCTGGTCCTTCGACCCGGATTACCTGTCTACTAAACCTAGTCTAACTTTGGACCGCGTTTTGTAGTAAGGTCGACCGCAATCAGTAATTAATAAACTATTTACGAACTTCAAATCTATTCATGCGTGATTGCTGACAAATTTAGTAAATTGACTTTTTATACGCAGTTGGTAGGTACCTTATATACCTATACCTAACCTACAACGATAACTGCATTGAATTTGTCTACTTCTCTCATCAAACTAGTTAAATCATTATCATATTAAGTATTATTAATTGTCTATAAATTCTACAAGTACCTACTTGTTTAATTACCTTACAGGATTCTTGGGTAGTCTGTGAAAGGTTAAATCATTATCTTTAAATTTCATGTTAGTGCATCCGAATGCAGAACACTTAACGCTTTTGTATCACCATTCTGTGAACTTTCCACTTGAGAAAATAAAATAAACGTGAAACTAATACCGCCTCGGTCGCGTCCTGCGAGCGCCCTGTGAAATGTCCACGCGAGTGGAACAAGCGTGTAGGTGAATAAGTCGACCGAATTACGGAGTGTCACCCCCCTGATAATAGTCGTGAATCTATGGATGTAGGTATGTATAACGATTGATATCGTTTAGAGAAATTATGTTTCTGGGTAGGTTATGACATTTTTAATTTTGTCACTAGGGAATAAGGCTCAATATCTATTAGAAAAATATTTGTCACCTGCTATTTTGAATTTAACATCTTTACAGGTAGAAAATTTCCATGTTTCTATTTGAAGGTAAAACTCTTGTTTCAAATATTAACGGGAGAGGGCAACTAAGGAAAACCACAATAGAATTTTCAACGTAAATAATTTTATTCAAACTATTCTAATTGAACATCACTAACTCATAAACACTGTACATCTGCAAATATGGTTTTCTGGTGTGTTAAAAAGAGATTTAGATATTAAAAATACATTAATTACACTTAATTATACACAGTTAACACGCTCGATTAATTAAATAGAAATACCTACTTAGTCAATAAAATAAATAGCTATTAATAAATCATTCTCATAATAAAATATTGTTAATACACCAGTGTATAAAACTTAAAATAAAATTATTTATTATTTACACAATTTTCAAACAAAGGAATCACAACCAGCAGCATAAGTATGCCAAACCTATAAATAATAACAGTATGTCCACGTTGGTCATTTTGTAATGCTCTAATAAAAAATCTTTGGTAACCAACTTAGCTAGTTGATACGTTTACAATCATAAACACTGGCCAGTCGTGATTCCCCACTTCCTTCAAATTTGCCTATTATAAAATCCGTAATTGTCGTATGACAATCACGATCTGTGAATGAATTTTGATCACATCTCACGTATGTGAGATGTGATCAAAAGATTTAAGATATAAATTATATTCGGCTTACCCTCATTTAATAATTAAGTACATAAAACGTGGTTTATACAAATTACTTAATTTTGCATTAATTACAAGTGCAGTAAAACAATATTATTTTATTCAGTAGTAATTTGTATTTAAGTAATTGAATTAAAATGTAATGTCACAAATTATAAATGTTTATTTAAAAACAATAATATTGCAGGTAATAATACGCGCTTAGTCATAAAAAGAACTAAAACTTTAAGTAACAGCATCGTCATAATAATAATATTTCAATCTAAAGCTTGGCATGGTCTTGAGCCATATTTGCAGATGGGCACTCCATTATTCAGTAAGAAAATAAAATTTTCAATAAATAAATGTCAAACACTATTAAATTGGTGAGACATTTTACACCATATAACACAATTGCTTACTATAAAAATGATCAACAAACAACTTTGCACCTCGTCGAATGTGTCAAGGGGGACATCGGTGTGCAGAATGTCATGAGATTCAATGGTTACGATACAGATTGCCGCTTGAGCAAATAATCCTGATAATGTACGTCTTAGCCTAGCCATGCGTGAGGTGGGTTTGACTACACAGCGTCATACAAGTACACAACTAGTAGGTATATCATACGATTCATATGGCGTTAACATCTCCGGTGCACCGTGACTCGCATCATCTCACATAATAACTTCACTATTTGTATAATATAATCAATAATTAATAGTAAACTCTTAATGCAGACGAAGATTCAAAATGTATCTAGCAACCTGAGTAAATTAACATGAATTATAGCATTTTTATATAATTTATTCAATATACAATAGATTTATATATTAATTAATTGAAGCGCAATAGTGGATTTGTCAAATTATTTAAAACTTTTATTACAATAATACATTGCATTGACGAGATTGTCACTAGTTAAAACTTGCACATAACGTAAGCATCTACTGTGAATGCATAATATAATATCAGCCTGGTCAACAATTTACGCACAGGTAGAAATTTACATTTAAATTAGTAATTCATACAACTTCTTACGCTAAATGAACTCGGATAGGGGGTATCTATCAAGCGTTTATTTAAAAAAGTATTGATCATAAATTGTTTATAGAGTCGACCGTTCCAGATGATACGACCACTCGCTCGCACGACTGTCGTGTCGCCGCGAGCGATATTGCTTTTAAACCGAATCGCGTCGCTCTATAACGATTATTGCTATACATCGTATCGTAGAACGGGCGGCGCCGTTGCCTAATTCTAATTTTGTGACTGAGATATGCGGGTTTCTACCAAGCTCATTCGGCGGATTTAACGTAAACTTAACATTACTAGCGAAGATAGACGAACGTAACATTACAAGCGCCGTACAATCTGTCATGTAATTAGTGCAGAGAAAATCTCAATATTCCGTTGTTTTTTTTTAACAAATAACTTTCACAACAACCCTATAATTGTAATTCAAATGACTTTATCGATATATTTGCAAACAAAGCAAACATACTTAAATGTTTCCAAACGTGTTTCTTCATAACAATAAGGTTTTTTTATACATATTCTAATTCAAGAAAGCGCTTGGCCTTCTTAGCGCCTGATAAAATGTGATGATAAAACCGATGTTGGTAGCGCACTTCACCAATAATTGTCCTCAACTACTGAGAAACAGCTATATTACTTGTAACTGCAAAACACAACAATGCTGTTAACATTGTTGCTATAACAACAGACTTATTTAAGACAGTGGTAGCTTGCTAACCAGGCGGTCTCACAACAAGTCTAGTTTAGTCCATCAATCAACCAAACCGAGTGCAACATGTGCCTCAGCTGGAGCCCGACCACGGCTCCTGTCTGTGACCTAACCGCTAGACCACAAAGGTTAAGAAACTAGAACAACAACATTTATAAATGAATTTCAAAGAAAACAACGTACTAACGCCAGCTTCCACCTACCATAAAATGTCAAATTTCTTCAATACATTTTGACCTTTGTTGCATAGTAATAAGGATTAATACCGATTGGAGAAATTTCACAGTTTGTTACAGTTTGATCTGCGTGTAACCATTCTCAAGTGCAGCGTCCGAACTCCTATGATGTACTAGCTAGTAGGTACGTTCGTCTATCTCGAGTCATTTATTCACTAGAGGACAAACTTTCAACTCCTAGTGAAGACGACGCTTAAGGCCGCTTGCTGATTTGTCGGTGCTACATCGGCGCGGGAGAAATTTGTACTCGGTACATTGAGCTGGTATATTACACTTAAAAAAAAAGCTTTTAGCATGTGTGAATTCATTTTCGTATTAACCACAGATTTATTTAGGAACGATTTTTATATAACAATTTCATGAGTCTTATTCTCTTTACAATAAGAGTTACGAACTGTTAAGCTGTCAACAACGATAGTCGTTGAACCTAATTGCTTCGTAATAGTAAGTTACCTTTGTAACTTGTGTGTTAAATATTCGACACAAGCTTAACGATTATGCCAAAAAAGTTATTGACACATGGTACAAGTGCTCAAAAATTTCCTTGCCAACCGACAAAAATCTTCTTTACCGTCTTAAAATTGACATTAAGTCTATTTTCGCTCGCAACCTTAAACTTACGGTCGTAAGTTAAAACCTAAAAACATTTTATTCACATGAGGTTTCGGCCAAACTGATAGACGAGGTTCTTGGTTGACGAAATGTACCGAGAATTAACTAATCATTGATTAAATGAACCGAGTAATAATTCAGTTTGGCTGATTGAATGTTTATTCACAGGAAGGTTTTTTACTAAAAGTAGACCTATTTCTTGGTTGACAAAAAGTATCGTTTTTGATTTAATGTACAGAGTAATATAGCAGTCTTTTAGTTGATACATTGTACGGAGCAATATACATGTTGGTTAAAAAGTGTATCGAGCTATTTACCAGTCTTTTGGTTGATCAAAAGTACCGCGCTTTTAACCTGTCTCTTGGATGATTTTAATATAAATACCAGTCTGAAGTCAACCAATCTTGGTTGAAACGTACCGAGCAATATACCAGACTTAGCTGACAATTTGTACCGAGGCGCACCGATGTACCGAACTACCGACAAGTCAGGAGGCTGTCTACTATAACCGACAAAACAATGGACGAGCCAGTCCTTGGTGGGGGCTCACTCGAGGCACTATGGGGGCGGGGGCGGCGGCGGCGCTCACAGCGGCTCGCGGCGCGGCACCCACACGGTGGGGCCGCTCTCTGCCGTGATCACCGTCTTTACCTTAGCGTAGATCTCCTCGGGCGTGTCGCCCGTCACCACCGCTGTGGGGGCGGACACGGAATATGAGAAAAAAAAACTCTGAACCAATAGTGAAGAAAAGTACAATCGAGAAAGTATCTAGTCAACCACTTTTCGGCGATATTCGCTTGCACAGTGACACATTGAAACGCATAATGTTTATTGCCATCCTACTAATATTATAAACGCGAAAGTTTGTAAGTATGGATGGATGTTTGTTACTCTTTCACGTAAAAACTACTGAATGGATTTGGATGAAATTCAGCAGACAGATAGTTTATAACCTGGATTAACACATATAATACTTTTAATCCCAATATTCCCACAGGAACAGGAACACGGGTAAAACCGCGAGCGGCCGTTAGTAATTTTTATAATTGACATACCTACATCATACGGCATACAATTCAAAATGCATAATAGCTTGTAGCTAATTTTTTATTACGCATAAACTTAATAACGCAGAATCGTTGAAATACATATTAATATTATGTCTTATGAACATTATGGCATATAAAAAATATACCTTTTGTTACTTTTGCTTATCGAAATTATGCCTTTCTATGGTTATGCCTTTTAAATTTTGGCTATTTATGTTATGAAGTTATGCTATAAAGACTTATGACAAGTGACGATTATGTCCACTAACATGATGCGTTGTCAGTTTATGGCGAAAAACGTTATTTTTTTAAATTTCTTGTTGCTTACAGATTTTCATCCAAAACGCTTACAAGATTAGATTACATAAATAAGACACAATACTACTATTAAACTCAAGCAACTTGTACAAAATAATGATAAAAACGCATCACTTAGAATTTTACTTGCATGCCAAGATAAGCTTAGTGTCAGTTGCGATACAATGTCAATATTAAAGGTATTATTAAACATTTTCAATTATGATTAAGCAAAAATATAGGTAATTACATTAGTCAGATACAGTAGTAGGCATACAAAAATTATTAAGATATTATGTTATTAAGAATAAAATGTCAATAAGAATTTAAAAAGAAAAATGTTTTACTTAAGGCAAAAAACTACAATTTAAAATTTAATTAAAATGCAATTTAAGAATTATTAAAATTTATTGTTAATAAGATGCCAATATATAAAAATAACAGATAAGCTAACACTTTAAATTTAACTCCAATTCAATAAATTAAAATAAATTTCAATAAGAAAAAAGAGAGATAAATAAGGCTACATTATGCGTATCATTAAGTAACCTCGCTTGCACACTATCTACGCGCACGCAACTCTGTGCGTACGCGCGGGCGGAATAGAGTGCGAGCGAATATCGCCGTAAAGTGGTCTACCGGGAACCTCCTCGACTGTACAGCCTGCATAATCTTCGATCATCTAAACACTACATACACAATAGGGATGTTGAGGATATGGTTATGATGAAGAGGAAAGGGAAGAGGAATTGTATAGCACAAAGAAAGAGGATGCGGCACTTGAGGATTATGAAACAGGCACATTTGTACGGTCTAATTACCGCACGTGTAACCGCGTCAGCGAATACCTTTAATTGTACAATTAGCGGATTCAATTACTTATAATTTAATTACCTATATAGCATTAATATCAGAACAACTGTATCAGTTCAAGCAAATAAATATTTTATAATCATCAAGGATTTATCATTTATCAAGATTACATAGCAAGAGTTCCATACGTCATCATCAAGGATCGTACGGAACATATCGCACCTTTATCGGTAAAGTGTTACTAAGCGAAAATATAAAATTTTACAGGAGAGCCAATTTAAAGAAATATTCACCGTTTTTGGAAAATAAACTAAAAGCATTTGGTATTAAGAGTATTATTTTAAGACTATCTGATAAATATTTATTCATATTTCATCATATAATTCAAAATATATGTTTTGTTTAAATATACAATTATTTATTGCAGTTTTTAATTATTATAGTAACACTTTTGTATTATTTTTTTTTCGATTATGATTGATTACTATAAAAGCACTGAGTAAATAGTGTGACTAAAGTCAATGTTTTTTAAAATCGAATACATTTGTAGATATTGTTTGATTATCAAATTCTGAATAGTTTTAAAAGCGGTTCTTCTACTTATTTAAGCACGAATAAAAAAACATACATTTAAATTGAATGATTTATTTTCAATCAATGATGAGATCCATTCACTTATTGCTAGTTTAGTTTCACAGTCTTATTAATTATATTTCGCACATTAACCAGCAAGAAGGTATGTTTCCCATAGTTATTAATATCATATAGAATTAGATAAATTGGAAAATCGAATGAAAATAACTGCAATAAAGTTATCTATACTTAAAACAACACCCAAACGTTATAATTTTCTCACGAGATTTACTAAAGTACAACCCACGTAATATGCTTCATAGAGAGGCGAATCTCTGAATCAAAATAATATAAAAAAGTAACCAAAAATAATTCAAATTAAATACAAACATAAATTTTGCCAACTTCGAAAGGAACACTCTACGAATTAAATTTTAATATTTACTTCATATATTATTAAAGGAAAAATGAAACTTAACTATTTATCACTCTTTAGTTATCAATATTCTTAAATAAATATTTTGATATGAAGAAGTAAACTGTGACCACATGAAAAGGAACACTCTACAAACAAAACTTTAATATTTACTTCATAAATTATTAAAGGAAAAATTAAACTAAACTAATTATCACTATTTAGTTATCAATATTCTTAAATAAATATTTTGATATGAAGAAGTAAACTGTGACTATATAAAAAGGAACATTCTACGAATAAAACTTTAATGTTTACTGCATATATTATGAGAAGAAAACTGTGACAAAACAAAATGACACATTATACCACTTAAAAGAGTAACAAAAATACCTTATTTTGTAACTTGTAGCCGTGTTTATCCAAATGCTAACACTTTTCTCTTAAACTTGTGTCCTTACTGTTCAACAAGCACGTTACAATTGGTTTAGTCGCGATATTGTCCTTAAAAACTCTACCCTTTATTGTTTAGTAACGGAAAGAAGTGGCGCCATCTTTCTTTTGAGGACGTATTTTAAGGGAAGTGTCAATGTCATTTCATAGTTTACGTAATTTTATTATAGATGGCATTGTTATCTCAATTCTTGAAGAATTTTGTATAGTAACACTTTACCAATAAAGGTGCGATATGAGTAATTGAATCCGCTAATTGTATAATTAAAGGTATTCGCTGACGCGGTAACATGTGCGGTAATAAGACCGTACAACATTATTAAGTGCATTTGAATACACTCCGATTTTCTTTTAGTTATTAATAAAAACAAAGTACCTACGTAGTATTTTATTTATTTGTTGCGGGCCAGAGATTTCGCGCGCAATTTCAATTCCTCCTTAATTCCTCTTAATTTATGAGGAAGAGATAGCGGAAGAGGAATTGTTAACTTTCATTTATGGAGAAGCGCTAGCGGTAGGAGAACTGTAATAATTGCGGATCTTCCGCAACATGTGGAAGCGGAAGAGGAATCGTCATCACCCCTAATACACAATGACAATATAGAACTCTCAATGTGACGCATGCTCCAACCAAAAGTGAGCTTTGGATTGCTGTCAGTTGTCATTTGACGTTGCCAACCAAATTTAATACCTATTGTGGTGATATTAGGGCTGAGTATCAAAATTAATTGTTAATATTCGAAAATAATATTTTATACAATAGTTGGAACCACTTTTTCAAACGTATTTTATATGGGATTGTGTAATAGTCCCATGCTAAGATTTAAGGATTCGTGTAAGAGAGACATGGAGAGTTTTGGCATAGACATCAGGAGTCGGGAGGCACACGCTGTTATGAGACCAGAGTGGCGCCACGACCTCTCTGCTAGAGTGTCAAGACACGATGAAGCCTGGCTAAGTAACTTAAAGCAGAAAAGGCATCGCCTTCACACCGCTGGCGCTGAACCTCCCCCCGACTCACGTTTCATCTGAGACAATGCGGCAAAAAATGCCGTGCTGTAATTGGTTTGATAAGCCACAAGAAAAGCTGCAGCAAAACGTGACAGCAACACAGCCACTGTTACCATCATCTGTCAAGATGTTGTGGCCAATTAATTAATTAAAAAAATTAGTAATAGTGTTTAGATGATCGAAGGAATGAACCAATAGTGAAGTACAGCCATACGACAGTATGATGGAGACCTTTGAACTGCAGTGAGACATCACTGCAGGGCAAAGGTCTCATTGAAATCAAGTCATCGCTACAATTGCCTATTTGACAGTTGTAACCTTCGATCAACAATACAACTAGATGTCAGGTCGGCGCTAAAAATGTGTCTCGGTAAATAAGAGCGCACTGTGAGCTCTTATTTTCTCGCAAGGCAATAACAGGAAAAAGTACTTTATTTGTTGCCTCTTAAGGTTGATTTCGCCACTAAATGTTATTGACGTCTTTTCATTTTTAAGTGACAGGAGTAAATTATTGCTATGAATAAGTATTTATTCACGTGGACAGAATTTAGCTTTGATTTTGTACGTGACGCGTTATCTAGTTGGTATTGTTGATAGAAGGTTGTAACAATAAAATATAAAAATAAGTCGGATATGGTAGTTTATAATTTAACGATATTATCCAATAGTTTTTTTTATTAAGATAATTTATAAAATTTTATTTTTACAAAATAAATTTGCGATTTTTAATCTGTGGATTACAAGACCCGAAACACGGGCGGCCATGATTGAGCTTCGTGTGACGTGTCATTGTGTCATTTCACAAAATAAACAAAAACTATCTGTCAGGTTTCAAGATTTTGTTTGTGGTGTGACGCCACAGCCAGTCACAGGGCTAAACGTCACGTGACCAACCGTTTCCGCACGAAATTTTAAATGAATGAAGAAAAATATGTTTTTTTTTTCTATTAAAAAAAGGTTTTTCGATGCGGTTTTTTTTAATACTTTTCCAAAAACTGTCAAGTAGTCAATTGATGAGTATAGGTTTAATCACCACGCTTGCCATGCGGGTTGGTGATCACAAACTCGGGCTATGCATCAAAAATCCGAAAACCCTTTCCCCTACCTGGGAATTGAAACCAGGATCTCCGAATATCGAGCCCAGCGCTTGACCACTCGGCCACCGAGACATTACTTAAGCTGCCTGTCCATTGAAGCGGAACGGAGATTTAATGCAATCCTATTGGTTAAGAGGGTTTACGCATTTCGGTTTCCCATACAATTTTCCAAATCGAAATTTTTAAAGACCAATAAGCCAATTTTATTGAAACTTTGCATGCTAAAGTAAAATACAGGGATCTAAATAGTTTGTTGAAAACATTTTTAAAAAAGGTTTATTTGCCTGAGTTATTGCGATTTAAAGTCCACTATAGAAAGTTTAAAATCGCCATAACTCAATAAAAAAAAACGTTTTTTAGAAATGTTTTCAACAAACTATTTAGATCTCTATATTTTACTTCAGCATGCCGAGTATCATCGAAATTGGCCTACTGGTTTTTACAAATTTCAACTTTGAAATTTGTATGGGAAACTGATATGCGTAAACCCCCTTAATATTTCTCCGCACCGCAGCCTCGCTCCGCTTCAATGGACAGGCAGCCTAATAGTACTAAATTAAAATACCTATTGGATCAAAATGTACCCGATAAATATATCAGCACAATGAGTTGTAACTTTACTTGTTGTAACCTTACCAGTAAAATATTCAGCGAACTCTTGCTCCATTTTGAGAGCGCGTTCGTACGTTTTCTTCGCTTGCTCTTCGGTCATTCGCTTATTCATTTCCCTGTAAGATTATAAAACAGATTTTAAGGGTATATTTTTTACGATTGTTACACAAGACAAGACGTACTCGGCTTGACGACTTGATACTTACATTATAGACTCTACGCTCTTTGGTTTGATAAATATGGCAATTGGAAATAGTTGCGCTACTTGCAATCTCTTTATAGCGTTGCCGCTAACGTCCAAAATGCAATGTTTTCCCTGTAACAATTTCATGTGTATCATTATTTACGGCACAAATAAAATCAATTCTTTTGAGTAGACTTCATGTGCGCTCCATTTGATGAAAGAGAAATATAAGATTAAACTGCGAACGGTTTAAACAACGGATATTAGATTCAGACAACCGGTACCGATCTATTGTTAGGGTAGGATACATATTATTGTTCGGTTTGGTTGATCTACCGATATAGATGGTCGGTATATCGGTATCGATGTTTTTATTGGTGTAAGTAAGTATGATGAGCGGTCACTACCGCCTATGGATATCATATTCAGTGATGTCGTTATCGCGTTGGGGTTAGTGGAATACAACGCTCGAAATTCTACATATCTGTTGTTTTGCCTACCTAGAGTAAGCAATTTGACATATATTTTAGAGAACTTAAACCATACATTTCCGCGCGCATTAAAATTATATTTTGTCTGTATTCACAAAAATATGACTTTAGTAGGCAAAACAACACATAGATAAGTTATTAATTTTAAGCATAAGTGGACTTGCTGGTTTAGACATACCTTTTAAACATACATTTAGACGGGACATAGTAGTTAGCGTTAATCTTTGTCTAAATTTTAATGTTTTTTATAACAGAACGCGAAAATTTTAAAGTGCATACCTTCTCAGCCACCTCCCGTACGGAGGCGACGGAGGTGCCGTAGAGGTTGTCGTTGTACTGGCCGGCCTCGATGAACAGGTGGTTCTGTATGTCGCGCTCCATCTGCTCGCGGCTCGCTACGAAGTGGTAGTCGCGACCGTCCACCTCGTAATCGCGTCGCGGTCGTGTCGTATCTGACGTACGGTAATGTGTGAAATGAGGATTTTTTTCCTTTATACCTACTTACATACATATTATGAACACAGTTTTAATATTAATTTATTTATGGATAAGGTATGTAATAGTGATGTAGCTTGTTTTTTGAGATTCGTAATCGCATTCGCAAAATTTAAGCTAATATTTTGCGAATATCAACGTCTGAAAAAATTTTAAAAGATGTAAAATTTTAAACACTGAAAAAAGACGACAACCTCTGGCGGGTATCGAACCACGCACCTTCCGCATTCCGGGCGGCTGCCTTAACCACTTGGCTACCGAGGTCTGGCTTTCAACCGTCGAAATTTGTCAGTGTTTGATGCTTATGTGGTTTAGTCAACATTGCTTCATCAAATCTTAGAAGTTTTCACCTCTGAGATCCGAAAGAAATATTTTTACAAATATTTTAACATTCGGTTAAGATGAAGCTGCGTTTATAGATTAATGTTTTATATTTTACCGTTTTATTAACGCTTAAATATACTTAAGTAAAATTTAAAACAAAGAAAAAAAAAAGAAGACAACCTCAGGCGGGAAACGAACCACGCACCTTCCGCGTTCCGGGCGGCTGCCTTAACCACTTGGCTACCGAGGTCTGGCTTTCAACCGTCGAAATTTGTTGTTTGATGCTTTTGAAAAAAAATCCCGCCTGAGGTTGTCGTCTTTTTTCAGTGTTTAAAATTTTACTTAAGTATATTTAAGCGTTAATAAAACGCTAAAATATAAAACATTAATCTATAAACGCAGCTTCATCTTAACCGAATGTTAAAATATTTGTAAAAATATTTCTTTCGGATCTCAGAGGTGAAAACTTCTAAGATTTGATGAAGCAATGTTGACTAAACCACATAAGCATCAAACACTGACAAATTTCGACGGTTGAAAGCCAGACCTCGGTAGCCAAGTGGTTAAGGCAGCCGCCCGGAATGCGGAAGGTGCGTGGTTCGATTCCCGCCTGAGGTTGTCGTCTTTTTTTCAGTGTTTAAAATTTTACTTAAGTATATTTAAGCGTTAATAAAACGCTAAAATATAAAACATTAATCTATAAACGCAGCTTCATCTTAACCGAATGTTAAAATATTTGTAAAAATATTTCTTTCGGATCTCAGAGGTGAAAACTTCTAAGATTTGATGAAGCAATGTTGACTAAACCACATAAGCATCAAACACTGACAAATTTCGACGGTTGAAAGCCAGACCTCGGTAGCCAAGTGGTTAAGGCAGCCGCCCGGAATGCGGAAGGGGCGTGGTTCGATTCCCGCCTGAGGTTGTCGCCTTTTTTCAGTGTTTAAAATTTTACTTAAGTATATTTAAGCGTTAATAAAACGCTAAACTATAAAACATTAATCTATAAACGCAGCTTCATCTTAATCGAATGTTAAAATATTTCTTTCGGATCTCAGAGGTGAAAACTTCTAAAATTTGATGAAGCAATGTTGACTAAACCACATAAGCATCAAACACTGAAAAATTTCGACGGTTGAAAGCCAGACCTCGGTAGCCAAGTGGTTAAGGCAGCCGCCCGGAATGCGGAAGGTGCGTGGTTCGATTCCCGCCTGAGGTTGTCGTCTTTTTTCAGTGTTTAAAATTTTACTTAAGTATATTTAAGCGTTAATAAAACGCTAAAATATAAAACATTAATTTAAAAGATGTAAGTTAAAATAAGTCCATAATTCACTAGAAACTGATTTACTAATGTTATAAAAATACTAATTACGGTCGGCGTTGAATAGCGCTTACGAATTGACGCTTGGAATTTACAAATGAGTTAAGTCTGCAAGATATTTACCTTTCATTGGGGCTAAGTTTCATAACAAATGTCATTAGAGCAAAGTGCCTTTATTTTTAAATTATTATTATTATTTTAGTTAGTGCTAAGCCTCTATGCTGCATTTTGACAAATTTGTGTAACTAGTAATTAAACTAGTTCAATTATTACACAAATTCCTATAGAATTCTTGATATTCTGGTGGTAAGTAAGCAATCATACTTTCCACTAGAAAAGTTTCTTTTTCTACTTTTTTGTCTTCTTTTTCTTTTTTTCTTTTTTTTCAAAACTTCAAAATTCACGTGTTTTTATTTACGATCTTTCGATAAGTAAACAGGGGGAGGGGGGACGGCGGGACGGACGGACGGACAGACTCATACAATCCGCAAAATTACAAAGGAGGAACGACATTTTTTTTATTAGTCGAAATCTTTTATGGAAACTACCGGCGTCATTTGACAAGGAAAGAGATGTTAAGAGCCGTTGGAATGTTGGAAGCTGGTTCCAGGCAACGTACTGTGGCTGCCGCCATTGGCACTACATAGAGTGTCATAAAGTTATTATGGGCGTAAGCGACCAAACCATCCGGAATCATTTACGCGAAGTGCGTCTGCGTTCGTTCCCGAAGGCCGATGAGGGTTTCACCCATAGCACCCCACAATCGTAGGGCCCGTTTTACAATGGCTCGCGAACTCCGAAATTGGGAGGACGAACACTGGCGCTGTGTTTGCTTCTGTGATGAATCACGTTTCGGTACGAGGCCGGATACAAGACGCACTCGAGTTTGGAGGACCTCTGGACGTCAAGAACGCTGGAGATTTTGTCAGGAAGTTCATCCATATGGAGCGGAAACCATCATGGTTTGGGCCGGTATTTGGATCGGTGGAAGAACCGATCTAATTTGGATCAGGGGCAACCTCAACGCTCAAATCTACGCAGAGAGGATTGTTTTAGATGTGATCATCCCGTTGCGAGGCCGATTGTGTGATTCGTTTCGACTTATGCATGACAATTGTCATGCATAAGTCGAAATGAATCATGCACGTCCACACACGGCTAGAGTCGTAACACGCACTCTAGCCGATTCTCATATCAACGTCCTGCCGCCGTGGCCTGCACAACCACCAGACCTCAATCCAATTGAGCATGCATGGGATATGCTCCAAAGAAGAGCTCTGCCGAGTGTGGATGCCGTGCACAAACCACAACCACTTTTTGACTTCTTAGAAAGAACGTGCGGCTATTCATCAAAGTGGTTTGGATGAACTGATTTTAAGCATGCTAAATCGCTGTCTTGTGTGATTCGTGTGAATGGTACAAATACAAATTATTTTTATTTTTATTTTTACAATAATATTTAAAAAAATCTAGCTTGTTCTTGCTTCTTTTGCGTACCTAACCTTAACGTTAAATTAAGCTAATTTTCCCCAATGTGTTAACATTGCATATTTTCTTAATTCTTTCAATATAATAGGGATAAAATTGCTTACTAAAACAAACAATAAAACAAGAAGCTAGTCTGGAAAATCAGATTAGGTAAATAAATATTATTAGAAAAAATTTTATAACTCAAATTTTCCTTGAAACATTTTAGTTGAATGAAATTTTCTTCTTAATTCCGAAGTCAATTTAAGTCAAAATAGAGCCAAAGATAAATGGCGCCAAATTTAAAAGTGAATATTCGCATTCGCAATTTTTAAGCATTCGCGTTCGCGAATATAAATATATGAAAATAAAAATTGATATTCGTTACATCACTAGTATGTAGCCCAATATAATGATTTTAAATTAATTTTAGTTTATTATATGAAACTATAAACTCTGCATGTTTTTTGTGAAGTCATAAAATTGTTTTGGTACAGACGCCAGTACTTCAACCTACCACAAAATGTGAAATTTCTTCAATAAATTTTGAACTTTATCACTACGATTTAAGGACCAATATCGATTGGAGAAATTTGACAGTTTTAGATAGGTTGATCTGGTCAAGAGAGTTTTAATTTTACTTTATTATTTTAATTAGTTCAGTTATTTTTGTCTTCTAAGTTTCCAAGTTTGTCACTATTGTCTTTAAAAATTGAAGTATAATTAATACAATATCTACCTGTTTCATGTGTGATGTTTAATTGTGTCATGTGTATGTGCAATAAATTGTTTATATATAAGATGACTGCTAGAAACCGCAAGAAACTTCAAGAGCTGGTCAGGTCAAGTGTTTTAATCATGGCAAAAATGACAAAAAAGAAATTTGTTTTTTTAAAATTAAATAATTCATTTTGTGAATTTTAATTGGATAGTCCTTGAGTATCTAATTTATTTTAAAGCTATAAAATAAGAAAAATAAATTTAAAACAATTAAAAATAACGATTATTTACACAGCGCGGCCAACGGCCGGCTGGCCGTTGACCCGTCAACGTAGGTACTAATGCGGACGGGTCAACAGACGCCCGGCCATTGACCCGTCAACGTAGGTACTGACACGGACGGGTCAACCCCTTGCCCGCGCGTTGTAAATAATCGTTTTTTCTAATTGTTTTCATTTTGTTTTTCTTATGAATATGCTATTGAAAAAAAAAACACGAATTCCGTCATTTTTGTCATGTAAAACACTTGACCTGACCAGCCCTTGAAGTTTCTTGCGGTTTCTAGCAGTCACCTTATATTATCTATCTGTTGCTGTAAATAGTAAGTCTAAATAAATAAGGATAAAATAGAAGTAATTATGAAAATATAAAAGTTACACGTGGCTTTGTTTGTAAGTTATTAATTGTTCACAAGTTACTCACGAGGCACGCAGCTGCCGAATTTGTCAGGAAACTCCGATATTAGGTCGTCGTTTATCCTGTCCTTGAGCGGGCCGAGGATAATGACGGGCCTCGTGTAAGTGATCGTCAACTGTTGCACCGTCTCATAGGACAACACTGTCTCATCTTGACCTGGGAAAAGTAGCATGAAGTGAGACGCATTTATTTCACACTAGACGGTACATCCTAATTTGTGAATCTATCGAAGTGAGACGCTAATATTATTCGTCGAACCGACAATTTATTAATGATGATTACTATTGCAATTTTAACTCTATGGATTACATGATGGAGTTTGATATTTTGTCGTTGTTATAATTTGTACACCTTTCCAGTATCCATTCTTAGACTAATGTTGTGATAGTGACACTATCATGGTGCTATTTGTGCTGAACATTCTATCAGCGTGCATTTACAGGTGATGTCAACCAAATACCATTACGCCATTCATACAATAAAATGTGAGATACAATAATATAATAATAAATCCATAATATTAATAGACATATTTTGACAATAGATAACTTAAATAGTAAATTATATACCTCCTATGACTACTCTATTTATAAATAACACTATTTACTACAAGTTCCTTTTAATTGCTAAAATATAATCACTATATCTAACATTATACAGAAGCGCTTTATGGACCACCACTATACAACTGA
Source organism: Scoparia ambigualis (assembly GCA_963921215.1). Taxonomy (NCBI): domain Eukaryota; kingdom Metazoa; phylum Arthropoda; class Insecta; order Lepidoptera; family Crambidae; genus Scoparia; species Scoparia ambigualis. Next base: position 22,410,767 of record OY992502.1, on the reverse strand, counting down.
TTGTATCAATTTCTTTTATGTTGTAGATTAGTGATGTTTAATAATCTTTTTATAAATTAGGTTATACAAGTTATAATTTATAATGGTGGTTCTGAATTTATCACATGCTTCAAACAAAACTATTCGCTATGAATTATGGATTTGAAGCCAGAATTAAATAAATTATGAATAATTTTGTTACACATAAGGAAGACGCTTTAATTCTGACTAATGTACTGTACAATGCTATATATAACAAAATGTATAAGCGAATGTTACAATAATAACAGTATTTCAGCGATTTCTAGGGTAGTTTCATAATAACAATCCCCTAAATATCGGAAGCGATAAAAAACTAACTCTAAAAATAAACCAGCACAGCTTAATTCTGAAAAACTTAAAAAACAAGCTCGAATGAAGTATGTCGTGAGATCGTATCGTATATCGAACATAGACTTAATATTGCTAGCGTAGATAGACGAATATAGTGTACCACTGGCCACTTGTCATGAGTATTTATAACATAACTTTTTTTTTATATATAAGCATCGATGTTAATGACTTCAATGACAAAGATCAAGTATCCTAAATGTTCAAAAATATCACATTTAATAAGTAATATTACGTAAAATGTAAGGACTCAAAAACGTTGACAGTGCTTGTCAATAATGTATTCTCACCATAAGAATGATAATTGAATGTTTAGTATTTTTGAACATTAAATGTTGCTTTCAAATATAGTGTACCAAAGGCATCAGGCGCCTTACTATTCTCTTAGCAATTTTACACTGTATACGCTTGTGTTCAAATCAAGAAGTCGCAAAAAGTGACTAAAGTATGCTCATCTCCTGTGACATAAATAGTTGAGGAATGACAGTGTGATACGTAATTTTAATGACCCAAAACCTCGTTAACAAACACAACGCATTGAGCGCGAGCCTAATCGACGTATAGATTCGTATGTACAAACGACTATTTATATGGAAAACGACACATAAGAGTGCACGTTTTATTTTACATCTTCTAATTTTTTTTGTACATACTACATCTCGTTAGGTGCCACATTCAACGCGCTCTGATCTTGCGTTTTTGCAAAAGCTGTTTAAAACATTTATTTACATTATAATACACAGGGTGGTAGAAAAAGACTACAAAGGTAATCAAGAGGATGGTACAAACCATCAACCAAGCAACTTTCACTCTGGAATCACATTTGAAAAAGCAAAAAAAAATATTTTCATACGAAACTAAATACCTACTTGACTAATAAACATGATGGAAATTTAAGACGCAGAAATATACATCCTTAATTGACTAAATATACTTTTAATAAAATAAAATGAAGAATGTGTTTTTAAAACCTAGGTATAGCTGTCCTTGCTGACTCGTCTGAAATTTCCACAGTGTACAAAATTAAATATTTATTGCCAATCCTATAAATTAATATTAACTTTCGGTTCGCTATTTCTAAATTAGTACCGTAGTAGTTACTTGTATGGATGGGTTGCTCCATCTTCTGTGTTCACGATACATCCTTTACAAGCCACCCGTTTATTCGTTTACCAATTACCCTTTTATTACGACAAGTGAGCTAGAATACGACTATGTTCATATATCTAAGTGTATGGTATCGAGCATGCCAGTGTTGGTGTATCTAGAGGCAAAGCGCTTTCACCGCGTGCGAGCATGCCGCGAAGCGTCAGCCGAGTGACAGTAGGCTCTGGTGTCCTCTTGTGCTTCCAGTGGCCCCACACTCTAACCGCCCGAGGGCTCGACTCTAACGTCACGTGATGGGTGTCATCACCAATTTTGAAACATGATCCAAACTTTCGTGAGCTCCATGACTTTCGAGTGCGGATAGGCTATTAGAATCGTCGCGTTTGTATGAATTTATAAACAGAAAAACCAACTGAACTGTAAAGAAATAATGACAAAATAAATAAAAGGAAAGAAAACTGGAGTGTTATTGAAATGAAAACTACGTATCTAATTGATGATCATAACCAGAATGCGGGAGGTAAGGTATCGGCTACGGCACTCGCAAGCTACGCCTCACTCCCAAAACTTACTCTCGTCCTCGAGATAAATGAGCGTTATCTCCTCCATCATGGGAAGTTCCACTCGGTACAAGATTTCCCCTACACGTAGAAAAATTAACGTTACACATTTATTACATACTCTGCACTGTGGTCCGTACAAGGACACGGAATACGTGCTGGCGGCAGTAACGATGGCGAGAACCAAATGTGACATGGCGACCATGGCGTAGTCGAATAACCATTTGAAGTATCGTTTTCACATAGTCGCTTCGTTAGCTCGCAACAATCATGAATAGCGCTTGAGAACATAAAGGGCAAACAAAAATACGTCATAGTTGAAATCTGATGGATGTTAACACTAAGCACCGGTTAGGCAACTAGAAGCACGGGACGGCGGCCGGGGCTCGGCCCGGCCCGTGTGCTCGCTGCGACCCATTCTTACTTCAACATTTACTACGTGTAACACCGACTTGTATCGCCTAAACCCGAGTCACGCAACCATGTTTATTGTTTCTCTTGCATTAGATAAATGAAAATAAGAATGGCTAACCATTACTGTCTAATAAATAAGGTAAATTAACAAAAATTATACTCTACTTAGCTTAAATTATATAATTGGGTCTACGATTGTGACTGGGTTAAAATATAAAATTAATACTAATTATAAAAAGGACCACGGGCAATTTAGCGGATCTTCCGTGGTAAACCACGTACTGTCCGTGGTTTAACACGGCTTAAATGCTTAAAAACCAGCTTGATTCTTTCTTGATAAGCATACAATCAAATTGTTTGTGGCAAAGTAAGAGTTGCTCAACATTTTCAAATGACGCATAATTAATCAAAAAAAGAGTCTATCTAAAATGCCAATGGTCTTTAAAATATAAAGAATTATAAAATAGGGTAGGTATAGCCAGATCCAAAGTATTCAAAAAACACGCTTGCATGACGTCGAGCGGTCCATCAAACAAAATTAGATCTATCTAACACACATAGGTAATGAGTTACATAGCTTGTCATTGGGTCGCACATTATCATATTATCCGACAAGCGACAATAAATGCTGATACTGTATACGCTAAACCTATATATTATATAATAGATATATATTGTAGGCTTCACCATGCTTCTTCATGTACACTACAAGCGATAATTGTTACTCACATAAATCCGACAAAATTTTGGATAACAATAAATGGGAGACGTCACAAATGATGACATAGTATTGTGTTCTGGATTGTCGCGTTGTGCCGATAATTTTACGAATACTATTTCGCATAATATAGTAAATATATATAATATATATATCTCTACAACCTATCGAGTGTGCAATATTATCAATTACATAACAACGTATTCGAGCAAAGCATGAGCGTATAAAATCGTCCAATATATGACGAACACAGAGTAGTAAACTCGTCATAGACATACTGAGCACCGTTCGACACCTAGCCTGGCGGAAATACTTCAAACCTACTTGTGTAAAGCGATAATTAACAACTGTATTATGATAATAATAAGAAAAATAGCATAGTTTACTTTCCCTAATGTCCGTGAGATAAAAAGGGTTTTGGTGGTTAGAAATAAGCGAATAGCTCCGATGTAAAACACCTAACAGAATAATGTGGTTATTGGCAGCCGCATGAACAAAAACTGCGTAATGTAATGACCTACGCACAATAAACAGCAAAATAGCGAATGTAATAGGGATTGCGCACAAGGCGGCCACTCACCGTCCGCGTTGGCGTCCTCCTGAGTGTAGCAGAGCATGAAAGCTGTAACAAAAGCATGGGGTTAATACTGACATACATAGAATCACGACTATTATCCCCAAAGGGATAGTCAGAGTCTAAGGCTCGTATCCTAAAATCAAATCCATGCTTGAAAACAGTTAGAAAGGGATGGCGATATATGCGATGAATAGCACTATTTCTTTCTAACCGTACTCAAGCAGAGATTTGAGTTTGGTTTTAGAATACGACGAGCCTAAAGTATTGTAAAACACTCGCTCCCGCGGGGCAATAAAATATGAGAATAGGACACGCCTACCTCTCTTTAAGTGCGTCATTACGCCTCCCATTAGGCCTGTAAGTGTGACAGAGAGTAGTAGTCGTAGTAGGCGCAGTCCTATTCTCACTTTTTATTGCCCCGCGGGCAGCGAGTGTTTGACAATACTAATTGGCAATGAGGACCGCAGAAGCAGTCCACTACCATAGTCGGCGCTTCACCAAATTACAATATCACTGTGCTTAGCGTGATAGGTGGTGAGCCCATCGCCGCTCTATGCTGTTGGATGTGTGTGCAGTCTTAAGTCCGTTAGTCACCTTTTACGACACCTAAGGGAAGAGGGGTTGGTAGTATTCATTGTGCCGCTACATACACGGCTCCACAACTAAAACTGACATTTTGTAGCAAACAAGTTGTTCTCACTTTGCTCCGACCACGGAGCATGTAGGACTTTCTGTCTAGTTAAGAAAGAATTACCGAGATTGGGTATTCCTACCGACTAAAATCCTATAGGGTGGCAAATTTGTACGTGACAGTCCTATGGTTGGATGGCGACGGGGGACGGGTGACATCTGCACACAACTGACGTAACTACTACGCGGCCCCGCCGCCCGCGCTCTTCTTCCCCGCCCCCGTCCCGCAGACCATACCCAAGCAGCACACAAGCGTTTACAACATTAATTTACCAGCTCATTTAGAACTTAAGGTCCCTTAAAAGACGTACAAGAGTGTCAAAAGATACTTTTATATTTATAAGAGAGATATTTGAGTTATTATACAGCTCAAGCTGTATAAAATTAGTTTTAAGGGATCTGCGGAATCTTAAGGTTTTAAAACAGATTATTAAAACTCTGCTATAGAACTTTAAGAGTTTTGTGACACTTTAAGCTAGCTTTATCGTTAAAGCTGTATAGAGGCTGGTTTTTGTATGTGATCACTTACTTACTACTGAACTAAGCGTTATTATGGTATCACTTGATACTTGTTTCTGTACAATGGTGTATGCAACCTCCATTATAAAACTTAATCTTATAGCGTAATTAGGCACTCTTGTGAATACAGTGGTTTTAAAACAACTGTCTACAAGAGTGCTTTAAAACTAAAAAAATAAACTACATCAATAGTACAGCTTTAGCCCACTTTACATCGACGTCCAACGAAGGTTCTGTAGGAAAAACAATAATTGGTGTCGAATATTTGGATTTAGTTAAAACTTTGGAACCTGATTAACAACGTAATAATGATGATAACGAATTTTCAAAAAATATGTAGTTTCGCCAGTGAATAAAAGAATGGGCTACAGAAAGAAATATATATTAATTTAACCGGCTCTGTGGTCTAGTGGCTAAGCCACCGGTTTTAGACCAAGAGGTCCCGGGTTCGATTCCCAGCGGGGTGTACATCTTTGTGTGTTCGGTTTGGTTGGTGGTAGGGCTGTTAAGTCCGCCTGGCTAGCTACCACCATCTTATCTAAGTCTGTTGACATAACAACGATGTTTATAGCATTGTTGTGTTCCGACAGTTTGAGATAAGATAGCCAGTTCCTCAGTGGTTGAGGATTCCGGGTGAAGCGCGCTTCCATCTTCGACCTTATCGTCACTTACTATCAGGTAAGATAAAGGCCAAGCGCTAACCCGTTGTGGATTAAAAAAAAACTCAAATAGCTCTAAACGATTTAGCGCCACATGACGCTAGAACTATTTTAGGTACTATCAAACAAATACGTATCAAAACGATTGAACAAGGTTGAACAATGTTCCAAATTAAATTACTTTAAATTTCAATTTTGAGGGTCTCCCAATATCTAGAAGCTCAAATAAAGAGTTTTGGCCAATTTTGTCCACTATATTTGAAAGACCAGATATTAAGCCGTTTGTAATTGGAATTTATTTTGGTATTGGAAAACCAAACCAATATTTAGATGATTTTGTGTACGAAATGGAACACTTAATTAAAAACGGGATATATATAGAAAATGTGAAAAAGAAAGAAACTGTTGCAATAACATGTTTTATTTGATTAAATATTATTTTGATTGTCTGCAAGAACATTTATTGTTTGTCTAATATATTATTTTGATTATCTAAAATATATTTTAGATAATTTTCTATTTGATTTACTTCGTGATCTTCTGGGTTTGAAAAGGGGTTTGAGATTCAAACTCATTACGATGGGGGTCGACAGAAATTATTGCCAGCTCGCACTCGTCTATATATTGAATAACATATTTTTCAGCAGTTGTCACTTCTGAAAGTATCTGTGTGAATATTGTTGCAGTAGGTGAAGTTAATGATTTCTCTTGTTGATTAACAATCTGGAACCAATCGTAGAATAAATTAAATATTATATTTTAATTTTTATTACCACTTTAAATTCAATTAAATACATTTCATTGTTCAATTTTCAAAATAAAACTCAGGGATAATCAATTCTTATACGGATCTCTAAACAGTATTATAATTTCTCTACTCAGAACTCATATACAGCCTAAATAATAAAAAAGACAACAAAAAAGCTGGTTAAAAACTAAGAGATGTATTATGCAATCCATATCCGCCGTAGTACAGCTAGTAAGACTTTAGTACCCTCCTAATATTATCTAAGCTGTATAACAAAATGTCGCCATTTTAGAACGAATGAAAAAAGATATTCGAATATAATTAAACCAATGTTTGTTAATAGTTTGAACCGTTTCATGATTATCAGCTACAACATTTTGTCGCTGTGTCCTACAATCTATTATTTTAAATATAATTTATATTATAACCTTAAAAACAAACACTAACTTACCCGTGTTTAATAATCTTCTTTATGTTTTTTTATAGTTTTACTGGCGCGTTAAAATATTGCCAATAACCAACCACACATTGACAATAAAATTGGATTTGCACTTTGTTTTACCAATTAACACCATCAGATTCCTAAGATTTATCAATACTTGGGATTGCACTTTGAAATATGAACATCATGCGTCATAATTATTGTATTATTCTTGTACGACATGTTTCTCTTTTATTTTCATAATTTTATAATTCACTTATAACTCTTATTTTAAACTTTTATCTTTATAAAATATTATTTGGAGTGTTGTTGCTTTTCCTTACACCGATTAACATCTCTTAAACAGCTACTAAACAGCTTCTGCTTTGCTTCTACAGCTACTATACAGCTATACTAACGCGAAAAGCTTTATAATATGGGCCCTTTTTTTAGCTAATAAGGTCTGTATAAGCGCTTATACAGCCTTTTTACAGCCTCAATATGCAGCTGTAAGTATAAAAATAAGTTCAAATACAGCTTTTATACAGCTTGATATGCTACTTGGGTAGGACTATCACGTATGAATTTGCCAACCTATACTATAGTTCGTGCCAAACTTCTAGCTCGCTCTGAAGTTGCGACGCGCAGGTGTACAGTTAGCAAAATTATCATTAGAGCGTTATAATTAGAAAATAACATAACATGACAATTTATAAATTAAGCGATTTATTTATCTTTTAATACCCAAAATTAAGCAGGATAAATTATAATAGCAACAATTAAATTATAAGCATACATATATTTAAAAAAAATATATAATTTTTATGAAGCTGTGGAAACATTAAATTACATTACAGTGGCTTTACACCTTTTATATAGTCTGTTAATGATCTGCTTGAGCACGGCAAGACTTCGCTTTCATCATCGTCAAATTACAGATTTCTGTGCTTCTTTCTTCATAAACTCCGAAAGTTACGTTGTAAATAATTTTTCTTGCTTGCCGACGTAAAACTGTATTACGTCTAGACATTTTAACAGCCTTTCAAAACAGTACTCCTAATACAATAACAGTATGTAACAAAAAAATAAATCAACAACTTAAAACAGTAACGTAATAACAACAAACAATAGATACCTAATATCGCGACGCGCTCAAATAAAATGTACACGTGACTTTACTTTCCACTGCTAAAGCAAAACAAACGAATACACATGTCGAGCGCGCATGCGCAGGGGTGCGCAGGGGTGTGCCCCGCCCCCCCTAACCGCTTACTTCCCGCCGAGACCTATATTGTGCTATTGCGACGCCACTCGCCTCGTGTTCACAGCGAGCTAGATGATTGGCGCGGGTTATACCATACTTTCTTTGCTAGAGACAGCTCGGTAGCACAAACGGCTAGCATTGTACTAGTTGTTAGCACTGACACTGTTAATATTTCCTTTTATTTATTGCACTGCTTGTTTTAATAAATTAAAAGACTATTTCCAACTGCAATTAGATTTAGATTATGTTATGAATGTAAAATTATTTGTCACTTATCTAGGACTGTGTTGTGTTCACACTATATCAGGCAATGACGACATAAACTACAATGAATTGATTAGTACTTGTATTTATTGTACCAATAAAACTTAAAACCAATGTAAAACAACAGCATGCTGTGACTGCTAAATGGTTAAATAAATTACTATGTTAGTTTAAGTGTATGTAGTTGTGCAGAAATTGTGACTTACGTTCTTGGTCTGAACCGTCTTCGGATTTGCCGTCCTCCCGGCTCTTCATGAATGGGAACCTTCTGCTGAACGATAGAGTCTTCTTTTTTCTCTCCAATGTAGACTGGCTCTAGGGAATTAAAAATTCAACTTTCAACACAATCAGAACGCACATTGCACCGATCTACAACACATTTTCAGGTTTGGTATAGAAAAGCCAAGAGGAATTTCTCTGTCTTCTTACAGACTCGATGAATACGAATGTTGCCGGTTGGAAGAAAAAAAAGATGGATATTGTATGGTAAGATATTAGAGAGATATTACAAGGAAGAGTGTTTAGGAAGAGATTACGTCTGATCGGCCCCTAAGCTCAGCGAACGATTATAGGTTGATGATTTAAGGGATAACAGTAAATTTTATTTATTTTGAGATTATGGTCGTCCCATTGCAGGGCAAAGGCCTCCGCTACCTTTTTCCACTCTTCGCGATTACAAGCTCTTGATGTCCAGTCGTACTAAGAGCTCGATGGCGCAGCGGCTAGCGCGTTCGACTTGCGATCTTGCCCGCTAAGCAACTTTTACAATGCCGGGTCGCCTGATGGGTGACCAATTATTAAAAACATCTCGAGCTCCTCCGTGCTTTGGAAGGCACGTTAAGCCGTTGATCCCGGTTGTTTTCGTGAGATTGCAGTCGTTAAAACCCCCCAACCCGCATTGGGCCAGCGTGGTTGGTTATAGCCCAATATCCCCACGTGCTGGCTGATGATGATGTCCAGTCGTTGCAGTTGGAGTCTAGTTACTGTTAATAAACTGCCACAAAATTTAGTTGAATATATAAATTGAAGTCACACATTATCCAATGAGGATCAATCACATTATAATCCCTTGCTCTTCTACCTTACGAACATTTACACTACACTTGGCAACAATTACTTAATAGTGCCGACTTGCCGACTTCAGAAACACACCAGTTACTGAATTTAATATGTATATGTCCAAGCAGTGGTTAGGAGAAAATTCTAAATATATTGGTTGTCATGGGCAGAACATGCGAACCACTAACCATGTATTGGGATGGCATAGTCGCCTAAATAAAAAGATAAACAAGCGACCGACCTTGTTTTATCTTATAAGTATGCTCAAAGATGAAGCTACGAACACCGACATCAAAATTGAACAAAAAATGATGGGACAAACTATGGCAACACAAAAAGAAAAGTTGATTTGATAAATGACCAAAAAATTAGCAAAATAATTGATGATTATATTTATCAAAGAATTGATATTTTACTTTGCTTAAAAAGACTGTCCAATGTAAAAAAGGAATATTGATCCATTCGATAGTCCACAAACGCTAATCAAAGTGGCCGGTTATATACCTACAGCTATGCGATTCTCTAAGCGACACATAGACACTGCGCGCATGGCTGTGATCTGCTGTCTCTTTCCAATTCTATGAATATGAAAGAGACAGAGTAATTTCTCAGCGCTGCGACAGCCGCAGCTATCAAGGCTTTAGCATAAAGAATCGCACGGCTGTTCGGTCTTCTGTATAACTACGCTAAGCAAAGTGGCCGGTTATACTCTTCGGTCTTCTGTATAACCTGCCGCAGCGTATGTATGTGGTCTATGCTTCTTATGCAAACGAACAAACTATAGCATCAAGAAAACAGAATTGAACATACGTAATCAATGCTGCTTACTGTAACTAACATTTTTTTAAGCTGTTTTTAAATACACTATTAGAAAGCCCGAAAAAAACTGAGTAAAACTGCATTTTCATAACTCATTTTCGACTTTCTTTTCCTTACCTCAATTGATCTTTCGCCAGACGCATTCATTATTTTAAGTAGCTTCATAAAGAAATGTTTATTCTATTTTAAAAATAATTCTGTGATTTTTGCAATGATTCTGTGTTTTTTGTGATAAGATAGTTAAGTTTTTTTAAAGGTAATAACTAGAGCGAATACCGTATAAATTTAATTACATTTTTGTTATTTTAGTAGTAGGTAGAACTACATAATTTTATTATCTTTATTATTGATTTTTTTGCATTCACAATGCTCTTCTCTTTATTTTTCTAGTAAACATTTTATCCTAAATATATTTTCAATAAATTAATGTTTAGAGGAATAATAGTTTAATTAATTTTTTCTTATTTTGGTACAATAACGTAATTTTCTTTTTGATAAGTTAATGTTTAGAGGAATATCAGTCTAATTTCATTAATCGTTATATTTTGAATAAGTTAACGTTTAAAGGAATAATAGTTTAATTTTTTTTTTGTTCCAACTACATAATTTTCTTTTCAATATGTTAATGTTTAGAGGAATATCAATTTAATTTCATAAATCGTTTTATTTAATAAGCTAATGTTTAAAGGAATAATAGTTTAAATTTATTTTTCTTATTTTGGTGCAACTACATAATTTTCTTATCAATAAGTTAATGTTTAGAGGAATAATAGTTTAATTTTATTGCATTAAAACTAATCTGATAAATAAGTAAAACAAAGACATCTGTAGTGCGATTCTCTAAGCGCAAACATCGTTAAAGCCTTGGTAGCAGCGGCTGCAACAGCGGTGAACTTACCATTGGTATTCTTCTAAATAATTTTCAACGCTGTTCGAAGGGATGGAGAGAGGTATGTGGCGTGATAGGGAATCACTTCTTTGACATTTTCTGTAGGTATAAAATTGGTATTCTGTAAGTAAAACAGCCTCAACTTTGACCACAGCCGTGACTGCAGCGAAAGATGTGACGGCTGTAAAATCTATGATCACAACCATGCGCGCAGCGTCTATGTGTCGCTTATAGAATCGCACCAGTTACATACCTACCTTATTTGTAATAATAAAACGAAATTATGAAGACTGAATAAACTGTTATATTTAATAACATTATATTGATTATTTTCAAACTAAACTACTTTTTTCATTAACTGTACTTTATGCCAAATTCATGGTCGAAACCGAGGGAAGTCGATACGGCGGGAGTCCATACGGTGGGAAGTCGACACGCAGGGAATCGATACCGGGGTAAGTCGATACGCAGGGAATCGATACCGGGGTAAGTCGATACGCAGGGAATCGATACCGGGGGAACAAATCACATAACATAAAATCTCTTTTTTATTAGTGTGTCTTATACGTTTTATGATGCTGAACATTTCACTTTTTAAATTTTTTAAATCCGCTTAGAAATGGTGAAGTTATTAATGTTTTTTGATCACCCGTTCCGAAACGGCCGCTCGCCCTTGTCTATCCGCGATGACGTCACATGATAGGATCCCTGTGTGTGCCTGTGTGATGCGACAGTGTTTTCTTGCGACGCGAGTACCCAATGTTTGATTGTTTTACTAATTTGTGTTTAGAAGGCATTACGGGATTAAATAAATAAACAAGCGAGAGTGTGTGTACTGTCGTATTTTGTGTATATATTTAGTGTAAAAGTAGGACAGTGAACATTATGGAGGTTGGTTTTGCAAAAGCTCAATCGGACAATTTGCCGAAAGTAGATTTATTATAGGTAGCAGAGTTTTATAAGAACAATGTATGTTATTCTGGCGCAGAGATTCTTAGTAACTTTTATTTATGAACCATAAGACAGCGACTCGGAACGGAAGTCAGAAAAAATCAACAAAAGTTGAACGTTTTCGTTTGTCATTTGTTGCGTCGCGTCAGTCATTTTGTGGTTGGTGTATGTTTATAGGGCTTATAGCCCTTCGATCGACTTTGACCATTTCTAGGGGTCTAAACGCGTGTAAGTCAAAACGCGTGTATGTCAATATGCGTGTACGTAATTAGTCATTATGCGAGTATGTTCGTGTAAGGTAAAACGCGTGTATGTCAATATGCGTGTACGTAATTAGTCATTATGCGAGTATGTGCGTGTAAGGTAAAACGCGTGTATGTCAATATGCGTGTACGTAATTAGTCATTATGCGAGTATGTTCGTGTAAGGTAAAACGCGTGTATGTCAATATGCGTGTACGTAATTAGTCATTATGCGAGTATGTTCGTGTAAGGTAAAACGCGTGTATGTCAATATGCGTGTACGTAATTAGTCATTATGCGAGTATGTTCGTGTAAGGTAAAACGCGTGTATGTCAATATGCGTGTACGTAATTAGTCATTATGCGAGTATGTGCGTGTAAGGTAAAACGCGTGTATGTCAATATGCGTGTACGTAATTAGTCATTATGCGAGTATGTGCGTGTAAGGTAAAACGCGTGTATGTCAATATGCGTGTACGTAATTAGTCATTATGCGAGTATGTTCGTGTAAGGTAAAACGCGTGTATGTCAATATGCGTGTACGTAATTAGTCATTATGCGAGTATGTTCGTGTAAGGTAAAACGCGTGTATGTCAATATGCGTGTACGTAATTAGTCATTATGCGAGTATGTTCGTGTAAGGTAAAACGCGTGTATGTCAATATGCGTGTACGTAATTAGTCATTATGCGAGTATGTTCGTGTAAGGTAAAACGCGTGTATGTCAATATGCGTGTACGTAATTAGTCATTATGCGAGTATGTTCGTGTAAGGTAAAACGCGTGTATGTCAATATGCGTGTACGTAATTAGTCATTATGCGAGTATGTGCGTGTAAGTCAAAACGCGTGTATGTCAATATGCGTGTACGTAATAAGTCATTATGCGAGTATGTTCGTGTAAGGTAAAACGCGTGTATGTCAATATGCGTGTACGTAATTAGTCATTATGCGAGTATGTGCGTGTAAGTCAAAACGCGTGTATGTCAATATGCGTGTACGTAATTAGTCATTATGCGAGTATGTGCGTGTAAGTCAAAACGCGTGTATGTCAATATGCGTGTACGTAATTAGTCATTATGCGAGTATGTGCGTGTAAGTCAAAACGCGTGTATGTCAATATGCGTGTACGTAATTAGTCATTATGCGAGTATGTGCGTGTAAGTCAAAACGCGTGTATGTCGATATGCGTGTACGTAATTAGTCATTATGCGAGTAACCCCTTTTGAAGTGTGAATTTTTTGTAAGACTGTGTGTGAGTACGAATTTTAATCAGTAAATAATGTTGTGAAATTTAATTAAAAAAGGTGTCGATTACATACACAGTTATTTTGATAACATCACATTTCATTACCAAATAACTAATGTGTCAGATGAAAACTACGAAACAACAAGAAATTGCGGCCTAAGATCGGCGCTGGCCGCCGTTAGCTATTTGCCTGCGGTGCATAATTATTATTGTGAATGACTAAGTCAATATGTGACTTCAAAGCCTGAAATTTAAAATGTAAATACTTGAATAAGTGTAGTTTGTGGTGTTAGTGTTGTTTTGATGTTTTGAGTGAAAGTGTATGGGCAATATGTGTTTTGATGTATAAAAGTGTAGGTACGATGCGATGAATAAAATTCATCTTATTTCAATCCTCAGCAGCACCCTCATGTAAGTTTTTTTTGTACTGAGTTTATGATATTTCGATAGGAAATTTCATGCAGATTACATTGATATTAACACTTATGGATAAATCATACAGGAATTAGGTTATTTCTGAAGACTAACAAAAAAAATATTAATGCAGCATTACGGGGTCTTTTTTCACTTTGTATGTGTCGCTCAAATGGTTAAATAAAGCTTTTTCGAGAAAAAAAATACAGTAAGAGGTACAAAATAAGCGTTTATAATTTTTAAAATACTTTTCCCGAGAACTGTCAAGTAGCCAATTTGTGTTTTATCGAGTAACATAAGAAATAAAGGAAAAATAATAATAATAATGAATGAAGTGTAAACTCACCGCGCTGACGGGCGTGCCCTGCCCCTGGAACTTGACCTGTCGGTCGCGCGCGCGCTGCTTGCGCTCCCAGCGGCGCTTGGACGGGATGATGCCGATCGCATCCGCGTCCGCCGCGTCCAGCCTTCTGGGGGGGAAACCGCCGATGTGAATAACACTTTTCTTTGATGTTTTGAAAGTTTAATACGAACGTTTCAGTGATTACTAACTGCTTCGATCAACAATACCAACTAGATGTCAGATCGGCGCTAAAAATATGGCTCGGTAAATAACAGAGCACTTGAGAAGTGAGCTCATATTTTGTTTAGTTTGCTTGAAACACGGCCAATGTAAACACGTTCACAATGCCGCAGTGTGTATTTAAAAGTTGCAAAAATAATGCCCGAAAAATCAATTTAACGGCCGGAGTGTCTTACTTTCGGTAAGTACATGTAGAATAAATTTCATTTTAAGCTTCAAACTAACAAATAATATTAAAATTCGAACACAATTACCGATTTTAACCCACGCTACAAATGTTTGGCCAACGTTGACCAATAGACGCGCACACATTTTGCTTTGGTTGTTGTTTGTGACTTTATTACTGGGTGCCATGGTTGTAATTAGGTTGAACTTAAAACTGTTTTATAACTTTTGTCTCAGTTCGTTAGTAAAGAAATGTAGCTGTATGTATTATTCACGTGGACAGAATTTAGCTTTGATCTTGTACGTGACACGTTATCTAGTTGATATTGTTGATCGAAGACTAACTGTCATCGGCTTTGGAATCTTTAAAATCAAGTCAAAAAGTAGGTATCTAATCTCTATACCCTCATTATTCCTCTCCACGTTACCCAGGACAGAAACCAATGGCGTAACATAGTGAGAGAGAAAGTAGTACATCCAGGAGGTCGCGCCCTCAGCATTGAAGAATACGACGTAAGGAAGGAGGGATCTCTATATAAATAAAAATATATTGCCACGAATATATTATGTTCGCGCAACACTTCGGAACGGCGCGGCGGCACCATTTGGCTAATTGTTAATAGCGTTGTTGTTTTAAGACCCTTAAATGCATAACGTTCCCAAAAATTACAATCATATTCAAACCTTAACCCTTTGAGATAAGCGTTAAAACCAATATTTTTTTGGTTAATTCATGCATTTAATGGTTAAGAGATAAGATAGCCAGTTTCTCACTGGTTAAGGATTCCGGGTGAAGCGCACTTTTATCTTTGGTCTTATCGTCACTTACCATCAACCCCCAAGACATGTGACAAACGCTCAACCACTGTCTATTCGTAATTAGTCGTACACTGAGTGTACTACGCTAAATGCTAGTGATAAATGCAGCAACGCGCGCGTATTGTCGATGAATTACGAATAGACAGGGATGAGCTCCACTTGTCTAGGGGGGCAAGTGAGATAAAGGCCAAGCGCTTAACCATAGTGAATAAAAAAAAATGCCACAGAAGTATATTAACATTGGTAGGTGGTTATCTTTATTATCGAAATTTTTGCATTCACAATGCTATAATATAGATATAGGATAAAATACTTACTGTTTTTTCTTTCTAGTTTTATCCTATATCTATATAGCATTGTGAATGCAAAAATTTCAATAATAAAGATATTTATAAAAGCAATTTATCGATTGTTAAATACTTGCAATAGTATTTCTTTCGACTGTAAGTGTAGACTTCACAGTGACGTAATACCGCTGGCTCGCAGCGTAAATCACAAAGTACTAGAAAAAATTCAACGAGCTTTCTGGGGTCTCGGTAGCTTAGCGGTTAAAGCAGTGGACCGGCAATCCAAATGGGTTCGAGTCCCATTCGAGCTTTCCTGAGACTGGTTGTTTTTATTTTCTAGTAAACATTTTATGGTAGGTGGTATTACAGCGTGTTAGTTAACGCGGGGGACATATTTAATCCTATGGTAGTTTATGCCTGGGTAAACATAAACAAATAAAAAAATACTACTTGAAGCATATAAAATAATTCAGAAAATAGATGTTAAAATTTCATAAAATATTCTGTAATGTTTGGGCACCCTAGTGCTTTCGACTCATTTACGCGTATGGTATTGAATAAGTAGCTGTCGTGGTTGGTGTGACCCGCTTTTCCTTCATACTTGTTCATATTTAATCTTTTCCCGCGCTTAGTGTATACGCTAACATTATTTAATAGAATAATTATGCAAAAAATTAAGATTTTTTTTTAATTAATCGGATTGGGAATCGACTACCTAATGTCCTCCCTTAATATGTCAATCGGTTTCACTAACGCTCTGTATATTCTTGCTGCTCACCTGGCCTGCCACCACTCGTCGTCGGAGGCATTGGTGACGTGCAGTATGTCGCCGTAGCGGAACGGCAGCCCGCGCGACGGCAGCCCGTCGTCGCGCACCGGGTCGTAGTCAAACAGGGCTCTGGGGAAAAGGGCGGAATTGTTTATAGGTTGGGTGTCGTAAAAGGCGACTAACGGCCTAAACACTGCACATACATACAACAGCACTGAGGGGATGTGCCGATGAACGAGCTGAAGGTCGCGCGGACGGACGGTCATGTGGCCTTGACCGAATGAGTGTTCTATTGTTGCAACTTCACTCGTCGTCGCGTTGGCGCGAACAAGCATAGAGCGGCGATGGGCTCACCGCCTGTCACGCTGAGCACATGTGCAGTCGATATTTGGTGAAAAGTGGTAGAGAAAGAAAAAATGGTAGAGTACTGCTTTTGTAGTCCTCATTGCCTAGTCTCTGACTAACCCTTCTTGGATAATAATCGTGATTATTGTACGTCATAGTACATACATTTTGATCACACACATTTTACTGTAGTAACAGAAGATACTACTAAGGTGCTTTTTGAAAAGTATCTAAAATAATATTTTCATGTCTTAAATGTCTAATATTTTCTTGCATAGGACCTAGTAACTTAAGATTAAATAAATCTTTTTGAGTGCAGTAATTCTTTTATTCTTCTGAAAAGAGTTAATTTTGGACAGGCCGCCAAAAGTAAATATGGGGTAAAAAGTAATAATAAAATATTTGACGTAAAAATAATGAATGTTTTCTTTTTTTAAATACAATTTTTTGCCTGCTTTTTATATCCTATAGTTCTAGGTGCGTGCGCTCACCCTCGCGGTCAAAGCGACACGGCGCGCTGTCATTGGTGCACGGGGTGAATAATAGCGGTCATGCGCATGCGCTTTGATAACATCAGTAGGCCGCGCGCCAGGTGACAATAGTTTTAATTTTCTTAAGGAAAAGATGAGGCAAAAATGTAAAAAAAAATATGTTTTTATATTTCATTATTTGGTTGTACTGCTGCTACAGGACCGCGTAAAAAAATTTGGCGTGGGTCTAAAATTAACCCTGTATAAATATTAGATACACAATCATCATCATCATCATTACATATTATAAAGTAAAGTCGCCGTTTTCCTCTGTCTGTGGCACCGCACTATTCTTCTAAACCACGCAATGGATTTTTATGCGGTTTTCACTAACAGAAAGAGCGATAACTGAGGATGGTTTTCGTTTATAATTTGTAAATATTTTGTACAAAATGCTTCGATCAACAATACAACTACATGTCAGGTCGACGCTAAAAATGGTAAATAAGAGCGCACTTGAGAAGTGAGCTCTTAATTTCTCGCAAGACATAAAAGGGAAAAAGTTCTTTATTTGTTGCCTCTTAAGGTTGATTTCACCACTAAATGTTATTGACGTCTTTTGGAATTGTTTGAAAAGTATTTATTCATGTGGACAGAATTTAGCTTTGATTTTGTACGTGACGCGTTATCTAGTTGGTATTGTTGATCGAAGACAAAATGGCTGAAGTATGACGGTGTTTCTAAGTTATGCCGCGCTATAGTAAACAATAAAATTATACAAACATACATACAGTCACGACGATAATTTATCCTAATGGGTTAGTGAGACTATGCTATAGGCTGGCAAATTCATACGTGACAGTCCCATGGGCTGCGGGCCGGTGATGAAACGTTGCGGGGGCGCGGAAGACGAGCGCGGGCGGCAGGCCCGCGTAGTAGGAACTTTAGTTGTGTACAGATGTCACCCTTCCTCCCGTCGCCCGCAGCCCTCAAGAGGGTTTACGCATTTCGGTTTTCCATACAAACTTCCAAATCGAAATTTTTAAAAACCAATAAGCCAATTTTGATGAAATTTGGCATGGTAAAGTAAAACACAGGGATCTAAATATTTTGTTGAAAACATTTTTAAAAAACGTTTTTATAGCTGAGTTATTGCGATTTAAACTCCACTATAAAATGTAAAAAATCGCAATAACTCAGTTAAATAAACAATTTTTTTAAATGTTTTCAACAAACTATTTAGATCACTGTGTTTTACTTCAGCATGCAAAGTTTCATTAAAATTGGCTTATTGGTTTTTAAAAATTTCGACTTTGAAGTTTGTATGGAAAATCGAAACCGAAACCCTCTTAAGGTTTCGTGCGCGCACTGCCCGGTTAGCCGCACTGCGGCTGCCCGTCCGGCTGGCCGCAGGATGCGGTTGCAATTGCGGCTAACCGGGTGGCGGCTAGCCGTAACCGCAACCGGAACATGCGTATAGAAACCGTCGTGGTTTGCGGATTGTTCGAGCCATTTCCAAGATGGACGTCGCAGCTATTTATTTTATTTACTCGCGTTTTTAAAGAAAAAGAAACAGAGAAAAAGTTTTGAACTTTAATTATGAACCGTTCTGTATCGAAAATAGCTGAGAGTTGGTAATCGTGCTCCTTCAAAGGTGGGCATAGCATCCGTCCGGCCGACCGCCAGTCGGGCCGCCGTGCTTCGAGCGACCGGAACATGAAAATTGCGTTTTGGTACATATTTTTAATCGTGGCCGGCCGGACTGCTGTCCGCATTGCGGCTAGCCGCTCAGTGCGTATGTAGCCTAAGACTGTCTGTCACGTACGAATTTGCCAGACTATAGGGCCAAATTCGATGAAGAATACATACACATACATATAACCACGACTATTATCCCCGAAGGGTTCGTCAGAGACTAGGCAATGAGGGCAGCAAAAGCATTCCTTTAGCATAGTCCACTTTTTAAAAAATAGCGGCTGCACTTGTGCTCACCGTGACAAGTGGTGAGCCTATCGCCGCTCTATGCTTTTGGATGTATGTGCAGGCTTTAGTCCAATTTTCCGACACCCAAGGGAAGAGGGGGTGGTAGTATTCTTTCACCGCTAAGCGACACGGTTAAGAATATAGGATATATTTGTATTACAAATTATTAATATAGCACATAATTTAGTGTAACTCTGATTTTTGCTGCTTCTTGATGAAGATAAACGAGAAGACAAATAACCAAGAACGGTGTCTTACAGATCCTGAGGAGCTCGATGGCGCAGCGGCTTGCAATCTTACCCGCTAAGCAACTTTTGCAATGCCATGCCTGATGGGTGACCAATTAAAAACATCTCAAGCTCCTCTGTGCTTCGGAAGGCACGTAAAGCCGTTGGTCCCGGTTGTTGTCGTAAGATGACAGTCGTTAAAACCCACCAACCCGCATTGGGCCAGCTCGGTGGGTTATGGCCCAATATCCCCACGTGCTATTGTCCACGTGGGAGACCTGTGCCCAGCAGTGGGACGTTTATGGGCTGATGATGATGGTATCTTGGAAAGACAGTTAACATCTAGTTACACTAGATGGTAACAAATTGTAAATAATTTATTTATAATTCACCGAATTTGACCCTAGTATTCATAATTCATCGTGTACTGTGTTAGTCATTGTCAACGAATTAGGTGCCAACGAAGTTTTGGATGCGCTAAATACCTTTTACAATTATAATTCAAGAAAAACAAACAGCATTAATTGTTTCAAACATGTATTGTGTTCACATATTTAGTATTTAGTTACATCGCCGACACGCATGCCAGAATCATGTTCGCTTTGCAATAGCACTGTCAATTGCTGACAAAGATTTGACATTTTTAGTTAAAATTGAACTCTATGTACACGGAATAGAAATAAAATTTATGTAAAACTAAGACCGAACCCATTGTTCATCTTATCGCTATTATTTTACTGAACTCATTTACTACGGTAATAAATAATGGTCCGTGGTAAATCGGACTATTAAACTACTACAATGCGTATATTGGCTTCAAAGGTATTTATTTTGTAAAACAAATCAACAAATGTGTTGGTATCATTAATTATTAATACTTGTTGTGCGTTTACTGCTTAAAAAGACAGTAAACATACAAATAAAGATACAGTTTTAGGCCGTTAGTCGCCTTTTACGACATCCAAGGGAAGAGGGGGGTTGGTAGTATTTTTTAGTGAGCCGCTATATCACTCGGCTTATAGGGCAGTGTAAAATATATTGACACCATATTTTGAACTTTATAGAATGGAGATAAGGTCGAAAACCAATGAAAAATTTCAACATGCTGTGCTCGTTAAAGGACCAACATTGAATATGCAGTAAACCTTAATGAATAAGGATGATATACGATGCATTCATAACAATTACATGAACGATTCTAATAGGATGTTCATTTCGAATTCACGCAAGACGCAACTATGCAAATGTAGTCACAATTATACATTGCGAAATAAATAAATATTCAAGCAATAATGTTTTATTAACAACTTAGATTTACACTCACCTCACGTACAAAGACCTCTTCTGCGACGTTCTGAGGAGCGTGTGGTGCTGTTTTAGCTCGTTGATCCGCGCTTCAAACTTATTGTACTCCGTTGGCCTGTATACGACGGTTAACTTTACGTTTTGACCTGTGCTCTGAAAATATAACATAAATAGTATCCGTTAGTTATGTTGTAAATACCAAGGATTGTTTATGAAAGCGATGGAAAGTAAATGCAACGGTTTTCCATCTATTACTTTTTATTAACACGACATAAGTCATTGAAACAGTACAATATCTCCAGAATCAGCCAGCCAAGCGAAAAATTACTTTTATTTGTTGCTTTTTATACTTTTTAGATGTTATACAATAGGAGAAATGGGCGGAACTATTCAAGACCAATCTAATGAGCCCAAACTTGATGGGTTTACTAATAATAGGCAATCCAGGATTTCGTCCGCTACTTTTGAGCTCTATCATCAGAGTAGCAGCTCAGTGATACCATCATACACGGGTGTTTCGAATGTTAGGTCACAGATATGTTGCCGTGAAGCAACATTTAAAAATAAAAGATGAAAAGTGGATTAACCATATTATTATTTATATAAATGAAAAAAGTACAAATAAAAAGTATAGGATGAAGTGGATATGGAGTGAATGAAAAGTGGTTTCACCACATTGTTTGAAAATAAAGTAAGTAAATACCCATTATGCGTCTAAGATCCCCACCGCAGCTAACCAAAAGAGCTGGCTTGAACATAACTTCATAAAGTAGCTAAAAACCATCCCGATCACGTCAGTTTTCAAACAAAAAAACCGCATTATAATCGGTTCATTCGTTTAGGAGCTACGATGCCACAGACAAACACAAACACGTCAAAATAATAAGACCTCTCTTTAGCGACGAGGGTTAAAAATAAAACAAAACAACAAGCACCTTCAAAGCTTTCACGGTCGTTTGTGCGTCGCGTGAGTGACATCCACATCATTGACCGCAAGCAGCCTGTCTCCACGCCTAAGCTCCGCAGACCTACGCTAGTAGGAACGACACGTATATCCCGTGGCCGTCTCCTACTCCACTATGTTGAAGCCGAGACCTTGGCCACATGGTTTACTAAAAAAAACAACACTCACTTTCAAAGCTTTAGCGGCCTGTTCGTGCGTCGCGTGAGTTATATCCACATCATTGACCGCAAGCAGCCTGTCTCCACGCCTAAGCTCCGCCGATCGCTCCGCCGGGCCCCCCGCTAGTAGAAACGACACGTATATCCCGTGGCCGTCTTCTCCTCCGACTATGTTGAAGCCGAGACCTTGGGTGCCTTTTTCTAATTCCACTACACGCGGCTCTTCGGCGTTATCGGTGACATCTTCGCGGCGTAGCGAGTTGGCTGTGCTCGATGCTGTTGGAAAATACGTTTTTGGTTTTAGAACAGAAATTGGACCAACCAAATATAAAACAACGCTAACAGGCAACATGATTGTGTTGTAAGAGCAGGGCATGACATAGCACAACTCTTCATAGCAATAGAAGTTAGGGGTCGGTAACGCAACGTAACTAAGATGTGTTGCCGCGCAAAACGTGCTGCGCGAGCGGAGCATGATACAGCACGTCTCTACACCGTAGCTTCTTAGCTATACTGGGGCCAAATTCAGCCAGGATGAATTTATTGTAAACAATCATTCACAATTTGTTGTGCAGACATCTAATATTACTGATGAGATGATGGATGGGATAACTTGAACGGAACCAGGACCGGTGTACTACGTGGATCTGGTGGTCTCGGTAGAGAACTTCCGAATGCTACGGCATTTTGTCCACAAGTGGCACAAAAGAAGGCAACTGCAAGAATACTAATACGCACCTAGCAGCCCGACGAGGAATACGGTTTTGTGAAGTCGTGCCCCAGAAGGGGGAGAAACGGCATAGGAACAAGGACGTAGATATACAATTTGTAGGGAGTCAAGAATTGCGCGCGGCAGAGCAGTTGCAGGCCCGTGCGCATCTTCCGCGATTCGGCCTGTATGACCGGATGGTCGGTAAGGCCATGGGCGGTTGGTGGGTTTGTTTCTTGTGAGAAAGACACCATCGTTAATCTCTCTCAAGAAGCAGTTCTGAATGCCACTATTTATATGCACAGATAATCGTAAACCATTTGTTTATAAACATTTCCACATCCAATTTGACCATAGATCCATATGAATAACGCATAGAAACTCACGTGTGTTAGCCCGCGACGTGCGCGGCGACGGCTGCCCGTGGCGCGGGCCGGGCACTATGACGAGCTGCACTTGCTCGCCGGACGCCTTCAGCGCGGCCACGGCGTCCTCGTGCGTCACGTTGTCTAAGTTCACGTCGCCGCGCTGGGGACGGAAATTACTTAATAGATTCCATAATTGAGGCTATAAGCGCAAAAGTGGTGTATAATAAAGCAAAACAATAATGCAAGAGGTTGATAATCTTAGCATTTTGTTTGTAGTGGTTAATAATTGGGACTATCAGCGCAAAAGTGGTGTAACTTCAGACTACTTCATTAGGAAGATTATGAGGAATTAAAATTACTCTTGTGGTCTGAAGTCTGAAGTTACACCACTTTTGCGCTGATAGTCCCAATTATTAACCACCACAAACAAAAAGCTAAGATTATCAACCTTACAGTAGTACAATGTTAAAAAAGATGTCTACTTCTTCGTAGTTTAGCTGCTACACCTCATAGCTCTTCATCAGAGATTTGCTAATGTTACAAACTTGTTACAATTTTCTAACAGTAATTATATACTATTCTATATCTATGTGTTATGAGATATAAAATGTGACAAATGTGTTAAAAACCAATCCTACAAGGCATTACTATAATGTATTGCTTCAACAGGCTTTATATTATACTATTTTCTCTAAAAATTAAGTAAGTATTTAAATTAAATTGATTCTAGTATGTTGCGAAGACACTCACTATCACCACCATTGTCAAAATCAAACTGAATGACTTACAATAATATGAGTCATGAATCTGATGAACTATTCATTGGAATTTTTATGTACCATTGTTATTTGCATATTATGTAAATTATAATGTTAATTGGTCATAAACACATTCGAAAAAATATAAATAAACTACCTAGTATTATTCTCGACATTATTTGACTACCAAAAATCAATAAGAAAACGTGAGGGCACATACGTAGGTACACAGATTGAATTTTACGTAAGCGTAGCGTAGGCTAAATTTGAAATACGAAAAATTGTCACAGTCACAGTGCCGATTTATTTACAACTATGGTATATTTTTTAAATTATCAAGGTCACGCACATTAGAATTATTATCAACAAGAGTTATCATGTTTTTCGAAACCTTTGAGCAGCTGTGCCGCGAAATAATCTGTGCCGCGTGGCGGAATTTTAGGTAGCTGAGGAGCCCTCGGAGGCGTAAGTAATTTTCTTAGGCAGTTAGTCGACTCAGTAGGAAACCAAAACCGTTGAATTTAAAGAAAAAAGCCTTTATTACTAACTAATAGTGTTGCGTATAAGGATCAAATGTTAGGTTCACCGAAAATCGACTCATTTTGTCTTGTTCCTGTCATACAAATCACTTCACGCATTGATCGAACAAGACGTTTCATTCATGCGGCATTGAAATCTAATCAGAACTGTTTGTACACGTTGTCAAGGACAAAACAATACACTCGTGGGTGAGAAGCAGCCGCCGGCCGTTCGCTAAAAAAAACTATAAATAAACATTCGCGATCAATCGCGCCGTATTGGCCGGGAAGTATTTTTTTTTCACCACTAACCTGTAATAATGAGCTCAAATATGAATGATTCTTCAATTACACTGGCATGTGTAACTAGTGCTGTTATTGGCTATATCAACTAATTATATTATAAATTGGAATTTGGACGTATTTTTTATCACGTGGCGTCGTCGAAACGAATTTGTTATGTGTGAAGTGACTATGGATTGCTATACTTTTTAGCCCGGAATTCTCTTTGGGAGAATGGAAGTCTAAGCCACACACATTACACATCTTAATGTGTATAAATAATATCTACGCGAAGAGCTCATATTATAAACAAGGATATTTCAACTATTTAGGAATTAGAATACACTCATAAATATCCGTAACCAAGAGGTTGTCACACACAAGAGTGTAACGTCACCATTTCAACCCTAAAATTCGATTTCCAATGCCGTTTTTTTCTTCTTTCTTTTCTTTCTGTCTTAAAAGGGAGTGTATAGATAAAATAGAGTATTCAACAAGGTACTCACCGAAGTGTTCTTGACCATTAGCAGTTTGTCGCCGACCCTGAGGCGGCCGTCCTTGTGCGCCGCGCCGCCCGCCATGATCTTCGTCACGTAGATCCCGTTGTCGCCAGGAATGTGTTGGTTGCCTAACCCCCCCGCTATGCTGAAGCCGAGACCAGCGCCGCCTTTGACTAAATCTATCTCGACCGCCTCCTCTTTGTTTGTCGTTTGCGTTGCGTTCAAAGTGTCATCTGTGCCGCGACGTTTTACTTTCTGCGGGGCGGAATGTTTTTGAACCGTTATTACGATACGCATTAGGAAATAACCTTTTTTTTTAAATTTGTATGGGGCTGTGTCACTTAGTTAACATAACAATTGAAAGTCAATTAAGGGGTTTCGAGGAATTTAGAATATGTTATCTTAAGTGAAGGTACCTATATCTACTTTTGTAACAAAATCGTCTGATTTTGTTACAAAAGTGTTAGATAGGATACAATGTTAAGAGGAGAAAACAGGATACAGACTAGACTAGTTATAAACTAATACTTCCTGTGTTTATAGAAGTAATAACAATAATAAAATAGGGCGGTGGCGTCCTTTGGGACAATCGCTAATGATAAAAAGAAGATAGATTGCCTTGGTATGAGGTTGGATGACACAAATACTGTTCTCATTTTTCCTGTATTTGTAGGGAAGTCTATTTGGCCATAGTATGTTTACAAAAATATGTCCGTAGTATAGGTTAAAATACAAATACTTTATTTGCTTTAAACCTCATATTATGGCATTGATAGATTGATAAGAGGATGACTAATTTTTGTTGGTGCAGTAATACAAGACTACCTTTTGTAGATGTCAATGCTTACCAGTCTAACGGTATTGCCCGCTTTTTTTAGTGCATCCACTGCTTCTGCATGTGAGACGTTTTCAACAATTGTGTCATTAACCTGCAATAAGGAATACAATTAAAATAAATTGTGAATTGCAAGTAAAACTACATTATTGACACATTGTCACTGTGTTACACAGTAATGTGTATTAAAATAATAGCTATAAATAGATCAACTAAGTTAATAGAATTGTAACTCTAAAATTCCTATAAATAAATACTTTAGTTCCAATCATATCCATTACTCAGTATTTTATGTGACTCAACATTCTTAAATCTCCTCTTAGTCATCAACATTATACACACTGTTTATGAGAAAATTCTTTTTTCCATATGAAATTCGGTAGCCATAGTGTAGAAAATTATGTAGATAATTGAAACATGTTTTGTTTGTTATTCTCGAGTACAATAATTCGGTTAATAATTAATTTGAATTTATAGTGCGTGTGACCATCTGACCATGATAATTTAAAAATAATTAGCTTTTATTTAGACTCATTGATTCATAACATGAAACCAGTCTTGGTACATTCTGTACCTATGTGTTACTAATAAAGTAACTGGATTACATTTTTATCTTTTCTTTAAGTTGTAACTCTATAAAGTAAATACTTAAAAGTAATAAACCAACATTGGTTAACTTGGCACTATTAAGTGCATCTTGGATTCTAAAATGTAAAGTAAAGTAAAATCAAGACTATCTACTATTCCACTGTTGGGCAAGAGGTTTCTATCACTGAAAGCAAGTGTTTTCAGTGATAGAAACCTCTTATCTCTCCTAACTGTAGTGAATTAGTAAAGCAAGTGTATACTAATTCACTACTACAGTTGATAGGTTTTGCTGAATACTTATTCACTACAGTTGATAGGTTTTGCTTAATCGCCACTCTTCTTAAATTCGGGATGATGATCAGTATGATTACAAACCCAGTATGATCACAAACAAGGCTATGCATCGAAATATCGAGTCGAAATCGAAACACATCTTGCCTGACTTGAGAATTGAACCCATGACCTCCGGTTATCAGACCAAATGCTTAGCCACTCGCCCATTGAAAAATTACTGTAATAAAAAATCTATCAACGAGCTGCATACCTGTAATATGGCATCGTTAATTTGTAACTGGCTAGCGGCGGCTGCGCCCCCTGGAATGAGCTTGGTCACGTAGATGTGCGCGTCGTCGGGCACGTGGGGGTTGTCTGAGCCCCCAGCGATGCTGAAGCCCAGCCCCGCGCCCCCCGCCCGGGATAACACCACCGTCATGTAAGTGTACCCGTCTTCTTGCGTGCGGTCAGTACCACCACCCTCTATACCGTTTACCTGCAACTTTACGATGAAAACTACGATGAATAACAATGTGGGAAAGGTCCTAATCTAGACTCTAGGCGCGCGATTATATGGATGTGAAACAAATGAATAAATGATATGAATGTGAAACAAATGGAAGAAATTAGGAATTCATTTTTCACGGCAATTAACACTTAATAGTATTATATACTTAGAGGCCCCAGTTTTATGCTGATGAGAAATGTATGAAATACCAAATGCCATGTTAAGATTCCAAAAATATTTTGGTGACTACGACAGCAAGAACTCGTAAAGACATAACATTTCCAACTTATCAACACAGGAAAACGTAAATATTGAATGCACGTATTTAAGTGCGCATTTTCTCGGTCCATGTACTTCTGACGGATTTACATGTCGACATATACAGATTTGCGTAACCTTACACCGAGAGGCTTTTAGTCTGCTTGGTGACAGTTAGCTACTCCAGATAATTATAAGATTTAAAAACTATTTGTTAATTTTTGATTTTTAATACTAGTTTTAATATTATATTTTATACACACAACAATACATTATTATGTTATGCATACCATGAGGCCTAATAGGACTAACAATAATTGGAAAATTATTAAAAAAATGAATGAATAACCTTTTGAGATTCGCGCGCCAGGCACAATTAAATTTTAATTGTCTTTTCCGATAGACCGCAGGACGACGTTTGAGAGGATAAATTATTGTTTGATGTAATAACTTGTTTTAAGTCTACCTAGGTAGCTAACATGCCCAAGTCTGAGTGTCTTGCCTATACAACTTTTTTGTGTTCCATCAATTTGAGATAAGTAAGAGTGCTTTTATTCTCGTTATTTACAAGGCTATAAATGCTTACTGGTTGTGGAGGAAATAAAAGTGTATGTATCTTACCATATTAAAGAGTTTTAGACGAATACTGATCTTGGTCAAGATAATTGGTGTGAGCGTAAACAAATCTAATTTTGATAATATTACTATTTTTCACCTTATAAGAGATCTTGCATACATAGTTTTTAATTAGAAAGAATATGGACCACCCATGACCGGGTGGCTAATTGCCTAACATCAACATCTATCGCAATCACTTTCAAGTAGAAGTAGTTTGCTTATTTAAAACTATTTTTGAAATAATCAAACTAGTGAAGCAACATAACATACTTCTACTTCAAAGCGATTGTGATGGATGTTCAAGTTCGACAGTTAGCCCTCAGTTTAAAAGCAAAATAATGACTGTAACCATGTTATAGTGAATAAATAGGCAGTTTCCAGAAATAAGCAGAGACAGTTATCCTTATAATTACATATTTCCCATTTTAAAATAAATAGTTGAACAATAAATTACCTGCTTCATTTCAGGAGACGTAGCGTGAGCCTGAAAGATAAATGACTCACGTTAGCATTATGCTTATCACTTTTCCATATTGCTAATGATTTTAAAATAGCTTGACCCATTAACTTTAGATTTGTTAGATACAAGAATGCAGAGGCATTGTATCATCAAGGCAGATTAATATAAATATAATTGAATATTATAACAAGGAATTTCTGTGCAACACAATCAAATTGAGGCTCTAAATAATAACATCATATAATGGTTCGACTTGTTAAGTTAGAAATAACATAGGTTTGCCATATTAATGTTTTAATTATCAAAAGCAAGTTCCAGTAATAGTTTTAGGTGACCACAGCAAATTGTTGAAAACTAATTAACATTTTCAGAAACATTGTGAATGGTTGCATTAGTTTGATTTTAAATATATAAACAGGTAAATTTTATAAATAAATATTGCATTATTATCTATGAAACATATAAAGATAATATTATTGACATGCCCATAGCAATCATTTGAATAATTAAACTTTGATATATTTATTTATGCTAAAATAGGATTGTAAATCTACATAATTCATATTTGGCATGATCTTGAATCACTGATCAAATTGCAATAGATAATCTTTGATTATGACATTGATATAGGATGCCAATAAGATATTAATAAACTAAGAAAAACATACAACTATGCACAGTTAAAACTGACATCTGTGTAACATTTTATTTAAATGCTAAAGTAAACATGCCTTAAATCTTTAGCATAATAATATGTGGATATTTTAATTTTGTATAATTTAACGATGGTGAAAACTGAAAATTCATGTATTATTTTAATTTTATTATCTTGAAGATAGAGCAACTCATCACCTACTCACCGTGTCAAGATTAAACAAGGAGGACACTTTCCGTAGAAATCCATTATGGGTTTTTTTCTTCCGTCTTTCTGTCATTTTGGAGGATTAACGATCATAGCCTTCTGGATATATTGATGTCCGTTTTATACTATGTACACTGCATGCATGTTAGTTACACACTCGTGTCCATTGTCAGCACCTTACTTGATGTTGTTCTTGCATGCACCATTCTCTACCTAGAACCCATATCTAACTTGCACCAACACATTTCAATTGTATGTGACCTCTTTTACAAGAATGCAACCTCTTTACTTGTTTTAGAAGTTAATCATGTTAGCTCAAAAATTGCAGCATTTCTTATCTAATGAATGTCATAAATCGAGCCGAGCCCTTCTCTGATAGCAGGTTTTTAGTAGATACATGTACTGGTAGGTAATTAAAAGGCGTGTTAACAATTTGTGTACGATGATGGGATGGTATGAATGTCAAAGCGATGAACTTTAATTAGAATGTCCGTGTTACGTTATTAGTGTGCATTTATGACGACTCGATATTATTATAGGTAATAGGTACAATCATCAGCAAGTTTCATAGCAATTGTTACAGGCAAAACTAACTCAGAAGTCGCATTAGTCTCACCAAGAATCGCAAACGTTCCCAGAGTGTAAAGGAATTACTAAACGTTTAAAAATAGATTAGTGTTTATTAAATGGCCTTACTTGAGACGAATACGAAATAACAGCAGTGTGAATGTCAAAATTTTGTGTGCAATATCATTTCACTGATTATCATCTACGGGGAGTATTTCTCAGCCGATGTAGCGTTCGTACGTCATTGGCACATTTGTGAAATTTAACGGCACCAATTCACACAACCAAGAAACGTTAGCGTACATATCGCCGAAAACTTGTACTATATTTTAGGTTATAAATAGTACTACGAGACGCGAACGAAACACCAACCATCCGCCATTACCGACCACTACTTGTTGTACGTAGCGTTTGGTAAGCTACCTTCACAGACGTCACGTCATCACAATATAAAAAACAAAACGCAGTCATCGACCGACGACGACGACCGATCGATACGTCGGTAGTAGTCTTGTTTATCACACAGAGATGGCGCTGAGAGGAAAAGTTCTAAATAATTGTTGTGCGTCTTTTTTGGGACCCACAACTAATAATATTATGTTTTTATTATGTCTTTGAGACAAGTACCCATTCGAAAATAATAGCGAAGACAAATTACCATAGCTTTTCAATACCCACATACATACGCTCACGGCTATCCTCAAAGGATTCCTATTCAGAAACTAAGCTATAGCTTATCAGCGTTCTGCCAATGTCCACGTATCACCAATTATATCAACAGCACATGTACTCAGTGTGATGGGTGATGACCTGGTGACAGGTGAGCCCGTGAGACCATAGCCGCTCTAGGCTGTTGGATGTGTGTGCAGTCTTTAGTCCGTTAGTCGCCTTTTACGACACCCGAAAGAAGAGATGAGCCGCTATGAACCTTAAGTGAGCCGATACCACACAGCTCAGATTAAAAACGCAGTAGCTTCTTTGTTGCTCAAATTAACAATCAATTTTTCACCATTGATAAATTATTTGGTAGGTAGGTACCTAAGTTTTTATTACTTTTTTAAGCGTGTGTGTGTGCGTGTGTGTAGTGTGCGACTGTGCGTTATTATTGTCTATGTAAAGTCTATGCAGTTAACTACACATGACTTTAGGCTCGTAATGCAAAAACTCATGCAGTCATGCATGATAAGAATAAGATTAAAACTTGCCTTTTTTTCTTCATTTTGCGGTGGAATGACAGTAGGCACCGGAACCCCCTGGTTAAGTAAATTATTTTAAAAATATTGTCTAGTACCTACCTATACATACATAGTTATTTAATATAGTCTTTCGTAATATTTCGTTTTTAAGCATACTTTGAGATTTGGTGTATTTTTACCTTGGTTGAGTCTGGTGTTTCATTGCGTGACTCCGGTTTCCTTATATTGTCTAATAGAAAAGCGTTCGATACGGCTCTGAAGTCTGAGTCCTCCAATGGTATCTGAAAAAAATAAAAATAAATGAGTGAGTACCGTAAAATGGGGTGACTTTGAATAACGGGCGACTTTGATGATAGCTTCCGCTTTTTACTTTTTAAATTCTAATTTAATAAGTTTTGAACATATCCTTTTCGCTTTTGTTCTGTTGGTAGCCTTGACAGATCAGCCATTGTTTGCAGAAGTCAGCGACAGTGCGCCACAATAATTTCGATGTAAAATAAAATCTCGAGCTTGTAGTTAAATTTTCGTGAAAAAAGTGGTGTTTAAAACTTCTTAAGTGTGGCCGTAAGTATAAAATTCATTGTAATGTTAATAAGGTCATGTTATATTGACATGTTTTGCATAATCGACAAGGTTTTTGTTTTTTACCTAAGTCAGCCATTTTGTATTGCACAACGAAATCTGTTACAAGGGGCTACTTTGACTAGACCTACGGGGTGACATTGATAGTTATCAATATCGCCCCAATGGGTATTGTTCTAGAGATATACTTGAAATTGTATTGAATTACAAAGTAACCCCTACTTTTTTTTTAGGTTCCTAGTGATGGTTCGCACATACAAAAAAGTTGCGGGCAGTCGCAACTATAAGAATTATACAGACGAGGCACTTGAATTGAAGAGGCCCTTGCGAAGATCACCGATGGTGATCTCTCTATTTTTGCTGCTTCTTCGACATAATAACATCCCATACTTCTAGAAGAGAGAAGAAATTATTAAAACTTTTTATTTAGTTATTAAGACATACATTTACTAATTCACATGTTCCTATTATGTTCGTACCTCAAGTAAAAATTATTAATACATGATATTTTTAATCAGAAATGCATACTTTTACTTAAAATGCTACTATTTGCTATCACAAAATGCCAATATTAACTTCGCCCCTTGTGTCAAAGACTGGTTTCAAAACCCAAAAATTCTTAAAATACATTATCGAAAAGAAAACATTTTTTTGTGTTAATTTCCAAATTGGGGTTACTTTCGACATCAATAATAAAAACATTGGGTTGCAAAGCAACCCCATTTTCAGTCTAAAGTTGATAGGCCACATTTAATATTTTTTCTCCAAAAGTATCAAGCCAAAATGTTTGATTAAAAAAAAATAAAAAAAGTTTGTAATGAGTCGTCACTAAGATTTTTTTTTACATGTCTAGTACGTAAATTGGATGAAATAGAAGCCTTTCAATTTATAAATTGATCAAAGTCACCCCATTTTACGGTACTTACTTTTTTACATAATTATAACTACTTTTGTCACTTTATAATAATTTTTAAGGTTGTGACCGGCAGAAAACTGCGTAAAGTCGCGACTATGTAAGTAAAGCCATGTTCGCACTAGGTGAAAATTTAGTAGAGTAGCGATTATACATTGCTTCGCTACTTAAAATAAATTATAAGATATTTAAACTAGCTAAGCAATGTCTACTAAATTATTATTTATGATCCTATTGCGAACGAGGTTTAACTATAGAGGTCTTATACACTTGTATACCTGCTTTCATATACATGTAGGTACTTACTAAGTTAAATTGAAATTCGATTAATTGTTTTAACTTAACAGACTATGCGCAAAACTGTTTGCGTAAACAAAATAAACCTCAGTGATTGCAGTTTCAGTTTGCCAACAGTGTTCCTGCCGGTAGTCGAAATGCCCATTAACTGTTGCTAAAAGTTTGGAAAACATATTGTTTGATTTTTAAAGTGAGGCGCTGGCGAAATCGCTGAACCATGTACCTACGATGCAAAACAAAAAGAGTAAATACTTAAATAACCTTTTTTCATAGGTAAGTAAGTTATTTTTTAGTTTGTAGTATTCTTCTATTTTCATAGACTGTATCTTAAGTATTTACATAAATAAAATTAATAAAAAAATTGATTTGCTATTGACCCTAAACTATAGATCATAGTAGACAGGTTTACACCTCTGGCAAAAATAAAGCGTTCAGTTTGCGATCGTCGTTATGCAACTTTCGCGATGCCGGGTCACCGGTACGGGTGACCAAATCAAAAATATCTCGAGTGTCTCCGTGCTTTGGAAGGCACGTAAATCCGTTGGTCGCAGGTCGCAAGATGGCATTCGCTATACCCACCACACGCACTGGGCCAGGACGTTTATAGGCTGATTATGGTGATGATGACGAATCATTAATACAACAAATACTATTAGAGTATAAATTGAACATTGTTTATACAACATACAATCATATATTCACGACTATTATCACAGAATAACTAATAGTACTACCGTACAGAAGGTTCACTCTCTAACGACTTTCACGCGAAATTGAAACTTAACGTGTGACCCGAGCGTTCATATTCCGCTAAGCAACGCTGACTCGATATCGATTTGACGTCATGACGTCACAGAGCGTATGGTCACAGAGTAAATAATAGTACTACGTATGGTTGGTTGAGTTAAGCCGACGACGCGCGACGTGGAGCCTGCGTCGCGAGCCTTTACTGCCATACGCCTATCCTGCCTGGAGGCGCGCCGGCCGAACCTACCTAAACTGCGGAGTGACACCCCCTGCTATTATCCCCGAAGGATTAGACAGTGACGATGCGGCAATGAGGATCGCAAAAGCCCCCTGTGACAGGTGGTGAGCCCATCGCCGCCGTATGCTGTTGGATGTATGTGCAGTCTTTTGTCCGTTAGTCGCCTTTTACGACACCCATGGGAAGAGGAGACGGTACTTACTATTCTACTAAGCCGCTACTAGCACAGCACGGACATGTAATAGACAAGGAGTGCCGAAAACTATGGTGGATCAAAGTGGAGCGACGATCTTTGCAACGTGGCTGGCAAGAGCTGGATGAGATTAGCCGCGCGCGGATCATTCTCAGTAGCGTGCTTTCGGAGAAGCCTTTTCCAGCAGTGGACAAATATACGCTGATGATGATGATGATAGGAAGTACATAAGAAGGAGCTTACCTCCCGTCGGGTGCCATCCGCCTCCCATTTGTTGGCGATGCGTATGGTCTCCGCCGTCTTCTGCTGCACCGATTTCGTGTCATCGAGGAGGGTGAGTTCATAGAACTCTTGGATATCTGAAACAATATAGCGTTTGTCCGTCAGCTTTGCGGCGTCACTAGACACAATGGAAATTCTCTTATTGAGCACTGATCAGTGCGCAGCCGCAGTTAAAAGGTTAACGAATCTATTGTATTTATAATCTTAGAAAAACAGTTAATTCCTTATTGACCTGAACAGGAATCGAACCTGGGACCTTAGATATGGAGATGCCAGAACCGGTGTGTTAACCACTCAACCACAGAGTTCGTCAATAAAAAGCGTAACAATGCCAAACTCGATACCGGTTGGATCACTGTGAACAAAAGCGCACGAAAACAAAAGTTTAATCGCAGAATGTCAGCAAAAAGTCTAGCTCCCGCTCACGAAGCGAAGGTCTTTACCTGTTTGACCTAATTTTAAGTTACACTGATTGTGTTTAACGCAAACATGAGAGAGGGAGGTATTTTCGGTAGCCTAAAGCCACCATATTGTATGAAAATAGGTGTATTATCTAGAGGAGGGATCTACAACGTCGTACAGTACCTACAGCGTACATACTTGGCTACAGTTATTTTCTGCCCTCAATGTTTTGCTGTGTTGGTAGTGCGTGATCAAGTTTTTTGCTAACGTTATTTATAAGTTATTAGTAAGTACTATAAATCTCAAGTTTTATTGTAGTTCTAAATACTACTGCTACTATATGCATGACTTTTAATTTGAAAGTGCTGTAGCAACGCGTCAACGGCGAAGAGTTAAAAAGAGTGGAATGGGAGATAGCCTTCCTTCGTCCGCTAAGTAGAATTAGTCGTATCTATCCGTTTGAAGAATATATTTTAAATCTAGTAGATAACTCTAGAACTAATACGTCTTGTTGACTGCTTCTTCTGATAACTCATAACATAATTTAAAAATTCAGCGGTATAAAAAGTTATGCGTAGGATTACCTTTACTAAGAGTGGATTCGACCAAACTGGAATATAATATACCTAGATTAAACGCCGAGTTTGTATAGACTAATCTCGGAGTAAGTCCTATTCCAGTTTGGTAGAATCCAGCCTAAGTATTATAGTTGGCGTTAACGGCCGCTTAAATTATAATTTAATTTGCTTTTATGAAATAATTTCTATCAAAACAAAAACATTGTACTTATCATTAAAACTTTTGAATGAATTTAATGACATCAAGGATAAAGCGACTGCAATGTCAATATCCTTGTTCCTGCCATAGTGAAAGGGCTCTACCTGAGGCTCTACCTTTTACTTGAACCGCCTCTGTGATCTAGCGGCTAGACAACCGCGGCACCGTTCACAAACCTACAGATCCGAAGTTCATTTCCCAGCAGTACATTGTGTTCAGATCGGTTAGTAAAAAAAAATAAAGTTGTTCGGTTCGGTTAGTAATAAGGTAAGTACACACGACAGCAGGTCAACTTACTCAAAATTGACAAAATTACTCTGATCTTAGGTATTTTGATCCTTAAACTCCAACAATAAAGTATTTTTTCATTCACTTTATACGGGTAAGCACTATGGCCTTCATCTCACCTGACGGTAAGTGGCAATAAGGCGAAGGTGGAAGCGCGATTCATCCGGAATCCTCGACCACTGAGGAACTGGCTAGCTTATTATAAACTGTCGGAACAACAACGTTACTAACATTGTGATATGGTGCTAGAATTTATATGAGATGGTGGTAGCTAGCCAGGCGGACTTAACAAGCCCTACCACCAACCAAACCAAGTATACAAAGATGTATCCCCCGCTGGGGATCGGACTGGTCTAAAGCGCCCCACACACGATCAGTTCGCAGGCAGGTATCGGCCTGTCAGTTAGTAGTACAACGCACGGCGGCGGGCGGCGGAGGCTGCCTAGCCACTTTAGACCAGTGGCTTAGCCACTAGACCACAGAGGCGGTTGAAAGTTCGAAATGCATAATAATACATATAATCACGGCTATTATCCCCGAAGGGTTAGTAAGAGACTAGGCAAAGAGGACAGCAAAAGGCAGTCCTCTCCATTCTCCACGTTTCACTAAATAGCGACTGCACATGTGAAAGGTGGTGAGCCCATCGCCGCTCTATGATGTTGGATGTGTGTGCAGTCTTTAGTCCGTTAGTCGCCTTTTACAACACATAAGGGAAGAGAGGGGGTGGTAGTATTCTTTCACCCCTACACGACACGGTTAAGTTCAAAATGTATTGAAGAAGTTTAACATTTTGTGATAAGTTCACCCGCTGAGTTTTCTACAAGGTGTTGTTCGTTTCAGCACCTGTGAGCGGTGTGCTTTAATAGTAGTAGAGTATCGCGTGCGGCGAGACGTGCCTGAGATCGATATCGAACGGGCGCCGACCCCATGCCTACCCCCATACCGTCCCCATGCCGCCTCATACCGCCCCCATGACGCTCGGTGTAAGGTGGAACTCGATGTTATGAAATGGAACACCGGCACTAGTCTGATATCACGACATTCATGACCTATTGTTTACAAGCCTATTGCCCTTAAAAAATTAAAGTACATTAGCCTATTGTCACAAGAACAAGTATAGTATGCTACTTTGACCCTTAATTTATAAAATCCTTGCGGTTACTGTGACTGTAAGTGCGATTTTTGAAACTCACCGGAGTTAATAAAGTTAAAAATGACAGAAAAGTAATTTTCCAAAACCAATAAAGTAAATTTATAAAAATTAAAAAAAAATACAATCTCTTTTGCAGTATTTATAACTAGTTTAATAGTTAGGTTACAGAGTTATCATTTGTTTGAGAATATGTGGTTTAGCCACCCGCCGTGCGATTCTCTAAGCTAAAGCCTTGATATCTGCGGCTGCCGCAGCGCTGAGAAATGACTCTGTCTCTTTCATATTCATAGAATTGGAAAGAGACAGCAGATCACAGCCATGCGCGCAGCGTCTATGTGTCGCTTAGAGAATCGCATAGCCGCTTAAATAGCTTAAATATTTTTTATATTGTAACCGTGTCGCGTATTAGTGAAATAATACTACCACCCCCTCTCTTTCTTCAGGTGTCGTAAAAGACGACTAACGGCCTAAAGACTGCACACACATCCAACAGCGTGGAGCGGCGATATGGGCTCACGCTGATCACATGTGCAGTCGATATTTGGTGAAAAGTGGACTATTTGGCTGTCCTCATTGCCTAACCCTTTGGGGATAATAGTCGTGATTATATAATATGTATGTACGTACCTAGTATTTTATATATTCTTTGTATCAAGTTCTTTCTAATGATACCCCAAACACAGTATAATAGAAATACCAACCAAAGTAATAAAAACCAAAAGACGCTTGGTAATTCTTTTAAAATTATATCACGTCCGTTTGTGGGTCACAAAACTATATCTCTGTGCCAAATGTAAGGTCTATCCATCAAGTAGCTCCGAGAAAATTGCCTTTATCAGACAGACACACGAACACGAGTGAATGATCTCGTAAGTGATACGTTTTCACCGGATGCAGGGAACCCAAGCAAAGCTTTAGGTATATAGTTTACCTTTTTAAACGGTTTTATTCAGCTTGTTGATGTTGGGTCAAATTTAATATTTAAAATGTTTCCCCCTTCCTGTTGACCGATTGATCTGAAATTTGGTACACACCTTTAGTTCTGATGACAATACAATTATGTATATTCAGTATCATTGTAAATCCAAAATGGCCGCCTCCACAAAATGGTGGATTACATTTTTTTGTTCAACCACCTCAATATAGGTAGGTAGGTCCGACAGTTTGAGATAAGATAGTCAGTTCCTCAGTGGTTGAGGATTCCGAGTGAAACGCGCTTCCACCTTCGGCCTTATCGTCACTTACCATCAGGGCCCTGATTCTGTATCGCAATCTATAGATTCCACACCTAAATCTTACCGCGCACAAACGTCAAACGCATACGTTTTTGGGAAGATATCGTAACTTTATAAGGAATGAACGTGGTTTTGAAACAAGGAATCGTAACAGAATAAAGGCCCAGGTGAGACAAAGGCCAAGCGATTACCCGTTGTAGAATAATAAAAAAAGGTATCAAATAAAAGGGCTTGACTAGTATACAGCCGTGCGATTCTCTAAGCTAAAGCCTTGATAGCTGCGGCTGCTGCAGCGCTGAGAAATTACTCTGTTTCTTACATATTCATATAATTGGAAAGAGACGGCAGATCACAGCCATGCGCGCAGCGTCTATGTGTCGCTTAGAGAATCGCATAGCTGTACATTATGAACATACTGTAGTCCTATTAGTGGGCCTAGTATACAGTACATTATGAACATACTGTAGTTCCATTGGTGGGCAAAGACCTCTATCATTGAAATCTTAAGTCATCGCCCATCGCATTAGTGGGGTGGTAATGGCATAACACTACGTTTGCCAAATGCGTGTTGGTGATCACAATCCCAGATTATGATCCTAAAAATATCAACAAACCCTTGTTGGAGCAGTAATTTTTATTTGCACATTGTTTCAGTAGTTTATGTTGCTCTAAACTCTAGGGCAGTGGTTCCTAACCTTTTAAATCTTGGTACCCCTATGATCTATCAGGGAAACTGATTTTACCCCTCCGTAAAAAATCTTGTAGAAAATGATCTTATTATCCAAGAGTTCAACTGACGATTATTCATGTTAAGAAAATATTACTCAAGTGAATCTATTACTGCAGATAAATTCTAAACCACAAAATTTTTCCTACGCCTTATTACCCCGCAAAATAATTATTTTACCTCCGGGGGGGTAATTACCCCCAGGTTCGGAACCCAGGCTCTAGGGCATAAAGCTAGTTGTCGAAATTTGGCAGACAGTGCGCTATTGTCATCGTAAAATAAAGTTTTCGTAAGTTCTAATTAGTGCAAGCATTCTGGGGGGCTATTCTGTATCTCAGTTGCAGCAGCGCTGAGAATTGACTCTGTCTCTTTCATATTCATAGAATTTGAAAGAGACAGCAGATTACGGCCATGCGCGCAGCGTCTATTGTGTCACTTAGAGAATCGCATAGCTGAAAGCACCACTAAAAGACCTTAATAATAATGAGCCGTGCCAAGCTCATTAAAGTATACACTTTCTTACCTCTTCCTTCATCGTGAGCTACAGCTATGTTTATATTTTTCAAAGTGTTCGACATTATTTTACTTCTTTGAAGTTTCAAATAAAAATATTGGGTACAAGCTTGTGCCTGTAAAAACACAAGCATAAATTATATCTATAACAGCAACAGTGCAATCTACGAGTATAATGGCGTACAGCTTTACTTAACAATTTCGGTTTCAGCCTACCCCTGTGGTTGTTTATTGGCCCGTTTCGTTTCAAAGTACATACAGCGTCAGACAGTAACGAGGTAACCAATTAACTTGAATTCAGCTTGGCAATACAGTTTACCGATATCTGTACTTGTGTATATCCGCAAAAAAAAGCTATAAGTAAGTACAATTTGACTCTTTTCCTCTCTATGCGTTGACATGAAAAACAATAACATTATTATTAATTATTATGACTTATAATGATTATTATGACAATGTTAGCCCTAAGAAAGTTCCTCCTTTTGTTAGGAACGTAATAGGAGTTCATCCTTCCAACCGTGGCGCGTGGCCCCGGACTGATCAGAGGCCTGTATTCGCTAACACACTCACTCTCTTTTTTTTCATATTTGCTTGTTTCTGGTGCACTGCTTGTCGCTCTTTTTCTGTTGCCCTATACCTCAAAGGTTGTCTGGAAGAGATCGCTTTAATCGATGAAACAGCCTTTGCCCACATTCGTTTTAATATGCTTATTTTATGTTTTCTATTTTTAGTGTGTGCAATAAAGCGTTTTTCGTACCACTTGCTCAAAAAAGTGACATTCTATGCCACAAAAAGCGAACATAACAATAGTCATTTTTAATCTGTTAAAAACAGGGAAAGAAAATTGTACTGAATTTCATTCATCCTCTAGGGGGAGAATGTGATTTAAATTTGGAATACTTACCGAAATTTATACTGAACTACATCTGTGTTTACACAATTGAGTTTGTATATAAAGCATTATACATTTTTATGAAAAAGGAAATAAAATAAAAAATAATTTAAAAAAAAAATTACAAATCAACTCATCAACAATAAATGTACCAAACAAAAATGTAACTCTTTCTATCAATAATTGGACCAATGTTTCGAATGTTAACTTTTACTTTTAATTGTCATTATTTTTAATAAATGCTTATCTCATATTATTATTGTGTTAATTTTTTCGCAAATGGTACGAAAAGTAGAGTATTTTCCTCGGTGATAAAGCTGTCTCTGTAGCTCAGGACTCGTCTTAAATCCCTCGCTTCGCTCGTGATTTAAGTTTCTAACACCCTCGCTACGCTCGGGAGTAAACCTGGAGTCCTTCGTTACGCTCACGATTTAATCGTCACCCGCGACAGAAAACACTGCTTTATCCCCTTGGTTAATAATCTACTATTATCTTCTAACCCGACTGACAGATGAAGTCATGAACACCCAAGAAATTTCGTCGTACACTTTTGTGTACTGTGCCATTTGCTATAGAAAAATGCAGAGCGCGCGCGCAAAGTCCGGCGGATTTCCTTAGGTATTCATTATTTTAACAGCTGTCAGTCGAGTTAGGAAAAGGCCTGCGCAGTGCTTAATTAATTGAATTTCTATTGCGTCTAAGTAATGGCGCCGCGTTCTAAGTGTTAACTTATCTTTACTATGATATATTATCAAGTAATGTATTTTATTTATTTCTTTTATAATACAGATATATGTAGGTATCATAATATAGTAAGTAGGAAATGTTAAAGTAAAGTAGTTAGGTGTTTTAGTTTCTTCAAATTACAAGAATTTACATCCATTTAAATGTGGCATGACTGGTTGAACCGGTTGTGTGTTATGTCATCGCCGTTCGCTGATTTTTATAGCTCGACCTGATATTTAAATTGTATGTGTGAAATCAATAATTAGTAACTAGCACTAGGATGTTATTTCCAAAAAAGTTAGATAGTCTTTAGGCATTCTTTACTTTTTTTATCTTTGTTATAAATGTTTTAAGTAAAACATTTGTGAATAATATTAGGTCCACACTCCACAGGTTAACTTTTTACGTATGATTGGAACAATGCGTCATATAGATGCTTAACTAAAAAACAATTACAATGTTACTTAATAACTTTTTTTTAATGTGACCGACAAACAAGCATACGGATGGTGAAGGCCTGATGGTGCGTGTCCACCACAGCCCATGTAACCGCGACACCGAGGACATCATGTGCAAGCTGCTGACTCTGAAGCTTCAGTCCTTATGACTCTATACAGTGTAATTTCATTGGATTTAGTACGCTTCAAGAGCCGTGTGACTCTATATAGTGTAATTTCACTGGATCTATTACGCTTCAAGAGCCGTGGGACTCTATACTGTATCATTTCACTGGATCTAGTACGTTTTAAGAGCCGTGTGACTTTAAACAGTGTAAATTCACTGTATCTAGTACGCTTCAAGAGCCGTGTGACTCTATATCTCTCCGGCCGTGTGACTCTACTCGCCATCCAGACTCTAACATTCAGTTGCAATGCAACCCGTCTTTCGAGGAAAATAAAACTGGATTATGAGTGTGTCTGATGTGTTAACCTGTTCGCACCAGCCCCCTTACTCTTGAAACCGATCGTATTGGATCGGATTGGTATTGTAAATTTTCGTATTTTTAAGTTACAACTCCAGCGCTAATTTGGATTCATATTGGGTGAACTAAAAAATGGCATTGAGTTTTTTTTTTTTCACTCTATATGAATCTATATTATTGGTGTCGTAACTGATTCACAATACCAATCCGATCCAATAGCGATCGGTTTCAAGAGTAAGGGGGCAGGTCTATTGACCGGCAATTTTGTTCTATTATCTTTTGTGATATGTTTGAGTGGCCACCGACAGCTTAAAAATGAGTCATCGCTTGACAACAAAGGTTGCGCCATACATTTTATCAGAATGTTCACAATAAATTGATACTTATAAATGTTGTCATTCAAAATATATATAAATTATACCACCTTAATAATCAATTAAAAACTAAACAATACGATTTATTTCATAAAGGATTTCTATAATATAAATCATTATAGTCGCATGCTTGAGACGTCGGCCACTGTTATCAACCAGGGTTTCCCTTATACTTCTCTTTGTAAGGGAAACGGTAGTTAAAATCCTTAAAAAATTTGAACTAACAGTAGTTTCTTATATAAGAAGCAATAAAATAAAACGACAAAAATAAAAGTAATAGGTCCTACCAATAAGGTAGGACTCTCCTACGTGTAGAGACCAAGGAACGTATACTACGTGTTACAACGGTTGCTACGAATATTTGCACCAAATTTTAAAAGGAAGGTTTCTATGGTTGTATATGGTATTTTCAATTGTTTTAAGTGGGAAATTTTTTACATAGAAACCGTCGATTATTTAAACTAAAAAAAACTGTTATTTTTATTGATTACTAGCGCCCCGTCCGCGACTTCGTCTGCGTGAACGTACCTCGTGAAAAATTTCCAAAATATTTTGCTCATACCTTGTCCTGACAAATACGAAATAACAAAAAAAATACTTAAATAGGTGCAGCCTTCCAGCGGGTCTATCGGCTAAAAAATATGGATATGGACATGGGCTTCATTTGAGATTTGAAGCACATATTTTGTCCTTATATGGGCATATTAAGGGCTTCAAATGTCAAATGAAGCCCATGTCCATATTCATATTTTTAGCCAATAGGGTAGCTGAAGTGATGCGCGTACAAACATTTCGGCAATTGATTTTAATTAATATAGATAGATTCTCCTTTCCGGTCCCGGACTACACGTGCTGGTCTAGGAACCACCATCATACTTTG
Source organism: Scoparia ambigualis (assembly GCA_963921215.1). NCBI lineage: Eukaryota > Metazoa > Arthropoda > Insecta > Lepidoptera > Crambidae > Scoparia > Scoparia ambigualis. The sequence goes on along the minus strand of OY992502.1, from coordinate 22,367,322 downwards.
CAGAATATCAGCACTCGTACCTAAAAATTTGGCAAATCGTTCCTCTGTAAGACCATTCGGCTTTGGAATTCTCTGCCGGCGCATGTGTTTCCCAGCTCCTATAATCCCGGGTCTTTATACGGGGCGTGATTCGTGAAACGGCATTTATGCAGGCCGTCATGAATGGGTGCGCTTGTTACCGTGCTTGTTCCACGGTGAGGAGCGCTCTCATTATTTTGGACTACATCAGCTGCTTACCATAAGGCAGGATGTAGTCACTATGATGTGTCACATAATAAAAAAACTAGTGGCCGTGTACGAAAGCGTTCAAATATTGCAAGTCAGTCAAAGTTAGTCTTTTTACATTTTAAAACTGTATTAGCTCCGAATAGTTTCTTTAATATGTCATCGAGAATTTATAACAGGATCCCAGAAATATAAAAGGGCCTACATACTAGTAGACATATTAAAATACGTGTGGCCACTTTGTACATTTACTTACGAAGCTTACCTACTACTCAGTACCTACAAGTGTTTTTAGATAATGTAAGTACTTACATGAAATAATTTACGGCAACAAAATTCATATTTCAATTTAAATGCTATTCTTCTCTTCCGAGTTTTATTTACAGTAGGTACATAATTACAAGAGTTTCAGTTCAAATAAAAGTATCAAATGTTAACAGTACTGCCCTTTGAAAGTCAATACTTGGCATTAAATTTTCTATCAACAATGTCGGTATCTTGTTGCAGCCTCTACCAAAGCAAAGGATGGAATCGAACATAGAATGTTTATACATTTCTTGGTACCTGCATTGGTATGTATTGTATATATATGGATGTTACCATAAGGTAAATTAATTTACATAGTAATATGATAAACCTGTGTACAATTAACATAGGTACACAGGTTTATCAAAAAAATCCACGAAACAGGAATAACGAAAACAATTAGTCCAATGGTAAAGAGAATTATTTAAAGCCTATACCAGATTTATAGAAAGTTCCGCTGAAATTCCTTTACCTACGCCAGATTTAGAGCGAACAATCGCAAGACGAATATCCGTTAATACACAAATCAGGCAGGAAAGTCCAAAGAAAATTAAAGAAAAGCTGTACATAGCCTTCTTTCAAAACTTTTAAGTTCACAATACGATATCATAGCTGTTATTTATATATTTTTTAGATTCAACGTGAAATGCGCGAGTGGTCGCGCTCGGTGCGTTTTCCGAAAGTGTGTTGAAATGAAATGAAATGAGGGATTAGTTATTTACACAAAACAGAGTACATTTTGGTTGGGGGAATTTTATAATTTTAAACGTTTGTTTTGCCAAATGCAGGGCATGTAAATTTAAACTAAAATTAAAATAAGTTAAAATAAACTGATAAATTATTGTAATATATGACATTTTCATAACCTCGTAATTAAATCAATTAATAAATATTACTTATAAAAATATTTCTCTATTTGCATTAAAATATTCTTCGGTGGTATAGAATATTTTACTTTTAGCCACGTTTGTAATTTTCTTTTTAACATAGGCAAACTAAGCTCCTTCACTGAGGTATTCCTCAAAGCGCTCCCATTTTGGAGCGCTCCCAACGAAGCGCTCCAAAACTATTCCTCGAAGCGCTCCTCTTATTAACTGCTAATAAAAGGAGCGCTTCACTATTAAAAATATTGAAATTTTATTCCTTGAAGAGCTCCCAAGTTGAAAAATAGGGAAGAGCAAGAAGTAAACGTAAATATGATATCGATGGTCTTTTAAAACTCATTTGTGCATCATCACGAACACTCGAATGTGTTATGTATATAAACGATAAGGGATATTAATAAATAAAATGCAAACATATACTCGTAATGTTGAATCACACTTTGCGGAAAAATCTACACAATAATTATAATATCGTTATTACTTTGCGTTGTGTTATCATAAATATTGTTTTAAAAATGTATGTTTTAATATTTTTATAAATGACTTTTAAGGTTATGGTATTGAAAGTATGACACAACAAAGACAGTCCCTTTACTATGACGAGTTATTTCGGTCTGATCCAGTAATTCATCCATTGCTGGATATAATTATTATTTAATTCCGGTCTGATCCCTTGACTCACTCTCTTTAACAGTTAGGTAAAGTCAAAATTAAAACAGTTGTCTAAGTAAAATTTTTATTTATTTTTATTTATTGTGTGTGTTTACCATCATCACAGGCAATCAGGCATTTGGTCTTATTATTTAGATAAACCTTAGTACTACAAAAATATTGATCATATTTAAGCACTATATAAAATCATCACAAGCAGTCAGACATTGGGTTTTTTGATTTGAACAGAAACCAAAATCATATAAATACAGAATATAATTTTTTTTTTTCATATGAAAATTTATTCTAAGAGAAATTTGCAAATAACTATTTTATTTTTGTTATTAAAAATCATAGTTACTCGTTTAACATTTGATTGTCTGTGATAATTATATTGTAAGAATAGTGGTTTAATTTTGGTTTTAGTTATTTTATCAAGCAGACCAAAATATTTGATTCCTTAGAATTTTTTAGTTTGGTTAGGTTATTTATCATAACGTTAAAGTCATTTATATTATAATTGTTGTGTAGATCTTTCCGCAAAGTGTGATTAAAAATATTACGAGTAGGTATATGTTTGCGTTTTATTTATTAATATCCCTTATCGTATAAATACATAACACATTAGAGTGTTCGTGATGTGACTTTTTTTTAGGGTGTTATTCGAATTATTCGAATATTATTCGAATAATTAAAAATAAATAAAAACATCTAATAACCATTGTTTACAATGCATCACACTGCCTGATACGAATATCAGGGCCACCATGGCCCCACAATGTGCTATAATAGGTGGAGCGGCGCCACAATCGTCGACGCGCGAATTAGCTGCAAAAAGTTCAGCTATCTAAATGTTTAAACGGAGGCAGCGAGGGAGAGCAAAAGTTGGCCTGCACGGCCTGAGCGAGCCGCCCTTAGGGTGCGAGATCAACTCCTGCCCTACCATCGCCACTCTCTGTGCATCCGCTCCTACGAGAGCCCTGTTATTAGACCTAGAGGCCTTGTAGTAAGCTGCCTTTAAGGAGCCAGTAGGCACTAGGCACACAAACTCACTCAAAAAGACTAGAACCTCGACGATAAACTATCAAAAATAATAACCACAATAATAACCTCAGCACGCGGCGGGCGGCGCACAAGTAACGTCCCGCGCAAACTTTGAAAATTATGTTTTGAGCACGTCAAAACTTTGAGTTTGGCGTTGTGGACATTTGTTGAATATTCGAATATCGCAGATTTTATATTCGAAAATTTGAACCTCTTTATTATTCGAATATTCGAATACAAGGCCTACCGCTCTTCGGATTTTTCGATGCATATCACAAACTCGCCGGCTTGATCTTCTTCTTCTTCTTAGTCGGGCACTCTTGACAACTTGAACTTCAGGATCAGGAACTTCAGGCTTGTGATCATCATCATCATCATCATCAGCCTATAAACGTCCCACTGCTGGGCACAGGCCTCCCACGTGGATAATAGCACGTGGGGAAATTGGGCCTTAACCCACCACACTGGCCCAATGCGGGTTGGTGAGTTGCTTGTGATCACTGACCCGTATTTGGCAAGCGTAGTGATTAAGCCAATATCCATCAATTTTTGCCTTGCAGTGTGCGCTTCTACTTTATCCTACTGATATTATACACGCGAAAGTTTGTAAGTATGGATGGATGTTTGTTACTCTTTCACGTAAAAACTATAAATGGATTTGGATGAAATTCGGCACACAGATAGGGTATAACCTGGATTAAAATATAGAATACTTTTTATCCCGATATTCCCACGGAAACGAGAACCACGCGGGTGAAACCGCGAGCGGCCGCTAGTCTTTTATACATAAACACATCACGTCCGTTTCCCGGAGGGGTAGGCTAAGACCACTGCTTCTCATTTGCTACGATCCTGAGTCACACCCTTTTCACTCACACATTCACTCTAATAACGTGATCTTCATGCAGAGGGTTTACGCATTTCGGTTTTCCATACAAACTTCCAAGTCGAAATTTTTAAAAACCAATAAGCCAATTATGATAAAACTTTGCATGTAAAGTAAAACACAGGGATCTAAATAGTTTGTTAAAAACATTTTCAAAAAACGTTTTTTTAGCTGAGTTATTGCGATTTTAAGTCCTCTATAGAAAGTTAAAAATCGCAATAACTCATATAAATAAACATTTTTTAAAAATGTTTTCAACAAACTTTTTAGATCCCTGTGTTTTACTTCAGCATGCAAAGCTTCAACAAAATTGGCTTATTGGTTTTTAAAAATTTCGACTTGGAAGTTTGTATGGGAAACCGAAATGCGTAAACCCTCTTAAGAGGAAAGTCATACGTGGAAGTGTCATGCAAAATTCTCATACGCAACACAGAAAAACGATATTTCGTAGTCCCCTGTTTCCTCTTTCAGAACTGGACCAATTTTCATTACTTTTTCAGCATCGGTTAAAGAAAGTGATTTTCTATGTCTGTATGTTTGATTTTTTTAAACCGGTTACTTAATGTTTCTGTAGACGCCTTAAAACGGAGTGATTTCGCTAAATTTTAAAGGCTCCTGGTTGTTAAATAAATGACTTCTTAATGCAAAAAAAAATACACACACTGACGACTGTAGAAAATCCCGATGGTGAAAAAAAAGGGCCAGTTCTGAAGGAGGAAACAGGGGACTACGAAACGTCTTTTTTTGTGTTTCGTACAAGAATTTGGCATGCCACATCCACGTAGTCTTTCCTCTTAAATCTAGACAAACATAACACAGGCTGGCTATTTAAAATTTTCCAATTAGAAGGTCCAAGTATCGCGTCGGGACCAGGCGTGCCCGCTGACCCGCAACCGGGATCTGGGTCAATCGGAACACTGCACACACGGCACGACTGCGAGCGCACACACTCCCCAACTAATAATTAACAATTGCTAATTTAAGTTTGATTGTGTGGCTGTGTACTATCTGCTGGTTTGTAGATGACCTTGAAAACTTATTACTTAACTAGAACGCGGCGTCACTAGACATACCTAATAGCCGTAGTAGGTTGATCTGTGTTCTGCGTGCAATTTAGCGTTTTTTTATCTTCGTAATCTAGAATTTGTATGGTAATAATACAACTTGCAACTCACCTCGTTTGCCTATAAGGGCCTTAAAATCCACTTTAAGCAGTAATTATTATAATGTTACTTTGCGAATTACCAGAAGTTTTGCATAGTAAGATTAAACTAAACTACTGCTCTAAGAGGTGACGGACAAAGGTAGTGCCCTAGGAAGCGCTCCTTCAATGCTCATTTTCTTTTTCGTTTACGTGATTGAATGTTTGATAAAACTTACACAGTGTGCACTCGGTGGTATTAAAACTGAATAAATTAAAGTTTTTATCTTTTCTTTTTTTTCTTTTTGATATTTTTGTTACCCTCCAAAGTTGAGTTTAAGTTTGGCACGAAAGGGCTTTTGCCTTCATCTCACCTAAAGGTTTGTGGTGACGGTAAGGCCGTAGATTGAAGCGCACTTTACCCGCCTCGCAATCTCTTTTTATTTAAATTTTTATTCATACATAAGTCAACAAATAAGTAGTTATAAAAAGTCTCGCAAAACCATATTCGGTTTGTCTGCAACAGTGTACAGTCTTTCTACATACCATAAGTACCTAGTTCTTAAAATTTAACTTAACGTACGTGTGTTTTTTCCTGTTTTAAGTTTTAACGATGATTCCTCTATAACAAAGTGCAATCGACACAGATTCACAGATTACGCTGCTCCAACCTATTATGAGTTTCTTTACTCATGTGCTGTTATCAAGCGAGTAATGCTATTACGGTCACGTTAATACATTTCGTTATGGTCTTAAAATGTAATGTAGGCATAAATGGAAATAGAGAAGACCTTGTACTTACTTATCCATGTATTTTGTACCACATAATGTAGCAAAGAAGTAAAGAAATGAAAAAGAAAAGCATGCGGTCTATTTAGCTACAGCAGACAGACAGTTTGTATCACTTGCGCTTGACGATTTTATTCAAACCTTCAACTTCTTTCTTAGAGTAACACCATAGAAATCTTAGAGATTTTTTGGAAAGATCTCGAGCAGAAGATCATTCTGCAACCTAAGAGCGTTCACATTAGAAAATATAGAAATATTCCTCCGAACTTAAACTCCAAAATTTAAGCCACAATCCATAGCGACTTTAATCAATGAATGACAACGAAAAAAATTAATTAAAATCTTTGTGCTGAGTAAGAATTTACAGATATGTAAACAATTGTAACTTTTAAATAAGAATTAAGAGACACAACCGGTAAAAAAGTATGACGTTTGATTAGATTGATGTTTTTGATTGGGCCTTTAATTGTTTTTTTACAAAAAATACTAGTAAGTACCTACGGCATTGAAGAATATACCTAAAAGTTTATTCCCGGATGTATGTTTTTAGTAGGTATATAGAGAACAGAGAGAACGTACAATAACATCTGACTAAAGATAGTTGTTTTCTTATTTATCAGTTTTATTACAAACAACTACTGGTGCGATGTTTGTTATACATATTATTGTTCTGTATAGCAGATAATCGCGTGCGTATCGTTACTGCGTATTTTATTATCTGTAGGCACTGTTCGACAGAAAAACACTACCATATTTTTAATGTTATATTTAGTTACTATCTACCTATAGGATCTTCCACGACTGGTTTCCACTTCCGGATTTAGTAGATATGCTTAGTAATTCACCTCAAATGGTAAATTGTACACTTAATATTAAGGAAGTACGAGTATTATAAGAATAAAGATCACGGAACGTAGAAACATTTGTAAGGCAGATTTACTTCTAAATCCGTCGGTAACACATATAACTTTCATATATTATATTATATTATTGTTAAACTTGAAAGAAAAAAATTGCAAACTAACGATAGGGCTATGTAAAATTGAGAAATGCTACGAGTATACAGAATAAATCACGGACATTTTCTATAAATGCATGGCTAGCATATATAAGTAAAGTCCATAACGCAATGTGCAGTGAAGCCTATACTCGGAGCTACAATCAAGTACATGACGGGCCAAGGTTAATCCAATGTATCTGTCGCGTCGCGGCTCGTCCAAAACCTTCGACTCTATGAAGAGTTGAAGGCATATAATCCAAAGTCAAGTTTAATTATTATTATTAAATGTAGAGTTAGAAACTACATAAAGAAACTTATTTTGTTATTTTACAATACAAATATTCTCGTAATAATAGGATAATACATTTTTCGAATTTCAATGTTTTTTTTTATTTTTTTAACATGACATGTAAGATTAAGATTTTTAGGTTAAAAAACATGTGCTACATAGCTAACTATCAAAACAGGTAATGTCTGGTCTCAAAGACCTAGAGATGAAAGCTCTAAATAAATCTATTTATATTTTTTCCTCAGTGAAGAATATAATAGAAAATATTCATGCAATTTGGATACGAATTGTACCTAAGCTAATGGCAACGTGTCGAAGCTTAAAGAGCAAAGGTTTGTAATTAGTTATACTTAAATAAACAATGAGGTTGTGCCATTTGTTACGTTATGAACAAGGTAAGTAGTACTTTTTAGAAGAAGTTACGTAACACCTTAAAATTATTGGTACTACCTTACCTATACTGCGGTAATCCTAAGTAGGTATCGATAACTCTATTTAAAAGTAAATTATTATTTTAATTTCTAAAGACCAGCTAGCTGGTCTTTAAAAATTCTTTAAAAAAGTCTTTAAATTAAAAAGTCTTCGGCTTCGCTCGCGTCAATGTGGATCGTCAATCGATATGGTCCCCACTCCCCCATTAGCGCTAGTTTAAATGAAATAAATATACAGATTTTGATTATATTTCTTCTGCATGCTTCCTTTTATTGTCTTCTAGGTAAGAACTAAGGATTTTTGGAAATTTGCGCTTTGAGGGCGTAACAAAGAAGAAATAAGTTTGTATGAAACTCCGTCAGTTTTGAAGCTTAATCGAAAAAAATGGTATTTAGCTTTTCGGTTAGAAATTAAGAATGACGTATATCAGGACTTTCGAAAATTAAACCTCTAGAGACTGAAAAAGAGTGGCAAAGTTTGTAAGGTTCACTTTTGTCAAACAATCAGATTTACTTGAAACTTTGTAGTTCACGCGAACGAAGTCGCGGGCAGAAAGCTAGTAATCTATCTAAACAAAAATCAATCGCAACGAATGTATGTTCGTGCATCACTTCAGAGGGCCTACTCTTTTTCTCCGAAACGAAATTTCGGTCAATTTTCGTTTGCTTCCCATTATTTTTGAAATTTCTAACAATTTTGTAAAAATTATAATCTAAATGCGAAACCTATGAACAAAATTTCGAAAGGAATGGAAACTGCTATAAGTAGCAAACGAAAACGGCCGAAATTTCGTTGCGGAGAAAGAGAGTACGCCCTCAGGGTACGGCCAAGTCAGGCCGCTGGTAGCCAACTGACTTAAGAGGAAACACTACGTCGACGTGGCACGAAAAACTCTCATACAAAACACAGAAAAACGACGTTTCGTAGTCCCATGTTTCCTCCTTCAGAACTAGACCAATTTTTATTACTTTTTCAGCATCTTTCTTTAGAAAGAGATTTTCTATGTCTGTATGTTTGATTTTATTGCATTAAGTCATTTGTTTAATAACCAGGAGCCTTCAAAATTTAGCGTAATCACTCCGTTTTAAGGCGTAAAGTTAAAACATAGAGTTGCTGGTTTAAAAAAAAATCATACATACAGACATACAAAATCTCTTTCTTTAACCGATGAGAAAAAGTAATAAAAATTGGTCTAGTTCTGAAGGAAGAAACAGAGGACTACGAAACGTCGTTTTTCTGTGTTTTGTATGAGAATTTTGCATGTCACTTCGACGTAGTGTTTCCTCTTAAGGAGCGTAAAAAGATTTTTTAAAGAGTTCTTTTTTTCCCTTAAAGATTGAAAGAGCAGCAGTAATAGCGTTTGCGTTAGGAATTAGGATATTGCAAGTAAGCAACTTTCACAGTGCAAGGGGCCCTACTTTAATCTTACAGTGCAAATTCCGTATGGGAGGAGCTCGATAGCGCAGCGGCCAGCGCGTTCGGTGTACGATCTTGCCAGCTAAGAACTTTCTCAATGCCGGATCGCTGGATGGGTGGCCAAATTTAAAACATCTCCATACCATGCTTCGGAAGCCGTTGGTACCGGTTGTCGTAGAAAGATGGCAGTCGTTAAAACCCACCAACCCGCATTGGGCCAGCATGGTGGGTTATGCCCAACCTCCCCTTGTCCATGTGGGAAGGCCTGTGCCCAGTAGTGGGCCTTTTTTTCTTATAAATAATGGCTTCGTGCGATCAGCACATTTAGCCAGTGTCACGTTTTTAATGGTAATTATTATTTTCTTTACATTAAGTGGATGGTAATGAGTGATAATGAACGTTTAATGGTAAAAATGATTTTCCCCCAAACCCTTCGAGACTCAATAAAGCTGTGGGACTTTAATGAGGTCTCACACGGACTTCTTGAAAGAATTTGAAAAGTGATGTTGCACTTCAGTGGGACGTTTATAGACTGATGATTTGTTTTTTATTTTATTTTTGCTTTAAAAATTTACGGTAAGGCCCCAGGTCAGTCTATGGTCTCGAACACCGGTTATGCTTCGAACTATGCTTCGAATAACAATCGGTAAAACTGACCAACTTGCATTGGGTCAGCGTAGTGAATGATTTTATTATAGTCCGAACTCCCTATGTGCTTATTTAGAAAATTCTGGTCCCAGCAGTGGGACTTTTATAGGCTGATGATGATTATGATGTTAGCATTGGTTCTGTAGTTTCAAGATCTCTTACACACTATAACTCTTTTTAGATAGATAGATAAACACTTGATTGCACATACACAATAAACAGTTACACATGACATAAACTTAAAACTAGTATCGATAGTAATAGATAGAATAATATCTGATCTCTTCCAGACAATCTTTGGTTAATGGAACCTAGAAGGAGATAGAGGAGTGCGCAAGTTTTAATAAATAGAGAATATGATGGACAACAAATAAATATAAGTATATTAATTTATAAACATACCTACATACAAAACATAATATAAAATATACATACATACATTATAATATATAAAAATAAACTATAACATGTTACTAGCAGATGACAGAGCCAAAAGATGCTTGTGGAGTTTATACTTAAAGATGGACAGTGACTTGGAGTGACGGATTTTGGAAGGTAAATTATTACGAAGGAAAGTAGCTTGGATTGTAAAATAATCCTTATAATATCCTGACCGCGTAAAGGGAGCCTTAAGCACGTTGTCCGATTTGGACCGTAGACCACGATTGTGATCCTCCTCGAGAAACCGGAAACATTCTTTAAGGTAAGAAAGAGTACGAGGATCATACAGCACTTTAAAAAGAATAAGAATATATTTCTCACGACGCAACCGAATAGGTAGCCATTCAAGCCTATGCCTGCATTCAGACACATGGTCGAACTTGCGCAAACCGTAGATGAACCTAATGCCGAGATTTTGTAGGCGTTAAAGCTTATCAAGGAGATCTTCATTTGTATCAACAAGGCAGACATCGGTATAGTCCAAAATCGGTAAAAGGAGAGATTGCGCCAGCTCAACCTTGGTCTTCACAGGGAGCAAGTTCTCCCACCTCCGAAGTGACCCAGAGGCAGCGAACAACTTTCGAATTATCTCGGACACTTGAGGAGACCAGGAAAGAGTGTAGTTGAAGAGGACGCCTAGATTCTTAACAGTAGGACAGTAGTTTAATAAGACACCGTTGAACGTCAGAGAAGGTATAAAATGTTTGTCTAATTTAGCTATCTGTTTTGTGCCCCCAATGATGATAGCTTGTGACTTATTGGGGTTGACCGTTAAGACATGGGTTTGAGTCCACTCATGAATAGTCACAAGGTCATCATTTAAGCTGGCGATCATACTCTCAATATATTCGACGGAGGATTGCGAATAGATTTGCAGGTCGTCAGCATACAAGTGTAATTGACATGAGAGAAGTGGAGTAAGAAAATTGATGAAAATCGAAAAAAGAAAAAGAGAAGGGACGGTTGGTTTGTATGTTTGTATGTTGTTCATCTTTAAAATACATATTTTATAATAAAAAGATAAAATAAGTATAGTAGAACATTTAAAAACGGATCCTGAGGGTCCAATCCACCAGAGATAACCGTTTTTTTACGTTTCACAATTTTAAAGTGAAGATAATTAACGCAAAAAAACCTCAAATTTACTAGCTGACTATCTAGTTTGAATATTACGCTCAATAGTTTTAGGGTTCATTAAAAATGTACTTTATCAGAATAATAATATCAGTCACAATTTAAATTTGCGGGCACACGTGTACGCCTATGTCACCCGACACCTGATTGCCTGATAGCTTGGTCGGCTGTATGTATGTTATGTACTAATAAAACCAATTTACATAATAAAACAAGCGAGGGCACAACGTAGTTATATGGGAGGTTATGTTGCACCTATTAAATCACCATATAAAATGATATACATCATAGTTCAATTATAATTTTAGAAGAAATTCAGTAAAATATTTTTTTTCAATACACATTAAGATTTGATTGTCTTAAAATGAGGGCAGAAGTCATAATAGGGTTTACGCATTTTGGTTTCCCATACAAACCAACCGAAAGGGAACTAAAAGGGTACAAATAAAAAACTGACTGTACCAATATGTAAGATAAATTACATTGCTGAGACAAGCGAAATGCAAGCAATATAGCTCGTCCTTTTTAATGCCTTTTATCTATTCATTTTAATGATATAAAATGTGTGATTATGTTTAGTAATTGACTTCATTGTCATTATTATTTATTTAGTAAAATAGTATTACAATAGATAAGCCCTTATCTGTTACTAACAGTCGTAGAAGTTGCTCAGCTGAGCTCTACATACAATGCTCTATAGACCATTTAGATAGTTTGACTGTGGGATCGGGAGTCTCAAAAACTGAACATGTAAGTATTAACTGTTTTCCGAGTTTACAATGTAGTAAGTAGATTGTTATCTCCACATGTAAAATATATGAAATATAGAAGATTTACCAACTGAAAATCCACATCGCACCAAACAAAAGCTGTTACGCTAAGGAAATACTCGATGCTAATCGACGGCCGTCTCAGATAGCCAGACTACCTTCTATTTCCATTTAACCGGCCAGTCAGAACGTGTTTATCTGATATCAAACGCGCGTCCAACGTTCATTGCAACCGGCTAAATATAATGCGGATCACAATACCACTGCCGTGGTCAAGGAACACTCAAGAGCGTTTGTGACGCGCAATCACGCGCCTGTCTCGTATTTATAGATCGACAGGTTGGATGGAACACTGTCCCTTATCTGCACTTAATTATAAAATATATCAAGTTTTTGAAAAAAGAATGTGTACCTTCCTAAAACATTTGAAAGTGTAAAACGTTTTTATTTTAACTAAATAATGGCGAGAGAATGAGATTAACCTATCTATAGGAATAGGAATTTTATTGTTAACCGAGTTTCTTTATTCATTTTATTGATAGTGAAAAATAATTAACTAGCATTATTAGCTGTTTTTTTTTCAAAGGAATTCCAATGTATTTTTATCCTTAAGTTTTTATCGATAAATTTATCGTAACTTCACGGAATAGATAATTAACTGTTTTGTGCGTAAGATAGAGTCGTAACTCGTGATGAAAATAGTAATTGATTGGTGTTACAATTTTGAATCAGACTATTCCCAAACAAGTTTACACTTCTACTAATCATGTAATATGTGTGAAAGCAGTACACATACAGGCACAACAGGTGAATAAAACTTTTAAAAATCAATTCAGCGGCCCTTATAGGTCACGAATGCGATCCTCACTAACTAGGTAAGTATATAATTATTTTATGGATATAGAAAAGTTACATGTAGATACTTTACATGTCAATGAAATTGTTCTACGGTGTTCTTGTTCGAGTTGGTGACAATTAACCACATTGAAGTTGAGGGTTATTCGCGTTTTCCCCCGTTCTCGTTTTCCTAAAATATTAAGAAAGCTGTCGATCATGGATTCAATTTTTGTTGCGTATAATTATATATTGTTATTGTGTTAAATGGAACAATCAATTTGAACAATTACAATAGGTACTTATGATTTTTAATAATTTTATGACTTCATATTTGTGATCTTCATAACTTAAACACTCGTTGGAAAAATAAGCTTGCCGTACCTAGTTTTGAACTTCATAAAACAGGTGGCTCTTTCTTGGGTAAATGTGTAACGTTTTATAACAAACTTCCTCTAAATATTACTGAAATTCCTTTACATACATTTAAAGTCCATGTTAAAAAAACCCTCATGAGTAAAGGTTATTAAAAAGTGGAAGATTATATAAATGATGGACATGGACATAGTGCATCTACGAGCATAACATATAAGTAATTTGTATATTGTATAATTTGGTAACCAAATTATACAATCAATAATCATAAAACAATTTTAAATTATAAAAAAAGATAAAAACAAAAGTGAATCTAAAAGTTATACTCGGGCACTATGAAGGCATTAGAACAATGTGTGCGAAACTAGAGAAATGTTAATTCCATGCATTTTTGTCATTGATGTAATCGCTTACAGCCTAATAACCCTACAAAAGACAAAAGACCTCACTCTTCCATAGCCAGTATTTTTACTTAAATTATAAGAAAACTATATACTTGCATTCAATCCGAGCGTGTCCCCCGTTTAGCTAAGATGGCCGACTCGCTTTCTCCGAAACGAAATTTCGGCCGATTATCGTTTGCTATTTATAGCGCTTTCTATTCCTTCCAAAATTCAGTTCATTCAAAATAGGTTTTGATTATTAATTTTTAGAAAATTTCTTGAAAACGTAACTCGGCTGAAATTTCGTTTCGGAGAAAGCGAGTAGGCCCGCAGTAAACAACGCGCTTCCTAAATGTTCGTCGTAAAAGTGGTGTGTCAAATGTTTTCGATAACTCGATTGTAAATACGAACAAACGTAACTTCAGAAACGGAGATTGCTTTGTTATAGTACGTTTATTTACAATTTGTTATCGATAAGAGACGTTAACACGAACTAATTTTAGGTCAACGACAAAAGTTGATTAAACGTGTGTATTTGAATGTAACAATCATAATTATTGTATTTCACACATAACAATATTGTGATACTGGTACTGCTGTTTATTGTAGTAAGTTACTTTTTTTTCATACTTTTGTTTTTATTTTACAACTTGGGGGCACTCTGTCTTCTTCTCGTAAATTTTTCGGGACGTTTAAGAAACGCTACGAGTGCTACTGCAGTGCGATTCTCTAAGAGCAGCGGCTGCCGCAGCACTGAGAATTGACCCTGTCTCTTTTATTATTATAGAATTGGAAAGAGACAGCAGATCACAGCCATGCGCGCAGCGTCTATGTATTTTTTTTATATAAGAAGTATTCAAACAAGTAGCAGGCGGGTCACCTGATGAAGAGCAATCACCGCCGCCCATGGACATCCGCAAAACCAGAGGAGTCGCAAATGCTTTGCCGACCTTTAAGAAAGGAATAGGGTTAAGGAAGGAATCGGAATTGCGAGGGCGGGGGGGGGGGGGGCCTCGGAACTCTCACTGGCCGGACGAAACACAACAGCACCAAGTGTCATTATTTCACGTCGGATATTCGTGAGAGGGTGGTATTACCCGGGCGAGCCGGCCCAATGCGTGCTGCAACGCAGCATGGCTCTACCACTCACTCAGTGTCACTCATTTAGCACCACCCAGGGGTCACGTGTAGGGTCTCAAGGGTAAACCTACGGACCCAAAGTCGCTTAAAAAATCGCATAGCTGATAGGTTTCGACTATCGCGATAGTAGGTGTAGGTACTAGCTGCCAATACCGCCTAGACAAGTGCTAAACGCTCCCGCCGGCATATTCTTATTCGTCGTACAATGCGCGCGCGCAGCTCTATTTTTCACTAGCAAATGGGACAGTACACAGAAGTGTAATACGAATTAAGAATAGATAGGGGGAAAGTTGGCCACTTGTCTAGGGGAGAATAACAACCGTTTTTCTAAAGACACATAAAGTTCTACCAGAGAAATCCACCAATAGGTGGTAGTGCTCTATTTTCCTAGTCTTGTAATGAATTAATCCTATTGGTGGGTTTTTCCGCACGCATCGCTTACGGTACATCTCTGGTGGAAAATCCCTGTATGACTTGGTATCCACTAAATCAAAAAGGGGTGACGAAGAGAAGAGATTCTATACGCGAGAAACCGATAAGATTTTGTTTTGACTCTCTTCTCTTCTTGAAAATAAGCGGCCATTACTCGACCGAAACAAATGAGGAGCGTATAGGTATAACTAAAAAGGTTTTGTCACAATGGCAAGGGCGCCGTAAATCTGTCCGTTACTGTGATATTTAAATCTATCTCTTTTATCGCTCGAGTCTAAAATTTCGGTATGACAATTAATAAACAGGAACCTACAGCTCAATCTTCTTTTCTCTCTCTTGCATTTGCTATTGTTCAGGTTGGAATACCTGAGAGCTGAGAGCTCTGGCATAATCGAATAGTAAAGAATACTCACACTCAGCATTCTGTGCCCAGCAGTGCGATATGTCTTACCTAGAAGTGCTTGAAACAGTCTGGACTTGAAAATCCTGATGACTCTCTCGATGGCGAGGCGCAGTTGCCTGTCCTGTGGCTTCACTAGCTTGCTGTGGTAGTCTTCCAGCAGTTCTAAAGCTCGGTGGGCCTCTGAGAAATAAGAGAGAGGTATAAATCAGTTTTTGTAGGAAGCAATGTAAAATATAAAAGTAAAAAAAGTAACAACAAATAAGAAAATATGTATCTAAATATAAGAAGAAAAATGTAAAACAAAAGAATATAATAGAATATAATTATGTATTATAATAAGAATATATTGTAAAAAAGTGAAAAAGAAAAAGAATTTAAAGATAAAAAAGACAAAAAAGAAAAAAAAGGTAAAAGAAAAGAAACAAACCGAGTTGAGCTCATAAAGCTCCAGACCATTTAATCCCTAGAAAAGAAAAAAAAGACACAAAGAACATATCAATTGCAAAGAACATAAAGTCCTGCAATAAAGCGGGAAGCAGCAGAATAAAAAAACCAGTTTTGAGAGAATTGGAACCGTAACATTAAAGATTGAACCTAAGTCAGGTTACACAAACAATGTTCTTTTGTTTATTTTGTAGTGACACCACGTGAGAAACAATGTACGCCTGAAAACAAGTAAAAATACTTCTGTAACGTAAAGTGACAATAGTACAGAAAATTTCCCTAAATTCGTTTCCGGTTTCTTTTCTCACGGTTTTTTCGTTTAGAAAAATAAGTTGTTGTTTACATTTATTTTTTGTAGTCTTTGAGAAGAAAATGGGTCTTCAAGCGTAGTGTAAAAATACTTGTTGTAGAAAAACCTGGTAGAGATAACCCAGCATAGATTTTGTTTTTGTTTGTTTTCTTTTCTTAATTTATTTATGAGGAAAAGATGTAAAATTTAACAGTATCCATATAGATTAATCGAGTTGTCTTAAAATTTATTTATATCTTTACTACAACAGCTACGTCTGCCGCAATATATTATTACACGTAATCCATCCTCGTGTCAGACCTCTGACCGCAACCTGTACTAAGCCTACGTTAAGTAGAGTAAACATGCTTCCACATTTACGTATACAATTGGACAATTTCCTTAACAATAAATATGTGGACACGTTACGTGTCTTGCCCAAATGCTGGCAACCCCATTAACTATCGATACGAATCAACAGCCGCGGGGCGCTGCGTACGTACGTATACTCATACCAACCCTTCGATATAAAATGCATCTACACTAATAAGGGTGCAATGCTTAGCGCTCATGCGGAAAGGACCACAAGCGAGTCACGCAAAACCGCATAATCACCTTGCTTACGAACTGGCATCACGGCACCACCCCCGAACGTAATTTTAGAAACTTAAAACACAATTTGTTGTTGAAAAAACTAAAACAGTTGACTGTCTCACAGCGACGCGGCGATATCGGTGCACATATCAAACGATTTTGTTCACGGCACAGAGCGTATTAGAACCGCACATATTGTCGCTAAATGAAAACATTAGAGGATGAGTTGCGGAGTGATGCGCGGTGCGGCCACACTGGCTCAGCTTACGAAGGCCATCGAGCACTGTGCCCAATCGGATTGGTCGATTTTCTCTGTGACGTCAGGGGGTGGATGCATAGACTATGGAAATGTAGAGACGCGGGTTGGGGTGCAAAAGTGCGTCGTGTTGCCAGGATGCACGTTCTGCATTTGAATAGGGAGGTGATTTGGTTGTGAAGGGACATTTTTTATGGGTAGAGCAGCCTGATTATAGTTTCCTGTTACTTTCCTGTGTATACCGTAGAGGTCTTACGATAGTAGCATTTTCGTAGTAGGACTCGTAGCAGAGAGTATCGTAGCAGTACTACGAGATGATTCTTCTTACGCACAATAGCTTTTCAGGTTTGCGGATTTGAGTAGCGATTATAAAGTACGATAAATACGGATCTAAGTTTTACAGATATCCTCTGACGTCAATAAAGATTTTTTTTTTAATTTTGTACGTATCTTTATTATTATCAAACAATAGTAGATTGTTATACAAGGGGCTAAAATGACCCATTATATACGAGGTAGTTTTACTCCCGAGCTCTAGCGAGGGAGTAAATAGAAACCTAGTTTTAATGGGTTTTTAGCGCCGTGTGTTACACTATGTTTTTCACTACGAATGCAAGGAAATAAAACAATTCAATACAATATAAATTGGTTTATTTTATTAAAAATTAACCCGTTAGTTGCTTTATCAACACCCACGGGAAGAGAAGGGTGGTAGTATTATTTTGATGAGCCCATTGCCGCTCTATGCTGTTGGATAGTTAGGTATGTGCAGTCTTTCCATCTCTTCCCTTCGGAGTCCTAAAAGGCGACTAACGGACTAAAGACTGCACATACATCCTACAGCATAGAGCGGCGATGGGCTCATCAAAATAATACTACCTACCCCTCTCTTCCCTTTGTTGTCGTAAAAGGCGACTAACGGACTAAAGACTGCGCATACATCCAACAGCATAGAGCGGCAATGGGCTCATCAAAATAATACTACCAACCCCTCTTTCCCTTCGGTGTCGTAAAAGGGGACTAACGGACTAAAGACTGGACATACATCCAACAGCATAGAGCAACGATGGGCTCATCAAAATAATATTACCAACCCTTCACTTTTCTTCAATGTCGTAAAAGGGGACTAACGGACTAAAGACTGCACATACATCCAACAGCATAGAGCGACGATGGGCTCATCAAAAAATAATACTATCAACCCCTCTCTTCTCTTCGGTGTCGTAAAAGGCGACTAATGGACTAAAGACTCACCACCTAAGCACATATGCAGACTGTGCAGTTGTTTCTTGCTGAAACGTGGACTTTGTGGGCGTGGTCTGCGTTGTCCATAGATTCAAATAATTACTAATTTTACCATAAACTTTAATAATAACTATCTCAAAAAAATTGTTGTCACAAAAAACAGTAAAAAGTCGAGTCTTTATTCATGATTATTCTACCTAGGACTAAATACTTTTCGTTTTTGTAGGCTCATTGTTATGTGACAGACAAAAATTTAAAAAAATACTTTATCCCCTAGGGCAAGAATAGTTATTTGTTATACAAGAGTGCAAACTTGCTTTTTAACCGCGTGCTCAATTTTGATGACCGAGCAAGCGAAGGATTCTAAAATTGAATCACGAGCGCAGCGAGTGATTCAAAAATTAGAATCCTGAGCGTTACCGAGGGAATCAAAAGAGCACGAGGTGAAAAATTTTTGCACTCGAGTGCAACACGTAACTTTTCATCCCACCTCAACGAGGAAATTACCAACCAAATTAAAAAAGTAGGTACACCAAAAAGGTTCCGAGTCTGAGTTTTTAACAATTTAAAAAGGTCGTATGATAAATCGGCACCATGGAGGAAGAAGAAAATAAATTACCTACACCAAAAAGGTTCCGAGTCTGAGTTTTTAACAAATTAAAAAAGGTTGTATGATAAATTCGGCACTATGGAGGGAGAAGTAAATAGGTTTAATGGTGTTTTGAATTCACAAACTTAGTGCACACGATGTTCTAAATTCAATTTACTTTATTCTCTAGCGGATAAAAACGGCTTTTGCACTCAGATATCGAAGAGTAAAAATACTCTTTCCGAGATGGGGGGATGAAAAAGCTATTTTAGCCCCTCTCTAGAACGACAATCTCTCTACAATGACGTTCTTTTTGAGCAAGAGGAGTGAAATAGTTATTTGTTATACAAGAGTGCAAACTTGCTTTTTAACCGCGTGCTCAATTTTGATGACCGAGCAAGCGAAGGATTCTAAAATTGAATCACGAGCGCAGCGAGTGATTCAAAAATTAGAATCCTGAGCGTTACCGAGGGAATCAAAAGAGCACGAGGTGAAAAATCTTTGCACTCGAGTGCAACACGTAACTTTTCATCCCACCTCAACGAGGAAATTACCAACCAAATTAAAAAAGTAGGTACACCAAAAAGGTTCCGATTCTGAGTTTTTAACAATTTAAAAAGGTCGTATGATAAATCGGCACCATGGAGGAAGAAGAAAATAGGTTTAATGATGTTTTGAATACACATACTAAGTGCACACGATGTTATAAATTCAATTTACTTTGTCCCTATCTACCGACCTCAATAGATAGGGTATCGCAACTGGAACTACGGGTCCGGTTGTGTTTTCAGAGGTACTACGGGGTTCCGGTTCTAGCCCCCCGCTGGTCGTGCCTTTAACCAGGCGCCTCCGGCGGGATCCGGACATGGGTTGGACTCGTAGTGGCGTGTGGTTAGCTGTAGAGCTTGGGAATGTTCGTTTGTCCTGGTATTGTGTGCCAGGACTTCCAAACTCGTGCACAGCGAGCGGCCTAGTAGCGGTCTCTGAGGGGCCAGAAGCGAAAAGTCCTGCGGGGAACGTGAGTTTCCCTCATAGTTGGCAGCTTTGTCTGGTGGTTTTCATTGGACATTGGTGTTGACATCTCCGGTACTAGTCTGGAGAACTAGTAGAGGCGGCCTCCTAGATGCCGTAGCCTCCGGTCCAGCCAGCCGCGTAGGACGTGGGAACTGGCTAGGCGCCCGGATGGGTTCCGAGAAGTGAGTGTGCTTACTACTCCGCTACCAAGGTGGACACTTGGGAGTCGACTTTAGAGTCGACGACCCTAGCAGTGGCAACTGCGAGTTGTGCCCTTCGTGCAACGAGAAGTGAGCGAGCTTGACAGCTCCGGTTACCTATCTGGACAATAGGCAGTGAACTAGACGTATTCACGGGGATACTCTCCTGAGACACTAGTCTTATGAGTACCGAATGAAGAGCGCGCTGCGGCGGGCACTAATTTGGCGTCAAGACCTAACGTTGGTGGTCTCCTGCGCGAGTGTTCTACTGGCGCAGGGACTTCTGGCACTTCTTGCATAACCTAACGGTTGGTCTCGAAGTGCCAGTACAAATAAACTTAGTGAAATTAGGAGAGGGGATGTCCTCTAGCGGGTAAAAACGGCTTTTGCACTCAGATATCGAAGAGTAAAAATACTCTTTCCGAGATGGGGGGATGAAAAATATATTTTTCATTAATTCACATTACAACATTGTTACATACATACATACTTATAATAACGACTATTATTCCGAAGGGTTAGTCATATATTCAAGAGGACAGCAAAAGCAGTCCTCTACCATAGTCCACTTTTCACCATATATCAACTGCACATGTGCTCAGCATGACAGGTGGTGCGCCCTTCGCCGCTCTAAGCTGTTGGATGTAAGTGCAGTCTTCAGTCCGTTAGTCACCTTTTACGACACCTAAGGGTAGAGAGGGGGTGGAAGTATTCATTCACCGCTACGCGACACGTTTAGGGACTACTTTGTTACTATCTAAGTATTATCTGTAAATTGCAACATAAAACATCTGTTGTTTTATGTTGCAATTTACAGATAATACTTATCTGTAAATTGCAACATAAAACATCTGTTGTAGGTATATTTTTTTTCAATAAAGGGTTTATTTTACAATAATATTTATTTTTTGTTCGTATTATATTACGAAAATTTTTTGTGAGTTTTCTATCTAAAACAATTGTGTATACCGAAGTATACCTTCTATCTTTTTTAATTGTTGGTAACGCTATCAAGCTCCTTTTATTTTATTGATTTATTAGACGTTACTAAACACACATACATAGAAAATAATCACGACTATTATCCCCGAAGGGTTAGTCAGAGACAGGCAATGAGGACCGCAAAAGCAGTCCTCTGCCATAGTCCACTTTTCACGAAATAGCGACTGCACATGTGCTTAGCGTGACAGGTGGTGAGCCCATCGCCACTCTATGCAGTTGGATGTGTGTAGTCTTTAGCCCTTTATTCAACGTTACTAAATAGGTAATCATTATAATAACCAGTAACGGCCTTACTTAAAATCACTTGTTAACAATTATTTAGTTTAACATTGTTTTGTCTTCGTCACGCAAACGTCATTTCAAATTTAAGCAATAGAGACAAAATAATGTTTTGCTAAATAATGCATCATAAATAGTATCGAGCTCGATAGCTGCCGTAAACAGAAACTTATATTAAAATTCAATTGTTTATGTAACCTCTAGGAGTCTTCGTGACAGACATGGGACCATAAGTAAATGCCCTTACTGCCGTACTCAGAGACGTCAATTAAGTTTCAATGTCAATTAAATGTCTTTCCTTCTCTCAGCACTTTATAAGTGACAGCAAGAGACATATTTGTCAATAAAACTTCATTTACGTCTCTGAGTACGGCAGTTAGTGGTTGAGGTTTCCCCGTGAAATGCGTTTCCATCGTCGGCCTTGTCGATACTTATATGTACTTACCTACTATCAGGTGAGCCGTGTCCCGTAGCGGCACATTGAAAGGATACCCCCCCCCCCCTCTCTTCCCTCGGGTGTCGTAAAAGGCGACTAACGGACCAAAGACTGCACATACATCCAACAGCATATGGCGGCGATGGGCTCACAACCTATCACGCTGAGCACATGTGCAGTTATAACTGGGTGAGTGGACTATGGCAGTGGACTGCTTCTGCGGTCCCCATTGCCTAGTCTCTGACTAACCCTTTTGGAATAATAGTCGTAAATATATGCATGTATACTATCAGTTGAGCAAGTGAGATGAAGGTCTAACGCAATCTCTTATCGTGTAAAAAGCAAAAGTACCAACAAACAATAAGACTTGAATTCATAATGAGGACATCCTACATCATTATCGTACTACCTTTTTTATATATAAAAGAAGGAGGTCAAAGGGGAAGGCGGGTCACCTGATGGAGAGTAATCACCGCCACCCATGGACACCCTCAAAACCAGAGGAATCGCAGGCGCGTTACCGTCCTTTAAGGAAGGAATAGGAATTGTGAGAAGGGGGGTGGGCCTCCGGAACCCTCACTGACCGGACGAAACACAACAGCACCAAGTGCCATTATTTCACGCCGGATATTCTTGAGAGGGTGGTATTATGGTATTACGCCGGGCGAGCCGGCCCAATGCGTGCTGCAACGCAGCGTGGCTCTACCACTCAGTCAGTGTCACTCATTTTGCATCACCCAGGGGTCACGTGTAGGGTCTCAAGGGTAAATCTACGGACGCAAGTAACTTTAACCCCCATAAACTACTACCTACATTCCAAAATTTACTAAGTACCTTAAAAATCTTCGTGTCTTAACGTTAGCGACAGATGAATACTTAAATCTCTCCATTTATTATATTTTTTTATGTGACTGGTCGGTCACCTAATTGAAAGTAATCACCACCGCCCATGGACATCCGCAAAACCAGAGGAGTCACAGTTGCGCTGTTGCGACGCCGGCCTTGAGGAACGAGAACCTTGGGGAAAGGAGTAGGAATTGTGAGGGGGGGGGGAGCGACACCAACGAATGCCATTATTTCACGTCGATATTCTGTGAGAGGTGGGCCAGGACTCGAGTTCTTCAAGTCCTAATTTAGGGGCCGGACTTATTTGGCAGAGCTCGCAAGACTCCGACTAAAATGAGTCCTGAGTTCTGAGCCTTGAGTCCTTTTGTCGAGCGAGTTCTAATGCAAAAAGATTCGACTCATGGAACTGAGCGTTTATTATGGAACACAAGTTCTTAAAAAAACCTAACCTTTTTAGGTGTGTAATACTAATATCGTCACCTCCATCCATTGGCAAGTATTTTTCGTAGTAATTCTTTGAACTTCTTTTTTCCTCTTTGGCTCACTCGTCGCGTTGGATCGCTTGTGGAGGTGGTTGACGAACGCCTATATCAACAGAATGGATATGGAACTCACAGTTTCTGTAAGACTTCGGCACTAGCAATGAACTCGTCTTAAGAGTCTCTATATTATTGTAAAAAGACTCGAGTTCTCGAGTCATATTGTAAGGACTCGTGCTTCTTATCACTGACAAAAAGGCTTGAGTTTCATTTTCGAGTCCAGTCTCAAAAAATCGAGTCCAGTCCCTAAAATAGGATTTAAAGAACTCGAGTCCTGGCCAACACTAGAGGTGGTATTAAGCTTGCAACGCAGCGCAATTCGTAAATGCATCGCACCGTCGCGCTCTACCACTCAGAAAACTGAGCACTTATACCTTGGCAACCAGGGTCTCAAGCGATTGGCACTGCACACACAGTAGTAGTTTACAAGGAATAACGGGCCAACGAAGTTCCGAACGGAGTTTAGGGTGACGGCCCAGTCCTATGTGGTGGTATGCCAAAGGTTGCCACTTTACCACCAGCAAACCTAATCCCATTTTTTATTTCAAAAGGTGGATAACGAGCAAGTGGGTAACCTGATGGGGAGTAATCAACGCCGCCCGTGCCCGCAAAACCAGTGAAGTCGCTGATGCGTTTAAGGTTGCCATGCCACCCGTACTCTAAAATAGAGTATTGTCCTCTTTTTCATGTAGGCGTAGGTACTTTATAATCTACGAGTCTACGACACCAATAAAGTACGCTAAAATACTCTATTTCCGTAAAACTATATATGTAAAAGACAACTATTTGTTAAATGTCGCAAAGAGTAACAAAAAATACGTTTTTAGGACAAATAAATAAAAAGGTAAGTACTCTTTCTTTATGCTATGTACTTTATTTTAGTTCTAACAAAATGAAAAAATACTTAGGTATGTCCTAAAAAAAGGTGGCAACCCTAGATGAATTGCCTACTACCATTGAGGAAGGAATAGGAATTATCAGGCGGTAGGGGGGAGGTGGGCATCCGGTACCTACACTCATCGGACGAAACACAACCGCAACGAGTGTCATTGTTTCACGCCGTATTCCGTGAGAAGGTGGTATCACAGAAAAAATTAAAACACTAGCAATGATGTGGCGCATCTGCAACGTGCAACACAACTGTGAGCTATCTTCTATTTGACGACCTCCTTGGTCGAGTGGTTTGTACACCGGTTTTCATGGTGTCGCCATCTCTGAGGTCCCGGGTTCGATCCCCGGTCGGGTCAATTTAGAAATTATTGTTTTTTTAAATTGTCTCGGGTCTGGGTGTTTTCGATGTATAGTATGTATTTAAGTATTTCAAGTATTTTTATTCGTTATCTAGTAACCATTTAACGAGTTTCTTCGAAGCTTCTCTTGGGCTAGATAATTGGTGTGAGTGTAGGAAAGTTTATTTATTTTATTTATTCTATTATACCGAGGCTGGTGGTGACTCATTAGTAAAAGAATACTACCTTTCAGTAACAACCCGTCACTCCTCTTGGGTGTCGTTGAAGGCAATCGACCGACTAAAGACACACATACCCCATCCATCCATTCATTATAGTCGTGAGTAGATAGGCACACTACCTATGTAAGTATTGCATGTACAAAATTAGATACTTACTGGAAAGCTTGCTCTGCCTAGCACTCCGGAAAACGGGCGTGGTGATGTACCCGTGTCTGTATGTAACTCATCTTAATATATATATATTACTAGCGGCCGCTCGCGGTTTCACCCGCGTGGTTCAAGTTCCCGTGGGAATATCGATATAAAAAGTATCCTATGTGTTAATCCAGGTTATAAACTATCTGTAAGTATGCCGAATTTCATCCAAATCCATTTAGCAGTTTTTACGTGAAAGAGTAACAAACATCCATCCATAGTTACAAACTTTCGCGTTTATAATATTAGTAGGAAGCAGGATATTACAATTGTGGGTTAAACTTACTCGCGTCCGTAGGTTTACCCTTGAGACCCTACACGTGACACCTGGCGGTGGTGCTAAATGAGTGACACTGACTGAGTGGTAGAGCTACGCTGCGTTGCAGCACGCATTGGGCCGGCTCGCCCGACGTAATACCATAATACCACCCTCTCACGAATATCCGGAATGAAATAATGACACTTGGTGCTGTTGTGTTTCGCCAGTGAGGGTTCCGGAGGCCAATCCCCCCCCCCCCCTCTCACAATTCCTATTCCTTCCCTAAAGGACGGCAACGCGCCTGCGATACCTCTGGTTTTGCGGGTGTCCATGGGCGGCGGTGATTACTCTCCATCAGGTGATCCGCCTGCTCGTTTGCCTCCTTCTATTATAAAAAAAAATAAAATAATGGCTATGTAGGTCATAATAGAGTATAGATAATTGATACTCTAAGGTGTAGGTATTGTAGGCACCTTTTCCTGTAAAGTACCTACAGTCAAATATACGTAATAGGTCAAGTATCTTAAGACCGCCGGCTGTCGCGAAACAACTGATTTTCAATTGTGTCTGGTTTTACGGTGCTCAAGGGGTTTGGTAATTGGTCAAAGGGTTACAAACTGTCACCAATTATGGATCGGAATGCTGGGCCGTAAAGAAAACAGATGAAGGACGATTGCATGTAGTGGAGATGAGAATGTTAAGGAGGATGTGTAGAGTGAGGAGGGTGGACAAAATAAGAAATGAATTTATCAGAGGAAGTATGAAAGTGGCGCCTATAACAGAAAAGATGAAAGGGAACAGTACGTTTTGGTAGACATCTAATGAGAAAGGACGAAAGCTATATGACAAAAAAAACGGTAATTTGGAAAACTATAAGACCCGACTATGTTTCTGTGTAATTTGGAAATGAAAAAAACCTAAAACAAGATAGTCGTTTGGTATACCCGATTGCACTTAACTTAAGAATCGCCAAAGTTGCAAAGAAAAATTGTAGCAGCAGTCGGGGCCCATTCTAGAAAGTCAGCCGTCTAGTCAGTAGATTGGAGTAATCTGCAATGTAACTATGTGCTTTCAATTCATTATGCCTCCACTTCTAGAATGGGTCTCGACTGCTTTAGGTTTTCTTTGCAACTTTGGCGATTCTTATATGGTGGTATCGGGTAGGTGCAATCGGGTAAGACAACTTTCTTGTTTTAGGGTTTTCTCCAAATCAACACAGAAACGCAGTCTACCCGACCGCGTTTCTGTGTTGATTTGGATTTTAGTTTTTTAAATTACCGTTTTTTTAAGTTTATTTTTTTAGTTTTATTAAGTAGGTATTGAATGAGAAATATCTATATACTTACTTACATTACACATGAGACACAAATACTTTGTAGCTAAAATCTTCTGTGCTAAAGCTCTGGCTGCAGAGCGTGGCAAACATTTGAATTTGGCGCCAAACACCCGCCATTTTTTTTTTTTTGATAAACCCAGTGTCACTCTCATAAAGTAAATAGGTAGGTACCTCAGAATAATAACTAGAGCTATTCTATGGTAAATACGAATTTATCGACAGACACCTCTCAAGCTAAAATCCATAGAGCCGTACAGGCTGCAGAGCGTGCCTAACAATTATACATACATATTATATGTCTGTGATACATACCTACTCTCGAAAAACATAACCCTCTCTTTGGTGCAGACAGGTAAAAAGAGTGATGAATGAATATGAGTGTTGAAGGTAGGAGACGAAGATCAAAGAAAAGATGGATGGATCATGCGAGGATTGACATGAATGAGTAGGGATTAGATGATTTGATAACGCATGACCGAATTGTATGGAAGAAAAAGACATACCTACTGCACCGACCACAAATAACATGAGAACAGCGCAAACGTATGATGATTGGTTAAAGGGGAGAAGTGACGAGAGGGTGCCATCGCGTTTAGCGCGCGCGCGTACGCAGCAAATTCCGATGTTAATTATCATTGCTCGGAACAGATTTTAAACGCAAACTATGAACGTAACATATCTATCCTACTAATATTATAAACGCGAAAGTTTGTAAGTATGGATGGATATTTGTTACTCTTTCACATAAAAACTATTTAATGGATTTGGATGAGATTCGGCATACAGATAGTTTATAACCTGGATTAACACGTAGGATACTTTTTATCCCGACATTCCTACGGGAACGGGAACCACGCGGGTGAAACCGAGAGCGGCCGCTTGTAGTTTATAATATCATTGGTCCTAGTGCAATTCTTGGAAGGGCTATTGATTAGCAACCCACGATTTTCGTAGAGGGAGGGGAGGGGGAGGGAGGACGGGGGAGTTGCCTACCCCCCGTACTACTCCCCCCTCGGAAATGTATAGTTTTTGAGCTATGAATTTTTTAAATTTTTTTAAAAACCTAACCTCAAAATGTTTAAATATTTAAAAAAAATGCAAATTTTTATATGGATCTTGATTTCTGTTGTCTAATAAAAAAAAATAACCTCGAAATTCAAGACTAAAACAATCGCTACGCTGCGCTTCGCGATTGTTTTAAATTTTTAACCTATCACGTGATCTACAGGAGTAGGGCAATCATAGATTTTAGTCCGACGAAATTTTTCTAAGACCGGCTCCCCCTTTAGCGACACGACTTATAAACCAAGCGAAAAGTTTTACAAGTCCAAACTTCATACAAAGATATCGCAAATTTTCTTAAGTGTCGGCGCCATACAAATATCAACTGAAATTTTTTCTGTTTTCCGAGTACTTACAGATATTCAGTGAATATTTATGTGTAAAAAAATATAGTCTTTCTAGTTCTTAGTGTATGGTAAACATCTGAAATTGAAAATCGTGGGTGACTAATCAATAGCTGAGCCCAATGCGCTTCGGATTGTTTACTTGACTTTACATAATTTACTTGACTTTGCAGTGGGAAAAGATGTTCTGCTACAGATCGGCTTGCAATTTTAATGATAAAAGGTCAAGGAAAGGTATAGATTTTCAGTAAAAGCAAAGTGGCGTATTTAGCTGGCCAAAATATTACCTCAAATTATTTATGTGCAAAACTCAGTAAAGTCAACATTTAGCATGTGGTTGAATTGTCACGTCATTTACGTCCATAAAACCTAGCACATGTTTAAATTTTATGTTAGTTAAGTGTGTCTTTAAAAATTTACAACATTATTTTTTAACTACCTACATTAATTTCATTGCCCTCTCTGTTTTCATAACTTCATGTCTCTGAACGAGTACGACGGTGATTGTTCATTCTCTGTCTACAATTTGTTTAGTGTTAAGCCGGTCCGCTGCGCCAGATTTTGAACAGAACATTGTTTGAAAACATAAATTACTCAATGGGCCACGCCCCCTATTTATGTTTTCGAACAATGTTCTGTTCAAAAATCTGGCGCAGCGGACCCACAGACATATAATAGATATGTCTGTGAGCGGACCCGACTTTACATTCTCTTTGATCAAGCTAAACGAAACGAAGCCTATGCAGAATGGCAGATTGCTGTAGAAACTAGAACAAAACGTTTTAGGTCGTGTCGTGTCCGACCGTGTGTCGCGAATTTTGACAAATCGAGTTCGAGTTTCGACTGACCTTGAGCGCCCTGCGCAACATTCCGTTTATCCGTGAAGCCAGCCGAGCAAGATTATTGTTCTGTCCAGTCAGTCTCGGTCTATCTGCCGTATGTACGTAGATAATTATTTTTAAGTAGTAGTGTAGGTCGACATCTGCAAGCGTGGGGCGCCAAGATGCCTCTATTTGGTAAGAAAGATTTTGGAAGAAAATCTAAAAAGGATGCACGGGATGCGGAGAAGCAACCATCCATCGAAGACAAATACACCGTCAAGGATTTGTTAGGCACTGGTGCTTTTTCCGAAGTGCGATTGATAGAGAGCAAAGATAATGGCCAGCTGTTTGCTTGCAAGATTATCGACAAAAAAGCTTTAAAAGGGAAGGAAGACTCTCTGGAGAACGAGATTAGAGTGCTAAAGAGATTTAGCGAACAAGCGAAGGTTGAGGGAGGGGAGAAGAAAATGTTTTCTCATCCAAACATTGTCCAGCTGTTGGAGACTTACGAAGACAAAAGCAAGGTGTACCTTGTGATGGAGTTGGTGACAGGTGGTGAATTATTCGATCGAATCGTCGAAAAGGGCTCTTACACTGAAAAGGATGCATCAAACCTCATTAGACAAGTCTTAGAGGCTGTTGATTATATGCATTCTCAGGGTGTAGTGCATAGAGATTTGAAGCCAGAAAATCTCTTGTACTATAGTGCAGATGAGGATAGCAAGATAATGATCAGTGATTTTGGCTTGTCAAAGATAGAAGACTCAGGCATAATGGCCACAGCTTGCGGGACACCAGGATATGTCGCTCCAGAGGTCTTGGCTCAGAAGCCTTATGGGAAAGCAGTTGACGTGTGGAGTATAGGTGTGATTTCATACATCTTGCTGTGTGGATATCCTCCGTTTTATGATGAAAATGATGCTAACTTATTTGCCCAAATATTGAAAGGGGACTTTGAATTTGATTCACCTTACTGGGATGATATCAGTGACTCTGCCAAGGACTTCATTCGCCATCTGATGTGTGTAGATGTAGAGAAGAGATACACTTGCAAGTAAGTTTTGCTTTTTAACATTACATATTTACATAATTGTGTAGACACGCAAGCATAAGTAAGTAGAATGCTCAGTTTCATCAATTAAAATACCAATTCAAGTAAGTATGGAGTTATTGTCAGATATCATAGATTTTATATAAAAAAAATCTTATTCTAAACCAAAAACTTAGAAAATCGCTTTAAGTTAACTGTAAATTTCTCCTATCTACTATAATATTATTAAGCAAAATTTATACCAGAATAATTCTTATTTCATGAGGAATAAAGATTTTATAATTAATTTATTATCCTATTTCGATAAAAACGATAAATACAACTGCAAAATTACTACAAAATGCGATGCGCCGGCCGTCCGAATTCAGCTACTCAGCTCGTAGGTGGAGATTTGTAATATTAAGCATGAATTTATTATCCTATTTCGATAAAAATGCAAAAATGAGCATTTTACGCAAAAAACACAGTCGAGTTTAAATAGGACTTTTAATAATTTTCCTCTGTAAGTCGAAAAGAGTAACATAAAAAAAATCCAGTAACATATTCCATTTTCATAAACTATTCCAAAACTGTAGATGTTACAACAGCGAATCTATGTTTATACCACTTTCTGGAGAAATGACAGTTTCTTGGTTGGATTGCCATAGCCCATAGGTAAGGGTTGTTTAGGAAGTGGTTATGGGGAAGAGGAATTGTATCGCACAAAGAAAGAGGATGCGGATGAGGAAGAGGAAGAAAAAGAAAGTGTGATGAAACAGGCACATTATTATGTGTATTTCATCACAATCCGTTTTTCTTTTAGTTATTAATAAAATCAAAGTACCTACGTAGTATTTATTTATTTGTTGCCGGCCGGACATTTCGCGCGCAATTTCAATTTCTCCTTAATTCCTCTTAATGCATGAGGAAGCAAAAGCGGAAGAGGAATTTTTAACTTTAATTTATGGGGAAACGATAGCGGTAGGAGAACTGTAATAATTGCGGAACTTCCGCAACATGTGGAAGCGGAAGAGGAATCCTCATCAACCCTAAGTAAACCCAGGCTTCTCAGCTGGGTGAGTTTCTGCTCCAATACTCATCAGCCCCTTGTTTCTTACTGCTTTATGTATAATGCCCTACCTCAAATTTCTAGAGATCTACCATCTTAGCAGCATAAGTCTCAACAGAAGAGCCACAGTTTACAAAAAATCTGTTAGTCTAACATGGAATCTGCATAATAGCTCATTTTAGTCTTTTGATCTCTGTGCCTTAGTTTTTTATCTATGTTATTTTAGTAGTGTTTTTTTTTGTCCTAACCAAGTTCTAACAAACATAATAGATAACAAATCAAGTGTAGATAAAGTGCATAGCATTACTATTTATATTTTAATGTAATGTCGAGGTCTTTTAGTGGAACTTAAGCAATTAGAAGCAAACTTAATAAGAATAATACTATAGAAGAAATAAACAAGATACCTCCTCCAAAAATTTCAGGTGATTTCACTGTAGGCATAACAAAAAAATAATATTCTTCCAGGCAAGCATTGGCTCACCCTTGGATTTGTGGAAACGCCGCCAGCAACAAGAACATCCATGGCACCGTATCTGAGCAGCTCAAGAAGAACTTTGCTAAGTCGCGCTGGAAACAGGCATACCATGCTACGACAGTGATCCGGCAAATGCAGAAGATGGCATTAAACAGCAGCAGCTCGAGTCGTAACGCCTCTCAGTCCAAGCAATAGCTGTGCCATCTCACACCCCTTACCCAACCACTACTTACGTCTGCTTGAAAAGGTACTTAATATATTTGAATTCACAAAATATTCAGCGTTGGTTATATCCACATTGATATGCCTGTGGCACTTATTAAATTGGTAGATGTGCCATAGTAATTGATGTTCATTGTCCAAACAGTTGCTAACAGACATGTCTGAGATTTGTGTCATCGCTAAATATATAACAAATTCATCAATGCTTGAATATTTAATTGGAGCAATGCTTTCAAACTAATTACTAAGCATATTTAGGTAATGAAAATCAACGAAACTGTTATAAGACATTATGCCTAGTCATTCATTATTTCTGCTTACTATAAATTTTTAAAATTTAAAACTTGTTAACTGTTGTACCTATATCTTTTGACTGATAAGACTCTCTTTACTTATGTTTATTATCTTCCTCTTTAACAATCCCATTAAATACTTCTCTAGGAGTAACTTGGAATCTCATGATAAAATCATTGACAAATGATCTGTTAACCCCACATGACACTGTATAAATATGTATAATATGAAATTATGCATCATAAATCTTTTTAACTATCCTTAATCTTCATATTTTTTAATATAGTTAGGTTAAATATGTTCTTTTTAAAGATACTGACTAATATTTAGGATTGGTGATAATAATCACAATATATATACTTAATTATAAGATCTGTTGCAAAATTCATTAGAAATAAATCTAATAATATAATACTTAAAATTAATTAACATCATACTGAAGCTCCTATACACAGCAGAATTTAGAAAGCATGCAATGCAATCAATGTGTACATTTTTGAATCATCTACATATTAGCCTTTGGTGATTGGAATTGTAATTTTGTGTGTAACAATATTAATCCCTATTTAATCCTTCGAATACCTAGTAGTTGTTTTTAAATCGTGAAAGTCATGTTATAACTATATCTAGTGTAAGTTTTCTGATTCTAAAGTTTTATCCTTCCTGTCTGGTAATCACAAATGCCTATTTTATGTAGACTAGTGGTTTGTTTATACTGCACTATTGAATTGTCATTCTTGAAATACTCTAATACTGTATATTTATTAGATAACAGTATGAACATGACTCTGGACTTCTTGTATGCCATAGATGTTTCAGGCCTAAAGTAGTAGACTTGCCACAATGATTGTGTAGATGAAGCTTGATGTGTCTTAGGAATCTTAACACAATTATTTAATGGTCTTATCATGCTTCTTAATAAATCCCAGATAATTTATATGCCATAATAAGATTCTATTTAACACATGAATTATCAAGGACTTATTAAGAAATAATGAAGCAGATCTCAAGAAAGTCTACTTCAATTTGATCTGCCTACAAGACTGACATAAATTGTGGATGTTCTAGAATCCTACAAGTAGTTCATTTTTGTGAAAAATCTTACTAAAGATCATATCAAGATGTTTTTTACATTTAATTAGGTTATAACATCTTGAAATTTTATCACTTTGTTACGTGATTTTAATTATGTAATATTATTTTATATATAAATCTACTTATTAATTATAAAATGAAATATTCGATTTTTGTATCACAATTTGTGTAATAGATTATTCACATTTATACATTCCGTATTTATTGAAAAATATTAATATTTTTAGATGAATTCTATCTCAATTTAAATTAACATTCCATACTAGTATTTCTGTTTGTGGAACTAAATATTACATGTGGGCATGTATTTTACTGAACTTCTGAGATACGGTCGGGTGAAGACGTTCCCATCGATAATGCTTATAAAAGAAAAATCTTATTTTTCGTCTTAATTATACTATAAAAATTGGGTAATTTTAAGATTACATAAGTAATTTGGCTAGAAGGACTTTATCATTCCAAAAACCTGGGGGCTGTTTTATGCATTTGTAAACACACACTTTACACAAATTCAAATTGAGGAGTGTTCTACTCATGTGTTACTAATGGAAAGAGTATCAATATTCACAAAGAGGTAAACACTTGGAAGGGATACATATGTATAATTTACATTCTAATATGTATCTTCCGTCCATGCATTTTAATCAAATAGTGTAAAAGTTGAATGGTTTAAAAAGTTCTAATTAGGATCCGATCCGACCGTTATTTGTCTTGCGTAAGGGATTGAGAAAAATGTTATGTTATTGTCACTTTTCGCTGTTTGTCTTCCTTGTGTAATTTCTTTATGAGACAGAACCGTTGATGTTTGTGTCGTCATTAAAAGTAGTTATTAATGTCTCATATCAAGGCTATTGCTTGTTTTATTGCTGACACATGCAGCCATTTGTACCTACCACGTGAATGGATCTCGTTCATTTGCTCCATCCGCCTTCACGTTTTTAAAGAGTTTAAGAAGAACTTTTTGTATACAAATGTTAAGTCTTCAGTTATTTTGGGCACACCACGTGACTTGTTTTCATTTGTTGTTGCGTTATGTAACTGTCAAGGGTTGTTCAGTTAATTTTATTTAACATAATACGAAAGTGTTTTTTGTACTTTTTGTTCGTCAAAATGGAGCAATGGATCGACGTGTTTTTATTGCCCAGAGTTAGATATGGCCCAAGAGTTCCGTAAAATACCATTTGATTCCGGTTTAGCGCCATGTTACCCGGGGTACGCGATAAGCGACGGACCGAACTTCACGCTGGCAAAGGCGCGGGCAGAAGCTTGTTACAAAATAGAAATAACATTTGTCTTGTAAAATTTCAAGTTTGCATGTTGAAAAATAAACACTGGTTATACTTAAATACCGCTTGATTGTTATAAAGAAATAACATTTGTCTTGTAAAATTTCAAGTTAGCATGTTGACAAATAAACACTGGTTATACTTAAATACCGCTTGATTGTTATAAAGCATTGTATTGCTTAAGTCTTAAATATTTTAAGTGTAGTTTACACGGAATATTCGTCTTAATGCGCCTTAATCTGTGTAACTAGTACTTTTTGTGGTCCGTGTAATGGCTACATTAGCTGTAAGAATAACCTGTTGATGCTGTTATTAGATCTATCAATGTCTTTTGCCAAGGCAATTTATACATTTTGCGAAAAATTCATAATATATTTGATTGTTTGTATAATATTATAATTATAATAATAATAAGGAACGCGGACATTGCGACTTTGCTGCTTCAATAAAATAATTTTAGAAGTAGTACTCTTGTCGTCCAACCAAACCTTTAATTCAAAGAATGTGGTATCAAATCAAGAAATATTTAACACAGAAATGAAACAAGCCTGTTCCATAGATATAGAATTTACACAATTTTACTAGTAAAAGTAATGTGACCTCGAAGAATAAAAATAAAAACTAATAAAGCCACGCGCTACATACACTATTTACATGGAAAAAAAATCCACAAAAGATTATCCCCTCGTCTGCAGCGGTCTTTATACGGAATTATGTTATCAAATATGGGCGCCAGCATTAGTCAAAGGATTAGTTGGAAGTGCAGTATTTGGCTAGTCAGGAGTCTACAACGGGGCTTATTTTGAAAGAAAACGAGGGTTCACTCGCGTGATATTGCAGCGCGTGTTTGAAGTCGCAGGGTCGCGATGTTCACAGATTACCCATAAGTACGTGCCATGTATTCGTTTTATTCCATGTTTGACTTAAATATTTTGTTTAAATTAATTCTATTGACATTGATGTTAATGCTTAATCAGTGTTGTCTCCATACTTATGTAATATTTTTTGAATTACGCACAATATTTTAATTGACTGTATGTACGGCATTAGTTATGACATCGGATATTTATCCACACACATAATAGATGACTTTGATATTTACATTACTTTTAACATATTACTTAATCTTAGTGTTAGTGCCTGTGTTCGGAATAAAAAAAGGTCTTGTTTTTTGTTTTTGCACAAACTCTTTCGAATAGTTTGAGGAAATAGAATTGTTTAATAATGGATATGTTATTGTGATCTTGCCATGACTTACACCGTGTTAGCATTATAACATTAGATCTGTGCTCTCTTCACTCACTAGGGTTAGTGAGGGATATGTACCTAGTACCAACACAAATACAAGAAAATCTTATCACAACAATGGCATCTTGAAGTTTAAAAAAAATTATAAAAGAAAACTCAAAAGTTACCATTTTGAAACGTGAATTTAATTCCCACTTTAATTTAATGTTCATTTGACATTTGATTAGGTACATTTCGTTTGTTTGTCTATGATATCTATGTGTATAATACAGTACACCAACCTCTCACCTTCATTTTCTTATGGTACATACCGCTCCTATACCAGAGTTTATTTTATTCACTGTGCCAAAACCATATCATGATCCGTGATATATGTGTTGTACTCATAAGAAATATTATGTTATATTGATCAGAAGTTTTAAATAAATAAATAATCACTTAATCCGTCACAACAGTTATTTTACACCTGTTTGCGTAGTGCTAAGATGATCAAGTTCCTCGTTTACTTAAATCTAATTGTTTTCTTTATTAATATATATATATATATATATATATATTTACTATATACTTTATTTTAATATTAGTGTAACTACCCTAAATATATTAGCTATTTTTCGAGGGTTATTAATTATAATGTTTTATTAATTATTATTATACAGTTTTATTTTTCTAAATAAGCACAATAGTGTAAGGGCTGGGATACTTCGGGATTTTCTTTTAGGACATTCTCAAAATTAGCGTATCATGATATTTGGTTATGAAGTTGTGTTCGCTTCGGAGAACGTTACCATCGTCACGAGCACTTGGCAAAGCTTCGTATTGTTCATAGTTTGAGATCTGATACTGTTAAAAATACTACTCTTGTGATTTTAGATTTTATACTTCTTGTTCAAAACAATCAAAAAATTATTAGTAGTGTAATGTAGATGTTAGCTATATTTTCAATGTCATTGTAAATAAAATGCCAACTTGTTGAAACATGTTTCATTGTCCATCCATATTAGCCTTATATTATTATACAAATTATAATCCGTAGGTAGGTATGTAAAGAAGTAACCCATAATATCATTATATTATACATTGTAGTGGTGATGGTATTTGGTAAGGTGGAATGTTCACTGGATCTCTTCTCCTAACAGGGCGAGCTGTTTTATAAACTGCGACGCGTTAGGCAGTGTTGTGGATCCATAGATAATTTTCCTAGGGGTACCGCTCGCCGCTTGTTGCTGAAAAGAAATATACTTTTAGTTATTAATAGGTCAAGGATCATAAGACCGCCGGCGGTCGCGAAACAATTGATTTTCAATTGTCTGGTTTTACGGTGCTCAAGGGGTTAAGTTAAAAAAATTAAGCTATGTATAAGTACCTATACTTAATAGGTAATATGGTAAAAATATTACTTCTCTGTTATTAAGTGTGC
Organism: Scoparia ambigualis; assembly: GCA_963921215.1. Classification (NCBI taxonomy): domain Eukaryota; kingdom Metazoa; phylum Arthropoda; class Insecta; order Lepidoptera; family Crambidae; genus Scoparia; species Scoparia ambigualis. Next base: position 22,330,336 of record OY992502.1, on the reverse strand, counting down.
TGTCATTTAATTGCGCAGAATTATGTTTGGTTTTAGAAGCGCTTGGCTTTCATTAATCTCACCTCATTGTACGAAAGCCGAAAAGGCGCACTTAACGAGGAATTCCCAACAATTTAGTACTGGCGATTCCCAACAATTTGTAATTAAGCACTAGTCAGGACATGACAGTAAGTGCAAAATCTGGCTCACTTGAGTTTCTTCTAAATAGTAATGCTTGCTTAAAAACGCACACTTGCATTGCAAGAGTGAATCCGTTGGGCGTAAAATATTCTTAATTGATCGAATGCTTCTTCGTGATCGTTATTGACAGTAATGGAACATGATTGTTTTCAATTGTTTATTTATATGGGGGTCTGTGAACTTCGTTTACAAATAAGAAGCAAACAGATGACAATGTATGCTATTGAGTGACCGTTTTAAAATAATGATGTTTAATAGAAATACAATCGTCAATTTTATATGTATAATTTGCTGTTCCGATTTTTAGGGTACTTAACACATTGAATCCAGTAAAAATATGAAAAACTATAAAAGCAAACTAAGGCGTTAACTCATGCAAAGCGACGACCGGACCGGTGGTCGAGTGGTTAGCGCGCAGGTTTGACGGCGCGCCATCTCTGAGGTTCCGGGTTCAATTCCCGGCCGGGTCAATTTAGAGAAATTTTTCTAAATTGATTTCGGGTCTGAGTGTTTATGTATATTTATCCGTCATCTAGTTTAACCATATTAACGAGTTTCAAAAGAAGCTCACGCACCACGGAGGTCGTCGAAAGTAGTAAGGCGGGCGGCGTTAGGGTCTATAGTAATGACGATGACGTCATTCTCAGACCTGACCTTGGCAAAGTCTAAGCGCTCTTACACACGAACGGCATTTTGTAGCGCTGAGGTTTTGGTTATGTAGGTTAACTCTACTTATGTAGTTGCCGCCGCAGTGTACGGGTAATACTAGTGTCAACGGGTGGCTGCGTTTATATGGGGTTTGCGAATGTCCGTGACCCCAGCAGGGTAACCCCTTCAGATCGGCTTCAAATTTCGCCATGATTTAGTTGATAATATGTTTAAATTTGTTAGCATATACCAAAATTTGTTGATCAATAGTTATCGAGATATCCCATGTTGAAGGGTATCCCGCTAGGGTCACGGTTGTCAAAATTATTTAACCTAAAACGAGCAGTGTATCCCAGTAGTCCCCTCTAGCCTTTCCCCCTTGGGGGACAATTGGGATTTTTTTTATAAAAACCTCCCAGTTGTCCCCTCTACCAACGACACGGGTGACAACTGGGACTTTAATTTTTAGATGTCCTAGTCTCCCCCACTTGAGATGTTGCCGTATAATTTTTTAAGTGGGGGAGACTGGGATATTTACAAAATGTAAGTCCCAATTGTCCCCTCCACCGGTGACACGGGGGACAACTGGGAGACTTTAATTTCTCCTAAAATACTGTACCTAGGAAACTAAAAAGTATCACTAATTAGATTTTTCCCCCACAAAATCTTGGCTATAGTCATAAACTCTCTACTTGCTCCATTCCTGTGGAAAAACCATGTTTAGGTATCAACACCGTGACTCCAGCAGGATAACCATAATTAGCGTTATATCTCAGGATGTACTGTAGCTAGAGTTCTCGTTTTTGTCAAACAAATCTTATCTCAGAGTCAACAAAATCTTCCCTAGATTTCATGAATGCAGCTTTTACTAGAACTTACTTTTCTGAGGAATTTTGACGAAAAGTAGGTATTTGATTACTCGGTAACTACAGAAGGTATAATCCTGGAATTTTCACTGATTGATTCGTAATTGAATCAACAAAATCTTAGCACAATAACTATATCAGTAGCGTGTTTCGTTCGTGCTCGTTTTAGGGTAAATAATTTGTGAGCGTCAAGTTGGCAGGCACACCACGAAATTAGACGGTTTTGGCTATGTCAAAAAATTGTGTATAAATAGTGATAAATAGTGACGTATAGCATATAAATAGTGATACTATGGTTCAAAAGATATTTGAGTATCTTGGTGTGCCTGCTAACTTGACGTCAAGATAGCAGGCACCTTAAGAAATACAGTTCGTATCAATGTGATTTATATGTCAAAAAACTGTGCATAAATAGTGAATCGTATACGCAAAATTTCAACAATTGTTTTCAATACAAACCGAGATATTACGGTCTCTAAGTGGGCTGCCAACTTGACGATTCTTGCGATGGCGATTCCAGAGAAACGGGTTGAAGTTTTAAACAAATAAATACATGAAAAAATTGTGTGTGAAATTGTGAATCTTTCAATATCAATAAAAAAATAATTCTTCTTTGCTATTTTCCGAAAATCTAATGTAAACTTCTACCATACATTCGATTTTAAGTACAATCTTGCACAATTTTATTTATTGACTTAAGATACTGACATAAAGTCTAATTATTTTTAATTCAAGTCATAAAATTACAATCTACCGTTGTAATGTCAGTTTCACGTTATTTCTATGGAAACTTATGTCAAGCAATTTGTAATTTTAGTGACTCGAATTAAAAGTCTCGGATAGTGGTGGACGAGCGAGTGTCGCGAACGACCGAGAGATGGCGTGATTTTGTTTACGTGCGGTGAGCCGGTGATACGAGAATGGTGCGCGAAAAGTTTTATTTGTTAGTGTTAAATTGGTGAGCAGTGAGTACATTTGCATCAGAAGTGAAAGTATTAAATAGTTTAATAACAACCTACATTTTTATAGGTACGCAGCTTATTTTCTATTATGGTATTTACAAAAAAGATACACCTAGGTACGGTCGGGGTCGCCGTCGCTTTACCACTTTGCAGCGATTTTCGTCTGAAGCGCACCGACCGCCCGGGTACCTACGTGCCCGTACCAAATAGACGACGCGGAGTGCAAGGGATTTTGACCTTTAGACTGGTAAAGGACGGAGTCCGCCATTGTACCTAATGTGAGGTAGATATTTTCTCAGTCATTCAAAACTTTTCATATTTACTACTCGACCAACATAATTAATCGCATTAAAGCTAGACGTTTATCATAATTGTTCAATGATTAACAATCTAAATATATTGCACTTCAATTAGTTTGCACATGCTGAGTGGTCAGATTTTAAAATGGAATATCGTAGAAGATACGTTTAGTTTGTAAATTATTGAACAACTGTGATAAACGTCTAGCTGACATGCACCTAATTGTGTTGGTCGAGTAATACGTATAACTTCATAAGTAGGTACTTACCTAGCTAATCTTTCGTAAAGTTAACTAGGGTTAGGTATATTCCTAGTGCATTAAATATTAATGTTACCTGCCTAGTCTTTTATGACAAATAAACAAAGAATGAGCTACGAATAGTTATTCCGTGTTTTGTCTCTTTTACTCTAATTCAAAATTACGTTTAAATGACAGGAACAAAACACGGAATAACTATTCGTAGCTTATTCTTTGTTTATTAGTCATAAAAGACTAGGCAGGTAACTTTAACATTTAATGCACTAGGAATATACTTGAACCCAGATAACTTTACGAAAGATTAGCTTGGTAAGTACCTACTATGAAGTAGTACGTATTAGTCGACCAACATAATTAGGCGCATGTCAGCTAGACGTTTATCACAGTTGCTCAATAATTTACAAACTAAACGTATCTTCTACGATATTCCATTTTAAAATCTGACTACTCAGCATGTGCAAACTAATTGAAGTGCAATATATTTAGATTGTTAATCATTGAACAATTATGATAAACGTCTAGCTTTAATGCGATTAATTATGTTGGTCGAGTAGTAAATATGAAAAGTTTTGAATGACTGAGAAAATATCTACCTCACATTAGGTACAATGGCGGACTCCGTCGCTTTACCAGTCTAGAGGTCAAAATCCCTTGCACACCGCGTCGTCTATTTGGTACGGGCACGTAGGTACCCGGGCGGTCGGTGCGCTTCACACGAAAATCGGTGCAAAGTGGTAAAGCGACGGCGACCCCGACCGTACCTAGGTATATCTTTTTTGTAAATACCATAATAGAAAATAAGCTGCGTACCTATAAAAATGTAGGTTGTTATTAAACGATTAAGCACTTTCACTTCAGATGCAAATGTACTCACTGCTTACCAATTTCAACACAAACAAATAAAACTTTTCGCGCACCATTCTCGTATCACCGGCTCACCGCACGTAAACAAAATCACGCCATCTCTCGGTCGTTCGCGACATTCGCTCGTCCACCACTATCCGAGACTTTTAATTCTAGTCACTAAAATTACAAATTGCTTGACATAAGTTTCCATAGAAATATCGTGAAACTGACATTACAACGGTAGATTTAAGTGTAATTTTATGACTTGAATTAAAAATAATTAGACTTTATGTCAGTATCTTAAGTCAATAAATAAAATTGTGCACGATTGTACTTAAAATCGAATGTATGGTAGAAGGGTACATTAGATTTTTGGAAAATAGCAAAGAAGAATTCTTTTTTTATTGATATTGAAAGATTCACAATTTCACACACAAATTTTTCATGTACTTATTTGTTTATTTATCTGGAATCGCCATCGCAAGAATCGTCAAGTTGGCAGCCCACTTAGAGACCGTAATATGTCGGTTTGTATTGAAGTACAATTGTTGAAATTTTGCGTATACGTTCACTATTTATGCACAGTTTTTTGACATATAAATCACATTGATACGAACTGTATTTCTTAAGGTGCCTGCTATCTTGACGTCAAGTTAGCAAGCACACCAAGATACTCAAATATCTTTTGAACCATAGTATCACTATTTATATGCTATACGTCACTATTTATCACTATTTATACACAATTTTTTGACATAGCCAAAACCGTCTAATTCCGTGGTGTGCCTGCCAACTTGACGCTCACAATAATTTTCAAAAAAAAGTCAAAAGTCTGTGCCAGACAAATGCGCATCGCTACCCCCAGTATCACTGCACGCCGAAACAGAATCGCGTCGAACCGAAATATAAGCCGTGGTCATAGAATTGTGTAAACAAACGTATCTGTACGAGACAAAAATAGCGGGCAAGTGTCTTGACGAGCGTGACCCCAGCGGGATACCCTTTAACATGGGATATCTCGATAACTATAGATCAACAAACTTTGGTATTTGCTAACAAAGGAGACCCGGCGTTTTATGCTTAAGTTGTATATTTTTTTTAATCTGTTATTCATTATTTAACTGGCAATATCTGTCAACAAATGACAGTTGTTGACAAATGACAGCCGCTAGCTGTCAAATGAAACATGACGTAACGGCATTGTTGACAATTCCCTTTTTTTAAAACAAAAGACTTATGGTTTATGCAGCCACGTTAGACATTTTTAAAGTAACATGTCTGTTTTTTGAAAACTTAGTGTTTCCATATTAAAAAAATATTAATATTTAAATAACTCTTATCCGCGATTCGATAAAAATAAGACAAAACTTGGTTTAGGTGGCAAATAATATTAGCTTTACTTTATGACCAAATTCTATTGTATACAAATTAAGCAATTTTTCTATGGAAAGTGCCGGTTCTCCTTTAATCATATTATCAACTAAATCATGGCGACATTTAAAGCCGATCTGAAGGGGTTATCCCGCTGGGGTCACGGAGATGGTTTGCGAGGGTCTAGTAAAGATAATGATGACGTCACTGTGTCAGCTGATCTTGGCGAAGTCTATTAGGTTGTGGTACTCGATGTAGTGGTCGCCACGCCCGCGCAGAGTAGAAACACCGCTGCTGGCGGGCGACTGTATCTGTATAAGCGGCCACGGGTCTAGTATTATGACGTAGCTGACCTTGGCGAAGTCTATGAGGTTGTGATACTCGATGTAGTTGCCGCCGCCAAGCCGCCTATCATTTTATATGTCTCAGATGCTTTGAAAGAACTCAAAGCGCGGCCTACCTAGCCTTAACTCGTAATCCCTGCCCGCGCGCGTAAACCCTGCGCTCCTGATGTCAAATCGATATCGAGTAGGCGTAGCTTAACGGAATATGAACGCTCGGGTCACACGATAAGTTTCAATTTCGCGTGAAAGTCGATAGAGAGTGAACCTTTTGTACGGTAGTACTATTAGTTATTCTGTGCTTGTACCAAAACGGAAAACGAAAAAATTTTAAACACAAAATTTAATGTATTAATATTTGACGTATTGTATACTTATGTTTATAAAAAAAGATATTTTGAATGGTAAAAAGTGTTAACCATAATACTAATGTTTTCCAAAACTCATTTCAGCCGTTACTTTATTCTACTTCAAAAAATTCAGTTATTTCCTATTTCTATTACCACAATATCAATAAGATAATTGGAAATCACATTTATTCCTTAAAGTGTTAACCTAAGTTAACAATTCATTATGATTTATCATTCTTCAACTTTCATCCCAAAAAACGATAAATTATAAGCTTTAGCCGTTTGGGTCGCTAGGGGAGAGACACTTGCCCGCCATTTTGTCTCGTACCAAGATAAGTTTGAATACACAGAATTCTATCGCCACAGCTTATATTTCGGTTCGACGCGATCCTGTTTCGGCGTGCAGTGCTACTGGGGGTAGCGATGCACGTTTGTCTGGCACAGACTATAGTTCGTTAGATTAGTTGTTAAGTCTTAACTACAAGTTAGTTAACTGTTTTTATTTTTTATTAGTATTGACGTCAATAAGTGCCTGTAAAGGTTTACATTGAATAAATAATTTGACTTTGACTTTGATATCTGTATGGGCGGCCGCGGATCTAGTAATATGAAGTAGCTGACCTTGGTGAAGTCTATTAGGTTGTGGTACTTGATGTTGTGGCCGCCGCCCGCGCAGAGTAGAAACAACACTGCTGGCGGGCGACTATATCTGTATGGGCGGCTGCGGGTCTAATAATATGACGTAGCTGACCTTTGTGAAGTCTATAAGGTTGTGGTACTCGACGTAGTTGCTGCCGCCGAGTAGGAACACTACGGCGTCAGCTGGCACCGCGCGTGCGGACTGCCGCGTCTATATTAGCGACGCGAGGGTCTAGTAAACACATGACGTCATCGCCACTGTGTCAACTGACCTGTGCGAAGTCTACAAGGTTGTAGTAATCGATGTAGTTGCCGCTGCCGAGTAGAGATACTACAGCGTCGTCGGAGGGCTGCTGCGTTGGTCTAGTAGGTAATATGACGATTCTGTAGAAAAGCTGGCCTTTTAAAAAGTCTATGAGGTTGTGATACTCGATGTAGTTGCCGCCGCCGCCGAGTAAAAACACTACGGCGTCAGCAGCGGCGGCTGGCGGGCGACCGCGTCTGTATGGGCGGCCTTGTTAAAGATGATGTCACTGTGTCAGCCGACATACCTTTGCAAAGTCTATAAGGTTGTGGTACACGATGTAGCTGTCGCCGCCGAGCAGGAACACTACGGCGGCGTCAGCTAAAAGCGCGCGTGTGGGCTGCCGCGTCAGTTTTAGCGACGCGAGGGTCTAGTATTATGACGTCACTGCCAGCTGACCAACCTTGGCGAAGTCTATAAGGTTGCACTTGATGTAGTGGCCGCCGCCCGCGCCGAGTAGAAATACCACAGCTGGCAGGCGACTGCGTCTTTATGGGCGGTACGAAGGTCTAGTATTATGACGTCACTGTGTCTGACTAACCTTGGCGAAGTCTATCAGGTTGTGGTACTCGATTAAGTTCCCGCCGCCACCGAGTAAAAACACTACGGCGTCAGCAGGCGATGGCTGGCGGGCGGCGAGCGTGCGGGCTGCATAGTCTATACTAGCGACGCGAGGGTCTAGTAAAGATAATAATGATGACGTCATTGTGTTAGCTGACCAACCTTGACGAAGTCTATCAGGTTGTGGTACTCGATGTAGTTGCCGCCGCCGAGTAGGAACACGACGGCGACAGCGGGCGGCGGCTGGCGGGCGACTGCGTCTGTATGGGCGGCCTGGTAAAGATGATGATGATGACGTCACTGTGTCAGCTGACCAACCTTGACGAAGTCTATCAGGTTGTGGTACTCGATGTAGTTGCCGCCGCCGAGAAGGAACACGACGGCGACAGCGGGCGGCGGCTGGCGGGCGACTGCGTCTGTATGGGCGGCCTGGTAAAGATGATGATGATGACGTCACTGTGTCAGCTGACCAACCTTGGCGAAGTCTATCAGGTAGTTGCCGCCGCCGAGTAGGAACACGATGACGTCAGCGGGCGGCGGCTGGCGGGCGACTGCGTCTGTATGGGCGGCCTGGTAAAGATGATGATGATGACGTTACTGTGTCAGCTGACCAACCTTGGCGAAGTCTATCAGGTTGTGGTACTCGATGTAGTTGCCGCCGCCGAGTAGGAACACTACGGCGTCAGCGGGCGGCGGCTGGCGGGCGGCGCGCGTTCGTGCTGCCGCGTCCGTTCTGGCGGCGCGGGGGTCTAGCCACGTCAGCTCAGCGCTCGCTTCGGCGCCGCTTAGCGCTGCTTCCACGGTGCGACTTACAGGCAGTTTCTGATGATAGAAATGATCATTTATGGTAAGATCTTAAAAAGAATCACACGTTTTTGTAAAATGTAAATATTTACTGTTCCGTACGAACGTAGGGTGGGTTATGACCTAATCTTCCTATGTGCTGTTATCCATGTGGAAGCGCCTGTGCACAGTATTGGGACATTTACATGATGATGATGATGATGACTAGAACGTTAAAGTTTTTTTTAAATACTATCTGATATAATATTTAAAAAAAAATTGTTTTGGTCCTTCGAACCGGATTATTTGTGACTTTGTGGTAAGTTAGAGTTGGTTGCTCATAACATAAGTACGATATTGTTTTTCTCGACTATTGTAGTTGTTAACGTTAAAAAATATTAAAACTTGAATGGTAACGAATAAAGAATTTATATTCGATATCCACGTCGTATAAAGTTCTTTTCAGGTTTTTTCATAAACCGAGTTTTTGATCGATTGTAGCGATAATTTCGATTTCAATGATGGAGGCTTTTGTTGAAATTACCTCCAGAATATTATAAGGTACTCGTACCTACCTAAAAAGGCCTAAAACCATAATCAATCTTGGTCAAATCAAATATTAATCAACTGATGAATTTTCTTTAAATTGTAAAAAGATATAAACTACATACAAAACACAAAAAAAATGTATTAAAAAACTTACATGTTTCTTGACCACTAAATTCTTCACCCCTTCCATCACAAACGACGAACCCTGAGATACTAATTTAGAGAACATAGACACAGTCTTAGTTCCTCCACCTTCGTACTGACTGGACATTTTCGTGAAACCTCTGCAAAAAGAAATAATGGTTAAGAAGACTAATAATTTCATTATCTCTCTGAACACCTGCGCTCTGGGTGGTTGGTAATTCGACAACGGGGGCAGCCTTCATTTAAACTGAATATAGTGACGACAAGGTTAAAGAATTTTCACTTGTAATCCCGGACTGAGGATACTACACTACGACGAATCCGATGGTATCTTTTTATTTTTTTAATAATTCTTCTTTTAAGGGAATGAAGGGAAGGAATCCTGATGAAGATAAAGGCCAAGTGCTTACACTTGGCCTTCATCTTCATCAGGATTCCTCAACTACTGAGGAAAAGGAAGGGGAAGGAGGAAGAGGAACTGGCTATCTTATCTTTAACTGTCGAAACACAATACTAGTAACATTGATGCTATAGCATCATAGTATTTAAATAGGTAGTAGCTAGCCAGGCGTACTTAAAACAAGCCGCACCACCAACCAAACCGAGAACAAACGTGTATACCCCGCAATGGAAACTAAACCGGGACTACTATTAAACTACAGAGGCGCAGGCGGTAATCTAAACACTTACTTCAATCGCTTCATATACGACATCGGTTTGACATCGCAATTTGCCGTTTGCAAGGCGGACTCAAACTTCTTATACTCTTCATCGGTGAGCTGTGACGTACACAGATAGTAGATTATGAAGAGACGCATCTTGTCTTCCTCGGTGCCTGCGCCCGGATCTTCTATCAAGTCCATAACGGCTTTGCTCTCTACGCTGCTGCTTTTGCTCATGATCTTCTCTTCCAATTCGAAGAATGAGTCCAGTCGTCGTGATTTTATTGCGTTGAGAATTGCTAGAATAATGTAGTTTAAATTAGTAATCCGGAGTAATTCGTTCTCAAGCTTGAGAAAAATGTTAAGGCGGGTACAGACTGCTGTAACGTAACATGCAATGTAACATGAAAGGAGCATTTCATACTACACTTATTATACTCCGAGACATTTTAGTGGTTGTTTTCCCGCGGCAGAACGATTTATCTTTAGTAGTACTATAGAATCATGCGAGTTATTTTTTGAAAATAAAAATATTTTTTTCTCAAGTAATCAAAAAAATAATCATCAACCAGTCTCAGAAAGCTCGAGTGGGATTTTTTTTCCAGTAAACATTTTATCCTATATCTATATAGCATTGTAATAGCAAAATTTCAATAATAAAGATATTTATAAGCAATTACGTCTTTATCGATTGTTAAATACTTGCAATAGTATTTCTTTCGACTGTGAGGGTAGACTTCAGACAGTGACGTAATACCGCTGGCTTGCAGCGTAAATCAAAGTACTAGAAAAAATTCAAAGAGTCTTCTGGGGTCTCGGTTGCTCAGCGGTTAGAGCAGTGGACCGGCAATTCAAATGTCGTGGGTTCGAATCCCAATCGAGCTTCCTGAGACTGGTTGATTTTTTTTTCCAGTAAACATTTTATCCTATATCTATATAGCATTGTGAATGCAAAATTTCAATAATATAAATAAATAATCATCAACTCGAAAGTATAGTTTCTCACACTTTCGAGTTGATGATTATTTTTTTGATTACTTAGTTGAGAACAAAAATATTTTTATTTTCAAAAAATAGCTTGCACGATTCGATAGTACTACTGTGATATAGTGAATTACACTATCAGCACGTACTCAATAGTACGTGATAATTAAGGTCTTCCTGATTGACAAGGCGTCCTTCCTCTAGTCACGTATAGATGTGATGTTAATTAGTATTTAAGATGATACACTAGAGGATAAAGGAGAATTGATTCAACGCAAGACATTGTTTCATTTCGGGTCTCCGTCCCAACGCCATTACACTACTAAAGGTAAATTGTTTTGCCGCGGGATAACAACCACTAAAATGTCTCGGTCTATAATTATAAATATATCATATAATACAGAATATTATGCAGCGCGCTCACGAACCGAGCATGTACCTACTCGCATCTGTTTCCGGCATGCGCGCGGCGAACATAGTCTGCCGTATTTTCTATCTCCAATGTTCGCGCGCGTTCCGCAGTATAGACACACACAACCCGTGGGCTCTGCTGTACAATACACTGTCAACCGATAAAGAAGCTAGAAGACACTCTCAAGTGTCAGGTACCTGTGGCAATGGTGGTGTGCATGTCGATCAGCCGTTTCTTCTCCATGAGCTGCGGCAGCGAGTTGACGGCGCTGGTGAGCCGCTGCGTGTTGTCACTGACCAGGCTGAGCGCGAGGTCGCTGTCGGCATCCAGGCCCATCGAGCTCTTCAGCTTCTTCACCTCAGCTTCGGAACTCCTGTGGAGAAAGTCATAATTGTGATCAAACATTGTGTGACTGTATTGTACCCAGGCCACGCTAGCATATCTACACAACTAAAAGATACTATTTTTTTTACTAGCCGCTTGCGCTCCTATTTTTCGCGTACACCACGACAAATTCCCAAAAAAAAGATTTCATACAAACCCTGACAATTACGAACACAACAAAAAAGAATTAGCCAAATCGGTCGAGCCGTTCTGTTCAAACATTTCGGCAAAGGATTTTTATATAGATTTGGTTCAGTAAACTTTAATGCAAAACTGGGCAAACGAAGCGGCGATGAGCTGAAAGTGGGACGATTTGGAGTTGGAATTCGGAACCACCGGGTCCTTGGCGGACTTTCTGAAAAGGGAGGGATTCTTCATGATGAACTCCTTTTTTAGGAAAGCTGAACACCGCAAATAGTCTTGGTTAAGTTCCGATGGTGCAACAAAAATGAGATTGACTTCATCATGTCGACTAGGAAGCAAATATTCAATGATGTCTCTGTGATCAACGCGTTCAAAACTGGCAGTGATCACCGGTTGGTAAGAGGCAAATTGAACATCAATATGAATCTGGAAAGACGTCGATTGATGAAGTCTACACTTCGTCCTGCACCCATCCAAATCCAAAACCCCGAAAGCTTCCAGCTCGAACTGAAAAATAGCTTCGAATGCCTGAAAAATTGCGTAGACGTGGACGATTACAACAACAAGTTTGTGTAAACTGTCCATGCGGTTGGGTCTAAGTTCTTCAAAACCTACTCTCTTAAACAGAATCTCTCAACAAGTGGGCCTTAAAATGAACATGGAGAAGACGAAAATCATGTCCAACTCACGTGTCGTACCCACTCCTCTGAATGTTGGATACTCTGCTCTTGAAGTTGTTGACGAATATAATATACCTGGGACAAACGGTCCAGTTAGGTAGGTCCAATTTTAAGAGAGGTCAATCATCGAATCTAACTCGGCTGGGCAGCGTCCGGTAAGCTACGAAACTTCTTCTCGTCCAAAATACCGCAGTGTCTCAAGACGAAAGTCTTCAACCAGTGTGTGTTGCCAGTGATGACATACGGTACCGAAACGTGGTCGCTCACTATGGTTTAATAGGCAGGCTCAAAGTCATGAAAAGACCAATGGAGAGGGCTATGCTCGACGTTATCGAATCAGAAATGAGGAGATTCGTAGAAAAACTAAAGTAACCGACATAGCCCAAAGAGTCGCCAAACTCAAGTGGCAATGGGGCAGGGCACATCGCCCGTAGAACCGATGGCCGTTGGGGCAGAACGGTTCTCAAGTGGCAACCGCACCGGAAGACGCATTATGGGCAGGCCTCCAACAAGGTAGTCCGACGATCTGGTGAAGGTCGCGGGTAGCCGCTGGATGCGAGCAGCACAAGACCGGTCGTGGTGGAGATCCTTGGGGGAGGCCTTTGTCCAGTAGTGAACGTCTTCTGGCTGATGATGATGATGAACATATTAATCGTCAATAATTTCAGATTCTCTCAAGAATGAGAGAATCTGAGGTGAGCGTCAAGTTGGCAGGCACACCACGGACTTACGGTTTTGACTATGTCAAAAAATTGTGTATAAATAGTGATAAATAGTGACGTATAGCATATAAATAGTGATAATATGGTTCAAAAGATATTTGAGTATCTTGGTGTGCCTGCTAACTTGACGTCAAGATAGCAGGCACCTTAAGAAATACAGTTCGTATCAATGTGATTTATATGTCAAAAAACTGTGCATAAATAGTAATCGTATACACAAAATTTCAACAATTGTACTTCAATACAAACCGAGATATTACGGTCTCTAAGTGGGCTGCCAACTTGACGATTTTTGCGATGGCGATTCCAGAGAAACGGGTTGAAGTTTTAAACAAATAAAAACATGAAAAAATTGTGTGTGAAATTGTGAATCTTTCAATATCAATAAAAAAAGAATTCTTCTTTGCTATTTTCCAAAAATCTAATGTAAACTTCTACCATACATTAGATTTTAAGTACAATCGTGCACAATTTTATTTATTGACTTAAGATACTGACATAAAGTCTAATTATTTTCAATTCGAGTCATAAAATTACACTTAAATCTAACGTTGTAATGTCAGTTTCACGTTATTTCTATGGAAACTTATATCAAGCAATTTGTAATTTTAGTGACTTGAATTAAAAGTCTCGGAAAGTGGTGCACGAGCGAGTGTCGCGAACGACCGAGAGATGGCGTGATTTTGTTCACGTGCGGTGAGCCGGTGATACGAGAACGGTGCGCGAAAAGTTTTATTTGTTTGTGTTGAAATTGTTAAGCAGTGAGTACATTTGCAGCAGAAGTGAAAGTGTTTAAATCGTTTAATAACAACCTACATTTTTATAGGTACGCAGCTTATTTTCTGTTATGGTATTTACAAAAAAGATATACCTAGGTACCTAATGTGAGCAGTGGCGTGCCTAGGGCTTCAGATTGGGGCAAGCCACGAAACCTGAAGTTCCTAATCTTGCTACCTAGGTAGGTACAATGTTGGTGCCCATTTGTGACACTAGCCACATTTTTTACTCAAATCATCATAGGCCGTGGCATTCCAAACGTTCTTGTCGTTGGTAAAAAAACAGGCTATTTACCTTCTATTACATCTTGAATGTGATTTTTGAGAATTTTATTTTGGCCAATTTAGGCGTTCTTTATCTCAGAAACAAAAATACATTAACAGTATTTACTTATTGAATAGTGTAGAATAGCTATTGGCATAGTACCTACGTAGCGGCCTCGCTTTTTGTAAATTTCGCTTAACTTTTATTTAAACTCAAAATTGCAGAGAAAGTTTTTCATAAATTGCGCGAGGGCACTTTTTTGAGCTCCTGGATTGAACTAAACAAATGAAATAAAAAAATGAATCAAAACCAAAAAAACATGGTTAAAAAGTTAACTTTGAATTTCTCTTATCTACGATAATATTATTGAGTAAAATTTATACCAGAATAATTGTTACTTCATAAGGAATAAAAATGTTATAATGAATTTATTATCCTATTTCGATGAAAACTATAAATACAACTAAGTACAAAATTACAACAAAATGCGATGCGCCGGCCGTCCGAACTCAGCTTATTCTCGCAGAGTGGAGATTCGTAATATTACGCATGCATTTATTATCACAGTCGATATGTAGGCCTCTACACTTAATTTATTAATTATTACTTAATTATTAGAATGGAAGCAGCCAACAATCCAAAGAGTTTTTTACATAGACTTATTATAATTAATGCCCTAGATGACTTTTAATAGTTTGCGAAATACATAAATCATGTGTGATGTTCAAAGAATTTATTTACCTCTGCCTTTCGTATGCCAATCATCAACACGTTTAAGTACACATTTGTTTGCAACACATCACATGCTCAACACATCTTAGTTCGTCACAGAGACCAATAAAGCGACGAACTGAACTCGGAACACATTTTTTTATCACAAATTACGAAAACACTTGTTACTTAAAAATAAATAAAGTGAATTGTGACAATAACAAAGAATAAAAAATGGCTGGCTGCTGCCTGTGGCTGCTGCACAGCACAATCGCGTATTAACGCTAGCCTCTGATTGGTTCGCCCGACCTCGAGCTGTCGTCGGTCGCCTCTGATTGGTTCGCCCGCGTTTAAGTTGCACGTGATTCGGTAGAAATAAAGCCTGATTTGGAGAAGGCCTTACTTGCGAACTTCATAACGCAAGCTGGCTTTGACGAAGAGTATGAATTTCTCATAGAATCTATACATACTTACGCAGTAATATGTTTATAGAGTAGCAATTTTGTTAAAGTTAGAAGAGAGCGGATATACTTTAAATCCGAAGCCCGGTTGCAAGCCAACTTGTGCGAGAGAGATGTAAAGCGTCGCACGATTTATAAGCAGCTTTATGTGATTTGTTTGGTGATTCTTTTAAGAGAAACTTATAAAATTAATAATTTGAATGCTGATGAAAGAAAATTAACAATGGTAAAAAATATTAAGTGATTTTAATAATTGCGTTTTACCAGTAGTGACATTGAGTTTTTGTTAGGGCAAGCCGGGCTTTTCGGCTTGTATGAAGGTACCGCCACTGAATGTGAGGTAGATATTTTCTCAATCATTCAAAACCATTGACCTAGAAGTATAGACAAGAACGTTCATACAAACCATTTGTTCAAATTCTGGAATGAGAGACCTAAAGTTCGCTGCAGCCGCTGCAGTGCTTAAACATTTAAATGTCGTCTAATCAACAGAAAGACATCGCAGCGCCGCAGCGCCAGATCGGTCAAAGACAACGTAGTGTGTATCAAGATGGCGTCCCAAATAGATTGTCAATAACAATAATTGAAAAAATATCTTTTCTTTTCTAATAATACGATATAACTACATAATAATGACTTGAATAACAATTAACTTCCCTTACTTGGCAACTGAATTGTAGTAAACGTCTAGGTGTACACTTTGAAAAGAAATAAATAATTATTTTCGCCGCTCCGCACGCGCAAATGTCAAAGCCACACTAAAGCAAGGTGCCGAGTCGACTCCGCAGATCAGTGGAACATAGTGCGTGTTCGGAAGGGCCTATCTAGTGTAACGTATATATCGCTGTTCAAAACTTTTCATATTTACTAAACGACCAACATAATTAACCGCATTGAAGCTAGATGGAATACCTATTCGTAGCTTATTCTTTGTTTATTAGTCATAAAAGACTAGGCAGGTAACTTTAACATTTAATGCACTAGGAATATACTTGACCCTAGTTAACTTTACGAAAGATTAGCTTGGTAAGTACCTACTATGATTAATACGTATTAGTCGACCAACATAAATAGGCGCATGTCAGCGAGACGTTTATCACAGTTGTTCAATAATTAACAAACTAAACGTATCTTCTTCGATATTCCATTTTAAAATCTGACCACTCAGCATGTGCAAACTAATTGGAGGACTAATTTGTTAATCATTCAACAATTATGATAAACTTCTAGCTTTAATGCGATTAATTCTGTTAGTCGAGTAGTAAATATGAAAAGTTTTGAATGACTGAGAAAATATCTACCTCACATTAGGTACAATGGCGGACTCCGTCGCTTTACCAGTCTAAAGGTCAAAATCCCTTGCACATCGCGTCGTCTATTTGGTACGGGCACGTAGGTACCCGGGCGGTCGGTGCGCTTCACACGAAAATCGCTGCAAAGTGGTAAAGCGACGGTGACCCCGACCGTACCTAGTATATCTTTTTTGTAAATACCATAATAGAAAATAAGCTGCGTACCTACCTATAAAAATGTAGGTTGTTATTAAACGATTAAAACACTTTCACTTCTGATGCAAATGTACTCACTGCTTACCAATTTCAACACAAACAAATAAAACTTTTCGCGCACCGTTCTCGTATCACCGGCTCACCGGCTCACCGCACGTAAACAAAATCACGCCATCTCTCGGTCGTTCGCGACACTCGCTCGTCCACCACTATCAGAGACTTTTAATTCGAGTCACTAAAAATACAAATTGCTTGACATAAGTTTCCATAGAAATAACGTAAAACTGACATTACAACGGTAGATTTAAGTTTAATTTTATGACTTGAATTAAAAATAATTAGACTTTATGTCAGTATCTTCAAGTCTAAGTCTAAGTCAATAAATAAAATTGTGCACGATTGTACTTAAAATCTAATGTATGGTAGAAGTTTACATTAGATTTTTGAAAAATAGCAAAGAATTCTTTTTTTATTGATATTGAAAGATTCACAATTTCACACACAATTTTTTCATGTATTTATTTGTTTAAAACTTCAACCCGTTTCTCTGGAATCGCCATCGCAAGAATCGTCAAGTTGGCAGCCCACTTAGAGACCGTAATATCTCGGTTTGTATTGAAGTACAATTGTTGAAATTTTGCGTATACGATTCACTATTTATGCACAGTTTTTTGACATATAAATCACATTGATACGAACTGTATTTCTTAAGGTGCCTGCTATCTAGACGTCAAGTTAGCAGGCACACCAAGATACTCAAATATCTTTTGAACCATAGTATCACTATTTATATGCTATACGTCACTATTTATCACTATTTATACACAATTTTTTGACATAGTCAAAACCGTCTAATTCCGTGGTGTGCCTGCCAACTTGACGCTCACAATCTGAGTGTGATGAAGTGATGTTGCACGGTTTTGTTTTATTTGCCAAAACTCATGCACGTTCACGAACACTAACAGTTATTAATCCGCCATTATTACACATTAATATTCGACGAAACACAAATTAAAAAAAATAAAAAAATAATAAAAATAATATATAGATTAGGATTTCGATAACGATGCCTAGGATAGCTTGATATTGATAGTCCAAAGTTAATGACGCTTCACTTTCCCGCCAAGAATACCACTTTTACACTTTTTTTATATCTGAAACAGAACTGTTTTGTATTCCAACAAAACAGAGAGAGATCGGACCTCATACTACAGCTATGAAACAGACAAATTTCTGAACGCACCTATAAATATTTGACAACCAATAAGTGACCTCGCGCACTGACAAACTGAAAAACTAAACTTGAAATTTATTTATTTATTTTCGTTTTTCGACAACCAACTGTCACTTTTAGATTTTTTTATTTTTGAAACAGAACTGTTTTGTATTCCAACAAAACAGACCAAAGAAATCGGACCTCATACTACAGCTGTTATGAAACAGACAAATTTCTGAACGCACATATAAATATTTGACAACCAAGTGTAAATTTTTTATTTTTTTAAAAAGACAAAAGACATCATATGTTTCACAGCTAGGAACATGTTGTATTGGAAAATTAAACTGTCGTTTTTAGTATTTTCCGTTACTTATTATTTATGTTTCTCACCGTGTATAGCTTTCCTGAGCTTCCACAAATATTTCAAAATCGAAATTAGCCAAATCGTTTCAGCCATTCTCGAGTTTTAGGGAAACAAACGCAAAGCTATTTATTTTTATATATATAGATTAGGATTTCGATAACGATGCCTAGGATAGCTTGATATTGATAGTCCAAAGTTTTAAAAAATGCACATAAATATTACATTTTACCTGTATTTGTCTAAATCTTCTTGAATAGCCTCTGCGACGATGGGAAACGGGCTGCCTTTGTGTTCAGTCCACAAAGGATCTCTGGAATCTAAATCACATACACGTGTTTTGACCTTCTGGCCTGACACAGCTGTGTTTGTGCTTTCTGGAACCATAGCTCTGAAACAAAGCAGATGCAATTTTTTTATTTCATCACATATTATTTATAAAAGCACTACATAAGTAAGAGCACGTTTGGAAAGCCAAACTTTAATAATAAGTTTGCCCTTGGGAGTATGCGATTTCTTGACCTACCAAATGAGAGCGCTTTCACATAAAGGCGTTTTAGTCGCGCGGCTGCAGCGCTGCACATCGAATCCCTTCATACTACAGCGGCTGTAGCGCGGATAAGTCGCGACGCCGGCGCTAGCGACAGCCGCGCTTCACAGTCGCGCTGCAGACGCGCGTTGAACGTGGGGGTGACTAGCTCATTTCCAATATGGATTCCAACGGTATTTCATCATACTTCTTCGTTTATTATTTCGGTATCAAACATGCTGTGACGTAGGTAATTTGCAACTTGCTACAGATGCGCTCGCTACACTGATCTAACGCCGACTGTTCGCACGCGAGCGGCTGCGCGGCGTATCCGCCACCACAAGCTCGGAGCGCTGCACTCGCGTTTCTGTCGTGCGGCTGTGGCGCTGCAGCCGCGCTACTTAAATATGTATGGATACCCAGTCGTGCTACTGCAGCGCTACTTAGAAGCGCTGAAGTCGCGCGACTAAAACGCCTATATGTGAAAGCGCCCTAACAGGGCGTCAATAAACAAAGAATTCGTTTGCCGGTCCGCCTACAGCGGCAAGGTCGTGGCCGCAGTGGTTAGGGAAGCCCTGAGTTAGAGCATAATATTAAATTTATTACAAATAAACTTTCATGTGCAGACTCCAGCTGGTCAACCTACCGCAAAATGTCTAGTTTTTTAAATACATTTTGAACCTTATCATTTGGGAATAAGAATCAATATCGATTGAAGAAGTTAGACAGTTTTAAATAGGTTAATTTTTTTATTATTATTTCATGACCATGGATACTAGTCCTTCAGTCGTAATATTAGAGTTCATTGATTATGTTTAAACTGATGTTAATGAGTGATGATAATATGAATGATTAATGCTAAATGAAGTTCCCGCCAATCCCCTTGAGTTCCAGAAAAGATGTGGGACTTTACTGAGATCTTGCACGGACTTCTTGAGAGAATTTAAAAAGTTATGTTGCACTGTTTTGCTTTATTTGCTAACACTTGTGCACATTCACAAACACTTAACAGTAAATAATCCGCCATTATTTCACTCACATTAATATTCGACAAAACACAAATTAAAGAAAATAAAACAGAATTGCAGGCATGATGCTTCACTTTCCAGCCAAGAAGTCCGGATAGGTTGATCTGCTGGAGTGTGTACATTATCATAATCTGATTATTACCATAATCTGCTTATGTCCCATACTGACCCCGGAAAATCCACAACTTAGTTTAAAGTGCAAATTGAAAAAGTCAAGAGCTGAAAAATTTCCACAAGCAGGATTCGAATCCGCATCTTTCTTGTAATTCGTTTGCAACAAAATTTGCATTAAAATTATATAAGAAATAATATAACAATAAAGTGCAAAATCAATAATATAGTGGCCTTTTTAAGATTGTGGTAGCTTGATGATATTTTATTTATTTATTTATTTTACCCATTAGCCAATCATACATGATTAAGCATTAAACAATTAATAATACAGATTGTCATGCAAATTAGTAAAAATTAATAAGGTCTATCAGTAGGTTTAATTAGTTACGAATAAAGTTGCAATTGCAACAATGTAAGTACCTGTTTAGAGATAAGTCCAATACATCATGGGCAAGTGCCTGATATGTCCACGTGTGATGCAGAGGGGTGGCCATATCTAAATTCCTGTCCAACAGAATGAGCATGGGCCGAGTGAAGCTGAACGAGCCTGTCTGCCCTGTGTTGCCATGGAACAAGTTGTTTCTGGCATCCCACAAATTTTCTCTTAATTTTTTATCTAGCTTTTTTGCTACCATCTCTGCAGCATTGCCTTTACTGCTCCTTATTATAGGTACAGTACCTGTAAGATGTAAAATCAGTTTTTAAGAATACAAATGAGGTCATAATATATATTGCCCAAAGTTAGAGAAATAAAAATATAACTTGCCTAGTGTGACAAACACTGAAAATAAGCTCTCTACAATAGTATCCATAATTGCCTCCATTTCAGTGTCCTTTGTATCACCTTTGTTTATTGCTGAAAATTAATAATTTAGGAAATAGATAATAACATATTTTAATATATACAACAACATAACTAGCGTTACCTAAAAACTTTTTTGTCAAGATGTCAAAGTGTAAGTAATATTTATAAACTCTTATAGCTCTGCCTCATTAACCGGTCAAGGATCATTCGACCACCAGCGGTCGCGAAACAATAGAATTTCAATTGTCTGGTTTTACGATCCTCAAGGGATTAAGACGCTATGACGACGTCGCCGGCTACGAATCCAAGCAGTTAATATTGAAAGGCGACGATGACAAACCGTTGCCAAGTGAGTTAGGTACCATAAATTAACTAACTAAACTTAACTACTTGGATACATAGCTGGCAACGTCGCCATGGCATCTTAATGAGGCAGAGCTCTTACTCTTAATTTCACACTACAGGACAAAGGTCAAGAAAGACAAACTCCTCTCTCCATTTGCCTCTATCCTAAGCAGGTCCAGGTCATTAGTAGAATTTAATGTCATTGAAAAAATATGTTTCATTCTAAATTATCTTAACCTCTTGAGCGTAAGCTGCCGACCATCGCCAAAGAACAATTAAAATTCTATTGTGTCTGGCGGCCGATGTTCAAGATTATTATATTTTTACTTACCATAATAAGACAGTAAATCTGATTGCTGGTGCTTCATAATAAAGAGATCATCTTCCAGGCAAATAAAGTTTAAATACTGATCATACACTTTCTGAATATTTACAGCGGAGTTGGATTGAATGGCAGAAGCGGCTAAATCTTCAAGTTTCTGCCTTGTAATAGGAGATATAAAGTTAAGGTGGTATTGGTCGTAGTTTCCATTGTCGAGGTCTTGGCAAATTCTGCCTAGATTCTCTTCCGATGGGGCGCAGAAGTAAACGGCTGGTACTTCTGGTATGGGATCTCGATCTGAATGTAACTGACTAAAAGGATACATTATGTTAGTTAACGTAGAAGGCTTTACATACTAATATGACAAAAATTGTCACTGGCATATATCGCGTCTTTTAACTGAAATACCCAATTACTCACACATGTAGAGTCACGCCTAGCTCCCGAAGTTCTTTGACAGATATGAGAGGGGAAATTATGTCTTGACCAACTCTGTCGTATATAAGCACTTTCCAAGTGGGCTCATTTGCTATAGTCTTGGTTAAAGGTTTATTTAAATTAAGCATTTGTTTCAGGGCATCTGTAAGTTCATAAAACGATAATTATGTTAGGTTTCACTGTATCCTCCTTGTACACAACCATTTCTCAAAATACACTTGATCTTACTTAGTTGACGTTCTCTAAGGGTAGTCATGGTTAAGAATTTGATTGAATGCCATCCACTTTAAGTTTTTCTTAGATTATTTGATTAATTTAGGCGATTATTTAGATTTCGCTAAATAAACTGAGCACAGACATTACGAAATGTCGACTGACGTCGAAATGTCAACTTGACATTTACACGTCGGCCGGCACGAACGAACTTTCGTTCAGTAACCTAGCGAAATAGCACCGGGCATTTAATACCCACTATTAAAACTAATAATAAGTTACATTCATGAATGTAATTTTTAATAAGTCCATTATTGTAAGTAAATTCTATCTATGGCAACACTTTATGGGGAAATCCCGAGTATCGATCAAAAATATCACCTTGCACGTTTGGCGATGCTGGAAAAAAAAAAATTCACAACACTATCGTGAAGAATGGCAAAAATTCAACAAAAAATTCGTATTGGAAGGGCAATTTCTTTTGACATGTTTTTGTTGTGGTGTCGTTCAAAAATACGTAGGTACCTAGGTAACAAGTAATACAATATATTAAGTATATAAATAAAAAACAAAACGTCTTAATTTAACTTCAGGGTGATAATAAAACAGGATCAGAAAATTAAGGTTTTAAAGATTCAACTACAATATTAAAGTAAGATTGTAAGTTAGGTAGGTATATACAGCGTGTTTCTTGTAAGGTGTCAAGCCGATGTATGGTGATAGGGAACTACCATACCTATCCATTGGACCCCCATGTATGTTCTACGATTTTTTGTAGTTTACGAGTTATAATTTTTTTTCGTTATTTTATGATTCAATGACGAGACTGCTCTAAAAAATTATATCTTTTTATCGGGTCGACTTTTCTATGATGTTTTTGTTTTAAAACAATGCCTATTGATTGCACTTTTATGAGTATAAAACATACATGGGGGTCCAATGGATAGGTATGGTAGTTCCCTATCACCATACATCGGCTTGACACCTTACAAGAAACACGCTGTATAAACGATCTCCCAGTGACGACGCCTACATCGCATTTGTTCTATCATCAATAGTTTTCGTAGCGCACGCGATGTAAGGAATTTATTAGAGTTTTAGTAAGGATCCCTAATTTTTTTTAAAATATATTGTAACCTGTGTCACCCGGAGATAGTATAGCTTCCCAACGGTGAAAGAATTTTTAAAATCAGTATAGTAGTTTCGGAGCCTATTCAATACAAACAAACAATCAAATCTTTCCTCTTTATAATATTAGTAAAGATGAAAATTACACAATTTTCGATCTACCACGTTCAATGACCGATTTCAGCAAAAAAGTCCCATTTAGTACATCTTTTTTTGAATTAGTATAAAAGCATATTTGGTTGGGCAGTTTTTGAGACTAGTCAGAAACTATGGAAAATGTTTTTTTTTTTGACGTTTCAACGTCTTAAATTAGGTTGCGGCTGGGAGTCACTTATGAAAAAGTGTAACGCTCGGTAACGTTACGATGAGTCACCGAACGAGAGAGAGGCCCGCCGAATGCCTTGCGTCTCTCTCCCACTCAACTATGATCGGTCTGCCGCGCGCGCAGCACTAGAGAATTTTTTAAATATAATTCTTTGTATAAATAAATGTTTTAAATTGTTACTATTATTTCATCCTTCTTCCTACTATACGAATGAATATTCACATTAAAATTATTTTACCACTCAAAGTCGTTGTCACGTAAAACTTTCGCCCGTATACCGACTTTACAGGCAACCAATTTTTTTTATAGAAGTTGAAAATTCCATTCTGTTCTGATAAACCCAATTTTTAAGGTTAGGATCAAAATTTTAGTACTATGTTTTAAAAAAAAACATTAAAGAAATTTCGACCCAAAAAAAAGATATAATTTTTTTAGAGCCGTCTCGTCGTTGAATTATGAAATAACGAAAAAAAATTATAACTCGTAAACTACAAAAAATCGTAGAACATACATGGGGTTCCAATGGATAGGTATGGTAGTTCCCTATCACCATACATCGGCTTGACACCTTACAAGAAACGCGCTGTATACAGCGTGTTTCTTGTAAGGTGTGTGTAAGGAACATACATGAGGGTCCAATGGATAGGTATGGTAGTTCCCTAGTAGAAACACGCTGTACGAGTTATAATTTTTTTTCGTTATTTCATAATTCAACGACGAGACGGCTCTAAAAAAATTATATCTTTTTTTTGGGTCGACTTTTCTATGATGTTTTTTTTTAAACAATGCCTATTGATTGCACTTTTATGAGTAAAAAAATCTCCTTTCTAACTTTAACCTATAGTATTAAATTTTTTAACCCTAACTTTAAAAATTGGGTTAATCAGAACAGACTGGAATTTTCAACTTCGATAAAAAAAATTAAAAAACATTTTCCCTAGCTTTTGACTAGTCTTAAAAACTGCCCAACCAAATATGCTTTTATACTAATACAAAAAAAGACGTACTAAATGGGACTTTTTTTTGCTGAAATCGGTCGTTGAACGTGGTAGATCGGAAATTGTGTAATTTTCATCTATACTAATATTATAAAGAGGAAAGATTTGATTGATTGTTTGTATTGAATAGGCTCCGAAACTACTATACCGATTTAAAAAATTCTTTCACCGTTGGGAAGCTACACTATCTCCGGGTGACATATACAATATATTTAAAAAAAATAGTTATCGTTACTAAAACTCTAATAAATTCCTTACATCGTCTGCGCTACGATAACTATTTATTGATGATAGAACAAATGCGATGTAGACGTCGTCACTGGGGTACGCGAGGGGAGTCATTTTGAAAATTCGTCACGGGGTCCACGCGAACGAAGTCGTCGGCGGTCTGCAAGTATTTTTTTATAATTTCTTAGTATCTTTGCATATTCTTGTCTATCAGGAGATTAATTATCCCTTTACGTTTAAGAAGAACTCAGGTGATACTAATAATATACATTTCATACCTACTACTATCCTCAAAATTACCATTAATAGTGAGAGGGCCAAAATAAAACTCAAAATGCAATAAAAATTGAATATGTTCAAAATGCCGGCCACCAAACGATATGCACATACGGCACCGCCACAAAAATGTTTTTCTTAAATTTTTGCGGCGGTGCCGCACACGATGTAAGGAATTTATTACAGTTTTAGTAAGGATAACTAATTTTTTTGAAAATATATTGTAGCCTATGTCACCCGGAGATATTGTAACACGTAGCAAGAATTTTTTAAATCGGTATAGTAGGTTCGGAGCCTATTCAATACAAACAATCAATCAAATCATTCATTCCTCTTTATAATATTAGTAAAGATGAAAATTACACAATTTCCGATCTACCACGTTCAACGACCGATTTCAGCAAAAAAAGTCCCATTTAGTACATCTTTTTTGGTATTAGTATAAAAGCATATTTGGTTGGGCAGTTTTTAAGACAAGTCAAAAGCTATGGAAAATGTTTTTTTTTTTTTTTATCGAAGTTGAAAATTCGATTCTGTTCTGATTAACCCAATTTTTAAAGTTAGGATCAAAACTTTAGTACTATAGGTTAAAGTTAGGAAGGAGATTTTTTTACTCATAAAAGTGCAATCAATAGGCATTGTTTAAAAAAAAAAACATCAAAGAAAAGTCGACCCAAAAATAAGATATAATTTTTTTAGAGCCGTCTCGTCGTTAAATCATAAAATAACGAAAAAAAATTAAGTTTAAGAAAGAGGTTAATCGTCGAATCCAACTTGGCTGGGCAGCGTTCGGTAAGCTACTAAATATCTTCTCGTCCAATATATCGCAGTGTCTCAAGACGAAAGTCTTCGACCAGTGTGTGTTGCCAGTGATGACATACGGTACCGATAGTACCAAAACGTGGTCGCTCACTATGGGCCTAATGGGCGATTTTCTGCCCACACTTTTACTTGTCTACCAAAAGAATAAAAAAATAGTAAGTCCTCACCAATTCTCACCGAGGTGGTGTGTGGCTCAGAGGTAAAAACTTCTAAGATTTGATGAAGCAATGTTGACTAAAAACATAAGCATCAAGCACTGACAAATTTCGACGGTTGAAAGCCAGACCTCGGTAGCCAAGTGGTTAAGGCAGCCGCCCGGAATGCGGAAGGTGCGTGGTTCGATACCCGCCTGAGGTTGTCGTCTTTTTTAGTGTTTAAAATTTTACTTAAGTATATTTAAGCGTTAATAAAACGCTAAAATATAAAACATTAATCTATAAACGTTTATTATCTATTTATTTATTATATTTCCAAAGGATGAAACACTCAAAAAAATTATGATGGAAACATTAAAAAAAATTAAATCTTAGCGAAATCGCGGCCACTTATCAAAATTTGATAACATGATGGATTGAGGACTGGAATACTGACAAAAAAAATAATCTAGAAATAAGTATCACAAATCATAAAGTGTGGCGCTTCTGAGATTTTGCTGTCAAAACTTGCATTTATTTTATTATTTCATGTATATTTCTCATCATAAAAATTTTTGTTTGTTTTTAACTTCTTTAATGGTTTTATCAGTGACAGCGATTTCGCTAAATTCTCCTTTAATTTATTATGAATTTTCGGTATTCCACAAAGATCTTATGAGGTATTTATGTTACAGGTTGTTTAATCGTTGTTTAAACGCCGGTTGGTGACCGGAAGGTGGGGTCCCGGCGGCCATTCCCGGGGGGGTTCGGGGGCCCTTCCATTCGGCAGGTTAAAAATACTCGTCTGTGGACAACTTTCTGGGGAAACAGGCCACCACACTTTGACCATTCGCATCGCGGCATCATTTTCTCGATTCACACCTCTCTCTTTCCACTCCTAAAATGACAGCGCCTAACAACGAAACTGGTACTACAGCGGTGCACACCCCCACCACAACCTTACCGTTTGAGGTGGAGTTCGCTAACATCCGCGGACTCCATGCAAACTTCAATGCAGTCCACCACCATCTTGAGACGGCACGGCCAGCAATGTTGTTCCTGACGGAGACGCAAATAATAATCCGCCCAGCTGACACCACCTACCTGAACTATCCCGGCTTTGTGCTTGAGGAATCTTTCAAAGCCAAAGCCGGAGTTTGCATATTCGTTCGGGCGGATGTTTGCTGTCGCCGTCTGCGCCGTCTGGAGAACCCTTCCTTCTCCCTCCTAGTGGTACACGTCGACTTAGGCTCTCATTGCCGTGTCTACGTCTGCGTCTACCGATCCCATAACGACGACATGGAGACAACTCGACTAATTGAACATCTTAGTCGGGTAGCAGATGATGCGCAGGAGCGGTTTCCATCGGCGGAATTGGTGTTTTTGGGGGACTTCAACGCCCACGATGAGTTGTGGTTAGGTTCCTCCAAAACAGACCATGCTGGTAGAACTGCCCACGCATTCGCTCTCACGCATGACCTGACGCAACTGGTGAACCAGCCCACCAGGATCCCAGACATAGTTGCCCATGTGCCCTCCTTAATCGACCTTCTGCTGACGAGTCGCCCAGCTGGATACCGGGTGGAGATTTAAGCTCCTTTAGGTTCCTCGGATCACTGCTTGATATCCAGCACAGTGCCCTTGGCATCGCGCCCGCCAACAGCGGTTTCGAAACGCCAGATTTGGCACTACGCGTCGGCAGACTGGGACAATATGCGGGAGTATTTTGCATCCGTCCCTTGGAGGCAGCGCTGCTTTAGTGAGAAGGACCCGACCGCTAGCACCACTGCCGTTGCTGATGAGATAGTATTATGGATGGAATACTATATTCCACACTCCTATGTCATCAGCAAAGGCAGACGCAACCGCTGGTTCAATCGCGAGTGTGCCAGCGCTGTTGAGAGTAAACAGACGGCATACCGCGCTTGGATCAGAGGTAAAGCTCATAGGGATCCCGAAACTCGCTCGCTAAAAGCAGCCTATAATAATGCCACCAAGTCGTGTAAGAGGACCTACATTAGAGCGGATGCCCAGTGCGTTGCACGAGTAGGCCAAGGACTCCTGACGCATCCTACGGGTAGCCGTAGCTACTGGCGTCTGGCCAAAGCCGTGCAATTCTACTTCTGCCAACCCTCGCTGCCACGACTGACATGTCCTGACGGAACTTTAGCTCACAAGCCGCAGGAAAAGGTCGATCTCCTGGCCAAACTCTTTGCGGCTAACTCCCGGATCGATGACTGTAATGCACAGCCACCCTCAATTCCTCACTGTGGCCACATAATGTCTGATATTAAAATCAGGCAGTGTGATGTCCGTGCGAAGCTGCAATCAATCGATGTCCGGAAAGCTAACGGTCCAGATGGCATCCCAGGAATAGTCCTGAAAACGTGTGCAGCGGAGTTGTCCCCTGTGTTAACGCGTCTGTACCGTCTCTCGCTCTCTTCGGGTTGTGTGCCGGAATCTTGGAGAGAAGCTAATGTGCAACCGATCCCTAAAAAAGGAGATCGGTCAGATCCGACTAATTACCGCCCTATAGCCGTAACTTCAGTGTTGTGCAAGATCCTAGAACGAATATTGAACAAACAGCTTATTCGATACCTAGAAGATCACTCCCTAATTCACGATCGTAAATATGGGTTTCGGCCAAAACGGTCAACGGGTGATCTTCTAGCGTACGTCACACATCTCTGGGGTGAGGCTATTGACAAGCGTGGCGAGTCATTGGCAGTTAGCCTTGACATAGCCAAGGCTTTTGATCGGGTCTGGCACAAAGCTCTTCTCTCCAAGCTCCCGGCATACGGTTTGCCCGCTCAGTTCTGTACCTGGATTGCTAACTTCCTGCATGAGCGTAGAATCCGTGTCCTTTCGGATGGATGCGCTTCGCGGTTCATGTCAGTGAACGCTGGTGTTCCTCAAGGCTCCGTTCTATCCCCCACGCTGTTCCTTCTGCATATCAATGACATGCTTCCTCTTGGAAACATTCATTGCTATGCAGAAGCACAGTGCATGGGGGATATAACGGTCACCCAACGGCTGAGCGGGTAGACACCGAAATGAAGCGAGCAAATCTTGTCATTGAGCTCGATCGGGTGTTGGACCTCATTTCTAAATGGGGCTCCGATAATCTGGTGGAGTTCAATGCCAAGAAAACACAGCTGTGCGCGTTCACAGCAAAAAAGTCGCCATTCCTTTCCTTTCCCTCTCTTCAGGGTACATCTCTAGGCCTGCAGAGCAGTATTAACATGCTCGGTATGGATATCCGCTGCGATCTGAACCAAAAGGACTACATCGAAACCGTGATTAAAAATGCCTCACGTAAACTCGGTGTCCTGAACAAGGTGCGGCGATTCTTCACGCCTGATCAGTTGTGTCTATTACACAAGAAACAGGTGCGGTCCTGCGTGGAGTATTAATTTCACCTTTGGGACGGCTCCGCAAAGTACCTTCTCGATGCCTTGGACAGATTGTAGCGCCGCGCTGTGCGCATTATCGGCAATGCGGAGGTCACTAAAACTCTCGAGCCTTTGCAATTGCGTAGAGATATTACGTCACTCGCAGCGTCTTTTACTGTTTATACCATGGCGAGTGCTCTGAAGAACTCTTTGACCTGATCCCTCCTTCCCTTCCTCCATAGGAGTACGCGTGCTGCTTTCCGGAGTCACCAATTTACAGTCTCTAATATTCCATCACGCACAAAGAAATTTGGTGACTCGTTTCTTTGCCGCACTTCCAAAAGATGGAATAGTCTACCAGCACACGTATTCCCTCCTTCCTATGACATAGGGTCCTTCAAACGAGGCGTGAAGAAGCACTTTGTGGGCCGGCAGAGTGAGGGTGATTGATGCTACGTCTCTTACGCTGCACCAGTTGTCCTCGCGCTTGGACTACATTTCCACTTAACATCAGGTGGAGTGAAGTCATTTGCCGGGCTTAGTATAAAAAAAAAATCGTGCAGTAGTTGCGGTACTGAAGAAACATTGCATGCATCTTTTCACTTAAATAATTTTGACTTTGTTATTCAGATTGATCCTTATTTAAAAACAGCTCTTTAAAGTTAACCTTACGTTGAAATTAATGTTAGAAAGAAACAATTTAGGCCACGGATTGTTTCATAAATAAGGACATTATAATTTGGCTTCACATGTTGTTTTATTTTATATTGTATAAAATTTCTCAAAGATATTTGATCCACAATACATTGTTGTTGATTTTATATTTTCGTTTCTTTTATCCTAACCGTTCTACATCCGACACAAAAATGAGAGGTGTTTATGTCGAGACGTGGTATTTGTTCTTGACACTGACAACATGGCAACATTTTAGTAACGCACACATCATAGGCAACTTTTTGTACAAGTGTGAAAATTTTACACATTGATGTTACCTCTATAGTTTATATAGCTCAATGGTCATACTCATAGTAGTGTAGTAGCGTCATCCGATTCCTCAGTTTAGTATTATCCCCGAAAGGTTACATAGTCAGAGACTAGGCAATGAGAACAGCAAAAGCAGTCCTCCACCATAGTCCACTTTTCAACAAATAGCGACTGCACATATGCTCAGCGTG
Source organism: Scoparia ambigualis (assembly GCA_963921215.1). Classification (NCBI taxonomy): domain Eukaryota; kingdom Metazoa; phylum Arthropoda; class Insecta; order Lepidoptera; family Crambidae; genus Scoparia; species Scoparia ambigualis. The sequence continues at coordinate 22,299,672 of OY992502.1, read as the reverse complement.
ACAGGTGGTGAGCCCATCGCCGATTTTTTAATAGTTTATGTTATTAATTATCATTTTAATTCAAAAAGTAATAGTGTCAATCTTAGATTAAATATTTTGATTTAATCTAAGGTGTCAATAAATGATTAATATAAATAAATGAAATATTTTCTATTTTATTCTGCATCTAGATCCTTAACGTTATCATGTATTTCTAAAAGACTTTCGGCGTGGTTGTGGCATGTTTGCAAATAATCTTTTTAATCTTCTTTTTTAACTGAGCTCATGGTTTTGACAAGACTCCACTCCACCTGATTTTAAATGGAATAAATTACATCCAGGTGCGTCTAGTTGCAGAGTTAACAAGACGTAGTATCATTCGCCCTCACCCTGCCGTCAAAGTCATGAGTAAGAGCGAATGCGTGGGCAGTTCTACCAGCAGGGTTAGTTTTGGAGGAGCCTAACCATAACTCGTAGTGAGCATTTAAGTCACCCGAAAATACTAATTCCGCCGATGGAAGCCGCTCCTGCGCATCATCTGCCACCCGACTAGACGTTCCATAAGTCGAGTTGTCTTAATGTCGCTGTTATGGGATCAGTAAAAGCAGACGCAGACATGGCAATGAGAACCTTATTCGACGTGGACCACAAGGAAGGAAAAGTAAGGGAGCTGCAGACAGCGCAGATAGCCAGCGACAGAAACATCCAAACGAATAAGCTAACTAGGCTCCGGCTTTTGCTTTGAAGGATTCTATAAGCACAAAGCCAGAAACATTGCTGTCCATGCCGTCTCAAGGTGGTGGTAGTCGGCATTCATACAAGATCTGTTTTATCTATTTCATGTAGATTTCATGTAGGTAACTTGAGTAGGTACTCATATCGGGTATAGTTCATAATATCGAAAGTCACTACATCGATGGTCGCTGTATCGAAAACGTTCCATCGACGGGTAATGTATCGAAAGTACCCCAAATCGATGGTACGCTACATCGACAGGACAACAAATCGATAGTACGCTATATCGACCTAAATCGACGGTACGCTACATCGACAATACACCAAATCGATGGTACGGTGCATGGACAGTATACCATATCGATAATACGTTGTATCAACCGTACACCATAACTGTACGTGTGATCTCAGCGGCAAGTGAGGAATGTACTTGGGTTTTTTGTGGGGTTCTCCCTCAATTCCCGCCTCCCTGTTCAGGTCCGAAGGCCTCGACAGGGATTCGAGAGAAGGGGGTATACTTACAAAAAATCCATGTACATCCCGTGTTACCGCTAGTCATAAAAACCATCTGTTAGCACAGATGGAAGTATATATGGTAGTACTGATGGTAGTATGTATATAATACCACCACGCCCGGCGTAGCTCCCGGGCGTGGTGGTTGTCAGTAACGAGATTTCTTAAGTTAAAAAATGGGGGACGCTTTATGGGGATTTTCTTATAATGATTTAATGTGTGGCGAGAAACATAACCAACTCTTAAATTTCCTACTTGGAAATAACCTAAAACCACCTGGTTTTTTTGAATTATAAAGACTATTTTAGAAAAAAAATTTAAATTTCGCCCAAAAACAAAAAAGTGCAAAAACACTTAGAAAATTTTCGACCAAAAACTTCAAAATTTCATTTTTCTAAAACTTAATATAAACATAATTTGGACCTAAAAATACATAAAAACAAACTTTTCGGCAAAAATTTTTAGACAAATATCTTCAAAAAATTAACTCTAAAAAATTTCTCTGTAACCTAACCTAACCCTAACCTAACTCTGACCTGACTTAATATGGCGCACTTAACTAGTCCTATGGCGGGCGAGTTGGGTGACCCGGAGACGCCTCCCGCCGAAAGGTCGTATATGACTGCAGATGTAGAGGCCTTTAAGGGGCTGATCAAGCACTACTGCAATCAAATTGTTACAGCGGTTCGTTCCGGTAAGTCGGTGACCAAAGCCAATAAAGAGATCATTCTCGAGGCAGCCAACAGTCTCGAAGGCGCCATGAACCGACTTATCGACTCGGCCATGGAACACCCCACCACCACCAGAGGAGCAAGTTAGTGAGGAAAGCATAAGGGAGTTAGGCCATAAGCTGGATAACAACGTGAGCGCCGTAGTCGCCATTCAGGGCGAGGCAACGGCGGAGATCCGGAGAGAGGTAACCCAAAAGGTCGACGAAATGCTGGCGCAGCAGTCGCGGCTCGAAGACCTTGTGCGGCTGACAGCCAACATGGTTACAGCCGCACTGAAGGAGGTTCCTCTCTCCCAGGGTCCACCGAACGGCGCTCACACTGTCCTGAACGTCCAAGAGGCCACGCTCCCAGGTGCTCCCTCCTACGCTAGTGTCGCTGCAAAGGCCGTACCACCACGCCCAAAACCCACCCAGCAGTCATTGTTTCGGCATATGACTGCACAATGAAGCCTCCGGAGGTGGTGTCCCTCTGGAAAGGGGAGATATCATTCCGGGGGCATAAATACGCACCTATTAAAATTGTACCACTACCCAAGGCCAAACTGAGGGTTGAGTTTGATGACAGGAAGCAATGCGAGGAGACTATAGCTTGCCACGCAAAGAGTGCTAATTTCGCCGCTGAGCAGGCGAAGCAGAGACCACCGCTACTAATCCTGAAGGGCATCTCAAAAGATGTTGCCCGCGAGGAGCTAGCGGAGGTCCTTGCTGCTCAAAACGACGTGGCGATCTCTCGCATTTGCTTCCTGACATCAAATAGAAACCCGGCACTGTATAATGCGGTTGTCGAGGTCACCCCCGGGATGCGAATTACCATCTTAGCTCTCGGGAGACTCAACGTGGACCATAGTAAGGTCCACGTTGAGGACTTCAGCCGCTTTATACAGTGTCGGGAATGCCTTCAGTACGGCCATACGAAGGCAAAATGTAAGTCCGAAAGGAAACCTTGTGCCCATTGCGCCAGTCCGAGCCACCAAATAGCACTATGCCCCAACAAGACCCAGGGGCCAAAGTGCTACAACTGCTCGGCCCATAACCTGCGTATGGGCACAAAGGTTGACACCGGCCATAACGCCACAAACACCAACGAATGCCCCCGTATTCGGTCAATGGTCCTGCGCCTTCAGGGCCAGACCGACTACAGGAATTAGAACATCTACACAACAAGATAACTAAATTATTTATAAATACAGTTAAACCTGAATAAATACCAAAATTTACAAAATATAAAACAAATAAACAAATTTACCAAAAAAAAATACTTAAATAATTAAAACTAACTTAAATACTAAAAATATAAATATAATAACGAAAAACCTTAAATTAATTTGGCTAATTAAACTATAAAATAAAAAACAACGTAAAATAAAATTAAAATACCAATCTTAACAAAATAAAACAAATAAAATATACAAAAACACTAAAAATTAAATAAATAATTAAAATTAAATTAAATGCTAAACTATAACTAAAATAACAAAACCTTAACCTAACCTAACTAAAATTAATACAAATAAACAACGTAAACTCAATTAAACAAATAAAATTAAACAAATTAAATGAAAATAATCATAACAAAAACTTAAAAGTAGATGTCTAATCATGCAAAAGTAACTTAAAACCTAACCACAATAACTGACAAGACAACATAAAATAAATAAGTCTAAAAGCCTACAAACAATAAACTACATTACAAAAATTTTAAAAACAAATCACAAAACACCAAAACAAGCTAAAAATTAATCTAAATTTAAATATAACTTAAATAAACAAAATAAAAACTCAAAATAAAAATGTACATATTAAAATTTAAAATAAACAAAATAAATATAAATAAAATAAAGAAAATTATAAAACCCAAAACCCCAAAATAAAGATGTAGTATCTTAAATTCCTTCCTTCTCTCTATTCCCTTTCTCTTCCCCTTCTTTTCTCTTCACCTTCCCCCCTAATGTGCCCCGCAACTCTTTTGTAGAGATGGACATTCAGTCCATCTAAATTAAAATTAGTAAATAAGAAAAATAAAGTAATAAAAACGTCCCCGTTCTTGACCAACAAAGGGGGAAATAGCTAAATAATTAAAAAAAAAAAAAAAAAAAATGTGTGGCGAGATCAATATGCCCGATTTACACGTATTAAGTAATTCAGTAGTTAACTAAATTTTAACTTAATTTTAAGTGACTTGTCTACTAAATTGTGTGTTTACATGCAATTGTACTTCGACGTTGCATCCTCGAGATTTATATTCACAAGGTAGTCCACTCTTCAATGTACCAGGCATTCAACACATATTAAGAGCTATCTAAAAGAAATTTTATTAAAAAAAACATAAAACGTTACCCATAGTATAGACACAGGCGCCATCTAGTGAATACCAACCGAGTGCAAGACTTTGTCACCCGCGCTGTCATCGTCATTCACTTTTCGTGTTCGGGCATCCGCACATCGTTACCCTAAAAGTATTTTGTGTAGCAAAAAACTATGTGCAAAAGGAAGCATGGATAATCATTATATACGCATGTGGAAAAACTGCGTAAACGACGATCGCCAAGAAAATCAGGTCAGTCAGTGTTTTAAATATTACATTTTGTCGATGTTATGATTAAATTACAAAGACAAACGATTTTTTAAAAAACTATGTGATTCGTTAGCGAATATACGACTCAGAACTTCTAAGTGAGACATTCAAAGTAGAAACGTTATTGAAATATATTTCATAGTACGTTTCCTTCTTAATTTCGATTAATACTTTCGCTAGTGCCTTTGTGGTTACCCACATTTTTTGACTTTTTCACTATTTATCGATTTTCAAGAATACATAAGACGTTTAGCTTTTTTAAATAATAATAAAAAGTAAAAAACACATAAGTAGTACCGTGAAGTGATTACGGTCAGTGCTAGTATGAAATCTAGTATCGTGACGAGATTACGATCGATATTAGGGGTACCTACCCTATCCTGTGACGCGATTACGGTAATTCTATTCTTCGGTCATTTCTTCCAAATGACTCTTTGTTTGCGCGAGGCAGTAGTTACCTACATTCTATTTTATTTTTTTTACTAATCTTTTTATTGGAGCGTTTTTTCGTATGCAAGTGTTTTCTACAAAATCCTACAGTGCCGCCTTACATACTGCACATTTATGTATTACCGTGATGTGATTACGGTCAGTGCTAATATGAAATATAGTATCGTGACGAGATTACATCGATATTACGGGTACCTACCCTATGCTGTGACGCGATTACGGCAATTATATTCCTCGGTCATACCTTCCAAATGACGCTTCGTTTGCGCGAGGCAGTACCTACATTCTATTTTATTTTTTACTAATCTTTTTATTGGAGTGTTTTTTTGTATGCAAGTGATTTCTACAAAATCTTACAGTTCCGCCTTACATACTGCACACTTATGTAGTACCGTGACGTGATTACGGTCAGTGCTAATATGAAATCTAGTATCGTGACGCGATTACGATCGATATTATGGGTACCTACCCTTATGTAGTACCGTGACGTGATTACGGTCAGTGCTAATATGAAATCTAGTATCGTAACGCGATTACGATCGATATTATGGGTACCTATCCTTATGTAGTACCGTGACGTGATTACGGTCAGTGCTAATATGAAATCTAGTATCGTGACGCGATTACGATCGATATTACGGGTACCTACCCTATGCTGTGACGCGATTACGGCAATTCTATTCTTTGATCATTCCTTTCAAATGACTTCGTTTGCGCGAGGCCTCTCGCCTACCTCAAGGCTTAGTGACTGCGATTTCAATAAAGAACCGTAAATAACGGACGTATATAAATCTAATATTGAAAAAGACTTACGATCTGTCATGACCGTAGCACAAGTACACAGTCCGGATCTTACCCAGACCATCCAGGACGCTAGGGATACCTAGTCGTAATAATCCAAGCGCAGCAGAGGAGTTGCCAGTTGTAAATTCAATATCGTCGGATTTTCTTGACGTTCTTGGAGTTTCTAAAGTGAAGGAGGTACCATTGGGACCCAAAATACCAGAAGAGGAAATCCTCATAGATGGTATGAACAAAGATAATAAAAAAGAACTGTTAGCAACAACTTTGATACCTGTTTGAAGTTGGCCAAATTATGCTGCATTTACATTATGAAAATACCATGAATAGAAAAATGCTTACACTACCTGCCTACTCTTGATAAAAAATTCTTGTCAATGACACAAGATGTTAAAAGAGACGCACACTCTTTTGGAGAAAATTTGGGAGAAAAGATAGAAGCTGCTAAGGCCCCTGAAAAATGTGGTTTGCAAATACGGAATACTATTAACATTGGACCGTCAACTTCACTAAGAACTACGTCGCCCAGCAGGGCAAGTGGCAAGACCCATCCAAGCAACAAGGTCATGGGTTGCCAGGCCGGGTGGGAGCAAGCAAAGATTCCCGTATCTACCTCCGAGGCGATCGGCGCAAGCACCGACGTCCGCCCGCTATCACACCACGACAGCAGTGAGACCGTCATACAGACCGATGTTGCGTAAGTAACAACCAAGGTAACCTTACATGCTGGTCGTATAAATTTTTTTTTGTTGACACATGGTTTTCAATCGCAAATGACCTGGTAGTCTGACAGTACGTTACGGGTTACAAAATACCATTTAATAATACTGTAAAGCAAGCTACTGAACCAATCACTCCTAATTTTTCTTCAGCTGAAATAAGTAAGTTAATCACAGCTATATCTGACTTGTGCCAGTCAGGAGTAATATGCATATGAGAGGATGTCAAAGACCAATTAATTTCTCCCATATTCTTCACACCTAAAAGTGATGGATCGTCCAGATTTATCTTGAACCTAAAATCATAGAATAAAGCTGTCGTCTCATACCACTTTAAAATGGAGGACATACGGACAGCAAGCAAATTATTGTTCCAAGACAGTTATATGGCCAATGTTGATATCAAAGACGCGTATTTTTTCTTTAGTTTCTATTGATGAAAACTACAAAAAGTATTTAAGGTTCAAATTTTTGGGACACAAAAGTAATACATATGAATTTTAGTGCCTACTGTTTGGACTTAGTTCAGCACCTTATTATATCTTTACGAAACTCATGAAACCGGTCTATCTACCGGATTTATCTTAGAAACAGAGGTTTTTTTATTCTAATATATTTAGATCCTGTGCCTTGGCCATTCTTATGAAGAATGTAAAAGTTTTGTTCTCGAAACTGTTTGTTTATTACAAAATCTAGGCTTTGATAAAAACTTCAAAAAGAGTAACTTGGAACCACAAAAGACTAGAAAATTTCTCGGTTTTGAATTAAATTCAGAAAATATGTGTTTGCAATTGCCAATAGGAAAACGAAAACGCATTCTTGAACAAATAAATATCAATAGAATGGGTGGAGTACAATAAGTTCCTTTAAATAATATTACTTTTCGTCTATGGCAATGGTGCGAGAAACGCAAAATATTTGTCTTTGCATCCTACATAAAATCTAAAGATAACTTCAAGGCGGATAAGGAGTCACGGCGTATGAATATCGATACAGAATGGCAATTGTCGGAACCTGTGTTCGAAAAAATTGTTCAATCGTTTGGGACACCTCTCAAAGATTCTTTGCTACTTACCAAAATTATAAATGCAATAAATAAGTCTCATGGCAACGAGATCCCTATACCTTTGACATAAATGCATTCACTTTAAATTGGAATATATTTTATTTTTATGCTTTTCCCCCTTTCTCGCTCATATTAAAATGCTTCAGGAAAATAATTAACGGCGAAGCCACTGGTGTACTTACTAGTTGTATCGTATTGGCCGAGTCAACCCTGGTATCCCCTACTTAGCTCAGTAGCTCACCACCAATATACTTCGGCCCAAGTGACGATATGTTATTATCACCTTTCAGGACCCAGCACCCCCTTTGCAAGAAACTTATCCTGGTAGCATACAAATGATCAGAAAAGCATTTCAAAGACAATCGTTAGGTAATGAAACCATCGAGGTGATGATTTCCTCATTGTCTACATCCTCACTAAAACAATACAATGTCGCTTTTACGAAATGGTGGAGTTATTGTGATATTTATAAAGTTGATTTCTATAACTCCCCACTTCCAATTCTATCAAAATTCCTTACGGTCAACTGTTAACAGCAAAAATTGGTTGTACTTCATTAAATATGCATCGTTCTGCTCTAGCTATTTAGGGCAAACGTTATAGTGAAGCTGATTTAGTTGTTCGATTTTTTAAAGGTATTCACAGGACTAAACTTAGTCATCCGAAATATTCGGAGACGTGAGATCCAAAGATTGTAATCGATCACCTTAGTAATTTATATCCAAATGAGGAACTTGCTCTGGAGTTTATTACTAAAAAATTAGTAACTCTGCTCGCATTGTCAACCGCACAACATGTACAGACGTTATCTTCGAATTTCTAATTTGAAAATAAATAATAACTATGTCGAAACCATTGTGGGTGATTTAATTAACACATCTGCTCCAGGGCGACGACCGCCTTGTTTATTTATACCATTTTTTCTAAATAAGATTGAGATCTGTCCTGCAAAAACTTTACTGTCCTACTTAGATATGACTAAAGTTTACAGAGATAAACCTAGAACGGAAAGGTTATTGCTCACCTGAAGCCTATTCATAATGCAACTAGTTCTACATTAAGTCGATAGTTTAAAAACACCCTATTTAACAGCGGTATTGACACTTCTTTATTCTCAGCACACACGTGTAAGACACGTGTCCACGTCCACCTCGGCAGCAAACAGAAAAGGCCTTTCAATAACTGCAGGATGGACTGGTAATTCTCTGGTGTTTGCACGGTTTTACAATCGACCCCTTACCATTGAGAATGACGATAATGCCTTTGCAGCGGCTATTTACATTGATTAATTTCTAGCTTATCATTCATTATAATATATCATACTGGTTTGTACTAATATGGTATCTAATTATATTTAATCGTTTATACTCGTAATTACTCAATTATAATAGTTGAATTAAATCATATAGGTACTTAAATTATTTCGCAAAATTTGTGTTCTAAACATCTACCTTGTGAATATAAATCTCGAGGATGCAACGTCGAAGTACAATTGATGGTTAAACAAACTTACCTGAAGTGAAGTTTGAACGTAATTGTACGAGACGTTGCATCCGAAGAGATTTATATAAAGATCCCTGCCTTCCCTGACATGCTGGCCCCATATAAATTAATTTTGCAAAAAAGCACTAAAAGTGAATGACGATGACAGCGCGGGTGACAAACTCGTGCACTCGGTTGGTATTTACTAGATGGCGCCTGTGTCTATACTATGGGTAACGTTTTATGTTTTTTTTTATTATAATTTCTTTTAGATAGCTCTTAATATGTGTTGGATGCCTGGTACATTGAAGAGTGGACTACCTTGTGAATATAAATCTCTTCGGATGCAACGTCTCGTACAATTACGGTCAAACTTCACTTCATGTATGTTTGTTTAACCATCAATTAATCACTTAAAATTAAGTTAAAATTTAGTTAACTACTAAACTACTTAATACGTGTAAATCGGGCATTAGGGCACTGTCGCGTGTGGTTGACTTCCAGTTAAAATAATATAAGTAGGCCATGGTAGGTGCTGTATCTATAATTTCGTCGTATACCCTTACCTATTAAGAAATGGCATTAATTTTTCATCGAATAGCTCGATGGCTCAGCGGTTAGGGCGTTCAGTTTACGATTGTCGTTATGCAACTTTCGCAATACCGGGTCAATGGATGGGTAAAATTATTTTAAAAATACATCTCGAGCTCCTCCGTGCTTCGGAAGGCACGTAAAGCCGTTGTTTCCGGTTGCTGTCGTTAGATGGCAATCGTTGAAACCCACCAACACGCATTGGGCCTGCGTGGGAGGTGGGGAGTGGTGGGATGTGGCCCAATCTCCACACGTGCTGTTACCTGAGCAGGGCCAGGACCCAGCAGTGGGACGTTTATAGGCAGTTAATGACTATTCATATTGGGTTTGGTTATTCTTTACCCAGATTATACTAAAGTATAGCTTACGTATCTATCAAACGTAGGTAGGACAGAGCAAAATATTACCTATAGACCTACGTTTGTGTACGTAACTTGAGACTTGGTAAATTTTTTATATGATAATTTTATGAAACCTTGAGACTGTCCTATTGCTATATATATCTATATCCTATTGCAAAGACGTCCATCATTGAGCCAAGTACCATCGCTACAATTGGTGGGTATTGGCTTAATCACCATGCAAGTCAAATGCAGGTTGGTGTTTACAAATCCGTATATCGAAAAATCCGAACACACTTTGCACGACCCTGGGATTTAAACCGATGATCTTCGTATATTATCTAGCGGAGCGCTTTGCCGATCAGCCACTGAAGCGTTTTTTAACTTTTCAATACTCACACCAGCCCCCTGAGCATGGATCTTTTATCGACCGATAAAGTGACATTAGATAAAATTTGACAGTTCAAGTACTGCCGATGTCAATTTGTCGACTCTAATGTCACTTTATCGGGCGATAAAAGATCCGTGCTCGCACTGCAGCTCACACAAATAATTTAACTTGGGCCTGACAATTATTGTCAGGCCCAAGTTAAATTTAGATAGGCTTGTTTTTAATTATAACTAGATGGTAGCAGAAAAACACAAGTACTTATTGTATTCACAACTTCCAGACTCCAAAATAAATTTAGAAAAACAGTTAATTATAAATTGACCCGACCGGGAATTGAACCCGGCACCTCAGAGACGGTGATGCCAGAACCGGCGTACTAACCGCTCGACCACGGAGGTCGTCATGAGGTTTATACATAAAGAAGACCTAAACTTACCACTAAATGTCAACACCGGACTACTACGTTATTTGGACGCTAGGAAAACAGCATAACTATATATTTCGTAACGCTAATAACCATAAGTGCGTTTAATTTTTTGTTTTGATGGCACTACACAACGTCACAAATTGTCAAAGAGGTCTTGCAAGATAATATAACAGGTAACTCCCAGTGTCATAGGGTTTGAGGAGAAAGCTGTCGACGGAGGTCGGCTGCAGAACTGGTGGCTTCGCCTAGTGCGCGGGCGCAGAGGCAACACAGTCAGTGCGCGCGCGGCAGTGAAAGGCGTCATGTCGCGAGTACAGAACAGTGTCCGAACCATGGCCGGCATACCGCTTACGCTGGTGTTACTTATCTGTGCCATTCTCGGAAACGGTTAGTCAACAAATCACATATTTCTACCCAAAAACAGTGTACAATCTACTGTGAAAATATTTGCATGACAGCATACTGTGTGTGCGTTAAAAAGATACTAATGTAACAGACGCGTAATCATTTATAATCTCACCTTATGCAACGGCGGCGATCAATTCGTTAACTCGCTAACGTAACTGTTACCGCGAAATGATATACTCAGTGAAAGTTATTCGCATGTCGGTATCGAGTTTGACAGACCACTTAGGAATAGATAACGCTGCAAAATATGAAAGTGTGAGAAGATTTCGGTTTGTTTGTAGTTTTTTTTCTTCACCTTGTTAGGATATTCAATGTTGTATTTAATTGTTTTCTCGTTAGAAAGCTCGGCGGTCGTGACACCAGTCATTTGAGTACCTACGTGAGTACGTACCTAATTGCAATTCTGTGTGCACGTCCCTTCTTTCACTTGACATTGAAGGCGTGTGACCGGTTGGTGAGGCTGAGGATATTGACTTAACTACCTGTTTGGATTATTAATATTCTTTTAAACCATGTCCACCGGCTCGAACGCCTCTAAGAATCGAGGACATGCTTGTGTGATCCCATCTATCCGTTCTTGCATTAGCTTCTAGGATGTTTCGGTCACAGCAGCTTAGGGAAGCTGAAGTTTGTTACGCAAAGTTTAAAATGGATTGGGTACCAACCTAAAATAATATATTATCTACCCTGTTTGTGTGAACAGTTTTACTTATTACACGGTGTTTAAGAGTTTCTTTAATAAGTAAGTATTATCTGTAAGATATACTTGCATCTCAGATATACGTGGTTTCTTTTTATTTAGTACTAGCGGCCGCTCGCGGTTTCACCCGCGTGGTTCCCGTTCCCGTGGGAATATCGGGATAAAAAGTATCCTATGTGCTAATCCAAGTTATAAACTATCTGTATGCAGAATTTCATCAAATCCATTTAGTTGTTTTTACGTGAAGGTGTAACAAACATCCATCAATACTTACAAACTTTCGCGTTTATAATATTAGTAGGATTCTACAACGGGTAAGCGCTTGGCCTTCATCTGCCCAGATGGTAAGGCCGAAGGTGGAAGCGCGCATACCCTGAATCCTCAACCACTAAGCATGAACTGGTTATGGTATTCTATAAAATATCATTCGTATTCAAGATTCAAAAGTTTATCATATCAAGAATTGATAATGGTAGCCATCTGATTTTGAAAAACTAACCAAAGCAGTCTCCCTGTGACCACGGACCCTGTAAAGGGTTCGAAACGTCAGGATAATATAAAAAACTATGTAAATAGTAAGTTAAACGCGAGTTAATCCGTAATAAAAAGTGTTTCATTTCAATAACCAAAGCAAGTAAAATGGCTTGCTGAAATTTGAAACTGGAACCTCAAGGTCAGGAACCGAAAATGTAGCTACTAAACTTCAAAGACGACTAAACCATCAGCTGATGTTAGTTCAACTTGACATTTACTATAAAATCCCTTCGATCATCTCTAATCGAAGATAAAACCGGCTGATGTAGTAGTACTAACTGTTTTGCGAAAGGTAGTACAATGAGTACCTAGGAGATACTTAGGCAGGAGAGTATAAGCTGATAATCAAACATTGCAACATTTTATACGTGAGCCTTGTATGCTTTCTACTTCTAACTCAAACTTCTTCTAGAGATAGATGTGAACAGTTGAAAATAAATAGTACCAAGGCATTATATAAAAGTAGGTATTAAGATTTCATAAGTAAAACTTTACATCTATTAGGTAACAATACCTAGTTAAATGAAGTCTGTTTAATGCTTAGCTTGTTTAATATTTAAATAACTTATGTCAGTACGTAATCCTCACAATTGCCAACAGAAATAGCACATTCGAGTTTTTTCTTACGTGAATGGAATTCGGAGCGGAGTGGCTGGCGTGCGTTTATGTCTTTTTGTGACGAATGTGTTTACGACCATAACCTTCGAGGTAGAAGCTCAAGCCGTACAATCAAATGTCACTGCGTACAATGATGGGAACATTAGGAGGCCCTAATGACAATTAAGATCTTTTTTTTCATAAAGTGATAAACACTTTTTCGTAACCAATAAACGATTCGAATTTATTGTTTTTCTTTTAGATATCACTGCACGCACCTTCGGTCACAATAAAAACTAGATACCTACTTACCTTTGACTATACAGGGCGTCCCACGGATATGCCACATGAAGGAAATTCATGGTCTTCCTTTTATTTGTGACTCTATGTTATTTAGCAAAAAATAATCCTTATGATGAAGCTTTTCCATCGGTATGATAAAGCTGCTACAGGCTGATTATTTTTCTCATGTAATGGGTTCGATTCCCGGTTCAACCATGGAATTATTTAAATATATGTCTTCTTTCAGTAAAAGGTGCCATCTACAATATTCATGGTACTTTCCTTCCATGTGGCATATCCGTGGGACGCCCTGTATACTACATGTATATAATCAAAGCTACTTACCTACCAATTCTTAAACTAAATTATTGCAGATTTAGTGACTGATTTGCAGATTTAGTTGACATATAAATTTGCAGGTGGTATTTAAGCGTTTTGTGCCGTAGGTATACACACTTAAGTTTTATTCATCAAAAAAAAATCAAGGGTGAGTTCCACCCACGAAACTGAACAAGCAGACGGACAGTTTTGTATGGGAGGTCGAATTTTTTTGTCATTTTTGCACATAGGTTTCTTGGGGAAAGTTGTTCAGTTTCATAGGTGGAACTCACCCTTATTTTTTATTGATGAATACAAATGAAGGGTTAATATGCGTTTTGGAAGAATAGCAATTTTTGAAGTAGCACTTTGTCATGTAGAAATAAGTACCTAAACATCTCGGTAAGTACTCTTTTTGTGCAGACGTTTTTAGAGCGTTGATAGTGCATCTAGCTTTTATATGTAGGTACATACATAGTACATAAATACATACATACATATAATCACGACTATTATCCCCGAAGCCTTAGTCAGAGACTAGGTAATGAGGACAGCAAAAGCAGTCCTCGGGTTGGCTTTTGAATCGAGTCGCCTGAATTTGAAGAAACTAACACTGTGGGGGGGGTCTAAGAGGTTCATAAATAAAGGTTTATTTACATTTTAGCTGCCGCAGTTGCATTAAAATATTTAAAAAACCACTTAAAAGTTTTGTCAACATTGGCTATAAACACGAAAAATGACACGTTTTTAGGTTATATACTCGTAGTACCACAGTAACAGAACCGAAACGGGGGGGGGGGGGGAGCAACCCCCCCGCGAGGGGGGCTACCTCGGCTGCGGCCGAGCGAGCGAAGCGAGCGTGCCACGGTAGCGGCCAGCAAAGCGCAAGAAGCGACGTTTTTATCCATATTATTTGAAAAAATTAACATAACTTAAAAACTACTTGTCTGCGGCAGGAGGGGTAAGTGGGGGGGTACTCCTCCCTCCTCCCCTACCCTTCCCAACTCAATTCAGGCGACTCGATTCAAAAGTTTTACCACGATACATAACCTCAAATTACAAAAATTAACATTACTTAAAAACTACTTGTTTGCGGCAGGGGGACTAAGTGGGGGGGTACTCCTCCCCCCTCCTCCTATCCCCCTCCCCCATCCCCACCCCCAATTCAGGCGACTCGATTCAAAAGTTTTACCCAGTCCTCTACTATAGTCCACTTTTCACCAAACAGCGACTGCACATGTGCTCAGCGTGACAAGTGGTCAGCTCATCGCTGCTCGATGTTGTTGGATATATGTGCAGTCTTTAGTCCGTTAGTCGCTTTTACGACACCCGAGGGCAGACTGGTAGTATTCACCGCTACGCGACAAGGTTATAAGTATGTGATTTTTATATGTGATGTGATGGATGTACATATGAAAGAACAAGCTCAGTGGCCTGTAACAGGAAAATTGTAATTACAAATAAGTGGTTTTCATTCATGGCAGTCACTCACACATATCTAAAGCACATTAATGAGTAATCGTTTTTAAAACCTGCCATTGCGGTATGAACATTAGGGCAGTATTTAGGTTGAAACTTCTGGAAACTTTTGTGGAGCGAACGTGGTAAAACGGAACATTTTTGTCGACCTCCGTGGAGACCTCACTGGGTTCGATTCCCAGTCGGGTCAATTAAGAATTAACTGTTTTTCTAAATTGATTGTGGTTCGTTTTTCTACGTATATAAGTATGTTTGTTATCAATAAAAATAAGTTTCAAAGGAACTTAACTTTAGCTAGATACTTGGTCTGAAAGTGGAAAAGTTATATTTTATTATAATTTCAACGTATTTGGACAGTATCTTGTTTTACATGTTTTAACGACTAAAACTCATTCTCAATCTCATTGATCACTAACCCAGCAAGGAGTTGGAGACATGTAGCTACAATTATATAAAAACAATAAACTCGAGTAAATCCGCATCAAATGTTTCACATCAATATCTTAATAAAACCGCGAAAACCCAGCACTTTTGAGTATGTATGTTGCTTGAATATAGGTAATACCTACTCAAGTTTGCCGCAGGTTTGGCTACCAGCCGATTATACTGCATTTCATTCATAGCAATTCAATTCACAGCGAGGAGCGAGCGTGTTATTCGATAATATCGTACAGGAACAGTCAAGTACTCAAGTGCATATCGAGTTTGATACTACCACAACATATTGTGTCTTTGTTCAATAAATTATGAACTTTTAACTTTTGATACAAGGTTCAACGTCAATTAGAGAAAATTGACAGATTTAGATGGGTTGATCCGCTTTTTGTCTTGTATGAGCATAACGCCTTTAAGTTTAAAGCAGATTCGCAAACTAAAATTAAACCACATTATTTACCCAAAAACTAGACACTGGCTAAATCATTTGCATATTTTCCATTACAGTTATAGAATAATAAGAGCACATGGCGTCCGAATGCATGTGAGCAGACCTGTATACAGGGTGTTTCTTGTAAGGTGTCAAGCCGATGCGTGGTAATAGTGGACTACCATACCTATTTATTGAACCCTCATGTATGTTCTGCGATTTTTAATTTATTAGGACATCAGACTATAATTTATTTTGTAACTTGTATTCATACTAGGGAGATGATTACTTAGTTAAAGAAAAAAGTGCACAAAAATGTCTACGCGAAAAAAGATACTTAAAAAAAATAAAGTCATTCCTTAAAAAATATTTAGAAAAGAAAAAATATATAGCTCGAAAGCTACCAAAAATCGCTGAACATACACATGGGGGTTCAGTAGATAGGTATGGTAGTTCCCTATCGCTACACATCGGGTTGACACCTTAGAAGAAACACCGTATAATGTCTTTCGTCATAATATGGCTTTGAATTTTTTACCTTTATTGTTAAACTTCCCTTTATTGCACACATATATATTCCCTTTATTGTTTATAAATGCACAGTTAACTGGAATAAAATAAAATAACAAAACATTATTCTATAAACCGAATTTATTTTCACTCATAGGATGTGTCGTCACTCCGGTAGCAGGAGTTTTGTCAACAAATTTCAGCAACTGAGCTTATAATGGTTTTACTGGAAATCCAGTGAAACAATAAATAAAACAAATATTTAAACTCTCTGCATATACTGAAAACTATACTACACACTATAATGTTTGTACACAAACTATTCACAATTCTTTGTGAAAATATATTTTGACATAATTATAAACAATGGGAAAATTAACAAAGTTATAAAAATATGGCCTAGCTCATTGTGGACATTTTAGCAGCTGACCGACGTATACAAGCGTACGGCTCATGTGCGTAGGCAAGGGGGTCGGGCGATGCCCGAAGAGGTTCGCGACAAGGCTGCCGGTTGAGTCACTAGCTGATTGCCCGTAGCCGAGTCCCTTTGGCGGAAGTTTGAGTATCCCTCTCATCCATCTCATCTCCACAAAAATCTCAATATTCTGCCCCTTGCTGCATATAATTGCAATTCTGTAGTATCTGATCACCTTAGAAGTTTCAATTATACGGAAACAGAGGAACTGTTTGTCCCTAATAGGTAGTTTTCCTCCCTCCTTCCTAAAAAAGTACTTTTTGGATAGTTTCAGTTTAGTTTTTTTTTCACAATTATTAAAATTTGTATTTAAAAAAAAAACTGTAAGATTGTGTTTTTGTTTATTTTTTTTAAAGTATTATCTTTATTTTTGATTTATGTAAATATAGGCATGTGATCTGTGGTTACAAGTCCTAGGACATTATGTTGTTGTTCTTATGACAATTTTTTTGGTTTAATGTAAGTTATGTTATTTTCTCCTGTATTTGTTCTATCCCCTGATGTTATAGTTAATTTGGCCACGTCATGTGATACAGGTCCCCACCCGTTTCAGGCACCAGTCTCTCACAATCTTTGACTATATTTTTCTGTAATTACCTCACTAAAATGTATTTACTTTAAGATTGTGGAGAAAATGAAAGGTTTTTATTATTATCCCTAACTTTCAATGGGTAGGGCCCTTCAGACGAGTCCCACATAACCCATCGGTCGCCCCAATCCGATGGGTATGCGTAAATGCATTTCTTAGGGTTAAAAAAAATTGTGGACATTTTAGCAGAATCTAGGCATAGTGCTATTTGTAATGTTTTCAATTGTGTTATAGTCTTAACGTTTTGGTACCCTACTGTCACCACTGAGGGCAGTATACTTTAATCTTACTATGCAAAATTCGTATGGGCATTTGCATAGTTAGATAAAGTAATAATACTGCTATATGAGTTGATGATAAGGCCCTTGATTTTGAAATTCAAAATCAGATACGATTTGGTAAAGACTTTCAAATAGCAGAATCATGGTACAGACACAGATTAACTTATAGTGCAGAGGGAGCAAGCATTACGAAATCTGCTTACAACTCCATCAAAGCATAATAAAAAAAAATATTTATTCATCCCAGCAGACGTAGTAGGCGATTCATTATACAATCAAATGTGTTTTAACATCTTTGACTTTTGCTAGACCGGTTATCGAACATTACGATTATGTCAGTGGGTTATAAGGAAGATCGTGACATCGGCTCTAACGGGTTGTAACTATGAATCATATTTCAATTTAGGATACGAATGTTATAATAAACTTTCACTTCCAGTGAAATATTAATGGTCTTGCCTATTTATAGCAAACAGCGGCCCGCCCGCGACTTACGCGCGAACAACCAACGAATTTTCAAAAAAATATTTTCATACATGCCTTGTCCTGTCAATAATTACAAACAAAATAAAAAAGAATTAGCCAAAAAGTTGCAGCCGTTCTGAAGTGATGCGCGAACATACATTGTTGTGGTCATACCCGGTTGTTGTCGTTAAAGCAGTCGTTGAAACCCACCAACATGCAATGCGGCAGCGTGGTGACCTGGCTACAACCGTAACCATGGCTTTATCTGCCTTCCGAAGTATTGAGAAGCTCAAGATGTTCGGTTTTATTTGGTCACCCATCTACCTATTACACCGGCTCTGCGATAGTTGCTTAACTACCATAATCGCAACGCAAACACTTTAGCCGCTTTCTAAGTTCTCTATAAAACTAGATTATTTATAAAAGTACTTCAGCGCTTGACTCAGTATATACATGTTCAAGCTCATACATAGCACTAGCAAAAACCCATATACTTATAATCTTATCCAAGTTATCTAATCTCGTTATTATTATTATTATTTTTTTATAATAAGACAATGTTTTTTTTCATTTATTTACCAATTTTAAACATATGCAAAGAAAAAATATACAAATAAAAAAGCACTTCGAAAACCTATGAGATTTATAGTGAGCGCTTTCAACGTAGTTAAAGCCTACGTCGATACAATTTAAAAAAAAAAACATAAAATAAAAAATTAACATGTAGCTATAGGTATTGAAACAATTACTTACTTAAATAGAAATTATAAAATCAAATCAATAACAAATTTAAACAAAACAAAAATAAACATTATTTAACACTTACATTCTATACAACAACAGTTTAGGAAGTGCGACCTTAGTTTCACTTTAATATTTTTTATTTGAATGTTATCGCGCAATTCAGAGGGTAGGTCATTTATAAATCGAGGAACCAGGTAGGAGGAGGAGAACCAGTATGTCGGAGTGGGTTCACGTCAGTAGTCTAATGGAGCGATGGGGATTGAACCACGATTTCTCGCGTTCAACTCGAGCATCTATCCGCTCGTCTACCGACGCCTCACCCCTCACTATACACCATAATAAAGCATTATTATTATACCTATTGCTTAATGAAAGTATTTTTATAATCCACTTGTTATTTACTGACTGTTGAAACTGTTATTGACTGTACTTGGTTAGTTAGGTTAGGTTACAATAACTGTTTATTCGATTCGGTGTATTGAAATAAGTTGACTGTTCGCGCGTAATTGTAACTAATTATATTCCAGTCTGCCATTTTGGTAATACTCAAACTACCTAATATAATTTATTAATTGTCGAATTGGAATTTATATTGTGGTAACAACTGTTTGCGTAATTATAATTCTGTAAATGGTTTTGTTCACCTCGGCCGGTTATATCATTGTAAAATATGCGTTGTTCGGATACGTTCTTGATTTAGGCGTATAAATCAATACATCCTTTTATATTGTCAAAATAGAAAATAGAAACTAGGACTCGTAGTGGCGTGTGGTTAGCTGTAGAGCTTGGGAATGTTCGTCTGTCCTGGTATTGTGTGCCAGGACTTCCAAACTCGTGCACAGCGAGCGGGGCCTAGTAGCGGTCTCTGAGGGGCCAGAAGCGAAAAGTCCCGCGGGGAACGTGAGTTTCCCTTATAGTTGGCAGCTTTGTCCGGTGGTTCTCATTGGACATTGGTGTTGACATCTCCGGTACTAGTCTGGAGAACTAGTAGAGGCGGCCTCCTAGATGCCGTAGCCTCCGGTCCAGCCAGCCGCGTAGGACGTGGGAACTGGCTAGGCGCCAGGGATGGGTTCCGAGAAGTGAGTGTGCTTTACTACTCCGCTACCAAGGTGGACACTTGGGAGTCGATTTTAGAGTCGACGACCCTAGCAGTGGCAACTGCGAGTTGTGCCCTTCGTGCAACGAGAAGTGAGCGAGCTCGACAGCTCCGGCTACCTATCTGGACAATAGGCAGTGAACTACACGTGTTCACGGGGATACTCTCCCGAGAGACTAGTCTTAAGAGTACCGAATGAAGAGCGCGCTGCGGCGGGCACTAATTTGGCGTCAAGACCTAACGTTGGTGGTCTCCTGCGCGAGTGTTCTACTGGCGCAGGGACGTCTGGCACTTCTTGCATAACCTAACGGTTGGTCTCGAGGTGCCAGTACAAATAAACTTAGTGAAGTAAGGAGAGGGGATGTCAGAATGCCATCATCATCATCATCAGCCTATAAACGACATAAAGAGGTTGTTTTTAGAGCAAAAACGATGTATCAGATACATATGCAATCTGAGGTCTGACATATCATGCAAGCCCTACTTCACATCCCTCAATATATTGACTCTGCCTTGCCTTTATATACTTACTACAAGCTGGAATCTTTGTCAAGCAAAATAGTTAGTTGTTTATACGTGCTGGTCAGTTGTATCCAAGAAAACGCGTAAACCAAATAGGCTAGTATTGGAAACTACTCTGAAGACAGCACGATATAAAAGGAATACTCGTAGTTATGCTATGTGTATATTAAATAAGATTCCTGACCATTTTAAGGAGAATATTCCAGTCAGTCGTTTTAAATTCCTTTTGCGTAAATGGTTATTGGAAAAGGCTTTTTACTCGACAAAGGAATTTTTGGAACACTAACTCCATGTCATTAATGTGTCACATTTATTTCATTACATTTTTTATTTCATTGTACTCATTGACAGTTTTGATACAATTTGTTATTAACAATTTATTAGTTTGTTTCATTATTTAATTTGTGTTGTGCTATTTTGGACATTTTTGGACGTTTTTATTTTTAGACATTTTTATTTTTGGACGTTTTTAGTTTTAAGACAATCTTAATTTTTGGTCAATATTATGATTCGAACATTAGTTAGTATTGCAAACCTTGTGATTTAATGCGAAGTTTAATGATTTGGTATTCTAAATATTTGCATGCTATGTTATATGGCTAAATAGGTTTAAGTCCCATTTTATTTTTAGAACTTTAAAATGTAATTGCCCTATTTAAAGCAAATAAAGTCATTTGTATTTGTATTTTGACCAAGCAAGGATTGTACAGAAAGACCAAAAAAAGTACTTGTTTTGTTATTCAATGTTAGGGTTATTGAATTTTATGGTCCGATCAACACATTTGTGGGAAAGCAACCACTAAAATAAAACGGTGCATTATTATTAATGAAACAATAAAAACTTATTTCGTGGTTTCTAATTGTTTTGTATTTATTTCCAGTGTGGTGCCAGAAGGACAAGGATACAGAGTACGTGTG
The DNA here is from genome assembly GCA_963921215.1 of Scoparia ambigualis. Lineage (NCBI taxonomy): Eukaryota > Metazoa > Arthropoda > Insecta > Lepidoptera > Crambidae > Scoparia > Scoparia ambigualis. The sequence goes on along the minus strand of OY992502.1, from coordinate 22,278,089 downwards.
CCCGGAAGGCACGCAAGGCAACGGCAACTTCGCAGACCCGGCCACGTGCAGGCGCTTCTATCAAGTACGAACTCTTCACTCTCAGATCGGTTTAATTAAATAAATACATACGTAGAGATCGTCTAATCTAAACCATACATACAAAGTAGATGTATAGACGCACGACGATTAATTGACCTATTTGTGCGCGGTACCAGTCAAAGTGCACAACAATGTTGCCGCGTGCACACATTTAAATTATTGCAATAAATAGGTATATCCTCTCACTACTCTCACATCTTGAAACATTTACGTTTAGTGGAGGGCCGTTCAGTTTTAGATAAGACGATTTCTACTCTCATGCCATTTATCCCCAAAGGGTTAATCAGAGACTAGGGAATAAGGATCGCAAAAGGGTGAGTCAAAGACTAGGGAATATGGATCGCAAAAGGGTGAGTCAGAGACTAGGGAATAAGGAACGCAAAAGGGTTAGTCAGATACTAGGGAATAAGGATTGCAAAAGGGTGAGTCAGAGACTAGGGAATAAGGAACGCAAAAGGGTTAGTCAGATACTAGGGAATAAGGATTGCAAAAGGGTGCGTCAGAGACTAGGGAATAAGGATCGCAAAAGGGTGAGTCAGAGACTAGGGAATAAGGATCGCAAAAGGGTGAGTCAGAGACTAGGGAATAAGGATCGTAAAAGGGTGAGTCAAAGACTAGGGAATATGGATCGCAAAAGGGTGAGTCAGAGACTAGGGAATAAGGATCGCAAAAGGGTGAGTCAGGGACTATAGGAATTAAGGGTCGCAAAAGGGTGAGTCAGAGACTAGGGAATATGGATTGCAAAAGGGTGAGTCAGATACTAGGGAATAAGGATCGCAAAAGGGTGAGTCAGAGACTAGGGAATAAGGAACTCAAAAGGGTGAGTCCGAGACTAGGGAATAAGGATCGCAAAAGGGTGAGTCAGAGACTAGTGAATAAAGACCGCAAAAGGGTGAGTCAAAGACTAGGGAATATGGATCGCAAAATGGTGAGTCAGAGACTAGGGAATAAGGATCGCAAAAGGGTGAGCCAGGGACTATAGGAATAAGGATCGCAAAAGAGTGAGACAGAGACTAGGGAATAAGGATCGCAAAAGGGTGAGTCAGAGACTAGGGAATATGGATCGCAAACGGGTGAGTCAGAGAATAGGGACTAAGGATTGCAAAAGCAGTGTATTACCACAGTCCACGTTTTACTAAGTAAGTGTACTTGCTTTGTGTGATAAGTGGTGAGCTCATACATACATATAATCACGACTATTATCCCCGAAGGGTTAGTCAGAGACTAGGCAATGAGGACAGCAAAAGCAGTTCTCTACCATAGTCCACTTTTCACCAAATAGCGACTGCACATGTGCTTAACGTGGCAGGTGGTGAGCCCATCGCTGCTCTATGCTGATGGATGTGCGTGGAGTCTTTAGTCCGTTAGACGCCTTTTACGATACCCAGGGAGGAGACGGGGTGGTATATAGTATTCTCTCACCGCTACGCGACACAAGTGTCGTATAGCGGTGTTAAGTTAGTGGTGAGCTCATCTCCTCTTCATGCTGTTGTATATATGTGCAGTCTTCAGTTCGTTAGTGGCTTGTTACGACACCCAATAGTAGGGATGGCCGCACAAGGCTATCCTCAGGTCCCAAGCGGTCGCATGAGACCGCACCTACAAAAACACACTTGACTTTGTACCGTGTTTTCATAGACTTACAGACTACTTTAGTATGAATAAGTTTGATTATTTCGGTTCTGTGGTACATCTTTTGTATCGTGATAGCAAAATATTGCATAGATAGGCATATAAATTTGACGTTGACAGTTGCGCCAATTTTTTTGTTAGAAAAGTGCCACAAGTGAGTGGTTAAAAGGCTTAGGCTTACGTCTAATTACAAGCCTAAGGCTTACGGCTAATTACAAAGATAAGGCTTACGGCTAATTGCAAGCAAGGCAAAGGCTTACGGCTAATTACAAGGCTTACAAAACATCGGGAGTGCTCAAGCGCTCGGTCTGATATCTGGAGGTCCTGCGTTTGATTCCCAGATATGGAACGTAACGATGTGGTCTCTGCCCATCCGATACCTCCGAAAAGTGGATGTTACGTATGTATGTTAGTTTGTTGTGTTATGTATGTATGTCATCGCTACTATTGATGGTGATCACGAACCTGTAGGCCTAGCATGCGCAACACGAGATATGTCGCGGACGATATTCTCTCTTCCTTCGATGGCGGGAACGACAAACTATCTCGGTTACAGTTGTCAAAACTCGATAAAACTAAAATTTTAAACACTGAAAAAAGACGACAACCTCAGGTGGGAATCGAACCACGCACCTTCCGCATTCGGAATGCGGAAGGTGCGTAGTTCGATTTCCGCGTGAGGTTGTCGTCTTTTTTCAGTGTTTAAAATTTAATAATAATAATAATAATAATAAATCTTTATTGCAGGCAACAAACAATGTACAAGATGGTAAAAATACAGAGAGGCCCATATAATAAATACCTTACAGACTAACATACATATAATATAAAACATTTTTTGTTAGTATATAACTTATAACTATGTTAGTATTAATTAAGCACCATAATGTGCTGCTCCGGTGATGATGTCGGGTAATCTCCCGCGAAAACGCCGGTACACCACGCCCTTCGGCCAGAAGTCCTCCTTCATAAAGGTGTCAACCAGCTTGGATGTCGGGACTCGCACCGCAAATGCCTTGAAGCTGACATTGTGTCGCGACTCTAGCGGCTCCACCCTCAGAAGGAAGTTGGTTTTCGTCTTGATGTACTCTATCACATCTTGCACGGTGATGGTGTGGTGCAGGCGCGACAGGTACATCGGCGATGTCGGCGTCGCAGCGCGCAGCAGGAACTTGGGCCCTGTCAGTGCGGTGCCGCAACGGTTTTGGTTCGGCCGGTTATGGCGTGCTCTCTTCCTTTGGGCCTTGACGAAACCGTCGTCGTCTCGATCCATGGCATCACGCTCTGACACTCTCTGAGCTTTTAAGCTGGATGCAGCAACAGAGGCGTAGTCACGACGGATGGGCTTCGCTTGTTTGGTGACTCTTCGGTGTCCCGTCGCGCCGATGAGACACCTTTCTATCGCTTTTGTTCAGTAACCCAAACAAAAGTTTCTTGGCTGCAGATATGTCTTCCTCGCTGAAGCTGGACTTGTAGATCTGCACTGCACTCACTTCGTCCATCACGTCCAGCTTCTGTTGCAGGAAGGCGAGGAGCTCGTTTACCACGAGTTTGTCGCTCATGGTGACTGTTCGAGCGGCGTCACGCGCCGCGATACGTGTCCAATTTACACTTTTAAAAATTGCAATCGACGCACGACCGCACAGAACGTTGCATACTGCGAGACTGACTTAACTTTAACTTAAGTAGGTATATTTATGCTTTAATAAAACGTTAAAATATAAAACATTAATCGATAAAACTATGTTGCGTGTTAGGGTTTGTAGACAAAAATACCACAGACAAGCAAAAACTACAATTATGTATATTTTTAACATATCGTGTATAGACATAACACGAGAAAACTGGTCGAGAAAATTTTCTCGTGTTGCGCATGGTATAGACCGGCCTACTGGGTTGCGCACCGAAAAATCTGAAACATACCTTGCCCGACCTGGGGAATTTAATTCAGGACCTCCGGTTAACGGACTTATAAGTAAAGATGTGAGTCTGGTAAGAGTTATCACATAGAAAAACAAAAACACATTTAAAACAAACATGTTGTTGCGGAATCGTAGATGAAATATAAAAATCCTCCATTCTATACATAGATACTAACAAATTTGCTTATATCATCTATGATTCTATACCTATTGTGAGTCTGATAAGAGTTATCACATACAAAAACAAAACACATTTAAAACAAACATGTTGTTGCGGAACCATAGATGAAATATAAAAGTCCTCTATTCTATACATAGATATTAACTAATTTGCTTATATTATTTATGATTCTATATACTCAAAGAATAAAAAACAACATGGTAATAATCATTGACCTAGAAGCGTATATATCGCTGGTAATAATCCCGTTAATAATTATTCTAAAGTTGAAACCGCTTTGTCAAATGTCAACATACAAAAACATACATAACTTAACTTCGTTCGAGATGGACACGACTTGTGGTTTCACTATTAGAAATAGACCTTGAAATCATTAGATAGTCTAAGTCTTTAGTCCACAAAATAAATTATGTATGCTACTGCTATCCTGGACTATGGATTAAAACAGGACAAGGGAAACTATATCATCTTACAAAAAACTTTATTTTTCTATTATGAATACAGCCTGCTTAAATACGAGTATATCCACAAATATAAATCAAAATCATCATCATCATCATCATCAGCCTATTAACGTCCCACTGCTGGGCACAGGCCTCCCACGTGGACAATAGCACGTGGGGATATTGGGCCATAACCCACCACGCTGGCCCAATGCGGGTTGGTGGGTTTTAACGACTGTCATTTTATGACAACAACCGGGACCAACGGCTTAACGTGCCTTCCGAAGCACGGAGGAGCTCGATATGTTTTTTTTAATTAAAATAAAAAAATCTAAGTAATTACAAAATGCGACTGAAACCTAAAAGAACCCCAAGTGTGTAACGTGTGGAGTGGTTTGGTCTACACAGTGTGGTACTACCTCTGTGGCAACAATAAATACAGTAAGATTACAAAAAATAAAACTAAAAAGTTACCTACAGACTTGTTGCGTCATTGTCATTACTCCGCCGAATGGGTCGCGAAACTTCGTTAAAAAGGCCAAGATCCTCTACACAACTTCTGCTGTGAAAGCGGCGAGATAATGGCAGCCTTTTGTGAAACTGTGGTGGAGCCTGCATGTCGCACGGGCGGGCTAGACGAGACAATATTGATACTTACGAAAAAGAATTTGTGTGTGTTTACGTGTTGGAGTACTAACAGTGGCTTATAAACTGTCACACTGGCAAGCTAATGAAAGTCTCCATAATTAACTGAAATTAACTAGGTTTTTTTGTTTGGAGTCTTGATTTTAATAATCCTAGGAGTTTCTCACGTGTTCTTTTAGTAACAACACCGTGTTGTGAGACTCCATTTTAATTAAATATTCCGTCCAATACTTAATGTAGGTACTTTAAAAATATATACCTTTTGACTTGATTGGATTAATGCTAAACGCGAAGCCAATTAATTAAGATTAAAATTAATTGAAATTAACTACATATATACATAGATTCAAGACTATTATCACGAAAGGGTTAGCCAGAGACTAGGCAATGAGGACTACAGAAGCCGTCCTCTGCCGTAGTCCATTTTTCACCAAATTACAACTACACATGTGCTCAGCATTATAGATGGTGAGCCCATAGCCGCTTTATGCTGATAGATGTATGTGCAGTCTTTAGTCCGTTAGTCGCCTTTTACGACATCCAAGAGGAAGGAAGAGCCCTCTCTTGTAGTTGGTAGTATTTTTTTCGTCAGTCCCTAAGGGAGTGGAAGCGCGCTTCACCCGGAATTAGTCTTACCATCCGGACATGTTCGGACTTTTAGACTCAAATCCGGACTTTGTACGGCTCCTTAATTTGTCTGGATTTTGGAATATAAGGAACAAAACAACATTTCAATTAAAAGTCTTTAATATTTTTAACTTCTCATTTATCTAATAATAAAATATAAAAAGTGACCTAATGTTTCCATTTTGTGACTAAAAAGTCCGGACTTAAATCGAAATGTCAGGCTTTTTGTCAGAACTTTTCAAATGAGCTTACTATACATTAAAAGATAGGTGCTGGGGGGTAAAGCAAATACAGGGCAGCTATGTATGTGTAGTAGTAGTATTTCTGTTGTCTAATAAAAAAAATAACCTCGAAATTCCCTACCCTGAATCCGCTCTATCTAAACTGTCGGAACATAACAATTTAAATGCTTTTAACATTGTGGTAATGGCGCCAGACTCGATAATATGGTGGTAGCTAGCTGGGCAAACTTAAACAAGCCCTACCACCAATCAAACCAAATTCACAAAGATGTACTTCCCTGGGAATCGAACCTGGGACCTTTGAGTCTAACACCAAGGGCTTAGCCGCTAGACCACAAAGGCGGTTAAAAGGAGAATGACCTTTTTACTATGGGAGTTAGGCTAGTTTTTTAGCAAGCTAGCGTAACACAGCGCTTTAATGAAATAAATAGTAATCAATAGCAAAATTGCTATTGATTACTAATAATTATACTAATCAATAGCAATTTTGCTAAATTAATAATTATACTAATAATTGAAATGCTCTGAATTATGAAGAAAAAATTACATTTCAATATCATGCGGGAGTTTGAAGCTATCTTCATTTTTAGCTTAAGACTTTTTAGGTATTTTGAGGTTATGAATACTGTTATCGTATGACTATCAGTTCAGTTCAGCATTTATTTATCATTTGACTCTTAACGCGGCGTTCTATAGAAACCTTTTATAACAGTAATCATTATAACTTAAGCGAACACTTTTGATATGTGAATGATTAAGACGCAATAGATATCGAATAGGCTGGTTTGGTCATTCTCCTTTCATTTAATGACAAAATTAAAAAAAAACCATGTTCAATAGGTACATTCGAATATTCTTCTTCTTTTTCTTTATTCGCTGGCGTTTTCCATTCGAATATTCATTCTTTACGCGTGAATAGTAAACGCAAATCATTTGGCACTGTTGACATTTGACTTTGTCGCGCAACCGGTTCTCGGCTAGATTAGCCGGAATGCCGATAAAAACTACTTGGATGTGATGGTGAAAGACCAGTTCTAAGTATAACAGATGTACTTTACTGTTGGTACTATGTATTTTTGTAATGATCATTACTTACCTAAGTGCTTAATACATCTTATTTCATCTTTACGTATTATCGCCTAGCTAGTTAAGTGGCAATCTTTTAACGTGGCGCGGGGCGTGACGTTCGGGTGAAAAAGCGCTCTGTCTGATATCCGGAGTTCTAAGGTTCAACTCCCAGCTCTGTTAATAGTGTGTTTGGAATTTTTATATGCATTTATATGGGGTTTGTGATCACCAACCAACCCGCATTTGACAAGTGTGGTTATTAAACTAACACCAGTTAATTACTTACCGAGTCGCATAGCGGTGAAAGAATACTACCACCTCCTCTCTTCCCTTGGGTGACGCAGAAGACGACTTATGGCCTAAAGACTGCACGTACAGCAGCATAGAGCGGCGATGGGCTCACAACCTGTCACGCTGAGCACATGTGCAGTCGCTATTTGGTGAAAAGTGGACTATGGTAGAGGATTGCTTTCGGTGTCCTCACTGCCTAGTCTCTAACTAACCCTTCGGGGATTATACTCGTAATTATATGTATGTATGTTTGTAATTATTACCTGCCCTTAATGTTAGAAGGGATTTTCAAATCTCCTAATATGTATGTTCGTTGTAATCCTACTAATATTTTAAACGCGAAAGTTTGTAAGTATGGATGAATGTTTGTTACTCTTTCACGTAAAAACTACTAAATGGATTTGGATGAAATTCGGTATACAGACAGTTTATAACCTGGATTAACACATATGATACTTTTTATCCCGATATTCCTGCGGGAACGGGAACTACGCGGGTGAAACCGCGAGCGGCCGCTAGTATCCCTAAATATAATTATTTATTTTCAGCATGAAAGGTTAAAAATTAAACACACAGTTTGAAGTTTCAAACAATACCTTCATGGTTTTAATTTGAGCATTACTTAAATTTATTTTATAATGACTAGCCAATTGTTTCTATGAGAATGACCAAGAGGTCAATGCAAAACGTAGTAGGTACTTACTTGTTCATTTGATTGTATTTTTTTATTAATACCTACTTATGCTCGTTTTCACCACCATACACTATTTTTTGGGAGGTATCCCATAAGTCATGTTACAGTTTTATTATATTACTAGCGGCCGCTCGTGGTTTCACCCGCGTGGTTCCCCTTTCCCGTGAGAATATCGGGATAAAAAGTATCCTATGTGTTAATCCAGGTTAAAAACTATCTGTTTGCCGAATCTCATCCAAATCCATTTAGTAGTTTTTACGTGAAAGAGTAACAAACATCCATCCATACTTACAAACTTTCGCGTTTATAATATTAGTAGGATTCAATTCGGAAACCGTTGCATAAAATTGTATAGGGATAACCTAAAACTGAGTAGTCGTCAGTGAAATCGGGCATAAGTGTCCGTTTTATCAATTGTCGAGAAAATAATAATTTTCGTTTTTTAAAAGTTGATCCAATGGTTTATAAAACTCGCACTCAGGATAAAGCATAAATAACATAGTAGTTGTTGTAATGTTTTTCACAACACAGCCGACTATTGTTTGCTTCATGTAGGCCGTAGCCATCTTCAAGTTTTTTCTATAATTTGGCGTATGAATGATTTTGTCGTCACATCGAGTTAAAGACATTGGTGGACGATAAAAGCCAAGCGCTTTTAATGTGAAATAAAAAAAATGCAAAGTAAAAACTTTTTGTGTTGATTAGTAGAGAGTGCAGAGGCTGTGGTCACACGACTGAAAAAAAACTTACAATAAAGTGTTGAAATTAAACACATTATTGATTTTTTCATTCGTATATACCTATGTGTTGTGTTTACATAAAATTAGTAGTTTTCATAACAATAACAGTGATGGCACTACCTCGACGAAATACAAATAAATAACTTTATAACATAATTCTTTATGTAATATTGAGAAATATGTACGTTTTGGTCCATTGTACGAGTCCATTCTTTAGGAGCTCTTAATTAAATTTGAGCGTCTCTAATTAATTGTTTAACAAAAGGGTCTCTCCTCAGATAAATCACTGACGGTAGATAGATAATGAAAGTTTCGTATAGGTAGATATTAATTAAAGCCCCGGAGCTGATAACGCTAACTTTTACGCGCGGGTCCGTTCGACCGTCACAACGTAATTAATGGGCAGCGGCGAATCAAACATTTTCACCCTATTTTTTTTATTATATTTAACATTTCTAAAGGAAATGTTCTATAGATTCGTAAGAAAAGTAGGTACTCAGTTGAAAATGAATAAGTTTTTGTGGGGAAAATGCTTTCCTTTTTTTTGTTTAAGTATTACACACAAAAGGATTTTTGTCCTAAAAAAATAAGGTTTTTCTTAAACCTTACTATAGAAGGAAAATGTTAGAGGTAAAGTAATGAAATCGTGAGCGTTGAAAAGAAGAAGACGAGAATATTGAGAAATGTCGAAAATTTTAGGGTTTGAATGATCATCGTCAGCCTTTAAACAGATCCCTTTGCTGACGTCGGGCTATCCCAGACGAACAGTTCTCTTCTCACATCGTATGTGACTATAAGGCTGAAGGTAAAAGCTTCCTTCTTCCGGAATGGGCTAACCACCTGTCACGCTGAGCACATGTGCAGTCTCTATTTGGTGAAAAGTGGACTATGGTAGGGGATTGCTTTTGCTGTCTTCATTGCCTAGTCTCTGACTAACCCTTCGGGGATACTTACTCGTGATTATATAGATATATGTATGTATTATGTAGGAACCTTTTTTAACTGCGTTCTGTGGTAGGAACCAACTAATCGAAGTAATAATACCCCCCGATAAATATAGAATCACCCTAAGGTCTCGGGTTCGATTCCCAGCGGTATCTTTGTGTACTTTTGGTTTCGTTGGTGGTAGGGCTTGTGAGTCCGCCTGGCAAGCTACCACCATCTTGTCTAAAGTCTGGCGCCTTAATAATAAACAATGTTAATACGGTATTATTGTTCCGTTTAAATATGAGTGCATAATGAAACTCGAAAGTTTATAAGGGTAAATATTAGATTGAATTAAAAAATGCGATGATTACCGAGAGACATTAACAAAATGGAAGCACTGCACACATTTTGCGGTCGGCTCGTTCTTCGAAAACTGTCTATATTTATCGATTTTATGACCCCTGCCCCCTGAGCACGGTTTTTTTATCGATCGATAAAGTGACATTAGACGATAAAATTTGACGTTCATGTACGGCCGATGTCAATTTGTCGACGGCTAATGTCACTTTATCGGTCGATAAAAGATCCGTGTTAAGGGGGCTGAGTCCAGTAGCCTGTATCCAGTCGTCTCATAAGTCTATAGAGACGGGTCAATTGAGGTCGCACTGTGGCTAATGACTCTTAGTACGAGAGTTAAATATACATCCTTTCATAATAATATAAGTAACCTAATTTAATCTTCTCTCATTTCAGTGTGTCGACGGATATCCCTACTTGAACAGATGTCCATCGGGATTATACTTCGACGATATCAGCAAATACTGCACATTCAAAGTGGAGGCGAGATGTGGACCTATAGCTACCAGTAAGTAAAGGATTTAGTCGCCGCGCTAATGTAGACACTTTCTGAATTCTGTTACCGACATGGGACTCACGTTTAACCGCCTCTGTGGTCTAGTGGCTAAGCCACCCAGAGGTCTCGGGTTTGATTCCCAGCGGTATCTTTGTGTACCTACTTACGGTTTGGTTGGTGGCAGGGCTTGTTAAGTCTACCTGGCAGCTACCACCGTCTTGTCTAAAGTCTGGCACCTTATTATCAATGTTAATGTAACATTATTGTGACGTTCCTGCCTTTGGGTGCTCGAAAATTTTGGGCTATTGCAGTTAATTATCACGCACCGAGGCATATTTTTAGTTTAGTTTTATTTTATTTTAGTTTAACAGACGCGCGCGGACTGAAGTTAGCGTCGACCAACCCCGACGCTTGGGCGGGGTTTTCGGACACGCGAAGTACATGCATTTGCTTTATCTATGTAAATCTATATCTGTGGTTCAAGTGAATATCGCCGAAAAGAAGTCGACCGGGTACTTATTCGACTGTCATTGAGGGAGGCGTTGCTCATACATTTTTAAAAGCATCGCCAGATACAGCCTCCGCGTCGATTGTCAAACGTAATGCAATTTGGCCGCGGCTAATTGACATCCAGCCTGTTTGCAGAGAACAAACTCGCCGTATCACCGGACCGGCTAATACATATTGCCTTTGTAATCACAATGACGTTGCTTGATTGCAATACTTAAGCCGCATACACATTATAACCACGGATAATTACCGTGTATAACGTTATCGTGAAAGGTCAAAAGTAGAATAGATACGTGGAGGTTTAGTTACCTACTTGGAATACGGCATGTCTTTAAAAGCTTGCGACGAATTTTTTATGAAGTTGCTTAAAAATCTAGTGCAGGCACCAGTCTTACGAATCTTATTTATATTTTTACCATGTGATATAACTACAATGTTTAATGTACCGAATAAGTGTACGGTGAATTTAAAACATATTTTAATAAATAATCATTATCTTTGAAATAATATTGTAGATACCCCGCTGGGAATTGATTCCGAGATCTCCGGGTCTAAAACGGTATATCAACCACTAGGGTGACAAGTTCACAAAGACGGGTAAAATCTGTCAATACAATTCGACCTATGTTTAAGGAATCCGCGCCCGCCGACCCGTTTATTTTTTCGCAATTTTAAAGTTCCTGCTATACAAATATGTAGTTGTTATTTGCATGCACTTCTTAGGTATGGTCTCACTTTAGTAATTTTTTTGCAAACGATCTAATGGGTCGACGTTTCACTGCGAGACGGAGACCTCTGCAGGCCCCAAAGATAAGACAAGATAAGATAGTAGGTACCTATGTAAACCCGCAAGTGGAAGCATCTTATTAAGGCTGGGATTCCCGAAATTTCCGAAAGTAGGGTATTTTAAATTATGGATTACTCGCAAATCACAAGTACTCAAAATTTGGGAAACAATATATGTTATTCCCTTAGAGCATTCAACCAACGCTCAAAGGTTATTCCACAGTCTTTTATCTTAAGTCATTCCATTAAATACTCTATTAGTGATACTTTACTGCATCAAATAAAATTTCAAACATCCGTCAAATCGTAATTCAAATATCGTATTACTTGCTTTATACTTGGTTTTAGTTTTTAGTTAATGAAAAATATACGAAAATAATTGTCTTTGAATAGGTGAGGCATTCCGGCCGTTATAAATAAAAAAACTAAAAGAGTTCTTGATTTACAAAATTACCTACCTATTTTGCTAAGTTGACGGTCGCGAATCGCGATGTGCAATCAATCAGTCCCCTACTAGTTTCTGCGCTCGGGAATCCTAGCCTTAGGTGAAAATAACGATTATTTCTATGGCGGGAACTTTATACCTACTACCAAATACCCAGTACGAACACTGCCAATTTCCTCCAGCGCCCGCACCCATCACGGAAGCCCCGCTAGACCTGGCGACCAGGTGTGACACAGCAGAATGCCAGCTGCCGTACTGCTTCTGCTCCAAGGACGGCACCATCATACCCGGCGGCATCGACCCTGAAGATGTAAGTCTCTTAACCCCTCAAGCCCCAAGCGGCCAAATATGGTCGCACCTAAAAAGCTCGCTATTCCGTCAGATCCCAAGCGGCCATATATGGCCGCGCTCTCCACTTGACTTTGTACCGTGTTATAATACACTGAGAGACTACTTTAGTATGAACAAGGTCGATTATTTCGGTTCTGTGGTACATTTTATGCATCGTGAATTAACATAAACTGAGTTCGATTTTTTAATTTTTTTTTCCATTTCCGCAAATTAATTTTTTTTTCCATTCCCGCCAAATCGCACCTGCTGTCAAAATTTCTAGACATTTCGATTCCAAGACTGAGAGGTTAACATCATCGTTGTCATCATCAGCGTAGGCTGACGTTTATAAAAACGTCCCACTGCTGGGAATTGGCTTTCCTAAATAGACAACAGTACATAGGGAGTGGTCATAACATAACCCACCACGCTGGCCTGGATGCGGGTTGGCGGACTTTAACCAATCGTTCTACGTGAACGGAGGATCGTGCTTAGGAAGGGCTCGAGATGTATTTAGATCACTCACCGCCCTTTCGCGAACGTTGCTTAAAAAAATATTTGCCCGACCCGCGACTTTACCCTCTAACCGCATCCGTAACTTCGTCTGCCCGTAATTCGCAGTACACGGCTGTGTGTGCATGTACTGCGCTAATCGCTAGTGAAAAAAACAGCAGCGCGCGTGCACTGTACGACGAATTACGGGCCAACGAAATGCTGGATTCGTAGGGCCGGCTTTTTGATCCGTAGTTAAATATAACCATTGGTTATTTCCATATTACTTTTTAATTATACTTATTGTCAAAAAATAGTACGAAAATAACTATAGTTATATTTAACTACGGATCAAAAAACCCTCCCTTAGAGAGTATGCCCCCTGGTAATTGAATCCAGAATTTTTTTTGACCGAGCGCTTTGCCTCTCATATATTATACAGTAACTGTAACATAACAGCAAATAAATATGATATACTAGCGGCTGCTCGCGGCTTCACCCGCGTGGTTCCAGTTCCCGTGAGAATATCGGGATAAAAAATATTCTATGTGTTAATCCAGGTTATAAACTATCTGTATGCTGAATTTCATCCAAATCCATTTGAAGTTTTTACGTGAAAGAGTAACAAACATCCATCCATACTTACAAACTTTCGCATAATATCAGTAGGATCTATCAGCAAATGTCAAAGTAACTCCCATTGGTCGGCAGACGCCGCAAATGATCATGCTGACTTTCGACGGCGCCGTCAACTTGAACAACTTCGACTTGTACAAGAAAGTCTTCAACGGCAAGATAAAGAACCCGAACGGCTGCCCCATACGAGGGACCTTCTTCCTGTCGCACGAGTACAGGTAACAAACAAACATATGTACATACAGACATAAATACTTTTAGATGAAGATTAGATCAATCGATTGGCGCATCCCTAATGTCATCGTACCGCACTAGTTGCCGAAGTTTGACAGTTGGGCTACCGCGCTTTTACGTATTTGATGTAATTATATTAAATGGTTTTTGTGAAGAATTGAGTTTAGTGCTTACATACATGCATACCGCCTCTGTGGTCTAGTGGCTAAGCCATCGGTTTCAGACCCAGAAGTCCCGGGTTCGGTTCAAATCGGTGGATCTTTGTGTGCTCGGTTTGGTTGGTGGTAGGGCTGTTAAGTCCGCCTGGCTAGCTACCAACATCTTATCTAAGTCTGTCGCCATAACAACGATGTTTACAGCATTGTAGTGTTCCGACAGTTTGAGATTAGATAGCCAGTTCCTCAGTGGTTGAGGATTGCGGGTGAAGTGCGCTTCCACTTTCAGCCTTATCGTCACTTACCATCAGGTGAGGTGAAGACCACTTCCACGTTGTAGAATAAAAATAAAAAAAAAAGATACGCACTAACGACTGTTATCCTTAAAGGTCAGTCAGAGACAGAACAGAACACCTCTTCAGTTCTGTGGTCAGAGACTGGTCAAACATATGCGTACAGCTTTCTCGATCGGTTCACAAGACTATAGTAACTGAGTGTGTATTAGCACATTTTAATAATCATACACACACTACTATTCCTAAAGTGCTAGCCATAGACAGGCAATGAGGACCGCAAAATCAGTGCAATGCTACTGTCCACGTTTCACCAAATAGCAACTGCTGACTTAGCTAACACTGCACATGTGCTCAGTGTGATAAGTGGTAAGCCCATCGCCGCTTTATGCTTTTGGATGTCTTCAGTCCGCCTTACGACTCTCAAGAGAAGAGGGTTGGTTGGTCTTTTAATATGAGTCGCCCGCTACAGGGAAAAACAAACTTATACGGAGTGTATCATCATCATTATTGGCCTTTGCGTCTATAGCAGACAATTTATGCAACATCATCAGACACCGCTTTGAAATAATAATAGTAGTGGTTGATACCATACATAATGATAAGAACCTCATGAAAGCCGAAAAGGAGGGTTACAGTTACTCGCGTCCGTAGGTTACCCTTGAGACCCTACACGTGACCCCTGGGTGGTAAATGAGTGACACTGACTGAGTGGTAGAGCCACGCTGCGTTGTAGCACGCATTGGGCCGGCTCGCCCGGGGTAATACCGCCCTCTCACGAATATCCGGCGTGTAATAATGGCACTTGGCTATTGTGTTTCGTCCTTCCAGTAAGGGTTCCGGAGACCCGTCCCCCCCCCCCCCCTATTACAATTCCAATTATTTCCTTAACCCTATTCCTACCTTAAAGGACGGCAACGTGACTGCGATTCCTCTGGTTTTGCGGGTGTCCATGAGCGGCGGTGATTATATACTCTCCATCAGGTGACCCGCCTGCTCGTTTGCCTCCTTCTTTTATATAAAAAAAGATACATTCATACATATAATAACGACTATTATCCTCGAAGGGTTAGTCAGGGACCAGGCAATGACGACAGCAAAACCAGTGCTCTACCATTCATAGTCCTCTTTTCACCAAAATAGCAACTGCTCATGTTCTCAGCGTGACAGGTGGTGAGCCCATCACCGCTCTATGCTGTTGGATGTACGTGCAGTCTTTAGTCCGTTAGTCGCCTTAATGACACCTAAGGGTAGAGAGGGGTGGTAGTATTCTTTCACCGCTACGCGACACGGTTAAAAGGACAAGCTTGTACTTGCTTCGGCAGTACATATACTAAAATTGGAACGATACAGAGAAGATTAGCATGGCCCCTGCGCAAGGATGACACGCAAAATCGTGAAGCGTTCCACATTTTTGTGGCACCTTTTATTAACTCGTGGATAGCGGTGTGGGCTTTACAATAAGCAAAATGTAATAGTTTATATTTTAGTACTTAAGTTTGATTGTGTAAGCTGTTTGTTATCCCTAATAAATAAAATAAAATAAAAATAAAAAAGCTCAGTAAAAACTTTGACTTGGCTTAAGTGCATACATCCTGCATACTGCGCATTGTAGGAAAATAAAAATCTGTGGTCTATCTAAAATAAGTTAACTGTCGTTGCGTTTTTTTTATAAATCATGATTTCGTTGTGCTTTTGTTTCAGTAATTACGTTATGGTCCAAACGCTCGCTCACGACGGGCATGAGGTAAGCAGATTACTTATAATAATAACATTTAAACATTTTCTTCTTAGCAACAATATTTTTTTGTTATTATGAACGTAGGTAGGTAAGTACACAATTATATTTTTTAACGAAACGAAAATGTATGTAGATAAGCAACATTTTCTCAGAATTTTCCTCGTTTTTAATAAGATTATCTAACAAGTTTGCTCAAGCTTTACGTAGAAATCCTTTAACGGGATGTACTTAGGTTTATGTTACTTATATTAAAATCTTTTACAAACATTATCAAAGTTTTTTGGATAATGTTTTTCAAAGGCTGTGTCAAATAGAATTAACATTTAAAAAAGAGCTTGCATGAAAGTTTAACAAAAAGTAAAACATTAATTACATACATAAAATCACGACTTTTATCCCCGAAGGGTTAATCAGAGACCAAGCAATGAGGATCGCAAAAGTAGTCCTCTGCCATAGTAGATATTAATTATAATAAAATTTATGTTTTTATAAAGATAAGCTCATTACAAACACACACACACCAAACCAGTGCAAAGTAAAAAAAAAAAAATATTTAATATTAAATTAATCATTAATGGTACTGGACTGAAATTTTTCAGCCAACCCACTCGCGATATATTATTTAACATATTAAATTTGATATAAAATAATTTTCATCCATTAACCTTCTCGGTGAAGGTCGTTCTAGACTATTACGTTATATAACTTACATTACTTAATTATTATCCAGAATTACACCAAATCTCTAGTTGACGTAAACTGAAATGAAGAAGATGGAGAATGTACACTTAAACCTAATATAAAATGATTAAGAATAACTACTGAGTATATCCTCAGAAGAGAAGTTTTAAGAAAGCAAATGACATTTTTTTACTTAATTTAGATGGCAACAGGAACGGTCTCCCAGCAACAAGGTCTTCAGGACAAGGGTTACGAAGAGTGGGTGGGTGAGATGATCGGGATGCGCGAGATCCTGCGCAAGTTCGCCAACGTATCACGGACTGAGATCACCGGCACCAGGGCGCCATTCCTCAAGCCGGGGAGAAACACTCAGTTCAAAGTAAGAACAGAATAGTTACAAGACACTTAGTTCAAAGTAAGAACAGAATAGCTACTAGCGACCCGCTCGCGACTTTGCCCGCGCTAACTAAGAAATCTTCAACAGAGACCATGTTGCGCTTTAGAAGCGTAAGTAAAAAGCGTTGAAGATTTTATACACGATTCTTGCGTGAGTTAGCCGTTTTCATTGTTTTATTATCTTCCTTACATTTGACCGATGTTAACGCAAAAAAAACAAAAAACAGTAAGTACCTTACCTTACCTTTTGTATTGTTGATAAAACATCGTCACTGTTTATCCTCAACAAAATATCTCAGCCTCATTATTTTATGCTAGGTAATGTATGACCATATATATTTTTTTGTATTTATTTCCACGATAAATAATGTTATGTTACATACATTTCTATTTCTACATGTCTTTTGTTATTTTTATATTTATAGCGGCCCGCTTGCGACTTCTTCCGCGATCCCGTGAAAAAATTTCCATTATAAATTTTCTTTCATACAAACCTAAACCTAAAATACCCTCACCTGCGCACACACACAAACACACAC
Organism: Scoparia ambigualis; assembly: GCA_963921215.1. Lineage (NCBI taxonomy): Eukaryota > Metazoa > Arthropoda > Insecta > Lepidoptera > Crambidae > Scoparia > Scoparia ambigualis. The sequence goes on along the minus strand of OY992502.1, from coordinate 22,260,505 downwards.
ACACACATACACACACACACACACACACACACACACACACACACATCCACTTGCACTCATACATCCACCACACTTAGTCACACCATGTTTTTTTTTTGCTTTTGTAATGTACTTTCTTGCTTTTTGTATGTAGTTGTTTGCTTTTGGTAAACTTAATAGTTTTTTTGTTTTCTATACAACGTTAGTCGGTACTAAGCCGCGGACAACTGAAAGTGCTAATATCAACTGTTATATTGCAAATATAAACTTTGCGAGAAACATTCATATTTTATGCATATCCATATTTAAAATATATACAACCTAAATAGGGGCGGGGCTAACGCCACTTGTTAAACCCGGCAATGAACTCAATGAAGTCAAATCTGTCTCTCTCTCAAAACAGCTGACCGCTAGGGCTACCACATCATCATTTCTTATGAAATCTTAAAACAGCTGTTAATCTAAAATTATCATTTTTTTAGGAAAAGTTGTTAGACAAAAGTTATTTACTATCATGTATACTTTACCCTCCTTTCGGCTACGTACCCCCTTTCCTACTGACGTTGTATAATTATTTTTTTGCTTTTTGTATAAGTAAGTATTTTTTGCTTTTGTAAAATAGTTATTTTTCATATAAGTAGTAATGTCTTTGTTATGTTTTTAATGTAAGTGTGTGTTAAGGAGGAGTGGCTTCTTCTGGTACAGGTGCTACTTCTGCATTTAAAAGAAGAAGTCTACGTGCATTACATTTGTATTTTTGTTAAAAATAAAGATTATTATTATTATTAACCTTGCCCTAACCATTACAAACACAACCAAAAAATAATTAGTCTAATCGGTCGAGCCGCTCATAAGTGATGCGCGTACATTCGTAGCAATTGATTTTTATTTATATATAGATAGATTAATACTTATTTTTCTGTCCTGTCCCCATAATCGAAGGACCAGGGTTTGATTCCCAGGTCGTGCTAAGTATGTTTCAGATTTTTCGATGTGTAGCCCGAGTTTGCGATCTCATACCCGTATTTGGCAAGCATAGTGATTAAGCCAGTCCCTGTCAATTGTAGCGAAGACCTAATTTCAATGGAATATAATAGAATAGATTTTTTTTAATTTGCATTAAAAGTGATAAGTTACAGTTTTTTGATGGTCATACATATTCATTTTTAAATCTCACTTTTAGTCTTTTCAGACATGCAAAATTAATTTAATTAAAAACAATGCATATTGGTTAAAATATCAAAATACAACTAATTATTATTGTTATTATAAGATTATTATAAGAAGGTCAAATGTCCAGTTAATTATTTATAATAATGTCAACTAATCAGATATACATGCTGATTCCAATTCTAAAAACAAAAAAAAGAATAAACGAGCTTAGAGGTATGTTACATAATTCCAATTACCTACAGCATCGTGTCTGTCAGATATTCTTGTACAGAGTAACACTTTTTTTTTTGTCTCGACATAGTAATTGCACCCTGCCTGATGACGAATAACGAACTTGTTATATACCCTTACCGCCATTGGATAACAACTATCACTCTGCAGAGTCATTAACATTATAGGCAACATGAGTCTATCTAGATTTCGTCCAGGGTAACTTTTAGCAGCATCCCGGTTGCTCCTAAAAAGCTTAGTGTTACACTTCACAAAGCAATATACTTCGTACACATAAATACATGGCAAAGTTAGCAATCTTAATTTTTTAAAGTACGGCTTACAACTAGAGTGCGGTTTTTTCATCTGTTATGTTTACCAGCCGCCACAACGCGTATGCAAATCTGTTGATTTTATTACACACCTCTTGTATATGCGGCCTCCACGTATAGTTACTATCCAAATTTATTCCCAAGAATTTTACCTCATTACTTTCACCAATCATCTGTCCATCATGTTGTACTAAAAGATCTAGGGACTTTTTATTATTTCTTTGGTTATGAAATTGTATATATTATTATATATCTTTTTTTTAAATATTTACCTTTAAGTTGTTGTTGTTATGTCATACCATATGTTATGCCAAGTTGTTATGTCATTTACTGTTTTATAAATTTCATTATTATATTCATTAATTGATTTGTATGAATTCGAAACGACCACCGAAACATCGTCAGCAAATAATGTGCAAAAGTGTTTGGTGATTTTAGGCAGATCATTTATGTAGAGTAGAAATAGCAATGGGGCCAGGATACTGCCCTGCGGCACACCACACACATTTTGATTCTGTTAGATTTAAATTTTATCTCATTTGAGTATTACTCTAAATGTTTGCTTTCTACATATGGCAATCTTTGACGTAAATATGTTTTTAACCAACTATAACTATTTCCCTTAGGGCCATACTTTGCACACTTTACTGAAAGACGTTCTTGCAATACATAATCGAAGGCTTTTGCCCAGTAGTGTGACAGTTAACAGGCTATACTTTACTTCACTTCCTTCTGTCAGGTGCTAGAAGATTTCGGATACATCTACGACAGCTCCGTGGGCGTGCCGCCACTCCCGATCCCCGTGTGGCCATACACCCTGGACTACAAGATCGCGCACGAGTGCAAGTCCGGCACGTGCCCTACCAAGTCCTTCCCGGGTAAGTGTGATAAAAAACCTCTTACGCCCGAAATTAAAAACTTATCTATAGATTGTGTAGCCGTCTAAATTTAAAACTTTGATTTAAGCTCTATACAAATTATGTAAAATTTCTCACTCTAGTAAGCTAAGAAATCTATAGACAGGTTATTAATTTCGGGCGTTTGAGTATTCCATACTCTTAGTAAAACCTCATTCAAAAATATTATAACTTTTTACAACTGAGGACTTTTTAGCGGGTAAGTAAAGCGTCATGTCATGTCTGCAGTTTTGTTTAATTTTCTTTAATATGTGTTTTGTCAAATATTATTGTAAAATAATGTGCATTTATTAGCCTTTAAGTATTCGTGAACGTGTATGAATGTTAGAAAATAAAACAAAATGGTACAACATCACTTTTCAAATTTCTCTCAAGATGTCCGAGGGAAAACTCAGTTAAGTTCCACATCTTTTCTGAAACTCGAGGGGTTCGGGGGAATATCATTTACCATTAAACATTCATATTATCACCCATTTATCATCTAGGTCATTCTAGGTACTTTAGCTAAGAAAATATTTATCTCATTTACTTGATACCGGCTACTAACCGCACGAAGTTATTGTTAAAAAAAAATACTGATTCTACCTCTTTTTAACGCTGCACCGGTTGTCTTCGCGGCTGGAGTCTATTTTCATTTTTCAATTAACACGGAGTGAAATAATAAAAAAAAAAAACTAGTTTTAATCAATTAGGTAAGCTTCTTTTGGAAGAGAACTTACTAAGCATATTACTAAATTAACAATTTACAGTTTTAATTTAGAAAATGTTAATTAAATTCTACGAGCAGGATTCGAACGTGCACCTTTCTGACATTCCGAGTCAGAGGTGCACTGTGTTGCGGAAAATTCAACTTGCTTTAAACCTAATCTAAAGAGTTGTAGTTAACTACATTTCGGCGAGAATGCAAGCCAGCTCGCTGTCCATCTTAGTTATTTGTACCTTAGAGTCTCGCTCACAGGATGCCTTTGAGAGGTGGATATTTGAAATTGTTATTCGCCCCATTAATAATGTTTTGTGAAATGCCCAAGGCAACTTTGCAGCGTTGTCTGTCAGAGATTTTAACGTGAACTTTTGAATTAAACATAACATTGGCTCGGAGCGATCTCGCCAGTTAAGCAGCTTTCGCAATGCCGGATCGCTGGATGGGTGACCAAATCAAAACATCCCGAGCTCCTCTATGCTTCAGAAGGCACGTAAAGCACCCAACGCTTTCATTATAAATAGCAACAGCTCGCAGCGAAAAAAAAAACTCTAATTAAAAAATAAAATTGCTCGAAAAGCATATTTTTTAACACTTATAACATCCACCGACTTAATAAAACAAAACCGAGCAACCCATTCCTAACTTTTTGAAGTTGGTAAGTATTAAATTTCAATTGAAATGACAGGTGTCGGCGAACTCTCAAAACTTTTCTCGTTTCGAATGACATTTCGATTGATGACTCTTACGCCCTGAGGACTTTAATTTTGTGATTACTGTTCCACTGAAAGTTTGTAGTATATAATATTAAAGGCGTCATAGATTATACAACTTATATACTTTACATTGTTACAATTGAAGACATCAGATGATAAAGGGCCTATGTAACTTATGATATGTTCTGAGTTATCATGCAATTCGCTTATAATGCTGTATTTTTTTGACGTGACAACGTCTTATAAATTGGTTTGCCGGGTGACACTTCAAGAAACTGCGTTACGCTCCGCTCACGTTATGCGCTCACAATGAGAGCGAGTGAGAGGCACGCGTCCCTTCCACTCGGGCATGGTTACGCCTAAGAGCGAGAGAGACAGACATAAAAAGTGAAAGGCACGCGTCCCTTCCATATTATTTCATCCTTCTTCCTACTATACGAATGAATATTCACATTAAAATTATTTTACCACTCAAAGTCGTTGTCACGTAAAACTTTCGCCCGTATACCGACTTTACAGGCAACCAATTTTTTATATATTATATTAATCAAAGAATGAGACTGGTATTGAAAGAAACATTAAAACATTGCAATTATTTGCTTTGCATGGTTTAGTTCACATAACGCCGTTAACCAGTTAATAAAATGTATTTTTATTAAATGTTACATAGTGCCTTTATCACCTGACCTGTCTTCAATTATCACTTGATAAAATTTGTAATCTTCACTCTTATTTCACCGAATTTATGTTTTCTTTATTCATTCTTTCTTTGTTTTTCCGTTTTATTTTCTATTCTTATTTTAATATCAAGAGATATAGTGAGCTCATATTATTGCGTGATAAGGAACACTAGATAGATGTTAGACGATTAAGACCTAGGTATGCCCGAAGACCATGCGAATGAGTCTGATAAACAATTATTTTTATCAGTGACAGTTTTTTTTACCTGTGTGACATTTTCGGATGTTATTATTAAATCTCTAAATTGTTTTCATACATTGAAATAGTTCGAGGCAAGACATTTTCAGACGTTAATATTAAATCTCTAAATTGTTTTCATAAATTGAAATCTGGGTTCAAGCCGTTAAGATAATTTTAATGTTGTACAAACAATCTATGCTAAGTTCGGAGTGAGTAAATGGTACGTTTAAAGATGACTCGTCCAGCTGTTTACACTAAAAACAACGAACTTACGGTTAGCTTACCTAAGGAGCACTTAAATTCTAGCTCCGCGAGTTCGAGTGGAGCGATGTTAAATGATTTTCAACTTTGAAACGTATTACATTTTCCTTAGCATAATATTAATTCATTTTGCCATTGGAAAGGTTGCCCAGACGACCGATCCGATCCGATGACGACCACTTTATAGCCTTTATACGCATTAAGCGAGTAATTGCGTACGTTGCTTTTCTAATTCGATTATTTATTTCAAATTTACTTTCAATTTAAGCAAAGTCGTGCCGTGTGGTATCTAAAGCAGTTCTCTGAAAAAATACTACCTACTATATTGGGTACAAAACATCTTAAATTACACAGTCATAATTATGAAACAAATTAATTTTCAATAAATTTTTATCCTTTATTTGCATTTCTTGTGTAGGTAGGTATATATATACCAAGGGATATACCAAGGTTATTGTTACGTAGCACTTACAATATTTTAAGAGCACAGCAAATAAAGCTTAGTACCAATTGATATAACGTATGTCTCCACGGCACTGGTTTCCGCAGCAGCCAGTAAAACATGTTACATTGATTGTTCACAGGTCTCTGGGAGGTACCTTTCAACGCTCATTACGTGGAAACCTTCGAAGGTGGTCACTGCCCGTACTTAGACCAGTGCGTGCTTCACAACCATGATTCTGATGAGGTAAGTTGCAATTGATTCAAAGAAGTTATAAATTTTTGTATGTATATTTGTTTAAATGTTACAGTCAAAACTCATAACCGGTCAAACCACTTTTGACTGCAAAAATCAGTTAAAATTGTTTTCGACTAAGTACATCGGTCAAAATCATATTTGTCTTTTTTCAGTCAAACCTCATTTTCATTATTAATCATCACCTTAATGATCACATCATTAAGAACGAGCATGTGTAAATGATGTTGATGCTGAAAGTAAAGACCACCCAATAAGCCAACGGGAAATTGCTTAAGTATAAATATTAAATTAATAATTATATTTGTTGTAGCATCTTGAACATTATTAACATATGACTTTGTTTTAAAAAAAACAAAACACACAATTTTAATACAAGCAATTTATTTTCGTGCATTTGTTCCTTTCCCTGCCATAGACAATTATTTGAAAAAAAGCTATTTGATTTCACGCTTACCGATCCTATATTGAATTTAATTTAATTTATTGCGCGCAGATATAAATCAAAACATAATTTAAAAAGAGAACCCCTTTAACATTACATTCTCGCGAAATCAGTAATATTTCGTCGGTCGGACACAATGAAATAAATTCAGATATGAAAGCGTAGCCATTCGATTTGTGACGTAAGCAATTGATTTGATAACGCGCTCCCGTCGCGGCTTGGGATTTGTCTGGGAATTCTTTATCGACAAAAGTTTTTCTCATCATTATAACGACAGATTTCTTATCTTATCTGCGAAGTGATCAACGCAGCCACCCGGTATGCGGAGGTCGTCGGTTCGATTTCCACCTGAGGTAGTAATTTTTATCAACATTTAAATATCATTTAAAGAGTCACTCTCAAGAAACAGTAAAATTCAGAGTGACACGGAAAATGTGTTATAAACTGATTAAAAACTATTTCGGTAGTTTCATTACATATTTATTAGTTCTCGTTGTTTAACCCCATAAGCTGTTGATACCGTTACATTAAGCTACGAGTCTAAAGAAAATAACTATTATAATCAATTGTTTCTTTGAGAAATACAAAAGGTAAAAATAATCAATGGTTCATGAAATTGAAAGATACAACATAGTTGTCAAAAATATCTTAACTATAAATAAATCAGCTTAGCTCTTTTGAGTATCTTTTTGACTGTCACCTCTACACACGAATACTAAAATCTATCAAAGAAAAAAATAGTTGTGTCTTAAACGTTAGTGATAGTTAGATAATGGAAAATAAATTGAAGTTTCGATCAAAAGAAAAGTGTATTGTTTGTGATACATAAAGCTCATCGAGTCGCGTCGAGTCATATTAAGAAAATTGTCACCCCCTGTGCACTCTGTCTTTGTTTTAACATCTTGTATACCAACTTCTAATAGCATGCAGAACCCTTTAGTGTTCAATTTTCTTTGTCGTTGGATGTTTGAAAGTCATGAGAAGCAGTCGACTGTAAATCTTAACATTATTGTACGAGTATGTTTTGTTTTTAAACTTCAGTTGTTTTAGTTTTTTGCATTAGCATAACGAATTAAAAGATGATACACAGGTACATAGCATTAAAATAAGTAGAGGAATATTAGCATAGTACAGAATAATCCTCTCTCATCTGTTCTGTGAGGATGAGTGATCTAGCTCAACCACAAAATAACTAATTGGCTCAACCACAGTTTTGGCCAAAGGTGTGCTTTATTGAAATCAAGTCATCGTCACAGTTTTCGGCTAAATAACTTATAAATCTTATAAATTTGATACATTTTTGCCTAACACGAACCCAGGATATGCATCGGAAAATTCAAAACACGCTGATTGTTGACCTATCAGGCGTTTAAACCAATATATGCCAAGCCATAGAGGCATCAACGCCAACATAAAAAAAACTACATACCATCATATATACTATAATCACGACTATTATCCCTGAAGGGTTAGTCACAGATCCGGCAATGAGGATCGCAAGAAAAGTCCTCTGCCATAGTCCACTTTTTACCAAATAGCGACTGCACAATGTGCTCAGCGTGACAGGTGGTGAGCCCATCGCCGCTCTATGCTGTTGGATGTATGTGCAGTCTATAGTCCGTTAGTCGCTTTTAAGACCCAAGAGAAGAGAAGAAGATAAAACTAAATGTAAATTATAAAAAATATTCTAAAGTATTACAGATTTTTTCCTTTCCTGATCCTGTTAATGAAATGAAAGCAATTTATTCAGTGTCACACACATAACATTCGTAATGTTAACAGTTCCCTACATTAAATCCCTTTCGCTCTTGCCAGGTGCTGGAGTGGCTGCAGGAGGACTTCAACCGTCACTATGAGCAGAACCGGGCGCCGTACATGATGCCGTTCCACACCAACTGGTTCCAGATCAAGGAGCTGGAGCGAGGGTTGCACAAGTTCCTGCGCTGGGCAGCCGACTCGTTAGTACATTTTTTTTAAATAGAAAAATGTTGTTTTGGACAACAGAATTGGAACCCGCACCCTTCCGACAATATCTTGTCAGGTCTTCCAGATAAGCTACAAAAATATTTTTTTTGCTTTTTTATACTTAGCACGGCAGATCACTCCACTCCACCTGATGTTAAGTGGAAAACTTTCGTAATACTGGGTCTGCAATCCTCAATGGGTGACCAAATTATGAACATCTGGAGCTCCTCCGTTCTTCGGAAGGCACGTTGAGCCGTAGGTCCGGGTTTGTTGTCATAAATCGTCAAGAATGGGTGCGCTCGTTATCGTGCTTATTCCACGGTGAGGAGCGCTCTCATTATTTTGGACTGCATCGCCTGCTTACCATCAGGCAGGATGCAGTCACTATGACCAATCATAATAATAATAAAAAAATGGCAGTCGTTAAAACCCACTAAACCGCATTGGGCTAGAGTGGTGAGTTATGGCCCAATCTCCCCACGTGCTGTTGTGCATGTGGGAGACCTGTGCCCAGCAGTGGGACATTAATAGGCTGATGATGATAATGATAAATATTTGCAATACCATACAGTAACTGGATGTTGTACGGTAAGCAACAAAAATAGCTGAACTCTTTTCTACCTAACAAATTAAAAAAGTTAACGGCAAGCTGGCTAGCGTCAGTTGTTTTGACTATTTTTCAACTTTACAAAATTAACATTTATTAGCAACGTGTTTTGCGACTTACGTTGCTAACTTATTTGCACAGCGTGCTAGCGTGCTAAGATAAATTGTATGGTTAGTACTTTTTATTATTATTAGTTGTCTTATATATATTAAAAACCACATTTATCAAGATAAATGTTTATAAAAACTATTAAAGAGGCGTGTGAAGCTGAATAACTTGGTCTTCAACTTTAATTGAAATAGGACGAAAACTTTTAGGTTTTATTCAGCCCGCCGGCTAATTAATGGAAACTTTACCTAGCATTAAAATAGTCAGGCGTCCATTTTAATAATGAAAGTGTAACAAGGTTAATGAAGATCAAAGTAAATAAAATGGTTGGGAATAATTTGTGACAAAAGTTTAATCTGCTAATATTTTCTCAGTAGAAATGTTTGAATTTAGTTTGGGCTGTAGATCACTGTTTTAATTGATTTTACAATTACATATTTGATGAGCTTGATTGCGCAGTGTTCGGGGTGTTCGGTTTGCGATCGTCACAAAGCAACTTTTGCAATTGCGTATCGTGGATGGGTGACCTAATTAAATACATCTCGAGCTCCTCCGTGCTTCTATGCTGTGTATGTGCAGTCTTTGGTCCCTTAGTCGCCTTTTACGACAAATTCAAATTCAAGTTATTTTATTTAAGTAAAATTTTTAAACACTGATGAAAGACGACAACCTCATGTGTAAATAGAATCACGCACCTCAAGGTGTCGTCTTTTTTCAGTGTTTAAAAATTTTACTTAAGTATATTTAAGCGTTAATAAAACGCTAAAAAATATAAAAAAACATCAATTATTTTATTTGTAATAAATGTGGTACATTACATAGGTGGAACAGGTTAGGTTGAACATCGCACATTTAGTATTAGCATACAAATATTCAATCACTATAATAAAAAAATTAAACTTAAAAATAAAATACATCACTACTTATTTCATATTCATATTCATTTATTCCACTTAAATTTGTAACAAAAAGTACAATAACATACAGAAATATGTTTGTGTTAGAAAGGTGTTATGCTAGTCACAAATTTACCTTTTCAAGGCATAGGGAAAACACGGTTAGATAATTTAATTATTAAATTAATAAATTGTTCCAGTAAAACTTAAAATAAATGAGATAACAATAACATAATATTGTTATCTCATTTATTTTACTTATTCACTACACATTACCATCATTGTTAATAAATTCATCAATTGTATAAAAACATTACATACTAACCATTTTCTGAGCGTTAGCTTAAGCCTAGTATAAAACCCATCCGCTATATCACCCAATGGAAGAGATGGGATGGTAGTACTTATTCTTTTAATAAGCCTCTGCCACACAGCTCTAAATAACTTTAAATATAGTTAGTAATCGCGAGTTTCATCCGAAAAAGTGTTTTATATCAAATGTTTCTCAAATCAAATAGTACAACTTACTATACTTACAATATGGTTTATCTTTATAAAGATTATTTGAAACCTCATGTGACCGAAGCAGATAAGCATGAAATATTTTTATCCTAATGGATTCTGTGGATTTACACAGTCGATATTTCTCTATAGACGACGTTATCTACTTGGAAACGAATTATGTTCGGTGATACTGTAAAAAATGATTTTATCTTAAAATATATTCGTGAGATAAAACCAAATATCTATACGGTTAGGTTTTTAAAGTGTTTAGAAACAAATATATTTCACGGCATTTGTGATAAAATTAAATGATTGATACATCTTGTTGCCAACATTGAGCTGAATAAAAAAATTCAATACTTGCTTGATTTGAAATAAAAAATTACCCGGCACCAAGGTTTTAATAAAATAAAATATACTCACGTAACAATGCATTCGCTCGTTCCTCATTTCACATGACGTAGGTATAGGTACATAATAGTTGACGTCGCGCCTGTATAGGAGTTTTGTTGCAACCGCGGTGCCGCGACTTCTCTGTGTAGGAAAGTTCCCCTTTTGTAATTAGAACTGAACTGCCGTAGAGAAAACCGAGCAAATAATTGTGAAGTTGTGCACACGTTTGAGTTGCTTCATCTTGTTTCAGCACGCTTATTTGTCAAAGGTATACCCGCCGCCATTATGGAGCTGAAGCTTTTTGCACAATATACTCGTATTGCATATGCGGTACACATTTGGCTGAATACAATGTTTTGATAAAAATGCAAAAACTAATTTTAAAAAAATCTTAATTCTTTGCGTGGTCTACACTGGCTGCATACTGTGGTTGTGTACTATAGGTGCATACAGTATCTATAGACATTAACTCTTTAAAAACGGCTATTTTTAGTATACGATATATTGAGCAGTTATTCAGTGAATGCTTACTTAATAATAAGATTACTTATATTTGGTCTTTGCAGGAAAGACGTTTGGTTCGTAACAGTGACCCAAGCGTTGACGTGGATGACGGACCCCAAACCAGCCAAAGATATGGCCACCTACGAGCCCTGGCGGTGTGACACTAAGGACCTGCCCCCTGCGCCCTGCAACCTGTCCAACAAGTGCGCTCTGCCCTTCAAACACGCTGACTCCAACTTTACGGATACACGCTATATGGAGACTTGTAGGGACTGCCCCAAACAGTAAGTTTTTTACTTTCTTCCTTACTTTACTGTGTAATTCCAGCCAAAGGTTTGGCCAACTACGAACAATAACGGCGTGATACTAAGGACCTACCCACCGCTCCTTCCTACAACCCGTTTAAACACACAGACATGAATTTCATGCACCCACGCTATATGTAGACTTGTAGCGACTGCCCTAAACAATACGTTATTTTAGTGTCCAATACCGGCCAAAGGTTTGGTCAACTTAGAACCCTGGTGGTGTGATACGAAAGACCCCCTATCCCCGCGCTTTATGATTCATGTCTACGCAACAGTCATTCATGGGTTTTATCCTAAAATAAAGTGTTAATCCTTAAGATTTTACATTTCGAAATTCTAATGAAATCACATGAAAAAAGTTTAGTTGTTTCCTTTTTTTTTTTTTTTTTAATAAAAGAGGGAGGCAAACGAGCAGGCGGGTCACCTGATGGAGAGTAATCACCGCCGCCCATGGACACCCGCAAAACCAGAGGAATCGCAGACGCGTTGCCGGCCTTTAAGGGAGGAATAGGTTTAAGGAAGGAATAGGAATTGGGAGGAGGGGGGGGGGGGGGGTGGAAAGGGGCTTCCGGAACCCTCACTGGTCGGACGAAACACAACAGCACCAAGTGCCATTATTTCACGCCGAATATTAGTGAGAGGGTGGTATTACGCCGGGCGAGCCGGCCCAATGCGTGCTGCAATGCAGCGTGGCTCTACCACTCAGTCAGTGTCACTCATTTAGCACCACCCAGGGATCACGTGTAGGGTCTCAAGGGTAAACCTACAACTTTTTAAACCTACCTACAAAATTTAAATTACTTTCTCTTTGTGTCGCATAGCGGCTGTAGGACGTCCGTATAATATATAGTTTGGTAATTTGGTTGCAATAAAATTTTAATTGAGAAAAAAAGCGTGTGCAGAATTTCCAGGAGTTAGACTTTTCCACCCCTTTTTCAGCATTTAAATGTTTTAATTTCGCTTCATCACCATTAAAAGGATTTCCAGGACTTTCACGCCAATATACAAACTCTTTATTTTATTTTTCCCCTCTTTATGTAGTTTGGGGCTTTTGTCCACATGGATATGCCAGCCCCATTGTATATTCCCGATTACAGTCTTAAAGTAATAAGATACACGATTAATTGTTACAGGAATCACTGTTCAGTTATTTTTACTAGCAAACCATTTTTTTAGCCAGATCTGATTTAGGTTTTGATAAAATATTCTCGATTAATCCAACGCCTTTAATATTTAATTTCATTGAACAGTGATTCCCTATCCGCTTTGTTCTTAACACAGTCCATCAGCATTATGTTGTACGTCTTCAATTTTATTACAAGAACTGAATTTTTATTAACTCTTTATTATGTCTTTTTACTAGAGCATATTGTGATTATTATTTTATTCGTTCACAGGTACCCGTGGTTGGGAGATTCCGGTGGTACCGGCGTTCCCGGCAAAGACAACTACATACCAGACAACCTCAAAAGAAAGTAATCTTTAGTACGGTAGCTTTAGATTCGCATGCTTATTCTTATAAGCGTTGTTTAGCATGGCAGCGACCAGAACAGGTCTTGCACCTTTATAAGACTACCTCTAATTTGATAATTAGAATCTTTTCTTTCTTCCTTTTTCGAACAAATAATTTTGTAGATTATCTATACTGTTTGTATATACTTATCTACTCATTTAAGATTATAGGTAGGTAGTTGACAGAACGGTGACTAGTCGTCGCAACTCAATTTAGTTTTAATTGCTTACTTATTATTTATAGCTGATTTTTGTTTTCACTTGATGAATTTTGTATTTTCTACGAACCTCTATACATACTAGTGTGTTCTAAGTCTTGGCTATAATGTCTGACGAAACCTTCTCACATTTGCTTTTGTACCTAAATCAATACAGACAGATCTCACATTGTATCTTAATGTAGATGAAACTTTATACTCATTATGTAAATACGTAGGAGTTGTATATTAAATTAAGACGAAAATGCCACAAAAAGTAAGATATTAAAACGAACAGATGAAATATCATGTGACAACACAATTTTACTTCGAAGGAGTGGATGGTAATGTAATAATAACTTATAATTTTTTCATTTCGTTTTAGTATCCGATCATTTGAAACCTTTTTTCTTTGAACTTAATGTTGTTATAACATCTGTACCCCAACACGAACCATTATGGTACTAGTTAAGGTAATCGTAATCGTATTATTTTGTATGAAAAAGGTTTAATAACTTTATCGTTTTCATACAAAATAATACGATTATGATTAACTTAACTAGTACCATAATGGTTCGTGCTTGAGGTACTGTAGTTTCTATTTCTTACTGTTTTATACCAACTCTGGTATACATAATACCAAAGTCGTGATGCCAATATTAGTATCTCGACATTATGTTGAGTCGGCGCCATCAAAGTGCCACTAATTTAATATCAAATTAATGCACCGATTAGTGTACCTACTTCGTGTGGTAGTCAATAAATACATTTTTGTATGACATATTTATTTTTAAAATTTTAGTTGCCATGTTATTAAAATGTGTTCTTAGCAAACACTCAATTTTGTTTAAATATTCTCAATTTAGATCTACTTACAAATTATATATATTTTTTTACATTTTTGTTACAAAAACGCACATATAGTTTCAAGTAAATACATATAAGTAAAAAACATTATATAGCTACGCAGTACTCAAATAAAAAATGTCTTTGTTTGTTAAAAAAGTGAAATAAAACTTTCTGTGATACAAATTACTTCGAAATTGCTATATTTTAATGACGTCTATTTATTTGCGTTCATTATGCGTTCATTACATTTAAATGATTTCGCAATACAATTATTTTCAGTTATAAATTAAAGTGCCTACGCTATGAGTAAAATAAATACATCCACGTTAACAAAATGTTAATGCTGTTACAAAAATAAATTTTGTATTCTCAACGAGTTTGGTGCTCTTTGTAATTTTAAGATAAAATGGCTGGTTAATTTGTTGAATAAAATGAATTATGATATTTGGACAAAGTTTTTTTACTTAACTGGATTATAGGAGTTGTGAGCCTGTGAACCTATCGTTACTTTTAAAGTAGCGCTGTTTAATCTTAAAAGATGCCGATATCCCATACTAATGGCTCTATTTCGCCACCATGGTGTCCTAATGAAATAGGGCCCTAACTCTATTAGGTTCAATATTCGTATAATCAGATGAATTTTTGCGATTTTATACTTTCCATATCGTGTACTATCGCGTAAGTTTGATGAAATAAATTCTTTAATTCTTTTTAATGTTGTCTACTATACTGATATCTAAGGTTCGATTCCAAGCGGTGAGTACATTTTTGTACATGGTTTGATTTGTGGTAGGGTTTATTTTAAAGCCGCAGGGACTGGGCGAGTCATTAAGCTGAGTAACGAGAACATTAGTTTGGTACAAAAAACGAATTTTGAAATAATCAAACTAGTTAAGAAATGTACTCGCTAGCCCTCGCTATCGCTACTAATAGTCGCCCAGTGTGAACAACTTTTAAGTCCATAATGTTATCTTATCTAAGTCTGTCGCCATAATAACACTATTAGAATCGAGATAAGATAGTTCTACTTCGATGCTCAGTGGTTGAATGAAGATTAGTATGAAGTGCGTTTCGTGCGTTCCCACTAAAACCGAGATCGCTCCTATGCCCTCAGTGTATGCATAAGGCAGCATTTCGAATTGGCGTAGTACAATTATCCATACCAGGATAAAAATACTTTCTTGGGGAAAGTAAGTAAGTAAGGTTGTTAAATTTTACTGTTCTGCGGACAAACCATAAATATTTCAAAATTACCATACGTGGTCTTTGGTACAAATGGAAAGCTGTGGTCTCTGCCTACC
This sequence comes from Scoparia ambigualis, assembly GCA_963921215.1. NCBI lineage: Eukaryota > Metazoa > Arthropoda > Insecta > Lepidoptera > Crambidae > Scoparia > Scoparia ambigualis. Next base: position 22,245,010 of record OY992502.1, on the reverse strand, counting down.
CCTACAGAAAATAAGCGATTTGTATGTATGTATACATTTATTTATGTATATATGTGTGTATGTTGTCCCTGTTCATTACTTTTTTAGAATCACTACATTGCGTCACATCATAAAGTGTTCATAAACATCGAAACAAAATATATTTTGCTATAGGTAGGTATCATTAAACTTTTCTGATATTTCCATGGGTAAATGAATGTATTGTGACGGAGATTTAATTTGAGATTGCGCGCAAATGGCCCGAGCAAAAACTTTATAGTGAGCATTAAGTGGCGTGAATGAGATTATTTTTGCAGATTTTACGCTTGCTACGTTATGCTATTATGTAGACTTTAATAGTGATATGTTAAGAAGATAGAATACCTCAGCATGATTAAATTACTCGTACGTATTTTAGGGGGTTAAGTTACTCGCGTCCGTAGGTTTACCCTTGAGACCCTACACGTGACCCCTGGGTGGTGCTAAATGAGTGACACTAACTGAGTGGTAGAGCTACGCTGCGTTGCAGCACGCATTGGGTCGGCTCGCCCAGCGTAATACCACCCCCTCACGAAATTTCGGCGTGAAACAATGGCACTCTGTGCTGTTGTGTTTCGTCCGGCGAGTGAGGGTTCTGGAGACCCTTCCCCCCCCCTCACAATTGATATGGCTCTGACGTGGTTATTTCAGGTCGGCTCGATCCACTGGCTCTTCGGAGAGACGTTGCGTCTCTCTGTATATTGTACCGTATATATCATGGGGAGTGTTCTGAAGAATTGTTCGGCTTGATCCCTGCCGCAGATTTCCTTCACCGCACTACACGCAAAGCATAACCATTCATAATACCTACCATTTACAATAATTACTAAATTATAATTTGAAAAAAGTTAAAACAAGCAAGCCTGCAGCGTACAACGCTGCGCTTGCGATTGTCTTGAATTTCTAACCTATCACGTGACCTACAGGAGTAGGGCAGCTTGTATTTCTGTTGTCTAATAAAAAAACAATAATTCTGAACTTACTTTTATAATAGGTAATAAATTAGGGCTTTTCAAACTACAGCGTAATCTTCGTAATGCCAAAAGAAAGTTATGCCGACACATTTTTGTGCATTTAATATTAGGGACTCTAAAAAAGAGTTTTCTAATTTTTAGGCTAAACTATAATAGTGCAAAAACCACTGTTAGGCTAGACAACTATTGTTCGTTAAAAGTTGAGGCCAAAATAGTTCGGCGATATCAAATTAGAACTAAAAATGTTACTCGAACCGAAGGGCACCCGTAGAGATTGATCAGACTCGCGCATAGTTTGTCAACGCTACCTATGTATTGGGTCAGTACACAGTTGTTCTTGCAAGAAGATATAGTTTTGATTAAATTGCACAGAGCCACGATAGCGAAGAAGGTACTGCGCCTGACCTGGAGTGCCGGTTTGAATCCTTGTCGTAGAATAAACATGTTCTTTTTTCAACACTGTCCTGACAAAATTGTGAAAAAAACTTACTACACTATTTTGCTGATTTTTGTTCGTTCGGTCAATCGCAGCGAGTGACAGACTAATTGGAGTAAGCGACAAGGTTACAACATCTGAAACTATTCACTTTAACTTAGTTAGGTTATGGTGTAGTTACACCATAGTACCTATAGGGATGCTTCATAAGCGTGAGTCCAAAATTCTGTAGAAGGTCTCTACAAAGGAATATGAAAATTCTTAGTTGTTCCCATTTCGTCAAGTGCGCATAGAGCCTACGGTCTCAGGCAATATAATAAGGTTCAAAGCATTCAACCTAACCTAAGTAGGGCGAGAAACGCCGAGCGCACAGCTTCATAAAATATAACAAGACCATGCCATAAAGCAGGTCACACGAAACTGCGGATGCAAATACAGAAACAAGGTATTTCATTAAAGTGAGTTGTGTTTTGTTGAACTGTACTTTCATACATTACCAAAATGTATTTTTGAAGCAAATTTTCAAGCAAAGTACACAGTGTATGAGAGTATATGAAGCAAGATAAGTGAGTTAGGATAGTATGAAATGGAAAGCTGAGTCTTTGCCTCCCTCCTTGCGTCGTGTTCCTCAATGGTAAGGGGCGTGACCTTCCTTCTGCATCAATTTCTCTTTTATGGTTTTTCTCCATCTGTTTCTGTCTCTGGCGGTGTGGAGGGCGTTGTGAACTTAAGAGTTAAGAGTGGTGCGGACTTGGTCAGACCAACATATTGGGCTGCGTCCTCGAGACCTTTTCCCGTCTACTTTGCCGGTCACGATGAGCTTCTCAGTGTTGTCACCGTCTTTCCTTGCAATGTGACCAAAGTATTCGAGAGTTCTGCGCTAAGAGATTTTAGAGAGTCTTTACCTACACCAAGAGGAAATGAGCCTTAAAGACCCTGCAAGAGCTCTTAAACGGTTACGCTTAAGGTTAGTCCTGTGCTACGGTCTGATTAAACCCTAAATTTACTTGATATTAAAAGCTTAAACATGCTTCATTGCTATCAATAGTTAAAAAACGTAATATTCTCTAATACAGATTTGAAAGGAACTTTCACCATTTATAATAAGAAAAAGGCGAAAGGGAGCATCGTTAAGGCAGTTCTAAAGAGCCATAATAATTAAAATTTATTCTTGCAATTATCACAAAAGTAAACTTCCATAGCTGGAGAGTGTTCGTTTCATTTCATTTGGAAAATTGTTGCTGTGTAAGTGCGGATTATGCTATTGTGTAGTTATGAATTCGGATTAGTTACATCTTGCTTCGTTTTGCCGTTCGTAGATACTATAGGAAGGCGCGTTAACTGCCACACTCAGGTAGGTATATCAATTATTATAATCATTAATTAATTATAACATAGTTCATTTCCTTTTATAAACATATAGCTTAACTTATAAACACAATTTAAGCATTATTTAGTTAAACATTGTTTGTCTACGTCACTACGAGCAAAAACAATACACTGTAAAGTGTTTATAATCTCTTGTGTGCTACGGCCATCTTAATCCAATATGGCCGTATGTGTCAAACTACGTCCGTATTACTTCCTGTTTATATCCGGTCTAGGTCTAATGACGATTTCCATGAAATTTTTATATAGAGACTATATAAAAAACTTATATCACTGGAATCCTTATTAAATAAGCTATCTGGCTATGTATATATGCCCTTAATTTTTCGATGCTTCTAGCTATCACGTTAGCGTTCGTTTATCGTTAGGTTGATCTCGGTTATTGCTGTTACAATAGCTGTCGTTAAACCTGGTTTAATTTTCACATTAGCTGATCTCATCACGTGGGGGACCATTGCCCAGCTGTGGGATGTTTATAAGCTGGTAATGATATACATACATACATATAATAATAACGCATAGAACGATAGTCTGCTATTAGAAAACTGTCATGGCGTGAGGCAAGAAAAAAATGGATGTAGGAAAAAGTTACGCGTACTATCTCGGCGACACGCACACAAGTGTACAAGTAATGTTGCTAGAGGAATCAGATTTGCCCCAAAAGTAAGAAAATTGGAACTATGATAGATAGATAAGTTTAGATTATTAGTACTGACGCGGGCCGTTTCGGTACCAAGCCAGTATGGCTTGGTTTCACTGGCCTCATTTATCGTGCGTGTTCTCGCTTTCTATGCGTTATTATTCTAAGCATACATACATATAATCACGACTATTATCCCCGAAGGGTTAGTCAGAGACTAGGCAATGAGGACAGCCAAAGCAGTCCTCTACCATAGCCCACTTTTCACCATATAGCGACTGCACATGTGCTCAGCGTGACAGGTGGTGGTGGGCCCATCGCCACTCTATGCTCTTCGATGTATGTGCAGTCCTTAGTCAGTTAGTCATCTTTTACGACACCCAAGGGAAGAGAGAGGGTGGTAGTACTTATTCTTTCACCGCTACGCGACACTGAGAATGATATATTATTAGTTCAAATATTTACGTATATATATATAGTTTTTAAAATCATGAATCCGAACAGCAACTTTCGTCGTATGAATAGCAAACAAGAAATAGCTAACAATAGCCTGACCGTGTATTTTATCGCGACGCGCCCTCTATGATTCAAATTTTGCTTTCGTATTGAAATTGCGTAAATTACAATGCGAAAGGCGAAATTTGAATTTCTAAATTATGCTCCCAATGTAGCCACAAAGAGATGAATAACAATAATATTTCTTTTATTATCTTTTACACGTCTCGGCGGGTACTTACATACACAAGCCAAATAACAATCGATAAGTGGATGAATAAAATAATATTGATTGATAAGAAATATATCTAATGTCAATATAAAAAATACACATCACCAGCCTATAAACGTCCCACTGCTGGGCACAGGGCTCCCATTTGAACTATAGCACGTGGGGGATAAAAAATAAAAACTTTATCTTTTGCTTTAATTAAAAATCCATTGATTAAAAATCCATTAAAGGCCCATTGGCTATTAAAGCTTTCGGCGATAAAATGTAACTTAAAATAGACACAGAACACAGCTGATTAACAAAACAGAAAAAATAAACCATGTCCATGATGGGTCTCTAATAAAATAACGATTTTTTTATTACCGAATTTCATTTCACCGAAAACTATTCCACGATTTTTATTACCAAGTTTTTTTGATTGGGTACCCTAACAACCATACATAACCGTTTCATCCAATCGAACTTTGTTTCACTGAATAAATGTTTAAAACTTGCTTTGATTACCCGAATAACGGTCCATCGAATCCATATTTCTTATAGTATAGTACCATATTTCGTATAGTATTTACATCGTAGAAACTGTTTATCGAAACATGGATATATTTTTACCGATACACATTAACCCCTTGAGCACCGTAAAACCAGACACAATTGAAAATCAATTGTTCCGCGACCGCTGGCGGTCTTAGGATCCTTGACCTATTAATGCATCATCGGACAACTTAAAGTTGTAATAAGATAATAATATAATATATAATGATTATAATATAATCGCTGCAACGTTTCATTGAACGATGCATTGTATGATGATGATAAAGCTGTTGCGGTCAGTTCTATAAAGGGTTTCTCATCGAGAAGTCTCGAAGCGGGAATTCTCGAGAAATTTGGCCTTAGTCGAGACGGGAAAAAAGGGTTGAGTACCCGGTAAGTCGAGAAAATAAAAAAAAACTAAAAAAATTGCAATTTGACGTTAATTCCTATGTTACTTATTAGAAAATTATCCCATTTATCCATAACAAAAGTTTTATAGGTTAGGTATATTTCTATAACATCATTATTTTTTTAATAAAACATTTTGACTTTTACATTAGGTATATATCAAAGTGATGATATTTGCCGTAACAGCTAATTATAAAAAAAATAATGTCTGTGATTGATAATTTGTTAATTTTAAAGATTTTACTTATATTTTATTCTAGTTTTACTCTGGTTAGAAAGGAAATTAAGAAGGCACATTTTTTAGTTAATAATTGACGAAGACTGATTAAAATGAACATGTTGTTGATTACGAAAATGTGTATTTTTTCCTCTTTATTTAGTTTGGGATTTTGTCCACATGGATATGCCAGCCCCATTGTATCTTCCCAAGAACTAATAAAATACATGATTAATTGTTACAGGAATCACTGTTTAGCTATTTTAACTAACATATAAATGTTTTTAGCCTGATCTGTTTTTGGTTTTGATAAAATATTCTCAATTAATCCAACGTTTTTAATATTGAACAGTGATTCCCTATCGGCTTTGTTCTTAACACAGTCCATCAGCATATGTTGTAGGTACGTCTTCAATTTTATTACAAGAACTACAATTAGGTGAATTAACTTTTTTCATTAAATATGCAAACTTCGTAGATGGATAGTGTCCCGAATGCAAGCGTAGATCAATTTTAATATATAGTTTCTATTTAAGTTGGTATCTTCAAACCATGGTATACGAGTGGATTCTCCTTGTATAGACTATGTTACTTGTATAGGCGATATGTACCATATCCATTTGTCCATAGAAACTAAATAAAAATGCTATTTTAAAACCACTTTCATACATTTTTATTGAGGTTAATCAAATCCCGACTTCTCGGGAGTTCCCGGAAAATGGTGCTCGAGAAGTCTCAGTATCTCGGAACAAATAAAAGTCGGGAAATGAGAAACCCTAGTTCTATATTAGTAACACTATTGCTAAAACACAGTATTTGTATGACGTTTATATTATGTCGGTCTGTCTATAGCTTTAATTATTTTAATTTTAAATAAAAAAATCCAAAAGAAATAAATAATGTAAATTGTTAAACATTAACCGTTGAAAAAAGATTTAATATTAGCGTATGAAGTTACAAGCTTGAAAATATAATAGGTGTAGTTTTGATATGGGACATTATTTAAAGGTTAAGGCGCATGCTGAGGCGCGCTGTATATCGATGAAATAAAATAAAATGTGAATGAAATTACGATAAAGTGAGTTTGTTGATATAACTTTTTGAGAAAATGAAAATGCTATGTAACGACATTCGCTGAGTTGTTTAATATGAATCAAAGCATCTGTGAATAGTGTTATGGAAAATGAAATTCGATGTAATTAATTGCGATAAAGTGATGGGTTCTCATCCATGATTCGTAATATTTGAATTTATTGTTTAGAAATAGTGAATCTGTAAATAAACATTAACTAAACTTAATAAATGAATATAAAACTAATGGTGGCGAATATACACAAGAAAAATCGTGCCTCCATAACGCAGGGTTTGATTAACTTATCCGCAATAACAACATTTAATCAGAATCGGGCCGAATAAGTCGGTTCATTATTTTTTCTTATCAACGCATTTGCTTAGATAAATCCGGCAAGTTATTCTTGCAGACGACATTTTTATGTCGTCAGAATAGGGAAATAACGAAGTCATAAATGGAAGTCGGGCGATAAACAAGCGGCGCTCTTTGAGATAAGGACCACCGATGGCACTTCCGAACTGTAATATGCGGAATTTTTGGTGCACGACTCGCGAATACGGCTTAGTGACGTTTTAATTGTTAGCGCAGTAGGGGTGTGGTTGTTTTTTTTTGCGGTAATTATATACTGTGACGCTCAAAACTTTCGAACGGTAGCTATCTACCTACCTACCTGCCAAATAAATTCTAGATAATAATAAAAAAAAACATTCTTATTGGATGTTTTATGGTATTTTTAATTTCATGATTATTGATGAGTAGGTGCTTGATTTCAAAATCAATAGTCGTATTCTAAGATTGCTTTTATTGTAGATACCTCTCAATATATGTTCCCACTACTGGGTTTAGGTTTTCCACCATGTACAATTAACAAAGCACCCTGCAATCTGGTCAAATGCGTAATACGACTGCCATTTTACAACTCTCCAGATTATAAAAGTAAAACAAAGTTATACTTATTAAAAATATAATTTCGTTGCAATATATGGGCAATATTATTAAAAATATGTAAATAGTTATTTGTCGTCTAAATCTGCGCAAATAAATCAACAATCCCACGAGCGCTGCGAGAATAATGCCCGCGCTCACATACAACTGTTTGTATGGTCTCCGGAGTCTGTACTTATGTTTATTTAAGTGAAATTTAATCATAGTAATAGCTCGCAGCGGGCGGCTCGACTTACTTTTTGGAACGAAGTAGACGCGCCTTGCTGCTAGCAATACATTATGTGGATGTGTTTTTTTAAAAGCCTTCACGATAAAGTTATTACTTTCTCATTAGAAAAACTTGCATTGTTTTAAGTTTAAACTGTGACCTGGTTAATCAGAAACTTGAAGAAAGCTAAATTTTACTAAACTTAAGTATTTCAGTTAATAAATGCAGATGAAACTAATATAGTTGCTATATTGCATTTATTAACAAAAATGAAACAATAGTATTAGTTTTAGACAGCCTTTAGGCTTTAGGCCAGGGTTGCTCGTTGTGTAACCTATACACTGAAAGAACAAAAAGGTTGATTTTGCACGGGTTGGCGACACATTAGTTGAATTAACAAAGTGATGGGTTAAAGCAACATGAACAAATTGTTGTTTTCACAGAAAAGATTTTGTTGGTATGAAAACAGTTGTTTTTACCTATTTGTACACGTTGGCGTAACAATTCATGCATAATTCAATAGGTAATTGTTGATTTTACTGTTCAAGTTGTTGAAATAACCATTTTTTAAGTTAAATTTACAAAATAAATACGTTAAAACAACAAAAGATATTCAACCATTTGTCGATTACCAGAAACAACAAAATAAATTTGTTAATTATGCCTATTCCCTATAGTTGATTTAATGTAAATTTTAATGTTGGAACCAAGCTGATTGGCATAACCCTTTCAAATGTTTGTCTCAACCGATCCACAAACAGTTGGGATAACAATATAAGCAGGTAAAAACCACAGCAAGACATAAAGTTAAACCAACACGTTCGAATGGTTAAACGAACACCCGAATGATGGTTAAAATAATGATATAAATTCTATACAAAAAAGTAATTGACACGATCCATTAAAATGTTTGTTTTAACCGTGACACAAATAGCTAAGATAACAGTATTAAACAGGTAAAAACAACAGCAATACATAAAGTTTAATCAAATGTTCGAATGGTAAAACTAACTCAAGAGCAAGGGTTAAAATAACAACATAAATAGGTTAAGTCCTATACAAAAAAAAACGATTGACACCACCCTTTCAAGTGCTTGTTTCAACTGTCACACAAACCGTTGGGATAGCAATGTACACCGGTAAAAACAACACCAATAAAAAAAACTAAATAAACCTGTTTGAATGTTTAAACTAGCCCTTCAGAGTGTTTGATTTAACCGTCACATAAACAGTTGGGATAAAAATATAAACAGTTAAAAACAACAGCAAGATTTATAACTAATTAAACAAATTCGGATAGTTAAACTAACTCACGAGCTAGGGTTAAAATAAATAAATAAACAGGTTAAGTCCTGTACAAAAATTATCGATTGACACGACCCTTTGAAATGTGTGTTTTAACCGTCACACAAACAGTTGAGATAACAGTAATCAACAAGTAAAAGCAACAGCGACACATAAAGCTTAATCAATATGTGCGATAGATAAAATTACCTCAAGAGCAAGGGTTAAAATTCTCTTTCAAATGTTAGTATTAACCATCACACAAACAATTGGGATAGCAACATAAACAGGTAAAAACAACACCAAGCCAAAAAACTAAATCAACAAGTTAAAAAAACTAAATCAAAGAGCTAACGCTTACGAACGTATGTTATAACCGTCACACGAACAGTTGGGATAGCAATAAAACAGGTAAAAACAACAGCAACACATGAGGCCAAATCAACATGTTTGAATGGATAAACTAACTCACGAGCTGGGGTTAAAATAATAATATAAACAAGTTAAGTCCTACACACAAAAAAAACGATTCACACAACCCTTTCAAATATTTGTTTTAACCGTTACACAAACAGTTGGAATAGCAATATAACAGGTAAAAACAACACCAGGACAAAAACTAAATCAACAAGTTTGAATGGTTGAGCTAACGCTTTCGAATGTATGTTAGAACCGTCACACGAACAGTTGGGATAGCAATAAAACAGGTAAAAACAACAGCAACACATGAGGCCAAATCAACATGTTTGAATGGATAAACTAACTCAAAAATATAAACATGTAAAGTCCTGTACAAAAATTATCGATAGACGAAGCGACGTTGCCGTATCCCGCACGCGCGCGCGCCGCCGTCGCGCTGTGATGCCGACAGCTTAGTTGAACGAGAAAATTCGAATAAAGAGCACGCACGGTTTGCAGCATAGATTAACTTATATAGTTTGCAGTACGTATTTAAGGAGGTGAGGTGGACAGTTCAGTGTGTAATGGATTTAGGTAAGTATGCGGACATATAAATGTGTTTTGATATAAAAACGTGTATCTACCCATCTAGCACATAAGTTTTATCGTGCTTATTGTATTTTCGCCGTAAAACGCGACTGGCCTGGGTACCTTAATTAAATACTTATTTTTATGTTTCGTATATTTAGCCGAATGGGGTATTACGGCGGAAACAGTCAAACGTTTTGAAGGTACCTACATGTTTATTGTTTTCGTAGTCTGATTACTAAAGCTTAGCGCCACGCTGCGTGTCGCAACGCAATCGGTTACATACCTTTTTCATAAACGTGGTTACATTAGCTCATAGCCGATTTACACATCCTTAAGTAAGTAAAAACTACGTGTGGACGCCGGGCGGTAAGTAAGTCTGTCTACCTATCGCATTAAGTAAGCAAGGAAGTAGTAAGTTCAACTTACTTACTTACTTACTTATGGGTGTGTAAATCGGTCTTCAGTACCGCGTGTCGCCACGTTCAATACAAAGCTTTGTATTTTAAGAAAGGAAAACTGGTTTCAACGAAAAATAATGTGTTATTTTAACTAAAGAAAAGGAAAGGAAAACTGTGGTTTTAACGAAAAATAATGTGTTATTTTAACTAAAGCAAAGCTTTTGATTCAATAGATATATATCGGTTGAATCAAACAAAAAAAATGTGTTACTTTAACTAAAGGAAAGCGTTTGATTCAACTGATATATATCAGTTAAAATAACACATTATTTTTCGTTTAAACCAGTTTTCCCTTCTTTATTTAAATGTTTGTGTTTACAGGGCACATCTCCGGAGGCGGCAACAGCAAGTGATAATGTTTATGATATAATATCAGCGCCGTCGAGCCCGGCATTACGTAGTAACAAACACTCGATATCCTGAAGAATATCACGCGTAAGTGTTTGAATGAAACATTACTTGTAAATATTTTTAACCCACGACGCAAAGAGAGGGGTGTTATAAGCTTAACGTGTCTGTCTGTTTATCTATCTGTGGTATCTTAGCTCCCAAACGGATGAACCGATTTTCGTTTAGTTTTTTTTTGTGTCATAGATAATTTTATCCCGAGTGTTCTTAGCCATGTTTCATGAAAATCTGTTCAGCCGTTTGAATATCATCAGCTCTTTTTTTTAGTTGATGAGGGGATTTGATTAACTAATGTATTAATATTTTAACTAAAGCAAAGCTTTTGATTTAACTGATATATATCGGTTGAATCAAACAAAAATAATGTGTTACTTTAACTAAAGGAAAGCGTTTGATTCAACTGATATATATCAGTTAAAATAACACATTATTTTTCGTTAAAACCACAGTTTTCCCTTCTTTATATAAATGTTTGTGTTCACAGGGCACATCTCCGGAGGCGGCAACAGCAAGTGATAATGTTTATGATATAATATCAGCGCCGTCGAGCCCGGCATTACGTAGTAACAAACACTCGAAATCCTGAAGAATATCACGCGTAAGTGTTTGAATGAAACATTACTTGTAAATATTTTTAACCCACGACGCAAAGAGAGGGGTGTTATAAGCTTAACGTGTCTGTCTGTTTTTTTTTTATGCTAAGCCCGGCAAATGACCCCACTTCACCTGATGTTAAATGGAAATGAAGTCCAGGCGCGAGGACAACTGGTGCAGCGTAAGAGACGTAGCATCAGTCACCCTCACTCTGCCGGCCCACAAAGTGCTTCTTCACGCCTCGTTTGAAGGACCCTATGTCATAGGTAAGAGGGAATACGTGTGCTGGTAGACTATTCCATCTTTTGGAAGTGCGACAAAGTTATCTATCTGTAGTATCTTAGCTCCCAAACGGATGAACCGATTTTCGTTTAGTTTTTTTTTGTGTCATAGATATTTTTATCCCGACTGTTCTTAGCCATGTTTCATGAAAATCTGTTCAGCCGTTTGAATATCATCAGCTCTTTTTTTTTAGTTGATAAGATGATTTGATTAACTTCCTTATGTCCTATCGATTCGAAATATGGTACCGCGTTACTTCAATGATATATAAAGTAATTGGTAAGGTAAACATGACCTGATCAGCCGTTTGAAGAGCATCAGCTCTTTAATAGTTGATGAGGGGATCTGACTACCTTCCATATGTCCTATCGATTCGAAATTTGGTACCGTGTAACTTCAATGATGTTGACAGTATATGGTAAGGTAACCATGACCTGATCAGCCGTTTAAGTTCATCACTTTAAAAAGGACAATATAAAAGTAAAATTAAAAAATTAAAAAGCCCCCGTCACAAAAAATATACTTACTGTAAAAACTAACAAATAATATTTTAAACCTATTATAATTATTATCGTCACATATACACTCACAGGCACAATTAACCGCCCACCTATATCATTCGTCTCCCTGATTGTTTTTGTTAACTATGGCTTATCGAGTGTTTTGTTTTTTGTTAAGTGGGTAGTCCTGCAATAAATTAAACACTTTTACCCTTATTTCGTTTCTTAAATTTGTGTCAATGACGGGTTTTTTGGAACTTAGTCGTTCTTTGACATTGTTGCAAATCTGTTACTGTGTTATCATTTCCTGTTCTTTTCTGCCATAGTGTGCGATTATTGTTTAATTCGAGTTTCTAGTGTTAGCTTATTGTTTGTGACTGCAAAAAATGCCACTCGATGCAACTGGTGTAGCCAGGGCAGTTGCCTTAGCTGACGCTGGGTACAGCCAACGTCGCATCGCTCGTACACTCGGTGTACCACGAACAACCATACGGGATGCCATCAGACGGTTCCGGGAGACAGGTTCATACACTCGCAGGCCAGGTCAAGGTCGACAGCGATGCACTTCGGCTCGAGATGACCGCTTCGTTGTCGGCAACGTGTTGAGAAATCGCTTTTCTACCGCTACTGAAGCTCGTACGCGTTTTTTTGAAGTACAAAACGTCAGTGTCAGTGAACGTACGATTAGAAGAAGACTGGCAGAAAGAAATCTAAGGGCGTTTCGTCCCGCTCGCGCCCCAGAACTGCTCCCACAACACCGTAGAGCTAGACTTGCTTTTGCGCGAGAATATGCTGAATGGACTGTACGAGAATGGAAGGACGTACTGTTCTCAGATGAGAGCAGAATAGTTTTAAGAGGTCCAGATGGATGCCAGCGTGTCTACAGACGCCCAAATGAAAGGTTTGCTCCATGCGATATAACGGAAACAGTGGGTTACCAGGGAGGGCCCATAATGGTTTGGGGAGGTATCTCTTACGAGGCCCGTACCGATCTTGTAGTGTTCGACAGAGGCAGTATAAATGCTCAAAGATACGTGGAAGAAGTTTTCCAAGAACATGTCATACCGTTCGCACCATTTATTGGTGACAATTTTAGATTAATGCATGATAATGCACAATGCCATACCGCAAGATTGGTTACTGAGTACCTTAATGAGACCGGGATTCAAGTTTTGCCATGGCCATCACGCAGTCCGGATCTCAACCCAATAGAGCACATATGGGACAACCTCAAAAGACGTATTCGAGCAAGAGTACCAGCCCCTACATCCATTGGAGAGCTCAAGACGGCTGCGGTAGAGGAGTGGCACAATACCCCCAATCAGATATCCAAGATGTGATGGATGGACTATCAAACCGGCTCCAAGAAGTCATAAGGGCCAGAGGCGGCAACACCCATTATTAATTTTTATATTTTTTTAGTAAGACCGTTTTTTTTAAATGTCTAAACGACTAAATTTAAAATGTCTAATTTTGGTCGAAATTTTAAAAATATCGATTTTTGTCATAATTTTGTATTAAAAGACTTTTTAAAATCAAACCTTTTATTTTATTTTTCGCCTTAAATGTTGTTTATAACGTAGCATTCATAAAATGTGATCTATGTTTAAACATTTCTAAAAATTTTAGGAAATACAAGGTGGGCGGTTAATTGTGCCTGTGAGTGTATTATATAAGTTCAAATAATTTTTATTTTCCAGGCGTCGTCGCGTCGGGGCACCGTCGAGCGGCTTGACATCGGGCGTCTTCCGCGACACGCAATCTTTCGTAGCCGGAAGTATGCTGCGACGCGCGGCTGGGTAATATAGACTTTAAATACTGTGTACATGATTTAATATCGTTTAAAGATTGTAAAAACCGTCACCAAATTGTTTAAGAATAAACTTTTTACCGTATGAATCGTTTTTTAATGTTCTTTTTACAGTACTTGCTATGTCGAACCAACTTGTTTTCTTAGTTAGGCTAAAGATATGTATAGCTATGTATTAGTTAAAAGATACTTTTGTTTGTCTACTTGTCGTGTCTACTTTCTACCTACCTTCTATCTGTGTGATTTAAATAATGTCATGTCATTCTATTTTAGTGTCTTAGTGTTGTATTAACATAGAATCTATAGTATTTATGACAAACCCATTTTGTTGTGTAAACTTCTACAAATTTTGTTGGGAATACTAAAAATGTTTTGTACCTATTATCAACCTAGACATAATAGTATTCTCAACAAAACAGTTTTGTTGTGTCAATATTTTTTGTTGCATTTACCTGTCCCCCTAGCACGCTCGGTTAATTGTCCGACGTAAAGCATTTGTCGCACACGCATATTTGCCAGAGAGGGACGAATGCTTTATGTCCGACATAAAACTTAGCGTACTAGCCTCACAAATAAAAAAACTATTAAATCAACCTCTCAATGAAAATGTTGGCTTAACACGAGGTACAATGTTGAATCAACTTGCGCTATAATTGTTAGGATCATTTGTATTATATTGCCAAATTAACTACTTTACAATGGTATACGAGGTAATTTTCAACATAATTCAAGTTAAGGTAATCCATTAAGAGGGTTTACGCATTTCGGTTTCCCATACAATTTTTCAATCGAAATTTTTAAAGACCAATAAGCCAATTTTAGTGAAACTTTGCTTGCTAAAGTAAAATACAGGAATCTAAATAGTTTGTCGATAACATTTTGAAAAAAGGTTTATTTGTCTGAGTTATTGCGATTTAAAGTTCACTATAAAAAGTTTAAAAACGCAATAACTCAGTTAAATAAACGTTTCTTGAAAATGTTTTCAACACACTATTTAGATTTTTATATTTTACCACAGCATGCCGAGTTTCATCAAAATTGGCCTACTGGTTTTAAAAAATGTTGACTTGGAAATTTAAATGCGAAACCGAAATGCGTAAACCCTCTTAAGTATATTCACCCTAAGTTGAATAATTATTTGAAAATATAATCCAAGTTTTAGTCCTAACAATTATAGCGTAAGTTGATACAACATTGTAGCTCGTGTTAATCCAACCTCTACTTCGAAAGGGTTGATTCAATAGTATTTTATCAGGTAGATGCAACACAAACGCACTTATTGACACAACAAAACTGTTTTGTTGAAAATACTATTATGTCTAGGAACTAAATTAGTAGATGTTGACACAACAAAACTGCTTTGTTAAAATTACTATTGATTATGGGTTAATACAACACCAAGACACTTATTGCCTCAACAAAACTACACTGTTAATTTTACCATTTAATTGAGGTTAATTCAACAAAACATACATATAGATCTAACTATTACAGCAAAAGTTGGTTCAACAGTGCAGGACTGTTAACCCTACCCATTTTTGAAAGTACATTTAACCTTTAAAGTTGGTAAGTTCAACACCTTGACATTGATCGAATCAACAAAACGATTTTGCTAAAATACTGTTGGTTATACCCAAAATATTTAGGGTTGACCCAACAATATAGTACGAGTTGATCCAATATAGTAACTCAGTTAACACAACCTTGAGTTCGAAGGTTAATCTAACATTAAAAGCAAGTAGATTTAACACAAACACACTCGTGTTTTTAACATTACGAGTACGTTAAAGCAAACCTTGTTAGAAGGTCAATTTTACTGTCATGGTTGGTTGTTTTTACAGGTTTGCACTAGGTGCAAACCAGTAAAACTAACCATTAAAAGCAAGTAGCTTCAACACAAACATACTTGTATTTTTAACTTTTCGAATACGTTAAGGCAAACCTTGTTAGAGAGTCAATTTTACTGTCATGCTTAGTTGTTTTTACAGGTTTGCACCAAGTGCAAACTAGTAAAACTGACAAAAATCTAAAGGTAGGTAATGAATTAACATATTGCTAGACGGTTAAAATAACCATTGTGCTACTGGTAAAAACAACTAAATTCCACGGGTTGGTGCTATATTAACCCCTTGTTAGAGGGTTAATTTTACCATTTTAATGAAATGTTGAATCAACAAATATGTAATAAGTTAAAATTACCGAAACTGATCAACAATATAGTTTTTGTTCATTCAACAAAACTCAAGAGTAGGTGCTATATTAACCCTAAAATTTTGTTGAAATATGGTAAAACCAACTAATAAATTCTTTCCGTATAGAGCCTTCTATAGCCCATCGTATATAAGCTTAGGTATCTTACGATTACTCTTCCAATCACGTCACATGTCACTAATGACAGAAAGGTCGTGTTCAGCATAAAATATTCCAGGATTAGTGGCACTTATAATAATACGTCGCCATGCTTTCTATATGTTGCCTGTATTGAATACTATAGGTGCAGCCTTCATTTAATCGGTGTAGGTGATCTATGCCTTCAATTTCTCTTGAACCGCAAGACACCCCACAGATATGTCAATTCGCCTCGACACCTGCTCAATGAAAATCAGAACTTGTGCTTGAAATACTAAGTAACAAAGAACATCATCACCAATAATGTTAATCAAGTGCTCTAAAAAATCGCATCTTTCGGTCCATTCGCAGATGACGATGCCACACACAGACACGTCAAACTTATAACACCCATCTTTTTCCCAAAAATTACGTTACAAGCATCATCGAATTAACCCCCGAATGCTCAACAGCAGCCTACAGAATTCTCCCGGCTACGGCACCAATGTGAGAGTGCAAAATCAATGACGCTTTGAAGTCGCAATGATTCCGTCCTGAATGGTAAACAGGAGTGCGAGACGATGCCGTCACATGGTTCAAATAAATGGCGAGGCTCGGGTGACGGCGGATCTAGTGTCGCCAAGATTTCGGATCAAAAGCGCAATCCTTTTATGCTTTTAAACACGAGGGGCGACTCGACAAACGTTTTCACAGCGAATGGGAGATTCGGGTAACTACGTTTGAAAACTTGCGAATGCGATTGCATTGTTATTTTCATGCAACTAGTGCAACTACACTTTAAACAATGTGATTATACCAATATAATAATATATAAAATATATAATAACTATTATATTAAAACGTAACAATAAGTAGGTATGTGTATTTTACGAATTTCCTTAAGCCTTCAATCTGGACTTCATTGGCAACAGGTTTCCACAATCAAGCGCCCTGTCTTTTATATTAAAATTGTATTTGTTTAATTGATTATTGTATTACTTAGTATCTATTTACAGATTTCTATGATGACATTATGTGGTTAGAATAGTAGGTATCTATGATAGAAATTATACAGGTTCAACATGATGATAAACTAAGTTTGCTAGTGTACCATATGAAATGATGTAAGAATTTAATGCAGTGGTGTTTTGATATAGTACGAAGTCTCACAATATCTGCACTAGGTAAGTAATAAAGCTATCTACTTGAACCGATATTTTCAGTTGAGTACGTATATATTTGTATCTTAACATGCAAAAATATAAAAACTTCTTTAACCCTTTAATACATTTAACGTAACAAAAGTGAACTTAAGACAAGCAAAGCAGCAAAGTTCAAAATCCGCCGCTCCAAGATGGATTCAAAACAAAATTCATGTTCCCCGAAAGATGTTTACATTTTGGTGCGCTCAGCCCTGTTATTGTTGGGCGTTCCATATAAGAGAAGCCTTTTAGCTTGGCCAGACCGAGGAATTTGGCTGACTCTCGTATTCCGGACAAATAACATGTTCCATCTGATAAGAGGCTGTCGTCGGCTCGTCTGTCTGAACAACCAATCGTGCCCGGACTTTTCTCATTCCATCTTGTTATTGTAGCAAATGTAAACGTACCATTGTTGTTTTACAAAACCCATTAAGAAATGCTACGAACGGAATAGTGATTGCCCACGGGGCATTGCTTCGGCTGAATTGAGATCATAAATGTAGGAAAAGTCAATTATTGCTATGGAAAAAGGAACATTTGCATTTGTATTTTTACAATTATATTTTTGATATTATATTCTTCTCTCTTCTAAAAGACGACGACAACGAATGGTTCAAACGATTCAAAAAACATATTAATAAAGTATAATTGTGCAAATGATTTATGACTTTGGCTTTTGATAAAATTTCGTAACATAATATTGTTAGTCTAAATTGTCTGAAAGAAATAGATTTACAGCGAGATAAGACTACCAAAATCTGTATATTTATGCCAAGTTTTGGATTTTTATGTATTTGCATAATTATGTGGTGTTGCAATGTAGCATTATTATAACAATCACTGTCAAAGATTTCATATTATGTTTTATAGTCATTAATGGCTCTAAAATCGTCATTCATTATGTTTGTAGATTTTGGCCTAAGATGGCCTATCTTAGGCCTGACAATTTTTATTTATACTTAATTAAAATTAAATAACGGGCAAAAACAAAAGACCTACATCAAAGGAAAAGATTAAAATAATTTTATTAATTCACAATTTTAATAAAGGAATGTTACAGGAAAAGTAACACCGATGACACGATAATTAGCTTCCGGTTCCGAAGAAAAAGTTTTTAACACTTTATGGCCGAAGTTGGGGGTCAGACATTTTGTTGAATGATAATTACAACGGCACAGATTTCTTAAGATAAATCTTTCGAATTTAAAATGTTATTTTATCACCAAAGTATATCCAAGGCATATCATTTTGGTGTAACTAGCTATTATTAATGCAGGATTACTAGTGATGGTGGTTATATAACGAAACATTATTTTACAACTATTAATCATATGAGTTTTAATTATCATTATTACTTGTTATAAAGTAAAGTCGCCGATTTCCTGCGTCTATGGCTACGCTTTATTAAAACTATTTTAACGGGACCTATTAACACGATTAATTTTTGTAAGTAGGTACATATCTACTTACTGCTTGACGTTTCGGCCGCGATGCTGCGGTCGTGGTCAAGCGAACTGCCCCCTTACTCTTGAAACCGATCGCTATTGGATGGGATTGGTATTGTGAATTTTCGTACTCTTAAGGTACGACACCAGAGCTAATATGGATTCGTATTGCGTGGATATTGAGTGAAAAAAATACAAAACTCAATGCCATCTAATTCACCTAATATGAATCCAAATTAGCGCTGGTGTCGTAAGTTAAAAATACGAAAATTCACAATACCAATCCGATCCAATAGCGATCAGTTTCAAGAGTAAGGGGGCTGATAGTGTTAGATCCCGTTAAAATAGTTTTAATGCAATGCAACGCGATAGTTTAAAGTCTTACGCTTTATTCTTCTAAACCACGCAATGGATTCTTATGCAGTTTTCACTAATTGATAACTGAATATGGTTTTTGTTTATCATTTTGTAGATATTTTGTAGGAAATGGCTGAAATCTGACGTTGTTTCTAAGTAAGCGTGGACGAAGGCGCGGACGGTCCCCTATGTAAATTATAATTCAGAAAAGATGTTGAATGCGATTTGAACACAAACCTTTTGAAAATCCGGGTCATGCATCCTATCACTTAGGCTACCCTGTATCTCTATTTGAATAACAATGCATCTTAAACTTGTGTCACTAACTGCCGTACTCAGAGACGTCAGTTAAGTTTTAATAACAATTAAGTCTCTTGCTGTCACTTTCGTATGTATAGTGCTATTTAAGTGCTAAATAGAGAAGGGAAGATGTCTAATTGTCATTAAAACTTAATTGATGTCTCTGAGTACGACAGTTAATATCCAAACGTTAACAATCATCATAATACCGGAAAATTCACTTCGTTCGCTATAAACTCACATATTCTCACGCGCAACTGTTATTTTTTTGTGAATTGTAGTTATTTTCCATAAACTTCATTCAGACAGCTTCCTCCCATTTCGCAGTAGTTAAGTAACGTATTGCAACAATAACAGGCTCGCAGTCCGTGCTCCAATTATATTTGATTTCAGGGAAATCACGTTCCATTCTCAATGGCGCCCACGTTGTAGTTGCGTTGCATTATTTAGCTGGATATCCGTTGTTAACTTCGAAAGAATTAGTCTTGTTGTCAGCTAGTGCTGCATGTTGAATTAGTAGAGAATAAGTACACACGGCGTCAGATCAACCTACCCTAAACTGTCAAATTTCTCCAATGGATATTGATCCTCAAAACCAAACAGTAATGTTCAAAATTGATTGTAGAAATTTGACAGTTTTGGGTAGGTAGTCAGAGACTAGGCAGTGACGTTTCACCAAATTACAACTACACAGTCATTTGCTCAGCGTGGAGCCCATCGCCGCTCTATGCTGTTGGATGTTTTACAGTTTGTTCAGTCTTTAGTCAATCGCCTTTTACGACATTCAGGGAAAGAGAGGGGGTTGTAGTATTTTTTAGTGAGCGGCTATACCACCACTTTTACTTCCCATCAGGTGGCTTGCCTGCTTTAGGCGATTCTTTTAAAAAAAGATTAATTTTTACATCGATTTGAATCGCAATCAAATAAATCGATTCACAAAAAAATCGAGGTCAAAAAGATCGATTTATTTTAGACTTTGTATTTACATGAATAACAAATCCAAGATCACAAACGTAACTTTTTTTTTATTGCTTTTATTTATTAAGAATAGGCGAAAACAAAGCACACAGCTATCTCGTGAGTGTTTGAGTAATTTAGTGAAAAACTATTATTTCTTTACATGTGTTTGAGAACAGTCAACTAACTGTACTTAAATCTTTTATGGTCCTTTTCAAAACTGAAAAAAATCGAATTTCGATTTTCTATTTTGTATTATCGATTCAGTACTATACAATACAGGGCGTCCCACGGATATGCCACATGGAGGGAAAGTACCTTGAATATTGTAGATGGAACGTTTTACTGAAAGAAGACATTATTTAAATTTGAAAAACAATTTAAACTGCATTCACAGATATTTAAATAATTACATGGTTGAACCGGGAATCGAACCCGTTACATGAGAAAAATTAATCAACCTGTAGCTTAGCTTTATCATACCGATCGAAAGGTTTCATAATAAGGATTATTTTTTGCTAAATAACATAGTGTCACAAAATAAAAGCAAGACCATGAATTTTTTATCGATTTATTTAAGTCATCTTGCAAGTTATTTAACTTGCAAGATGACTCTAATACGCAGTAATATAATAGTTATGTAGTATGTTTAGTTTTAGTAGTTTGCTAATTTCACATTTATTTATTTTTCAGAAGGATTTTCTTGGTGCTCAAATTGTGAAAATATACCCACACTATACGCTTTATACCCTTCTGAAAAAAATGTATTTAAATTTCCGCGAATCAATAGAACTAAACTTTGTACTTAGTTAATAGATTCGACCGAATCTAGCATTGGGCCCCATAGTAATCGCCGCGCCGCAGGCTGCAGGCTGCATTATGAATTTGTACCCTTTTGTGCCGAGTTTTTAATTCTACCGGTAAAATGTATTGTTCACGGAACAAAAGTCGCTGGTGTCATTGTTGTTGGCCAAAGTTCATTTAAATTCTGCGCCCGTGAGATGGAACAGTAGCAAATATGAATTCCTTTAGTCCTATTGTCAAACTGCTTTTGCTTTGCGGGGCAATGCTTTTGGGAGCGACGAGTTTATTGTGTTGCGTGTGTGCGAAAAATCGTTAGCCGTGTAGTTATGTGGAAGCTCAGAAATTGTAGTTGGATTTATTTGATTTCTGTGTTGACGGCATTTTTGCTTGTGAATAAGAATGATTTGTGGTATAAAATGGTAATAACTACGTGATACTTGTAGTAATTGTACTTAAGAGGCCTATTACATCTCGACTGTGATTTTTGCGTAAATTGGTCAATTTTGGCGTTATGGATCACAGAAACAAAAATACATTAACAATTATGACTTATTGAATAGTGTAGAATAGCTATTGGAATAGTGCGTAGCGGCCTCGCTTTTTGTAAATTTTGCTTAACTTTTTAATTAAACCCAAAATTGCAGAGAAAGATTTTCATAAAGTGCGCGAAGGCACTTTTTTGAGCTCATCGATTGAACTACTGTTCTGAACAAGTGAAATAAAATAATTATAATGTTGTCTCTTATATAGTCGAATAGTGCGTAGCGGCCTCGGAATTTTTAGATATCATTAATTTTATATAGAAAAAAAATCTTATTCTAAACCAAAAACTTCGAAAATGGCTATAAGTTAACTGTGAATATCTCCTATCTGCGATAATATTATTGAGCAAAATTTATACCAGAGTAATTGTTACTTCATGAGGAATGACGATTTTATAATGAACTTATTATCCTATTTCGATAAAAACGATAAATACAACTGCAAAATTACTACAAAATGCGTTGCGCCGGTCGTCCGAATTCAACTTATGCTCACAGAATGGAGATTTGTAATATTATGCACAAATTTATTATCCTATTTCGATAAAAACGATAAATACAACTGCAAAATTACTACAAAATGCGAAAATGGGCATTTTACGCATAAATCACATTCAAAATGTAATAGGCCTCTTAATAGTTACAATATAATTACTCTTTTGAAAAATTACGTTGTAATCACAAAACGTATAAGAGTCTGATAAAATTAAATATAATGTAAAAAGTGCATCTGCACTTCATTAGTAACACTAATAGGGATGTTTATTAACCTGTAACTTCTATTATACTGTGCTTGTAAGCTGCCGCAAAACCAGACAAGACAGAAATTTTATTGTCAGTGACGTAAATCTACGCTACCAGCATATCAAAGGTACTAAGGTACTAAAGGTACTAAGGTATAATAAGTACCAAACAAGCAGATAAACTTTTCATCATCATCATCATCAGCCTATACACTGCTGGTCACAGGCCTCCCACGTGGGGATATTGGGCCATAACCCACCACGCTGGCCTAATGCGGGTTGGTGGGTTTTAACGACTGCCATCTTACGACAACAACCAGGACCAACGGCTGCACGTGCTTTCCGAAGCATGGAGGAGTGAGATGGTTTTTTTTTCAATTGGTCACCCATCAGGCGACCCGGCGGCATTGCAAAATTTGCTTAGCAGGAAGATCGCAAGCTTCTCAATAAACCTCGTTTAACCCCTTGAGCGATCCTCAAGGAAACAAAAAACAAAACCAGACACAATTAAAAATCATGATCCTTGATCTATTATCTTTTATATTTTTGTATTTATATTATTTTTTATGTAGCCTATTATTCCACGACTGGGTAAAGGACATTTTCCAAGTTTTTTTTTATCCTCTACAAGTAAGCACTTCGCCTTCATCTTACCTGATGGTAAGTGACGATAAGGCTGAAGGTGGAAGCTCGCATGACCCGGAATCCTCAACCACTGAGGAACTGGCTATCTTATCTCTAAACTGGCTAGCTTATCTCTAAACTGGCTATCTTATATCTAAACTGGCTATCTTAATTATCTCTAAACTGTCGCATCACAACAATGCAATAATTGTTTAATTTAAATCAACCGTTCGTTTTCTTAGTTCTAGGGAGCTATGCTCAAACAATGCCACCTCACTAAACAAAAACCTTATCAAACTTTTGAAATACCTTATGCTGCATTCCTTTGGTTCCCATGAACCTGCATTGAGGTTAGCGTGGTGCGTTATGGCACTCTAGAAAAAAATGACAGTTTTGTACAAGTTAGTCTGCAATGTTCCAGCTAGTCATAGCCAAAGGCTTTGCCGGCAGCTCCAGACTAAAAAAACAGCCATTTAATTATCTTTATTATTAAAATTTTGCATTCACAATGCTTAAGAGATAAAAGATAAAATGTTTAATAAAAAAATCGACCTTTCCTGAGACTGGTTGATATTTTTCTTGTAAACATTTTATGCTATTTAATTCTTACATAATTGTATTACTGCTATTGTAATGAACGCATTAAGTTACCACTAAGCCACAAGTTAGCTTACAACGCAGTAAAAATACAATTAAGTCATTACAATACTTTGTAACAGATTGTATTATTACAGTCACCTACTCATTGAACTCACAATCATAAAACGCTGTGGCATATTCTAGCAAATCAATTAACTTACTTCCGTCTTCCTTCTTTTCCTTAGTTTCTTTCAGTATTGTGTTGTCCACGGGTGTCCTATTATTTCACCGAAAATTACTTTACATTGCTTTACCTCCAATGATATCTAGTCAAAAACATTATTTGTAATTTTTCATCAATAAACAAGGAAAAGATAAATAAATAATTCACTTAAAAAAAGTTTAACAGATTATTGAATAAAAAAAATTACCATGCTAACTTTTGTTTTGCAACGTTTTATTTGACAAACAATTAATTTAGAAACGTTTAGAAGAACAACTTGTTCTATTTTATCAGGCAATTTCTTATAAATGAAAATAAGGATGTACTCGGCTCTCTTAAATGTTCGCGTAAACCTCAACAAATAATAAGGAAAACTGTTACACAACAATTCCGCAGCGCCGCAGAAAGGCGATAGCATCACAGCTATTAGCAATTCGTTTTAAACGAATCAAAGTTCGGTTCCGTCGCCAAAGAGGCAGCGATGACCACACTGGCCGGCAGCCAAATGTCTCCCCCACAGAAATAGATTTAAATAGAAGCGGCATGTTAGCTCAATTGTATGAAAACTAGGGTTGATGAGGATTCCTCTTCCGCTTCCACATGTTGCGGAAGTTCCACAATTGGCTACTTGACAGTTTTCGAAAAAGTATTTAAAAAGTTACAAACGCTTATTTTATACCCCGTACAATATTTTCTTTCTCGAAAAACCTTTATTTAACAGAAAAAAACATATTTTTCTTTGTTGATTTCAAACTTCGTGCGAAAACGGTTGGTCACATGACATTTTGACCGGTGACGTCACATTTCAATAAATATAGAAACTTAACTTGAAACCTGACAGATAGTTTCTGTATACTTTGTGAAATGTGACGTCACAATCCGTCACATGAAGCTCAATCATGGCCGCCCGTGTTTCGGGTCTTGTAATCCACAGATAAAAAAACGCAAATTTATTTTGTAAAAATAAAATATTTACAATTTATCTTAATAAAAAAAACTATTGGTTAATTATCGTTTATTCATAAACTACCATTTCCGACATATTTCATATTTTATTGTTACAACTGTCAAATAGCCAATTATTACAGTTCCGCTACCGCTATCGCTTCCTCATAAATTAAGAGGAATTGAAATTGCACGCGAAATCTCCGGCTGGCAACAAATAAATAATAAATAAATAAAATACTACGTAGGTAATTTGTTTTTATTAACAACTATAAGAAAAACGGAGAGTGTGATGAAATATACTTTATAATGTGCCTGTTTCATCTCACTTTTTTTTGTTCCTCTTCCTCATCCGCATCCTCTTCTTTATGCTATACATTCACCTTCCTCTTTCTCATAACCACATCCTCAATAACCCTAGAAAACCAATCGGGCCCATTTTTCGGTGTCAATAATTTAAGACTAAGCGCCATGGTGGTCACCGGTGATCGACAAACAATTAAATTTCAATTATATCTGGTTTTGTAGCAGTCAACGTGTTAATAATAAAATTACTTTCCGATAAGTATGAACCTTGTTAGTTATATCGGCTAACCATCCTTTTAAAGTTTTACAGCTCGATACAGCGCGGATAGTAAATTTTTAGACTTCTACGTATGCCCGGTGCTGACAACGACTAAATGAAACGCGGTCGAAAGGTGGGATTTAAACCAACCTTTTTACACTATTTTGGCACGCAAAGTACGTACATATGCCGCTTCTACTTAGATCTAATTCTGTGGTCTTCCCCAAATGCGTCGCAACAAGTTATGGATCATAGGTTGCGTTCCAGCAGCTATTCAATTCGCAAACTTGGACACGGGAGTGCCTATGAAATGGAATTCATACGTTCCAGCACTGGACTTCTGTAATTGTTGTTGATGCGTTCACAATGATGTGTAAGATTGTAGTGTTAGCGACTTTCCTTTTAAGGTGGCGTTACAATAATAACAATAAAAGTATATCACTATTTGTTTTATAATCCAAACACAACAGTAATATTATTGTTATGTTTTGATTATTAAACACTCTCTACTAGATGGACTACTGACAGACTAGATGCACAATGGTGTGGCCGCGCCTAGCGCATTGATTTTTTTTTTGTTTTATTCTCCATTTCATTAGTACATATTTCTTCGGTTTTTTGGTTTTATTATAAAAAAAACAATTAAATATAGGTAAGTACATTGGGAAATATTCTTGAAACGTTCGAATAAATCATTGAAAAAAACAACGAAACTGGAAAGGGTCAATAATTTTTCTGGCTTTTTTCAACGTTAGTTGTAAGCCTTAAAGTTCAATTAAGTTAACACAATTTCAGAAAAAAGCAACACTTTTTTCTGAAATTGAACATGAACTTTGTGTGACGTAGACAAAACTTTTTTTATTTAAATAAAGCTTAAATAGTTTTTATAAGTAAGGCCCTATGGAAGGTGGAATTACCGAACATTGACGTGATATGTTATTATCATTATTACATTACGGGAAAGCTCTTAGCCTTCATCTCATACGATGGTACGTGACGATAGGGGTGAAAATGGAAAGGGCATATCACTTAACCTAAAAATTTGTAGATCGTATGCGGTAATCAAGAAAATATTATGCGTTGCAGCCCGAACTTTTTAGCAGAAGAATCAAATAAGTTTAAAACGAAATTGGATTTTATATGTATTTATTTACATTCATATTCACGGCTATTATCCCCGAAGGGTTACTCAGAGACCAGGCAATGAGGACCGCAAAAGTCCACTGCCACAGTCAACGTCCAAATGATAACTGCACATGTGCTCAGCGTGACAGGTGGTGAGCCCATCGCCGCTCTATGCTGTTGGATGTATGTGCAGTCTTTGGTTCGTTAGTCGCCTTTTACGACACGTAAGAGAAGAGAGGGGGCGGTAGTATTCTAAGGGCCGCCAGCACAGCACACTTCAATTTATTTAAACGAGAAAAAGATCCGTACAAAAGCAATGAAAGAGTTTGTTTATACATTGTTCCTATCACATAATATCAAACTTAATGTATATCTATTGTTACCCTGTTTAAGTTTCTTATTATGTGGTTTTTTATTATGTAAGGTATAGGAATCCATTTATGTCAGAAAAAATAATTGAAATAGCCAATTGAAAACCAGCGTCAGGCTCCATTGGACCTGACATTTTACTGAATTGACTGCCTGTTTAGCTGCAGCCGTGAGACACTAATGTGTTATACAATAAAGTGCTTTTGTAATCGGTTTTTTTATCTTGGTTGTTATAATGTTATTGTTTGTAATTGTCTCGTGTGTTGTAGTTAAATAAACTATTTTTCATTTTCATTTCATTTTATCTCCACGAAGACGAATTGAGTGCTTTCTACGATTATTGTTATTCGCAACAGTACAAAAAGGGTATAAAGTGTTCGTACTGGCTAGCTTCCAGCCATCTCAGCTCGTGAGAAGTTGCGACTATTCAACGATTTTTGAATGTGATGCAACAATTTACTGGCTCACGAGGAGATTAGTGGCACAGTGGTTTATGTGTTCTGTTTTAAGGATCATTAGTTTTTACCATTGAAAATGGCTATCAGACGCAAATCGCCTGAGACGTATTTTTGGCCATGGCTCCGAGGATTTTGGAAGGATCGAGATGGTATAGTACCAAGAGTTGAGGAATTTATCGAGACACGTGTGAGAGTTTGAATTTTGAAAATCGGCTAGTACCTTTTTTGGAATTTTGAAAAATGAAAAAAATGTGGTGGGTTTTCGAGGGGTGCTTGTTTACTAAATTATAAATTTTCTGGAAACAAACAGACTTAAGAAAAAATGTAAAAAAGGTCTAGGGTATTAATTAAGCTACAAAACGGCAAAAAAATTTAAAAAAAAGTCAGTGAATTTTTTCTTTGTTGCGGTTCAAGCGCGTAACAAGTCTTCACTTTTATGAAATACGGGCTTTCTTAGAACTAGATCACACAGAACCTTCTGTAACCGACGCGACGTTGTTTCTAAAATTAGTTTCAAACTTTACGTAAGTAATATACACCCAGTACCGCTGATGACAGTGTAAATATATACCTAGTATCTTTGTTCAAGGCACTGGAAATTTCAATTAAACTTGGGGCTCTGTTCAGTCATATTAAACTTGACGTTTTATGATTGACTGAACTCTGTAATTTGTAGCGATGCTATATTGAAATATTTCAAAGTAATAGATTTCAAATGTTGTTATTTTGTTTTGTTGAAAGAAAAATTAACAGTTCCCTTCGGTAAATAAATAATTAAGGAGAGGAGTTCGATAGCGTAGCGACTAAAGTTCTCTTCGGTAAATAAATAGAGAGAAATAGAGAGATCTTGCCAGTTAGGTAATATTTATAAATCTGCTGTACTACAGGTGCTAATCCTGGGGCGAAAATCTTACCTTGCCGTAACACAGCTACAACTACTATGGGAGGTAAAGAGTTTTGTTCTGTATACCGCCATTTGTTTCTTTGCTTATATGTTAAAATTACTTTAAATACAGGCAAACATAATTAATAAGTTAAGCCGAAATTACATTTTGATTGTTAGTAAGTATCTACTGACCCCGATGGATAGGGTATCGCAACTGGAACTACGGGTCCGGTTGTGTTTTCAGGGGTACTACGGGGTTCCGGTTCAAGCCCCCCGCTGGTTGTGAGTTGACCGGCGCCTCCGGCGGGATCCGGACGTGGGTTGGATTCGTAGTGGCTCGTGGTTAGCTGTAGAGCTTGAGAATGTTCGTTTATCCTGGTATTGTGTGCCAGGACTTCCAAACTCGTGCACAGCGAGCGGGGCCTAGTAGCGGTCTCTGAGGGGCCAGAAGCGAAAAGTCCTGAGGGGAACGTGAGTTTCCCTTATAGTTGGCAGCGTTGTCCGGTGGTTCTCATTGGACATTGGTGTTGACATCTCCGGTACTAGTCTGGATAACTAGTAGAGGCGGCCTCCTAGATGCCGTAGCCTCCGGTCCAGCCAGCCGCGTAGGACGTGGGAACTGGCTAGGCGCCTGGATGGGTTCCGAGAAGTGAGTGTGCTTACTACTCCGCTACCAAGGTGGACATTTGGGAGTCGACTTTAGAGTCGACGACCCTAGCAGTGGCAACTGCGATTTGTGCCCTTCGTGCAACGAGAAGTGAGCGAGCTCGACAGCTACGCCCAACTAACAAAATTGTCATATAACATGAAGCCTAAATAACATTTGGTCACATAGAGGTCATATAGATGTAACTCAAATTCCCATGAATCGTGTTACAATATATAATACGAACGATTAGTCGTATAATATTTTAGTCATTTAATTGAGTCCTGTAAACGTTTACACAACCAAATTACATGACCATCTTATAAAGATAGTAGCTGTGACCTTTAAAATACATTCACTCGTTTATTAGTCTCGTTTACGACCACTTTACGCCTTCTTGATGTAGTATAAAAGTAATTTATATGACAATCATAATCTGGTTATAATGACGACCATAACACTGCTTTTTGTCAGTAATAAGATTTCTACATGACAATCATATAAAGTCCATAAATTTAACTCTTATAAAACGTACAACTGTATACACGTCTCTTATAAGATTTTTTGACTATCTTCACACGACTTTTATATAATGTTTAAAAGCCCAATATTCAGATTTATATGTCTTTTATAACTTATGGTTTTAAAATGCTTATATAAGTTACTTATATAAATATTTTGATTATTTAATGGTTTCACGTGGTACTCTTTTACGAACTGAACTTGTATATTTTCCGTTGTTGTGACTTTGACTATACAAGCTTTTTATATGATAGCTATGATAGTGTCAAAGAATCAAAAGATGGTTCCGTAGTGAGAAATAGTATATGTGAAAAAGGATGCATATGTACATATACAAAATGAACTTAATATTAAATAGGTAGCTTATCGTAATAATATCTAACACCTGTCAATTATCATATCTTTTTTTTTCTTAAAATTTAGTAAGTTCAAGAAGTAATCCTCGAATAATCATCGCAGATTTGCAAAATGATGATGAAAATGATGATTATTCGTTTGAAACCCAAGACGATGATGATGAAAACAATAATGAAAATGAGAATTTTAAAACATAAATATTTTAAAATCGTAGTATATGACTTATAGTCCTAAGATATCATATAATAGGTATTATCACTACCTAAAGTCGTATAATTGTAAAAGTACTAGAAATCTTAAATAAAATGGGATTAATTATTTTTATTTTGCAATAATTCGAAGGGAACATTAAAAATTTGTGAAAAATTGTATATACAATCGTCATGAAATTTAATTTCCCATACAAAAGTAGATATTGTTACCTACTAACACCAACTACAATATAGTTAATAACATTCAGTAATAAATATGGCAGACATAAGATCGTGACACTTTGTAAACAGTTATTTTGTTTTTCGTTTGTTTTTTGTTGTCGCACTCCCACAGAACTGCGCTGTATTAGCAAGCATCCGGGTAAAGGCTATGCTAATAACTACTTCCCAATGTTTGTTAAGTTATACGACGTCTATTGGATCACTACACGACAAGATGGTTATAATATTAATCACTTTTACGACTGCTATACGAATATTTATCGTATATCTGATATTAATATGACTATTACCTTCCTAGTAGCCACTAATACGACCTTGACACGATCGCTATACGAATAAAAGTTTTATTATTTCCGCCTATTTCGCGTCATATATACGTCAATACGACAGCTATATAACCAAAACAGTCTGACCTTAAGTTGTGACGAAAACGTTGACCCGAAAACTATACGACCAAATTTTGTTAGTTGGGCGGTTACCTATCTCGACAATAATAGGCAGTGAACTACACGTGTTCACGAGGATACTCTCCCGAGACACTAGTCTTATGAGTACCGAATGAAGAGCGCGCTGCGGCGGGCACTGATTTGGCGTCAAAACCTAACGCAGATGGTCTCCTGCGCTAGTGTTCTACTGGCGCAGGGACGTCTGGCACTTCTTGCAATAACCTAACGGTTGGTCTTGAGGTGCCAGTACAAATAAACTTAGTGATGTAAGGAGAGGGGATGTTAGTAAGTACTATAAAAGTAATCTGATAATTATAGTTTATTAAGCTTATCTAATAAGGTAACTTTGAGGTTTTAGGCTAAGTTTATTATGGAATAAAATTTATCTTTATCTCTCTTTTATTTGCAATGCCGGATCACTGGTTGGGTGGGCTAGGAAACTCCTCAGTACTTCGGATCGGAAGGCGCGTAAAGCCGTTAGTCCCGGTGGTTGTTGTAAGATGGCAGTCGCGGTTAGGATTTCGTGGTGGTTTACGACCATATTTCCACATTCGCCGTTGTACATTTGATGAGTGTGTCCGACTGTGGGACTTTTAGTTAAGGCGAGGCATTCCGAGCGCTTCTCTCACGCTCTCTTAACGGTACGACAGTAAGGGACGGGTATAACAGCGAAGCGGCGCGAATAGGCGCGTTTTATAGGTTTTTTGACTATAAAGGAAAAATTAAGTAAAATAAAAAAAATGTGTCTTTTGCATTCACTAGATAATAAAAAGTTTCTTCTGCCGGTAAAAAAATTAAGTAATTTATTAATGTATTGTCTGACTTACAGCTCTTTTAAATGTTGAACAGAGCCATCTTTGAATTTTTTTTCTATCGAAAGAAGAAGTACCTATTACCAATCATGTTTCTGTATTTAAGAGTCACTAGATAATAATGTTCAACTATATTATATATTAATTTTAGAACTGTATGTTTTATATTGGTGGCGGTACAATCAATCGAAATTGTTACAAATGGGAATATAGCGCCTCTCTAGATGTGTCGGGATCGTAACCAATAGAAAACTGTGGTTTCTGCCTACCCCTCCGGGAAACGGCGTTATGTAGATGTTCAGGATAGAACAAATAAAAATAGATTAGATCTTTTGAATTAAGTGCTCTAAATAAGAATGCTTTGAGGTTAAAACAATGCGTTTACTTTTCATTCCAAGTAGTAAGTAATTTGAGTTTACAATAAAATATGATAAAAGAGGTCCGGCCGAGGACGTGACATTATAATTATACAAGCGAGACGAGGGGTGCGGACCAGCGACGTCTCCGATTGGCGGACAGCCTTTTTTTTAATTTGACTCGTAATAGTGACTGCATCCTGCCTGATGGTAAGCAGGCGATGCAGCACACGAAGCGTTGCTGCAGCGAATCGTAGGAGATGTGATGTAGGAGGAGATTGTCTCCTACGCGCGTATTGGTCCTGCTATCCTATCGGCTAAAAAATATGAATATTAAATGCAGTCCAAAATAATGAGAGCGCTCCCCATCGTGGAATAAGCACGGTAACGAGCGCACCCATTCATGACGGCCTGCATAAATGCAGTTTCACGCCCCGCTTAAAAGACCCTGGACTGTAGGAGCTGGGAAACACATGCGCCGGCAAAGAATTCCAAAGCCGAATGGTCTTACAGAGGAACGACTTGCAAAATTTTTGGTACGAGTACTGATAGTCTGTACAGTATGATGGTGGTTCCAGACGGAACTGGTGGAAGACCAGCACGTGTAGCCCGGGAGAGGAAAGGAGAGGGCGGGATAAGATCAAAAAGTTCTTCAGAACACTCTCCGTAGTAATTCCGGTAGAAGACACTGCGAGAAGCAATGTCTCTACGCAGCTGGAGGTCCTCAAGGGAGACTGTAACCTCAGCATCTCCAATAATGCGTACCGCTCGCCTTTGCAGTTTATCAAGTGCATCGAGGAGGTATTTAGCGGAGCCGTCCCATAGATGGGAACAATACTCCATACTCGATCGCACCTGAGTTTTGTACAGCAAACAGCGCTGCTCGGGAGTGAAAAACCGCCTCACCTTATTGAGAATACCCAACTTACGGGAGGCAGTTAAAATAGCACTCTCGATGTAGCATTTTGGATTCAGTTTCCGGCTTCATCAGGCTTCATCATCCAGACCTGAAATCAATTTAGAGAAACAGTTATTTCTAATTGACCCAACCGGCAATCGAACCCGGCACCTCGGAGATGGCGACGCCATAAGCGTCGTGCTAACCACTCAACCACGGAAGTCTCGCTACCAAGCCACCAAGTCACCACAATAATTATTTTACACGAAAGAGGTCACAGGCACAGTTATAATTTATAAATCGCTACCCGAATGCAAATGAGTACAAATGTACTATACGTATACAGATCAGGAGTATAATTTGATTTTCACAATTATTAAAGTCAATTTTCATTATTCCTGAGCTCGAATGGCGGGTAGCGAGGGCGAAGCAATTTTGTCAGGGGCCAAATGAAACTTGAAAAAGGAAAATTACACAATTTGCTAATGGGCGCGGCGCAGTTAATAATTGTTACCCGGTTTTTATTACAAAAGAAAGATATAAATGTTAATCGAAATTTATATTACAATTTGGCAATGGGGATACTGTGACCGCTCGACCGAGTACGAGATGAAAGTTTCAGTGTAAAAAGTTGTTGTTAAAGATCGATAAAAAAATCGAAGTACAAAAACCAAAAAAAAATATTACGCTGGGAAACTTGAGCTCCTTTAATTGATATGTTTATTATATTATTTTTTATGTACTTAGGTTTGCGCACATTTTTAGGTATTTTAGACAATTTTACAAGACATTACATTCGAATCTATATTATTATAAGATAATAATAAATGTTAAACGAATTCTTTCCTTTTTCTCATGTTTTTGTGTTATAATAATGTTTTTATTGTACTTTGTATGCTAAGTTTCCTTATTTTTTATACTGAACTAATAAATATACCGTCTAATTGTTCAGATGTAACATACATCAAATTATTCCAGTGTAAGAAATGTAGAAAGTTTGAATTTCTAAGGAGGGTTTAATCCTAATTAATATTACAAATGCAAAAGTGTGTTTGATAGTTTATTTGTTAAACCTTTGTATACTTGGACTGGACTCAGCACCTAACGCGCTATAACTAAGTAAATCTTAAGCCACGATATGCCTGACAACAGCAGAAACTTTAGTGTTAGTGACATAATTGAGAGGTTTGAAATTCCTGGTTTAGCTTCAAAGGTTTACAAGGATTTCCTCAGAGGCCGGGTGGTAATAGTAATAATAATTGTCGTAACTCTGTAAATCTACTTTTGCGTTTGGAATTCCCTAGGGCAGCATTCTTGGTCCAAGTCTTTTCTTACAGTACAAATGAATTATGGAAATCAAATTTTGATTGAATTTGTATTGTGTCGAGTTTTAATAAGGACCTGCCTTTTACTGAAGGCGTATACTTATACCGCCGCCGTTTAAGTGATATTTCGTACATATATACATAAAATAAATAATAAATAAATAAAACTTTCCTACACTCACACCAATTATCTAGCCCAAGAGAAGCTTCGTTATGAAACTCGTTAAATGGTTACTAGACAATGGATAAACATACTTTAAGTACTTAAATACATACTTATTATACATAGAAAACACCCAGACCCGAGACAATTTAGATAAATAATAATTTCTTAATTGACCCGACCGGGAATCGAACCCGGGACCTCAGAGATGGCGACACCATGAAAACATAAATTACATATAATCATGACTATTATCCCCGAAGGGTTAGTCAAAAACTAGGCAATGAGGACAGCAAAAGCAGTCCTCTACTAATCAAAGCCTGTACCATAGTCCACTATTCACCAAATAGCGACTGCACATGTACTCAGCGTGACAGGTGGTGATATCCTAATATAAACTTATTATCAGACAATATTATGGGACAAGGGTACATTAGAAAGACTTTTCTAGCAGACCGAATTCACGCGGATGGGGTCACGGGCAGATGCTAGTATGAAACTATTTTGTAGGGTTGTACACGCCTTGGTAGTGCATTTCATCGTTAGTGCTTCATTCTCGTCAAAATGATGCACGTGATTTTTAGCACAGCGATAGTTGGAGGGCTTGAGAGGGCCGTAGAATGTGCTACTTTTAAAATCAAATGTAAAAGTCTGATTCTTTTGGGAAAGTCACGAGAGCGAGCCAGTTGTATGCGTGTGGTTTTTATTAAAGTTCTTCTTTATTTTGGAGAAAGTGAAGCGTGTCGGCGAGGAGCTCGATGGCGCAGCGGCTAGCGCGTTCGGCTTGCGATCTTGCTCGCTAAGCAACTTTCGCAATGCCGGGTCGCTGGATGGGTGACCAAATTTAAAAACATCTCGAGCTCCTCCGTGCTTCAGAAGGCACGTTAAGCCGTTGGTCCCGGTTGTTGTCGTAAGATGGCAGCCGTTGAAACCCACCAACTCGCACTGGGCCAGCGTGGTGGGTTATGGCCCAATATCCCCACGAGGCCTGTGCCCAGCAGTGGGACGTTTATAGGCTGATGATGATGATGAAGCGTGTCGCGTAGCTGTAAAAGAGTACTACCACCCCCTCTCTTCCCTAGGTTGTAAAAGGCGACTACCGTACTAAAGACTGCACATACTTCCATAAGCATAGAGCGGCGATAGGCTCACCACCTGTCACTCTGAGCACATGTGCAGTTTATATTTGGTGAAAAGCGGCGATGTGCTCACCACTTTTCACTGCAGTCGTTATTTGGTGAAAAGTGGACTATGGTAAAGGATTGTTTTTGCTGTCCTCATTGCCTAGTATCTGAATAACCTTTCAGGTATAATAGTCGAAATTATATGTATGTATGTATAGTTTTTCTGAGTGGTAGAGCCACGCTGCGTTGCAGCACAATTAGGCCGGCTCGCCCGGCGTGACCACCTTCTCACGGTATATCGGCGTGAAACAATAGCACTCGTTGCTGTTGTGTTTCGTTCGGTGATTGAAGGTACCGGAGACCCATCTCTCCCTCTCCCTTTGCACAATCCCACGCCTTCCTCAAAGGTCCTACTCCTTCCTCAATGGCATTACTCCTTCCTCAAAGGTACTACTCCTTCCTCCAAAGGTATTACTCTTTCCTCAAAGGTCTTACTCCTTCCTCAAACGGTCGAAACTCGCGCACGGCAGTCAATACCTCGTTTAGCATGCGGGCGATGTTTACCCAAATACAAGCTCGGAGCGTTCACAGCTCGTTCGCCGGAACATTTGGGCTGTTCTTATAGTTATAAATGACGGACGAGCTACGAAGCTCCTTCCTCAAAGGTATTATTACTCCTTCCTCAAAGGTCCTACTCCTTCCTCAAAGGTATTATTCCTTCCTCAAAAGTATTACTCCTTCCTCTAAGGTCCAACTCCTTCCTCAAAAGTATACTCCTTCCTCAAAGGTACTACTCCTTCCTCAAAGGTCCAACTCCTTCCTCAAAGGTATTACTCCTTCCTCAAAGGTCCTACTCCTTCCTTAAAGGTATTACTCCTTCCTCAAAGGTATTATTCCTTCCTCAATGGTCCAACACCTTCCTCAAAGTTATTACTCCTTCCTCAAAGGTATTACTCCTTCCTCAAAGGTTTTACTCCTTCCTCAAAGGTCCTACTCCTTCCTCAAAGGTCCTATCCTTCCTCAAGGTCGGCAACGCGTCTTCGACTCCTATGGTTTTGCGGGGTGTCCATGGGTGGTAGTGGTTTTTAATCGCCTCTGTCGTCTAGTGGCTAAGCCACCGGTCTCTGACCCAGCGGTCCCGGGTTTGGTTCCCAGCTAGGGGTACATCTTTGTGTGCTCGGTTTGGTTGGTGGTAGTATGGCTGTTAGTCCGCCTGGCTAGCTACCACCATCCTAAGTCTGTCGCCATAACAACGATGTTTATTTATAGCATTGTTGTGTTTCGACAATAGATTTACAGCCAGTTCCTCAGTGGTTGAGGATTTCGGGTGAAGCGCGCTCCGACCTTCGGCCTTATAGTCACTTACCATTAGGTGAGATGAAGACTAAGCGCTTACCAGTTGTAGAATAAAAAAAAAGATTAAGTACTTCCCATCAGGTGAGCCCAGGCGGCTCGTTTGCCTCAGGACATTACAAAGTATTTTACTTTGTTTAGGGTCGTCGTTAGGTATTATTACTTAGTAATTGGCATGGTAAAGGTACCTTTGAGATCGACCTCGTCCCTACTTTTAATACATTTTAGACTAGATCTTAAAGTAAAAAGTTGGCATTAAAAACATTGTAGTTATAAAGTTTTTTTCTATATGAATTTAATGTTTATTGTTCTGATCGGATTTTGGGAATTATATTTCTAACACGTTGTTTCAGCTATTAATGTCTTTATTGAGTTTCGTCCTTCTAGTTCAAATTATATATTAAAAGATAGATAATAACAGCGAAAGGAACTTGATTATAACGTTTAGGATTACATGAAGATTACGCCGTCTTCCACAGTATTCTAAAACTTTAAAACCACCAATTTTCCAAAAACAAAGAAAATGTTCGACATGAAAATTGAATCGTTTAATCCGACCACAGAGTAAGGGGCCAGCACAGATGAGTTGCTTTATTAAAAGTGTACGGGCGGCCGGCAGGTGGGTCCAATTCCTGCCCGGATTACGGACAGAGCGGTCGGGGGTCAGCCGGTCTGTATAAACGCGCGATTTGGCGGCAAATTTACAACTTTTTCCCGGCTCACGGCGCCGGAGACGGCAGTAAACTGGGAAGCAATCTCGCCGCACGGCCCGCCGAGTTATTTCGCAGAATATTGCGGGGCGCGCAACTAATAAAATGACAAATAGCTGACGGGCCCGCGACACATGGCTTGCCCGGCTAACTTACAGCCTTTAGTTGTAAGTTAGCCCCACCGCCCGGTTTTAGTGTGTGGATAGGTGGATTGATAGATTTTAGCCGCAACAGCTGACAAAATGACAAACAGCAGTCAGGCCGATAAGCAAGGTGCGGGTGGTGGCTTAGCCCTACGGCCTATTATTACCTATAAATTACAAAGATTATTTCGCAGAATATTGCTGGGCGTGCAACTAATAAAATAACAAATAGCTGACGGGCTCGCGACACATGACTTGCCCGCCCGGTGGGGATAACTAACAGCCTTTATACTATAGTGTGTGGATAGGTGTCCTATACAAACTTTAAAGTTTTCCGCTGAATATAGCTGGAACCGATGAAATGACAAATAGCTGACGGGCCCGCGATACATGGCTTGGATTAGGGGCTAACTTACAGCCTTTATACTATAGTGTGTGGAGAGGTCCTTTACAAACTTTTAAGTTTTTTCCGCAGAATATATAGCCGCAACTGATGAAATGACAAATAGCTGACGGGCCCGCGACACATGGCTTGTCCGCCCGGTGGGGATAACTAACAGCCTTTATGCTATATTTTGTGGATAGGTATCCTTTATAAACTTTACAGTTTTTGCCGCAAAATATAGCCGCAACTGATGATATAAGAAATAGCTGACGGGCCTGCTACACATGGGTTGCCCGGCCGTTGTTGCTAACTTGCAGCCTTTATAGTAAAGGTAGATACCTATCCTATGCTTGAACTAAGGAGCTCGATGATACAGCGGCTATACGTTAGACTTTCGGTTTGCGATCTTGCCAGTAAAGCAACTTTCGCTATGCCGGGTCATTGGAGACTACCTACATACATACATTTAATTACGACTATTATCCCCGAAGGGTAAGTCAGAGACTAGGCAATGAGGACCGCAAAAGTTGATCTCTGCCATAGACCACTTTTCACCAAATATCGACTGCACGTGTTCTTAGCGTGACAGGTGGTGCGCCCATCGCTGCTCTAAGCTGTTGGAAGTATGTGTAGTCTTTAGTCCGTTAGTCGCCTTTCACGACACCCAAGGGAAGAGAGGGGGTGGTAGTATTCTTTCACCGCTACGCGACCGATGCTGAAAAATAAATAAAAATTGGTCCAGTTCAGAAGGAGGAAACAGGGGACTACGAAACGTCTTTTTTCTGTGTTTTGTATGAGAATTTTGCATGCCACGTCGACGTAGTGTTTCCTCTTAAGCGCTGCAGCGGCTGCAGCGAACTTTAGGTCTCTCATTCCCTACAAATGGTTTGTATGGCACACTGGACATTCTGGATAATTGGCCCAACATACCCCGGAGTCGTATGAACGTTCTAGGTCAATGGCTGTTATCTGTGCTGTTGTCTATGTGGGAAGGCCTGTGCCCAGCTTTGTTACGTTTATTCGCCGATGACGATGATCCGATCCGATGACAACCGTGTCGCGTAGCGGTGAAAGAATACTACCACCCCCCATTTTCCCTTGGGTGTCGTAAAAGGCGACTAACGGACTAAGGAGTGCACATACATCCAACAGCTTAGAGCGGCGATGGGCAGCATATGTGCAGTCGCTATTTGGCGAAAAGTGGACTATGGTGGAGGACTGCTTTTGCTGTCCTCATTGCCTAGCCTCTTACTAACCCTTCGGGGATATAAGTACTGATTATATGTATGTAATTATGTATGTAGTGGACGGACGGGCATGAAAGAGAGCGGGCATTAAGAATACTTATTCTAATTCATCGCTTCATTGATGGAAAAAGAAAAGTATAGTTCTACTTGTCGCGTCACACGTAAGCGGTTACTAACGGTCAGTGCAACGCCGACTGCGCAAAGTGATAGACAAGCGTCATATAGCGTCATATAGCGTCATATAGCGATAAGCGTCAGTATTGCAGCCACTTGTGGGTAAAACACCGTCTTTCGTCAAGGACTCACGCCACTTTGTCCAAACTATAAAAAGCCTAATATTGGAACCGGACGACATTATGGTGAGTTTCGATGTGGAATCGCTGTTCACCAATGTTCCAATCAAGGAGTGTTTGGACGTAGTCCGGGAAAAACTGAAGGTCAACGAAATGCCACGAAATTACATTGATCTGCTTGAACACTGTTTGGACGGCAACTATTTTCTTTTCCAAGGTCAATATTACCTACAGATTGATGGTGTCGCAATGGGAAGCCCAGTCGCCCCGGTACTTGCCAACATCTGGATGGAACATTTTGAAGAGAAGGCACTGAGCCTCGGTCCGAAGACCATCCGACTTTGGAAAAGATACGTAGATGACATCTTCAGCGTCGTTAAAGGAAGCAAGCAGGAAGTGGATCAGTGGATGCAACATCTCAACTCCTTTCACCCGAAGATGAGGTTTACATATGAGATGGAGGCGAATAGGTCGTTGGCCTTTCTAGATGTCAAGATGACCGTGAGACCAAATGGGTCCGTAACACACTGTGTTTACCGAAAACCCACGCACACGGACAGATACCTACACGCTACCTCACATCACCACCCTCGACACTTGCAATCCGTGATAACGTCACTAAAGAACAGAGCATTTGACCTCTGTGACCTTGAGCATTTAAAGTGTGAGCTGGATCATGTTCAGGAGGTACTCAATAAAAACGGATATCGAGTGAATCGACTACGGAAGCAGCCGACTAAAAGTGACAAACATCCCGAAGTTAGAAGACAACCAGCCTATATGCCTTATGTTAAAGGAGTCACGGACAAGATCGGCCACATATTACGCGAGTACTCGATACCGACAATATACACTCCAGGCATAAAGGTCAACAACATTGTGGGCTCCCCGAAGGATGTTTTGCCACTTCAAACACCAGGCGTATACAAGATAGACTGCAGCTGCGGTAGTTCCTACATAGGCCAGACAAAACGGACTATCCATGAGAGGGTCAAGGAACATATTGCGGCTGTGAAAAACCGCCAGTCTAACAAATCAGCCATTGCGGAGCATTTACTTGAAAGAGGCGCAAATCATTGGATCGAATTTCATCGTACGCAAGTCCTCTCCACAGATCGCCACTTTTATTCAAGAGTAGTGCGTGAAGCGATTGAAATTAAGAAACATCCAAACAATTTCAATCGGGAAGATGGTCACAAACTATCATCAACGTGGAATCCAGTGTTTGCAAAAACGCCACTTCGTTTTAGTCTGCAATCGGCTAACTACCAGAATAAGGCTTGTATACGGAATAGGGACACCGTTAGTGTTGTGTGTGACGGTAGTTGGATAAATAATGTGACGGTGGATGAAGACTCAGCGACGCAAACGGAGGCGATACACCGCGACAGCAGTCCACCCGTGACCACGGCCGGTGCAACTCGGTCGAAACGTCGGGTATAGGTATGCGTAGAATGCCTTTACTAAGTAGTTTTGCGTTAAATCCCGTCTAAATATGTGTGCATAATGGAACGCGAAAGTTTAAAAGTGTATAATTATAATTCTGCTTAATAAACGAGTTTTACCTACAAATTTGTAGTTTTTTGCCTGTCAAGTGAAAAATTTTAGTGAACAGAAATATGTACAATAAAGAATATTTTATCTTTTATTTTTATGCAAAATTGTAGTCACAATTCTACAAATTTGTAGCTTTTCCACCATAACAAAATTGTAAATTGTAATTTTTATTAAACAAAAATATGTGAAATAGTAAATTGTAGATTGTAAATAATTGAAACTTTTATTAAATGGCCCAGTTCGGATTATGGGAGAGCCTTCGTCTGAGAAAAAGCTGGCAAGAAACTCAAGAGGCCTTTCTTTTTCTCCTTCTAGGGGTGGATTCGACCAAATTGAAATAAGACTTACTCCGAGATTAGTCTATACAAATTCGGCGATTAATCTAGGTATAAGACCTTATTCTAGTTTAGTCGAATCCCCCCTAAGTAATGTTACTTACAGTGTGATAGATCTAATTAAGTTTACAATTTGTACGCATCAATATACGCATCAATTTAAATATTACCAATTCATGATAATAAAATGAAATAATTTCAAATAAAATACAATTCATAATAATTGAATGAAACAATGTTTAATTTTTTTTTTACAGGTAACGGGTTAGCGCTTGGCCTTCATCTCACCTGATGGTAAGTGACGATAAGGCTGAAAGTGGAAGCGCACTTCACCCGGAATCCTCAACCACTGAGGAACTGGCTATCTTATCTCTAACTGTCGGAACACAACTATGCTATAAACATCGTTGTTATGGCGACAGACTTAGATAAGATGGTGGTAGCTAGCCAGGCGGACTTAACAGCCCTACCACTAACCAAACCGAGCACACAAAGATGTACCCCCCGCTGGGAATCGAACCCGGGACCTCTGGGTCTGAAACCGGTGGCTTAGCCACTAGACCACGGAGGCGGTTAGAAATTATATAATTAATAAAATAATAATAATAAACACCTGTACAGAAGAGACTTATTTCCACGCATATTGTCTCCAACATAATATATTAAAGTCATTGATCATATTTTAGTAAAGCTTTCGCAATTAACACACGTTTAATGTGCGTTTTGAATTTGTTATCTGTCAATGCAGTGATATCGTCAGGTATCTTGTTATAAAAACGAATTGAGTTGCTTAGAAAATATTTAGGTACCTACTACTTTTACTAATCTGAACTTCGCAGCACACTGTTTGTCCCTGTTCCTTGTGTTTTATCCGTGAACCTTATTATTCCTGGTATAAAGGTGTACATTTTTACGAGCGTACATAATATTTACAAATTTAGTACTACAAGGACGGTAAAGTAATGATAGCGCTATATATTTAAACTAGCGGCCGTTCGCGGTTTCACCCGCGTGGTTCTCGTTCCCATGGGAATATCGGTATAATAAGTAAGTATCCTATGTGTTAATCCAGGTTATAAACTATCTGTATGCCGAATTTCATTCAAATCCATTCAGTAGTTTTTAAGTGAAAGAGTAACAAACATCCATTCATACTTACAAACTTTCGCGTTTATAATATTAGTAGGATCGTTCCTTTATGGAATCACGTGGTTTTAACTCATATTTAAAATGTTGACTATAACATCACATTAGCCAAATGAGGGTGGTGACCTAGACCTAGTTTACGTTTTGAAATATACGAAGACACATTTTGCCCGCCTGGGAATTAAATCCAGGACCTCTGGATATTGATCCGAGCGCTTTGCTATACGCCGATTGAAGCGTTAACTTATGTATTAATAAGATAAGATACATTTTATTTGTTCCAACGAAAATACACTCGTAAAATGTCAATAATATTTTAATATATCGTTTTTGATTCATCCGGTTGATAAAACAAATTTAATAAAAATTTTATACAGCAAATATCAGTAGTCCAGTTTAAATAAATCCTATTAAGTCGAACCCTTTTTCGTAGTAAATTATAGTACCTAATGACTAATGGCTGAGACGTCGGACGTTATAAATTTTCAATTAGACATTTAACCGGTTGATCCGTACTATAATTACGGGTTTTATCTATCGGATATTAAAATTATAATGAATTGACAGTTTGTACCACCAAAGTTATTAATACACTTTTCTATATTATTGTTTTTAAATATAACACGAAGAAGTTAAAATTGTATTTCAACTATAATATGCAACAACAACAAAATAACATTTTTTAAATATTTTTTTCTTTATCTTTAGACAGCGTGAAACAATAAGGTGAGGTAACGGCTCTTTATTAGAATACTACCAACCCGTCTCTTCCCTTGGGTGTCGTAAAAGGCGACTAAAGGACTAAAGACTGCACTTACAACAGCATAGAGCGGCGAAGGGCTCACCACCTATCACACTGAGCATATTGTGCAGTTATTATTAGATGAAACGTGGACTATGGCAGGAAATTGATTTTGCGGTCCTTATTTCTTACTACGGAGCAAAGTTTCTTACTCTCTGACTTACCCATAGAGGATAAATAAAAGTCGTGAGTGCATTTATAGGTACGTATATTTTAAAAAGAAAACAGATCCAAATAAAAACGATTTCAAAATGACCTAAACATATCAAACAATGGAAGAAATAAAGGTTCATCGCCATATTTTTTGTTAAAATA
This sequence comes from Scoparia ambigualis, assembly GCA_963921215.1. Lineage (NCBI taxonomy): Eukaryota > Metazoa > Arthropoda > Insecta > Lepidoptera > Crambidae > Scoparia > Scoparia ambigualis. The sequence continues at coordinate 22,201,298 of OY992502.1, read as the reverse complement.
ACCATATTATTATAACGAACGACTAAAACGATTGAATGACCCGAAAATCCTGCCATCAACTACCATCACTGTATGACCTATTAAGCTGTTTAACACAGCGCAGCTAACGCTTTTACGAGGCATAACACAAAATAATTACGGCCGCAGCAAGGAAAATGTGCGTAACCAATAAAACGAAACAACAAGCTATCAGAAACAGACGAAACCTTCGCAGCCATTGTGACGTTGACAAATAAGCTGTTCTGAAAAAGATCTCGGTCGCTGCCCCTACTAAGGTTGCTATTGGATATTATTCTGATTGTTCGAATTGACGTGACATTCTTCGTTCTCATTTTATAAATATAATTTAACACTGACTGCAACGTAACCAAACACAATAGAAATTATGTTGTTTGTCGGTCACCGGTGACAACTAAAAATCTGTTTAGTTTAGAAAACTTTCTGAAAATTTGGGTACAATTCCCGCAAGCTTTTCATTTAATGTTAATTTAATTTAATCGTACATAGTTAGTACCTGCTTGCTTTCCATCCGCGCGGATGAGACACATACAAAGAACTTAGAAACACCATAAACGTATTTTTATGTGATTTTGTGGTTGAAAGTGTGCTTCAAGTTTTTAGGGATAGGGAGGCCATTTTGCTACACTCTAACGCTACATGTAAAGGGTGTCTCAGCAAGAACTTGAATTTCAAATTGCGCGCCATTTTCGACTGTCAACTGTTGAGTCAGCCATATTTGGTGTTTACATACACATTTACGAAAATGGTGCGTTATAGCTTGGAAGAACGTTTGTTAATAGTGAAAACCCATTACAAAAATGAGGAAAATTTGCAAACTGACGATGAATTTCCCAACAAAATCATCTTTAGTGACGAGGCTCATTTCCACCTCAACGGTTTTTAACAAACAGAATTCTCGGGTCTGGGGAGATGGAAATCCACATGTCATTCAAGAACTTCCGTTAAGAACATTCATATAAAGTGACAGTTTGGTGTGCCATGTGGCCAGGAGGGATAATTGGACCGTACTTTTTTGAAAATGGTGAAGGTGCCGCCGTGACTGTCGATGACAATCGTTACCGGGCCACGTTGACTGACTTTTTTTAGCGAGAATTAGACGGAATTGACTTAAATGAGATGGGGTTTCAACAGGATGGTGCTATCTGTCACACCGCAAGGGAAACAATGACTTTGTTACAAACCAAGTTTTCAGGTCGTGTAATTTTTTCGTTTTGGAGACCAAAACTGGCCGCCAAGAAAAGTAAGGTCTATGCGAACCACCCTGAGACAACTGAGGAACTCAAAGAAGAACTTGCACGTAAAATTTGTCAAATCCAGCAGCCCTTACTGCAAAATGTACTGCAAAATTTCGTCAAACGAGTGCATACCTGCCAACAGACCAACGGTGGCCATTTAACCGATATTTTGTTTCATGTGTAAATGTCATCACTACCTCCATACATATTATGAAGAAAAAAATGTTAATAAAATATTAAATAAATATATATATTTTTGAATTTTTAAAATTCAAGTTTATTGAGACATTCTTTAGAAGGTAAGGTGAAGATGTGGCTTACGGCTAAATTAAGTACCAAAAAAGAGTATTCACTCTGAAAAAAATAAGAAATGCCAAATCTCACTATCGGATGCGTATAAATCTTATTTTGTATATGTAAGAGTCCTTTAATGACGATAATGAGGCTCGTTATAGGTTTTTGATGTGGTTTGCGTTAATATCGCTTACATATTATGACTATCCGCCTGAGGTAGTTTGTTCAACGTTTCAAAATCTTATATCATAAGGTTGATTCGAAGAACTTAAACAATGATCGAATAATATTGAAAGAAAGTTGCAATAAGTTAAGTTTAAACTTTACAATGTAAGATTCTTTTAGGGCCAAGCTATTTCATCATATTATAAAGTGAAACCTAATTATGTATGAAAAATATAGAGTTCTGCCCTCATTAAATTAAAACACCGCCTTGTATTCAGCCTTAACAAAGCTACCATTGTACAGGATTCCACAGAAGTTCATAGAGCGGGTGTTATCGAACTCGAGTGGCTTTCACAATGCTAGATTCTTATAGTAGGCGCGCTGAATACGGCGCAGCGCAAAACGGGAGGCCGTATTACAAATTTAATCTCACAGAAATGTGGTATCGCACAAATTGCCGTAGCGAAGCTTGTGTTTACGACAAAGCATGTATGGTCGCCAGAGGAAGTGGCCAACCACTTCGGGGAGCCCTTTAACGCGATAAAACGACAAAGAAAATCCGAAGCCTTGGCAAAAAACTAGTAGGTATTATATTATATTATTTACTGTGTTACATATTAATATGTTGTGAATTTCACATGACTCACATGATATCACTTTCACTTATTATACAGGATGGTTGTTGGTAATGGGTATATATATGATTCCGCAACTCTGATAGTTTATTTCGAAATTTCAGTGGAATCCCCTCAGTTTTTCTTTGCGCTAAATAGAATGGCTCAGTTGCGGTATATAAGTATTGTTGGTTATTACTACGAGGATGGCAGGGTAGCGCCCCATATCCACAGGTTCAGGGTACATTGTCAGGTCGGGAAAAGTGTTTTTAAAATTTAGCCTTATTTTATACATACATACATATAATCACGACTATTATCCCCGAAGGGTTAGTCAGAGACTAGGCAATAAGGACGGCAAAAGCAGTCCTCTGCCATAATCCACTTTTCACTAAACAGCGACTGCACATGATGCTGAGCGTGACAGGTAGTGAGCCCTACGCCGTTCTATGCTGATACATGTATGTGCAATCTTTAGTCCGTTAGTTGCATTTTACGATACCCAAGGGAAGTGAGAGGTGGTAGTATTCTTTCACCGCTACGCGACATGGTTAATTATTATGTTATAATCATTATTAACCCCGTATTTAGCAATTTTACCGCAGATTTTGGTTCTGGTTTTAAATGTCCTCTTACATGTAAGTTATAGTTCCAGTTATTGACGTAGCCATATTGTTTATCTGATGATCGTCTACATTTTCTTAACAACAGATTTTTAACTCGACTGTTTTTAACTAGTTATATTTTCATGTCGTCGAAAGATGACAATAATAATTATCGTCGATTTGAAATCTACGTTCGTAAAATTGTCAGATTTTGACAATTTTAAAATCTGCCGAGTTTAGAATAAGTCTCCAACGTTTCCTCATTTCCAACACGACACGAGTTGAGAATGGGGAGTAGGAAAACGTGCAGCAAATTCCGTTGCCGACCGTAGTTCAGTCCCGCCCGCCCGCACGAAAAATTTAAACCAATCTGGGACCAATTGACATGTGGGGTGTATGAATCCTTTATTAAAAACACGGACGTAGAGTGAAAAGAAGAATTCTTAGTTTGCGTTATTCACAAGGGTGGCAGTTTAATTTTGACTTTTGGATATTGTAAAAAAAGAGAAAACCTTACAGTGTTTTAAACCCGGCTTTACACTTCTTATTATAAATGGATAAACTTATCATTTGATGCTACGTTTTAATATCTTTTTAACTATTTTTAACTCTCACTATCCATTTTTAAATCCATGCTACACAAACATCTTTTAGTTTAATCATCTACTAGTAACATGTAATAGTTTATTTAATGTATATTTAGTATATTATATGTCTAGGTATATATGTGTATGTAAATATATTAGTATATATGTTTAAATTATTTATTCTAGTGGTATTTAATTTGTTATTTCGTAATATATATCTATTAATCTATTTATCAGATCTTGTGCACTTTCCCTATTTCCTTCCGCCTTTGCCCATACTAGTTTTAAGATTGTGTCTTGAGTAACTGTTTCTTGTGTATGTGCAATAAAGTGTATATCTATCTATCTATGTAGTTAGACTATATTGTCTCACTCCTGATCAAAAGTCTCCATTATTAATATCAAGTCATCGCTTTATCTAATGAGTATTAGCTTTATCACCCACCCCGCATGAAAAATGCGGGTTCACAAATCCCGGCGATACATCGAATATTTCTGTTATAATTTACTTCAACCTCAGCCTTTATTTCACTTACCTGCATCATCATCATCATCGTCCCACGGCTGGGCATAAACATGGACAACAGAACATGGAGATAATGGGCCATAGCACACCACGCTGGCACATGGTTGATGGGTTGATGAGTCTGGTTGATGTGTTACCCTAATCTTACCTGTACAATCTCACCAAATAGCGACTACACATGTGCTCAGCGTGACAGGTGGTAAGCCCATTGCGCTCTATGATGTTGGGTGTATGTGCAGTCTTAAGTCCGTTAGACCCAAGGGAAGAGAGGGGGTGGTAGTATTCTTTCACCGCTGAGCGACACGGCTAACCTAAAAATAACCTAAAATAATACTAGCATGATAGTATTATTTTAACATGCATGCATTGGTACATAGACTCACGACTATCATCCCCAAAGGGTAAGTCAGAGATTATAGACAATGAGGAACGCAGAAGCAGTTCACTATGTCATTGTCTACGTTTTATACTAAATTACGACGTTTTTAGTCCGCTAGACGCCTTTTACGACTAGGGTTACCGTTAGGTTATCCGTCTGGATTTTTAGATTCTAATCCGGACATTGTCCGGTTTTTTTTTTGTCCGGATTTTGGAATATCAGTTACAAAACTACATATTAAGGTATTATCATGTGAGTTTTTATCTTTATTAACTTCTCATTTATTTAAAAACAAAATATAAAAAGTGAGTACCTAATGTTTCCATTTTTTGCTTCGATCAACGTGGACCACGTGTGAGGTCAATGACCCCCCAGCTGTTTTTGTAAAAGCACTGCAGCGGCTTACGAGCCAGGGCTGACGTCACGGCTCGTGTCAAGCTCGTTGGTATTGTTGATCGAAGATTTTATGACTAAAAAGTCCGGACTTCTGTCGAAATGTCAGGCTTTTTGTCAGGAATTTTCAAATTCCTAAATGGTAACCTTATTTACGATACCCAAGGGCAAAAAAGGTTGGTAGTTCTTCTTCTTCTTCTTTTAGTGAGCCGCTATGACACACGGCTTTTTCATTTTAATGTTTATCTATTGTTTTGAACTATACCTTCTCTGTTATCTATTATTTTAAAATACCAAATATCCTGATACCAGAGTACGCAAATTATCAGATCGCATAGAATTTCCAAAAGTAGGTCAGACGAGTGATGGATTGAACACGGGGAACGGCTGTCAGCCGGTGGCGGTGTGACGGTGGATCCCTTTGGAAAATATTAATATCATGCAACGTTAATGCCGCCGTGTGAACTACTAGTATTCGAAAAATTATTAAGTTGACTATTTATTTTTATATAAGCCGACCCCTTTCTTCCCTGGAGCATCGTAAAAGGCGACTAGTGGTCTAAATACTGCACATTCTCACATCAAAAGACATAGAGCGACGATGGGCTCACCACCTAAGCACATGTTCAGTTGTGATTTGGTGAAACGTGGACTATAGCAGAAGACGTTCTGCGGTCCTCATTGCCTAGTCTCTGACTGAAGATGTGCCTTCTATACTTTCACTCATCATTGGTCATTAAAGTTTAGACTCGTTACTGCTTTAAATGAAACACTTTTATAGGGACTAACTCGCTTTTAATTTATTATATTACATAGTTTTTTATATTATCCTGACGTTTCAAACCCATTACAGGGTCCATAGTCACAGGAAGACTGAGGTGTTGGTCGTCTCATAGTTACAAGTTATTTGCTTACCGTCAATAATTTTTATATTTAATCGGGTGCGTTCAGGCTTACAGAATACGAGATAACAATATTTTTAGGTCTGGCAATGTGTTGCTGTTGGGGCTGGGATTTGATGACCTGTATGATGGGGTCCCAGGCAGGTGGTAAATTCCAACCATCATCTCTATTGAAATTTCGATGTTTTTTAATTTCAATAGCCTCGCGTATCATCCTAGGAATGAATCGTTGTTCTTTGGCGAGTATTTGAGGTTTGTCAAATCTGATGTAATGGTTTGCCTGATGTATGAGAGAGTCGCAGTCTAGTTTGTACACGCCTGCATCTTGAATCTTGTATGTTGCACTTCACAGGTTGTAAGAACTGGTTGATCTTCTTTGGTGGCTTAAAGTACGTATTGATTGAAGCTCGCTTCAAGATTTGACCAATCGCTTCAAAAAGTGACGCCTTTCAAATATGTTAAGTACTGCAGGTTGGCGCTCGACTGTGGTTGGTTTTTTGCGTTTTCTGTGTAGATGTCAACTGTCTAGGATGGTGGTGAGAATTACCATTAAGGTACCTATCTGTATGGGTTACTTTACGAAACACAGTGTGGCTCAAACAATGGTCAGGATTCCTAATGATTAAAGTTACTGCTTTTTTTATAGCGAATAGTCCAAATATCCCCCATATTTTAATCCGTTTTGTTCGTAAAATTTTTTAGATAAAATTTTAAACACTGAAACAAGAGACGACAACCTCAGGCGGGAATCGTCGTCTTTTTTCAGTGTTTAAAATTTTACTTAAGTATATTTAAGCGTTAATAAAAAGCTAAAATATAAAACATTAATCCGTTTTGTTCGTATCGAAGAGTCGTTGGTTAACGAAAACATTAGCAAGACGTTAGTTTAAAGTATCCCGTTTCAATAAGCTTTGAAATACACCACTGTTGTCACGTTTCAGTGTACTGTAACATATTTTGTAAAGTCCCCAGTATTAACAAACATGCACCGAATAGGGGAATAATAGTGTTATATTTAGTTTGCTGTTAGGACTTGGGACGTTATGCTGATAGAGATTCAACTAGCTCTATATTATTGGAGTTTCTATTTTTGATGTTTTAATTTGATTGATTGTCTTCACGTGAAATTAATCTGTCTTCAGTTGGGAGTTTGGCTGTCGTAAAGGTTTCAAATGTAACAACACCTGACTCAAACTCAAAATATATTTATTTAATAAACTCAATTAACCTACCACCTATTCTGGCCGTCATTTTTTAACTGATCAAGAACAAGCGCAAGAAACCACAGCGCACAGAAGCAACGACATTTACCTGTATCCTGTGATAGTTTATAAATCCCTAATTCGGTGCATGCTTGTAATCACTTGGGACTTTACTAAATATATTACTGTGCTCACCAACAAGTAAATACACCGAAACATGACAACAGTTGGTGTATTTCGAAGCGTATTTAAACGGAATCCTTACGACAAATGTCTCTCTCTAGCTAATGTTTTGGTTAACACGACGCCTTTTTGATACGAACAAAATGGAATAAAATACTATATTTACAATTGGATTGACAGCCTTATTCGTGACAAATGAAAAAAGCGGAAACTAAATGACAAAATTATTATCATGTTTTTAATGTGAAAAGAAGGCAAACTAGCAGGCGGGTCACCAATGGAAAGTATAATTTCCACCATGATTGTGATTATAATCACCGCTGCCCACAGCACCGCTGGACACCCACAAAATCAGAGAAGTCTCACTTACTCTACTACTCCCACAGTGTCACTCATTTAGCACCACCCGAAGGGATCACGTGTAGGGCTGTAGGGTCTCTAGGGTCCCAAAATGCAAGCATGTGCGCTGTTCCAATGGTAAAGCAATGCCGTAAGTAAGGTACCTATATAATCGGATCTCGTAAGAAGACATCCAATGCTGCTTTGAAGTCTCAATGAATCGCTAAACCTCTCAATCGCGACGCAAATGCTTCGATGTTTTCACAGTCATCTCTGACTGCTGAATTTTGACCTATTGGCAAAAGATGACCTCTTCGGTGTAAAATGATATTGGAGCACTTTCACCAGCTCTTCGTATTCTATCTACTATCTCCAGCTCGGACGAATGTACTAGGTTCCGCGCGAGACGATACGCGCCATTCGAGAGATAAGTCAGCAATAAACTTATATAGTAATATACCCAAGTAATCAGCCGAAATTCTGTTCAATTTAATGAACTGCGACAAATTACTATGAAATCGATATTTTGCCCGATTTTGTGGTCGACACCACTCTTGAGTTTTATAATCGAACACCTTAAATTACCGATTAAAGTCGACATTGTCACTTTTATTTAAGAGGGTTTACGCATTTCGGTTTCCCATACAAACTTTCAAGTCGAAATTTTTAAAAACCAAAAAGCCAATTTTAATGAAAATTTGCATGTAAAATATTAAGATCTAAATAGTTTGTTGAAAACATTTTAAAAAAAGGTTTATTTGGCTGAGTAATTGCGATTTAAATTCCACTATAGAAAGTTTAAAATCGCAATAACTCAGTGAAAAAAACGTTTTTTAGAAATTTTTTCAACAAACTATTTAGATCTCTGTAATTTACTTTAGCATGCAAAGTTTTATTAAAATCGGCTTATAGCTTTTTAAAAATTTCGACTTGGAAGTTTGTATGGGAAACCGAAATGCGTAAACCCTCTTAAATTCGTGGGTAATCTCGTCGCTATTGAGCTGTTTGGTAGCAATGAAACAACAGTTGTGTGTACTAGCTGGTTTATTACTGACCGAGACAACGAGTTGCATGTAAAACGTTGTCTCAACTTCTATAGGACTTTATTTTGCTAGTTGGGAAGTAGGCGGCATATTGATGGATCCATATGCACACCAGATAACCTTAAAAAAAAAAACATCTGTTTATTAAACTGTAGACATAGCAATATAGAATTTTATTTAAAATTCTGATTTCAGGTTTCTATACTAATAATTTTATATTATATGTTAAAATGACAAAGAACTCATGGCGCATGTCCTAATTGCTACCTACTTTTTGTGGTATTCTGTATATTTTGTTTATATAAAAAGGTTTGTAGTTTATCCGGACTCACCGCACGAATACGACCAATTTGCATTGGCTGTAGGTATAGCGAATTCCTCATTTTCCGTGTGTTGCTTCATAGAAAAACTGACTAGAAACCACAGAGAATATATTTTTCATTTTTTTATATACTGAGCCTGCAAACTGCCCGCCTGATTGGAAGTGCCTACCGTAGTCCATCCATGGACGCTGGCGACAGCATTTATTTTTACGTACGCACGAGTTTTCACCCTTGAAGTTTAATTCTGTGCTTATATAAGGTGACTGCTAAAAACCGCAAGAAACTTCAAGGGCTAGTCAGGTCAAGTGTTTTAAACATGACAAAAATTACAAAAAAGGAGTTCGTGTTTCTTTCATTTTTAATTAAATAATAATTCATTTTGTGAATTTTTATTGGATAGTCTTTGAGTATCTAATTTATTTATTTTAAAGCAATAACATAAGAAAAATTAAGTGAAAAACAATTAAATATAACGAATATTTACAACTCGCGGTCAACGGCCGAGTGGCCGACCGTCTGTTGACCCGTTCGCGTCAGCTGGGCGATAAGTACCTACGTTAGTCTGCAATGAGACCATTTTTGTCATGTTTAAAACACTTGACCTGACTAACCCTTGAAGTTTCTTGCGGTTTCTAGCAGTCACCTTATATGGAATATAATTCGACAGGCAACACGAGAATATTTTCTCGACCCGTTTTCTCGTGTTATGTCTATACACGATAGGTATGTCAAAAATAGTCATAATAGTAGTTTATGCTTGTCTGATATCGTTCGCGACATATCACGTGTTGCGCATAATAGGCCTACTGAGGTAGTTTTTGTTTCATCAATATCTTAAAGTATCTCTTTGAGCGTTATTATTGCAAAAATATCAAATATTAAGGATCTAGTAACTTTTAACATTTGTTCTACATTGCCGTGCTCCGAGCCAATGTAAAAATGCTGATTAGATGCAGATATTGGTCTATGATGGCTGCCATCTCTGTGTAGAATCCAATTACCATTCAGTCTGTCAGAACAAGTCTCATAAAAAATTAAATCTTTGGAATCTGGCGCACTAGAGCTTGAATAATAAACAATTAATGTTATATACACTTTTAAACTTCCGCGTTTTATTGTAAACCAAATATTTAGACGGGAATTAACGCAAACTAATTTACTTACTTAGTAAAGGTATCCTACGCACATGTCGGGTGTATAAAAAGGTACGCGTAGGATATCTTTACTAATTTTACTAAGTAGTACTATTAACTAACTAGTGCACTAATTTACTAAGTACTTAGCGTTAATTTTCGTCTAAATATTTATTTTACTATGCAAATTCTCGTACAAATTTTGCATAGTAAGATCAAAGCAATAACTGCTCTTAGAGTTGACAGTTACTGTAGGCCTACAGATGGCGAAGTGTTCTGATGCCGCAAACATGGGAAACGAGCTGAAATGGAGAGTGACGTATGCGTGCACGGAGAAGACAAGCTAATTAAATGGAAGAAGGTCTTAATCCTAATTTATGTAATTGAATATTTAAAGCGACATTTTAAAACCGAACTCTGTATAGTACATTTATTTTAATTAAAGGCGGCCGTGACGGCTTATTATTAAAATAATAGCACTAACTACAGAATTGTAATAGTACATTATGATATAAGTGCGGTAAGTTGAAAATTACAGCAGAGGCGATATTGCTAGCCCGAGTCGTAGGCGAGGGCTACAAGAAAGCAGAGGCTGTAATTATCAAAGCGCACGTATGTCATACGACGTTTTATAACATATTTGCAAGGAAAACACATTTTCTGAAAATTACTGCGTGTTATTGTCGTTTTTCTAGTGCATAATTTTTGGTAAGCCAACATATTTTTCTTTGGGCTTAGATGGTAATAGGCTGTCAATAACATTTTGTGCTTCACTTATTATTTCCGGTGGTGTAGACTGAAGTTTAGTTCTTCATTACTAAAACTAGACATATTTATTTTTAAACTTTTAAAGTAATTATTGAACAAGAAGCCGCTGTTTGAATCGACAAAATATAGGTATGTGAAAGGTAGGAAGTCTTTCCATCAAACCCCTTGGGTGTCGTAAATGGCGACTAACGGACTAAAGACTGCATATACATCCTACAGCATAGAGCGGCGATGGGCTCATAAAAATAATACTACCAACCCCTTTCTTCCCTTGGGTGTCGTAAAAGGCGACTAACGGACTAAAGACTGCACATACATCCAACAGCATAGAGCGGCGATGGGCTCATCAAAATAATACTACCAACCCCTCTCTTTCCTTCGGTGTCGTAAAAGGCGACTAACGGACTAAAGACTGCACATACATTCAACATCATAGAATGGCGATGGGCTCATCAAAATAATACTACCAAACCCCTCCTTTCTCTTCGGTGTCGTAAAAGGCGACTAACGGACTAAAGACTGCACATACATCTAACAGCATAGAGCGGTGATTGGCTCTTCAAAATAATAATAGGTACCAACCCCTCTCTTTTCTTGGGTGTCGTAAAAGCGACTAACGGGCTAAAGGCTCACCATCTAAGCACGTGTGCAGACTGTGCAGTTGTTTCTTGCTGAAGCGTGGACTGTGTGGGCGTGGTCTGTGTTGTCCATAAATGCAAATTATTACTAATTTTACATTACCGCACTAGTGTGTTATTACTAATTTTACATTACCGCACTAGTGTGTAATAAGCTACATTACGATGCTGAAATCGGTGTAATAAGAGCCACTTTACGAGCAAATGTGTTATAAAAAGAGTTACAAACCCATCTCTTCTCTTGGGTGTTGTTAGAGGCGATTAACGGACTAAGGACTGCACATATATCCTTCCAACAATATAGAGCGGCAATGAGCTCACCACATATTACGCTGACCATATGTGTTGTAATTTGGTGAAAGTGGACTATGGCAGTGAACTGCTCCTGCAGTGCTGATTGCCTAGATAAGACTTTAAACTATCGCGTTGCATTGCATTAAAACTATGATAACGTTGTGTTACTGACGATTAATTGCACTGTGACAATTTAAGTGAACGTGTGAGGGTGGATGACGAAACAAATACCCGCCTGAGCCGACGACGGACGCTGCGCACCGCCAGTTCGTTTGTGACCACAAAGTTGTAATATACGGAAATTATGCTTGTGACCACGGCCGCAGCATCGCGGCCGAAAGCTCAAGCAGTAAGTACATGTACTTACTTACAAAATTAATCGTGTTAGGTCCCGTTAAAATAGTTTTAATGCTCATTGCCTAGTCTCTGACTTACCTTTCAGAGATAATAATCGTGAGTGTTTAAGTATGTAGTAATTTTCGCTTCATGTTTTACGTCAATGACGTAAAATGTCCAGTGTCGAAATTGCGTCCAGATCGTAAGAAATCCATATCTTACAGTGTCTTAGTAGTGCCACGTCTAAGTCTCCTACGGTCCAAATCGTGAAACAGCGTCTAAGTAATGCCACGTCTAAGTCTCCTAGGGTCCAAATGGTAAATTGTACACCCACGTCTGCTCCTAAATGTTATTATTCAAGAAGATACGAGGCGCATAATACTCGACCTCTATATCACTGCCAAAACTTTATGTACGAGTAACTACTATGCAACGCTGATAAAGTGTAATCTGAGGTAAAATCCATCGAAAGGCCAAGCGAATTCTATTAACACACAGCTGCGGCGCGAGCGAGCAACATTTGTTACTACAATTTGAGTATTGGAGTGGAACGGTCACAAAAGTTTTCCAATCTCTCATGGTTAACTGAATGTAATCTTTGGTTCCGTATCTCTTTCACTGCGTGCATATACGTAAATACATGCTAGCGTTCATTGTGAATAGCACTTTAGCGAATTGTGCGCCCTTGCGAGTTCTATGCAAGTGGAGTACGTTAGCCCCATGTAAGCTCCGAAAAACGTTATTCCAAATTTAAATATTCCGATTTTTAAAAATTAGAATGTAATATTTTGATGAATTAAAATCTTTTTGAACTAATCCCGCCCTTTTATTTCCTATCCCGGTCTACACGTGCTGGTCTTGGAACCAACACCATACCTACTGTGCAGACTATCAGCACTCGTGCCAAAAAAATGGGCAAAGTCGTTCCTATGCATGTAAGATCATTCGGCTTTGGAATTCTTTGCCGGCGAATGTGTGTCCCAGCTCCTATAGTCCCAGGTCTTTTAAGCGGGGCGTAAAACGGCATTTATGCAGGGCGTCATGAATGGGTTACCGTGCTTGTTTCACGATGAGGAGCGCTCTCGTTATAACTACTGATAAAAGTCAGCCCGTGCCAACGACCGCTGCAACTCGGTCGAATCGTCGGATATAAAAAGCTACTCGTAGGATGCCTTTAATATGTAGTTAACGTCAATCCCCGTCTAAATGTTTGATAAAGTCAGACTTGTCTGAAACCAAAGGGTTAAGGTGACGCGAAAATGAAGAGACTTTCCTGTATACCTACCCAACGTAGGGTTTAGATGTAGGCTGATTATAGAGATAGATTTGAGTTAAAATGTTAATTTCAAAAAAACTATATTAATAAAACTTATTCTTACACACTATGATAAAGCCTTTGAACAACTTGTAAGACTATTTAAATTATAAGTAAAGTAAATAAGTATGTCATTAAAATCGTTTATCGTAAAATATTAACAGCTCTGTTATTTGAGTACATAATTAACATTTTATTTTAAGCTCTTATATACCTACCTAGGCCAGAAACAGCTAACTTTATCGCACCGTATGTAACTTGCAACACGCTGTCGTTTCACAACGCCGAGGCAGATATTTCAATTTCATTAGTAGCGAACTGTGGCGGGTAATCCTTGTTACTGCAATATGAGTGCAAGCAGAACACAGTCACACAGCGAGCACGCCGCGAAGTTTTCCAATCTAACTTCATGGTACATCAGGAATTGCCCGCTTCTTACGTGCTCTCTAAATGTAATTTTCGACTGTTCGACTGTATCTGTGTCGCTTTGTTTCGGTTATATTATGAATATGCATTGTGGTGACTCAGAAGAAGGTAAATAAAGTCGTAAAAGTCATAAACGTTGTAAAAATAATTCGTGTCGCGTCGCGTTACAGTGAAAGAAGTATTCTTTCTACCCTCTCTTCCCTCAGGTGTCGTAAAAGGCGACAAACGGACAAAAGACTGTACATACATCCAACAGCTTAGAGCGGCGATGGGTTCACCACTTGTAACACTGAGCACATGTGCAGTCGTTATTTGGTGAAAAGATTGCACATAGTCTCTGACTAACCCTTCAGGGATAACAGTCGTGCTTGTAAGTATGTTGTAAAAGTAGACTAACGGACTGAAGACTGCATTTACAACTAAACAGCATAAAGCGGCAATAGGCTCACCATGCTGAGCACATGTGCAGTTATGTTATTTAGTAAAACGTGGACAGCGGCAGAACACTGCTTTTGCGGTCTTCATTGCCTTGTATATGTCTAACCTTTAGGGAATGATTGTCATAAGTGTAAGTGTGTATGAATGGCTCAGCTAAACATTTCAGGTATCAAAATCCTACTAATATTATAAACGCGAAAGTTTGTAAGTATGGATGGATGTTTGTTACTCTTTCACGTAAAAACTACTGAACGGATTTGGATGAAATTCGGCAGACAGATAGTTTATAACCTGGATTAACACATAGGATACTTTTTATCTCGATATTCCCTCGGGAACAGGAACCGCGCGGGTGAAACCGCGAGCAGCCGCTAGTGTCTAATAAAGCTACTCCCGTACCGAGAATAAGCGTAATGTTATCTTTTGTTATGTTACCTTGTGTTATCGAAATTATTTCAATATAATTTTGAATACGTATGCTGTGTTCTTATTTGTAAATTATTATACTATACAATGATACCTTGTTGTGGAAATATTAGCAATTGAAAAAAGGCGATTTGTTTCAAGTTAAACTTAAAACCACGACATTTGTTATCTAGGCGACATTTTAAGTAACTGCTACCGGATAATAATTATAAACTGTTTTTCTGATAAAGCGTTAAATATAAAATATACCTAGCTATGTAAGCAACAATATTTTTGAACATAAATATGATGTGAACATGGATCAAGTCAATAAATTGGTTGATGATATTATAGGTATAATGTGACATACCTATAATAATAAAAAATAATTTGCAAACGACGGCCTCGTAATAGAACAACTATTTTTGTGGACTATAAGAGCAACTCTAAAATTACGAAAACAAAACAGCTGCTACGTACAGAATTGCTTATAGGTACTATTAAACATAAAAGTATGGAACATATGATTTTTTTTTAATGTAAGGTCAGACCTTTAACCGGTATACACAAATAAGTTTCAAACCCATTTCAATATTCGTGACCGCATTCTACACTTCGGCACACGTTAAAAGGTGCCTACCTACTAAGTAAAGTAGCAAGATTAAAGGAGGTTATTCAGTATGTCAGGCCGGAACGAAATGTTCTGTATAAATAATCCGGAATAAAGCCTTCACACAAAATGGCTAGAAGGAGGAAAGAGATTTATCCTCTCGAATCTAATCTTGCGGATGGCGAAAAGAGCAGTTTTATAAAAAAATGTCTCAATCCTGGAAGACGACACTACATCGGGACGTCTCCCTCAGTCCATAGGGAGCTCATTTGGTGGAGACGGAGGGGACGGTGGCACTTAAAAGGTCGTTTGAATAATAAACGATACATCTTTTAATCTTTGTTACCATAATGCGGACATACAATCTGAATTGGGAAAAGATGCGGCGTGTGAACAATACGTGAAGGCATTGTATGATAAGTCTTAATAGTAAGGAATATTAAATTGTTACTACTTTCATTTGTATTGTTTTCTTTCTTTTTCTTTTGTCTTTATTAAGGAACAACCAGTTACTTACAATTTATAATTGTATACGTAAATTAATATTAAAATAAACCTACAGTTCCCTAAAATAACATTCAACAGTAGCAAACAAAATGAAAACCGAAAATATCATAATTAACATTAAAACCAAATTGAATTAAACAGAAAGATAAAAAAAACAAGCAACAATTCAACAAGCACACACATGCACACCAATCCGCCCGAGCGACAACACCAAGCCCTACAGAGGCCAGGTAGGCTACTCCTGAAACAGAATTGCATTAATCAATTTCCAATCACAAATCTAAAAAATGTCAAATGGCACTTTTGTAAGCGACAATAGCGCCATATTGAAATTAAATTGCGTGGAAATTGATTGAACAAATTACTATCGAGATGGCGTTCCGGAATTATCTTTACTTATCCCAATATCGATACATATTAATCGCATTGGAATTGTATTAAGATTGAGTTTGCGTTCGAGAGTAACCCCCCAGATCAGAGGCAATGCGTTTGTTTTCCTTTATTTTTAACTCGATCATTACATTTTGAAATGAAACACTTTTTACGGATAACTCGACATTATTAATTATTTATTTAGTCATGACCACTAATTCTATACAGGGACCTTTTTTTAATTTATTGTGTGATAGGCTTGCATTTGGCCACTATCTCACCTGGCGTGTTTGTAGCGGTGCGTGGTGAGGTCTTTGTCGTCTCATAACGTTAAAAGACGGGACAGGACTTTGTATGTGCATCTATACTAATATAATAAAGAGGAAAAATTTGTTTGTTTGTTTATTTGAATTGAATAGGCTCCGAAAAAACTGGAACGATTTAGAAATTTCTTTAACCAGACATAGACTATATTTTATCCCGATATTCCCACGGGAACGGGTACCATGCGGCTAAAACCGCGAGGATCTGCTAGTATTAAATAAGAAAAATATTAATATCATAACACACTGTTATAACGTAGGAAATGGATAACAAAGTTAAGAATTTGTAACGAACGTGGTCATACCTATTCAAGTACCCACCGCTCCCACAGGAAAGCGTAACTTCTGCTATTGTCATTTTCACTTTATCAAAAGCGGAAAAGCGTTGTCGAAATAATCCCGAAATGCAGTTTGTTAGTGCAAAGCTAACAGACACCAAACTTTCGTAGTAACACAAAAGGGTTTGCGTTAAATCAAAATTTTGATTTGTTCCCGTTAAAAGTTATCTTTGCGCTCAGTTATGTTTGAGCGGTTTATTGTAGCAGCTGCAGCGTAGTCTGTTTATTGAAAAACTTGCTAAAAACAGTTGATTTACGTGGCCGTAGCGTTTTACTGTTAGTTGTAATTTTAATGACAAGCTGTGCACCATACGGTTCGTGTCTACTCTAGTTTCTGCTTCTAGTTGGACGTCATCAAGGTCGTAGCCCACATAAACAAGCGCTGTGTGGAATAGCGGCTGAGCTGTGTGGATATAGAGCGGCGATGGGCTCATCACCTATTACTGAGCACGTGTGCAGTTGTAATTTGCTTCTGTGGTCCTCGTTGCCTCTCTGACTAACCCTTTGGGGATAACAGTAATGAATCTATGTATGTACATACATAAACAAACATATGCGGGGATGGGGTCATAAGTAACGACGCACGCCTAATCATAATCACGTGGTACTCCTCGGGATAATTTTAGTTGAAATGAGATTTATCATCACTAACCACAGTTAGATGAAAGCCAGACGCTACCCCCTTGTAGAACAAAATATTCTGAAAATTATATAAGAAAAGTAATTGGCCTTTAAGTGGTCATACTGCTGGACAAAGACGCTAAAGCGGTTAAGTCCCTACTTCAGAATAGGAAATAACAACTGCGAATAGGTTTACAAAAATTCCTATTCTTTACACAATTGCTCAGGGAACGCTCACTCTGTCCGCTTGAGTAAGACTTAAAAGACTTAGCTTTAGGCTAATCTTCGTCGTCGACGGCGTGCTACGCGGAACCTGGAACCGGAGGATTCATTCTGCGCGCAGAGACGAAAGAGAGGTCGTGTACACTAGCTTGTATATTCTGTGACGCGCAGGCTGGTCACGCACAGGAACTAGCAGGCAGGCAGCAGCGAATAGGCACAGGGGTGTGACAGCGGTGCAAGGACCCCAAATTTTGAGGTTATATTATTTAGATAAAAAATTCGGCAGCAACAAGGCACGTTAAGTATTAGGTAGGGCTGGAGCAGCAGAGAGCAAGTTCTGAACGGACTGGGCGCCACTGACGGGGTTGTTTTTATTGCAAAACTGAACAATTCAGGAATTGCGGATAGAGAGAAGTGTTACGCCATTACTGAAATCATTTTACATACTTAAATACACTCAAGACTTTTATACCCAAAGGGTTAGAGAGAGAGACTAGGCAATGAGCACTGCTATAGTTCACGTCTGGACCGATAGTAAACCTATCGCCGCTCTTTGCTGTTGGATGTATGTGTAGTCTTTAGTCCGTTAGTCGTCTTTTACGACACCCAAGGAAAGAGATAGGGCGGTAGTATTCTGCTAATGAGTCGCCGCCACACAGCTTATTTTAGTTTACTAATTAATAATGTTTTGTTATCAAACAATTTATAGGAACCAATAAGATACAACCAAATTAAATCCTACCGTCACACAATTCCCTTTTGTCATTCAAAGCAGGCATACATACTCGTACAGCTGAAGCAATTTAGACCATAAACTGATATTTGTATTCGTCCCATTGGGATGTGGAGGCCGAGAACGCCCCGAGAACAACACGTGTCCACTATTAAGAAGCTACAAACACCACTTGCCTTGCCTTTGTATGCGTATGTAACAGCTGATGTTATTAGATTCTACTCAATAGGGTATAGCCACCGAATACATATAGTAATACAAATATAGAAATATCATTTTGTTTGCGTTTGAATGGTACACTGAAAGTAGATGTTTATAAAATTTATATCAATATAAATAAATTGCCACGAATGTACTAGATCGTTCAAAAAGTCCCGAGACTTACTTGGAGATGGCGCATATATTAAAAACTCTTTTGATTTCCAGAAAGTACTGGCCATCAAATGATATGTTTTAAATATTTTTGAAAATCAAACTATCAAATATTGATTTACAGATATTAATTCCATAAACAATGGAATAAATCGAGTTTCGTGGGTTGTCCATGAAAAAGCTTTTTTTTTCCAAATGAGTGCTATCAATTAATCAAAAGTGACAACGTATTAATGATTCAGAGCGCTGTTTGGCACTATTTAATATAAATAAAAAGGAGTTTTTACGTCGGTATGTGATAACGGATGAAACATGGATTCACTATTTCACTCCGGAATCCAAACGGCAGTCAGCAGAGTGGAGAGCGGCCTGTGAAAGCCGCCCGAAGCGGCTTAGAACACAAAAATCTGCTAGGAAAGTTATTAGCCTATGTATTTTGGAATGTGCATGGAATACTCTTCATCGACTGCCTTGATAGAGGGAAACATATAAATAGCGAATATTAATAGGATTATAGGAGCGATAAAAGTACGAAATCGCCGAAAAACGGTCTTAAATGCCAACCTAAACGAGTTGGGCTTCGAATTTCTTCCTCATCCACCGTATTCTCCAGATCTGGCCCCCAGAGATTACTGGCTGTTTGCAGACTTAAGAAAAATGCTCCAGGGCAAGAAATTTGACTCAAATGGTGAAGTAATCGCAACAACGGAGGCTTAGCCAAAGATAAATCTTTCTTCACTCATGGAATAGAAAAGTTAGAAAAGCTTTGGAGATACTGTATTGCATTTGAAGGACATTGTGTGGACAAATAAAAAAATAATTTTATAAAAAAACCTTTTTTTAGTATTTAGTCTTTAGGACTTATTGAACCAAGTGTTATGTAGGTAGGTACGCGCATCACTTTGGAACAACTGCACCTATTTGTCTAAGTGTTTTTGTTTTGTATGTAAAATTGAATATACAAGTAAAAATGGTAAAAAAAAAGAAAAGAAAAAATGAAATTATTAAGTCACATTTAAATTATACATTATTAATTATACATAATAATAGTTTTATTTTAAATTAAGAGGGTTTACGCCATTCGGTTACCATACAAACTTCCAAGTCGATTTAAAAAAAAAATTAATGAGCCAATTTTGATGGAACTTTGCATGCTGAAGTAAGACACAGGGATCTAAATTGTTTGTTGAAGACATTTAAAAAAAATGTTTATTTAACTGAGTTATTGCGATTTTTAAGTTTCTATAGTTGACTTTAAATCGCAATAACTCAGCTAGAAAAACGTTTTTAAAAAATGTTTTCAACAAACTATTTAGATCACTGTGTTTTACTTCAGCATGCAAAGTTTTATCAAAAATGTCTCATTAGTTTTTAAAAATTTCGACTTGGAAGTTTGTATGGAAAACCGAAATGCGTAAACCCTCTTAATTGATTGTATAAATAGCATTCTATGAGCAAGCTGTAGGGCCCTTTTAAATCGAAAAAGTAGAGTCCAAAGAGTAAATGAATGTAAAAACCTCTTTGGAGACATTTTGCGGACTATTTCGAGACATTTTGGAGACCTTTTGGGACTTTTTGGTTTTCGTAAAATAACTTTCGCTATGCTGGGTCACTGGATCGGATCCGTACTTCAGAAGGCACGTAAAACCTGTAGGTCCTGGTTGTTGTCATAAAATGATTGTCGTTAAAACCTACGAACCTGCGTTGGGCAAACGTGGTGGGTCATCGCCCAAACTTCCAAGTGAGAAGGCCTCAGCAGTGGGATGTTTATAATTTTGATGATGACGTCGTACACATATTAAATTACCGCTAACGGATAGGCAAGTGTAGGCTACTGACATAGTATTATCGGTTAGTGGCAAAATGTAGCAATGCGTTCTCTTTGGTAGTGCGCGTTCTTTGATGGCTTTACCCTAAAATGTTGTCGGTTGGAGAATGGGAGTGCCTGCTACATAATGTGGACGCAAAGCGATATATAAATCTAATAAAAGCTCACTGATGTTTCGGCATCGATGGTTTCGTGTGTAACTTCGTTTCTAAATAAAATGTCTTAATAATCAACTCGGATGTACTTAGGATGCTTTCTTCTTGTTAAGTTTGTGGTTTTACTTAAAGAAATGCCAGTTGAATAGCTACTGCTACATGCATTCAGATTTTTTAAAGTGGGTAAGTATTGTTATATTAGTGGTTTCTTTAAAAAATATGCCGGTTTAACAGCTGGTCTGTTCTCGGTGGCTGAGTGGTTGGGCGCGGCAGTCTGTTTCAGATTTTTCAATGCAGAGTTGGTTTTCCGATGCTAAGTGACAATAAAGTATGAGCTCACTACACCTGCATAAGAAGCTCGATGGCGCAGCGGCTAGCGCGTTTAGCTTGCGATCTTGCTCGCAAAGCAACTTTCGTAAGGCCGCTGGATGGGTGACATTTAAAACATCTCGAGCTCCTACGTGCTTCGAAAGGCACGTTAAGCCATTGGTCCTGGTTGTTGTTGTAAGATGGCAGTCGTTAAAACCCACCAACCCGCATTGGGCCAGCGTGGTGGGTTATAGCTCAGTATCCCCACGTGCATTGTCCACGTGGAGGGCCTGTGCCCAGCAGTGGGACGTTTATAGGCTGCTGATGATGACACTACACCTGCTATTCTTATAATCATCATCATCAGCCGCCTGTACCTACATTTTTAGGTATGTAAACATTTAACGCTACGGTGTTCTGTTGAAAGACCTTAATATCTAACCTAAAAGTACTATAGAATTCAAAAAATTCTTTCAAATTCTAGTTGGCCAGTGTTAATTGCGTGTCGCGAGTTTTGGTACACCGCACAACAGACCACTTTTTAATTTGAATTCAGTTACTCTTGAAATTTTAAATTTCACAATGGAGTCTGGGAGCTTTCCTCTTTAAATTTTGCATATCACAAAAGAGTTGTGGGGTTTTGAAGAGAATGTGGACGGATAATATTTGCACTGCGTAGGAAAAACGTATTCAATAATGCAATAAAAAGCATGCTTGTTACCCGCTGTAGCATTATATAAGTATTATTCTTTGTGGGAAATATATTCTCACCATATTTTGAATTGAGATAAGGTCGCGCCCTATCTAGCCTTAACTCGTAATCCCTGCGCGCGCGCGGAAACCCTGCGCTCCTGACGGACGACAAATCGATATCGAGTCAGCTTTGACTATCGGAATATGAACGCTCGGGTTACACAATAAGTTTAAATTTCGCGTGAAAGTCGTTAGAGAGTGAACCTTCTGTACGGTAGTACTATTAATTATTCTGTGCTTGTACCAAGACGAAAAACGAAACAATTTTAAAACACACAAATTTATGCTTATTAATTTTTGACGTTTTTTTTGCTTAAGTTTTTATAAAAAAAGATATTTGAATGATTAAAAATGTCAACCTTATTAGTTAGGTACTAATGTTTTCCAAAACTCATTTCAGCCGTTACTTTATTTTACTTCAAAAACTCAGTTATTTCCAATTTCTATTACTTACCACAATATCAATACGATAATTGGAAATCACATTTAATTTTATTCCTTAAAGTAATAACTTAAGTTAACAATTCATTATGATTTACCATTCTTCACCCCAAATCCTTTCATCCCAAAAAAAACGATAAATTACCCATAAATTTTAGCCGTTTGTGTCGCTAGGGGAGAGACACTTGCCCGCTATTTTTGTCTCGTACTAGGATACGTTTGTTTACACAATTCTATGACCACGGCTTATATTTCGGTTCGACGCGATTCTGTTTCGGCGTGCAGTGGTACTGGGGGTAGCGATGCGCATTTGTCTGGCACAGACTATAGCTCGTTAGATTAGTTGTTAAGTCTTAACTATAAGTTAGTTAACTGTTTTTTTATTATTATTAGTATTGACGTCAATAAGTGCCTGTAAAGGTTTACATTGAATAAATAATTTGACTTTGACTTTGACTTTGGTCGAAACCAATGAAAAATTTGAACATGCTGTGTCCGTTTAAGGGTTAAACAACTGGCTGGTATTAATGATCATTCATTGGGTGTCAGTTTCATACTGAAGTTTGGAGGTCAGTTCACAAAACTTCACACACTTGTTTAAAATATATTTAGCTCCATCAGACTCGGCGGCCGAGTGGTAAGAATATCGATTAGAGTACCAGCAAGGCAATATGTGTTTCAATATGTGTGTTGTGTTTGTTGATTTTTTATAATAGGATAAACCTTATCTCTAACTATCGGTACAAAATAATTTTAATAAAATTGCTGATAGAACAACTATAGGTACTTAGACACAATAAAACCTGACGTGCGATTTCAAACTGTACTCAAATTGTAGTTTGAATCAGGGATAAAACCAAATTCTTTATTTCTCTTCTTCTTCTTTCAAACATTGTGTCTAGCAAATAATTCGTCTACAACGTGACGTAATCTTTTCAAATAAACAGTGTAAGTCATAAAGTCCCTGCTGCACGTCCATTCTGGTGTCCACATGCCTGATCGCAGGTGGGGTTGATGTTGACAGATTCCAGGCACGGGTCAGATGTGGGTCGGCTGATAAAAAATTAAAACGGCACAATAGGTAGGTATACGTTCACCTCTTTTTTGGGTCGCCTACTTGGTCATTGAAAATATACACTCCATCTTGGAAGTTTCACTGTGACGCAAACAAATGAAGGTCATGCAGTTTTTCAATAACCAAACAAGCTGTCAAGTTCAGCGTTTACTATGCTTTTACTTTTTGAACATCGGTTTTGTAAAACAATAGTTCAAATGACCTGCAGTGGGACCAATTAGGCTAGATAATAAATTATTATTATATACTACTTTTAAGTAACGAATGATTTTTAACATAATTGAGGTTAAAAATTACATACACACATATAATCACGACTATTATCCCCGAAGGGTTAGTCAGAGACTAGGTAATGAGGACAACCCCTCTCCTTATTTACTAAGTTTTATTTGTACTGGCACCTCAAGACCAACCGTTAGATTATGCAAGAAGGAGGAGGAGGAATGAGGACAGCATTAGCAGTCCTCTACCATACAGTCCACTTTTCACCAAATAGCGACTGCACACGTGCTCAGCGTAACAGGTGGTGAGCGTTAGTCGCCTTTTACGACACCCAAGGGAAGAGAGGTGGTGGTAGTATCCTACCTCCGCTACGCGACAAGATAACAAAATTATTACTTATTTAAATCTAAATATAAACAAGGGCAAAAATAAAAATAAAAAAATTGTGAAATAGTAAAAAAGACGTGAGTGTTTCTTTTTTTTTCACTTTCACACCAATATTATCAAAACAAGTTAAGCTTCTTTTAAACTTGTTTTTATTGAAGAGGTAACGGATAAACATACTCATTATACAAAGAAATCATAACCAGACCCGAAATCAATTTAGAAAAACAGTTAATTCTAAATTTTAACGACTGGGAATCGAACTCGGAACCTCAGAGATGGCGACACCAGAACCGGTGTACTAAAAACCACTCGACTGCAGAGGTCGTCGTGTGGGTGTATATCAAGTTCGAATTATACTCTAACTAGCGGCCGCTCGCGGTTTCTCCCACGTGGTTCCCGTTTCCGTGGGAATATCGGGATAAAAAGTATTCTTTGTGTTAATCCAGGCTATAAGCTATCTGTATGCCGAGTTTTATTCAAATCCATTCAGTACTTTTTACGTGAAAGAGTAACAAACATACACACTCACAAACTTTCGCCTTTATAAAATTAGTGTGATTGGGTATATGTAGAATATAATCGTTCTATACACATTTAAACTTAGCTTTCTATTACAAACAACATGTTTAAACGGGGTATAACTTGAAACCCGTTTGAATACTTTGCTTATAATCGTTCTCTTGGTAACGTACGTAATCTGGTACAACAATGTTTAAAAACATTTCACATCTCACAGGTAATATTAAAACGTCGAATGCAACCTTATCTCTCACAGCAGTCGGAGACTTTAATGCTATTTGTACGAATCCAGTTGTGTGGACGGCGAAGCTCTCTTATACCTTTGTGTACTATTCTTTCACGTTTGAAAGTTCCTAACGTATCGGTAATAGAGTTTGAATTCGCTCGACTTGATAAGTCTTAACTCGCTGACAGTACCTTAGTCGATTCAGCGTCGAGAGTCGACTTATTTGGTCACGTAAGTCGGTCCGAACTCTCTTTGCCGTAGTTTCTAATCTGCTATCAAACTAACTTTTTTATTACTTGGTAACTAGTAAACAACGCAACGGGAAAATTTGTTCGTTGGACGTGCCCGAAAGCTACCATTAGTAAGGGTTATTTCGTTCATAGTTTCCATCTGAATAGTCTTATTAACATAATTACTGATATTATGTTTGGTTTAGTTAGTGTCATAATTATATAATTAACAGTACATTCAGTACATAATATTTTGACAACTACAGATAAACAAAATGTTAGAATGATGTTACCTACACAATAAAACTACGTTTCGATTAAGAAATATAATGGTTTGAAAACTTTACTTTCTCCTAAAGAAATTACGTATTCACTTGCTGGAAAAAAAACAATATCTTAACCTTACATAGAAACATATTGACGACCTCCTTGTTCGAGACGACCTCCTTGGTCGAGTGGTTTGTACACCGGTTTTCATGGTGTCGTCATCTCTGAGGGCCCGGGTTCGATCCCCGGTCGGGTCAATTTAGAAATTATTGTTTTTCTAAATTGTCTCGGGTCTGGGTGTTTTCTATGTATAATAAGTATGTATTTAAGTATTTTAAGTATGTTAATCCGTTGTCTAGTAACCATTTAACGAGTTTCTTCAAAGCTTCTCTTGGGCTAGATAATTGGTGTGAGTGTAGGAAAGTTTAAAAAAAATATATATAACGTAATTAATAACTCTTCAAGTTTTAATACTTAGCTCTTATGCTATCGTAAAAGTTACATAATTTTTAAGTTAAAGTATAGTAGTTAGTGTATATAGTAAGTATAATATTTAATAATATAAAACTGAGGTAGCTAATTCGAACACGTAAAAGATATTTCACTTAGTTGTTTCTCGTCTTCGCAAAGGAATCGTTATTGCGCCATATTGTCATTACTCCGCCGAATGGGTCGCGAAACTTCGTTAAAAAGGCCAAGATCCTATCCAACTTCTGCTGTAAAAGCGGCGAGATAAAGGTAGCCTTTTGTGAAACTGTGGTAGAACCTGCATGTCATACGCCCGCCGGGCTTGACGAGACAATATTGATAAGTACTTAGTAAAAAGAGTTGACGTACTATGTCTATGTGTTCCCTTCTTGTGAAACAATCCTAAAGTAATTTATATTATAAATGCTAAAGCGAGTTTGTATGTTTGTTACGCTTTCACACTTATACCGCTAAAAGGATTTTAATGAGTTATAGAGATAGATAGGGCCTTGGTGACGGTCATAGACTACTTTTTCACACAAAAAGAAACGCGAGCGAAGCTGCGGGCGAAACTAATTCGATCCAAGAGTCAGTTTTTGGAAATTCGAAATTTTAAGAGATGGTACAACAAATAAGACTGAAAGTATTTACTTAAGCAAGGTATTCGTATATGTGAAGAGATGATGTATATTATATTATGTAACTCTAATGTTAACCTTAATCAAGCCTCAAGAAGATCGGGTATTCTACTTTTACTAGGTACCTACTTTGAAGCCCATCAACGATTTTATTTGTAGGTAAACATAAGCCTCATTACAGATAAACGTAGATAAAAGTTATATCTGGCTTAATACTGGTGTTGTCTCTGTCTAAAATTATGGAGAAAAAAGTGACAACGTTACTTTTAAATCGCTCTCAGCTTTATCCCACGTTTACCTAGAGGGCGAAATGGATAACGTTAAGTGGAAAAGACGAGAGTGTTTTTTTTCAATTAAGCCGAATTTGTTTTGTTCACATTTAAACAGAAAAATAAATAAACGGGGAAATAAAGCAGCGTGGTGCTACTTCCTGCTTAATTTCAGTAAAAAATAAAAATTCATTCGTCCTTTTCGGATTTGGGGGAGGCTTTTTTGCAGAAGTGGGACAGGATAGGCAAAAGAAAAAAAATATACTCGCTCGTTTTTTAAATCCCGCAACTACGAAACGTAGGTATTTATCTCGGGGTCCCTTCATTTTACCAAAAATTACATGACAAATTTTCATTTTACAACCAACCATTGACAAAAACATGATTTGTCATTTCATCATTAGACAACGAAATGTTTATGAAACAATTTGGTTAAATAATAATTACCTACTAAATTAACTTTAATGTTACAACGTATTATTTGACAAACAATTGACTTTATAAAAATCACCTGACCGACTTTCATTTTATATCGCATTATTTGACAAGAATATTTAATTAAATTTAAAAATACTGTGTCAAAGTATTTTAAAAGCCGTATTGAATGTTTTCATGAAATGTCAAGTTGCTTGCATGCAAGTTGAACAACACAATCTGGGGGGTGCAGGGGGGCTGGCCCCATGTTGGGGGGGGGGGGGGGTTCAGACGGCCTTAGTTAGTAGTAGACTAGGCAATGAGGACAGTACAAGCAGTCCAGAACAGTGTTTTGGTTAAACATTAGTGATCCATTTAACTCACCTCTTTTGCGAGCAAGCGGGTCACCTGATGGAAAGTAATCACCGCCGCCCATAGACACCCGCAAAACCAGAGGAATCGCAGACGCGTTGCCGGCCTTAAAGGAAGGAATAGGCTCGTTTCTTGAATCGTTTCTTGAAGATCCCTAAGTCGTAATGGTCCTGAAATACCGCCGCCGAGAGCTGGTTTCACAACACTAGTTCGAGGCAAAAAATTTCTTGAAAAACGTACAGTATAGTAGACCGCCATCCATCAAGGAACCAATCACCTAAAAAAAAAACGGTCTTCAGAGTGTCTAGCTATCTAATTTCTTAAATTTCGGAACCCAACAATTAACACTATAACTAACATTGTGATGTAACGACTGACTTATATATTTATGTGATAGCCTGGCAGACCCAAAACAACCTCTTTACTGAAACCACTACACCACGGAGGCAGTTAAACGAAATAGTGAAAGTAATTTTATACCAAAAGCTTTCCACAGGAATATTACGTACCTAACGTTTTACATTTTAATCGTGATTTTCACTCAGGGGACCGAGGAAATTGTGAAATCGAATCAGAACAGCGGACGTGAGAAAATAATCGAAATGTATTATTCTTCTCTTTTACTCAATGAGCGGACTAAAGGTATTTTGATAAAAATTCAATTTCAATCGAATATTATTTTCCATTCGGTCGTCAGTATTGTATTAAGATTAAAGGTTTATTTATAATAGCGCGTGTACCGAGCGTTTTGACGATTTGCTCTTTAGAATCCGTGAATTCTGTTTAAATGAAAAGTAAAAAACATCTCCGAAATTGTCAAGGCGAATTGAGATTGGCTACTTTTGTGGCTTCAGTGTTCTTGTTTAGTTTTCTGAATACTTTTTGATGAACATTTTTAATTGGTTTTCTTCTGTTCTTGTACGACAAATTACACAGGGTCGGCTTCCTACATTTTATGAGGTCATAAAAAGATCCTGTTAATTTTCATCTAGAATAAAAAGGTTGGAAGATTTCAATTAGTATTATTGGGTGTTAGAAATAGGTTAATCCCGCAACTAGACCTAACTATTTGTTCAACAACTATTTGTATTATACATTTAGGTGGTATTTGCAGTTATGTTTCATAGTGAACTTAATTTGAAAATTGTTTGCTAATGAAGTTTGATTTGATTTGACTATGAAATGGTTTTGAAGTGTCATGCATGATCCGTAAAAAAATGTGTAAAAATATTTGATGTTTTTGTTTAAGTACTTTAAAAAACAATTGATTACAAAAATACAAGAAAAAAATTAACATTCAGTAAATATAAAATATAAGAAGTAAAATAAATAAGCCAAGTAGATTAAGCCATTAGCCAGTACTACAAAACAATCCTATACTTAAAGATACCTGAAGAAAGCTTGATATTATGGACAATGTAATTTTGTTACAAAAGCACAAGACAACGACCGATATTTCAGTACAATAATACTCTTTGCAAAAGAGGTTGTGGGTTAATTCCACTGTTTGAGATGCAATTGGCCATGCTGTTTTCATGAATAAAATTACATAATCCTGAGTCGTTCCACCAATATAAAACGAATACCTATTGCAATAAAGCAGAAGAATAAAATGGGAATTTCGAATAATACGTTATGGTTCCTATAATTTTTTCTTTATGACTTATATTGGATATAATTGTTTGTGCATGATGATTGCGAAATCAGATAATATCAATTAAACACTGTCTACTACAAAATGTAAAATTTCTTTAAAATGTTTTGAAATTTATGATCTATGAATAAACTTCAATATCGATTAAAGAAATTTGACAATTTTGAGTAGGTTGAGACGCTTAGGATGATGATAATAATGTAAAAACAGACTTTTTACGTTACAAACAAAAAAGAGTGTATTGTATTGTATTTGGTGTACCTAAACCTGAAATATTGATTGCAACTTTTGTTTGGCACCAAATGTGTTTCCAATCGGCACACAGCCGACATGTACATTCGCCGTTTGATAAGCAATCAGCAATGTTGTTCTCATGAATAAAATTATGTTACTCGTTGAAATGCCGCGCATTATCCGGTACGGCTCTATCGCTCTACAGGGTGTGCTTACTTTCATTTTAACTTCCACAACGATGTGAAAATATTCCTCGCGCTCGTTTATTGCCAGCCAGAGAGTTGCGGTCCAAACGGGAAGCTGAATTTAGTTGTTCTGAATTATTAGAACTGCCTACCTGAATAATGCATCCGCGGCGCAACACTTAAAACACGCTTTTTTGGCACGAACAATGTTATAGGGAACTATGCAATTGTATATACATACATATAATTACGACTATTATCCCGAAGGGTTGCCAGAGACTAGGCAATGAGGACCGCAGAAGCAGTCCTATGCCGTAGTCCACTTTTCACTAAATAGCAACTGCACATGTGCTCAGCGTGACAGGTGGTGAGCCCATCGCCATTCTAAGCTGTTGGGTGTATGTGCAGTTTTTAGTCCGTTAGTCGCCTTTTACGACACCTAAGGGAAGAGAGGGTAGTGGCCCGCCCGCGTCTTCGTCCGCGTGACAAACATCCAAAATTTTCTTTCACAGAATCCTTGTCCTAACAATTACGAACACAACAAACAAAGAATCAGCTTATTCGGTCGAGCCGTTCTGAAGTGATGCGCGTACAAATATTTCAGCAATTGATTTATATTAATATAGATTATCAGTATAGAAGTGTTAGTTCTGCTAACTACGATGTCGTTGTATGACAACATTTTTTATGTTTGTATAATAACAAGATCATACTCAACAACAACAGTTAAAATTATTTTCAACACACTTACTCGTGAAGTGAGCCTTATTACATCGTTTTTAGGATTTGTTCCGGCTTCGTCGTGTTCCTGATTAGTCGTATTCCAGATTCCACGTATTCCAGATCTGACGTATTCCAGATTCGTCGTAATACAGTCCACCTTACCAAATACAACTTGTTACTTATTTAAATACACAGTTTGTTACTAATTCAATAAATTCATAAAATGAAACAATTAAACTCATAATTCACAAAGTCTAGAAAGGCACTCAATATAATTTGTAAGAGTTATTTTCTTATGATTGTACAGTCAAGGTGTAAAAATATGTAATAATTACTAAATCTTTACAAAATATCTTTATGTATATGTTTTAAACATTTTTAAGAACTTTGTGAAAAGATTCGTTGGATATATATTAATGTGCCTACACGACTGTACGATTACGACGAATCTGGAATATGTCGAATCTGGAATACGACCAATCTGGAATACGACGAATTAGGAATACGACGAATCCGGAACAAATCAATCGAACTACAACACACGGCGCGTGCAAATAAAAATCTCAACATAGAGTTTTTATAACTAGATTTTTTTTAAAAGGCAAACATTTTTGTGAGTAAATTAACTATTTGATTAAAATATGAATAAATAAACTGTTTTAGATAAATGGACACGGAGTAATTTCACCAAATTATTTATTTTGTTAATAAATTAACCTTAATTCGTAACATTGATGTGTTGTTTATTATATTTTTAATGTCTATAGGCTGCTTGGCTGTTGTAATTATTATCATTGTTTATATAATAAAAAAAATTAATTAACAAATTAAACCACAATTTTATTTATTTTTGCTCACAAGTGTGTTGAAAAACGTCGTATGAAACGCGTGTGCGTTGGTAATTACAATCCTCGGCTCCAATTAGCCATCGCCTTCGGCTCGGGCTCATAACCCGCCTCGATTGTAATGACTAACATTGCACACTCGTATTATAATGTACTATTATGGCACACAAAACTATATTACTCAAAAACACGCATACAGGAAATAGTTTACAAACAATGATGGGAAAGGGTGGTTTTCTCACTAAAAGAGATCGTTTCCAGTTAGTCTGAGGTGGAATGGGAGCTTGATGTATAATTGGGAGCAACAAAAGCAGTGAAACTCTTTGAATAACTTAATCATTTTATGATTTTTATATAGGTATACAATTTATAATTGCTCATGCCTTATTTGGAAGACATAATAAAAAAATAATAATTTGTTTACGTTCACACCAATTATCTAGACTAGACCAAAATAAGTATTCTTTTGAAGCTAGTTGATATGGTAAGATAACGGATAAATATACATAAACATAGAAAAAACACCTAAACCCGAAATCAATTTAGGAAAACGGTTTTTCTCTAAATTAACTTGACCGGGAATTGAACCTCAGAGATGGCGCGACGCCAGGCCCGGCGTGCTAACCACTTGACCACGGAGGTCGTCAATAATAAACAAGTTTTTTTTTTAATTAGCCTTCTTTTCTAACTCTTTGCCTATTGACGACCTCTTTGGTCGAGTGGTTTGTACACCGGTTTTCATGGTGTCGCCATCTCTGAGGTCCCGGGTTCGATCCCCGGTCGGGACAATTTAGAAATTTTTGTTTTTCTAAATTGTCTCGGGTCTGGGTGTTTTCTATGAATAATAAGTAAGTATGTATTTAAGTATTTTAAGTATGTTTATCAGTTGTCTTTGTCTAGTAACCATTTAACGAGTTTCATAACGAAGCTTCTCTTGGGCTAGATAATTGGTGTGAGTTTAGGAAAAATTATTTATTTATTTATTTATTGTGCCTAAATTGTGATTGTAGCATAAATTCAAATAAAAGGGAGCCGTTCCAACAAGTGACTAAATATTACGAGTACCTATTACATACATAGGTTAACGACTATTATTATCGATATGACGACCTCCTTGGTCGAGTGGTTTGTACACCGGTTTTCATGGTGTCGCCATCTCTGAGGTCCCGGGTTCGGTCCCCGGTCGGCTCAATTTAGAGAAAAACAGTTTTTCTAAATTGATTTCGGGTCTGGGTGTTTTTTCTATGTTTAAGTATATCATACATTATGTATATGTTTATGGATATCCGTTACCTTACCATATTAAAGAGTTTCACAAGAATACTCATCTTGGTCTAGATAATTGCTGTGAGCGTAAACAAATTATCCCCACAGGATTAGCCAGAGACTAGCCACTAACTTTTTTTTAAATTTTCTAACACAAAAATTGGCGCAACTGTCAACGTCAAATTTGACAGAATCGAGCATAGACTATGCGAAATTTTGCGATCACGATCAGAACCGAAATAATCAAACTTGTGAATACTAAAGTAGTCTGTAAGTCTATGAAAACACGGTACAAAGTCAAGTGTGTTTTTGTAGGTGCGGTTTCACGCGACCGCTTGGGGGCTGAGGGGCTAGGCAATGAGTGAAACGCACAAATGCTCAGCGTGATATAGGTGGTGAGCCCATAGCTGCTCTATGATGTTGGATGTATGTGCAGTCTTTAGTCCGTTAGTCGCGTAGGTTAGTTCTTTTAGTAAGCCGATATTCCACAAAGCTTTGCCAAAATAACTCAAGTCAAGTCAAATGCTTTATTCAATATAAACCTTAGGTCTTAGAATAATAACACTATAGAAAGATAGTCTTCATACAAGCGCTCTGTCAAAAATAAAGCACTAAACCGATGCGACACATAGACGCTGCGCGTATGGCTGTGATAAGCTGTCTCTTTCCAATTCTATGAATATGAAAGAGACAGAGTCAATCCTCAGCGCGGCAGCCGCTGCTACCGAGGCTTTAACTTAGAGAATCACACTGCAGTACGTTTATATTTTGACCTAATTAACTACAAGATACTATGAAATACTGAAAGCTTACCTGTGAAAAGTGATGTTATTACACTTCTTTTGTTTTTCAGATGTGTTGTGACATAATTTAACTGTACAAACCGTCATATTTTATTTTGTTTTCACGAGACACGTTCGGCGCGCTTTGACATTGAACACTACGGGAGCGGTACGGCGTTTGGAGCCATTTATGGCTCCGATTAAGGTGCTTCAAAATAGGTGCGTGGACTTGGTTTCTATAGAGTTATTATTCTAAGCCTTAGGTACCTACTCATTAACGTCAAAAAATAAAATAAAAAAGTTAACTAACAGTATTCGTAATATTTGATTATTTGCGTTGAAAAACGCTCAAATAAACTCAAGATAACAACGCAGCTGCCCGGATTGCAGAGGACGAGGGTTCGATTCCCGCCTGAGGTAGATATTTTTTTCAACGTTTTGTTATCGTTAACTAACAGTAGTTAAATCTTATTAACTAACTCAACTACCTACCTAATCTACCTAGGTACCTAACTAATCTACCACCAGTTCGGGTTTTGGGAGAGCCTTCGACTAAAATGAAGCTGCTGCTGTTGTGTTATTCACTTTGCGGTATCACAAGCCATTTAATTGTAAGGATGTGCTTGCGGTACCAAATCTAAATATTGCAGAGGTTCAGGTCAAGGTGGTTGTTTCCTTTGGGGGCTTCATTTGACATTCATAAGACGTTGTAAAAGCTTAAATTGAATAAGGAAATATTGACTTTGAATACGACCAACATTTCGTTACAAATACACTTTTTCAATTTACCTTTTGAAGGACCGTAATTATAGACTTTACTGTTCGACTGTGGAGTAACCGCAGGGAACGATTTTGCTACAGTTCAATGATGGAGCTTTTTATCTTATTTATGATTTTAAGAGGAATATTTTTTTAAGTT
This sequence comes from Scoparia ambigualis, assembly GCA_963921215.1. Lineage (NCBI taxonomy): Eukaryota > Metazoa > Arthropoda > Insecta > Lepidoptera > Crambidae > Scoparia > Scoparia ambigualis. The sequence continues at coordinate 22,167,455 of OY992502.1, read as the reverse complement.
CTGTCCCCTGTGACAGTTTTTATTATTGTATTGTGGTATAAAGTGTGTACTAATGACTTAACACTAGTTATGCTAGACAACAAGTCGAGACAAGACAAAAAGATTATTAATAAATTTGTTTTTTTTTAGTTTCAGGAAAGATGTGGGACTATGAGACTTCATGCGGGACATCTTTAATCCCTCAAGCAACGTGAAACCAGACACAATTGAAAACCTATTGTTTTGCGACCGCTGGCGGTCTAATGATCCTTGAAGGGTGTTTTAATGTGAAAAAAAAATGATGTCAAACACTCTTATTGGTTAAAATAAGTTGATGGTAGTAAAAAAATAACCATAGACCTTGTCACTGGCGGGACACCCGGCTATTTCGCCGACACTCAACGGTACTTTTTTCGTGGGAATGCCGGTATTCCCGCCGACACTCGAGAGGTTAAGAACATTTGAAAGCGAACTCATGCACGTTCGCGAAAATTAACCTGCCAATAATCCACAAGACAATATTACTAGTTCTTTAGTACCTGAAACTGACCAAATATGCAAACGCCAATTAGCCAAATATAAAAAAAAATGTGCAACACGTAATGTAACACAAACTCAGATAAGGCGCTTATCAAAGGTACAATAAATCAATACCATTATTATTATTGCAGTAAGTATTATTATTTTAAAGAGGCTCACGGAGACCAACCCCTTTAGTATTTTAATGGTATCGAAACGGTCGTTTGTGCATAATAAAGCAGTACCGCATCGATTTCAAAGAAGTCGCTACTATAATATTTTGCTATTCAAAAAAAGTGTTTCTGCTTGCGAACGAAGATTGCTAAAGGAATATTTATAGAAACGCTAATAAATAACGAGTTATTGCCAAAGAAAATATTATGTTTGGCACCTAGTAGGGTTTTTTAAGCTTGCTGCTAGCTACCATCATGTTAACTAAGTGTGTCGCAAAACCTACCATAAATTAGTCTTATAGTCTGGCTGGTGTACAGTACAATAATATGCTTCTTTTTCTTCAACCTTTATTACCCACTGTTTTTTTCTCATGTTCTCTTGACTTGCATTTAACTACTAGTAAGATCGTCAGCCCATCTGATATTTAAATGTTAATAATAATGTTAATGAAGTTAACCTTTCAACCGTGACTGCCCCACTGCTCAATTAGATTGCTCAACTAGTTAAGCAGTTGCAGGACATAGTTTATATGACCGAATATTTTATACTCAATAGCTCAACGATTTGTAGCTTAACTTAGTTGTTGTACTGGCCACTTTTAATTTTTTTAAATTAATTAATTAATTAATTTATTATTACTATTTTTTTTTTCACTTTAAAGAAAAAAGACTTTATAAAATTAATCGGTGTGTTGGGTGAGCGACATCGAGCCAACAATGTGCTCGAAGGTTGGCATTCAAAACTAAACAAATCTATAAATAAGAACACCAAGACATTGTTACGATTATTAAACATACTATCTGAAATGAATGAGATTGTTGTAAATAAAATAGCGAACAAGAGAAGAAAGACGAGTGTTGTTAATGATGATATTATCATTTATATACAAATGCAACTATTAATTCAGAAATCACAATTGGGCACGCTCTCGAAAAATTGCGATGATATTCAAGAAAAAGGAAGTAACACTTAGAAGTTTGTTGTAAGTTTGTTTGTGTGAGGAGAGAAACAGTTCTTTTTTGTGTTAAGAAGTAGGTTAAATGTATGTAGGTATGTATGTATGATTAGATTTGAATAAATTGTTCAACTAAGTACGTGTATGTTTTACACATACTTAATTGAGCAATTTTAGTTGAGCAGTGGGTATGACCCTCTGCTCAACTGTCGTAGTTGAGCAATGACCAGTTGAGCAGTGGGTAATACCCACTGCTCAACTTTATGAAGTTGAGCAATTTAGTTGAGCAGTGGGTTAGTCACGCTTTCAACTGTGGCGCACTGATCAGTGCTCAATCAATAGATTTTTTTTGTGTCTAGTGGCACCTCGTTGTAAGTGTAGCATTTAATAAATATGTAAACTTTATTAAACAAAAAAAATGTGAATTTGACGAAATAGTTTTGTTAAAAGCAATTCCTTTTGGCAATAAAAGCTGTAGGTGTTGGGGTTCGAAAAATGAAGATTTCGATTCTTGTAGGTCGAAGGGTGCGTGCTTACTCACTGCGTGGTCTATCAGGTCGAGATCGTATTGGGCGACTGCGGGAGCCCGCGGTGAAGCGAGCTGCGGAGCGAGATGTCAGACGCCAGTAGTCAGTGTGACATTGAATAGAACACGAATAGAGAATTGTAGTCATAGATATAAGCAAAGTTATTTATTACTAGGCATGCACCCTCGAACGTACAACTCTATTCTTTAATAATAACACAACTAAGGAAATACTACATAATCTTAAACTAACTTATTCTGTACTTGAAAGAGTATACAGTGTACCCTTACTTCCCGTTGATGTACCCGAGTCTGTTCGTGTTGGGTATGGTCGGGTACTGTTTACTGTCTGTACTGTTAGGAGGGACGTGGCCCTGGTAAAGTACGTAGTGAGTGTATTTCGCGGACTCATACACCATCCGGAGGTACTTGCAGAGCTGCGGCTGTGCGCGCCCAATAACTACGCGGGTATGCGTCGCCGGCCGGCGTTGCTTAGCAGACCTGCTCCTAAATCCAATCTGCTTAAGTTCGCCCCTATGTCACACGCCATTCGCCTCATTAATGTACTTTCGGAGAACAATATAGATGTGTTTCGCCACAGCCTGCCGAAACTCATGGAAAAGGCACAAATTGTTTTTGAGTCGAAAAATATATCTGTGGTGTCAAGGAAAAAGGAGATGAATCAAAAAAAATAAAAAACGTTATTTTGGCACCTATTGGTTCAAAACATTAATATGTGTCACGGCATTAAGGAGATGAGTCAATAAATTGTATATTTTTTTTACACCCCTACGTTCAAAAAGGGACTAGTCATAACATCAAAATGTATAAATAAGAAAAAAGAGTTCATTCGAGATATCTCTGTATCGCGCTTTTTACCGCCAATAATGCAGTTATGCATAGTGAGATGAGTCAACTCATACCTAAAGTACGTAAGGATATTTTGCATCAGTTTGTGACGTGTGCGTGGACTTGTCGTGTGTTGCTCCGACAGAAATTGTCTTTAAAATTAGTTTCATCACGTTATAAGTGTTGATTCACATCAATATGAAGAGAATTAATAAGATAATGTCATTAGCCTTAAAAGAGAGAGCCACAGAACGTAAGTATTGTGTATTTTTATATTTTTTGAAGGTAACCGATAAACATTTGAAATGCTCAGTTCAAAATATTTAGGTTAATGTTTTGCACCTTTTTAAAACTAAAACTGTTTTTTTATAATTACTTTAGTCAATATGCAGGTCATAATAATATTTTTCATAGGTGGGTAAGTACGTAGTGGGAGCTGTGCTGTATAACATACCTGTCTCCGTACGAGGCTCACGCCCGCCGCGCGGCTTTTGTTCGTTTATTTGGCTAATATACCTACTTTCTAAACTATTAGATGATAATTAAAATTATATTACAACCTGTGTTATTTTATGATCATTTTAGAGGAAAGGCGTGTAGATAATGATAAACATTATTGTGTATAAGTAAGCAGTAGGTATAACTGTGCAGTATTAGTGGAATTGACGCTGTGCGGTTTTCGTTTGTTTTAAAATTTTAAAATACGTCCCTACTAAACTATTCATTTATTTTTTACAGTATCAGAAGGATGTCCTTTGGATAACATTATCAGTACGCTGTCAAACACATCTGAAGTTAGCAGTGAGCTTACCCAAGAACAAAAAGAGGCTGCCGAATCTTTAGATTTTATAACTCTCTCAGATTTAGGAATAACACCCGATGACAGAAATGATAATGTTAATGAGCCGCTCTCAGTACTTGATATAGAAAGTCCTCGACCAAGTTTTAATTTAGAGCAAACTGAACCAGCTGATTTTGATTCTGACGACAGTGTACGTGATCAAACATTCAATCCAGGATTAGAACAAAGTTTATCATCCGAAGACAGCTCAATCTCTTCTGAGGATGAAGTGCATCAAGAAAATTCAAATAATAATGATGTCGTTTTAAATACAACAAGGAAACGAAAGGGAAAAAATTTACGCAAGACCATACAGGTTAAAAGAAATAAAGGCCAATCATATAAAACAAAAAAAGGAAAAATGATTCCGGCAAGAAAAGTTACTGCCTTATCAGATTGCCGTAAAAAGTGTTCTACTAAAATTAGCTTAGAAATCCAAACGACACTTTTTAATGAGTTATGGGCATTGGGAAATTACAATAAACGTTCTGCATACCTATCATCCCTCATTTTAGATGCACCAAAAAAACCCAACGTATTCGGAATACTGGTGGAGAGCCAAAACCAAGAACTATAAACCACAAATATCATTTAAAAGTAAATGGCGGGTTGATTGAAGTTTGCAAAGTTTGTTTTGTGAAAACATTTGCGATTTCTATGTATAGAGGTGATTATCAAGAAACAATCAAAGAGGGTATCTGGACTTACAAGCCCTGACAAACGCGGATCGCTTGTGCCATTTAATAAATTTGGTGATTATGTAGTACAATCAATAAAAGATCATATAAATTCGTATCCCCTATATGAGTCACACTACAGCCGAAGTCATACAAATAGGCGATACTTACCATCAGGACTTTCATTGATTCTAATGTATAAAATGTATAAAGAAAAGGTTACTCACAATCCAGTGTCGTATACATTTTTTGGCAATGTTTTTCGCACTATGGGTCTATCTTTTAAAAAACCGTCATTAGACACTTGTAATATGTGTGACTCGTACAAAATGAAAATTAAATTGGCTTTACCGCAAGATGCAGAAACACTAAAACAAGAACTTGAGGCCCATCAATTGGAAGCAGATTCAGCTTATGCAATGAAAAAGAAAGACAAGGAGGACTGTAATGATGGGAAGAGAGTTTATTGTTTTGACCTCCAACAATGTCTCCCAACACCCTTCTTGAAAACTAATGTCGTATTTTATAAGCGGCAACTTTGGACCTTTAACCTAACCATATATGATTGCTTTAGCAAAAAAAGTTTCTGCTATATGTGGCATGAAGCGGATGGGGGCCGTGGAGCAAACCAGATAGGTACCTGTCTGTCTCTTTTTTTAAAATCACTTCCTTCTAATATAAAAGAAATTACATTCTACTCGGATACATGTGGTGGACAAAACAAAAACAGCCACGTCGCTGCTATGTTTCTTTGCATAAGCAAACTTATACCGGACATGCGAATTGTTCACAAATTCTTAACCCCTGGTCATACTCACATGGAATGCGATTCTATTCACGCTCAAATAGAACGAAAAAAGAAACACACTGATATGTCCATACATTTGCCTAGAGATTGGTACAATTTAGTTAGATTGACAAGTCCAAATATTACTGTAATTGCCATGAAAAATGATATGTTTCTAGATTTTGCAAGTTTGTATAAGGGTCCTCTGCAGTTGAGGAAAGTCGATTCATCTGGGGAAAAATTTATATGGCATGATGTGAAATGGTTTCGGTACAGTGGCGAAAACGAATCAGGTGTGATACAATTTAAAACAAGCGACTCGACTGAATTCAAAAATATCTCTTTTTGCAGAAGAGGCAAAGCAAGTGAACCGTTAAATCCCCAGAAATGTTACGATAAACCATTGCCTGTAAGCCAGGAAAAGAAAAAAGATCTCCTTAGTATTCTTCATTTGATCGACAGTGATTGCCATGAATTTTACAAGAAATTAGACACCAATTCAAACAGCCATGATGTAGACCCTGACTTAGAAGAATTTAACGATCTCTAAAATGATTTCGTTGACAGTTTAAATGTTTACAGTTGCAAAATTTGTGATGTAATAACGAGATATGTAACTAAATTACTTTTTTTGTTTTTTTTTCTCGATAAGGTAAAATGGGACATGTCAATTATTTAAATATAAAATAATCATGTTTTTTTTTTTTTTTGTAAAAACTTCATATCACTTACGATTGTTTAAATAAATACTAAAAGTGCCACTAATAAAATTCAACATTATGTAAATTACAATTTTCTAATAAAACACATGAGTTGTTTTCTTAATTTGCCCCTAGTGAAAAATTCAAGAGTATGTACTTATCTCCTTTTTCCTTGACGCCACAGATATGTTAGTTGATTGTTGATTTTATTGTTAGTTGTAAGTACTTATATCCCAAGTAACACAGAAAGCTGTATATTTAATCACATGTGGTCATAATGGCTGCTTACAGAGTATTAAAACCGGTATTATAATTCACTGGTGATCCTTAAGCTTAATATTAGTACACAAGGAGCTAAATAAGAACTAAATAATGGTAGATATTCTTCACCCTTAAACAGCAAGATGCGTTTATTTGGTATATAACCTACGCTTTTATTCAGCCGTTTTAAATTTTCAAGCCTACTTACTGAATAAGGGCAATTAAGTAGTGACAAATATGACATATGCTGTATAATAGAGTAAATGTGTACCTCTAAACGCCGCCTTCCAAAGGGAGTACTTGTGAACTGTTACACAGAAATATGATATATAAAGGAGTAAATTTTGTGTGTTATTCAGTAAATGGTGTAAAATTTCCTTGTTGATCCGTATCGATACTGCTATTTTTTACAACTGAACATTGGCTGTTTACCAGTTCATCTGAACGTTATAATTACTCTTGAAGAGCACTTCGAGTATTTTATAACGTATATTGCTTGCTGCTTGCTGCTAAAGGTTCACATCAGTAGATTTAATCTGGTGATGACTGAATAAGTATATCTCCGTGAATCTTCTCACGGATCAATTTATTCACGTAACAAGTCCCTAAAATGGATCAGTCTGTATTATGCGGATCCTTAGAAGTGTATTTTATCACACATTTTATCGTTGCTAGTTCGAACGAATATTCAGCCAGTAATCAGTACATTGCCGTATATGGATTCACATGTAAGACTTTATTACGGCTAAGTTTGAATAAGCAGACATATGTGCCCCATTACACGGGCTACGACAGTAATGTTGAAGTATACCGGTTCACATCGCTCTTCAATTTCACCACCATTTTTTATTCTGTATAACCTTTAATGTCTACACTTGTATACATAATTTTATTTATTTAACACGAACTTAGTAAACTAAGGAATTACAAATAAATATTTTTAAAGTGATTATTGGTTACAAACTAAAATAATGACACAATCAATCAATTTTTCCAGAAATGTTTTCGTCTAAATGTGTTTATTTTAGTATAATTTGTAGTAAAAATTTATGCACTGGCGCTTGAAAATCTTCTTAGAAATATATGTATACTCTACAGTAATTTTGAATTCCCACTAGCTTTCACGTAAAATAATGAAGTTATTATCAAAATTGCACTTTTATCAATATCATACAATCATTTTAAAAACTTATCTTCTCTCACTGTCATAAATATGAATCATCTGTCACCAAAAGTATTAATAAACGTTCTTACAGAACAAATCGTGAACCTATAACGTAATTACTATAAATATAAAAGCGTACATAGACTACAATTGTCTAAATAAAGTGTAACTGGTGTTTCCTTAATTTGCTAGTATTTTGCCTTGTTACCACCCGTTACACCTAATACTGCGATTATAACGTTACTATAAATGATATTACTCAGCAATTGCGAACTAAAGCTGAATAATTTGTGCCCATTTAAGCAGTGTAGTGGCTGAATAGCATGCTACTCTGCTTTTATTCAGTAATTTTATTCAGCGCTAAGTACACAATAATCCATTATTCATCTAGTATTCAGCCTATGTGTGTTACTTGGGATGTATTTATTTTTTTGTTTTTGTTAAGTTGTATTTTATTTTACTTCATTTTTTTATAACATCGCCTTGGGTTCCTAATCTGTTATGGTGTTATAATTGTGTCCTAATAAATAAATAAATATTAAAAATAACAACAACTTCCTAAACTTTAAAGCAAGGTACGCATCATCTTCAACAAAAACCTTGGTGAATAGAATAAAGTGTATTTATTCGAAGTATTCGTCGTTTCTGAATCACATTAATTCAATGAAAGTTAGGTATTTATGGCGCCATGCTCACTAGAGATGTCGTAATGATGTTTGATATCAATTTTAAAAAGTTTCCTAACCCCGTTCGGTTAATGCAATTTAAGTAGCGCGCGCGAGCTAAAAGAAACCAATAAAATTGCTTTCCGAACGACTTCTCGCGATGTAACTTCTCAAATGTGCAAATTCGCAAAGCGAATTCTCCCCGTACAACTACTATCTACGTCCTAATTTATTGGAATACTCGAACAGGCAAGAGTTCGATTGGCACAATAAATTTCAAATTTCATTATTTGAAGAGGAAGTCGCGACTTGCCAATTGCGATTCGGCTCCCAGATCACGTCTCCATACTATTGGTGGGATATTGGAGGCACCTGGGCCCGCTGTATGAGCATCTAACCGCGCTCTCTTCGATAAACCGACCGTGAAATATTCGCGGTGTTCGGTGCGATCCGCATTTCCTTATGAATGATACATACCGCATACGGTCGCGGGGACGCTTGCGCCATACCTACGTCTACGTCAGGGCTGATCGGGACGCATCATACGTATTTCATGCGCTATTTTTATTTATTAAGTGGGGAAGCGTCTGCGGTATCGGCTAGCATTCTACTGTACAATCTTGATGCCGGTGTTAACTACATAAGAACGCACATAGGAGTACTGCTGTTAAAGTACATGTTTGTGTATGTCACCGTCAAACCCATTTTAATACCCTTTTACGACACCCAAGAAAAAGAGAAGGGTTGTTAGTATTTTTTTTAAGTAAGCAGCTATAACACACGGTTCTTAGAAGATTAAATTTAAATTAAATTAAATTTGTTTACGCTCACACCTATTATCTAGACCAAGATGAGTATTCTATTAAAACTCGTTAATATAGTAAGATAACGGATAAATATACTTAAACATAGAAAAAACCTACATCCGAAATCAATTTAGAAATTATTTTTTTTCTAAATTGACCCGACCGGGAAGACCCGCCAGACCCGGCGTGCTAACCACTCGACCACAGAGGTCATCAAAATGAAGGAAGCTAGCCAAGCGGACTGACAACTAGAAGTCCATCACAGCTACTCCTGAAACTTTTGATTGGTACGTACGATAAGTACTACAGTACCTATATATTATTTACACGTTAGAGCTGCCACGCTAACTACAGCTTGGGCATAGTTACAGCATAATTCGCTAACTTTCCCCGAAATCTGACTTGCGCCGCTGCCGTCCAACGTCATATAACTTACAGCTCTGCCTGAATATTCACTGGCTGACTCAAAGTATGTCCGAGGGCGTTATTGCTCCACAAACATTATATTGGCTTGATTTATTAACGATAACGTTTGAGATGGTACCGATGGGCGGGGTGCGAATCACTTTGATCGGTCTAGTGTTAAATCAGAATAACGTCCCTCTGTTGGGCTGAAGATTTCTAAATAGGTATATTATGTACAACCAAACAAACCGACCGCAATAGATACCTACTAGTCTAAGATCCGAGTATAGAACGACCTTCACCGGGCCGGTTATTGGATGAAAAGTATTTTATATCAATTTTAATATGTTAAAAAATATATCGCAAGTAGGTTGGCTGAAAAATTTCAGTCCAGTACCTATAATGATTAATTTAATATATAAAAAAAAAAATTTAACATAGCACTGGTTTGGTGTGTGTGTGTGTGTGTGTGTGTGTGTGTGTGTGTGGGGGTGTGTGGGGGTGTGTGTGTGTGTGTTTGTAATGAGATTATCTTTATTTATACTTACTTAAATTTTATTTATTAACCAGACGGTTGCAAATTACTAATATTGACTTACCTGTTTACACCTGCCTACCCAATAGTTATGACGGGAAAAAAATAGTCAACCTAATTGCATATTCTATAGGCTTCATCATACTTTCGATTGGTACCTATGTAATTTATTTATTATCAAAACCAGTGCAATGTTTAAAATTTTTTTTTATATTTATTAATCATATACTGGACTGAAATTTTTCAGCCAACCAATATATTTTTTTACATATTAAATTTGAATTAAGATACTTTTCATCCATTAACCGGCCCGGTGAAGGTCGTTGTATACTCGGATCCTCTACTAACCCCCTAAGAACGGAACCCGGTACAAGTTGTGAAACCAGGGATTTACTAATGGACTTTATATTTGAGATGCAGTTAAAACGAATTATCGTATTAACCGTGTCACGTAGCGGTGAAAGAATACTAAAACCTCCTCTCTTCCCTTGGATGTCGTAAAAGGCGACTAACTGACTAAAAAGTCCTGAAGGTGTCCACTTTCCGTCCTTATCTATATCCTACTCATCTTTTATATGAATCCTGTAAAGTTTTAACAGTTCGGCAATTATTTATAAAAAGCACGATACTAAAACAGCACACGGCTCTTCCTTACAGCACTGAAATTACTAATAAAAGGAGGAAGGACATGGTTTGCACTTATCTCAAAGGTACAAAATGCGCTTTCTCATCAAGGTTCTTTATTTTCTTAGGACCCTTTCTGTACAACAAGATTAATGCTAAGTGTTATATCTATCCGTTAAACACTATCAGCTGCAAAAAGGTTGTACAGGAAGAACTACAAAAATTGACCTACGACGATACGGAGGGGTTAATGACCGTTGTTAGGTAATTTTGTTTTATTTATTTACTTCTGTGTAAAACTTATTAAATTATAAAAAAAAAACTTATTATTATTTTATTCATGTCTTTATATTAGATTGTAATTTAGCGTATAAGGAACCTGTTATATTCATTTATGTTTCGATTTATATTAAACTTAGACTAAGCCCACATTCGCCTGAAAAACAGGGTTTACCTAGCTCAGGCAACAGAATTTAATCTACTTTAGATTATTAGTTAAGAGCTCTTTGTAAACTGTAGATGTAAGCGTAAAAAAAAAACAAAACATATTTACAATATAAAATATTATAAAAAACTTAACCTAGGTTGCCACCGGCAGCGGGGATTGACCCAAGCTATCGGTGGTTAGGGCTGCAGAGTGAGAAACCTCCTCACAATACGTGCCGTGTCAAGGAGTACTGCCTTCTGTATCTGACCCTTGACCCAACCTTTTAGCGAGAGCCTCTCTAGATGTTGATCGAGGCTCTAAGCTATAAGACCGTGTGCTGAAACGACTATCGGTACAATCATAGTTGAATCCACATCCCACATGGCGGCAACCTCGTGAGCCAAGTCAAGGTACTTACTGAGCTTGTCCTTCTCGGCTTTCACGAGGTTCTCGTAATGAGGTATGGTGATATCAACCAATATTGCTCGGCGCTGAGATCGGTCGATCACTACGATATCAGGCTTATTAGCGACAATAGTCCTATCCGTGATGATAGAGCGATCCCAGTAGAGCGTTGCATGACCATTTTCGAGAACTGGCGCAGGTGCGTGCGTACTTATAGTACGGCACCTCTGATTCAACACGGTCATATTGAAGAGCAAGTTGCTGGTGAATTATTCTGGCTACTTGGTTTTGTCTGTGCAAATACTCTCCGTTAGCAAGATGAGAACAACCGGAAATTTATTATTATTATTATTAAAGACTGCACTATTTCCATCAGCTTAGAGCGGCGATTTGCTCACCACTTGTCACGCTGAGCACATGTGCAGTGGCTATTTGGTGAAAAGTGGACTATGGCAGTGGACTGCCTTTGCTGTCCTCATTGCCTAGTCTCTGACTAACCCTTCCGGGATAATAGTCGTGATTATATGTATTATGTAGTATTAGACGTGACCCGATTCGACATGAATAATTTATTCGCACGAATGAAAGGAAGTATTTTATTTTGTGGAAGGCCATGCTGAAAGAAGCCACTGTCCCTGCGGCCACATTTTTTTCGCTAGAAAATAGCTGTATGTTATGTGCTTTCGCGGTCTGGAGAAATTCACGAGGCAACTTCTAAAGAGCTTTAAAACGCGGAATAATATAGTTCCGACAGCAACTGAAAATATAAGATGTTCCCTTTCGAATTTTCTTAGCATTTGAAAACTGATTTCTCGCACGTTTCATGTTATTATTAAAGCTAGAGGTAAAAAAATGTCTGACTTTCATTTCACCCGATGGTAGTAGCGATCAAACTGTCGGAATACTATGATGCTACTTAACATTGCTGGTATGAGACAGACTTTGATACAATGTGTCGTGTCGGGTAGCGGTAAAAGAATACCACCACCCTCCTCTTCCCTTGGGTGTCGTAAAAGGCAACTAACGGACTAAAGACTGCACATACATCCAACAGCAAAGAGCGGCGATGGGCTCACCACCTGTCACGCTGAGCACATGTGCAGTCGCTATTGATTTTATGAGACACGATAAATAAAAAAATTGTAATATTTTAATAAATAAATTTTAAAACAGTCGTAATGAGGGAATTAGATTAAATTTGTAAGCGAATTAATGTAAATTAATAAAAAAATATTTTTGTATAATTTGATTAATATAATTTGTGGCACCTACTTATTTAAAGTGATAATAATTTTAAAATGTAATAATTAACAATTTTTAAATGTCTTAAACCTAAAATAAAATGTTTACATGCTATGGTTATATAGTTAAATATGCTTAATATGCTTTATAATTGTTTTTACTATATGTAATAATACCCTATTTAAAAGCAAATAAATATTATATGATTATGATTATTTTTTTGAAAAGTGGATTATGGTAGAGGCTGTCCGGCTGTCAATACTTACAATGCAAAAAACCTACGTAGTAAATAATCCACATCTCATTTTCCCTACTTCGTATTATGACTAAATCGCGTAATGACATAGTAGCGAAATGCCTACTTTTTGAAAATAGGTACGTTACATACTTACGCACCTATTATATTTACACGCTGGCCACTTCACTCAAGCAATAGAATATTACAGTTTTACAGTTTTTACAGAATATGGTTAGAATACGGAAGAAAATTATTTGTTATCGTGATTAATTCACTAACAGTCTTTTAACTTTCTTTTTATAGGTTAAATGATGATAACTATGTAGATTTTAAGTATGAATAAAATGATATTGTATCAAAGAGGTTTTTTCTCGACTGTAACTTTGAAAAAGTGGGCATTTCGCTACTATGTCATTACGCGATTTAGTCATAATACGAAGTAGGGAATATATGAGATGTGAGATAAAATCTTTATTATTGAAATTTTGCATTCACAATGCTATATAGATATAGGATAAAATGTTTACTAGAAAAAAACAATCTGTCTCAGGAAAGCTCGAACGGGATTCGAACCCATGACCTTTGGATTGCCGGTCCATCATCATTTTATCCTATATCTATATAGCATTGTGAATGAAAAATTTCAATAATAAAGATATGGATTATTTGATACGTAGGTTTTTTGCATTGTATAGGTATTGACAGCCGGACCCATCAGGACAGCAAAAGCAGTCCTCTACCATAATCCACTTTTCGCCAAATGTGTCTGCACATGTGCTCAGCGTGAAAGATGGTGAGCCCATCACCGCTCTATGCTGTTGGATGTACGTGTGTGCAGTCTTTAGTCCGTTAGTCACCTTTTACGACACTCAAGGGACGAGAGGACGTGGTAGTATTCTTTCACCGATACGCGACAGTCGGTCTCTTAGAAGAAGTAAAAATTTTAGTGACACTAAGTTAAAGAAAGAAATGTTTAATTTGTTTACAAACATTTTTTTTAATTTAGCTCTTATGGCTATAGGAGCGCTTAAAAACTTGAAGGATTATTGTGTTTTGGGACTAAAAAATGTGCACTTTTTGTTTGCACATTCATAGCGTTATTAGTTGTTGCGACTTGGACGATTTGCGATGTTTACGAAGTCAGAAACTGGTAATTTAGATAATCAGACGAATTGCGATTTAGGGAATCCGCCCGACCCGTTTTATCGGGGAACTGCCACATTAAGTTTGACGTTGAATTGTAGATACGTAATAAATCGATAGGTTAATCATATTTTCACTTAGATCACATAATTTGATAAGTATTAGAAAAACAATATACTGATAAGCCCTTTTTGAGTTACCAGATTTTAGCCGAATTTTGTGCTTGAAACCGTAAATGTCGAAAATTGCAGTCGCCTTTTTCATAGATCGATTTTCGCGGGCTGATTTAAACACAAAAGGGGTACTGAAACCGTACAAGATAACAAACAACACGATTAAAAGTCTATTTTGCACCAAATTCCCACTTACTACAGTACACAATGGCGCATAATTTCGCGCACGGGTAAAAAGTAGGCGCCTAGGGAGTGTATGGTTGCAAGCCTTATCTCAAATTAAACTCGCCAACAAATCTTCCTAGGATGACCTGTGTTACTGCGTTACGCTAAAATAGTGGTTCTTACAAAGTTTTAGTAAAAAGGTACTATTATATCCAACATCATCAACATCATCGGCCTTTGCGTCTGTTTCAGACGATTTATGCAGTGTGTTGGGACTGGGAGCATTTCTTTGCATGTGCTGTGCAGGCAGATGCGTGTCCGCATGTTTGGCACCTGTATTTGTCTGAAAATACTTAATTAGCTTTTTAGGTGTGTAATGTATAATTAGTAAAAGAAGCCGAGATGGCCGAGTGGTCGAGTGGTCGGCTCGATATCCGGTAGTCCCGGGTTCAGTTCCCAGGTCGGGCAAAGTGTGTTTTAAGATTTGTAGATTTATGTGTGATTCTCCTCGCTTTAGAAGCAATATTAATAACTCTTTGGTTCCAGTTTTCATCTTAAAATGGCAGTCGTTAAAACCCACCAACCTTCATTACCTTTAAAGTCTTATGGCATAAATTCTGTCCCTCATATAAACATGTCTAGTTAAAAAAAAAAGTAAAACATGGAGTGTAAAACATGGTGTGTGTGTAAGTTAGTAAAGAAAAACGAAAGAAGTGAAATTTTAAAAGCATGTATTTTATACGTTTAAAACTATTCAAAATGACCACCTTTAGCTTTTACACATTTCTCCAAACGTCCTGGCCATTCATCTATGGCCGCACGTACCACATCCAATGGTATCGAGGCGTCTTCACTAAGTCTGCTTTTAACGACTCGATATTTTGATGAGATTAAAAGCAGGATTTCTCCTCTAAAATATTTCATAAGCAATCTTCAGGGCGATGAAATCCGTTGAATTCACGTCTAACCATGCAGCGATAGGTTAATTTCGCTTTGTGCGCTGGTGCTGAGTCTTGTTGAAATATCCATTGTTTACCAGCGAACACATTGTTACTTAGTGGCTTAAACCAACTTCTCTAAAATATCGCTTTGGTAGTTAGTTGCTCGTGTTTTTACTCCTTGTTCACAAAAATGGAGCTTTGTCACGCCTTCGTAGGACGCGCCCCACCAAACCATCACAGATGCTGGGGGGTGGCCTCTTTCGACCTTCGGAATTTTCTCAGTAGCTTCTTGGGAGCTGTGTGCATACACCCTATCGTTTTGACGGTTAAACTTCTCTTCAGTACAATTTTTTTTAATGGCTTTTGCCTTAGGTTAAAACAAAAAGGGAAGAACGGCATTAGCGTCTCGTGAGTAAGCCGCTAAAATTAGGCCTATAGGCACAATTTCACTTCAGTCGCAATTTGCCGAGCGTACAGGCTACATCGTACTATTGCGGACATTCTGCTGTGATAAAAAGAGAAAGACGCTACTCCGCAGTGGCGTCGGAATCGGTCGTACGTACTCGTCTGTTGCGAAGCGACCGAGACGTCAACGCGCTACTCGCTGACTCCCTCGCGCTGACGTTGAAACTTACTGCTCTGTCTCGCTCGCTCGATTTACACTTTTATAGGTGTGCGTGTGTGAGTGTTTGCATATGTAGTTGAGTAGGACTATATTTTGATTGACTACAAGTAGGAGCATGCCGTATCTTCCCTTTTTGTTTTAATCTAAGGCTTTTGCAGGTTGATAATCTCGACTGGTGTTTTCTTACATTTGTGTAATGCAATCACTGCGATTCGATTCTCTGTGGTACCCAACTCTATGTTTTTACAGCTATGTGTTAGATCAAAATGATTAGTATTAAACCTACTTAGTATAATGAAATCTAATAATAGTACTACCGTCATTTTATTTATTTTAAACTACCCTCAATTAAGTTGGGACAGAACTTATGGCAAGACTAGATAGAACACCGTGGTGGGTTTAAGCCTGAAAAGAGAAGTGGGAAGTTTATATCACTAAAATATTTAGATCAGCAACCACAAGGCAAAATAACACGTAAATAATTTACCTTGAATACTTACTATTATATTGTAAATCGTCAACAAGAAAAATTAAAATGAAAATCCTGGTTACTTGTTGAAACAAGTCAGCGATATAATGGTACCTTGATTACACAGAACATTTTGTTTTTTACAAACACATTTTCATTCGTATTTTCAGTACAATTTTCAGTATCGATAAAGTACTTGTGTACTTTTAATAAATAATGATAAAATACTCCTTCAAATTAATGCTTGCTCAAGTTTAGCTGTTTAAGTTATGATAGTGAACATAGAACACACACCGGAACGTCTTGTTAGCTGGATAGTGCTTAGTTGTGCGCAAGTATAAGGCAAGTATTCAAGGGTTAGCGCACACATTGAAGTTCGCCATACCTCCTTGCGCTAATTTTATCCATGATCTAAGGAAATTAGGATTAACTGAATTACGCAAACTGAACGCTGTTCAAAGGAGGCCAGCCTGCTTCGAGTTCGCTAGTACGAGTCGCTTCGCTGGTAAGTTCTGAACATAATAATTGTATTTCATATAGTTCTAAGTTCGCCCCAACATTTCATATTATGGAATACTGATTATTTCATTTCATCCAATATACTCGTGTTAATAACATGCTTGTGTTTGTCACAATGAATTACTATATTCTTTTGTTCTTTTTTACACCCGTCGGCTATTACGTGTGTTAGATAAAAATATTTTGTTAAAAACCTAAGTTGAAAGTTAAAAGAAAAGAAAAGAAACATTAATTTACAATAATGACGACCTCCGTGGTCAAGTGGTTAACACGCCGGGTCTGGCGTCGCCCCATCTCTGAGGTCCCGGGTTCAATTCACGGTCGGGTCAATTTAGAGAAAAACTGTTTTTGAAATAGATTTCGGATCTGGGTGTTTTTTCTATGTTTATCCGTTATTTTACCATTTTAACGAGTTTCAAAACAATACTCATCTTGGTTTAGATAATTGGTGTGAGCGAAAATAAATTTAAAATTTAATTTATTTTTAATAATGCCTTGAATATTCATTCACTCACACTTGTACCTTTATAAGTACAGTACGTGGTTTTGTGGCAGTCAGCGTGTCAAAAACGATAAAGAAATGTCTTACTTTATTCTGTCTATGTGGGCAGGCATATACATTTAACTTTATGAAGATAGTAATTCTCATAAAAAACAACGGAAAAGCCCGGACGAGTTTGCGCGGAGCAGCTCATTTCTACACTGAGAAAACGCAGTTGAAGTAGAAATGAGAGGCGGGACAATAAAATGCGGATTTTTAAGGCTGTACCTACGCGAACAAATTGCGCGCCGGGCCCGTTCTCAACCGGCGGCAGATGAGCCTCGAGTCCCCTACTACAAGTTCATATCTCGCCAATCAGTCCTCGATTCTGCTTAAACTATCATCATTATCATCGTTACATTATAAAGTAAAGTCGCCGTTTTCGTGTCTTTTGCTCCGCTTTATTCTTTTAGACCACGTTATGGATTTTTATGGGGTTTTCTAAAGTAAAAGCGATAACTAAGGATGGTTTTTGCTTATAATTTGTAGATATTTTTAAAAAAAATGGCTGTCGTATGAAGGTGTCTATGTTAGCGTGGACGAAGGCGCGGGCGCACCGCTAGTAAATTTTATCTAAAAGATGTGTGTGGTAGCTCATTATTAATAAAAAATTCATAATCCATTTCTTTTATTGTGTATCGTAAAAGACGACTAACGGACTAAAGACTGCTCATACATCCAACAGCACAAAGTGGCAATGGGCAATCACTTAACATGATGAGTGCATGTGCTTTTGCGGTAAAAGTAGCAAGTTAACAATAAGTCGAAAAAAGGATTTTTCACCAGCTTGACCTCGATTCGCCAACGCTCGATCGTAAACTTCGACTTGCGAATCAAGCATAGCGTTATCAAATCCGCATTCTGTAAATTCGACTCTACGCTAACATCAAAGGTCACTCTTGATCGGAACGTGAGGATCTCATACGGATCCAAACCATTGTTTTCCATGAGTCTAAGGTAGTAGACAACGCTTCCAATGTCGACCAATAGTCACAAACGAAAAAACAAAACAAAATCAAAGTGAAGTCCGAAAAAGTAATCAGAACAGTACCGCAGAGAGCGAGCAAACAACTTTCTTACTTTCACAATAAAAGCCATATTTTAAGTTGCGACACTTTTAGAAATTAACCCGCCTTTATTTCGGGCGCGTAGTAGCGAGGCTCATCCCGCGAAGATTTGTTGGCCAGATTCACAGAAATAGATCTAAATAGAAGCCGCATGTTAGCTCCATTTTGTATGAAAACCGAGAGTGTCACTTTTTTCTGTGTCAATTTAATAAATAAATTACTTACCAAAGGGAAACTTGTTGATTATCTCAGTTAACCTTTATTAAAATACTACCAACTCCCTTTCCCTTGGATGTCGTAAAAGGCGACTAACGGACTGAAGACTGCACATACAATCCAATAGCATAGAGCGGCGATGGGCTTACCACCTGTCATGCTGAGCACATGTGCAGTCGCTATTTGTTGAAAAGTGGACTATGGCAGAGGACTGCTTTCGCGGTCTTCATTGCCTAGTCTCTAACCTTTTAGGGATCTTTTGAAGATAATAGTCATGTTTATATGTGTGTATGTATATAAAGTAGGTACGTACACATGCGGCTTCCATTTAGATGTATTTCTGTGGCCAGATTTAATTTGAGATACGGCCGCGACCACGCGCGCCGCCCGTCGCCAACTTTTTACCCGCGCCCCGGAATTAGCCGCCATTGTGATCGCGAATATCTGTGTTATTTATTATCGATTGATACTTTGGACGTGAGCGGAATGTGCTGTACGGAAATGGTAGTACCAACGACCGGAGGCGAGATCGACTCCTGAATTGAATGTAGCGTTGTAGGCTCTATGCCTTTGAAGATGTCCTCTATTGTTTGCTTACATAAATAGATAGTACAAAGTTTAAAACTCCTTAAGGGTCTGGTACTGGGCACCCTACCCTGCATTGAGTCACGACTGTTATCCCCAAAGGGTTAGTCAGAGACTAGGCAACGAGGACTGCAGAAGCAGTCCTCTGCCGTAGTCCACTTTTGACCAAACTACAAATGCACATGTGCTCAGCGTGATAGGTTGTTGGATGTATGTGCAGTCTTTAGTCCGTTAGTCGCTATTTACGACAACCAAGGGAAGAGGTGGGTTGGAATTATTCTTGGAATGAGCCGCCACCCAGCTCACCCTAGCTCTCCGCTCAACAAAAATATTCGTGAGTTAAATTTTAAAAATTTCAATTTAAATTCATACTTAGTGTATCTCCGATTAGTACAAAAAATTCACAATTTGAATGTTCCGATTTTCCTGTGTAGCTTATTGACATTCTATATAAAACACGGTTCTTTGTCTAACTTCAACACCTATCGCAATACCTTTTAAATATATAAACCTGGTTCTCACCTGTGCCAATTAATATCAATTTTGCCGAGTAGATGTAAGCAAACTAAAAAAGCAATGTTTAGACATTTTAAAGAAAAATCAAGTTTCTTATAAAAATTATTCGTGTAATCGTTCGTTTTTAAAAGATATACCAGTGTTCCGTCGAACGAAGTATGCGAGGTGGATGATGGAGGGATTCCATGGCGATGGTAAATAACGACTGCGTCTCTTAAAATGGTGTTGTATATTTAGAGTGACTACATTGTGACTAACTTATTATCTAAACCTTACAAGACTATTTATACAATAATAACTAAGTAGATGTTGGAGGGATGATGCCGTGTCATATCTTTATCGGATCTGCACGCGTTTAGGAATGTGCTTACAGACTCTTTAACCAATACGTGATGATAATAAATTATGTGGGTCGCCACATCACGTCACGTATTGCAGGCCGCCACAAACTTTTTCTTGACCTTGCGCACCAATCGCCATGCGTTCATCACTTTGTTCATGTATTTTTTAATGTTTTTAATAAGTTCGTGTTTTTTATGATTTACAAACATATCTTTAGTTAAAGTGGTAAGATTCAACTTAGAACTTATAGAGCAGTGGACCGGTTATCCAACGGTCATGGGTTCGAATCCCATACGAGCTTTGCTGAGACTGGTTGATTTTTTATCTAGTAAACATTTTATCCTATATCTATATAGCATTGTGAATGCAAAATTTCAATAATAAAGATTTAACTTATTTTTAATGACATAATAAAATTAATTAATTAGTTGAGTAATAAATACATACATACATATAATCACGACTATTATCCCCGAAGGGTTAGTCAAAGACTAGGCAATGAGGACAGCAAAATCAGTCGTCTACTATTGTCACTAAATAGCGACTGCACATGTGCTCAGCGTGACAGGTGGTGAGCCTATCGCTGCTGTATGCTGTTGGAAATATATTATGTGCAGTCTCTAGTCCGTTAGTCGCCTTTTACGACACCCAAGGGAAGAGAGGAGGTGGTAGTATTCTTTCACCGCTACGCGACACTGTTATAAATACATGCTTAGATAAATGCTTACTGAACGGGAATTTATGGGCGCTTATTGGAAATATTCCAAAATATGGTACATATTATTATATTATCATGACTATTATTCCCAAATGGTTAGTCAGAGACCAGGCAAAGGGGACAGCAAAAGCAGTCCTCTACCATAGTCCCATAGAAATATTCCCAATCCGCCCAAAATGCCCGTGCATTTGCCCATCACTCATCACTACACAATTAAGTAAGAAGACGTAATAGAAAAGAATTTTTCACGTCGTCCGTGATTTTGTAATAATACTCGTATATCCCTCGGGATTTCGTGATTGTATCCGACAAATACGTAAATATAAGTTGATATTAAAATCGAATTTTGAGAAGCTATGCCCACTAAATTTATTTTTAACGAAATAGTTCAGACGTATGCTAAGATGCAACTGGGGTTTTTTAGCTCTATGTTACTACGTAGTTCTACGCTACGGACTACGACTACGCAACGCTACGAGCTACGGGTTTTAGCAACTACGACCATTTTAAAACAGCAATCTTCAACTCTCTACATTGCTTAAAAGAATGAACTACTAAGGTTAAAGTGATTTGCGGCAGTTTTACTAAAACTGTTTGGAAATAAGTATAAAATAGAAAAACCGTGTTGCGTAGCGGTGAAAGAATACCACCCCCTCTCTTCGATTGGGTGTCTTAAAAGGCGACTAACGGACTAAAGACTGCACTATATCCAACAGCATAGAGCGGCGATGGGTTCACCACCTGTCACGCTGAGCACATGTGCAGTCGCTATTTGGTGAAAAGTAGACTATGATAGAGGACTGCTTTTGCTGTCCTCGAGGATAATAGTCGTGATTATATGTATGTATAACATAAAATAAGCTATTCCATATTATATATCCTGAAGCTTCAGTTTGTATGACTCAATGCGCTATACGAGTAATAGCACTGGATCTAGTACCATGCTCCTAGGCGGCAGAAATAGGTATTAGGGTGGTCGGCATTAAATCGGATTCTGGGTAGAATCCTATCACTGTGCAATGAATTTACAAAACTTATAAGTTGTAATTTTATTTTATTTTTCTAAATGAACGTAAGTACTAAAGGATTGTCTATTAATACTGTCTCACTGGGCAAAAGCACAGTATAAATATAAGCTAAAGATTTATACTGTGGCAAAAGGCTCCATTGTTGATAATAATATCAGGATTTTGCTACAATTGCCAAGTAACGCAACGCATCTGTGACTCCTCTGGTTTTGCGGTTGTCCGTGGGCGGCGGTGATTGCTCTCCATCAGGTGACCCGCCTGCTCGTTTGCCTCTTTTTAAAAAAAAAAGTAACCACGCTTTGCCAAATGCGTGTTGGTGAATACTAACACGGGTTATGCATCAAAAAATTCGGAACACATTTTTTTATACTTAGCCCGGAAAATGATCCCACTCCACCTGATGTTAAATGGAAGTGAAGACCAGGCGCGAGGACAGGTGCAGCGCAAGTGACGTACCATCAGTCACCCTAACTCTGCTGGCCCACGAAGTGTCTCTTCACGCCTCGTTTGAAGGACCCTATGTCATAGGTAGGAGGGAATATGTATGCTTGTAGACTATTCCATCTTTTGGAGGTGCGACAAAGACACGCGCCACCAGGGAATTGAACCCTGGCCCTTTGGTTATGGGCTCGAGCGCTTAGCCAGCACTTGGTATTTTTGTATACAACTAAAAACGAACTCACCTATTAAAGTCTGTCGTGATGTAAAGTTATAGAGTTACTGCGAAGACGAGAATTCAGCTTTTCGAAGATTCTCGCGCGCTTGCCAAGATGTATTACCGAGAGTGCAAAGGAAGTTAACAATCATATAATATATCGAAGTAACCCATTCCTTACACTTTAACGTAAGAAGAAATGGCGATTAATAGCAGGACAATATTTCAATTTTCAAGAAAACAAAATTAAATCATTATATTTCAATGTTTGCGATTCTTGTCTAGAATGTGAAGAGCCATGTTTACTGTTTTGTTATTTGAAGTATTTCGTGCTTTTCTGTATAATATATTCCGGAAAATAATAGTGCTTAACGCATTGATATAAACAATAGAGGAAGATAGCCTAGATAGAAGTGGCATGCCCCTATTATTATGAATCAAAAAATAGTCCCACTCAACTACTGTCAATTAAGTGACAGCTAATGTCAATCAAGCGAGCGAGACAGAGCTACGCTAATGGCTGATTTACACGTATTAAGTAGTTTAGTAGTTAACTAAATTTTAAGTGACTTAAATTTAAGTAGGTGTCCAATACGTATTTAAGTAGTTATGCTCTTTAGTTCACCCAAGATGGACGATCAACAACGTAATGAAGTCGTAAATTATGTGCTTAAATAATGGCTTCGTGTGGTCAGCACATTTAGGCAGTGTCAAGTAAGATATTAAAGTGAATATTTTTTTGCATAAAGTAGATGATAATGAAAATGAGTGATAATGAACGTTTAATGGTAAATTAACCAAACTCAAGACTCAATAACACCACCATTATTTCACAATAATATTCGACAAAACATAAATTATAGAAAATAATACAAAACTGTAGACATGTCGCTTCACTTTCCCGCCAAGAAGTCCAACTTATTGTTCTGAGGGGTCAGCAAGCACCTCAGAACAATGCTTTAGTTATTGTTCTGAGGCAAGCACCCCGACGTTCCACGACGACGACGACACACGATAAATGAAACTCGCTCATGACAATCAATGTCATAATAAATGTTTTCTACAATGAAAACATTATTGTTTTGGTGTCCTTTACACGTGAAATGTTATTCCATGTGCCTTGGTTTTGTTGCTCGAGTGGTTTTTGCACCGTATAAATGCAAAGCAAGGCATTTTTATCGATCGTTTTTACTAAAAAACAACTAAACGTCACTGGTACAAACGAGTTGCTGCTGTATTGTCGACTGTCGCGGTATTCGGTGCTGCTCCGACTTTTTGTCATAGTGCAAGAAGCGCGCGCGGTACGATGGTAACACAGTTGTCTGTGGATGGTAACGTATCTTCCTCTATAGCACAGTATATTTATACTGTATCTATAGTTTATATCAATGGCTTAACCGATGTTCGTGAACGTATTTTGAGTATTGGCAATGACACAAAATAGTACAACGTCACTTTCAAATCCTACATCATAACTGAAACTCAAGGGAAGAGAGGGAAATATCATTCATCATTTAACATTTATCATATCTTATCATTCAGTTGGCGATGAAGCAAGAAAAAACAATCTTGTTGACCGGGTGTATGATGTAGATCCCTTGTCTTATTTTTAACTAAAACGTTAAACTAAAAAAACTTTAGAATAAAAACTTATTTTATTGGATAAAGTTTGAATAATAACTTATTATTCTGAGTTTGGTATATGATTACGTCTATGGTTTACAGGCAAACATTCGTCAAAACAAATAAATGAATACGATAAATAAAGTTAAAACAGCACATGCTTTAATATTGCGCTGGGAAATGTTCCGCTCTTCAATGTTTATTGTAATGAAATCTCCTTGTTTCAGTTTTAAAATGCGCCGTTGTTTATAAGTCGGCCATTGGTCGGATCCCATCCCGTTCGGTCTCGACTACATTAAACTGATTGCAGCAATTAGCGAATGGTGTAATTCTCGTTTTTCAAGCGACTTTTGCCCCACTCCCCCCTTCTCCGCGCGCGCCCTCAGGAAATTGCTTGAGCCTCCCAGGTCGCACTGACTTTTCCGGGATTAAATAAAATTGAAGAACGCAAACGAAATTGTTTTGGATCCACCGCCCTGATCAGTTTAGTTCGGCATTCATCTCCGATTGTGACCTTAATTATAGTGAGTGGTTTGCTAATCGCATTTATTTGGGGGATTGTAAGGAATTTGCGACGATTGTATCGGGGGCCCCGAGTGGACTAATAGAATAGCTTTCATCACGGTATGGTTAACACTTAGCGATCCAATTGAGGATGTTCCGGATAATAGGTTGTCCGCTATATTTGGGATGGTTACCTACTTGTTAGACTTGTGTTAACGTATGTTGTGTTGGTTTTGTCAGTATTTTCTTTATAATAGGTATGTAATACGTAAGATGTATTTACTATGTAATTTTGCGATAAACGTTGAAGTTTTAACAGTTGTTTTAATTTTTGTAGGACTACTAAAGTTTAAAAGCGTTTATTAGTTCTTGTAAAATAGTTATGTAATTTTTTTTATTGTAATGGTTACTTGTTATTAATTAAGTAATAAAACCCACGTCTGTGAAACTTCATCACACCCCACTATGTTAAGATAAGATTAAATAACTAAATAATTAAATAAAAAAATAATTGATATATTCGGTCGAATGAGTAAAATTGATGTAAATATTGAATAACATATACTTACCAATAACCTATCATAGCCAGTAATAAAACATTTCACAAACAGCTTATTCATTGGGCTCATTAATTAGAGGATAATTATAACTGCCTGCAAACCCTGATTAACGTGCTTTTAAAAACACGTTTCAATGAATAAATCGGAAACCTACCAAAGGGGTTCGAACATTTTTCTATGGAAGCTTTTTCAAGTGGCGATCTTTAACTTCAAATATCTCGGGAACGTGAAACTTTAAGGTACCATATTACTTGACATTTTTTGTTTGTTAGAGTATCCTCTATCCATATATACCACTTTTATCGTACGCGGAAAACAAGGAAAAAATCAAAATGGCGGCATGTGGATATGCCACAAAGGTTCTATCCCCTTTCATAAATACAAGAATATAACAGAATTACGTACAAGTTTTTACCAGTGTTTATTAACTAATGTTTATGATAGCTTTTATCACTGTTGTTTTAATCGGCCCATGTTTGAGCTAAAGCTATCCCACGTGGACAATGGCACATAGAGAGACCGGGCCATGATCCGCAGCGCTGTTGGTTTAATAGAAACGTTCACAATTGCCCATTTTGCCAGACGGTGCGGTTAGGTTTGCCTACTTAAAAAACTTTAAAAAAAAAGAAAAACGTATTGTAAGGATAGCTAAGAAAAATAAACAGGATTTTCGAAAAATGGACAGTATTTTATTTTTCAAAGATTTAAGTATAGCCGCCCTGCACCGCGCGAACACCGTTCGCAACTCTTTTTTTTATATTGACTCGTCATTGTGACTGCATCCTGCCTAAAGGTAAGCAGCCGATGCAGTCCAAAATAATGAGAGCGCTCCCCACCGTGGAATAAGCACGATAACGAGTGCTCCCATTCATGACGGCCTGCATAAATGCCGTTTCACGCCCCGCTTAAAAGACCCGGGACTGTAGGAGCTGGGAAACACATGCGCCGGCAAAGAATTCCAAAGCCGAATGGTATTACAGAGGAACGATTGCCAAATTTTTTGGTACGAGTACTGATAGTCTGTACAGTATGATGGTGGTTCCTAAGACCAGCACGTGTAGTCCGGGAGAGGAAAGGAGAGGGCGGGATAAGATCAATAAGTTCTTCAGAACACTCTCCGTAGTAGTTCCGGTAGAAGACACTGAGAGGAGCAATATATCTACGCAGCTGGAGGTCCTCAAGGGAGGCTGTAACCTCAGCATCTCCAATAATGCGTACCGCTCGCCTTTGCAGTCTATCAAGTGCATCGAGGAGGTATTTAGCGGAGCCGTCCCATAGATGGGAACAATACTCCATACTCGATCGCACCTGAGTTTTGTACAGCAAACAGCGCTGCTCGGGAGTGAAAAACCGCCTCACCTTATTGAGAATATTCAACTTCCGGGAGGCAGTTAAAATAGCACTCTCGATGTAGCATTTTGGATTCAGTTCCTGGCCGATGTCCATGCCAAGAATGCTGAGGTTCACCGAAATGGGTAATGGAGAGTTCTGAAGAGAGGGAGGAGTAAGGAAGGGAGTAAAAGTAAGTTTAACCCTAGAATACTAATCACATTTTTTTTATACGGAAATACTTATTATTAGTCGTTTCGACTAACACCTTTATAAACCTACCTAATAATAGTTTTATAGTATAAATACATATAATATTATATCTTATGTGAATTATTGGTTTATTTTCTCTTATTTAAAATAAAAAATAAAGTTAGTTTAAAGTATTTATTAAGTAATCAACACAGTTAAAGTATTTATGAATTAGTTTAGTGAGATCCAAACATCAGACTCATTAACTTTGAAAAAATGTAAAAAAATACTTTAACCTCCTCTAAATAAACTTAAATATTATAGAACAATGTTTTAAGATTACTTACATAAAAAAAAATATTAGTTTTTATTGCAGTTGACACATATTTCAACTTTATGTTCGCCACATATATTTTTGGTGCACTTTGAGCACATAGATTTGGTCATGCGATGTTTTTTTACGGAAAATAGCTACAAATCTTCCTTTTTTTCAATTCAGAAGCTTCATTAGAACTAGTGCTACTTTTTTCTGAACTATCTGGAACCAAGGCTTAAATGTTAGCTCTTAATTTTTTATGCAATGTCGGCTTAGTTAGACGTCTCTCCATGTAAGGATTAACAAGAGCTGTATGCAATTTTTTTATCTTTCATATATGTACAATATTAGAGCTTGAAGTTCTATTGGACTGGGGCCTTACGGTAGACCAAACATGCCTATTTCTCCCGCGTAAAACTCTCTGAGAAAAGGGGATGATATTTGAACGAAGAGAAGAATTGTTATTCTCCTGGGCTGTACTCTCCTGAGGTGTTCGCTCCTAGCTTTTCGAAGTCTTCTCGGATATTATAGATGAATCTAGGTTAGATACATTGGATGATATTACCTCAGTTGGCCTAACTCTTCTTCATCCGTTTGTTTCAGCTGCTCGATCTCTAACTGGGCCTGTCTCACTTCCAGCAGATTTCACATCACCATCACTGTCCTCGTCATTTAAATATCTCGCCAACTCTTCGTCCGTATAATTACGTTTGTTACTGGGCCGTGAAGAAGTCATTTTTAATCTAAAATTAAACAAAATACGATAAAGAAACGAATAATTCACGATAATATCACAAAGACGTTTTCCGCAAAAGTTACATAAATACTAATCATTAGTCATATCGACTAACAAAAACGAATTATTACCAAAATGAACTTACCGGCTCGACACCGTCACTCCCTTAAACGTCCGACCGGCGACTGAGTTGACACAAACGATCAAGTCGCGCGGCGCATTCATTAGAAAGAGACAGTAAGATTTGGGTGCAGTGTACGTCGAATTGACTAACATTAGTATTCTAGGTATAATTATGGTTACAGTGCACAGTGATACTAAAACAGTATTTTGTCTACTTTATTTTTGTTCAACAGTAAAAAGTATAATGTAGTGAAAAACAGTATAATACTGTTTTTAACAGTATAGTTGGCCACCCTAGGTGCGGTGCGTGATTGAATCGCACTCGAGGTAAAAAAAACAATGTTAATTTCTTTTTCACCTCATCATTCGTACTGCCTAATAATCATCCTAAATATTCTAAATAAAGTTTAGTATCAGCTTTGATCATATAAACTATAGATACACGATAGCTAGTTGAAAAACAAGGCTTGAATCAGAAAGGTGCCTTGTTTTGTTCTCAGTCGGTAACTGACAGCGGAAGTCAACGATGCCGGGATGCTCCGTAAAAAAATGTAAAAACAACACTTTAAAAATGAAAAAGAAAGGTGTGTCGTATTTTCAGTACGTATCGTTATGGATTTTATTTAATTTATTTTAATTAATCTATTGAATTGTATAAACTCTATCTACACCTAAGCATTTTATAAGTACGCAACAACAAAATTTAGGTATTTATGGTAACGAAGATTATGAGAAACAACCTTTGTCATAACTATAACTTATATTTTACTAGCGGCCCGCCCACCACTTCGGCCGCGCGAAGAGTGTTCACAACACCCCTCATCTCGTGATACATTTCCAAAAAGTTAAAAAAAAGTTTTTGAATAAATCTAAATCTATTATTCATCGAAACTTATATCTAATCAAACTCAAATTAAAAAATCATGTAGGTATTATGATTTTGTATTGATTTATCACAATATTGACCAACATTTGAACCCGAGATGCTCAAAATGATCTACGCTGTTAATTTATTAGTTTATTAATTTATTTAATGAAATAAAGAAGAATAAAATATATTATACTTAGCGCTTTTGAATGGTTGAAGGCATTGCAAATTCATACTGAAAAAACCACTAGGACATTCTATGGTCATTATTTCGGGATCAAGTAATAGGTAGTAACTTTGCTTTGAAAATATACACCTACCTTTGTAATAAACTAATGTTTAAAATCACAAATTGAACACCAACATATTTTAGCTCTAAAATGATCTCACAGTTAGAAATATCTATGAATAAAAGCGACTCCTTAATTTTTTGTTTATAGACTGATCGGATCGGTCAACTTAATACCGACTGACGCTGGAAATCAAAATCAAATTCAAAAATAAAGAATATTTTTCCATCCTTACAAATTGAAAAAGAGTGTCAATTTTTTTTTTCACGAGCAAGATTTGAACCCGCACCTTTCTGGCAATCCGGGCCAGGTGCTCTTTCCGGTTGAGCTACCGTGGAACTTATCCAGCCGAAATTAATCCACACAATCTTCATTTTTAACTTTTTAATCCAAAGGCGTCTATTCAATGTCAACAAACTACGTTACCAACATCCGATCTTAATATTTTTTACAAATATTAAAGATAAGTAAAGAAATAGACAAGCTATGTTATAATGTTATTGTTCTTATATAATTTTAAAGCAAATTTTGTTGCGAACAAATTACAAATTGAAAAAGACAGTGTCGAAATTCTTTTCCAATAGCAGGATTCGAACCCGCACCCTTCTGGAAATCCGGGCCTGGTGCTCTTTCCAGTTGAGCTACCGTGGAACTTATCCAGCCCGCCGCATTTTTTTTACAAAAAAATATTTGAAAAAATTATTTCGACACTGTCTTTTTCAATTTGTAATTTGTCATTAACCTAGAAGTATAGAGAAGAACGTCCATACAAACCATTTGTTCAAATTCTGGAATGAGAGACCTAAAATTCGTTGCAGCCGCTGCAGCGCTTAAACATTTAAATGTCGTCTAATCAACGGACAGACATCGCAGCGCCGCCGCAGCGCCAGATCGGTCAAAGACAACGTAGTGTGTATCAAGATGGCGTCCCAACTAGACTGTCAATAACATTAATTGAAAAAATATCTTTTCTATTCTTATAATACGATATAACTACATAATAATGACTTGAATAACAATTAATTTCACTTACTTGACAACTGAATTTTAGTAAACGTCTAGGTGTACACTTTCAAAAGAAATAAAAAAATATTTTCGCCGCTCCGCACGCGCGAATGTCAAAGCTACACTAAAGCAAGGTGCCAAGTCGACTCCGCAGATGAGTGGAACATAGTGCGTATGTTCGGAAGGGCCTATCTAGTGTAACATATATATCGCTGTAATTTATTCGCTAAAAAAATTGCGTTAAATCTTTATAAACAATAACATTTTTCATCCTTGTTCAGCCTCAAGCAGCAAAATTAGGTACTATAAAAGTCCTGAGAACGTTTTGGAGCGTGCTAATTAGTGTACATGATTAGCACTATAATGATGTTAAGAACGTTTACAGAACCCCGAATAGGCCCTAGTATTATCACTGATTTATTCTATAAACATTACATAAGGGCTCTCACGGTAATACATCAGCTATGTAGTTGAAACCTAAAAGTGTCGAGAAACGCTATTTGGACTGAAATAGTGCTATCTGCAGCATTTATGTCACAAATTTGCACTATAAAAGTAACCAAAACATGTTTATAGTGCTATTTTGCGCCGTAAACAATTCTAGTGATCTTTTTTATCACACTTATTTAATGTGCCTCGTCGTGTCGGTCGTCGTGAGTGTTCTTCAACGAAAATCGACAAATTAATAACAACAAAAATATTATGGTTTATTTCATTCGCCGTAGTAATAAAAATTAAAAGGACACTACGTAGCTCTGCCGTAACTTGCACTTGCGAAATTAATTCTATTGATAAAATCATTAATGCCGATTTCAAATTTGACAATGCGCCCTTGTAATTTTCTTGTTTTAATTATTTTTAAATTAATAAAATAAATATTTTTCCCACTATGGCTGGTATAGTACACATTGGCACCAGCCGTGCTGCTAATGTGCTATCATAGCAGAAAACAGCAGCCATATTTCGTTTCTATTAGGTGTTCGTTGTCCAAATTTAAAATCAGACTAAATCAGTGTAGAGTAGCAGGTAGTCAAAATAAATTTCCTTGTATGGAGGTACCTACATTACATGCTTTTAGCAATAAGGCCGCCTATTATTTTCTCTTGTAGTTTGTGATTCTAAGTACTTACCTAACTATTTGCGCAATAAGTACCTATCGTGTTTATTTATCTACTTTTATAAATATATAGGGGCATAATTTAGGGAATGGTAAATATGAAAGTAGGTACCTAAAATACGTAAGTAGGCACTCGCACTAGTATCTTTATTATTGACATTTCACATTCACAATGCTATACAGATACCTAGTCTATAATATAAAATATAGGATAAAATGTTTACTAGAAAAAAAAATCAACCAATCTCAGGAAAGCTTGAATTGGCTTGCAGTAAATCATCAACTACTAGAAAGAATTCAACGAGTCTTCTGGGGTCTCGGTTATTGTTCTCAAAAATTCTCATCTGTTTTCAAAAGCGTCCTTGGATCTTTTGGTAAGAAACTAGGAATACGCTTATTTATTATTTCTATCAAACTTTTAACTGCTTGATGAGGTATATTATAAGTGACGCACCATCTTCTTATATCACTGCATAATTGTTCATCTTTATTGCTATCTTCATCTGATTCAGATGTTGAGGAACTTTGAACAGAGGAGCTATCACTCTCATAATAATATTCTTCATCCTTATTACTGACTTGAAAAGGAGGAACATTATTGCTACAACCCTGAAGTGGTACAAAACCAATATTTTGTACGGAACCATGAGCTGAATTTTCTGAACCCGCTTGACCAGTATTTACATTTTGGACATGAGCCTGTTGTATTGATGATAATGCCTGTGTTCTACTCTTTACTTTTTTTATAAGTATACTTACGCAAAGATCTCAAAACCATTATTAAATCTGTAATTACTTAAATCTTAACTAGATCTCTAAAAAAATCGACAGAGTGCCACCATTTTGAAAAACTAGTGATATAATTATTGATACTGAATATCTATAAATCCAATTAGTCCATTAATTATTAATTTTAGTACTTGTTTGTGACGGTTTAATATCGTAGCAGTAACACGAACTCACTTATAGAGCTATTTAGAATTGAAGTTATTTAGCAGCTGCACCAGGAGTCGCTATGGTACTGTTAAGTACTGTAGAAGAGTTATCATGATTTTTATAGAACTAGCTCCATAGCGATGTTAAGGGAGCTTGTAAGAAAACATAAAGTTCCGTAATGATTGTGCAAGTTACTTTTACAGTGCAAATTGAACCTGTTATAGTGTTTTTGACACTTCTACAATACTAGTGCTGTTATAGTACATTATGATATAAGTGCGGTAAGATGAAAATTACAGCCGAGGCGATATTGCTAGACCGAGCCGTAGGCGAGGGCTACAAGAAAGCAGAGGCTGTAATTATCAAAGCGCACGTATGCCATACGACGTTTTATAACATATTTGTGAGGATAAAAAAAATCCGAAAATGACTGCGTTTTTTGTTGTTTTTTCTAGTGCATGAATCTTTGGTAAACCAACATATATTTTTCTTTGTCCAACAGCATAGAGCGTAGATGGGCTCATCAAAATAATACCACCAACCCCTCTCTTCCCTTAGGTGTCGTAAAAGGCGACTAAGGGACTAAACACTGCACATACATCCAACAGCATAGAGCGGCGATGGGCTCATCAAAATAATACTACCTACCCCTTTCTTCCTTTGGTTGTCGTAAAAGGCGACTAACGGACTAAAGACTGCATATACATCCAACAGCATAGATCAGCGATAAGCTCATCAAAATAATACTACAAACTTTTCTCTTCCCTTCGGTGTTGTAAAAGGCGACTAACGGACTAAAGAATGCACATACATCCAACAGCATAGAGCGGCGATGGGCTCATCAAAATAATACTACCAACCCCTCTCTTCCCTTGGGTGTCGTAAAAGCTACTAACGGGCTAAAGGCGTATGTTGTCCATAGATTCAAATGATAACTAATTTTTAAATTTCATTACCGCACTAGTGCGAAACTTATTACATTACGATACTGAAATCGGTGTAATAAGAGCTTCTTACCGAGCAAATGTGTTATAATAGTACATTATGATATAAGTGCGGTAAGATGAAAATTACAGCCGAGGCGATATTGCTAGCCCGAGCCGTAGGCGAGGGCTACAAGAAAGCAGAGGCTGTAATTATCAAAGCGCACGTATGCCATACGACGTTTTATAACATATTTGCGAGGAAAACACATTTTCCGAAAATGACTGCGTTTTTTGTTGTTTTACTAGTGCATGAATCTTTGGTAAGCCAACATATATTTTTCTTTGTCCAACAGCATAGAGCGCAGGTGGGCTCATCAAAATAATACCACCAACATCTTTCTTCCCTTGGTTGTCGTAAAAGGCGACTAACGGACTAAAGACTGCATATACATTCAACAGCATAGATCGGCGATAAGCTCATCAAAATAATACTACAAACTTCTCTCTTCCCTTCGGTGTCGTAAAAGGCGACTAACGGACTAAAGACTGCACATACATCCAACAGCATAGAGCGGCGATGGGCTCATCAAAATAATACTACCAACATCTTTCTTCCCTTGGTTGTCGTAAAAGGCGACTAACGGACTAAAGACTGCATATACATCCAACAGCATAGATCGGCGATAAGCTCATCAAAATAATACTACAAACTTCTCTCTTCCCTTCGGT
Source organism: Scoparia ambigualis (assembly GCA_963921215.1). Taxonomy (NCBI): domain Eukaryota; kingdom Metazoa; phylum Arthropoda; class Insecta; order Lepidoptera; family Crambidae; genus Scoparia; species Scoparia ambigualis. The sequence continues at coordinate 22,133,717 of OY992502.1, read as the reverse complement.
GTCGTAAAAGGCGACTAACGGACTAAAGACTGCACATACATCCAACAGCATAGAGCGGCGATGGGCTCATCAAAATAATACTACCAACCCCTCTCTTCCCTTGGGTGTCGTAAAAGCTACTTACGGGCTAAAGGCCTATGTTGTCCATAGATTCAAATGATTAAATTACATTACCGCACTAGTGCGAAACTTATTACATTACGATACTGAAATTGGTGTAATAAGAGCTTCTTACCGAGCAAATGTGTTATAAAAGTTCTTTTCACGCATTATTATTGCTAAACAGATACACAAAACTGTCAATAAAGTCGTCTATAGTAGTAAATAGTAACATAATCGCTATTATATTATCTATTATTGTGCAACACTTTAATGATTCTTTTGTATAGTCCTGTAAACGTTCTTATAGCAAAATTATAGTACTTAAATGTTCATTAATTTTATAGAAGCAAATCGCTCTGTTTAAAACCTTTATGGTACAAGCAGTCACAATGATTACCATTACAGGCCTACTATATCACTGTTTGGTGATAAAATGCCTTGGTTATAGAACCTGTTACAACTGTATAAAGCACAGGTCAGGCCGCATATGGAATACTGCTCCCATCTCTGGGCTGGAGCACCCCAATACCAACTCCTTCCATTTGACCGCATTCAACGCAGAGCTGCTCGAATTGTCGGCGACGTGGTTATTTCAGGTCGGCTCGATCCACTGGCTCTTCGGAGAGACGTTGCGTCTCTCTGTATATTGTACCGTATATATCATGGGGAGTGTTCTGAGGAATTGTTCGGTTTGATCCCTGCCGCTAATTTCCTTCACCGCACTACACGCAATCGACTGTCATTCCATCCACATCACCTTGATGGATGGCGGTCTACTACTGTGCGTTTCTCAAGAAATTTCTTGCCTCGAACTACAGTGTTGTGGAACCAGCTCTCGGCGGCGGTATTTCCGGACCGTTACGACTTAGGGATCTTCAAGAAACGAGCCTATTCCTTCCTTAAAGGCCGGCAACGCGCCTGCGATTACATAAAAACAAATAAAATTTGGGGGTTTCCCCATACTTAGAACTGAAACTCAAAATATTTTTTTTTTACCATAAACCCATACGTTGTATCTATGGATAGGTTTTAAAAAAATGATATTGAGGTTTCTATCATTTTCTTCTTAACTGAATAGTTTGCGCGAGAGACACTTCCAAAGAGGTAAAATACGAGTATGTGTCCCCCGCAACTGTAACTTCTAAAATAAGAGTGTTTGCTACAGAGAGATCTGCGAGTGATCTCCCTACAGCACGACAAGACTTATCACTAACTTAACTATAATTTAATGGAAACTAACTCACGGTGTGGGCGTCCTTGACGCTGCTGCTCCTCGAGTGCGATCTGTTCGCTGGCTGTCTGCACACCGCTGGTGACGGGAGGTTTACCCTAAACTTCCCTTGGCTACCCCTGAGAGCTCTCAAATACCCAAGATAAATTGATGTGCACCAGCTTACAGGCAGTTCTCACGGGCCCGTCACGCACGTGTGTCAGAGGCAGTCGCCTCAACTGCCGACACCAACTGTCGACTCTTACCGAGAATTGCACGGTACATAAGCACAAACTAATTAATATTAGGTAGCCGCGCCGTCGGCACAATTAAAGTTTTACCCGATCAAACTTTAAACACAAACCAATGTACGCTACTCAAAAATGTGGTCTAGATGCCATCAACTTAGCAGCAATAGTGATGGGAAAAAAGTGATGTGACACATAACAATTGCAAATAATTCGAACTAATTGAATTGAGACAGAAACACAGAGCTGAGTGCCGCGCGACGTCACATCGGCCGAGCGAGACAGAGCGATGTGTTCTGTTTCACGTTTTATTCCATACAAAGAGAATGATAAAACTAAAAAGAATATATGATGTACATTACCATGCAAACTTCCGCCGAAAATTGATTTGAACGAGATATAGTAAGTAGTTTTTTTTTAATACGTGATAAATTAATTAATTAAAAAAATACACTATTATTAAAACATCGATCAAAGTTACAACGAACTACAAGAACTTTTATATGATGTTACTTGCTGCTACGGAACCCTTCATGGGCGAGTCCGACTCGCACTTGGCAGGTTTTTTTTTAATTTTTTAATTTGTAATTTTTTAATCTGTAATTTTTTAACCCCCATGTGACGGGTAGGTATTTTTTTATGGAAATATAGCATTATGAAACATGACGTGACGGCATTGTTGACGTTTCACTTTTTTAAAAGTAAAAGAGTTATGGTTTATGCAGCCACGGTAGACGTTTTTAAAGTAACATGTTGGACTCAGTGTTTCCATATAAAAAAAATATTAAAAGTTAAATAACTCTTATTCGCGATTCGATAAAAATAAGACAAAACTTGGTTTAGGCACAGACGTATAATATACGTCGTATACGTATAACATACGTCTGTAGGTTTAGGTAACAAAAAAAATTAGCTTTACTTTATAACCAATTTATTTTACAACTTTAGCATTTTTTTCTATGGAAAGTGCCGGTTCTCCTTTGAGATTGGGTTTCTGTAATATTGCAAGGCAAAATCTTCAATCATTGAAAAAAAGTGAATTTAAAAAATAATTAGAACACTGGACCGCTTTGACGTCACCAAAAATCTAAAGAGTTCTCAGTGGTCTCTAATACGAGAATAGGCACAACTCCAAAACTAAAGAGCGTGTGATTCCAAACGCGACAGTAACGGTGGTGAAATGATACATTTCGCCGAAACGCACCCGACAACGGCGAGTCGGGCCGCTCCATAGTTTCGTGTTCTAAGTGGGGGTGGCAATAAACAGGGCGATTGCAGACGACTCGCTCTCCTCCGCCATTCGCTCGGTCGCTTCCTGGCTCCGCTACCCTTTACGACGTACACAACAAGGGGCACATTACAATGCACTTTGTACGTCGGCAGCAAAATAATATTTGTAATTGGAATAGGAAATGACGAAGCGTCAATAGTCCGCTTATGCTGAATATTAACAGATTTATCCAAATTGGTTTCATTGGGTGTGCCACACGTATTCTGTTGGCTTATATCGTTATACCTTTAGGGTGGATTCGACCAAACTAGGATAAGGTCTTATACCTAGATTAAACACCTAATTTGTATGGACTAATCTCGGAGTAAGTCTTATTCCAGTTTGGTCGAATCCACCCTAGTAGTATAAGGTTACAAACTTTTTGAAAATATGGAATTATGTCAGAGACTGACTTACTATCTAACCAGCCTGGTGGACTGATTTTCATTAACCAGGTAAGGTACTACCGGGTGACAAGGCCCACTTTTTTACAAATTGAAATAAAACCTATATTTTATCATTAAGAAGAAAAAGAATGTTTACAATGAAAGCTATGATTATTTCAAAATCCAAATAAAAGTAGTTATTGAATCTACAACGATAATAAGGTAGGTTTTTAAACATTTTTAAAACCCATATTTTGGGCTTTACTGAACATGGTATGCCCAATAAGGCCCGTGCCGTTTTTAAGTCTTTTTGAGTAAAAGTAAGCATTAAAGACCATAAGGATTTATACACATCAAAATTGTAACATTCATAAACTTCGATAAAAGCAATCGGATACTAAAATGAACAATATTTTGTTACAAAAAAAATACTTTTCCACTGTGTAATAAAACAGCCGAAGTATCGAATTTTTAAGTGTTTATTGTATTAATATTAGATTTTATTTATAAATTATTGTTATTTATGCTAAATTTAAGTAATTATTGTTTATATTCCTATTAAGCACAAGCAATTACTTCGTTGGGCCTTCCTAACCGTTGTGGGCTTTACAACCCAAATTGAATATTTACGAAATAAATAGCTATAAAATCGCGCATGTTTATGTAAATATCAAAACAGTAATGATCAAATAAACACACTAAATAAAAATTTACTAACAAATCGTAGTATAAACAAGTAAAAACTGAGGTTTTTTAGGAGCCAAAATTAGTAATTTATGCGGCCGCGACCGATGTCGGTGAACTACCGGGTGTCACTGACAAGATGGTGGCCGCTCGCTGTCCGTTGCTGCGTTTCGGCGTTCATATTGATGTGTTACATGCATGCTACGAAGTTGGCACGGATCAAATGTAATTAACATAGTTTTCTGCGCTTGGGCCTTGGAAAACTGTGGACCTTGTCACCCGGTAGTACCTTATTATTGTTCATGCGAAGCAGCAGTGGGGGTGATAAAGGCTGATGATTAAGATGATGAATCTTACTATTAATGACATACTCATATTAAAATATGGAAATTTAAATAATACAATCCATCTCGCAATACTTAATTAATTTCAGGGTCATCCCAAAGTATACGTCTTTAAAATGCAAAGATAGTGTTGTAACTAATCAAGTAATTATAAAACTGTGAGATACAGAGCAGTACCTAACAAACCTGTACGCTCATTAGTCTATGTTATCATCAGTTTATGACTCTTAATGACTGCAGCTGCATTTTTAGTTCAACCCGTACATTTCGTTACGCTTCGTAACAAACTAAAAACAAGACCATGTTAGTTAGTATTTTATTAAATTAACACATCGTCGTGGCTCGCGGCCGAGAACAATAGTTGTGAATTAAGAGCCGCAATAATAGCGGCCGAGGCATAAATCACGGGGTCAGCACGGTCTGCATAGGAGCTCAGCAAGTGTGACCTAATGTATGTGTTGAGTTCGCGCCGCCTTCCTATTTATGGCGCGACCCGGGTTGTGGGGATACGTATCCGATGTTTGCTTTTAAATTAAAATAGTAATGTTATATTGTAACTGTATTAAAAGTAGGTTTTTAATGTCAAGAGGTTTGTCAGTTAAACAACTTTCGCAATGCCGGGTCACAATATGGGTGACCAAATGAAAAAAAAATATCACCCTGCTTTGGAAGGCATGTAAAGCGTTGGTCTAGGCTTTTGTTGTAAGATGGCAGTCGTTAAAACCGTTTATCATAGCCAAATTTCCTTCTGTGCTTTTGTCCATATAATAAGGACTATGCGGATCAATGGGGTGTTTGTCGGCTAATGATGTATTTACTCATAAATCACGGGGTCAGCACAGTCTGCATAGGAGCTCAGCAAGTGTGACCTAACGTGTGTGTTGAGTTGCACCCGCAGGTTCGCGCCGCCTTCCTATTTATGGCGCAACCCGGGTTGTGGGGATACGTTTCCGATGTTTGCTTTTAAATTCTAATATAACTGTATCGAAAGTAAGTTTTAACGTTAAGAGGTTTGCAAGTTACGCAACTTTCGCATTGACAAGTCACTGGATGGGTGACCAAATAAAAAAAAAAACATCTCGAGCTCTCCGTGCTTCGGAAAACATGTAAAGCGTTGGTCTAGGCTTTTGTCGTAAGATGACAGTCGTTAAAACCGTGGGTTGTAGCCAGATTTCTTTATGTGCAGTTATTCATGTGGAAAGGCATGTGCCCAGCAGTGGGACGCTTTTTAGGCTGATAATAAATGTATGTGTTGAGTTGCTTCCACCATTCGAGCGTTTTTCGATGTTTGTTTTTAAATTCTAATTGTTTGGGACAAAATGGCCATTTACGGATTGCATCCTTTTGTAGTCTTAATTTGTATTTGACAGACGACTGTCAGTGTCAGTGTGACACACACTCACATTGGAGTTAGGTTAAGTTTTATTCGCGGGGTCGCGTGGAGATTATTGACCTTTTTGGTGTAATTTAGTATGTGGGGCACATTGTTTTGATTCCGGGGGGCCCGTAACAACCAGTGAAACAGTGTTCATAAATTAGTACCAGGGCGGGCTGGTTAAAATCAGTTATTGGTTTGGTTGACACGCACACGTGGCGTACAATTGAACGGTGCTATGTGGTATTGTGCATAGTGGTACATATTTGTCTGGGATTATCAGTACTGAGGGGTAGCCGGGAAGCTTAGGGCCTTTGCACCACCACAGCAACCAGAAGATCAACCTCCACCACAGCAGCCCGAAGCCAGCAGCGGCCTGGGCGCGGCGGACTGCACCGGGCTGAGCGGCGCAGTACGTCTCAAGGGAAGACTAGCATGTAAGTTATTTGATAACGATTATAGTTTTAAGCATCGTATACATTGTTGGCTAGAAATAGCCTGGTAGCAGAGACGCTATTAGGGAAGTCAGTTGATGTAGACTCTCTATATCAAACAATTTTTGGTAAGCAGGAGCGTAGTTAATCAACGGACCTCAAGTAATTAGTTATTAGTTTTAGTTTTAAGATTGTTTGCTACCGCATATTAAATTGCATTCAGAATGCAATGTTAATAGGTAGGTTTTGTTGTATGGTTCATGGTGATCATAGCAAGTTCATAATTAATTTGGTTTTGTCTCGCATTTAGAATGCGTTGAGTAGGTAAGAAGTTCATTGCGGAAAGTCATTGCAAGTGCAATTGTCATGACCTAACTTGCTATAATTACTTGCTTAATAGTGTAAACATTTGTTTTTTGGTTACACATTTAGAATGTATTTATTTGAGTTAGGATATGTATAGTCAATTGTTGAAAACCTAATTTAGAATTAGTCTTGGTACAACAAATAAATATTTTGATGTTAATTGTTGCATTTGTTTTGCAAACAGAATTATAAGATTCTAGCGGTTTGCAAATAATTAAACATTTTGTTTGTTCCTTGATTGTTTGAAAACTTAATTTAGAATTTAAAGTTAAAGCATTGAAAATTGTGGTACTTTTGATTTGGTTTGTTGTTTTCATTTTGAAAACATATTTAAATATTGTAAGCATTTGATTCACAATATTTGTAGTTTGGTTGTCTAGCGATTGCAAAGCTGTAGACACAATATCAATATTGCAGTTATGTTACATTATAAATTGATTAACATTTTGTTTAGTGTAGGAAATTTTAATTGAACATTCAATGTTTATTGTGGCTGCTTCAGAATCAACTAGGGTTGATTTATTGCTTTGTTTTGATTGCATGGCAGTCTGTGCAATACTTGTTATTGCATTTCATTTGGTATAATCATATTGTAGTCACATATCAATGTTGTAGTTGCATTATACATTGTGTGTTAACATAGTTGTGTACCTATGTAGTATTAAGGAACATTTCTATTTCATTTTTATTTTTGTTTTTTCTTTGGGAATCAATTCAAGCCTGATTACTGGTTCATCCTTGTGTGATGTTAGTTAAACATTCATTTTGTTTACTCTGGTTCTTTGGGACCGAATAGATTTGTTTTGTTCTACACAGCGGCATATGTGAAATTTGGTTGGATTATTATATAACGGTTTATACAATAATAATAGCACATATTATTATTGTATAAATAGCATAGCGGGCAGACCCACACTTTGTCACCTGGCCCAATTGACCTACTCTTGGGCTCGGGTGTACTAGGACGGGTCCTACTAGGCACCCAGATAGCTCTGGGTCGCTCTACACTGCTGGCAGTGCCAACTATTTTTTTTGTTTCTATTATGTACACAGTTTGACGACTCGACTCCGCATAGTCTAGAGTCAGTGTGTTTGTGTACCATTTCCATAACTATGCACAAGTTTGGGAAATTGAGAAGCCTCCCATGGTCTACATGGTAGCCCATGCCCATGAGGAGTGGGAAGCCTTTCAATAGGCCAGTACGTCACGGTTGACGTCTGTTGGGGGTGTTACTAGGTAACCTAATTTGTAATTTTGAATATTGTTTGTTCGAAGAGCCATATTAGTGTAGTGCTCTTCTGGTGTTTATTTTGTCACAGGGGACGTCATCACCCATGCAGCCGCAGACGGGGAATCTGCCTTGGGACCGAGCCACTCAGTCTCGTCCATACTTGGAGGTCGCATGCAACGGGTTTGCTGGACCTTTCTCGGTAAAACCGACCAACCTTCGCAACGCCCGGGTTCGAAGGTAAATATTTTGTGTTTTGTGCCTTGCTACTAAGGCCGTCCTCTTGGGAGTTTCTTCGTTGTCCACGGAGGCCTTCGTCGTCGCGATTGATCGTTTCGTGTCGCGTAAGGGTCTACCTTCACTTATTCGCTCCGACAATGGCACAAAATGGCATGGGTACGACTAACCTATCCAAATGATGTTTGTAAAATTTTAGATAATAAGCTTTGGTAAATAAGATAATTTAATATTATTTTAATTTGGCTAATTAGATTTAGTATGTTGTTGAAGGAGAATAACTTGCCCTCCTTGCTTGTAGCTAGGGCAGCATTGTCAAGTTGTTAGTTGGCGAGTATGGGACTGCGGTTCGATTCCGCGGCAAGCCACAGCAACTGTCTCTCCTTGCCCGATTGATTGAGCTAGCGATCGGAGCCTTCCGATCGGAGCAGGGGTCTGTTTGGGACAAAATGGCCATTTACGGATTGCAACCTTTTGTAGTCTTAATTTGTATTTGACAAACGACTGTCAGTGTCAGTGTGACACACACTCACATTGGAGTTAGATTAAGTTTCATACGCGGGGTCGCGTGGAGATTATTGACCTTTTTGGTGTAATTTGGTATGTGGGGCACATTGTTTTGATTCCGGGGGGCCCGTAACAACCAGTGAAACAGTGTTCATAAATTAGTACCAGGGCGGGCTGGTTAAAATCAGTTATTGGTTTGGTTGACACGCACACGTGGCGTACAATTGAACGGTGCTATGTGGTATTGTGCATAGTGGTACATATTTGTCTGGGATTATCAGTACTGAGGGGTAGCCGGGAAGCTTAGGGCCTTTCCACCACCACAGCAACCAGAAGATCAACCACTACCACAGCAGCCCGAAGCCAGCAGCGGCCTGGGCGCGGCGGACTGCACCGGGCTGAGCGGCGCAGTACGTCTCAAGGGAAGACTAGCATGTAAGTTATTTGATAACGATTATAGTTTTAAGCATCGTATACATTGTTGGCTAGAAATAGCCTGGTAGCAGAGACGCTATTAGGGAAGTCAGTTGATGTAGACTCTCTATATCAAACACTAATATAACTGTATTTAAAGGAGTATGCATAAAGGAAGTAGCAGAAAAAAGTATGAAAGAGAAAATTAGATATAAAAAGGCTCCGATCAGCTAGGAGGTGTAAAAAGGAGGTCGTTTTTTAAAAGTATTGTTAAACGTCCCCTGGGGGTCACTGTCTCCAGAGAACATGACTTCAAACACAGTCTTAGTATGGGAAAATTAGCTACAGTTTATCAGACCGAAACTTTTGCAATTCTCCTGCGCACGCAAAAAATAATCTAGCACTCGTTACGAAGAAGAAGTAAGTACCTAAGGTAATCCTAGGCGGATGATATTTTTTCTCGTTGCTTATAAGTAATTTAGTTAATTTGCATGTAACGACATAACAGTCATTAAGGTATTGAAACCCACACAATACAAACTAAAACATTTTTCGGAAAGGTGCAAAAAAAATATACATGAAAACTAATGGCCCGTTTCAATTTCCCGCCCGTCCGGGGAGGGTGTTTATATTGCAAAACTAAACAATGTCTTCCGTATCGTGTAAACCCATATTTCCAACCGGCCACAATAAACACGAAAATAAAAGTTAATAACGCTTACCTTGGGGCAATAAAATATATTAATGCCAGTCCCTTACAGGCCCCACACTACGCAACATTGATAAACAGCTATATGTGTACACTATTTACGACAAGCGAACCCTTCTTCATATTGTGCATAGAAACAGTTTCTGCAAGGTGATAGGAGATACGATAGCGGACTAGTTTAGGGTCGAAATTAATTATCAATCTATCTGTTGTTTGTGTTAGAAATTTTATCTAAGCTCCATACAAATTATTAGCAATTTCTGACTCTATTAGACAAAGAAAAAGAAAAATACAAATAGATTGACTAAGCCAAAATGTGCGAGGTTGGCGCACAAAAACCGATGCCTTATATAGAATGGTCAGTCTGAGTTCCTATGACGTCATTTCACTATCTGAAATATGGTTACATGACAGCATATCTGACATGGAGTTATTCGATGACTCGTTTGGAGACGCGACCGCGACTATTCGCGTACAAAGCAAAGCTAAGGAGGTGGAGTTCTGTTGGCTGTTAGACGCGATCTTTCAAATAACGAGAGAAAGGATTGCCTTTATACTAGAACGCCAAGCGGTCGCATGAGACCGCACTGACAGTTCGCGCCATTCCGTCAAACCCCAAGCGGTCCGCTCTCTCCCGCTTGACTTTGTACCGTGTTTTCAAAGTCTTACAGACTACTTTCGTATGAACAAGGTCGATTATTTCGGTTCTGTGGTACATTTTATGCATCTTGATCGTAAAATATCGCATAGTCTGTGCTCGATTCTGTCATTTTCGACCTCAGAACAATAACTAAAGCATAGAAACCACGCTAAAAGACGAGCTAGACAACAGCTATCTTACTCATATGACTTCAATTAATTCTGTAACGAGAGTGAATGAAACCTCTAATCCACAATGGTTTCTATTTTTTCTAGGTTGTCACAAGGTAAATGTCAAATGGATGTAATTGGATGTCTTTAGAACACCATCAGCTTAAATGTGTCGTTATTTTCTTTTTGTTGCTGTGTAAATAAGTGGCAACCTAACTTGGTTACATTATAATGACGGATTATTTTCACGCTAAGTTGTAGCTCCTCTCAGATAAATTTAATTATTTGCAAGGTATTCTTCCGAAGAAACTTATAAACTAGCCATAGCATTGTTAGTGATATATATGCGTTACGTGTGACAAAATGTCTTGTGTGATTGAGGGTTGTAAATCCCTTATAATAAGAAAAGAAAATAATCAATAACCTTTTATCGGTAAGCTCAGACTGTTTTCGTTTTACCTAAACATAATTAATGGCATAAATCTATTAAAACACACTAATAGTTTGTCTAAATAGTCATCGTGTTCAGTTCTGTGCTGATATAAGGCATTTATCAATGAAATTTTGTTCAAATGTTGAAGGTTATGTTTTTCGCCTAGTGACGTGCATTTCTATATCGATAAATCAGTATTTTGTGTAAGTGGTTGGCACATCTATCTTTAAATTATGATATATGTATACGCCTCATTTACAGCTTGTTTTACTCTTAACATGATATTAATAATTTATAACTTTAAAAGTTACCTATTGATAATTTAAAAAATATACATAATTGAATGGTCTTCTTGATTACTACTATTACCATTTATCTGCATTTTCACTAATTTTAAAAATTCTACATTTTCGTTACAGGTTTCCAAAAAATGATGATATAAATAAAGAATGGCTACGGCCGGCGTGTAAGAAGACTAAATTGGATATGGAATAAACGCAGTCATATATGTTCTAAACATTATACGATCAATCAATCATGAACAATGTCTGCGACACATTTGTACCAACAAGCATTTTGAGCAATCTTGTTAATCATTCTCTAAAACAAAGTTTCGATGACAATCACAGAGTCCTATTGATAAAAGCCGTACCTAAGTTATATTTGACAATACGAATACCAAACTGGAATTACAGGAATGTGCACCTCGTGACAAATTATGAAGCTTTTTAACCAAAACCTTCTTATTTAAGAGGCAGTGATTTAATAAAAATGTTTTAAATGTTTATTTATAAGTTTTTTATTTCCTTAGTAATCCTTCATATTTATATTTTCCTCGTATCAAAATGTTGAAAAATCCTGAAAATATCAGATTTACTTTCAAAGCATAAAGTTCAATATTACATCTAGTTAATTTGACAGATAAGGGTAGGCCGATGTGACACTGACTGTACACTGCTTCTCGTTATTAACTTGCAAAACTTACTGGAGGCAAAAGTGACCACTTTTACCGTTAACAATTTTTTGGCATAACAATAGAACGTAAAGTAGTGTGTGTACACACGACCACTGATCGACCTACCCAAATCTGTCAAAATATTCCAATTTATATTGAACTCTACATGATTGACATTAGGACGAAATTTGGTTGCGAGAATTTTACACATATAAGGATAGATAGATGTAACGCTGACTGTACAGGCAGCGTCATATCGCCCTACCCTACCTACTCTGCGACCTACTAATCTGTGAAATACCTGCAACCGAATCTCATCCTAATGTTGAAATCGTAGTGTTCAATATCGATTGGGATATTTTTATAGATTTGAGTAGGTCGATCTGACGCTGCTATACCCTACAGTGATTCAATATAATATTGTAGGTGTTTTTCTTGTACACCATAATGTAGTTTTTGAAAATTTGTCCGATTTAGTTTATATCGTTTCCAAGGCAAGCGAAAAAGCCGACAATGACTGAATTATTATGTTAGCGTCGAGAAGACAGGATTTGTATCGCTCTCCATACACTTCTATCATTCTGTATCATTTTCTCGTGGAAGTGCATTTTGTGAGTAATGTAGTGCGTGTAGTGAAACGCAACGAAATATACAGAATGACAATAGTGCATGGAAAGCAAATACAAATTCTGTCTCCTCGATGCTAACATAATACTTCGGTCATTGACGGCGCGCTTATCCTTCGCCTTCATATTTATTTACATGTTCAATATTTAGTTTTATTTTTGTCGATATAAAATGCCGAGAAATGACGTCCCTAGTGTGGAATAAACTAGTGACCACCTACACAAATTAGGACAAGTCAATCATTCTCCATCTCTTTCTAACTCATTAGCATGACTCGTAAGAAGAAGAAGGATAAATAAATGTCTTTGCTTGCTATTTTAGCGTGGTTTCTATGCTTGTTATTGTTCTGAGTTTTCGACGTTGACAGTGGCGCCAATTTCTGTGTCGGAGTGAATTAGTCGCTGAGTTTTGTGAGCTATTTTTATTGGATTTATCTAATTTAAGTACTGTTTCTTATTAGAAAATTATTATTGAGACTAAAATGATCGTATTTAGATCAGTTGTAAGATATACATACATCTTTATTACTACTAGATAAAGCGTGTAAAGTCCGTTAGCATGTTACCGATTTCCGAGTGATTTTTAGAGAAATACTTTAGGACAAATAAACTGTTGCAATCATCACTTTTTTGATACCTGATGAATAGGAAATATAACAGTTAGTAAGTATATTGTTGTTAACAGAACGACAAAATATGGTTTGATTTTAGAGTATTTTTTTTATGTTAAAGGTGGGAATTGTGACGTCATCCGCAAATTCAAAAAAATTATGGCGCACCTGCTGTCATTATTTTTGACATTTAAATTCCAAGACTGAGGGGTTAACTGAACATTTTTTTTATATATAATTGTGAAGATTTCTTAATAGCATATGTTTAGTTACTAACCTAAAATAGATGTTAATTGTCTGTAAATCTTCCTAGAATTAAAGAAATTAAAATGCCTTTCATTAGAAAATTATAACCATCAGCATATAAACGTCTGGGCTTGATTTGCCATTTAAACAATAATTATTGAAGAGATCGGACCATTACTACTTACGGCAAGAACTAAACTGCAATGTACACTTAAGCTTTATAAGAAATGAATGCACAGATAAAGAATCGCATACATCCAACAGCTTAGAGCGGTGATGGGCTCACCACCCTGTTGCGCTGAGCACATGTGCAGTCGCTATTTGGTGAATAGTGGACTATGGCAGAGGACTGCTTTTGCGGTCCTCATGAAGCCCGCGTGGGATATTCTTATTGGGCCAGACTACCGTAGTACCGAAGTGAATGGTATTTCTATGTATTGTATATTATACTATTACACGTTTAATACATCGCTATTGGATCGAATTGGTATTGTGAATTTTCGTACTCTTGAGTTTGACACTAGCGATAAAATGGATTCATGTCGCGCAGATATTGCGTGAACTAAATGACATTAAGTTTTGTTGAAATTCGTACCCTGGACGCTATTTTGACAGTTAAATTTGGTATTCTGATGGTGTTTAGATTGGCTGTCAATTGACATTGTCACAATAACTAAAGTGGTACTTTATGTTTATTGAATTTACGTATTTTTCGGTAAATAGGTACCTACTCATTTTTAAGCAGCTGTGTCGCGTGGCAGTGTAAGAATACTCCCACCCCGTCTCTTCCCTTGGGTGTCGTAAAAGGCGACTAACTGACTAAAGATTATTAATGTGTGAAATGTGATAAGACTTGATACCTACTTAAATAAATGATTTATAAGACTGCACATCTTAGATTAATACAATGTTTTAATCTAAGCTGCACATACATCAAACAGCATAGAGCGGCGATGGGCTTACCACCTGTCACGCTGACCACATGTGCAGTCGCTATTTGGTGAAAAGTGGACTATGGTAGAGGACTGCTTTTGCGGTCCTCATTGCCTAGTCTCTGAAGTCTCTGACTAATCTTTCGGGGATAATAGTCGTTATTCAATGTATGTATATACGAGTATGTACCTACTTATTTGTAAGTACTATGATGGCACGTTTGGCTCTTTCTTTTCTTATTTTAAGAAACGCTCTAAGAACCGAGCTAAAATTAAGCAGGAACTTTAACGTTGCTTAGGTATTGGGGAACTGGGTGCCTCATATCATTTATAATAAATTTTAAATAAAGTTTCTTTGGCAAATTAAGTAAGGTTATATTCAGTTTCTTTAACTCTCAGTATCTTTACAAAACAAATAAGTACTCTTTTAATAAAACAATAATACTATTCAGCAAAATTTATTGCCTAACACATAATTGTATACCTACTGCTTGCTTACAATTATTTAATCTAGATAACAAAAAAATACACATGTCTTCATTAGCTTCATTATTTATTTATTTGCTGCTTGTTGGAGAGCATTGGCAACCTCACATCCGTGCCTCAAAAATATCTTGTGCTGGATGCTCTACTGCATCTGAGACGGTCCAACCACTTTCCTTACTGCCTCTACCCGTTTGCCTCATTCATCAAAACCGAATACTGAGCTTTTATTGCTCTTTTTTTGAGCCCAATACTATAAAATAAAGGTGAACAATGAATTTTATGATATTTGATTCGATAATCCCAAATATTTTTCAAGACGTTACGAAAGTTTGAAACGTTCACTGTCACTTGAATTGACTATTGGTGAAATAAGTAAAACTTAGGTCGTCGGTCAATTATAGCAAGTGTAATATTACCTAATCTTTACTTTCACAACAAACAAATTTATTAGATCTTACATCGCAGAAAATTAATAGGTAATAATTTATTGTCCTTCATGACAGAAAGTGATGTTGTCAAATCAGAGACAGACAACGCCACAGACAGATTTTTTACTTTTTAAAGCATTTCAAGGCGAAGGCAGCGCTTCATACGTCCTAAAATGTTGATGTCGCTTTAAATAATGCAATATTGTTTTGTAAATTCTGCTTAACATTGAAGGATTTATTAATATAAAATGAGTTATAACTTCATTAATTAGATACAGCTATAATTTTAGATATTAAAGTGGATTTTTATTATGCATTACATTTATCGATACGTCAAAAACACAAAAGGTTCTCACTATCAATGACATTATTGGCAGCAAACTTCATACTTATCTTTCCGATATGAACATGATTTCGATTTCAATCTGATCCTGAATTTAAGCGCGTCAAGAGTACGCACTTATTATTGTATTGTTATTTGACGGCTTTGATATCGACATTGAGATTGGATTCGAGAGTAAGGGGGCTGAGTACGGCAGTTTGTCACGAAGTTTGGATTAATCGGATTGATCAATCTGTTTTGTAATTTATTTCTTGTATTTATATTCATCGATTTTCTGTCTGTATTTATTTAAAATAAACTAGTTGATGATTCACATTATTATTATTATTACGAGTCACACCCGAATCGGACCCCTACAAACCCTGAGGAGCACCTATCACAGGTACACGAACTAAACATCGCTTGAAACTAGCTTCGTCATCTAGCATCTTGGACTAGCTATGGGCGATTGTTACTAAATAACATCGAATTATTCGATTGTTAAAACAATCGAATTTATTCGAATGAAAAGCATAGCTAGTCGATTATTAATAATTGAGCAATTGTTATAAAAACAATCGACAGTCGATAGTGTACGAATGAAAATCGTTAAGACTTATTTAATCGCTCAGTGATTGTTAGTAACTACGCGATTGTTACTAGAACAATCGACAACCGAAAAAGTTCGAATGAAAATCATTACTAGTCGATTATTAGTAATAATAACGCAGTGGTTATAAAAATAATCGACAGTTAATTGCGTTCGAATGAAAATCGTAATATTCAATATTGTTATTAGGTAAACTACGCGAATGTTCCTAGGGTTAGGTATACCTACTAGGTAGGTCTATGAAATACGAAATAAAGTAGTTTATTCTAAATACTTCCCGGGAAAGTTCTCCTGATACAAACTTGGTGAATGGTACCTACCATGATTGATTGATTGATACATGATTTCAATTAAAGAGAGCAAATTAGCTTTGAAAATCGTTAAAATGTAACTTGTAGTCTTATTAATTTATCTACCTATCTAAATTCGAATAAATATTCATTCGAATATTTTTTAGTAACAATCGATCATCAATTTTTATTCGATTTTTTAGGTAAGAACGAATAGACAATCGAACAATATTAAAAAAATGCAAATTCTATAAATATTTTTAAATGTAGACTAAAAACGCACATTTTTCAGGGTACATTCTCATCAAGCCTTTAATTATTAAATGTTATATCTGAAAATTGCATGTACGCACTTTTGCGGGAATAGCCTCTCAAGCTCGGTCGGCCGGCGGCGGCTCTTGCGCCGTGTTCATGTCAGTCGCTCGCTAGTTACGCGCTTGCTCACGCATGCGTCATAACATAATAACCAAATGGATAAGATTATTTATGTACATCACAATACTCTTACTACGACAGTGTTTTCGTATGATACGGTTCACCTTACCATGTAAGTACACAATTTGACTCGAACCTGCTGGAGAGACGATTCCCAAACCCAAATATCTGCTAACTACTGAACAGTTAGACCTACCTACATTATTGTTAATAATTTCTTATGTAAGTGACTGTAATGGTTTTTAATAAGAAATAAATATTCTTTAAACATAACACAAGATAGATACTAGTACAATTGTATCGATTCATTCGAATATTTTTAGTAACAATTGATCGTCAATTTTTATTCTATTATTTCTAAGTTAGGACGAATAAATCGACAATCGAATACATAGTAGAACAATTGTCGTTTCATTCGATTGTTTTTTTTAGTAACAATCGCCCATCGCTATCTTGGACAACCTCCATGGTCGAGTGGTCAGCACGGTACTGGAGTCGCGCCATATCTGAGCTCTTCGGGTTCGATTCCCGGTCGGCTAAATAAAAAAAAAACTGTTTCCAAATTGATTTCGGGTCTGGGTGTTTTCTATGTTTATGTATGTTAATCCGTTATCTAGTTAACAATTGAAACACGTTTCACAAGAACCATAACTTATGCTAGATACATAATAATTGGTGTGAACCTAGAAAGTTATATTTTACATATAATTTTCTCGGTGTAGCAATTTAAAAAAATCGTTTTGTTGTAAAGAAACCGTTTCGTAATATGCCTACATACGTAAGTTCCATCTCTAACTCGCTAGACGCACCCGAGATTAGGTTAGTAGGCGCGATAAAATAAACATTTTACGATGTTACACGGGCAAATTGCTACATAAAACGCAATTATCTCAAGAATAAGGCCATCTCTACGTCACTCTTGAATTGTTTTCTGGCTTTTTGTGGCTGCAATAACAGTGTAATTTGGAATGGAAAAAATACCTAAGAATTAAAAGACTTTATTTATACGGTAGAAAATACCTGTTTACTGCATTGATACATAAGTCATAATATTATTATAACTATTATAATTATAAAGTAAATATTTTTTTAGGGTATGCTCAGTAGTGAAGTTTTATACCGGTTAACAATACATTCCTCTATGAATCGATAATACTGACATTTATTTATTTAAGGTTGTATTTTATTTGTTTTAATTTAAGTTATCAAAATGTCGGTGGTGTCAGCGTTGTTTTTATACTAATATTAATAAAAAGTAATAAAATGTCTTTATTTACTCTTCACAGATTATAAGTTAGAGCTTAGAAATAAGATGAAGCCATATTATTTAGGCTTCTACTTTTTTGATAAGCTGTATATATTTAAACGCTTCTTTGATTAACATTACATTTTCGCCAGTGGGTTTGTGCACGTGAAGTTGGGTACGTTAAAACCTAGAGCTATGTACTCGCCATTCTCGCCATCTCATAATGTGTTCCAAGTCAATCAAACCATGTCTACCCGTATTTCTGTTTTGTCATTAAAGGAGAAAAACAAACTTCCGCGACATAAAATATTAGTCAGGATTGTGTTTGTGACGGCTAGACCGAGTTTAATGTACGGCAAAATCTACATTGCGCTGCAAAACAACGCATTCAGGTTATGCTATAATACCGAGTACGCAACGTATTCTGGTCATGTTAAAAAAGTTAGCAAATCGCTCCACTTGTTTGTTTGAACTTGTTCGTGGCTTGCTAATTTGACATAATTTCAACAGTAGGTTAGAAGATGTGAAAAAATACAATATGATCTCAATTCTTAAAAAAACCGTTTGGAAGAATATATCAAACACTAATAACTATTAGGTAAGGCCAGGGGTTAACCGATGAATTGTCAAACTTCGTTAACTTACAAATAAAATTTACGTATTGTCCACCAGCTGCAGCTACTAGGAGCTTTAGCTTATAAATAACACAACTGTTTACTGTAATAATTATATTTCACTAAAACAAGTTTTGACTCAAAACTTTTTTCCCTCACTCAAAAATTTTTTTTAGTGACTTTATAAAAAAACCCCTCGGTAGCCGAGCAGTCAAATGCTCGGCTTGAAATCCGATGGGTTCAATTTCCAGGTCAGGCAAAGTCTGTTACGGATCTTTTGATGCATAGCCTGCTGGCTTTGTGATCACACATCCGCAAATCCGTTATAGTAGAGGATCCGAGTATACAACGACCTTCACCGAGCGGTTAATGGATGAAAAGTATTTTATATCAAATTTAATGTGTTAAAAAATATATTGCGAGTGGGTTGGCTGAAAAATTTCAGTCCAGTATATGATTAAATAAATATTAATTTTTTTTTTAAATATTGCACTTGTTTCGATAATAGATAAATTACATAGGTACCAATCGAAAGTATGAAGCCTATATATTATGCAAACGTTAGGTTGACTATTTTTTTCCTGTCATAACATTGAGTAGGCAGGTGTAAACAGGCAAGTCAATATTAGTAATTTGCAACCGTCTGGTTAAATAAATAAAATTTATGTTTATATAAAGATAAGCTCATTACAAACACACACACACCAAACCAGTGCAATGTATAAAAAAAATATTTTTTTTTATATTAAATTAATCATTAATGGTACTGGACTGAAATTTTTCAGCCAACCCACTCGCGATATATTATTTAACATATTAAATTTGATATAAAATACTTTTCATCCATTAACCTTCTCGGTGAAGGTCGTTCTATACTCGGATCTTAGACTATTAGAGATCTATAAAAGTTACAGGATTGATCAACGCGTGCAATTGGCTATTTGACAGTTGTAACAATAAAATATGAAATATGTCGGAAATGGTAGTTTATGATTTAACGATAATTATCCAACAGTTTTTTTATTAAGATAATTTGTAAATATGTTATTTTTACAAAATAAATTTGCGATTTTTTATCTGTGCATTACAAGACCCGAAACACGCGCGGTCATGATTGAGCTTCATGTGACGGATTGTGACGTCACATTTCACAATGTATACAAAATCTATCTGTCAGGTGTCAAGATAAGTTTCTATATTTATTGAAATGTGACGTCACAGAGCAAAATGTCACGTGACCAACCGTTTTCGCACGAAATTTGAAATCAATAAAAAAAAAATGGTTTATTCTGATAAATAAAGCTTTTTCGAGAAAGAAAATATTGTACGGGGTATAAAATAAGCGTTTGTAATTGTTTAAATACTTTTTCGAAATCTGTCAAGTAGCCAATTAAATCCTATGAGTAATGAGTAATTACACTTAATATAAAGGATCAAAAACATCTTTCTTATCCCTCCTCAATATAAAATCTCTCTCTCCTACAAAAATGTCATCGTCAATTAAAGACAAAACTAAAAATTTTCACAAAACGTTGATTTTACGTCACCTTGATTTTTGATTTGACGTCGTCTCGATTGTACCTTAAAGCTGAAACAGTTGAAAAAATAATCTCTCGGCTGCACTTAAAAATTGCATATCTCAAGCTTTTGTTCGTCTCAACAATAGGTAACTGAACCAGTTGGACGTTGGAAAAGAAACAAAGGCATACAAATTTATAATGCAGTCTGGAATGAATCACGTCATGCCGAGGTCCTTTGGGGCCGTCTTGAATGGAAATGAACAACAATGCTGCAACGACGTGGGCTTGGACGTAAACTATTTTCATGTCAGCCCCATCCGAGGCGATCTGTCCGAAAGGAGCGGCTAGATTCAGCCGTTGAACCTTTGGAAAGATAGTACTAAGCTGATTCAACTGAGAGCTAGGAATTGTGAGGGGGGGGGGGGGGGGGGGCTCTCTATCCAGAACTCTCACTCGCCGGATGAAACACAACATCACCAAGTACCATTGTTTCACGCCGAATATTCGAGAGAGGGTGGTATTACGCCGGTGGATTACTATTAACCCTCTATTCCGTTAGTCGCCTTTTACGACACCCAAAGGAAGAGATGGGGCCGTAGTCTTCTATTAATGAGCTGCTACCATCATAGCACATGTACGGTATTCTGTAACTAATTCTGAACCTCACTCAGAATAATTAGTTATTGTTCTGAGTTCTGAACACATTGACTGCCACAACCATAGATATAAACAAAAGAGGAAGATACGGCACGCCTCGGACCAATATATGGTCCGAGCGGCATGCCCTTCGTAGTATGAATCTAAAATAGTCCTACTCGTAGAGTAGTAACTAAAGCATAGAAGGAGTGCTATAACATTTGAGTGGGCACTCCGTTTGTTGTCAAACAATGCGATATTATGTGACATGCACGCACACGCAAAACTATAACCGCGTTGGTCCTTGCCAATGTCCATTGAGGTATATAAAGTCAAATATTACCCTTCGAATTACATTTTGTAGATCGCTTTTGAATTCGGTTGGTGACCAGGTATCCAATTTTTTTTTATACCTTTGACGTTTTTAGCAACTTATTTTGTCACGTTTATAGCAACTTATTTTGTCTATTTCCTCTCAATGTTTATGGCCCATTTGAAAAAATAGGACAACTATAAGACTCTCATTTGGACTCTATGACCTTCTATGCTTTAGTTATTATTCTGAGGTCCTACTCAACTGTATACTCTTTGTAGTGTGACAATCAAGCGAGAGAGACAGAGTTACGCTAAGCGAGTGGGTCAGCAAGCACCCCGACGTTCCACGACGACGACGACACACGATAAATGAAACTCTCTCATGACAATCAATGTCATAATAAATATTGTATACAATGAAAATATTATTGTTTTGGTGTACTTTAGCACGTAAGTTTTTCCTTAAGCCTTGTGGATTGTGCACCGTACCTATAAATTAACAGCAAGGCATTTTTATTATTAAAACAACTAAACGGCACTTATACGAACGAGTAGCTGCTGTATTTATTTATTTTTTTGATCAGGCACACTGACAGACTGATCGTTACATGACAACTTAGATGAATGATTGGTCTTGCTTCGAGCGCAGCGAGACCAATCATTCATCTAAGCATGACAATTATACTTAGATTAAAACATTTTAATCTAAGCAATTATATCTTACATTGTTATCATGAACTTAGTCTAGATCATAACCCATAAAAAGTGTAGGTACACGGCATGAACTTAGTAAATATATAGCGGCATGTTGCATAAAATTAGAGAAAAAATAAGAAAAAAGAATAGGAACCAAAAGACAACGGAACCCAAAAAACAAAAAAGCTAAAATCAATATTACAGTAAAAAAAATAATAATTCACAAAGCACAAAATAGATAAGAATTAAATAAACATTATGAATTACAGATACCTACTTAACTTCTAATTTTTATTTAGCGAGGTTGAGGACCATTTGGAGTTAATAATAAGTTAGTATTAGATACAAGTTTTTTATAGTCAGAAAACCTACCATTAAATATGTCTACATATATCCCTATTACTGCGAGTATGCTCGTTGTAAGTGCGACACATTCTCACAATTTTGTTATAGTATGACGTGTTATTTTTGTAAGCCCGAATAGCGAATGTGTTTGGAAAACGCGAGCTATATCTGATGTTAATACTGATCGAAGAGAGCATAGTTGGGGCATCAATGGCGGAATGCAGTACCTATCTTAAGAAGATAGAGCAAGTCATACCTTTCCCGTCAGCATTTATGGGGGTCACTCCGAAGTTGGACAGCCTTTCATTAAAGCCAGTAAGAGATCGGCCATAATTATTTTTTCGGCAAAGATACCTACTTCAAACAGCGCTTTTGTGGTCTTTCAATATTTTTTATTGACTCCTGTCACGGTATTCATATTAGGACTGAAGGACCTATCCTTATTTACTAAGTTTAATTTGTACTGGCACCTCGAGACCAACCGTTAGGTTATGCAAGAAGGACCTATCCTAATAGGACCTATTTGAACTTTTAGTCCTAATATGAAAGAGGCGCGCGCGGTACGCTGGTATCGTATCTTCCTCTATTGTTTAAATCTATGCTTTGGCCACAACAAACAAACCATCACAGAAATATGTGAAACAGACACAGAAACAGTTTTTCAGTCACCGGTGACATCCATTGCCCATTGGGCGTGTTCCAGACGTCCTGAGGCTAGCGATGGATTTGGATTATGCCGCCTCCCTGTGTGCCCCACGTAACGTGCACATAACAATATAGTAATGTTATCAATTGTAATTTTGCATAAAATTATTTTATATTTTTAATCATTTGTTATATACATTATTGTATATTACACTGTAACTTTTGTTACTTACTAAGATGAGAAATAAATAATCTTCCTGGGTTTCTTGCAAGTTCTCAGTAGAAGTGTCTTCCAACATCCGAATTGGTGTAGTTAAAAGCGGTTAGGCTGTCAGCGAAAATTCAGGACCCCTGCGGGTGTTGCGCGGTGCGGGGTCCGCGGTAATTCGTAAGCGCCAGTCACATTTATTTAAAAAAGTTAATAAAAATGTTTAGTTTTATGGAAATCCAAATCCGTCGAGAAATTCAAAAGGTGAAATTATAGAGGTAACTTCAGGGTTTTTTTCTATCGTGCAAAATGTTTCCAATCGTGTTTTGGAAACAGTCATCTCCTCACACATACGTTCTGTAATACATATTGAAAATTTCAGTGCAAAATATCTAAAATATTTTGAATACCTAGGCTGCACTAAAAGTATCGGGAATTGAATATTTCCAAGTGGGTTCTTCCATTTTAACACGTTGGCTGTCCAAGTTGATTTGGTCAAATGACACGCTACGTCCGCTCTATTTTATGAAAAAAATGATGCTACTAGCTTCCCATAAGTCCTTGGCGGTTTTTTTGACACAATTCCTAATCCACACGTCCATCTCAAATTCAATAGTGTTTGTTATTCGTAAGTCCAGTTCAAGAAGTCACGTTAAGTTTGAAGGGAGTGGTGTCCTATATATAGTGCACGGATGCAATGGCTAACTACACAATGCCCTACATAAAGTGCACGGACAGCCAAGATATATCTTATTTGTGCGGGACCCTTATACGGTTGAACTCGAATCTCAATCCGTTGTGAAATAAGTCAAGACCCGCTATGAAATAAGTCTTGTCTTGATTCGTCGCTATGAATCCCGCTTTGCGAATTGTTGCTGGATTGCGCAATGCTGTCTCCGATGGTAACTATGAAGCCAGTTACAAGGTGGGGCGATGGTGAAAGGAAAGCCACGGTGAATCTTCAGAGCTTCTATATTCCAGATTTAAATGAGCAGAACTTTTCCCTATATTTCTTGCTTTACAAATAAACTATTTCTTTCTTCTATTGGTTCTTGTTCAGTATTTGCTTCCTAGTAGTATTCTTGAGCTGGATCCGGAATTATTTTCCATAGGATCTCGCTCGCTTAAGTACCAAATCTCGCTATCGCAACTATCGGCCTTTCTCTATAGATAGTTGCGAGAGCGAGAGGTATGCGCGAGAGGGACAAAACATAAGTGCAAGCAAAAGGGTAGGGGTCTCTCGGCAATACCGTGGAGAGCGCAGCGGCTCTATTTCTATCATTAGGGTTTTATAAATTAGCAAATACTGAACTGTTAACGTAAGGAAACCATAACTATAACTAAATTATAAACCTATTAACTAAACTATAAAACCTATTCTTTACAAATATAAACTTATAAAATGTTACATACTAAATGGTCTAACTAAAACTATAATCGTTCGTCCGGAACATTATTTGTCTATGATTTTAAGTGTTTATAATCAAAAATTCCTTGGTTTTATTAATCAAATACTTACCACTTATTTATTTTTAGAAAAAGAACGCGGTCCTGTCCAACTTGTAAAGTCGGTGTAAAAATGGAATTGACTCGAGGAGATTCAAGAGTACCCTAATGATTTATTTTGACTTTCGAAGTAGTTTAACACAAAAACATTGTGTTAATCGGTTGCTTTCTGCATTTGGTGATGAAGCCCCATCTAAAACCACAAATTATCGCTGGTTTGCGGAATTTCAACTTGGACGTGTCAAGCTGTGTGTACGGACCTGAAAAAAAGAAAAAAAATCCCACATTCGCTCTGTGAGGAGCAAAAAGCGGCTCGCGTTACTTGGTGCCTTAGAACTTACGAGAGATTCCACGGAGGATTTTCAAATGCTGGATACAGCGTCGTATCAGGTGACGAATCCTGGATATACGCATACGAACCCGAAACAAAAACCAGTCACGAGTTTGGGTGTTCGAAAATGAGTTGAAGGCAACAAAAGTAAGTTGTTCGTTCACGGAGCGTTGCAAAAAAAATGGTGACCACGTTTGTCTCCAAAACCGGCCATGTTACGACTATTCCTTTGTGGGACAAAGAACGGTCAATGCAGAATGGTATGCTAGCATTTGTTTTCCGCAGGTTTGCCTCTGCACTCTTTAAAGAGAACTGCAACCGCCGCATGATCCTCCATCACGACAATGCGAGCTCTCATACCGCCCACAGAACAAAATAGTTTTTGGAGCAAGAAAACATTGAATTATTAGACCATCCGCCGTACAGCCCTGACCTAAGCTCAAATTTTTTTTATACTTTCCCCAAAATTAAGAACAAATTGCGTGGTCAACGATTTTTGTCACCTGAAGAAGCTGTAGACGCCTACAAAACGACCATTTTGAAAACCCCAACTTCAGAATGAAATGAATGCTTTAATAATTGGTTCCATCGAATGGAAAAATGTGGAGAATACTTCGAACCCCCCCCCCCCCCCCCCCTAATCTTAACGTTAGTTAACTGTTATTTTACCTGATTTTCTAGTGTGCCTGCTTTTCTAAATTAATAAAAATCGATTGCCGAAATGTTTATACGCGCATCACTTCAGAACGGCTGCACCCATTTGGCTAATTCTTTTTTTGTTGTGGTTGTAATAGGCAGTACAAGATTTGTATGAAAGAAAAAAAGATTACGTATACAACTGCCTAGAAATAAAGGAGAATGACCAAACCAGCCTATTCGATATCTATTTCGTCACATCAAAAGTGTTATCTTAAGTTATAATGATTACTGTTAAAATGGTTTTCTATAGAACGCCGCGTTAAGAGTCAAGTGATAAATAAATGCTGAACTGAACTGGTAGTCATACGATAACAGTTGTCATAACCTCAAAATTCCTAAAAAGAAAACATTGAACAAAAATCCACAAACCTGAGGCTCCGCTACGTCCGATTGTAAGCCAGATCGACTCACCAACTTACCGTTTGGCCCGGCATGTAGCAAAAATACTTTCCCCACTAAGAGGTAATACAACAGCTTATGTGAAGGATTCTTACCAGTTTGTCAGTGATATTAAAGACCTACATCTTGCTGACAATGAAACCATGATTAGTTTTGATGCCCAGTCCCTATTTACATGTCTACCAGTACAGGACTGCATTGAAATTACTAAGAAAAGACTAGTTGAACAAAATATGCCCAACGAATATGCAGTACTATTAGAGCATTGTCTAACATCTGGCTACCTTTTGTGGAATGAAGGTTACTACTTGCAAATAGAGGGTGTTGCTATGGGGTCCCCTGTATCACCCGTTGTCGCCGATATTTTCATGGAAGACTTCGAGGAGCGGGCCCTAAGCACAGCACCCGTAACCCCAAGGTTCTATAAGCGGTACGTAGATGACACTTTCACTATCTTACCAACTGATAAAGTATCTGCTTTTCTAAGTCATCTTAACTCCATACACCCTAAAATACAGTTCACAATGGAGTTAGAGGCAGACAACAAGTTAGCTTTCTTGGACACTTTAATCATAAGGAATCCTGACCATAGTTTGAGCCACACTGTGTTTCGTAAAGTAACCCATACGGATTGGTACCTCAATGGTGATTCTCACCACCGTCCTAGACTAGAGTTGGCTACTGTAGGAAAATCTTTGTTTCAGAGAGCACGCGGCATCTGTGACACCCAACACCTGGCTGCTGAACTTCAGCATGTCAAGCATGTACTACAGGATAACAAACTGCAAGTACCGCGGCTTCGTCACAAAAAACGCAAAAAGCCAACCACAGTCGAGCGCCAACCTGTAGTACTTCCATATACGAAAGGCGTCACTGACAAGATTGGTCACATCTTGAAGCGAGCTTCAATCAATACTTACTTTAAGCCGCCAAAAAGATCAACCAGTTCTTACGACCTGTCAAGTGCAATATACCCCTTCAAGATGCAGGCGTGTACAAACTGGACTGCGATTGTGGGCTTTCGTACATCGGGCAAACAAAGAGAAGTGTAGGAACCCGCGTAAAAGAACATATAGCCGACGTCAAGCATAGGCGTGAAAATAAGTCTGCAGTGTGTGAACATGCTCTTGAGGGGCCCAACCATTACATCAGATTTGACAAACCTCAAATACTCGCCAAAGAACAACGATTCATTCCTAGGATGATACGCGAGGCTATTGAAATTAAAAAACATCGAAATTTCAATAGAGATGGTTGGAATTTACCACCTGCCTGGGACCCCATCATACAGGTCATCAAATCCCAGCCCCAACAGCAACACATTGCCAGACCTAAAAATATTGTTATCTCGTATTCTGTAAACCTGAACGCACCCGATTAAATATAAAAATTATTGACGGTAGGCAAATAACTTGTAACTATGAGACGACCAACACCTCAGCCTCCCTGTGACCACGGACCCTGTAAAGGGTTGGAAACGTCAGGATAATATAAAAAACTATGTAATATAGTAAATTAAAAGCGAGTTAGTCCGTATAAAAGTGTTTCTTTTCAAAGCAGTAACGAGTCTAAACTTGAATGACCAATGATGAGTAAAGGGTTCGAAACGTCAGGATAATATAAAAACTATGTAAATAGTAAATTAAACACGAGTTAATCCGAAAAAAAAAGTGTTTTATTTCAATACCTAAAAAGTCTTAAGCTAAAAATGAAGATAGCTTCAAACTCCCGCATGATATTGTAATGTAATTTTTTTCTTTATAATTCAGAGCATTGCCGCTATTGATTACTATTTATTTCATTAAAGCGCTGTGTTACGCTAGCTAGCTAAAAAACTAGCCTAACTCCCACAGTAAGAAGGTCATTCTCCTTTTCAACTGTCTAGAAAAAGAAAAGCCTCCCATGAACATGAAACCATACCACATGGAGTCTTATGGCTAGTGCCCTGGTCATGCTAGCAAGTTGGTGGGTTTTAACGACTACTATCTTACGACAACAACCGGCACCAACGTCTTAACGAAAAATAAATAAGACCTATTTTAGTTTGGTCAACCATCCGGTTACCCTGTATTGAGATTGCTACCACAGCAGTGCACTAGATACGTTGCCGGAAAGATACTAAGCAGCTTAAAAAGGTTTACGCATTTCGGTTTCCCATACAATTTCCAAGTTGAAATTTTTATAAACCGTAAGCCAATTTTGATGAAACTCAGCATGCTGAAGAAAAATATAGAGATCTAAATAGTTTGTTGGAAACATTTCTAAAAAACGTTTATTTAACTGAGTTATTGCTATTTTAAACTTTCTAAAGTGAACTTTAAATCGCAATAACTCATCCAAATAAACCTTTTTCTAAAATGTTTTGACAAACTATATAGATCCGTATTGTATTTTATTTTAGTGTATTTTACTTTAGTATGCAAAGTTTCATTAAAACTAGCATACTGGTCTTCAAAAATTTCGACTTGGAAATTTGTATGAGAAACCGAAATGCGGCGTAAACCCTCTTAACAGCTCTTTGTCTTAATGCATGAATGTGTCAACAACGCACGTTAAACTTTCATTTCGCGCTGCCGAAGGATTGGCTTTAGATCAGGAAACATCAGCGAACGCTAGTATCGTCTCTGCGCTTAAGATATTAAAAGCTATTATCGTGAAGCACCGCTAAAGACATAGCTAGCCGCAAGCCTCTAGCACGGTGGAGGTACACCTAAAAGCCCGGAAAATATAATCACTTTGCATAAAAACGAGCACTCCAGTCACGACACGTCTAAACTCATTACTCCTTTCTGGAAACACAAATCAAAACAAAACACGGATTCAAACGATTAAACAACATAAAAATTCAGCGAGGACGCGGTCCGGCTTAGCCCGTCATTAAAAACAGGTGTTAATTGGGACAAACCCACCAAATTGTACGTAAGTGTTTATTACGTTGGCGCCAACTACGAACCAACAGTACGATTTTTTTTTAAATTAATAAAGCATATACTCGTAAAGCCGTAGGTAGTTGTCGTAAAATGGTAGTTGTTTAAACCCACCAACCAGCATTGGGCCAGCCTGGTGGGCTACGGACCAATATCCCCACACGGAAAGAAATTATTAGTTGGTTTTACCATATTTCAACAAAATTTTAGGGTTAATATAGCACGTACTCTTGAGTTTTGTTAAATGAACAAAAACTATATTGTTGATCAGTTTCGGTAATTTTAACTTATTACATATTTGTTGATTCAACATTTCATTAAAATAGTAAAATTAACCCTCTAACAAGGGTTTAATATAGCACCAACCCGTGGAATTTAGTTGTTTTTACCAGTAGCACAATGGTAATTTTAACCGTCTAGCAATATGTTAAATTCATTACCTACGAGTACCTTTAGATTTTTTTTACACACAGTTTAACTATGTTTATTTGTTGATTTAGTTATAAATCTTGCTGTTGTTTTTAACTGTTTATATTGTTATCCCAACTGTTTATGTAAAGGTTAAAACAAACATTTGAAAGGGCCAGCTTATTCATAATTTTATCCAGTGCGTTGCAAGTATTGACACGATGAATGTTTCTTTGTAGACTAACGACACGACCTTTTTGTATACGGTTTAATCTACAAGGCTGATCTAGATGAAATACGAGCTTGGTTAGGCAGAATATCCAGTTGAACATCTGACGAAAATTCTCTTGGCGCTCACTTATTTTTAAGCTAGATTTAGTTATAAGTCGATAATAAATAATAAATAAACGTGATCGAAGTGCCCGTTATTTTAACGGGATCCCTCTTTTTCGCCTATTTTTTTTTGTCCTAATTTAATTTGGCATAACGAGTTAGGCATATTTTTATTTGTCATAATAATATTTTGACTTATTTGTTTTTTGGCATACTATTTAATTGAGCATAAATATGGTTTAGGCTAATGTTTTTCGCTCTAATTTTGATTTCCATAAAGTTACAAGGCATATTGTTTATTCGTCTAATAGTTATTAGGCATAAAGATAGTCTGGTAGATTACATAAAACAGAAGGTGACGTTACAGTTTCAAAATCCGCTATAATTTGAATTGGTTTTTTAACAGGTTTTGTCTTTGCAATATTTTTTATTTTATTGATAGCTATTTGAATCTGAAAAACCAAAAGTAGGTATTAGGTGTATCAAATATAAATTGGTTACCGTAGTGTAATAGCAGGTTAGGGTGCGGCGTGAGGCCCTTGAGCCACCACTAAGCCGCCAACATGTTTATTTTATATACGAAACATATTTTATCAAATGCAAACACAAAGTTTCCAAACCTTACTTTTTCCCTATACAATTATTATGCCTAACAAAACTATGCTTAAATATTATTATGCGTAAGCAAATTTAGGCTTTAGAATAGTATGTTTAACAATTATTATGCTAATAGTAGTTATGCTTTAAAAAATGTGCCTAAAAATTATGCCTAATTAATATTGTGCGTAACTATTATTAGGATAAGTAAAAGTATGCCATGATAAATTATGACATAAAATTTTATGCAAAAAATAGGGAACCTATTTTAACACCCAGGACAACCCATAACAATATCACTGTCATGCTACATTATCGGGCAAAAATTCGTGTCGCATTGACGCGATAAAAACTTCGTGTTTTTTCTACGGCAAACTATAATTACGGGCCTAGGTAGGTGTATTGGGCTGTATGAAATTCCATTACATATTATCTTCACTCATCGCACCGGTTACCTAGTATTTCCGGACCTAATTGAAGTAAGCCATGTCAACATTTCATTGCAAGTTTGAGAAAATATCCCTTTGATGTGCGGTAGGTTCAGCAAACTGTTTGGCTATAGCTACACGACGCGACAGGTCAAACATTCGCCGAATCCCGATAATGTAACCTTAACATCATAAGTGTCCACTCACTTATGTCATTGTCAACAGCAGTGCGATTCTCTATGTTAAATAAAGCCTTAATAGCAGCGGCTGCCGCAGCGCTGAGAATTAACTCTGTCTCTTTTATATTCATAGAATTGAAAAGAGAAAGCAGATCATCGCTATGCGCGCAGCGTCTGTGTCGCTTAGAGAATCGCATAGCCGAACTTCTCGTGAATAGACGCCTTTGCTTCTTGAGCGCGCAGATAGTAATTTGCGACGTTGCCAGCAATTGTTATTTCAACTATTTGTGAAAGGATTAAAACAAACATTTGAGAAGTTTGTGTCCTGTTAAAGCACTAATTATATCGTAAACATCGAAATCGTTAAGTACAGCCGTTTTCGACAATCCATTAAATAATAAAAGCTCGTTTAACAGTAGGTACCTACTTACACTATTAAGGTAGGTAAGTATATGGCGTTTAATTCAACTTTTCATCTAGTTATCTTCCAAAACAAGATCATAGGGGTCGAACTCGCTCACAAATTTTCACGAGAATCGGTTGAGAGAGTGACCTATACTATAGACGGAAAAGCTGGACAGCCAGACATACGAAAGCAAATACAAATATAGATATAGTTTCGCCATGTCGGTTTGTCTGTATTGTAGGTAGGTATGTGACACAGTAATTTTATCTCAGATTACTCGTATTTAGCATTTAGGTAGCGTTTAATTTAACAACATACATTTGAAAACGTTAGCTCAATCATTCGAACACGTTGATTTTGCTTTTTGTCATGCTGTTGTTTTTACCTGTTTATATTGATAGGTATCCTGTTTGTGTGACAGTTCAAACAAACACAGTAAGGGTTGTGTGAATCGTTTTTTTGTTTAGGACTTAATATGTTTATATTATTATTTTAACTGTAGCTCGTGAGTTAGTTTATCCATTCAAACATGTTGATTTGGCCTCATGTGTTGCTGTTGTTTTTACCTGTTTTATTGCTATCCTAACTGTTCGTGTGACGGTTCTAACATATATTCGAAAGCGTTAGCTCAACCATTCAAACTTGTTGATTTAGTTTTTTGTCTGGGTGTTGTTTTTACTTGTTTATATTGCTATCCTAACTGTTTGTGTAACGGTTAAAACAAACATTTGAAAGGGTTGTGTGAATCGTTTTTTTGTGTGTAGGACTTAACTTTTTTATCTTATTATTTTAATCCTAGCTCGTGAGTTAGTTTATCCATTCGAACATGTTGATTTGGCCTAATGTGTTGCTGTTATTTCTACCTGTTTTATTGCTATCCCAACTGTTCGTGTGACGGTTATAACATACATTTGAAAGCGTTAGCTCAACCATTCAAACTTGTTGATTTAGTTTTTTGGCTTGGTGTTGTTTTCACCTGTTTATATTGCTATCCCAATAGTTTGTGTGATGGTTAAAACTAACATTTGAAAGAGAATTTTAACCCTAGCTCTTGAGTTAATTTTACCAATCGAACATATTGATTAAGCTTTATGTGTCGCTGTTGCTTTTACCTGTTTATTACTGTTATCTCAACTGTTTGTGTGACGGTTAAAACAAACATTTTAAAGGGTTGTGTCAATCGATAATTTTTGTACAGGACTTAACCTGTTTATATATTTATTTTAACCCTAGCTCGTGAGTTAGTTTAACTATCCGAATTTGTTGATTTAGTTTTAAATGTTGCTGTTGTTTTTAACTGTTTATATTGTTATCCCAACAGTTTATGTGACGGTTAAAACAAACACCCTGAAGGGCTAGTTTAAACATTCAAACAGGTTAATTTAGCTTTTTGTATTGGTGTTGTTTTTACCGGTGTATCTTGCTATCCCAACGGTTTGTGTGACAGTTGAAACAAGCACTTGAAAGGGTTGTGTCATTCGTTTTTTTGTATAAGACTTAAACTGTTTATGTTGTTATTTTAACCCTTTCTCTTGAGTTAGTTTTACCATTCGAACATATTGATTAAGCTTTATGTGTTGCTGTTGTTTTTACCTGTTTAATACTGTTATCTCAACTGTTTGTGTCACTGTTAAAACAATCATTTTAATGGGTCGTGTCAATTTATTTTTTTGTATAGGATTTAACCCGTTCATATCATTATTTTAACCATCATTCGGGTTTTCATTTAACCATTCGAACGTGTTGGTTTAACTTTATGTCTTGATGTGGTTTTTACCTGCTCATATTGTTATCCCAACTTTTTGTTGTTCGGTTGAGACAAACATTTGAAAGGGTTATGCCAATCAGCTTGGTTCCAACATTAAAATTTACATTAAATCAACTATTGGGAATAGGCATAATTAACAAATTTATTTTGTTGTTTCTGGTAATCGACAAATGGTTGAATATCTTTTGTTGTTTTAACGTATTTATTATGTAAATTTAACGTTAAAAATGGTTATTTCAACAACTTGAACAGTAAAATCAACAATTACCCATTGAATTATGCATGAATTGTTACGCCAACATGTAAAATAGGTATACAACAGCTGTTTTCATATCAACGAAAACTTTTTTGTGAAAACAACAATTTGTTCACGTTGCTTTAACCCATCACTTTGTTAATTTAACTAATGTGTCGCCAACCCGTGCAAAATCAACATTTTTGTTCTTTCAGTGCATGTACTGCTGTCCATGTTTGAAGGTCTGTGCCTAGCAGCGGGATGTATAAGCTGATGATGATGATGATGATGAATAAGAATCACTCTATTTTTGATGACGCCTACTTATAACTCTTGGGATCACATCAAATCCACTCCTTTTCTGCGCAAGCCAATCGTACCTTACATTCATTAGGTATTAACGTCAGATCAGAATGGCGTTATGTTCTTTGCCCGGTCCTCATAAGACCCAAGCGAGTTTTCATCATGCGCACGTGCCAGTTCTTTCTTTATTTTTTCGAAAAACTTATTTGAAGCAGTCAATCACGTAATCAACGAATACCCTACACTAATTTCGAACGCGATGGATAGGCAATCGGAGCTGTATCAAATCATCATCGTAATTTTCCTGCCTCCATCCCACTAGGTAGAGGCGGCACAACACAATGTAACAAAAAACCGCATAAATATCGTTAGGATGTAATTAAGGAATACTTTTGGATGCGACTGTACGTGTGTATGGTCCTCTCAAAACGAGTTTCTTCAGCGACTTGCCTCATGAACACGTATGTATATAGTCCACTTCCTTTTCCTAACAAGCAATCGGTGTTGTGACACATAAAAACCTTATAAAATATCAATAAAATGTTATTAATGAATACTTTTGGACACGACTGCATAATTTATGCGCTTTTCTGAGGACTAATGCCTGAAGCAATTAGCCCCGTCACAACGTATACAGTCCACGCCCTTATACAGATAGGCGATCGGAGCAGTGACAAATAAGAACCGCATAAATATCGTTAAGTTGTAATCAGCGGATACATTAATTTCGGACGCGACTGTACACATACGGGTTATTAATGTTGCCACCATGAATAACGTACAGTTCGCACAATGTTGCCAGCAAATGGCCCATACGTCAGGCTTAGCGGCGTAAACGCTCCAAATAATAACATGACGATTTTGCATTGCGTTTTCCAAAATCACAAGTTATGTTACTGTGTTTAGTGCTATTAGTTTTGGCCGGTGGCCGGGATCGCCGAAAGCTTGGTTAGTTTGGCGGTTTGTCCATTATGTCGATTTAAATGTTATTAATTTGTTGGTATTACGGTAAGCTGAAATTTATAATGAAGCCTGGAATGCAATGTCACTTTAGAAGATTTTTTTTTTTTAAATCTTGTGCGTTAATTGATCGGTACTATCGTTACTATATTATATTAGTATACTATGCTTAGGATTAAGAATAGTCGATTGTTTCTTTGCATTTTCGGTTTTTTTACTTTGCTACGGGGAAGACCTTTCATAAATCTCACTTGATTGTTTGTGACGATAAGGTTGTAGGTTGAGGCGCCCTTAACCCATATTATATCTACTGAGTTTTAATAATTTCTAACTTTAAAAAATAACAACACTGAAAAGGCGTACCTTCCGCTGTAAACGATCGGAACCTCTGGGTCTGAGACCGATGATGATATAACCACTAGACTATACAAAGGCAGTAAAACGAACCAACAATAGATAGCACAGAACCTTCGATCATAGTTTGTTTGATCGAAGCACAAATAATAATCTTCTTCTGTGGTAGATGGTTTGATGGTGTGGTTGATGGTACCAGAGGGCCTTCTTATTGACAGGGACGGTTTTCCACTTGTCTGAGTTTGATTGTATGTTTTGAGTTTCACACAGCCCTCTGTGCGAAACTCAATACATTAATTCAATGTAGCTCAATGAAATTAGGCTTAGTTTTTGCTTCAAAAATAAAATAAAACTGCAACGCTGATTTATTTTATTTTTGAAACTGCAACATCCTGCGGCGTCCTCTTCGCGTATCGATGTCCGTCAAATGTGCAAATAACCCTCTGCTCTTGGTATGCCTATAACGCAGTGGGCCTAAGTCGCGTTATGCCTAGACCAAACGAGATGTGGGCGTATTGCGACTTAGGTCAATTCCGTTTTAGTCCAATAGCGAGAAAGGCTTAGTGAGACTAAGGTTCATTGCGTTTTAGTCCAATAGCGAGATAGGCTTTGTGAGACTAAGGTTCATTGAGTTTTAGTTCAAGAGCAAGATGGATATCATTTTTTACTTACTTAAATATAATAAAGGGTGCTAATTAAAAAAACTATTGTAAAAAAAATCAACTTATACTTAAAAATATAAACAATTTAAAACCAAATTATAATCCTTATACTACGTTAAACAATATTAGCCTAATTATTTACGTCTTATAGGATTTTCCAAAAATGACTAAGTACTTATTACAAAAACAACGGACTTCTTTTTTAATTAAAAAAAAAAACAAAAAAAACCAATGTAAAATTTTGTCGTATCGAGAAATAGGCAATATGAGATATAGTCCAATAGCGACATAGTCGTATCGCGAAATGGGCAATGTGAGATATAGTCCAATAGCGACATAGTCGTATCGCGAAATGGGCAATATGAGAGATAGACCAAACGCTTATTTGAAATGACGTTTAGGCATAACGCGACTTAGGCACACTGCGTTATAGGCATACCAAGAGCAAAGGCAAATAAAGACCGGCCATTTGAGAAACTCTCAGTTTTTTTCAATAATGAAATCTACACCTCTAGTTTTCGTTTGAATGCATCTAAACTGTTCCCCATTAGTACCTAATACACCTACGGCGAAGTTGTTTTGCGCGAACATCGCAACTCACAAGTGACAAATTTAACGTTGGATGCTAGTAATATGTGGGGCGCGGTAACTGCTCTTGAGTACAAATATCTCGTTATAGCGGCGGAGAGGCCGCGGGCCGCGCCGGGCTAACAGCCTTCCAGGCAGTAAACGTCTGCGGCGCATGACTTTAGGTGATTTACTCCAATTTTATGTGTCGTCTCTCCTCTAGATTTATATTAAACTTATTTTATGGCACAACTTTACAACCCTGAAACATGTCACGAGGACCCTTCGCCTTATCTCGTTCAGACACGCGTTTTATAGCAATCCAACTGCTATTCGGTTTTCTATAAAGAGTGCCGCCCAATTTTGTCGTAGTACCTATATCAGATGTTGACGATCGCGTCCGATGTAAAATCCATAAATATTTTTCTTAATCCCTCAAGCAACGTGAAACCAGACACAATTGAAAACCTATTGTTTTGCGACCGCCGGCGGTCTAATGATCCTTGAAGGGTTAACAAGAAAATTATAAAGAAACGTTGAAAAAAATGTCTACCTTAGATGGGAATCGAAGCAACTTTTTTGACGCAAATAATCAAATATTACGAATTGACAGACTTCGTTAAAATGGTGGTAGCTAGCCGAGTGATCTTGGAATAAGTCATACTACTAAGCTTATTGTGAAGGTAAAATTACAAGTACTTATCATAAAATAATTAATAATCTTTATAATAGTAAAGCTATTGTTAAAGTGTGTTTGTTTCATGTTAAAACGCAACGGATCGGCATGTATTTTGCACAGTGTTGAAGAATGATCGTGCCATGAGCTGAAATTTAACTCCGAAAAAACCCATTATTCCTCTGGACATTTACGGCAGACCGTATTTCACGCGGCCAAACCCGCCCCCGGATTCTAGTAAACAATAAATTTAATAATACATATTTGAATATCCCAGTCAAAAGAAGAATTGTGTGATTCTACAATGGGCGCTATGATACGCGAGATCTCTAAATCCAGCAACAATTGAGGAGCGCCTAGAAACCTCTTTTCATAACGTGTTTGGTCGCAACGAGAATACGGTTGTTCGGGGAAAAATCGAGCGACTGCGAGTAATCGCGAACAAGAGAAAGCCGAATGGATCACAGCCGGAATCATTTTGCTTAACAACAATAGTAGGTACCGTCGACATTTTATTATTGTTTGTTCTGGCCATTGTGCGAAAGTAATCAAGTGGAAAAAGCAAGGAGTTGTGTACCTATTGTGCCCCACGCTGCCGCCCGCTGCCGGTGAGCGCTCGACAGTCGCAATAATTATTAATCTGTGAAAATGTGACTCCATATCGGAGTAGATTGTTTATTTATTTTTTATTTTATTTTTATTGGTGCTTAACCTTCATATTAACTAATGTTAGTTGATCTTGAGTTGATTATCCCCTTGTATGTCACGATTACTTCTATATAGGTTGCTAACAATTCAATTTCTGTAGTGTCTGTTATTACAGCTGAGCTCTTAGAATAGAATAGAATATCATTTACTTGCATTTGATAAGGGTACATTGGAGGTGATAGAATACAAAAGTTCTGCCTATTCAACCATTACCAATAGCATGCAAATATTATCTTAAATTAAAATCAACAAGTACCTACTACTTTGTTTTTCTTTTAACATTTACATTGCAGATGTAAAATATTTTTTTTATAATTTACAATTCATAAACTATTATCAAGGCCGATGGGATTATTTAACTACTGATGAACTGGCTATCTTATCTTTAACTGTGGGAACACAACAATGTTAGTAACATTGACATTGATAATATTGTAGTAGCTAGCTTAGTTTCAACCAAACGCAGAACCACTGGGTATGAGACTGGCGGTTTGATTAACCTCTATACCACATAGGCGGTTAAGTTTATAAAGTTATTGGACTAACTATGTCAGGAATGTTGTTACTTCAAGCACTTGACTGATTAACAACTTTTGCTTGGTAATAGTATCCACAGAATTCGACAGAATGGCGACCTTGTTGGAAACTTGTCGAATTGAGTAACGTTACCGGTTGAGTGACCAAATATTTCGAAGTCCTCCGTGCTTCAGAAGGCACGTAAAGCCGTTAGTCCCGGATGAAGTTGCAAGATGGCAGTCTTTAATGTTAACTAATTTTATTTCAAATCAAATGTCGCGAAGTTTTAGTTACTTACCTACCTATGTAAAGTCTAGTTTGTTATTTTTTTCATTATTTCGTGATACTGCTGGTTCTCTCCATAATTTAAGTATAAAACTTAAGTTTTTTAAATAAAAATAAAATACCATTTTGCCCATTATCTATACTACTTAATATTATTAAAGTCCTCTTTAGATTCGTTTGTTTGTTTGAATTGAATAGGCTTTGAAACTACTGGGCCGATTAAAAAAAATCTTTGACCATTAGAAATCTACATTCTTCCCAAGTGACATTAGGCTATATTTTTTACCAATATTCCCACGGGAACGGGTATGCGGGTAAAACCGCGATCTGCTAGTTAATTTAATAAAAGAAAAAAGAATCTATCGAGCTACCGATTTCATAATTAAATCATGACAATATCTCCCCCCCCCCCATGCCTCCTACCAAAGTACGCAACAAATGAAACAAGTGATTAGTTCAGTTGGAAAAATTAAAAGCGTCCGCGATAAACGCAGCCGGTGGCGAGACGTGACCAATATGTCGAGCTCGATGCGGAACTTATGGCGCTCACGTAGCCCGAGTTTGCTTTAGCAGCGCGCCGGATAGCTTACGCTCACCGCTCCGCTTGCTAGCATATCGAATCAAGCGGGTATTTTGAGCGTACCCAAATTACAACTGGGTACATTGAACTTAACTTGTTTGGATATCGAATCAAGCAGGTATTTTGAGCGTACAAAAAAACAACTACCCAGTTGTTACAGAGAGGTAAGCTTGATAGAATATCGAATCAAGCGGATATTTGTGCATACCCAAAATACAACAGGGTACAGTGACCTAATTTGATAGTTTATCAAATCAAGTAGGTATTTTGCGCGTATCAAAATTACAACTGGTCACAGGGACTGTTTACTGGGTACAGTAAACTAAGCTTGCTAGCATATATCAAGCTAGTTATTTGAGCGTACTCAAATTACAACAGGGCACAGTGAACTAAGCTTACTAGCATATCGAATCAAGCGGGTATTTTGAGCGTACACAAATTACAACTGGGTACAGTAAAAAAATTTTGCAAGCATATCGAATCAAGCGACTTTTTAAAATACAACTGTGTTGGTGAATTATAAGCTGTACCCGCATTTTTGTAATTTTGAACTCAGTTTGATAGAGTATTGAATCAAGCGGGTATTACGAGCATTCCCAAATAACAACTGGGTACAGGGGGGATGTTATATTGTTCTCATTTTACCGTCTCTAAAGCTCGCGGTCTATCGTATCAAGAGGGTATATTAAGCGTACCCAAATTACAACTGGGTATAGTGAACTAAGCTTGCTAGCATATCGAATCAAGCGGTTATTTTAAGCGTAAACGAATTATAACTGAATACACTAAACTAAGTTAGCATATCGAATAAAGCGGTAATTTTAGGTTTCAACAAATAATAACCGGGTACAGTGAACCAAACTTGTTAGTTCAAATCATGCGGGTATTTTGAGCGACCAAAATTATAAAATACTGAAATTTATAAGTTAGCAGATTACAAACAAAAAATCTTTACACACACATAAACAGTCGGTACCTTCTGGCTGTTGATGATGATGATAGTAAATTACCCCTCAAACCCCAAGCGGTCTCATGCGACCGCACCTACAAAAACACACTTGACTTTGCGTCGTGTTTCATGAAACACGGTCCGTCCGGTAAGTCCATGGACTTACAGACTACTTTAGTATGAACAAGTTTGATTATTTCGGTTCTGTGGTACATTTTATGCATCGTGATCGCAAAATATAGCATAGTCTATGCTCGATTCTGTTAAATTTGACGTTGACAGTTGCACCAATTTTTGTGTCAGAAAATTTCCACGAGTGAGTGGTTAAATTGCCTACACTTTATCGGTTTGGTGGTCCAGAAACAAAGTGCACGACCCGATATCTGTATGTCTTGAGTATACTTAACAGATCAGTCAAAGGGCTGGCATCACCAAACCATATTAGGCGCATGGCAATGTAGCCATTACCCAACAATTGTTTCTATGACTTGCCCAGCAGCAAGAAAACATGCAGGTTATATTAACTTACTTATTTACATTTAAACGTTTAGCAATAATTTAGTAAAGAGCGACTTTTTAGGGTTCCGTAGCCAAATGGCAAAAAACGGAACCCTTATGGATTCGTCATGTCTGTCTTTCTGTCCGTCCGTCCGTATGTCACTTTTTTCCAAAACTATAAGAATTATACTGTTGAAACTTGGAAAGTAGATGTATTCTTGTAACCGCATAAGATTTTCACACAAAAATAGAAAAAAGAAATTGGGGATATAATACCTACTTAGAACTAAAACTCAATTTTTTTTTTTCATCAAACCCATACGTGTGGGCTAGCTATGGATAGGTCTTCAAAAATGATATTGAGGTTTCTTCAAAATTGTTGCAAGTTTACGAATGTGTTAGTTCGTTACTCAATATAACTTTATATAGTTTCTTCCATACGAAGTTCACATGCCTCCACAAATGTCACTTCATAATGTACCCCACACTGTCTTGGTAAAATATGTACTTGAGACTAACCCAAAGTTTAAACAAACAGCACAATGCAACGAATTAATATGAATTTTTGAATACTCTTTATGTGCGTTCAGCCAAGAAGCGAGCGGGAATCCATCGCTTTTTATAAGTTGCCCCCAATTCAGTAAAGTGTAGGCTTGACGCTTATACTTCAGTTTTATCTTAGAGGTGATTAAGTAAATTTTTATCTTATCTTATCTCAGTGTCTAGGTCCCCCTTTCGCAGTAGCATGTCAACCCATCGGGATCTTTTGTTTAACACCATCCCGTCACGTTGCCTCTTACACTACTCTTCTATATTATGGAAACCAAGCGCTTCACATTATTATACTGTGTCATCTCACGCACCCCTATCCGTCTGTTAGCATATCAAGGAATCAAACGTTACGGATCAAACACCGCACACCGTATAGATCAGTGTAGTGGAATTTAAATATTTACTCTTCCATACTTGGGGATAAACGTGTGACCCACATGTCGTACACCGATCTGCAACTTATGGCGCTCACGTACCGCGAGTTTGCGAGGCTAGCTTACCGCTGGCAAGTTCCACCCGTTCTGGCATATAAAATCAAACGGCGATATAGAGCGCACTGTACAGTAGAAGCAAAGCAAATGCATACATACATAGCGACAGCCCCGCAGAATAACGTCATATCTGCAAGGTAGTTGTATCGCATAGATATGACGTTATTCTTCGGGACCGTTGATAGATAGAGTCTGACCAACGAAACGTGACCAGAAAAAATGGCGGCAAATTAAAAAATTCTTAGGGTGTCACACAGACATATAATATATACTTCTTATTATATGTCTGTGGGGTGTCAACACCTATTAAACTCTGAAAAAACGACGTTGATACTTGTATTTTTTTTATTAAACTCTAGATCAACCAAACACATAATTTGTAGTATCTATCAATAAATAAGAGTAAATGTTAAGAATAAATTGAAGAAGCATTTGTGAAAATGAAAATACCATAATTGATATTAACCGACTTACAAAGTAGAATAGAATAATTTTATTTGTTGGAAA
This sequence comes from Scoparia ambigualis, assembly GCA_963921215.1. Lineage (NCBI taxonomy): Eukaryota > Metazoa > Arthropoda > Insecta > Lepidoptera > Crambidae > Scoparia > Scoparia ambigualis. The sequence continues at coordinate 22,091,969 of OY992502.1, read as the reverse complement.
ATGGGTCTGTCATTGACGATATTGTTTCCAAACATTGCGTTTCACTAGATGAAACTCCTTTTGTTCATGTCATGTAATATTCTTGACAATCTCTTTAATTTTTAGTTTTGTCTCACTAGTACTTGAGGTGTCTGTACGATAAACAAAAAGTGGTTGGAGTGGAGAGTCAACTCAGGTTATTAATTTTGAATGAAAGGAAAAAGTAAGTGTATACAGAATTAACCTAGAATTGTTTACGATTGTAGTACCTATGTAGTTTTTCAGAGTAAAATGTAAAATAATAGACGAGAACAATACAAGATGGTACGTTAAGTATCAAAATGATAAATTAAAGTACACAAAACTAATACAACCGTTTGACAGCTTAAAAATGTTGCCATAATAAAACTTTTGAAAATAGACCGCGTCACGTTTCGTTGGTCAGACTCTATACCTTCTGTGTAAAAACTACCGGGAATTGTTCAATAAAACCAAAAAGTAATTTATTCGTCAAAATTTATTTTGTCATCTTCAACGTAGGCCCTTCGTTTGCAATACAGATACGCCAGCGCTTGACCCAGTCCTTCATACATTTTTTGTAAGCTGATTGAGGTATGGTCTTCAACTCCTAGGGAAACGATGTGGGAGGGAATTTATAGGGTGATAGGAAAAACAAAGAAGGCGTATGAAGATCTGCCGATAGCCAGGGATGGCAAGAACACCAGCCCAAAAGAGTCGGTGCGCATTATGGCTGAGAGCTTTTACCCGGAGGACACTGAATTGGGGGAGAACGAAGAACACAAAGAAGTGAGGAGAAGGGCAGCCGAAGCGAATGGGGGTAACAAAGATGACCTTTGCGACCCCCCATTCGTGGAGGCTGAACTTCTCCACGCGGTGACTTCGTTCAACCCCAAAAAGGCTCCGGGTAATGATGGCTTCACGGCCGACATTTGCGCAGCAGCCATAAATGCCGACTCTAAATTATCCCTGGCTATCTTCAATAAGTGCCTAGAAATCTCCCACTTCCCCAAGCCCTGGAAAGTAGCGACCATCATCTTGCTTCGAAAGCCCAACAAAGAAGATTATACGCACCCCAAATCCTACAGACCAATAGGGCTCCTGGCAATTTTAGGGAAAATTTTAGAAAAATTACTAATAAAGCGAATCAGATGGTATGTGCTGCCCAAATTGAATCCTAGTCAATATGGTTTTGTGCCGCAGCGCAGTACCGAAGACTCCCTCTACGATATGGTCCGGCGAATCAGACAAAATCTGGTCGAGAAGAAGATTATGGTACTGATTTCGCTGGACATAGAGGGGGCCTTCGATAATGCGTGGTGGCCCCAGATAAAATGTCAACTAAAAGACAAAGAATGCCCGATAAATCTGCGGAGGCTTGTAGACAGCTATTTGGAAGATAGGATGGTGACGGTGAAATACGCAGGGGAAAAGTTCAGCAAGAAAACCAACAAGGGCTGCGTCCAAGGTTCCATAGGCGGGCCCTTGTTTTGGAACCTTATTTTAGATCCCCTGCTAAATGAACTCACCGTCGCCAATGTGTACTGTCAGGCCTTCGCAGATGATGTCGTCCTGATAATTGAGGGCAGCACAGCCGGAGAAATCTCCGTAAAGGCCAATTCCGTTCTCTCCCGTGTCCAGAAGTGGGGTGTGTCGAACAAGTTGAACTTTGCGCCGCACAAGACTAAGGCGATGGTCATAACCAGGAAACTAAAGTTCGACACACCGCGTCTGGAGATGGGAGGGACGGCAATTGAGATCGTAGAAGATATAAAAATTTTAGGGTTAATTGTAGACAATAAGCTTTTATTTAATAAATACATTAAATATGTGTGCAATAAAGCTATAGGTATTTACAAGGGAGTGTGCAGAGCGGCGAGGGCTACCTGGGGACTACATCCTGAAATAATCAGGACAATATACAAGGCAGTAATCGAACCTGTGATCGTGTACGCAGCAAGCGTCTGGTCCGCGGAAGCGAAAAAGATAGTCTCCAGGAAAGCCCTCGATGTAGTATTGAGAGGCTTCGCGCAGAAGATAATTAGATGTAATAGGACAGTTTCCCTCAACGCTGCTTTGATACTGTCGGGGCTGCTTCCGCTGGATCTTCGGATCCAAGAAGCATCCCGGCTTTTTGAAGCAAAGCACGGGAAACCCCAGGCAGTATTGAGTGGCAGGAGGGTTGAGCAGCGCGTACCCTTCATCGAGAACACCCACCCCAGTAGGATACTAAATTCAAAATTTACCTGTTTGGAAAACGCGGAAGAGGATAGCGAGGTGGCAGAAGGCTTGCCTAAGATCTACACTGACGGTAGTAAGCTGGAGGGGAAAGTCGGAGCAGCCCTGACCTGTTGGGAGGGGTCTGTTGAGACGTGTACCCGAAAATTCAGACTGGAACCGTACTGTACGGTCTTTCAAGCCGAGCTATACGCTATCCTCCAAGCGACTGAAATTATTATTGGCAAAAAATTTGAAAAAGCGGCTATCCTGAGCGACTCGAGGTCGGCTCTCCAGACGCTGATGGATCCAGACTCCTCGCACCCAATCACAAAGGCGATACAGGGTAACCTAGAATTCCTGAGAGACAACCACCAACTAGTCTTTCTCTATTGGATACGGGCCCACGTCGGAGTGAAAGGGAACGAGAGAGCGGATGAGTTAGCGAAGGAAGCCGCCCTCAAACTGAAGACCAGAGCGGACTATGACTGCAGCCCCATCTCGTTCGTTAAACGTCATTTACGGGCGGAAACGATCGAGCAGTGGGACTGCAGGTATAGGACCGAAGCCACAGCCGCGACCACCAAGGTCTTCTTTCCGAATGGGGTGGACGCATACAACACGGTGAGGAAGATGTCCATCGACCGAACGGCGTCGCAAATTCTGACAGGGCATGGGGGATTCTGTGCATACTTGCACAGGTTTAAGTGCAGGGACAGCCCCTCGTGTGCCTGTGACCCGACCATGGACGAGGACATCTTCCACATCCTACTCGATTGCCCAATACACACTAACACTAGGTACACTCTGCAACAAAAACTCGATACACATTTAAGCAAAGATACCCTAAAGGAGATATTTAGTAACAAAAAAGAAAGAAAGCTATTCATGGAATATGCTGGAAAGATTGTTAACATTGTAAACAAAAGAAATAAGGACGTATAGAGTTAGCAATAAGTAGTATTAAAGAGCAAGACCACATTGTGGCAGGTGTAAAGAAAGGGATGGAAGAGAAGTAGCAATTGTAATTAAAATTAAAGAAAGAAAATCTCTCAAAATAGAAGTATAAATATATACATGCACAATAAATATAAGAAATTAAAAAAAAGAAACAAAAGAAATTGTAAAAATACTAGGAAATAAGAAATGTAATAACTAGAAACTAAAGTAAAAGAAAATAATGTAATAATGTTTTAAGTAGGGAAATTATACTAGTACATAAGATAAATTGTAAATTAATATAAGTTAAAAAATGTATTAGTATTAAGAATTTATGTATATAAAAATAATAAAAGAGAGAAAAAAAAAGAGAGAAATAAAAAAAGAAAAGAAAAGAAAAGAGAAAAGAAAGAAAAGAAAATAGAGTCGAGCTCTTCAAGCTCTAGTTTCATTAAAAAAAGCCTAAAAGCCCTAAAAAACAAAAGAACAAAACTGAAAACCAAAAACCTGCCAAAAAGCGGGAGCAGCCTAAAAAAAAGAAAAAAAAAAAAAAAAAAAAACTCCTAGCGAATTTTCTTTTATTAATTCAATCGAATCGAAACGCCTTCCTCGAAGTGGTAATTTTAGCCTCGGGAACACGAAAAAGTCAGACGGAGCCATATCAGGTTCGGCGCTTGGTCGATGACATTCGTCGAATTTTTGGCTAAAACTCTTGCACAATGATGGCTTTGTGCGATGATGGTGCATTATCATTTATTCATAAATTGTCGTTCCATAAATCTGGCCGTTTTCGGCGGATATTCTCTTGCAAACGCTTCATGACACCTAAATGATATTCTTTATTTACCGTTTGTCCCTCTGGAAGAAATTCGTAGTGCACTACACCGCGGCAATCGAAGAAAACTATTAGCATAACTTTGATTCTCGAGCGGCTTTGAAACGGTTTTTTGGGTTTCGACTCGTTTTCGAGTCGCCATTCTGAAGATTGTTGACTTGTTTGCATATCGTACTCATGAACCCACGTATCATCGCCAGTTATTATGCGGTTTATGAAGGTGGAATCCGTAGAAGCTCGAGAAATCAGGTCTGCAGCAACCTGCTTTCGATGCAGTTTTTGGACATAATTGAGCTCTTTTGGAACTAATTCTGCGGCGACGCGTTTTTTTTCCAAAAATGTCAGTCAGAATATTAAGAACGGATTTAAAAAATACGTTTACCTCTAGAGCTATCTCTCTAAGTTTCATACGACGATTTTCAAGTACCAGACTTTTGATTAGATTGACATTATTCGCAGCAGTTGGGGGTCGACAAGAACGAGGCAAATCAACTACCACTTGTCGGCCTTCTTTAAATACTTTATACCATTCATATGCCCGTGTTTTTGAGATACAAGAATCACCGTAAGTCTTCTGCAACATTTTTAGTGATTCGGCACAGGAAATTTCGTTTGATACGCAAAACTTAAGACAACTCTTTGTTCAACACATGCTTCCATAGTAAAATCGCAGAACACTTAAAACAATGAAATACAAAAACGGCAGCTGTAATTACACTGAGTGACATAAAGCGCTCAAATTTCGCCTGGTAACTCAGTACAGTGCTACCAACTCATAGCAACTTATAGAAATAAAAGGTCGATATGTATACCGAGCATTCTGTAATTTATGAATTTCCGGTACTTTTTACACTTTTCAATACACTTACGACTATCATCCCCAAAGGGTTAGTCAGAGACTAGGCAATGAGGACCGCAGAGCAGTGCACTGCCATAGTCCACGTTTCATTTATGTTGGATGTATGTGCAGCCTTCAGTCCGTTAGTCGCTTTTACGACAACAAAGACAAGATGGATTGGTAATCATTAATTTAATAATTAGCCGCTATCACGAAGCAAAACGACCTCCGTGGTCGAGTGGTTAGCCTGGGGCAATACCACCCTCTCACAAATATCTGGCGTGAAATAATGGCACTTGGTGCTGATGTGTTTCGTCCGGCCAGTGAGAGTTCCGGAGGCCCCTTCCCCTCCCCCCTCACAATTCCTATTCCTTCCTTAACTCTATTCCTTTCTTAAAGGTCGGCAACGCATCTGCGACTCTTCTGGTGTCCATGGGCAGCGGTGATTGCTCTCCATCAGGTGACCCGCCTGCTCGTTTGCCTCCTTCTTTTATATAAAACAAGTCGTGTCTGGTGTTGCGCCATCTCTGAGGTGCCGGTCCCGGTCGGGTCAATTTAGAGAAAAACTGTTTTCTACATTGATTTCGGGTCTGGATGTTTTTTCTATGTTTATATTTATAAATCCGTTATCTTACCATATTAACGAGTTTCAATAGAATACTTATCCTGGATAATTAGTGTGTAAACAAAGTTAATTTAATTTAATTTAAGAGCAAACATGTTAATGCAGTCGTATTCTTCGTGTTGCAAACGAATCATGACAAAATAAAAAATTATGAATATACATATAAGATAATATTTTAAAGACCTACGTAAGCTAATTCATAGTTACAGTTTATATTTAGGGCTGTCAAAATTTTCTGATTTCATTCACACGAGAATTAACCATTGAATATGTCGACTTCAGATACTCTTAATTGTATAATTATTTAAGGCTACGCAACGATTGTCCTTAATCTTAAAGTCATAACATACATAGCATCTAATGTGTATCACAGGCTGTTAAAGTATTGTAAAATATTCAATATGTTATTTGATGGCTTACTATGTAGGTATTGTAAACAAAGACATTTACACCTATTATTAAATCTTTCTGATTGTAAGTATAATAGCAATCTTGCCTTTTTTGTTGTTTGGTTTGTTTGTGTTCTGCCAATTTTTTTGCTTGCTCTATCTATTATAAGGCAAAGGGAATTAAGTCATGCAGGCACATAAATGAATATTCATATTTTTTGTACATAATGTAAACACATTAATTATGTTATATACTTTAATTTTTTATAACATTTTTAGGTAATGGTTATTAATTTAAATTAAGTTTAATTTTAGTTTATTTTATTTTGTACGTTTGACGTCGCCCCTACTCAAGGCCCAGCTGAAAATCAGCATTGTGGCATCTAGCTGCAACAATAGCTGAGCTGGTTAGCCTTTTTGGCCAACTTAAATATTGTTTGATTACTTTTTTTTGTTTATAATCATTATTTTTATAAGAATTTTTTTTCTTTCCTGTCTGTAATTTTTGAATGATGTAGCCGAATAAATGATTTACTTACTTACTTACTTATGATATTTATTATATATACTTAAGATATTTTTATTTGGAACACACTATAATGTAGTTAGGTACGAGTATATCAATTGGAAATAAAAATTAAAAGCATGCTAACACAATTATAATTTATAACTATAATTCCTTTTCTCGTGCCGCTCCCTTGGTCCCCGCAATTGTCGCGACCCACGCTGCCAGTAATGTCGTTGACCCATCTCGCTTCTGGACGTCCGGCGACCGATGCTAACGACGATAAAATAAAGGCCACACTGAAATGTATTCAAAGAGCCCGGCGATATGTATACGGCTAATGAGTGAAGTTTTGATGCGATTGAAACTGTCGCCGCCGGCCGATAGTCATCGCACCCTTTCATTTAGGGCCAACCCACGCGACCCGGACCATTACTGTCCACCCAGATGTTTGATAAAAGGGCTTAATTAAAACTTTACATACTCCGCACACCCCCGGGACGTTATGTAGTTGCAACTACATCTACACATCACAGTCGCGCGGACCCTCTATAAAGTCCAACTTTGACGTTTTAGCAAATTAATTCCACTAACACGATGCGAAACTTGACGATATCTTTGCAAGTAGGCAACCCTTTCTCTTCGACGAATGAGTTACCGAAAAGTTGGCATCAAAGGCCCACGTCACGAAGCGAAGGACCGTGTGTTTTGACCGGCCGCCCTTTCATCTATAATTCAATTCTATGTAACGACCCGACGACGAATAATTCATTTTTCAATAATGATTTGTTTATTGGTTGGCAAAACGAGTTTGCATCAAACATTTATAATAATACAAAGTGACGTTGCCCGCTCCCGTTTAAGGATTACGTACCAAAATAAAGTGCTCTCTACATTTTATATGTATAGAAAGGAGTAGGTGGAAACAAAATTGTAGCGGTAACTAAATTAAAGATTCATAACACTTATAGTTCATAACATATTTTTTTTATAAAGGAAGGAGGCGAGCAGTCGGGTCACCTGATGAAGAGTAATCACCGCCGCCCATGGACACCTGCAAAACCAGAGGAATCGCAGGCGCGTTGCCGGCCTAAGGAATAGGAATTGTGGGGGGGGGGGGGGGGGAGTCACCAGAACCCTGTATTAATTAAATAAAATATATTTATTGTTCATATGTATATTTATTGACTGAATGTAGTTTAGTTTTTATTCGTATTCATATTTATAAGTGATTGTGACGAGTAGGTAGTGCTGGTGAAGTGGATATTTGAATCCCACCTGGGTGTTACTCATATATATGGTACTCGGTTTGGTTGGTTTAGGTTTTAAGTAAGTCTGACTATAGCTGCCGCCAAATAGGCCTTCCCACAACAACACATCTGGATATTGAGCCATAACCTATGACGGGTTGTGGGTTGGTGGGTTCTTGCCATCTCTTACCATCAGGTGAGATGAAAGATATAAAAGTTAAACAAAGTAAGCCCAAACCACTAGCTGGTACGCCACCAAGTCTAACTGAGCTTCTCTTTAATGTAACACCAATAAGCTCTTTGAAATAATTTGCGAAGGTGGAAAATACTGCATTACTTATTATAACACGAGGTGGGAATCTTTTAAGATGACGCTCTCGTTCGGCTCTCAAAAGCAGAAATACCTAATACACATTAAATTCCAGGAAGTCGATAACGCCCTTACTATTTACGAGTACTTCTCCGTCCCTTAAGTCTTAAGTGATACAACAACTGATTTTATATTGGATAAAATGTTTACTAGAGAAAAAAAATGTTAGAGCAGTGGACCGGCAATACATAGGTCATGGGTTCGAATCCCATTCGAGCTTTCCTGAGTAAAATTCCCGCCTGAGGTTGTCGTCTTTTTCCAGTGTTTAAAATTTTACTTAAGTACATTTAAGCGTTAATAAAACGCTAAAATATAAAACATTAATTTATAAACGCAGCTTCATCTTAACCGAATGTTCAAATATTTGTAAAAATATTTCTTTCGGATCTCAGAAGTGAAAAACTTCTAAGATTTGATGAAGCAATGTTGACTAAAAACATAAGCATCAAGCCCTGCAAATTTTGACGGTAGAAAGCCAGACCTCGGTAGCCAAGTGGTTAAGGCAGCCGCCCGGAATGCGGAAGGTGCGTGGTTCGATTCCCGCCTGAGGTTGTCGTCTTTTTTCAGTGTTTAAAATTTTACTTAAGTATATTTAAGCGTTAATAAAACGCTAAAATATAAAACATTAATTTCTTGAAACTAGTTGATTTTTTTCTAGAAAACTTTTTATCCTATATCTATTTAGCATTGTGAATGCAATAATTTCAATAATGAAGACGACTTTATATTATTATCATTTACCAGATGCCCGCCCGTGCCTTCGTCCACGCTAAATTTGAAACACCGCCCATAACTTATTATAAACAAAAACCATCCTCAGTTATTTATCTTTATAACGGTAAAAACCGCATAAAATCTATTGCCTGTATTGTTTTTTAATGTTTAAGTGAGCACTACAAAATGAATGAAACACTTTTTACTTATTACCTCGCGTTTAATTTTACTACATTTACATAGATTTTTAGTTTCCTGACGTTTGGAACCCTTTACAGGGTCCTTTGTCACAGGAATGATGTAGTAAAATTAAACGCGAGTTAATCCGTAAAAAGTGTTTCATTTAATATCCATTGCATGGTTTAGAAGGAGAAAGCGGAGCCACAGGTACAGAAAAACGGCCACTATAAAACCCTTCTTTAATCTGTGACAATACTTTATAATACGAAATGATGTTATCGGTAATCAAGGTGATGGTGAAGCTGAAATTGATATGCTACTTGGATGCAGTCTATATGTCGCAGTGATATGATAAAAACAGAGATTTGATCAATTCCCTAAGTGATTTGATCAAATCACGGAGGATGTTAAATTAACAACACGATTTTATCATTTCCCTAAACAAATCCAGGGATTTGAACCAATACCAGAACTGGTTCCGTGAAATGGCAAGAAAAACATGTGACCTACAGGAGTAGGGCAGCAAGTAGGTATTTCTGTTGTCTAATAAAAAAAAATAACCTCGAAATGCAAGACAATCGCGAAGCGCAGCGTAGCGATTGTCTAGCCTATCACGTGACCTACTACAGGAGTAGGACAATTTATGTTCTAGTGATGATTTTTGAGATCAATTTTACTACACTTACTAATTATTTTAATTATGCATGTAATTACAAATAAACGACGTTTAAAATACCATAGAAAAGCTTTTTTGTCATTTCACGGAACCAGTTCTGGTATTTGTTCAAATCCCTAGATTTGTTTAGGGAAATGAAAAAATCATGTTGTTATTTTCACATCCTCCGTGATTTGATCAAATCAATCACTGTGACATATACACGAATGGGTGAGCAGAATTTGTGTTATGCCGCGTCCGCACGCTTGCCACTTGCCGCAAACTCCAAACCTCTACAAACGGTTGGATTTATGATTTGTTCGACGGATCGGCTACAAGCGCTTGCAATTGCAAACCAAGGCAAACGCTCTATCCACAAGTTTTATCCACAAGTTTGAATTTATGACAGCTTGTTGAGGTTTGCCAAGCGTGTGGATCTGGCATTAGATTTGCTTCCTTGTCCTGACCACATAATACAACTCTAAGTACTATGTTGATGCTCCTATCGTGTACAATTAAGAAATATTCACACATTAATTCTGCTCTATAAATCGTCTGAGATGGTTAAATCACCAAGAGTTCTTGCTGTCATGTAGGTACCACGTTACGCTGTTAAAGCCGAAATCAGCTAAGAGTAAGTTTTATCCGGTGTAAAAGTAAACAGCTCGTGTTTCTTACTCCAACGGAAATCATTAAGAGCGTGCAGTCTACACAATCCCCATGCCGTTCAGATCATTTGCATCTACCATCGAAACCCGTTTGATGATATTTTCTGTCTTAATTAAATCAAGACAATGTCTACTCGTATATAGGTACCTATATACATACTTACATATAATTACGACTATTATCCCCGAAAGGTCAGTCAGAGACTAGGCAATGAGGACAGCAAAAGAAGTCCTATGCCATATAGTCCACTTTTCACCAAAATAGCGACTGCACACATGTGCTAGCGTGACAGGTGGTGAGCCCATCGCCGCTCTATGCTGTTGGAAGTATGTGCAGTATTAATCCTTTAGTCGCCTTTTACGACACAAGGAAAAAGAGGGGGTGGTAGTATTCTTTCACCGCTACGCCACACGGTTACTTGTTTATGATTCCGTAGTATAATTTCCCGGTATGTATTCTAATACTGAAAACAATTCTAACTGCCGTGCTCAGAGGCGTAAATTTAATTTTAAAGACAATTAAGTCCCTTGCTGTCACTTTCTTATATATAGCGCTAAATAGAGAAGGAAAGACATTTAATTGTCATTAAAACTTAATTGAGTCTTTGAGTACCGCAATAAGGTACATTACACACTCTCCTACAGATTAACCTATAAAAAACTAGGATATAATGTTTACTAGAAAAAAAACAACTAGTCACAGGATAGCTCGAAGGGTTATTCCCCGAGGATCATGTCCCGGAGGATCACGAATGCGATAAATGTGATTACATTTACTTTTGTTCTTTTTTCTATTGTGTTTAACTTGTACCGTTAACAAAAAATATATTAATTTATAATTTATATATTTGTAGGTAATTAGGATTTGTTAGGGGATTTTCGCGAAAGCATACTGATTAAGAGGCCTATTATTATCTCATCATTAAAATGCCAATTTTTGCAGTTGTATTTATCGTTTTTATCGAAATAGGATAATAAATTCATTATAAAATCATATTCCTCATAAAGTAACAATTATTCTGGTATAAATTTTGCTCAATAATGTTATCGTAGTTATCAGTTATTCACAGTTAACTTTAAGCGATTTTCGAAGTTTTTTGGTTTAGAATAAGATTTTTTAAATCAATGGTATCTGAAAATTCCGAGGCCGCTACGCACTATACAATAACATAAGAGATAATATACATTTTTTTAATTTTATTTGTATAGAACAGTAGTTCAATCTAGGAGCTCAAAAAGTGCCTTTACGCATTTTATGAAAATCTTTATCTTATTTTGGGTTTAATTAAAAACTAAGCAAAATTTACAAAAAGCGAGGACGCTACGAACTATTCCAATAGCTATTCTACACTATTCAATAAGTCAAAACTGTTAATGTATTTTTGTTTCTGAGATCAAGAACACCAAAGTTGGCTATTTTACGCAAAAATCACAGTCGAGATTTAATAGACCTCTTAAAACGTACCAATTGTATTTTGTGTATCGCAAAAAGAAATATTGTGATAGTAAATTAACCTGTGATTACTATAGCAGACTTTTATTTTTTCAAATTTTCCAATAAGTATATTAAATTTGGTTGACCACTTTTTCTGCTGACGGTTCTTATAAGCAAAACATAGCATTGATTAAGAGTTCATGAAGATAAAAACAAATGGTGATCCTCCGGGACATGATCCTCGGGGAATGTGATCCTCGGGGAAGAACCCAGCTCGAATGGGATTCGAACCCATGACCTCCAAATCCAAAGTTCATGGGTTCCAATCCCATTCGAGCTTTCCTAAGACTGGTTGATTTTTTCTATTAAACATTTTATCCTATAACTATAAGTTGCTATTAAATCAATTGTCATTGGTTTAGATTGGAAGGGCACTTAAGGCTGCCTTAAGTGCCTCAGAGGTGAAAACTTCTAAGATTTGATGAAGCAATGTTGACTAAAAAAAAACATAAGCATCAAGCACTGGCAAATTTCGACGGTTGAAAGCCAGACCTCGGTAGCCAAGATTGCCGCCTGAGGTTGCCGTCTTTTTTCAGTGTTTAAAATTTTACTTAAGTATATTTTAATTTTTTATTTAATTAGCAAAAACTGCATCATACTGTAGATGTCTTCACTCACACATGCGACTGCATTGTGGATGTCGCTGCACTCACACTGACGACTGCGACGACTTCCACAATGTAGTCGCGTGTGAATGATTTCATCGAGGCATCTAATACACACATCAAAAGTGTCTAGGGATCAACATATATTTTTGCAATAACTTTTCTCCTGATTGATATTAATTAAAATTTTCTTTAAGGATTCATCAAATAAAGTGTTTTCGTTTGTCTACAGTAACGATAAACCAAGTCACCTTTGCATTAATAAAGAAATTTGCCATTTTCCTAATAAAGGGATTTTTGACATTTGAACCACTAACATTAAAGTTCGAAAAAAAGACTGAAATAACAGTTTTCTTTAAAATTTTATTGGGTAACTTAAACAATTAATAATCCGTGTTTCTACCGCGAACACTAACAACACAAGAACATCGGTTTGGCATACTCAAAATGAGTTCATCCAAATCACGCTGTGGAATGGCCGCCCATGTTCGTTGCAACAACAAAAAAAGGTCTTCTTGCGACTGGATACCCTCCATATTCGGCAGAGCTCTTCTCTGTAGCATATCCCATGCATGCTCAATCGGGTTCAAGTCTGGCGACTGAGCAGGCCAGGGCATGACATTGATGTTAGCTGCGGCGAGAGTCTGTCTTACAACTCTTGCGGTGTGCGGTCGTGCATTATCATGCATTAACTGAAATAAGGGACCGATTTGCACTTGTAGAGGAACGATGACGTCTGATACAATCGTCTCAGCATAAATTTGAGCGTTGAGGTTGCCTCTGATCCAAATCAACTCAGTTCTTCCGCCGATCCAAATACCCGCCCATACCATGATGGTTCCACCACTATAAGGATGGACTTCCTGGCAGGATTTTAATCGCTGTTGGCGTCCAGGGGTTCTCCAGTGTCGTATACGTCTTGTATCCGGTCTCATACCAAAACGAGACTCATCAGAAAAGCACACGAAACGCCATTGTTCTTCTGCCCAATTTCTGTGTTCAAGAGCCCATTGATATCGAATCCTACGATTGTGCATTGCTATAGGTGGTACCCTTAGCGGTCTTCGGGAATGAAGGTTCACTTCATGCAAGCGGTTTCTGACTGTTTGGTCGCTAATTAAGTTCCCTGAAGAGTGATGAAGCGTCACGGCTAACATCATTGGCGGTTATTGTTGGAGCTCTTCGAGTTGTGATTTGAATGTATCGGTCTTGTCTCCGTGTGGTGCAGCGATACCGTCCTCCATGGCGCTCAGCCACGGTACCAGTGCTTCGGTAACGTGTCCAAAGTCGACTGATAACACTCTGACTTGTATTCAGAGCTAAAGCCACAGTACGTTGCCAGGAACCAGCTTCTATCATTCCCACGGCTCTGAGCATTTCTTCCCTGCTTAAATGACGTCGCCGCTCCATAATAACGTTGGTTTTAATCAGTAGTAGGGAAACAGTAGCACTAATAATGTCTTCAATGCGTTGTATGTTTTTATAGGGAAAATATTGACAGCTGATTTTCATCTTTTACTAGAAATTGATTGAAAGTTCCTGTTTCAAATTATGAAATGCACCAAAAAGGATCCATATAAATTTATAAAATCATAAATTTATTACAAAGCCACATCTCAATCTCAAGAAATCCGCATAAAAATGCTTGATCCCTAGACACTTTTGATGTGTGTAGTATGATACAGGTTTTGCCAATTAAATAATTAATTATTTTGTTTGAATAATTAAAATCTAAACCAATGGCAAAATACTACTGTTTATTGGGGAAAATATTTTTATTTTGGCGTAAACTACGTGTACTTTAAATATACGCTATTGATTTAATAGCTACTTATACAACCCTATTTTTTTATACAAAAACAATTAAGGATGAGTTCCACCCATGAAACAAAAAAATTTCGACCTCCCATACAAAACTTTCCGATCAGCTGACGACAAATGGGAGATCGAATTTTTTTTGTCATTTTTGCACATAGGTTTCTTGGGGAAAGTTGTTCAGTTTCATGGGTGGAACTCACCCTTAATTATTTTTGTATAAAGAAAAAATAGAGTTATATAGCATTGTGAATGCAAAATTTCAATAATAAAGCCATCCAAAATTGTATTTTTTTCAAATCGATGTTGATTTTATACAGTAGTAACAATGTTCAAAATGTATTGAAGAAATTTGAAATTTTGTGCAAGGTTGTACTGTACATCACTTAGAAACAGCTGCTAATAACTTCGGCATAGCTACCGACTTTTGTATATAATATTCAACAGAAAAGTTGTTGAATAAAATCTCTGCTGAACTCTTTTCAGTAGATAAAATGTCAGCTGAAAAATATGACGCACAAAACCAAACCTTATGGTTAGGCTTGAAAAACGACTAAAATTTTCTCATCTATGGTTGTCAACGGGCAACCATAAAAGCGTTGTGCTTACATAAAACATTTTGTTCAAAGTTGAGACAAAATTAATTAGCGAGTTAGCAAACTTTTATAACTTGACGAATTGTTCTACTAATTGAAAACTAGACTGAGTCCATTACGTAAGCATTAGAACAATTAATACTTTAGTACATTCGTTGTACTTTTAATTGTACTTTCGCGCCAATTACTTCAAATCGAATTAATATTAATTGTAATAATTATAATTGAAAAGGTAACAAATGAAATATACCTAGGAGCCTTTGTTAATCGGATAACACGTAAGTTTTTTTTGGCGATCGGACGCACCCCACAACAGAGGCGGAGAGTCAGCAGTTTCGGATGGTATATACCTACATACATGGTACAGTCAAGAACAAAAATATGTAAACAATTGTAACTTTTAACACAATGGGATAAGAGTCAAAGTATTTACACATTGGTACTCGTGACTGCACATCATACATTAATTACTATTATTACCAAAGAGTTAGTCAGAGACTAGGCAATAGGACCGCAGAAGCAGAAGACGCAGAAGCCACAGCCCACGTGTCACTAAAGTGTAACTGCACATGTGCTCAGCGTGATAGGTGGTGAGCCTATCGCTGCTCTATGTGGTTGAATGCACCTCCATCCAAAGACTTTAGTCCGATAGTCGCATTTTACGACACCCAGGGAAAATATGGGTTGGTTGGTTAGATAACCTCGTGAGTACGAGACATGGTGACCTTAGTTTTTTTAATAATCAACTACTTGATGTTTTGAATTTCTTGATATTTCGTCCCTTTGACAGATATAACAGACATCAAACCACAAATTCAAAATATTTTTTTAAGATGCTAGATGTAGACCGTTCTGTTTAATCAAAAATATTTTGGAATTAGACTGTATTAGAATTTGTTTTATTGGATGTGTCGTATATGACCCGCGAGGATTCAGGAGGTTAATTATTATTTTTTAGTCAGCCGCTATTGCACACAGCTCGGGTGGTATATTATTTGTAACCGTCGCCTGTTGGTATTAAAAAGACGAATGTGAGCTCCGCGCAAACGGTTTAATAGCCATATTCAAGGCTGGCCTCTTGATCCGCTTACAAAACGAATTGGTTGCGAAATTGCTTTCTAAATTGGACTAGTTCGGTGGTAGACAATTTGGCAAGGCATTTGTATTCTTGCGGAGAAAAATAGCATATACCTCGGGCATCTGATAGTGAATGTCGTGGTTCCGTCCGCGCCCATCCTATTCTATTGGGCCGGAGCCAATCATTCGATCGAAATGAAATATTTCGTACCAATTTAGGGACTTAATGAAAATGCTCCCCCTTTTCTTGTTTAGTACTTTTGCATAGGTGGGGCGTGTTATTAAATTTATTTCCCTGTTTTGCCTACAGTTACTAGTCTGTCTATCGAGAATTGTTTTCGCTCTGCCATATCGGAAACTGGGCGGAAGATATTTATTGGGAGTCAGTGAAAATTAATCCCGAAATATGTTGCCTATTTGTTCTTCTATGTACTTATGTTATTCCAAAAAAGGGGACTAAAGTTAAACCTCTATTAAAATCGATATTAGACCTAACACGAATTTTGTAAGCAAGTACATATCTACTTACTGCTTGACGTTTCGGCCGCGATGCTGCGGCCGTGGTCACAAGCGAACTGGCGGTGCGTGGCGTCGTCGACTCGGGCGGGTATTTGTTTCTTCATCCACCCTCACCTCACACGTTCACTTAAATTAATCGTGTTAGGTACTGTTAAAACAATTTTAATGCAATGCAACGCGATAGTTTAAAGTCTTAAAATCGATACTATCTCTAGATCTACAAAATCAGGTTTAAAATCGATCTAAAAGTGCGTTTACGTTTTAAAATAACATAATCTGAGTTTAATAATGGTTAATTACTGAATAACTTGCAAGCACTTCTTTTAATAATTACATATATACATATTTGCATATTTATCTTATCATGACTTGATACTTCTTGAATTCGTTTGACAAAAGTTGTTTGAAACTAGGTACGTGGTGAAATCATGGAAGATATAGCTATAGCACGTTAATAGTTTGAAGTACGTTTATTGATTGGTTCCTAATCGATCAATTACTATTATCCACCTCACTAAACATGCCACGGCGATGGGCGCGTAAACTTATAGGTACCCTAATTGCGTAGATAATGTTACCGATAATAAAGGTAGGAAATTGATTAATAAATTCTCGAATAATGTGACCTATATAATTAAAAGTTTTTACAAAAGTAACTATGGATTATTGTTAAACCCACGGAATTAATAAAGGAGGTTTATCTGTTCTGTGGTGAAACTTGACTTAAAACTTTAAACTTAAAACAAATTATAATAGGTAAGTACTTAATATAATATTGATAACTAACAACCGTATTAATTACCTCGACAGCATAGTGTTGCTTCAAAGATATCATTATTGCTTTCATATTAATACATAATAGCAAACAAGACAATACATCATACAAAATTAAGGTCAAATGCAAGACTTCGAAATAGGTTATTGAAAATGAATCAAAGCTCCTTTAAAATACCCGTACACAACTAAGCCATTATCATTTAGTTCGTACTGCCATTTCGTAATAATAAAAAGCTATAATAATCACCTACAATATGAAGGCTTCATTATCTTCATATTTAATTGGAATAGCAATGTTAACAGTTTCTTTTATTGTCTAGAAATTGGATGGTGCGGCAATTTGCTCGTCGTACTGTTTTTAAATGGGCATTTTATTGTTCCCGCTTTTATTTAAACTGAAATTACTCCTCATTCATTAGGACGTAGCGCAGTCCACTCCATTTTTATTTTCCATTGTTGGTTTTGAAAATTAAGCCTTGGCAACAATTGTTTTGTTAATAAGGGCACGACGATTAATCTGCTTTGTTTTTTCCCCGTTTCGCTATGACAAGAGTCTTAGACAGTATTAGTTGCTTTTCGCTTTGTCCTAAATTGTACAAAGAGGTTTGATTTGGCTCTTGAAATTAAATTTTGCTTATACATTTTGTTACTCTCAATGAAATCTGTTTTAATATAGTTATTGTTATTGAGAAAACTCCGTAAGAATTCTCCTACACTTGCTTCTTCAGAAATATGGTTTAAAGTTCTTGATGTTATAAATGTATCTAGTACCTATGTACGAGAATGTTATGAGAGTAAATGAAACAAAATCAAGAACGTAGCAAATTAATGGCAAGCTGTTATTCCGGGAAACAGGTGTGATGTGTACGTTAGTAAGTAAGGGTATAGCTTCTTTTAGCATTATTTACAATAAATAAAAACAAATTAAGCAATTACAAGTAGCTCAGCATGTTTTGACCTAGGGATCCCATGCAGAGCTGATTTTTAGCCACTCCATTTTCTCTAGAGATCTTCTGTGAGAATAAGGAAATGAGGTCTTCTTAAAAATAAAAAAATGTATAGGTACTTAATTATGAAATACATCAAAATATAAATAATTGACTTTTACATTGGATACGTTTATGCGTATTATTACAAATAATAAAATGAATATATATATATATATTTTTATAATAGAAGGAGGCAAACGAGCAGGCGGGTCACCTGATGGAGAGTAATCTCCGCCGCCCATAGACACCAGCAACACCAGAGGTATCGCAGATGCGTTGCCGGCATTTAAGGAAGGAATAAAAAGAAGGAATAGGAATTGTGAGGAAGGGGGAGGGGGGAAGGGGCCTCCGGAACTCTCACTCTCACTCAAATTATATGTATTTAAAAAGAAAAAGAACTTTTTTAATTGACAGTATCTAAGTGATGCCGCCGGAGAATTGGAAACTTGTAATTGTATAATTTCTTGAAAAAGAAACATGAAAGACATTTAATCGTGAATATCAGAAATTCTTTCTTTATAATACGTGTGTCCACACATATTTACTCTCCCCGTCATTATTCTCCATAAAGATTAATGACAAAGTAGATATCAGATCCTCTGTTTAATCCCGAAAGCACATGTCCAAAGTCCCGATCAAAAGTTCGTCCCAAACATCGCCGTTAGGATTACGCAGGAATAATTTCCTCTTTACAAAATCTCGATTAAAACGTAATCGTAAAGCTGAAGGTAATCGGGGTTTGGGCCCAGCAGAGATTGGGGGGTGACGCCCCCAATTATTTAAACTTGTTTACTCTTTCAGACGTCTAGGTAATTTGTTAGGGGATCATATTTGAGCTCGTTTATGAGAGCGTGATGCGGCCATATTTGTTTGTTGCTCTGCTACAATGCGATGTTGCCATATGTCAGGCTCAACTGGCGACACGCGACCGGGGGACGAATAAATTGCCCATCATTTATATTGATGAGTGACAGCCAGTATTTTAATATGTCGTGATATGTAGCTGCCGCGTTTTCACAGCATCCAGTTACTGTTTGATGGAGAGCCCGTATTTTGCATCAGAATTTCGGTGTGTACAAATAAAGGGCCACGTTTGCAAATCAAATTTGCAATAATAAAAAAATATGTGCGAAACTGATTTGTATTGATTTCTTGTTACACTTTACGAGAAAATTATTTCAACTGTTTCAGTAATTCGTAGCGGTAAAATAATTCTACCACACTCTCTCTTCATCGTAACTGTACATACATCCAACTATCACGCTGAGCACATGTGCAGTCGCTATTTGGTGAAAAGTGAACTATGGCAGAGGAATGTTTTTGCGGTCCTCGTTGCCTAGTCTCTGACTAACCCTTTGGGGATAATAGTCGTGATTATATGTATGTATGTAAACAATTAAGGGGGTTTACGCATTTCGGTTTCCCATACAAAATTTCAAGTCGAAATTCATAAAAACCAATATGCCAATTTTAAGGAAACTTTGCATGCTTAAGTAAAATACTGGATCTAAATAGTTTGTTAAAAACATTTTTCGAAAACGTTTATTTAACTGAGTTATTGCGATTTTAAACTTTCTATAGTGAACTTTAAATCGCATATAACTCAATTTTGACTTGAAAGTTTGTATGGGAAACCGAAATGAGTAAACCCTCTTAAAAGAAGTACATCGGAAAAGAGTGAATTGGACAGTTAAAAGGGGAAGACCTCGATAAACGTAGGTACTCGTAGGTAAAGGTCACGATTTGTCTAGAGTTCTAGACCATTAAGCATTCGCACGGCTCACGGAAGCCTGGAGGATGCCCAAACTATCCCGGGCACCCATGGCGAACCGCCGCGGAGTGGTACTTGGAAAGAAATAAGAAATATTTATTGTCACATAATTGTTACATATTTGTGATGAAGTCCCTGACCTCTATTTTAGGTTTATCACCTGAGTGACAGAGGCCAGTGCCCTCTTCGTTAACAAAGGTACTTCAAATGACAAATTAAATTAACTAAAAGCGTATTGAAATCCGACTTTAGAATAATTAAAGTATACAAACTAACACGGTGCCTGCTATTCGTGGTCCCGAGGCACCTACACAAGCATTGGGATTGTACTAAGATTTTTAGTGGGTTCGCCAACGTGCATCTCGTCGAACCCATAGGAGTTGGGTGGGAGGAAATGGGGAGAGGAGAGCGTGGCTGTATCAAATCCTATCCTAATAATATTATAAACGCGAAAGTTTGTAAGTATGGATGGATGTTTGTAACTCTTTCACGTAAAATCCTATCCTATCCTACTAATATTATAAACGCGAAAGTTTGTAAGTATGGATGGATGTTTGTTACTCTTTCACGTAAAAACTACTGAATGGATTTGGATGGAATTCGGCTACAGATAGTTTATAATCTGGATTTACACATAGAATACTTTTTATCCCGATATTCCCACGGGAACGGGAATCACGCGGGTGAAACTGCCAGCGGCCGCTAGTACAACAATAAATCATTAACAGCCTATAAAAGCTCCACCGCTGGGCGCAGGCCTTCCCACATACTACAGGAATTGAGCCAAAACCCACCACGTTGGCCCAATGCGGGATGGCAATTAAATAAATAAAAAAAAAATTGTGTACCTACTCTCACACCAATTATCTAGACCAATATGACTTTTGAAATTCTTTGATATGGTAAGATAACGGATACATAAACATAGAAATAACACCCACACCCGAAATCAATTTAGAAAAACAGTTTTTCCTCAAAATTGACACGACCGGGAATTGAACCCGGGACCTCAGAGATGGCACGTTGCCAGACCCGACGTGCTAACCACTCGACCACGGAGGTCGTCAAATAATAAATCATATAATTTCTGTAACATTTTTTTATAGTTACATATATAGTGGTAATGAGTGATTAACTTAAATGTTGTAAGCAGAAACATACAAGCAAACACAATCTTTACATAATTAGAAATAATTGGCCCAATAAAAATCGTCGTCGGCAATCACAATTTCTTAATTAAATAATACGTTGCTAGGAAATTCGTCCAATAATGAAACTTTGGTAACATTTGTGACGAGATTGTTCAAGTTACGACAAACGAGTTACAGAAATTGAACTTGTGCTTTACTTGGTGAGGCGCACCTACTGTGTGTGATGAGTTGTCGTGGACGAAGAATGGTTTTTATTTAATTTAAGTGTTGAATTTGAAGGCAAACCTCCTTTTAGTCCGCCTATGAAGTTTAGTGGTTAAACAGCCGGTCTCAGACCCAGAGGTCCGATTCCCCCAGGTTTAAATGCTTTCAATCAGCTTCTAAAGGCTTAGTGGCAGGCTCTCGAAATGAAAAGTGTTTGCGTATTTGTGTTAAGGGAGGGATGATGGTATTATATAATGCCACCGGTCGTTGACAGGCGGGATCACATACAGCAAGCACCGAGTTAGAGATTCGCATCATTGATGGAGCCTGCTTGGGTTCATCATACATACATACATACATACATGAAATCACGACTATTATCCCTGAAGGGTTAGTCAGAGACTAGGCAATGAGGACTGCAAAAGCAGTCCAATACCATAGTCCACTATTTCCAAATAGCGACTGCACATGTGCTCACCGTGACAGATGGTGAGCCCATCGCCGCTCTATGCTGTTGGATATATGTGCAGTCGCCTTTTACGACACCCAAGGGATGAGAGGGGGTGGTAGTATTCTTTCACCGCTACGCGACACGGATTCATCATTAGCCTATAAACGTCTCACAGCTGGGCACAGGCCTCCCACATACACAACAGCGCGTGGGGTAATTGGGCCATTACCCACCACGCTGACCCAATGCGGGTTGGTGGGCTGCTCGGGTTGAATGCAAGTAATTGTTGTTCAATTCCCATGGATCCGTTAGACTACTGACGTGAGAGAGTTGGACATTTTGAGAATTGGACATTCTGAGAGTTGGACATTCTGAGAGTTGGACATTTTGAAACCGCTGGACATTATGAGAATTGGACATTCTGAACGTGAACGACGTGAACCTGTAATTAACACAAGCAAGTTAAGTAAATGTTTATAATAAAAAAACAAAAAAAAAACATAAGCATCAAGTACTGACAAATTTCGACGGGTGTAAACCAGACCTCGGTAGCCAAGTGGTTAAGGCAGCCGCCCGGAATGCGGAAGGTGCGTAGTTCGATCCTCGCCTAAGGTTGTCGTCTTTTTTCAGTTTTTAAAATTTTACTTAAGTATATTTAAGCGTTAATAAAACGCTAAAATATATAAAAAACATTAACAAGCAAGTTAATTTTCTAGATGGGTTAACTAACAGGTTTAGTCTCAAATAAACTTGAATGTATAAATAATAATCATAAAATAAAATATAAAAACGGGAAAGCCAAAAAAATATAATACATATAAACTTAAAACATAAAAAAGATACAGCCGTTTTATACAGTTGAGCAAAATACGTATTAAATTTTGTGTAAAATAACGAACACGATGGACGTTTCATAGTGAGAGTAAATTATTTTTATCGTTTGTTATTGATGCAACGATGAAACAAAGTTGTTCTGCGACTCTGAAAATATTTCACATTTTGTCAAGCCTTTTTTCGAAACATCTAACAATCTAAATTCAATAATGGCTAGTTTCGAATATATCGAATAAAATATTTTATAGAATGTGCTGTGCCTTTGTACTAGCACATAACATATTTTTATTCAAAAAGGTTCCATTTATAAAGAAAAAAAAAATATTCATTGAGTATTCGTGAATGTTTTAGCCAATTGTGCTTCAATAAAATACGCAGAGCTACATACTCTCTACTCTAGGGAAATTCGTAACAAATTTTGGCTTTGGACAAAATTACGTCCATATCACAATGTGCACGGAGTAATTGCTAAATTGGGTTGTTACATACACATTGACGCATTGATACAGCTATAGGATAATATATGCAGGCAAAAGGATTTTAAAGTCAGTTGTTATAAAAAAATGTGGTTCAGCCAAAACTTCTTGTTGTCATAAAGTCAGAACAAAATGGAAATTGATTCAAAGATCATGCGTATCTTTCATAAACTTAATATTCTTTTTTACGGATGATAACGTTATACATAACTTAACATTAGTTTTATTATTCACTCCGTTCACTATTTCAAAACGTACCATTAAAAATAATATCTGCTGGGCGTTTTATCTTTGCCCTACGTATCGTACCGCTATAACTCAGTCAATTGGAGTAACATCTTGATTGGAACAATGAAGTTCATCACGTTCGCATGTAAATTAAATCAATGTCTATATAAAAGGCGATAGTAAGCCTTTGATTGCAAGCCCAGCACGCCATTCGGCAATAAACCAGCAACTACGGAACTCAAATTTCAACGCAACTTTATTTTTATCAAAGGAAGTCGTTAGACGCTATCTGAACCACCTCGCACGTATTAACATACATAATTATAGGTAGTTTAACAATTGGCGGTGTGCCAACTCGATCCAACTTGTATTATACGACTATTAAAGTTTTTGAGCTTCCGTTGGTAAGGGAAACAATGTTTTTACGCCTAAATCTCGCCGATTCCGGTGAAACAGTTTTGCGAGATAAACGAGATTTATATCTCCTATCGGTACTACGTTATCTTTATGGCCTAGTTATTAATGTACAAGAACCCGTAAATCTAATTTCATAGCTTTCATTAGGCATTGAAAAGACTTAGTTAAAAAGGAAAAGGGTTAGATGTATTGCTAACGAAACAAGTAAATATCAAACAATAAAAACGACACGGACTAGCCTGCAGCTCCGAATGTACCATAACGTTCACTAACACCCATGACTCAAGTAGGTACAACATTGAGACAGTATAATTCATTGAGAGTATAGGTAGTCTCAACTCTCAACATACTCTGACATAGTAATATACTATGTCAGAGTATGTTGAATAACAGAAAAAAAAAATGTATAACATTCTTATAAATTACAAATAATATTTAGAACTTCAAACGATATCACACGAAGTATTTAACTTAGCATCTTTACAAGAAATCAATTCAACTGAAAGCTACCAATCCCTTAATAGCTTTTATATAAAAACTTATGGAAACCAGAGTGAAAGTCGTGTTTTTGTATTTTTTATCTATTTACTGGTCGAGTATTGTTATACTTACTAACTTTTCTTTCTATTTATTGGTCCTTCGGGTCGGATCAATAGCTTAACATGACGTCTTCCGAGGTACGGAGAAGCTGGAGATATTGTTATCTCCAGCTTCTCCGTGCTTTTCAGCTTTGTAGCTTGACTACCTTATCTAGGTTACTAAAACTAAAACCAAAACTTACATTTCTGCCGCGATATTTACATACTCCACTATCAGCTGGCGGTTTCCATAACCTTAATTTTGTTATAAGATAGTACGAAAAAAAAAGAAGCTAAACTTCTTAAATAAGTAATATTACATTTTTCTATAAAGTAACAAATAGTTAAGCTGCCAACTATTTTGTAGGATGACACAGACCTCTAGGCGAAACAAAGAGACTGTATATTTCTCTTTATTGTCAACTACAAGGGCCGTGTGGCTGACACTTCGATTTAGTACCGACCCTTGGTTTGATAAAAGTCCTTTCGCAGGTCCGCCCATTATTTAAGTACAAGCACCAAACTGAGCTTATTTCAATAAAGATAACTTTCCTGAATTAAATAAGGGTATATTTTTTGACGTAGGTAGAAATAGGTCGTTGACGTATCTCGTTAATTTGAGATTTGGGATCGTCTATGGAGAGTATTGTGCTCAATTTATGTACAGTCAGCAACAAATATAGATACACACTTTTGATAGCTTTTGACCCTTATTCTTTTGGAATAAGGACCACGAACTGTCAAATATGTTTATCTACTTCTGTTATTGACGGTATACCTATTGCCTACGTAAATTTTGTTATGATACAATTTATCTTGGATAAATAAACAGATGAAAGTACCTACATTGGTTTTGAAAAGAGACCTTTAAGATAATAACTTTTGTGTAATACCCGTACCTTCAGAACTAACTAATAGATTAATGGAATTATTTTACTAAAGTTGTACCCGTGTACTTTGGAAATACAATGAAATAAAAAAGTACCTATTTCATTCGATGCTGTTCAATCAAATACATCGAAATCAAAACTCGATTTCATTGTGAAATAAAAATATAATAAATATGTAAATACATAACGAGGCATACTACATGTGCAAGAAACTAACATAAACATGGATAATAAACCTAATATACTCGTACCTTTAAAACGACAATAAGATTTAATATAGGATCAAAAATACGTACAAAAAAAAAAAAACTTTCCTACACTCACACCAATTATCTAACCCAAGAGAAGCTTCGAAGAAACTCGTTAAATGGTTACTAGACAACGGATAAACATACTTAAATACATACTTAATATACATAGAAAACACCCAGATCCGAGACAATTTGGAAAACCAATAATTTCTACATCGACCCGACCGGGGATCGAACCCGGGACCTCAGAGATGGCTACACTATGAAAATCGGTGTACAAACCACTCGACCAAGGAGGTCGTCAAAATAAATCAATTAAGTTTAACGTCAATAGTACCATTAGCTACAAATATTATTACCACAGTGCTCAAGCCTGCTTGTACAATAGCAAATTGGGAGGAAGATCATAAACCCCACAGTAGGCCAAGAGGGGTGGCGGGTTTTAATTGTTTGCTACTATAAACAGGAGCAACGGCTGAACGTGCCTTCCGAAGCACGGAGGAGGACCTGAAATATTAATATGTCTACTCATTCGGTGACCCGCTATTGCGAAACTTGCATAACATGCACGAACGCAACCCGAAGGCGCAAACTGCTGCGCTACCAAGCTCCTCTGAAAATCAAAACCAGGGGATAGAAGTATCTTCCGTAGGTACATACTTAGATACATAATCACGACTATTATCCCCGAAGGGTTAGTCAGACACTGGGTAATGAGGACAGCAAAAGAAGCCCTCTGCCATAGCGTTAGGTAGCTTCCGTAGTTGTTCAAAATTTGGTAGGTACTGCGGCCCATAAGATCTGCAAACATAAAAATTAAATTTAACGTTCTAAAAAGTACCTAACGACATAAGGGAACAGTAAAATGTTTGTATTTATAATTATTTAAGTATGACAGAGAGGGCCAAGCATATAATTTTGACATTACCTATGAAAATTATTTAGTAAATGACAGGTTGAGTAAAACTCCACTTCAGCATTTGGTCATTTTTTTGTTATAGCAGAAGGAGGCAAACGAGCAAGCGGGTCACCAGATGGAAAATTATCACCGCCGCCCATGGACACCCGCAAAACCAGAGGAATCGCAGGCGCGTTGCCGTTATCATATCAACAGATGATGAAATATTTAGACTTAAATTCAATATGTTATGTCTTATTTAAATGTAATCGGTGAGTACAATTTTCTTAGAATCGTTATGGAGATATCAGAAAGTAGCGCCTTTGAAAATATATATTTTCGTGAACACATGAGTACTGAAAGACGTTCTAAGAAATAATGAATACAAGTTATAGAAACGGGCTTTTCTAAAGAGTGTCTGGCATATTAGAATACATACATTCATACATATATATAATCACGACTATTATCCCCGAAGGGTTAGTCAGAGAGGCAATGAGGACAGAAAATGCAGTCCTCTACCATAGTCCACTTTTCACCAAATAGCGACTACACATGTCATGCACATGCATATGCTCAGCATGACAGGTGGTGAGCCCATCACCGCTCTATGCTGTTGGAAGTATGTGTAGTCTTTAGTCCGTTAGTCGCCTGTTACGGTACTCAAGGGGGTGGTTGTATTCTTTGACCGCTACGCGACACAGTTATTATATAGCATATTAGAACATTTCTAATATTAACAGCCGTGTGGTATACCGGCTTACAGAAATAGTACTATAAACTAACGGGACTGAAGATTGCACTTAAACCAATAATAAAAAAAAATATTTTTTACTGGTCTTAATAAAATAACATTTAAAACATATTAAACGTTCGTTTTACATAGGGTCTATCAATACCAATAAGCGAACGTTTAAGGGGAGCATCTATACATCACACTGAGCATGCTCACCAAATTTGGTCCAAAACTACAGGTTCGTTACCGAGATAATCAACAAAACATTATCATAATTAACCAAAAAATACACCCTTTCCAAACCCGTACAGCTGTACTACACGCACACAAAGATACCCGAACATGCACACTAAACTCGGAGCACACTGACCTATCTTTTTATTGACGCTTGCGTGGGTGTTAGTAAAGATAAAGCATGTTTCATGATGTGCATTATTTTAATTGATTTAGTTTGCCTTTAACTCTGTAGATTATGACATCCTCCTTGGCGTTTTACGTTCTCTTAACATATCTCCAGCTGCAATTGATTGGTTTCAAAGTTACCTGCTAGGGCGTCGGCAGCGTATCCGGCTTGGAGATTCATTCTCTGGCTGGTGCGACATTAGTGCCGGAGTTCCTCAGGGTGGCGTCTTATCTCCACTTCTTTTTTCTATATTTATAAACACTATCACTGACTCAATTTCAAGTTCCTATCACCTATACGCGGATGACCTACAGATTTATACACAAGCTACCTTATCTGAACTCCCATGCGCTGTGGCCGTCACAAATTCAGATCTAGCGCAAATTGACAACTGGAGTAAATCTTATGGTTTGACCGTAAATCCATCCAAGACGCAAACTATTATTATTGGAAGTCCTTATTTTGTTTCGAGGATCGATTTTGAACAACTTCCTGCAGTAACTTTTGATGATACAATAATCCCATACTCCAAATCCGTCAGAAACCTCGGTGTTATTTTTGACCAGAACCTTTCGTGGAGACCTCAAGTGGATGCTGTTAGAAAGAAGATTTTCGGGGCATATAGCTCGCTAAACCGCCTGCGTAACTTTCTGCCAACCAGCACCAAAATTACTCTAGCGCAATCTCTTATGCTGTCTATTATCGACTACGGTGATGTCTGCTACACTGATTTGTCAGAGGAATTGCTAAACAAAATGGAGCGTCTGCAGAATGTTTGTATAAGATTCATCTTCAACCTTCGTAAATTTGACCACGTGTCTCACTATCGTTCCAAACTTAACTGGCTCCCAATTCGACGGCGCAGGGACTTACACGCTCTTAGGCTCCTTTATTCCACACTTTTTCTTCCAACAGCCCCACTTTACCTTAAAGATTGCTTTTCCTTTCGTTCCTCAGCTTTGCATTGTACTTTGCGTTCCTCTTCCAACCTTTCCTTAAATATTCCTCAACGCTCTACCGACTTCTTCTCCTATTCATTCACTGTCCATGCTGTCCGCTTGTGGAATTCACTTCCTGAAAGTATCAGAAAAGCTCAAACTCCTAGGTCTTTCGGAGATCAAGTTAGAAGTTATTTTCTTTCTTCTGCTTCTAACTAACTGTATATATTTTCTTTCCTTATCTTCTATTTTTCCGTATTCCGTATTTAGTATATAGATAACTATATATTTTTCAATCCTTTCTTTCTTTAGATGCACCCACTCCCCCTACTATTTTATAATATTATCTCTCTCTTCACCCAAGGTTGCCTGGAAGTGATTGCTTTTAAGCAATAAGGCCGCCTAACTGTACTGTACTACTGTTTACTGTTTTTGTAATTGTTGTTTTTTCTGTTTGTGCAAATAAAGTGTCTATTATTATTATTATGCTCTTTATTTAAAATATAATCTTAAGTAATTTTTTTTACAATATTTTATATAAAAAAAACATAAATTATTAGTATTATAAATAATCATAATCATTATTATTATTAGTTTGTTAGAAAACATAACTTTGAAAAATCACTACAAAACTGGAGCCCATTTTTTGTCATTGTAGGTATTCAGAATGATGTATAGATACCGCTCTTAAACGTTCGCTTATTGATTTTGTTAGACCCTATATACTTAAGTACCTAAACTAGGTCTACCTGTTATAATAGGAAATTATGCTTCTTTACGTAGGTAGTAGGTACGCAATGTCAACTATGATAAAGTATCTGAGACTTCTTCATATTATGCAAACATTATATAGGATCTAACAAAATAAATAAGCGAACGTCATTCTGAATGCAATGTCAAAAAAATGGACTCCAGTTTTATAGTGATTTTTCAAAATAATGTTACAATTTTTATATTAAAATTTTGACATTAATTTTTACTTACTTATTACAAACCTACAAATTTTACATCATTACAGTGTGAAAGTACTTTATTTTAATTTTAACTTTGCTTACATGTTCACTTTATTATATTTAGTAGTTCTTCGGTTGAATCATAATCAAGTAAACTCAAAGATAACGAAACGTTGAAAAAAATGCCTCAGGCGGGAATCGAACCCGCGTCCTCCGCAATCAGGGCGGCTGCGTTGACCACTCCGCCACCGAGGTATTGGCTAGACCGACGAAATTATTCAACGCTTTTGACTTTGTTTTTATTAGCAACAGTGTCTTATATTCTTAGGGATCTGAATGAAAATCTTTTACAATATTTTAAACATTCAGTTAAAATAGGTCTGCTATAGAGATTCGTAATATTTGATTATTTGCGTTAAAAAACGTTCCAATAAACTCAAACATAACAAATTGAAACAAAATATTTTTTTTACGTTTCGTTATCTTTAAGTTTATTTAAGCGTTTTTTAACGCAAATAATCAAATAATATGAATTATAATCAAGTGTCAGCAACCACTTTTTTATAGTTAAACCAATACCAATGGCATATAGCGGCGAAAGGCTCTTCGCCTATCTCGTTGCGCACTGTGCAGAGCAGCAGCAACCACTTTTTTATAGTTAAACCAATGGCATATAGCGGCGATAAGCTCTCCACCTATCACGTTGCGCACTGTGCAGTGTAGTTGTAATTTGGTGAAACGTGGACTCATGGCAGTGGACTGCTTCTGCGATCCTCATTAGTCCCTCACTAACCCTTTGGGGATGATAGTCGTGAATCTATGTACAGTCAAGAGAAAAAATATGTAAACAATTGTAACTCTGAATGCAATAGAATAAGAGTCAAAGTGTTTACATATTGGTACTTGTGACTGAATTACATAGACTAAATAGATTCATGACACGATTTTAACTACATAGGTAGGTAAACAAAACCGTATCGCGTAGCGGTGAAAGAATACTACCACCCCCCTCTCTTCCCTTGGGTGTCGTAAAAGGCGACTAACGGACTAAAACCTGCACATACATCAAACAGCATTGGCGACGATGGGCTCACCACCTGTCACGCTGAGCACATGTGCAGTCGCTATTTGGTGAAAAGTAGACTATGGTAGAGGACTGATTTGCTGTCGTCTTTGCCTAGTCTCTGACTAACCCTTCGGGGATAACAGTCGTGATTATTATACCTATGTATGTAGGTATATAATATTTACAACTTCTCCGCAATTAATGATCACGGTATTCAAGAAACACAACAAGACGGCGACACGCTCCTTAAGAAATCCATTACAGATGACTTTCATGTTTCTGCAAAACGCGGACATCTGCTCCTTGTAACTTCAGAGATAAATAAAGGCAGTGACTGCAGCGTTCGCCGAGTCGATTTGAAAGAAAGAGAATTGATGCTAAATGTCCCTTTTTGTAACGTAACAAAGAGCCTGAAAAATAGCACGTCTGAGGAAAGGAGGGGAAAGTAAATTCAGCAATTTATTGCTTAGGCTCCGGCCTTATATTTGTTGCAAATGAAGACGACCGAGGTGACAATTTTCGGGTGCCGGAGCGAAATGACCGTTTGGGGACGTACCGCGGTGTGTGGTTCTGCAGCTTTATTCTTATGGCCTTCGTTTTTGGGTTCGCTGGATATGATCGCGGAATTGGCGGCGTTATGTTTTAGATGTGAGGATGAGCGTGAGAGAGTCACCTAAAAGGTTTACGATTTCATCTGATTAGCCTCATTTTTTCGATTGCTTAAAACGAATAAGCATATATACGCACTTGATGATTCGGCGATTACTGATAAAGCTGGTTTTTATTTCTTTAACTTAAATCTAACCGTGCCGCGTAGCGGTGAAAGAATACCACCACCCACGACACCCAAGGGAAGAGCCTTGGGTGTCGTAAAAGGCGACTAACGGACTAAAGACTGCACATACATCAAACAGCATAGAGCGGCGATGGGCTCACCACCTGTAACGCTGAGCACATGTGCAGTCGCTATTTGGTGAAAAGTGGACTATGGTAGAGGACTGCTTTTGCTTAGGGGATAATAGTCGTTATTGTTGTATTTAAGTTTAGATTTGTTTTTTTTATTTGATTTGTTTGTTGATAAGTTTGGATTAAGTTACATATATTATGTATATGTAACTTAAATCCAATGCACCATCTTCTCATCTGTTATAATAATCTTGTTAGGTATATAAGTATATCTTCTGTGGGTATATAACCTTTATTATTTTCACTTATTATTGTCCTGTATCCCACTTAGCATTGAGATGTAATACTTTTTGCATATCTACGAGTAATCGCATTAAATTTCACATATTATTTTATCTTGACAGGAAAACGTTCCGAACCCGTACGTACTTTTTTAAAGGGTTCGTGTCACAGGGAAATTGAGATGTTGGTGTTTTCATAATTAACAGAAAACAATATGACCCGCATTGTTTCAATGATGTGCGCGCATATTATTAATGAGAGTACGTAGAGGACGCTTTTATCATTATTATTAGTATATGACCGTACGAAAATGAACTTGTGCGCTTTGAAAATATGCTTAAAACATAGAAAAGGGACCTTGTCCGCTTTGAAAAAATGAAAGAAAATAGTGAACATGAAATGAATTTATAATATCTTTATTATTGAAATTTTGCATTCACAATGCTATATAGATACAGGATAAAATGTTTACTAGAAAAAAATCAACCAGTCTCAGGAAGCTCGAATGGGATTCGAACCCACGACCTTTGGATTGCCGGTCCACTGCTCTAACCGCTGAGCTACCGAGACCCCAGAAGACTCGCTGAATTCTTTTCCTAGTAGTTTGATTTACGCTGCAAGCCAGCGGTATTACGTAACTGTGAAGTCTACCCTCACAGTCGAAAGAAATACTATTGCAAGTATTTAACAATCGATAAAGACGTAAGTAATTGCTTTTAAATATCTTTATTATTGAAATTTTGCATTCACAATTCTATATAGATACAGGATAAAATGTTTGCTAGACAAAAATCAACCAGTCTCAGGAAGCTCGAATGGGATTCGAACCCACGACCTTTGGTTTGCCGGTCCACTGCTCTAACCGCTGAGCTACCGAGACCCCAGAAGACTCGCTGAATTATTTTCTTAGTAGTTTGATTTACGCTGCAAACCAGTGGTATTACGTCACTGTGAAGTCTACCCTCACAGTCGAAAGAAATACTATTGCAAGTATTTAACAATCGATAAAGACGAATCCCATTCGAGCTTCCTGAGACTGGTTGATTTTTTTCTAGTAAACATTTTATCATGAATTTATAACGGATAAAATGTTTACTAGAAAAAAAAATCAACCAGTCTCAGGAAGCTCGAGTGGGATTTACATAGCATTGTGAATGAAAAATTTCAATAATAATGAATTTATAAGTTTGAAAGGAACACTAACCTTTGCACTTTTTTTTTGCCCCTAGGAAATGCATTTTGGCATACCTGCGTGATTGGGACACCACGCGGGTTATGTGGGACTTGGCCCTACCCACTAAAACCTAGGGATACTTAGAACTTCCGCCAAAGAGACTCAGTGCCATGGGCAGTCAGCAAGTGATTCTTCCGCGGCTTGAGTCGCCGTCGCCACGGACAGACGCCTTGAGGTCAAACCCCATCAGAGGGCAACCTGGAGCATATCAGGTCACCCTCCGATACATCTGCGAACCATACACGCGGGCGTATGGCTCCCCATGCCCGTACACCCGCGGTTCCCCTAAGGAGGAAGAAGCTGAGCGTAACTCCTTCTCCGCCCTGTGCGCCTCTTACGGTTAAGCGCAGACAGAGGATTATCCTCCCTGCCCCTTTCCGCAGCCTCCTTTTGGGCCATCACGGCCTCACAGAAGGCGAGTACGGCATCCCAGGCCAATCGATTCACCGCCATGGCCTCTACAACGGCCGGCAACGACAGCCCCCTTTCTCTCGAAACGGATCGCTATTGGATCGGATTGGTATTGTGAATATTCGTATTTTAAAGTTACGACACCAGCGCTAATTTAGATTCATATTAGGTGAACTAAATAGCATTGAGTTTTGTATTTTTTTCACTTAATATCCACGCAATATGAATCCATGTGATAGATGAAATAAAAGGAAAGCAATAATATCAATATAACCATTTAATGGACCATAATATTAATAAAGATTCACAAATAATCAAAATAACTAAACATTAATTATTTAAAAGTAACGATAATACATATTTATTGTGAGGTAACTACATAATATTAGCAATATAGCAAATAACCAGTACCTGATGTTGAGGCAGTTCAGAGCACACGACGTGCCGTGTCCGTGGTCGAACAACTTCTGAGCCGCCGGAAGAGGACCGCCCCATTTTATAGCGGTGCACAAACAAGTGACGCATAGCGGAGTGGGGGACGGCGCGATAGCGCCTGCAGGTGGCGTGATCGTTATGCCGCGTAATATTTTAACATTTTGCTTGTTTGTAACATAAACCGTATTTACTTATACATGTATCAATGTATTTATTTATAATCCACTCTCCCACACGGCCATACTGACGAGCAGCCATCATGGCTCGTGAACACTATTAGCAATCTTAACACTAATGACAATTGATAACTTGATTATCACAATTCAATTATTCGTGGCGATAAAAACATGTTGGTAGCCAAATCATGACCAAGAACGCCAAATCACATAGCAATCAAAATAATGTTTAGTAGCCAAGTCACATGGCAATCAAACAATGTTTAGTGGTCAAATCACATGACCACGAAAGCCAAATCACATGGCAATCAAACAATGTCTAGTGGTCAAGTCACATGACCACGAAAGCCAAATCACATGGCAATCAAACAATGTTTAGTGGTCAAATCACATGACCACAAACGCCAAATCACATGGCAATCAAATAATGTTTAGTAGTCAAATCACATGACCAAGAACGCCAACTCATAAGTTATAGGTGCAATCATTAAGCATAACCGCAGTCGTTGGCCAAGCGACTGGTATTATACGAAACAATTACTCCAAATGGTTCTCATGTATAAAACTTAAGTATTACAATGAAAATTTTCTTAAATTCTCCTATTATTACTCCGATACATTTAAGGAATCGGTTAACTCACATCCTACATCGGTGTTAACGATTCGCAAGTTATCATGAGAGACATACAATTTGTTACCAGTCTTATGAACTCTTACAGTGTATCTATCGTTTTCATTTACTTCAGTAATGACGCATGGACCTTTGAATTTGCTGTCAAGTTTGTTAATAACTCGTGGGTTTTGTTTAACTAAGACCACGTCACCGATTTGAA
This sequence comes from Scoparia ambigualis, assembly GCA_963921215.1. Lineage (NCBI taxonomy): Eukaryota > Metazoa > Arthropoda > Insecta > Lepidoptera > Crambidae > Scoparia > Scoparia ambigualis. The sequence continues at coordinate 22,057,392 of OY992502.1, read as the reverse complement.
AAGGTACAATTTTAGCTTTGGTTTTATCAAAATTGGTTTTTTGAGTTTTAGCTAGCTCGTCCATCTTGATTTTTGACTCTTGACGGCACATTTCAAGGTCCAAGCGTTCAACATCATTTACTAAGGCTGATATGGCTGGAGGTGACTGATCGCAGCCCATAAGAAGTTGGAAAGGAGTATGACCAGAGCTTTTACTAAAGGTACTGTTAATTGCCAACTGTACTTCACCAACAGCATCTTTCCAACTTCTTTTGGATGTATTTTCTACAACTGTAAAGCAGTTTGTCAAAACCTTCATTATTCGCTCCACCTGTCCGTTTGCACGACTTACACCACTAGCTATAAAATGTAGTTCTATAGACCAATGATTACAAAAATTTGAAAATTCCTTCCCAGTGTAGGAAGCAGCCTGGTCACAAATGATGCGTTTAGGTGTACCAAAATTATATATCAATTCTTTAAGACTATTTACAGTAGCTGCAGCAGTTAAGTTAGTAACTGGTTTCATAAAAACAAATTTAGTAAATGCATCTATAAAGACAACAGCGTATTGTTTAGTCGGCTTATTTCCACTCAATTTTCCAGTGGTATCCATATGAACGGTATGAAACGGAACAGGTGGTTTATCTATAGGGTGCAAACTGATCTGTCGTGGACCTGATTGACTTTTATTAATTTTGCAAGTTAGGCAACTGTCAACATATTTGCGAGTGCACTTGGACATGTTAGGAAACCAAAATTGTTCCCTTATCTTCTCTAGCGTCTTTTCCCATCCAAAATGCTTTAGTGAATCATGATATAATTGTATCATGTGCCACCGATAACTTTTCGGAACAAAGAGAAGTTTCTTAATTTTGTTATTGATAAAAATTACACGATACAGCAAGTTATTTTGTATTTCGTAACTGGAGGCTATATCTTGTGCAATGCTACCCTGTAAAATTGATTCAATTATGCCCTTACTTTCAGGATCATTATTTTGCTCAACTTCTAGCCATTCACTATAATTTTGTATATTATTTATGTTAACTGTGGTTGGGTTACGACTCAGGTAATCGACGTGAGGAATTCGATCTCCTTTACGGTATTCTATGGAAAAGTCAAAAGATTGTAGATATGCCCACCACCTATGTACCCTGGGGAGTAATTCCTTCTTATTTCGCGAGGCTTTCAGGGAGTTGCAATCTGTAATGACCTTAAATTGTCTACCAAGTAAGTAGTGACGAAAATGCTTAATGGACCTAACTACAGCCAGTGTTTCCAACTCATAAGAGTGATAACGACTTTCTATATCAGTGGTACGCATGCTAAAATACTCTATGACCTTCATTTGATTGTCATGTTTTTGAAAAAGGATGCCTCCTAGACCTGCGGAACTAGCATCTGTGTGAAGTTCTACAGGTTTTGTAGGATCGAATAAAGTTAAAACGGGTTCAGAAGCAAGGCAATCATGAATTTTATTCCTAGCAGCCTCATGCTCAGGTGTCCAGTTCCATTTAACATTATTACGAGTGAGATTATACAAGGGAATCATGGTAAGAGAAAAGTTAGGTATGAATTTTCGAAAGTAGCTCGCTAGTCCACAAAACTGTCGGACATGCTTGACTGTCGTTGGGACGGAAGCATTCAAAAGAGCTTGAACTTTACCCGGACTTGGCTTTACTTGACCGTTGGAGACAATTCTTCCCAAATATTCGATTTCTGTTTTCAGAAATTTACATTTCTTCACGTTTAGAGAGAACCCTGTATTCTTTAGGGCATCAAGAACTAGCTTTAAACGCTCAATGCCTTGATCAGCCGTTTTCGAGAAAATCACAACATCATCAATGTAAATTAGAACAAAATCATCTATGTACTCTTTTAGTGCTGTATTGATGGCCCGTTGAAACACAGAAGGTGCGTTACAAAGCCCAAATGGCATACGAAGGAATTCAAATTGCCCGTCGGGAGTAACGAACGCAGTTTTCTCAATTGAGTCAGCGGCTATAGGGATTTGGTGGAAACCTGCCGCCATATCTAGTATGGTAAAATATTTAGCCCCTGATAATTTACAAATGTGATCGTCTATAATTGGGAGTGGAAAGTGATTGCGGACAGTGTTACTATTCAATTCTCTGTAGTCAACGCACAACCGGTCGCTGCCATCTTTTTTTCGAACCAGTAAAATTGGGCTGGCAAAAGGCGAATTGCTATCACGAATGATATTGTTATCCTTCAAATCTTTAATTAAGTCCTTGACATGTTCACGTTCACTTGGAGCCAATCGATAAGGCCGTCGTTGAACTATTTTATCTGGATTTTTTAAACGTATATTAAGTTCGCCAGTAGTTACTTGCGAAACTGCGTTGCCAGTCGTGAACATATCAGAACAAGATTCTAACAAATTACGTAAGCTGAGCTTGTGTTCCAGTTTTAACTCAGGATTTACATCGATTGCATCAAAGTTAAACTCTTTTTGGAGGCAGTTAACATTACAAAAGTTTCGAGACACTTTAATAAAATCTTTAGAAAAAATAACCTGAACTCCAGGTATATCAAAAAGATTTTGCCCAAGTAACACATCATACTGTATGTATCTGTCGGGGACGAGAATGAATTCTAATTCGATATTAAGGCCATCAACGCATACTACACACAGCTTTTTACGTGACGAGCAAAAAGTATTGTCTCCAACGCCTCGCAAAATCAAAGTGTCATATGTAATCTTACCCTTGATAGAATCACCTATACTATCGCGCATAAGAGAGCATTCTGCACCACTGTCTACCAGGCAAGAGTAATCACGGTTTTCAATTTGAACACTAAGCAATTTTTTGTTACTTAAAGCTAAGCTATTTACACGAGAAGACTTTTCGTCCTTAGTTTTCTTATTTATTCTTTGAAAGCAGTTTTCAAAAGTATGCCCTTTCTTATAACAAAAAGTACAAGTAATAGGCTTAGTAAGCCTTGAATCAGGTTTTGTACTATCAGAGGTAGAGGTGGACTCTTTTTGAGGTCCGCGATTAGTCGTGCCTGAATGACAATTCTTTTGTATATGACCTATTTTGTGACATTTATGACATCGTTTAGCTAAACTGTCCAGAGGAGCAGAAAACATGTTTTTAAAACGTTTAGATGGAATATTGTGATCAGATTCCTTACCAGGTCTTTTACGCTTATAAGAGTTAAGGCTTTGAATTAACTGTGGCAAATTTTTTGGTGTAAGCCGTAACAAATCAGAGCGAATACGAAAGTCAGACATACCCGAAATAACTGCTTCGACAAGGCGCCGTTCAGTCATCTCCACACCAATTGCCTTCTTTGCCAATTCCCATTTTCGAGTTGCATACTCTGCGAGGCTGCCGGCCTGCTCACTGGTATACTCCATAAATTGCGTTAAGTCGTCGTAGTAACGTGCTTCGTCTTGCATCGCTGCAACTTGTTGAACCTCCAGGAACCGCTTCGCCGTTAACGTGAGACGCAGTTCGGCTGTGCTGTTTCATCGCACAATTACCAGGGTTACGTCGCGTATTTTGTGGCAGGATGGGTGATAGAGGCTCAGTAGCCAACCCTGACGTAAAACCTGAACCATGCTCTGGTTGCTCAGCCTCGGGCGCAGCGGACTCTTTATCCATCTTGAAATACCTGAAAAATATTTGTAGGCGTAGTTTTTTGTTTGTTGGTTTTAATCCTCATGCTTATTCATCTATAACCAACAAGTTGCCATATTGTCCAACCACTACCAGGGAGTGGCCCTAGCCAAGTATTTAGACAACATGGATGCCACCAAAAGACAGCAATAAAGGGTGTACCCCGATAAATTACTATCAATTGATTTGCAAAGCTAAGAAGGTCCTGTTTCTCGCAAGGTAAGTCAGCAAGTCCAGTTATCTATGTCTTATTCCAAATGCTACCAAGGTGTGCCCTGGCCAAGCTTTCAGCACATAACACAGTCTATACTTCCGAAAAAAAACAATACGGGGAGTACCCCGATCAATTGCCTTCAATCGGTGCATAACCGCTGACTCACCCTGACAAAAGGAGAAACCCTTCACTGTTTTAGTAGTAGATGAACAAGACAGGGTAGGCGAAAATCATTCCATAATTAAGGTTTAAAAAAAATTAAGTATAATAAAACAAACGTCATTTACACTTTTCCTGTATGTGAGCGAATTTATCCCACTTCTGATGTGATAGATGAAATAAAAGGAAAGCAATAATATCAATATAACCATTTAATGGACCATAATATTAATAAAGATTCACAAATAATCAAAATAACTAAACATTAATTATTTAAAAGTAACGATAATACATATTTATTGTGAGGTAACTACATAATATTAGCAATATAGCAAATAACCAGTACCTGATGTTGAGGCAGTTCAGAGCACACGACGTGCCGTGTCCGTGGTCGAACAACTTCTGAGCCGCCGGAAGAGGACCGCCCCATTTTATAGCGGTGCACAAACAAGTGACGCATAGCGGAGTGGGGGACGGCGCGATAGCGCCTGCAGGTGGCGTGATCGTTATGCCGCGTAATATTTTAACATTTTGCTTGTTTGTAACATAAACCGTATTTACTTATACATGTATCAATGTATTTATTTATAATCCACTCTCCCACATCCATATTAGCTCTGGTGTCGTAACTTAGGAGTACGAAAATTCACAATACCAATCCGATCCAATAGCGATCGGTTTCAAGAGTAAGGGGGCAGGTCAGGACCCACCGCCGCGCAAAGCTGCACGCGTTCAGCCGACTAAGCAGGGCATGCCGTTAACATGCCGCATTGGTGGCACGCCATCGTCGGCTTCTCCTCGCTATTCGGCACAGGTACCTCCCGAAGCAGCCATGTCCCGAGAGGACCTGTAGGTACCAAGCGGAAGGAGAGTGAGCCTGCTTTGCGATCCACCCATCGCTCCAGGACGGGCCGAATCGCTCCGATGGCCGGCAGTCGGCCGTTTCTATACCGACATAGCGTAATTCTTAAGTTTATGTTTAGTTACCTAAGTTGCGAAGCTTTAAATATGGTTTCTGTCTAATGACTTAATTAAATTCTTGTAGCTTGCAGTATTCATGAAATGCTTTTATGATTGCTTGGTTTGCTTAATCCTACTACGTTATATTATAATGCGAACATTAAGCGAAATAAATCTTTTACTGCCCTGTATAAAAAGCAAATCAAACACGCTTGACATGGACGGGTGTTTTCGCTAGCTGAGTAAAGCCTATTCTTCAATAAACCTAAAGACTGCACATACATCCAACAGCATAAATCGGCGATGGGTTCACCACCTGTCACGCTGAGCACATGTGCAGTCGCTATTTGGTGAAAAGTGGACTTTGGCAGAGGACTGCTTTCGCTGTCCTCATTACCTAGTCTCTGACTAACCCTTCGGGGATAATAGTCGTGATTATATAAAATAATGTGACACATTATTTTATGGAAGTGTCTAGCTTGCCACCAGTGGTTATTTAATAAAAATTAATGTACTGCCACTAGTGGTAAGTTAAGAAATAATGTTATTTTGTCGTAAGTTATTAGGTATTCCAATTTGACCTTTATCCCTTAACGTAAGTTAATAAAGTTTAATTTTAAATATACATTATGGTAGCGTAGTGAAATAGTACATTAGCGGCAGACTAACAACATAAAAATCTATTTAGCCACAACTTACTAGTCATTGGAATATGTATTTTGTAATTTCGAGGTTATTTTTTTAATAGAAAACAATAACAATACATACAGGAATAGGGCAGCTAGTATTTCTGTTGCCTAATAAAAAATAACCTCAAAATTACGCTACGCAGCGCTTCGCGATTGTCTTAAATTTCTAACCTATCACGTGACCTACGGCAGTACATTAATTTTTATTAAATAACCGCTGGTGGCAGGCTAGACTGTTAATGAATTGAAAAATTACATGTACATTTCGTATTCTTGTGCATAATAGTAATATTACATTATTTGTGACAATTCCGTGTTTTTAATAATTAATTGCAAACTGTAAAACTTGTGTAAGTTCATTTTAAACATTAGGCGTGAATCTACATAGATGCATGGCTATTTTCCCCAAAGGGTTAGTCAGAGACTAGACAATGAGGACCGCAGGAGTCCACGTTAAATCAAATTACTCAGCGCATGTGCTCAGTTTGGTCGTTCTATGTTGTTGGATGTATATGCAGTCTTTAGTCCATTCGTCGCCTTTTACGACACCCAAAGAGAGAGAGAGAGGGGGAGGTAGTATTCTTTTAGTGCGCCGCTACACACACGGCTCCGTTAATTTAAAAGCATAAAGTACACTAAACGCCGTATTAGGCGGGTTAATTTTCCGGATTCCACCGCGGCTGTTTGGTATGCGGCGCGCATCCTATTTGCGAGACATCCTGTTAGGTTTCCAATACATCTGGGGCGCGGCCGGCGACTCCATACGTGTGCGCTTTGACAATGAACGCTCTCTGCGCCAAATAGACTTTTCTTGTAGCTGCTGAACGCTCGTGCGCTACGATGTTTATCAATGTCGTGCCTTTAAATACAATCAGCGAATTATTTGATACTTAATAAAGCGTCTTTTGTGAAACCGATTTTATATGCATTGTTAAATAAACACACACACTCCACTGAACAATTTTAAACGTTGGTTACTCCTGAATTATCCACCCATGTACGTATGAAACTGGTGTTAATTTTATGGGACAGCCGTCTAGCAAAGATGATGGAACGAGACTGATGAATGAATGCGTGGGAAAACAGGCTATGAGTTTAAAATTCTGAGTGTGCAAGGTAAGGATGTGTGATAAACCAAAAGGTATACTGTCTATAACAGCACATACACTTAAACACCCTGTCACTCTTACATGCACCTAACAACACACATAAACACCCTCACACTCTTGCATGCACTTTATTTTTACAGTACCATAGACAATCCCGCCTATTCTGTACTACTCGTATTGCCTTTCCCCGTTTCTTTAATGTAATTAACCTTTTCTAAATTATATTTTGTTTATTATTTACGTGTGATTGGCATTAAGATGAGCATTAAGCTTGTAGTGTTCATGGACAAATAAATATACTTTTGGGCTTGAGTAGAGCACTGTCTCGATAGGGATCTTTTTTTCTGACATTATTTTTGTCATGATAATATTTTGATATAATTGTTTTTAGTCATACTATTTCAGTAAGTATAAAAATATGGTTTAGGCTAATGTCTTTTTGCCCTAATTTTGATTTGCATAAAATTTTAAGACCTATTGTTTATCCGTCTAATAGTTATTAGGCGTAAAGATAGTCTGGTAGATTAGACAAGACAGAAGGCGGGCTTATAGTTTCAAAATCCGCTATAATTTGGATTGTTTTTATCAGACTTTGCTTCATTTTTTATTTTATTGACAGCTATTTGAATCTGAAAAACAAAAAGTAGGCGGTATAACTTGGGTACCATAGTGTAAAGGTAGGTTAGGGTGCGGCGGTATATTAAATGCAAACACACAATATCCAAAACTTACTTTTTCCCTATATAATTATTATGCCTATCAAAAGTATGCTTAAGTATTGCATGCATGCAATGCATTATGCGTAAGCAAATTTAAGCATTAGAATAGTATGCTTAACAATTATTATGATTATAGTAGTAATGCTTAAAAAAATGTGCCTGAAAGGTTATGCCAAATTAATATTGTGCGTAACTATTATTAGGATAAGTTAAGGTATGCTTAATTAAATTATGACATAAAATTTTATGCAAAGAATAGGGAACCGTCTCGATGTCTATCCCCTCAGTCTTGGAATTTAAATGTCAAAAATAATGACAGCAGGTGCGCCAATATTTTTTTGAATTTGCGGATGACGTCACAATTCCCGCCTTTTGCAAAAAAGAAATTACTCTAAAATCAAACCATATTTTGTCGTTCTGTAAACAACAATATACTAACTGATACATTTCCTATCCATCAGGTATCAAAATAAAGTGATGATTGCAACAGTTTATTTGTCTTATAGTATTTCTCTAAAAATCACTCGGAAATCGGTAACATACCTACGGACTTTACACGCTTTATCTAGTAGTAATAACGATGTATTTCTTACAACTTATTACCTAAATACGATCATTATATGCTCAATAATCATTTTCTAATAAGAAACAGTACTTAAATTAGATAAATCCAATAAAAATAGCACACAAAACTCAGCGACTTATTCACTCCGACACAGAAATTGGCGCAACTGTCAACGTCGACTATGCGATATTTTGCGATCACGATGCATAAAATGTACCACAGAATCGAAATAATTGACCTTGTTCATACTAATGTAGTCTGTAAGTCTATGAAAACACAGTACAAAGTCAAGTGGGAGAGAGCGGTCTCATGCCGACCACTTGGGATTTGACGGAATGGCGCGAAGCGCGAACTGTCAGTGCGGTCTCATGCGACCGCTTGGGGGCTAAGAGGCTATACGACCCGTAACATTTCAAAATTTTGAAACGCGGTTACTTTCCAGGAAATATTGCGACGTTGTTGTACTTCTCCATTAGCTGGATTAGTCCTTATGAGATATGGTAGGCATTTAGCGAATTAGGCATTATGCGACTAATCGTAGAGCTAACGACCTCTTCTCGTTTCTTACCGCTATTCGGTAGTATTGCGCAAGCATCGGCAGGTACACGTGGCCAAACGACAGATAGGGTAAATATGACATGAGATTCGTAGTGTCACACAGATCTTATGATATCGAAGCACATTTTATTGAAGCTTTATATTTACGAGTATAATTACAGCCAATCCGTTTTTGTCCAGTAAGATTTTTAGATAAGTACTATTAAAGAACCAATAAATGAAATAAATCTTTATATCTTGGAAATATATAATATAAACTTTCTTTGTTTGCTTTTCTTTTCTTAAAATATTCGGCCACTTTAAAAATGACAGTCTTGATTATCTCGAGATAATGCACGACCCGTTTTTAGATATTTTATCTCGTGTGCGTCTGACACACTAGTTGCCGCCGTGAGCGATGACGGCAGAATGACAAAATGGAGCAACTGTTTCGCCCCCCGCCTCGCCGCTCGCGTGCCCGGGGCGCGGTGCGGCGGTGGCGGTCAGACTATAATACAAACTTTTTTCCAGAATTTAAACCATTATTTTCTATGTCTCAGATGGTTTGAAAAACTCAAAGCGCGACCTAGACTAGCCATAATTCGTAATCCCTATGCGCGCGTAAACCCTGCGCTCCTGACGGACGTCAAATCGATATCGAGTCGGCTTTGCTTAACGGAATATGAACGCTCGGGTCACGCGATGGGTTTCGGTTTCGCGTGGGGGTCGTTGGAGGGTGAACTTTCTGTACGGTAGTAATATTAGTTATTCTGTGCTTGTATAAAGACGAAAAACGAAACAATTTTAAAACACACAAATTTATGCTTATTAATTTTTGACGTTTTTTATGCTTAAGTTTTTATAAAAAAAGATATTTAAATGATTAAAAATGTCAACCTTATAGGTTAGGTACTAATGTTTTCCAAAACTCATTTCAACCGTTACTTTATTTTACTTTAAAAACTCAGTTATTTCCAATTTCTATTACTTACCACAATATCAATACGATAATTGGAAATCACATTTAATTTTATTCCCTAAAGTAATAACTTAAGTTAACAATTAATTATGATTTATCATTCTTCACCTTTCATCCTAAAAAAAACGATAAATTACCTATAAATTTTAGCCGTTTGTGTCGCTAGGGGAGAGACACTTGCCCGCTATTTTTGTCTCGTACCAGGATACGTTTGTTTACAAAATTCTATGACCACGGCTTATATTTCGGTTCGACGCGATTCTATTTCGGCGTGCAGTGGTACTGGGGGTAGCGATGCGCATTTGTCTGGCACAGACTATTATAGCTCGTTAGATTAGTTGTTAAGTCTTAACTATAAGTTAATTAACTGTTTTTTTATTATTATTAGTATTGACGTCAATAAGTGCCTGTAAAGGTTTACATTGAATAAATAATTTGAATTGAGTTGACCCAACCGTAGGTACTACTACTTAACTGATGTCGTAGTTTTAAACTCAATACATTTCTTTTATTTTTATAGACATGGTCAGCCATAAAAATTCAAACTGTGTCATTATAACTCGTATAATTATTATCCTATTACCACGAAAGAATACAGTATAGTTTCATATTTTTTTTACTCTTCTGTTAAAAATTCATAATTATTCAATTTTAAAGACTTTACCTAAGCTGTAGTTAGATACGGCTGTGAAACCGTGCGAGACCTACCTTGGTCTGTTATTTCCTTTCCATCTGTATTCTAAGGTATTAATTAAGATTTAAATCGCCGCTGAAACATTGAGGTTTATGTTCTCTTGTCACGGAATACTTGTTAGGCAATTAACTCTAGCATTGGAGGAGAAGAAAAAGATTATTGATTATTTTTTAAACGCAAATAAAATGTAACCTATTTTTATCTGGCTTATGTTTTAATGTTCACCAACAAAAATAAATTGCTAACCTTACCTTCTAATGACTAACACCTAACCTCTAGTGCAAATTTGAATTTTTCGTGGTAAACAATTTTACTCTTTTCAGTTTAAATGTTTATGAGTAAAAATTTTGTTTTTTAATTATATATTTGGTGACTAATGTACGTATTATCATTCTTCTATACCAATATTTATATAGACAGCGTTTGCCTAATAGCTAAATTAAACGTTTAAAAAGAGATTGTCCTTTAAATGTTGTTACATACTCGTACAAGCTAATGTTGTGCTACGGTTTTTAGTGTTTGCGTAAACAGCTAAAAACTAAATAATAAATATTATATTTCTCGAAACACACCTACCTACAGCAACATAACTGCAAGTAAGAAAGGGTTTCCATGAAAACAGGGGCTTAAACGAAAACGGACGTACTTACTTAAATAGAAAAATAAAATAAAGTGTAAATTGTAGAATTCATTCCCAACTCCCGCAATGGTTGTTAGACAGTACACCAAAGAGCAATCGAGAGGAAATTGCAGTAGGTCAGGGAGTGGTTTGTGCCGGCACCGCTACAAATTTGAACAAGCCAAGCAAAATTGAAGAGGCCATTGTAAAATTGCAAAGCTCACCTCTACGCTTTAAAGTAGATTAGACGACGGGTACTACAAAGAGTACCTATTTAAACGGTTAAAGGCTGTATTTATTTAGAACCTAAAGATATTAAATACTATTGCATACTCTGTCTATTGTACACCTAAAAAAATAAACATTTTCTTGTAAATTAAATAATAACTAAGTATATAACATGCCTTTTTTATTTGCTACGGGTAAATACTCGGCCTTCATTTCACCTGATGGTAAGTGGCGATGCGGCCGACGGTGGAAGCGTGCTTCATCCGGAATCCTCAACCATTGAGGAACTGGCTATCTTATCTCTAAACTGCCGGAACATAACAACGCTATTCAAATTATTGTTATGCGCCAGACTTTAGATAAGATGGTGCTAGCTAGCCATTCTAATTATGAGTATAACGTTTATAAACACCTTTTTAAATTTAACCAATTTTTAGGGTTCCGTACCTCAAAAGGAAAAAACAGAACCCTTATAGGATCACTTTTTTGTCCGTCTGTCGTGTCTGTCAAGACCCTTTTCTCGGGAACGCGTAGAGATATCGAGTTGAAATTAAAACAGTATCTATACTCAAATCTGCAGTCTTTTGAAGCTGTGAAAAAATCAAACTCTTATGTTAACGTAAAAAAAAGATACGGCCGTTTAATCCGCAAAAAAAAACGTAAATTTTTGGCACTTTGAAGAAAATCAAAATTCGTAGGGTATTTGCTGGTGACCTAGAACTATGAAATTAGGCAAGTGTTATCGTCTTATACTACAAGTATAGGGAAAAATCTGAAAACTATACCTACATTTGTAATTAAATCATTAAAAAACAGGGTCTTTATGTTGTCCGTCTGTCTGTCTGTCAAGGCCTTTTATCTCGGGAACGCGTAAGGGTGTCGAGTTGAATTTAAAACGATATACTCATGTCTACATTATCTTGAAGCTGTAAAAAAATTAAACTCCTAAGTTAACGTGAAAAAATATACGGCCGTTTAAGCCGCAAAAAAACGTATATTTCGACACTCTCAAGGGAATCAAAATTAGGGTATAGTATAGTATAGGAAAAAAAATAGGGTATTTGCCGTTGACCTAGAACTATGAAATTTGGCAAGTATTACCGTCTTAGGCTACAAGCATAGGGAAAAATCTGAAAACTATACATTTGTAATTAAATCATTAAAAAAGCAGGGTCTTTATGCCACGGAACGGCAGTCCAAATTCTGAATGAGTTTAACCGTGTCATGTGGGGTATCGTATAAAAGGGCTTTATTGGCACAAGCTAAATTTTTTTTAATTATTTTTAAGATATATAGTTTTTAATTTATGACGAAGAATGGAAAAAAATTAAAATATGCACCTACAAAGGACATTGCTAAGCTTCCATACATTGTTGGCCTTATCAATGCACAGCTATGAAATTATGCTCGTTGTTTGGTAAATAAGTCATTAATACTCAGCTGGGCTTTCTTTAAAACGGACAATTATGGAAATCGTAGAATCACGCGAAGTGTATCACATTTTGAGGTTACAATATATTTTGATTCCGTTTACGTAGCTATTTCAGTAATGTTAATCAAATCATCAAAAATATAATAATTACAAGTAGGTACCTACTTATTTACCTAATAGTAAATAATAAATACTAGTCTGTAAATTAATATAGGTAGATAGGTACCTCATGAAAGCATACAAACTTACTTAAGAAATCATGCACTTCAAAAAAAAATGAATTTTGTCATATAGTAAAGCAAAATATGCTTACCTGACGGGGTGCCAACCATTGTTGTATGCAGCAAAAAATCTGCTCATTTTCCAATACCATGGAACCACCAGTAGAATCACAATTAACCTTAGATTAAAACAAAAAGGGAAGATACGGCATGCTCCTACTTGTAGTCATTCAAAATATAGTCCTACTCAACTACTTAAGCAAACACTCACACACGCACACCTATAAAGTGTAAATCGAGCGAGCGAGACAAAGCGGTAAGTTTCAACGTCAGCGCGAGGGAGTCAGCGAGTAGCGCGTTGACGTCTCGGTCGCTTCGCAACAGACGAGTACGTACGACCGATTCCGACGCCACTGCGGAGTAGCGTCTTTCTCTTTTTAACACAGTAGAATATCCGCAATAGTGCGATGTAGCCTGTTCGCTTGGCAAATTGTGACTGAAAAGAAATTGTGCCTTTAGGCCTAATTTTGGCGGCTCACCACGAGACGCTAATGCCTTATCTTCCCTTTTTGTTTTAATCTAAGCAATTAACACAAACACCTTCCATTTCGTTTTGTGGGTAGCAAAAGTCCGTTGTCTTCGAGCAGATCACAAAGTCCTTAGATGAAAGCCGTGGTATGTATGTTACTGCAAGATATATCGGAGTCCAAAAGAATAGCCAAGTTATTAAAAGAAATCCAGAAATATACATTAAAACACACTACACAACTACGGGAGCAAAAGTGAGCGAGTGAGCAGAAATAAGGAGGTAGGTATTGAAGAGCTACTGTAGAATCAATACGGTTAATTGAACTAACTAATCAGGAATCGATTATGTTCTACATCGATCGAAACGCTGTTATTATGTTTTTTGGCAATTGTTATATATAAATTATGATATATTTCGATATCATGTATACGTATTTCAACAAAGATATGACACAATTAGATAAAAAATAAACAGAATTAAATTCCAATTGATTAATCGATTTCATTTAAAACAGTTGGAACATCTCTTACTTACGCTGTTGACATTGAAATGACAGCAATGTAGATCTCAGCAAATTGTTTAGTATTTAAATAACTTTTAATTATTCGTTTCAAACCACAGGTTGTCTCCCAGCTAGCAAAATACCCTTAGAAACGAAAGCTTTTAAGAGCTATGTCTTTAAATAAATTTTATATACGTTCTGATTAAGATAGATACTCTAATAATGGCATATCATAAGTCTATTTAAGCTATAAGAGCATATATACTTGTAAAAAATACTTTTAGAAGTATATCAGAAAACGAGAAATGACATCAATAAGACCAGTAGTGTTATAAACGCACTTTGTAAGCCTAATTCTTAATTAACACTTATACATGCACTATGTAAGGACATTTAATCTTAAAAGTGACTTTCCTAAGTATTTTATTAGATATCGGCTGTTACACTTATAACTTATTCTTACAGAGGTATATAAGCAAATTTTATATAATATTATTTAGAACAATAGTATTATACACGCACCTTATAAGCCTAATTGCCCTTGAGTCTTAATTAACACTTATACATGCACTTTGTAAGACTACTTGATCTTAGAAGTGACTTTACTAAGTGTTTTGTTAGATATCCTCTGTTACTTATAACTTATTCTTAAAGATGTATATAAGCTTACTTTACATAACATTTGTAAGAACAGTAGTATTATATGCGCACTTTATAAGCCTAATTACCCTTGATTCTTAATAAACTCTTATGAATGCATTTTGTAAGATCACTCGATCTTAGAAGTGACTATTGTAAAAGATAGTAAAGAGTACGAGCACGTCAAATGTCTTAGAAACTTAGATAAATTGCAATTAGAATTCAAAAAAGTCAAAAGGTGATCGGCCAGGAACTTCCCTGTTTGTCTTTTAGCCTACTTTTACTTTAATAAGGAACCCTATAGGTTATGAGCAATGGCCGCGTGGATTTAAAAATGTGGTTGAATTTGATTTTAGAAGTGCGGTGTAAACCTTAAACAATGGTAATGCACTTATATTGGTTCTGTTAAAACCACTATAAGGCATGATTGGTGATAATGGCGACGTTTCCATATTTTTCATTTTTAATATAATATTTTTTATTATTAAAGATACATTGTTGAAATGACCCGTAAAAATATTGTGATTGTTATTTCAAAATACTCGATAAAATCGACTTCGCAGTTAAATAACAGTTAGTAATGCGTAATAAACATGAAATTATACTAACACATTTTGTAGGAAAGTGAATTAAACAGGACAATAGATAATACTTACGTTTTTAATACTCATCTTATTATTTAAAAAAAGTTTCACGAGCACTTGGCAATCCTTTCGGCGGACTGTGATTACATGTGATTACATGTCTTACTAAAAGCTCGCAAAGAGCACTACAAGTAATATCACCCTTAGAACAGCTTTAGTAAGTGCATTATAAGGGTAAATGCCCATAAAGAATGCCTTTGTAAATCATTTGTAAGTCTGTTTGGTAATATTAAAGCATCAACAAGAATTTTGTAAGATTGGAAATACACTTCTCGAGACCATTTTAAGATATATTTAAGGGTAAATAGACTTATTAAGTGCGCCCAAATCCACACTTATAGCAGTCTATCGGAGTTATATAAGACTGGTAAAATTATACTCTTGGGATGTGTGTAAGAGGAAATTTTGCTAGTTGATAATTTTTTTAGTAAACAGCTGTTTACTACGGATAACTAAAGACGTGAGTGGATGAAGGTGATAAGTCACACATTTCGAATTTTGAGTTATTCGAGGTTAAAGTTTTACTTTTATTTTCTGAGATAAGTCAGTACATAACTGATTATTGTACTAAACTATGATGCAAACTTATTTAAATTACCTAAAATATTAAGTATATGATACCAATTCAACTCTTGTAATAATAATATTATATATTTTAAAGAAAAACTGAACATAACTCCTTCTTCCAAGAACAAACGTGTACTTTTCCGTACTTTTAGGTTTTTAAAATTAGGTTTAGTACGAGTGTGGGTAAACATTGTCTCATTTTTTCTAAAACTAAAAAACGTAAACTAAAACAGCCCTAAGTAACACATCAAAGTAGTATAACAGCCGACTTACGACATTTCTGTATCGTTTTCGCATTTTGAGTTTGTTCTATAGTATCATTAGAAACGTATATACGGCTACTGTAATGCTTATTTGGGCACAAATTATAGTTTCACAATAGTTGTTTAATTGCATTACAGAGGCATTATATTAGCATTATCGGTTTTTTTTATGTTGCCTCGTCATAGGTGATCGCATCCTGCCTGATGGTAAGCTGCCGATGCAGTCAAAATAATGTGAGTGCTCCCCACGTTAAAATAAGCATGGTAACAAGCGCACCCATTCATGATGGCTTGCATAAATGCAGTTTTACGCCGCGCTTAAAAGACCCGGGTCTATAGAAGCTGGGAAACACATGCGCCGGCAAATAATTCCAAAGCCGAATGGTCTTACAGAGGAACGACTTGCCTAATTTTTTGGTACAACTACTGATAGTCTGTACAGTATGATGGTGGTTTCTAAGACCAGCCCGTGTAGTCCGGAAGAGGAAAGGAGAGGGCGGGATTATATTAAAAAGTTCTTCAGAACACTCTCCGTAGTAATTCCGGTAGAATACACTGACAGAAGCAATGTCTCTACGCAGCTGGAGGTCCTCAAGAGAGACTGTAACCTCAGCATCTCCAATAATGCGTACCGCTCGCCTTTGCACTCTGTCAAGAAAATCGAGGAGGTATTTAGCGGAGCCGCGTCCCATAGATGGGAACACTACTCCATACTCGATCGCACCTGAGTGTTGTACAGCAAACAGCGCTGCTCGGCAGCGAAAAACCGCCTCACCTTATTAAGAATACTCAACTTATGGGAGGCAGTTAAAATAACACTCTCTATGTAGCATTTGGATTCAGTTTCTAGACAATGTCCATGCCAAGAATGCTGAGGTTCAACTGACCTGGGTTTTGCTAGTATTAAACTGGACCAGGTTTTCATATCCCCACTTAGAGACACGATCGAGAACCAGGTTCAGTTTGGCAACAAGTTCTTGCCTTTTCACCACGATATCGGCTTACTTTGGCCGCAGGATGTCCTAAGTACCGTTCATAGTTGCACCGTTCTGTCATCCGCATAATAATGAATATTGCCCAAAGACAACATGTCATTAATATGCAAAAGAAATAGAACAGGTAAGAGCACAGAACCCTGCGGCACTCCGGCATTGATTTTGTAGACCGCGGAGGAACTACCCTCACAAAGGACACGGATCCTCCGCTCTTCTAGAAAGTCTGCAAGTAGCTGTAGTCAAGGAAGAGAACAATTGCATTAAAGAAGCATTTTTATGGTGAATAAAGTAGCTTATCGCATTACAGAAGCACTAAGCTAGCAATATTTTATAATGAAGATGTTAATTGCATTACAAAAACATTAGACGAGCTATTAAGGTGTTCACAGTTAGAACTTAATAAACCCTAAGCCAGAGGGAAGCCAAAAGCCAGAGAGAAGACTTGTGATGAACCACCTGTAGTGCCATTTTCTATAAAGTAGTTCTATATGAATTCATAGGTATACCAATAAATATTATGTAGACTGTAATAGTGCCATTACTTGAAAACCATTTTGAGGATCCTTGAGTTAAAGTCATTTAAGAATTTTTGTACTACTTGAATCCGTTTGTCAAGAGTTGATAGGCTAGAGATAAGACTTTCTGAACGTATTATCTACATATCCAATGCGCGTTGCTTATTGAAATGATTATGGTGCTGTTAACAAAAAAAGTTAAGAACCTAAATATAGTTTCTTTCGAGTATCTACTTCAATATCACTTAATTGTCTTTATTATCACTTGTTAATTTAGAATCACAATAAATGGCCTTCCATTTATTGTGATTCTATAGATTAGGCGTTATTAACATCAACAGTTTCAGTAACTGCTTTTAGTTATATACGTTTGTTTCCAAAATAGCCGATAAACAAATGGTTTTACTTTACGAATACAGTAAAATGAATGTATATACAGCAATACGCATTACAATAAGTCACGTGCATTTCATCAAAGAGGTGTTAGCTGTACAACAGAACTCAGTCGATCATTAAAAATGAAAGATATATTTTTTAACAGCTAATAGCTGTATTAGCTGCATTTAGATTTGCTGCATTACAACTATAGGCTTTACAAAAGCATTTTGACTGCCATTATCCAACAGTTAAATGTGTAAAACATCAAAACACTTTTGAGATGCCAATATGAAGCGTCAAGATGCGCGGTGAACTTATATAAGTGTTTTTATGGACCTTAAGTTCTACATAAGTTTTTTACTATTCGTTTATTAAAATACTTCCTGTGTTACTTGAGTTCGGTAGAGATCAATATATTGCAACATCGTTACTACACAAATATGACAGATTTTTGACAGAATGAAAATAAAAACAACTAAATGTCGAGAACGAATGAAGGTGATATATATGTTACATAGAACTTTCATTCATTGAAAACTGACATCGCATCGTTCGAGCATCTCACTCACTTAGGCTCGCGGGGCCCGCTCGCAACCTTTAAAATTTGCCTCGGGTGCCACGGCTCGCGAGCAGGAAGTCCGAGCCAAACGGCTGGCTCGGCCGGTCAAGACGCACCTAATGAAATATAGTACTCTACGCGTGCATTCTGCTCACAAAATAGATACGCGCAGAAGGGTGTCCCCATACAAGATGCAATAGATGCAATTATATATAAAAGCGTTGCGCATGGTCAAAGTGCAAATAAGGCGCGTAATTCTAACTTTGTAAAATTTTCATTTATAAATTGTGTTTAATAAATAGCTGATATCTTAATCTTTGTAAAAGTGAATGTTCCTTTGTCCGATTGCGATGAAACTTTGGAGAAACGATTTTAATCTTAAAGTCATGAACGATGCCTGATTATTATTATTTTCTGTTACAAGCGCGCCATAAAATAAAGTTTTATGAGTAAGTACCAATTATAAACGTACACAGCAGGTTTAAATAAACATCCGTGACTCAAATATGACTTCGTGATCAAACCATTGGCCCTTTGTAGAATTCGGACACGGATCAACCACGTCATCCAATTAAAAGTTATTAAAATTAATTAAAACTCGCAGACAGGTAAATGTGAGCACTCTCAATTGTCGCCCTGTGTTTCAGGCGAGCAGATATATTTTTGGAGCCTTGAACTCCTCTTTGTACAGCACGTTCTATACAAATTGAAAATCAATGAACCGCTGAATTCAATTTAATATGAAAAGCTATTCATCTTTGTAGGGGCCCGAGCTGAATAGCTAACTGCTGTTCTAGGTAAGTGTGCGTACCGAAAACAATGTCAGCGAAACTTTCCTCGTTATAGCTTTTTTTTTGGGGGCTAATTTTGCCGACGCACATCGCAGAGCGAGATTTGGGTCCGCTTTCCGGCGAGGGATTGAATGATTTTGTGAAAATGATACGAATATCTGCTGACGTAATGTGCTTTATGTATGTATAATAGATTTGTGAAATAAAATAAGGTTATTGTATAATCGTTTTGTTTATAAAGTGGCGGAAGTGGCCGGTGTACTGAAATTGCGAGAAAAATGTTTTGTTCCATACAAAACTGCAAAATATATGTTTTAAACCTTACTATATTTTTTAATGTGTGTATAAGCTTCTTAAGATTGGCCAGTTGCGGGATTGTGTTTATGTCGCAGGCAGATTGTATAATTCGGCATTTTACAAACGACGTCGTCTGTTTGCAACGATTTGTAAAATGCCGAAGGCAAATTATTAAATGCCTCTTCATTTTATAGTAATCCACGAAACCCAAATTACAATATTTTTTATATATAAGAAGGAGGCAAGCGAACAGGCGGGTCACCTGATGGAGATCAATCATCGCCGTCCATAGACACCCACCCGCAAAACCAGAGGAGTCGCAGACGCAGATGCGTTGCCGACCTTTAAGAAAAGAATAGAGTTAAGGAAGGGATAGGAATTGTGAGGGAAAGGGGGGGGGGGGGGGGGAGGGATCTGAACGCCGTTTATAAAATGCCGCGTCAAATTGTAATAACTAGTTCCATTTTCTACCACTTGAGGCGCTGCTAATCAAAACAATTCAAATGGCGTCGTACAATGCAAGTGTCTATGAAAGTTAAAGTGGAAACGGTGTGGTTTATTGCAAGAAACGAGAGACAACTAAATACCTTTTATTACAGAGAATCAAATAAAATTTTCTTGTCCCGGCGGGATGATTGAAAATGATTTTGGACAAGAGAAAAGTTTTTGAGGCTATGCGACACGTAAAAAATGGCAAAGTGTTCATAAAAAGTGGCGTTCGTCGGATTCCTGCGGAGTATTATTGGTATTCAAAGCAATATACAATGAATATTGCTGGAATAGGTAGTGTCACAATCACGTGCTGCTGCTGCGTGCACGGGTGTGCACCGTGGCGTGCGCTGCTGCGTGCCCTGGCGTGCACTGCTATGTGCGCCGTTGCGTGTGCTGGCCTTGCACTGCTGCATGCACTGGCGTTCACCGTGGCGTGCACTGACGCGTGTGCTGGCGTGCACTGTTGCGTGCACTGCTGCGAGCACTGGCGTGCGCCATGGCGTGCACTGCTATGTGCGCTGGCGGGCACTATGGCGTGCACTGCTGTGTGCACTGGCGTGCAATATCGCATGCACTGCTACGTGCGTCGCTGAAGGCACTGAACAAGCCAAGGGTGTAACATAATAGCGGAGCATCATCTGCACTTCGTTTGCTGATATTTAATCTGTCATAGATTTGGATCAACGGAACTGATAGTAATCAGAATACCTCTGTTACCAAAGTCATCAAAGAACTCTTGTTAGACATGATTGACAAGGTTTATTAATTAGTTATGAAATGAGTTCAAGATACTGAAATTTAAAGCTATCTGAGTTACAAATAAGATCAACTACCTACTTACAGTTTTTAAAATTAATATTTGAAGTTGTTAGTCACGTTTAGTCTGTAACAAGTCTGGTACTACTTTTGATATACAAGACCTTTTTTACACTTAATTGACAATAAATAACTTTGACTTTAGTATGTAGTTGAAGTTATAGTTATGGTCAGGTACGGCCGAGCCCTTCGAAGGTAGAAGCGTTGATAAAATCTTCTAAACCCACGAGCGTAAGAGGTTAGACAGTTCTTGTGCCTTGCAGACTATTTTCGTAGGTATATAGCAGGTTACACCTCCAAGACCGCTTGCATTGCTAGACTGCTGAAAAAAATGAAGCGTGTAATTTCAAATGCAATTTCATTGTTGGGTACTCCTTCTAAAATAGTTTGTGATGGGGGAAGGATGTTTGAAAGTGGTTCATTTCAAAACTGGGTTAGTAGTCTGGGTTGTTCAATACACTTCATTACCCCTGGATTGCACAGAGAAAACGGACAGGTAGAAAGATATTGTCGTACTGTCCTGAATAGGTTGCAAGTAGAGGTTAGAAGGCTCTGAGTGGTCTAATGTACCTACTATGGAGGGTTCAGCTTACTCTTAACATTACTAAACATGCCACCACGCAAAATTCTGCTTTACAACTGTTAGCAGGAATAAATGCCGCCACCCCAGTCATACGTTTATTGGTGCGTGACGTAGCTCTGGAGACTTCCAGCCCTAACAGAGCTGCCTTGCTGACAATAAGCAGGCAGAGAGTGGCCGACCTGCTTGCCACCAACTAGCAGCGGCAGGACGCGTATGTCAACGAAGGACGGCGGCAGCCTCGCACCTACGCTGTCGGGGACTTCGTTTTCGTTGGCAAGACGTCTCAGAGCATCGGCAAACTGGACTCCGGGATGCGTGGGCCGTACAAGGTTTTACGGGCCCTTGCACATGACCGTTACGAGCTGGAGCTACTCGCCGGGTCTTATGGCAAAAAGACAAAGCGGCGGCAGAACATATGGTGCTCTGGCGTGGCAAATGGACGCCGGACGCGTGTGAAGCTTCTTTTGAAGCCAGTGAGTACGTTAGGCGGGCTGTGGCCGTTTAACGTGCGGGACATGCTTAAAAAGTTGTCGGTTGTTATTGGGACGGGGACTTCCGGACCCCTGTCCTGGCCCACAGGCATAACATGCTAACTGTGAGCCCCTGTTATGAATTGGTTATAGTACTATGAACGGCTGAGTGCCATGGCTCTGCCGTTCATGTACAATTTGTTTTGTATCGTTGGCGTGTGTCGCATACTTCTGTCGCAGTAACAACACCAGTTTTCAATTCAGATGACAATGAAGCTCTTGATGGTCATACAGATCTGGAACAGTCAACTGCTGGTCAACAAGCGGACGAGGACGCCGCAGCCCCATCAGGAACGGCCTTGTCACAATTACCCCCCGCGCCGGGCATCTTAGTGAAGTGGGACGGCGCGTGGGTCACGTGACGTCGCGGCTGGAGGAGGGAAGGCTGACGTCGGTGGTGGCGAGCAAGAGCTGCGGCACTTTTTCGGCGGCGCTCGGCGGGATCGGACGTTTGAAGAAATTGATAGGCATCGTTAGGAATCTATTTAGTTACCCATTAAATTATTAGTCTTCTCTGCGTTCTTTTTTTTTAAATAGGTTCCCATCTAATTTCTAAGAGTAGATTATTTGATTGTAAAAAGATCGGTAATTATATATACCCCCGAAGTAGGATAAGACAATCGGATGACGGAAAGAGTAACATAACCTAACCAAACTTTACCATTTTTTTGACCTTAAAGTATGTTACTTTTTATGTGAATAAATACCGGATGATGACATAATTGTGATAGCTATTTTATTTGTTCTTAAACCATGGTTACCCTAATATATGACTATTGGCCACATGAATACGATTATCAAAAATATTTGCCTTCGGCATTTTATAAAACAGCGAGCGTTTGCAAACGGACGGCGCCTTTTGTAAAATGCGGAATGATACAAATGACATCTTTAAACTAACACCGTGTGTTTTTGTGTCTAATTTTGTTAATTTTGAAGTAATATTGCGACGATCTTTCGCTTTGTTGAATGCAAATATTCAAATCCATTACGTAACTCACACTCACCTAATGTTACTAAAACTTAATTTAGATCCCAAACAGCCACTCCAATTTGGTCTCCTACTTATTTTCCTAACATTACAAAATGATCCATGTAAAACATAACCATCCATTCGCATAACTCCGAGCAAGATTACTTGACTCGAGAAAAAATTTTATATGCAAATAAAGTGTTCAACTAAAGAAAATAATATGTCACCCGTTTGTGTATAAGATATGCCGCCATATCTCTTTTGTGTATATAAGTGAAGGTACAAGGAGCTTATTACGGCGGTGCAACCCATCTTATTATTCTGTCTTGTTCTATAACCGAACTCAAATTATTACGTTTGTTTCTTCCAGCAGGTAATGTTCCTTTTTAATAAAATTAATCTTGCTACGAGAAAGTTACGAAATTGAAGTCGCTCTCTACATTAAATGTTCGAGGTTATAACAATATGTCACGCATAATTACGAGACTCATCATCATCATCATCATCAGCCTATTAACGTCCCACTACTGGGCACATGCTTCCCACGTGGACAATAGCACGTGGGGATATTAGGTCATAACCCACCACGCTGGTCCAATGCGGGTTGGTGGTTTGTAACAACTGTCATCTTACGACAAAAACCAGGATCAAGGGCTTAACGGGCCTTCCGAAGCACGGAGAAGCTCTAGTTTTAATTTAGTCACCCATCCAGCGACCCGGCATTGCGAAAGTGGATAAACGAACAAGATCGCAAGCCGAATGCGCTTGCCGCTGCGCTATCGAGCTCTACTCTCGATTACGATACTACTTGCAACTTTCATTTCATTTCATTTAATTGTTGATACGATACTACTTGCATTCATTGATGTTATTTGGTGAATCGTGAGCTTGCCAGTGCACTATTTTCGCGGTTCTCATTGAATGGTATCGCACTAACCCTTTAGGGATATGTAATAACTTCATCGATGTGTCATCGTCGTGGGTTGTCAGCTTTCATACTGGGCGTAGCAACAGAGTCGTAGTCGACGGTTCGTGCTCCGACATGAAGCCTGTGAATGCTGGAGTCCCGCAGGGGTCTGTGTTATCTCTCTGTTTCTTCTGCATATTAATTACATGTTGCATCATGACAACAGCATTCATTGCTATGCGAACGACAGTACTGGGGATACGCTCTACACCGCACGAGCTAATATTTCTCGGGAAAACGTCATCGAGGGCCGGAATAAACCTGTAACTGACACCGAGAACATGTTAAGTCATGTCTCGAATTGGGGCCGACATAACCTAGTCCATGTTAACCCCTCCAAAACACAAGTTTGCGCATTTAGCGCGAAAAAACATCCTTTCGTCGTACTGAGGGAGCTTCCCTTGATACCAATCCGACTATTGGAATCCTTGGCGTCGATATTTCGAGTGACGTTCAGTTTCGAGGTCATTTGGAAGGTAAAGCTAAATTAGCTTCGAAAAAGCTAGGTGTGCTAAATGGAGCGGGCCAGTATTTCACGCCGGCCCACCGCTTACAACTGTATAAAGCACAGGTCAGGCCGCATATGGAAAACTGCTCCCATCTTTGGGCTGGAGCACCCCAATACCAACTCCTTCCTTTTGACCGAATTCAACGCGGAGAACCAGCTCTCGGCGGCGGTATTTCCGGACCGGTACGAATTAGGGATTTTCAAGAAACGAGCCTATTCGCCGGCAACGCCTCTGCGACTCCTGGTTTTGCGGGTGTCCATGGGCGGCGGTGATTACTTTCCATCAGGTGACCCGCTTGCTAGTTTGCCTCCTTCTGCTATTAAAAAAAAAAAAATTAAATGTGACCTGGTTGTGTTCCTAATTATTTAAATAAATAAAATAAAATAATTATTTATTAAATTTGTTGAAAACTGTATTCTAATGTTAGTAGGTATAAATAAATTTATTCAGTTAAATACAAGAAAAAAGAAATAAAGTCAAAGTCTAAATATATTTATTCAATAAACTTTAAAAAAAATAAACATCATTTTTTATTTTAGCTGTGGCAAAGAACGGGCAAGAAACCACAGCGCTCAGAAGCAACGAACGACATTCACATAAAAAAATGTCGATTGATTTTTCACTAATTGATTTTTCCTTACTCAACCCATTTCTATTCCTTACTCAACCCACAGCAATATTTTAATTTTGAATTCCTTACTAAAGAAAACACCTATTTGTGGGTACGGTCTGACCTAAAACTAATAGTGCCTGTTACTATTTTGTTTTCAATACATCAAATACGATTATTGTTTTATATTGTAGCGTTTTATTAACGCTTAAATATACTTAAGTAAAATTTTAAACACTAAAAAAGACGACAACCTCAGGCGGGAATCGAACCACGTACCTTCCGCATTCCGGGCGGCTGCCTTAACCACTTGGCTACCGAGGTCTGGCTCGAAATTTGTCAGTGCTTGATGCTTATGTTCGACGGTTGAAAGCCAGACCTCGGTAGCCAAGTGGTTAAGGCAGCCGCCCGGAATGCGGAAGGTGCGTGGTTCGGTTCCCGCCTTAGGTTGTCGTCTTTTTTCAGTGTTTAAAATTTTACATCAATTACGGTTCATAAAATAGATCATGTATATACTATATTCCGTTTTGAAATAAAACTTCTAAAAGTGGGACATAACCATGTATTATTATAAATATCAACAATTAAGTTAAAATATTTCTCTATAAATCATATCATCAATCACAAATAAATCTTCTATAAATTAAGCTCTTAGAACTTGCCGGTGTATATTGTTACCACTCACCTGAATAAGCGGCGCACTCTCCAAAAATAATAATAAAAGTTAAATCAATTGTTATGGACCTTAATAGGTCAAGGATCATAAGACCGCCGGCGGTCGCGAAACAATTGATTTTCTATTGTGTCTGGTTTTACGGTGTTCAAAGGGTTAAGGAGGTCTCTGGACAGGTAAAGAGTAAGAGCGAAATAGCATTTTTTTTTTTTCATTTTCGGTTCTAGAATTAAACAATGGTGATATCATCAGTTGCTCCTTAACTGACCGACTAAGCGCCATCTTATTTTAGTTAAGATGCACCAAGAGCGAGAAAGTGACTTACGCTATGTGGAATCACAACGAGACTGTCAAGTTTTGTTGTATAAAGGATTCCAATTTATTATAGAAAAACAAATAAAGATGGAAGTATAATCTGGCGTTGTGTGAAGTCACCGGAATGCTTTGGCACTGTAACTATTACTCTACTCTACTCTATTTATTGACAATCACTAGTCTTATTCTGTGATTTTTTATGTACACGGCTTGATAATGATTTTACTCTTTGTCTTAGACTAAGTCTTTTTCTGTTAACCTGCGCTAACTTTTTAGGAAAATATTGCCTGCATGCATTTATGTTCATAAAAGGTGTCCGTGGGTTTTGCTCATTTCATGTTATTTTTGTTAATTTTATACAAATTTTGTTAATTTTTATAATAGTATATGGCTATGTCCCACTTTTACAAGTTTTATTTTATATCAGAATTGATCTATTTTATGAACCGTAATTGATGTATTGAAAACAAAATAGTAACAGGCACTATTAGTTTTAGGTCAGACCGTACCCACAAATAGGTGTTTTTTTTATTATATCGATGTGGGTTGAGTCAGGAATAGAAATGGGTTGAGTAAGGAAAAATTAATTAGTGGGTTGAGTTCGTGTGGGTTGAATACGGAACAACCCTAAAATACAAAATATGAATTTGAATGTAAATAGTTTATTTAAATATGGTGCTCTATATAAATTAATTATAGATAATTAGAAATAGCTGTTGGAGTACTTGGAGCACTTTAGACCCAAGCTGTTTTGTCTTCTGTGTAATCTGACACTTTATAATAAGCTTTTATAAAAAGCTTTTCTTTGATTTTGATTTTAAATTTATCAAGATCTAATTTTTAATACCATTTGGTACTTTTTGTATAATCGTACACACAGACCCTTAAAATAATTATTTATTTTATAAAGCCTAGTTTAAGGTACTTACTGCTAATTTGTTCTTTTTTGAAAACATTTCAATATTTTTATGAACATACATCAGATTTTTTAAATGTATTGTGATGCAACTGTCATTATACTTATATTCTTAAATTTCTCTTTAAGAGATAAAAAACAAATATAATAAAAGAGAGACAATAAAAAAAATCAACTAGTCTTTAAAAAAATCTCTTTCTTTATCAACTTTTTCTAGTAAACATTTTAAAGTAAATAGAATCATAAAATAAATACAATCTAGTAAAATAAAGCATGCAACGAAAATAAAATCTTCTAATCTCCATAGACTTGTACCCTTACTCGTACATTATTACACTTGTACACTCGTAATACTACATTGTACAAAATCTACAATCACCGTCCGTGCTTAAAAAGTAAACGTAAATAAAAACGCGGTCGGAAAACGAAAACTCTATTTACCAGCGATAATTGAAGTGGTATCAGTATGTGTCGATACCGAATACCGAACACACGACGCGAAGCCCGGCTCTCCGCCGAAGTATCCCCTTAATTAAATGTCATATTATTCTGTCAAGTTGAGGCGTTGGTCCTGTCACGCTCGTTTGATACTCAAGGCATGAACGCAGAGGCAATTAGACGCCTATAATTACTATGTTAATTACAGACAGTGTTCTTGTTTCTCATCTTGCAATTCCGACCCTACCGTTGTTATATAAACATTATTCGTTCACTCTGAAGTAAGCTCCAATTAGCAAGTGTGAGTATAATTACAGAGTAACTACATATTTACTTTGCGATCGTTTAAGTATCCTTGTTTCAAGATGGATCCTTGGCTTAGCTATACCTACATAGAATCTTTCTATTTATTTCAATCTTGTTGACGTTATCATTAGATTAGTTTGTTTACGTTCTTCGTTAAGGCGTTGATCTTTCCTGCATTAAAAAGTTTCACAATTGAATTACTAATTTTATATCTTGTTTTGGTACCACAGATGATGTTCTGCACAAACTTTTTGAATGGTTCTAATTCCAAAAATAGCGTTTGTTGCAACAGTTTGACATTCGACTGTTTCGATTTAGGGAAATTCCCTACTTTGACTTTCTAATTAAAATCTTTGTGCAATAATATGTATTTGCGTCTTAGATGTTATGATTTATTAAAAGGTTACTAAGAGGTTGACGTAAACATAACGAATAGAAACCTCTTAAATAAATTAGATAAATAAGTAGGTACCTATACTTACATTTTTATTATCGATGTACGGTTTTTGACCCCCAGCAACGTGTTAAATAAATGATAGCTCAAAAACTAAAATTAGTTTAAAAACCTTAAAAATATGACCTATATATTTGGATTTTATTATGAATGGATTCTACTTGCGATTTTTATATTAAAATATATTTTTGAGTGCGCCGCGCTTTTAATATGTTTTGTTAGCAATGTTGCACTCACAATTTAAATGCTATCACGGCGGGCAGCAATATTGCGCTCCAGATTGTTACGTCAAAGTCGTAAAATGTCCAGTTTCGAAATTGCGTCCAGATCGTAAGAATTCCATATCTTACAGGGTCTAAGTAGTGCCACGTCTTATGTCTCCTACGGTCCAAATCGTGAAATGTCTAAGTCGTAAAATGTCCAGTCTATTCTAATGTCTAAGTCTCGGGCGGTCCAAATCGAGAAATGTCTATGTCGTAAATGTCCAGTCTATAATAATGTCTAAGTCTAGGGAAGTCCAAATCGTGAAATGTCAAGTTGTAGTCAAGTTAAGCCGCGAGCAGAAGCTAGTATTGAATACGTTGCGTTGCTGTGATTTGTATGAGTAAACTCCTTCGGTGATTTTTTCCTAACAATATAATGGCTTGATACTGGCACTTTATAATAACAATATAATAATATACCTACTTACAATGACAAATAATAGTAACGAAATCAGTAACAATTTAAAACAGTTATCTATAAGTTTGTAGAAGTAATTCGACAACAATTACTACTAAATTCAGAAATACGAAAAAAATAAAATTACTCATGACATTTGTAATATGATGATTTGACCTAGAATATAGAGATGCTTATCTGTATTTCTAGACCTCAAAAAGGCGTTCGAAACAGTCTCTGTCCCCATGCTTATCCACAAACTGGAACAGATTGGAGTAAGGGATGTCGCACTCTCTCTTTTTAAAAGCTATCTTTCTGATAGAATACAAAGGGTGAAATTGGATACATATACCAGCGAAAGCGTCACTGTATCATATGGCGTGCCACAGGGAAGTGTGTTAGGTCCTACACTCTTCCTAATTTACATCAACGAACTCTGCAACATGAAAGTTGACAATGCTCACATATTTTCCTACGCAGATGATACAGCTGTCGTTTTTGCTGGGAAAACCTGGGATACTGTAAAAAGAAATGCAGAACATGGCCTGCACTTGATTAGCAACTGGTTGAAAAATAATTTACTTACTCTGAATACCACCAAAACCAACTATATTTGTTATAACATCCAAAACAGCACTCAACCTAAAACGGATTTCCAGTTAATACTCCACTCTTGCAATCTTAACACGAAACCTGCTGATTGTCACTGTCCACCTATAGATAAAATTGAGAAAACAAAATACCTGGGAGTCATGGTCGATCAGCGACTGTCCTGGCATTCACACATTGAGCTGGTTTCTGCCAGAATAAGAAAACTAATTTGGATATTTAAAACCTTAAGACATGTGGTGCCTGGGGAGCGGTTGGACGATCGTGGCTCCTCGAGAAATATTACTAAAGAGATCTACACTTCCTTGGCTCAATCAATCTTGGTTTATTGCATTCCCATCTGGGGAGGGGCAGGAAAAACTAAAATGATTCAGGTTGAACGTGCACAGCGTGCTTTACTAAAGGTGATATACTTTAAACGCAGAAGATTCCCTACGAGTTGTCTATTTGCGATTAGCCAGGTTTTGTCAGTGAGAAAACTGTACATTCTTCACATCATATTGAGAAAACATAAAATTACCCCTTATGACCCAAGCAAAATACGAGCTAGAAGAAAAGATGTTGTACCCCTTAAAAAAACCAAGACCGCTTTTGCTCAAAAACAGTATAATAGTCAATCTGCTTATCTCTATAATAAAATAAATAAAATCGTAGAGGTATACAATAGTACACTACATGATTGCAAACAGACAGTTTCCAACTTCCTATTGCCATTAGATTATGAAGAAACGGAAACTATACTGAGACGCATCACGTAATCACACACACAACCACACCCCCCCAATAAACACCCCCACGCACACACACACACACATACACACACACACACACACACACACACACACACACACACACATACACACACACACTAACACACACACTCCTTTCTTTTTAAAATTTAAACTTTTACTTTATTATTTAATAAGGTAATCTGTAGATAACTATATATAATTAGTAGCTATGGAAGAGCGACGTCACCTGTAACAGGCATTTTTTTTTGCTTAAAAGATGACCTCAATTATAAGTAATAATGTAACTTATTATTGGAATAAATTTATTATTATTATAATATAAAGTCATGAAACAATAATTACACCCAAGATTTTATAATACTACGACTTTGAGTATGATGAATTTACGATCTTGATATTCTGGATACTACTACTAGTAAAGATACTACCTGGTCATTTTACGAACTTGACGTTCTACTACAATAAGCAAAAGCAAAATATAATTGTTTTTAGTTTTTAAGTCGAAGAAGTTTATGCATTAAGAAAGTCTATTATAGTCATATCTTACGTTGAAAAACCCGCTTTCCAAGAATAGACTGATCTAGTACGTACTAGGAGCGCCATTCTATATTGGATTAGGATCAGCATGTTTTGCTTACAAACGGTCCTGTGAGTCCCATCGATTAGTTAGACAAACAGTTCGTACGTCATCGTAAAATCCAATCTTTACTGTCGCCACAACGGACCGGCAATATCAGTAGCTCGGGTCCTTGATACAGTAGGTAAGCACTTCTACATAAATAAAAATCAATTGCCAAGAATGTTTGTTCACGCATCACTTCTGAACGGCTGCGCCAATTTGGTTATTTCTTTTTTTGTTGTGTTGTCTGGACAAGATTTATATTTAAAAAAACACTCACTATAATAGTCACTGAATACGGGGTGTTCACGCGGACGAAGTCGCGGTTGTAACTTTTATACATAAAAAAACTACGCTTAGAGGTTCAATTTGATACAATGTAATGTTCCGTCAACGCAATAAACCTTAAGCTGCAGTTACAGGACGAGTTGTTTCCATTTGATGGGTATGGCATTTAATTGACTATAAGGGGCCAAATGTTCGGAAATTTGCGATTTATACGTCACTCTTTAGGTGCCTTCCGTGCTTCAGAAGGCACGTAAAAGCCGTTGGTCCCGGTTGTTCTCGTAAGATGTCATTAAACCGCATTGGGCCAGCGTAGTGGATTTTAGCCCACATGAGCTATTAGTCTATGTGGGAAGGCCTGTGCCCAGCAGTGGGACATTTAAAGGCTAATGATAATGATGATGATGATACGCGACTCAGTACCAGCTACCCTACGCTTGTCTGAGTAGTTTTCTAAAGTGAGTTTCCTTATTGAAAAATAATATTTAACTTTATTTTTTTGTATCTTAGTTACTGCTATCTCTTATTTAGTATGATGTTTACCGTAGGTGCTTGGAAATGTAATAAGGGAAATCTTAGAAACAATGCGAGCTTACACAAAAGTTCATGTCTTTTGCTTGATATCTTTTATGCTTAACAAATATAAAAAGATGTTTTGTTTACTTGAATTATAATAAACTTAAACATACGAAGTTCTTTGTTGTGAGTAATTATATCCAAATTAAGTTTAACGTAGAACTTAAAATACTTAGACATAAAAATTCTTAAACTAAAGCAATGCCTATGAGACTACGGGCGATGCGACGCGAGAAGAAATTAATTAATCTGTAAATTGAGCGTTATGCTACGAAAGTCTTGGTAAAATGCAATGGCAAGAGCGCCACGAACAAACAAACTGCCCCATCATAATTATGTCAGTCCATTTGTCAAACCGCAAACAAATTATCTAATACCTTTGACTAGGTATATACCTACATGTATATAAACAAAGTCAAAACAAAGGTCTACTGTTCAGCAGTGGACCGGCAATCCAAAAGTCGTGGGTTCGAATCCCACTCGAGCTTTCTGAGACTGGTTGATTTTTTCTAGTAAACGTTTTATCCTATATTTATATAGCATTGCGAATGCAAAATTTCAATAATAAAGATATATAACAAAGTCTAATACCTCCCACTCAAGTTATCACGCAGAAAATTAGAAACACCTCAATATTTAAAACGCTGTTTCGACGGGATCTAACACGACTAATTTTGTAAGTAAGTACATAATAATATATCTACTTACAGCTTGACGTTTCGGCCGCGATGCTGCGGCCGTGGTCACAAGCGAACTGGCGGTGCGCGGCGTCGTCGGCTCGGGCGGGTATTTGTTTCTTCATCCACCCTCACACGTTCACTTAAATTGTCACAGTGCAATGAATCGTCAGTAACACAACTCCGGCACACTACACTAACAGTATCGGAGTTTCTTTTTATAGACAGACGTTGCGGTTTGCATTTGCCAATCACTGGATTCCATGCTGATGATAATTTAAACCCTCCTCCCGATTAAATTTTTATACTTCTTGATCTCAATCGCTTCACGTAGGTACTATCCTGCTGTAACAACGATCGGTGGAGAGGAATTTTGGATCCTGTAACTCCACTCAGTGATTAACTTCAGCTTCCAGCAGATGTTCAGCTACCGCCGATTTGTCTATTTGTCGATTTTTGACAGCTGCGATGTGTTCCTTGACACGTTCTGCGATAG
This sequence comes from Scoparia ambigualis, assembly GCA_963921215.1. Taxonomy (NCBI): domain Eukaryota; kingdom Metazoa; phylum Arthropoda; class Insecta; order Lepidoptera; family Crambidae; genus Scoparia; species Scoparia ambigualis. The sequence continues at coordinate 22,024,703 of OY992502.1, read as the reverse complement.
TCCGCTTAGTCTGTCCAATATACGAAGTCGTGTTAGGTCCCGTTAAAACAGTTTTAATGCAATGCAACGCGATTGTTTAAAGTCTAACCTCGACATTTGTGCCCACCTAACCCAATGGGTCCAGCGTGGGGGGTTATACTCCAATCTCCCCAAGCTGTTGTCCATGATGATAAATGAATCAAAATAGTAATTGAAGCAGCCGCCGATCGTGCTCAGTGGTGTGCTCTTGGAGAAGCCTATGTCCAACAGTGGGTTCCCTACGCCATATCGAAACACTATTTACAGAAGAACGTTATCTGAATGACGTTTCACTTACATATCGTTTTGCGGAATATTTGTTTAATGTAATGTTCATTAAATTTCATGGTTCATAACCTCGAAAATTTATACCTACTCGACTAGATTGGTCGATGTTTTGCTTAGCAATTCTATCATTTATGAATATTTTCCCACAGATTCTACGACTGGTACAAGGGTTTTCTTTTCATTCATCCCGGTCAATCGCCATCGAGCTATATGTACCTATATACGTATCATTCTTCACACAGTATGCAACCAACGGAAAAAAAGAAGTAAGTATTACTTTTTATTATTACATACTTGTAATAATAAAAAGTAATACATACTTCTTTACTGTTACAAACCAGTCGTAGAATCTATGGAAAAATATTCATAAATGATAGAATTGCTAAGCAAAACATCGACCAATCTAGTCGAGTATAAATTTTCGAGGTAATCAACCATCGGGCTAATAACGGTCGGTATAATGAACATTAATATTTGTAAATAGTGTTTCGATATGGCGTAGGGAACCCCCAGCAGTGGACAAGTATATTCTGATGATGATGATGAAGATTGGAGTAGCGACCACGCCCTATATGATAAAAAACGATAATACTACTCTGTATGACATAAAGCTTGGCCCGACAATAACAATGCTGGTTTATTGTCAGCCATAAACCTGCTCGATATAATAAATGGGTCCCAAAACAATTCAACGTGGCCATTTTCCTGGTAGATTAGGCCCATATTAGCCGTGAGCATTAGTGTTGGGTACGGTATTGCATTACTACAGGTGGTGTTGAAATACCTGTGCGTAATGGGACTGGCTGCTGCATAATGTCGAACAAGACGCTTTAATTAACGGAGTACTGGACTGGCTTGCGGTAGAATGGCTAACTGAACAAAGATCGCAGGTAGAATCCTACAAGGGGAAATTAATACTAGAGCTTAGGTCAATGTTTAATGAAAAATAGTAATGTGTTTTCGCTCAACGGATAAACAAAAATTGTTTTTTTGTATACTGTACATAACTAAGCACGTCTATTATCCCCGATGGGTTAGTCAGAGACTAGGCAATGAGGGCAAAAAAGCAGTCATCTACCATAGTCCACTTTTCACTAAATAGCGACTGCAAATGTGCTCCGCGTGACAGGTGGTGAGCCCATCGTCGCTCTATACTGTTGGATGTATGTGCTGTCTTTAGTCCGTTAGTCGCCTTTTACGACACCCAAGGGAAGAGAGGGTGTGGTACCTAGTATTCTTTCACCGCTACGCGGCACGGTTTTGTATACAGGGTTTAAAAAAACGCATAATGAAGCTGAGGGCCACGCCTTGATCTGGGAACAGTATAATTACAAATACATCAAGTGTCAAAACTACAATTTTTTTTTTCGTGTTTTGCTGTAACAATTTTTTCAACACACTCGCTCGTAAAGTGGCTCTTATTACACCCATTTCAGCATCGTAATGTAGCTTATTACACACTAGTGCGGTAATGTAGTTGAAAAATAGGATCTCGACCAAAGCGAAGAAATAATAGCATTTCCTCCACTACGGAAAAAGGTTTTTTTTTAACTTTAGTCTGTCCTATGACAATGATCCTACAAAAACGAAGTCTTAAGTCATAAGTAGAATAATCATGAATAAAGACTCGACTTATTACTGTTTACATAAACCAAGAACTTTTTGCGATATTTATTTAAAGTTTATGGTAAAATTAGTAATCATTTGAATCTATGGACAACACAGACCACGCCCACACAGTCTACGCCTCAGCAAGAAACAACTGCACAGTCTGCACATGTGCTTTATGTGGTGAGCTTTTAGCACGTTAGTCGCTTTTACGACACCTAAGGGAAGAAAGGGGTTGGTAGTATTATTTTGATGAGCCCATTACTGCTCTATGCTGTTGAATGTATGTGCAGTCTTTAGTCCGTTAGTCGCCTTTTACGACACCGAAGGGAAGAGAGGGGTTGGTAGTATTATTTTGATGAGCCCATCGCTGCTCTATGCTGTAGGACGTGTGTGCAGTCTTTAGTCCGTTAGTCGCCATTTACGACACCCAAAGGATTGGATGGAAAGACTTCCTACATTTCACATACCTATATTTTGTCGATTCAAACAGCGGCTTCTTGTTCAATACTTATTACTTTGAAAGTTTAAAAATAAATATGTCTAGTTTTAGTAATAAAGAACTGTCTACAGCACCGGAAATAATAAGTGAAGTAAAAACGTTATTGACAGCCTATTACCATCTAGGTCCAAAGAAAACTACATGTTGGCTTACCTACCAAAGATTTATACACTAGAAGAACCACAAAAACACGCAGTCATTTTCAGAAAATTTGTTTTCCTCACAAATACACACATCAAAAGTGTCTAGGGATCAACATATATTTTTGCAATAACTTTTCTCCTGATTGATATTAATTAAAATTTTCTTTAAGGATTCATCAAATAAAGTGTTTTCGTTTGTCTACAGTAACGATAAACCAAGTCACCTTTGCATTAATAAAGAAATTTGCCATTTTCCTAATAAAGGGATTTTTGACATTTGAACCACTAACATTAAAGTTCGAAAAAAAGACTAAAATAACAGTTTTCTTTAAAATTTTATTGGGTAACTTAAACAATTAATAATCCGTGTTTCTACCGCGAACACTAACAACACAAGAAAATCGGTTTGGCATACTCAAAATGAGTTCATCCAAATCACGCTGTGGAATGGCCGCCCATGTTCGTTGCAACAACAAAAAAAGGTCTTCTTGCGACTGGATACCCTCCATATTCGGCAGAGCTCTTCTCTGTAGCATATCCCATGCATGCTCAATCGGGTTCAAGTCTGGCGACTGAGCAGGCCAGGGCATGACATTGATGTTAGCTGCGGCGAGAGTCTGTCTTACAACTCTTAACTGAAATAAGGGACCGATTTGCACTTGTAGAGGAACGATGACGTCTGATACAATCGTCTCAGCATAAATTTGAGCGTTGAGGTTGCCTCTGATCCAAATCAACTCAGTTCTTCCGCCGATCCAAATACCCGCCCATACCATGATGGTTCCACCACTATAAGGATGGACTTCCTGGCAGGATTTTAATCGCTGTTGGCGTCCAGGGGTTCTCCAGTGTCGTATACGTCTTGTATCCGGTCTCATACCAAAACGAGACTCATCAGAAAAGCACACGAAACGCCATTGTTCTTCTGCCCAATTTCTGTGTTCAAGAGCCCATTGATATCGAATCCTACGATTGTGCATTGCTATAGGTGGTACCCTTAGCGGTCTTCGGGAATGAAGGTTCACTTCATGCAAGCGGTTTCTGACTGTTTGGTCGCTAATTAAGTTCCCTGAAGAGTGATGAAGCCTCACGGCTAACATCATGGCGGTTATTGTTGGAGCTCTTCGAGTTGTGATTTGAATGTATCGGTCTTTTCTCCGTGTGGTGCAGCGATACCGTCCTCCATGGCGCTCAGCCACGGTACCAGTGCTTCGGTAACGTGTCCAAAGTCGACTGATAACACTCTGACTTGTATTCAGAGCTAAAGCCACAGTACGTTGCCGGGAACCAGCTTCTATCATTCCCACGGCTCTGAGCATTTCTTCCTTGCTTAAATGACGTCGCCGCTCCATAATAACGTTGGTTTTAATCAGTAGTAGGGAAACAGTAGCACTAATAATGTCTTCAATGCGTTGTATGTTTTTATAGGGAAAATATTGACAGCTGATTTTCATCTTTTACTAGAAATTTATTGAAAGTTCCTGTTTCAAAATATGAAATGCACCAAAAAGGATCCATATAAATTTATAAAATCATAAATTTATTACAAAGCCGCATCTCAATCTCAAGAAATCCGCATAAAAATGCTTGATCCCTAGACACTTTTGATGTGTGTATATTATAAAACGTCGTATGACATACGTGCGCTTTGATAATTTATTACAGCCTCTGCTTTCTTTTAGCAATATCGCCTCGGATGTGATTTTCAATTTTCTTTATATGCGCACAAGTCAGTATTCAGTGGCCAGTAGGGTAAGTCACCTCGAGTTTACAGCCTATGTAAATGTAAACTTAAAACCTAATTTTCGTGTCACCTCGCAGGGCACGACGCGTCATGAATCACGATTCATAATAAAGTTACACCGAAGCACGTTTCAGGACACAGCGCACAGCATAAATCAGGGCCGGATTGTCGCGCAGCAACTTAATCTCGCACCTGCAGTGTTGCTGGAACAAACGATCATGCATCATGATATATTATGTCATTTATTAGCCGCCGCCACGCAGTGTCGTAATCTGAGATGGCTTGATGGTGCCGTTGCGCGTTGGAGCACATGTGCAGTGTTACCGCTGCAATTTGTCACGCGAAAGATGATTCCGCGATGTGAGCTTGCGTCTATATGCTAGATATAATGCCCCCTCTTCACATCGGCAGACGAATCCGCAGTCGTCATCTGCGGATGCGTCGGCCGACGTGTAGGGGGGTGATTTGCACGTCTGTGGTAGGTGTTTAACGTCTGCTGCGTCTGCAGACGTTAAATACCGCAATTTTTAGCGCAAATCACCCCCCTACACGTCGGCCGACTCATCCGCAGATGACGTCTGTGGATGCGTTTGCCGATGTAAAGAAGGGGCATAAGTCAACACCCCGGCGCGCGGTGCGGCGATCGTAATAGGTAGGTAGAGTTAATTTACCAAAAAACACAGAGCTGAAGATTTTGTGCCTAAAACAGACGGTAAGGTATGACATAGAGTGGTTAAAACCTCAAAAAATAAATATGTTTAATTATATGTGGGATTTTTCTTCCTGACTACAGTTTTACCAAGTCATAGATAGCCTAAAACCAGTAGAATAATTGATGAAAGAGAACTAATAAGTTGCTTAAGTTTGATGAAATATTGTGTCATTTATTAGCCGCCTCCACGCAGCGTCGTAATTTGAGATGGCTTGATGGTGTCATTGGAGCACATGTGCAGTGTTACCGCTGCAATTTTTCACAAGAAAGATAATTCCGCGAAGTGAGCTCGCGTCTATACGCTAGATAAGTCAACAACTGTGTGTTGACTTACAACCGGTGATCGGGATAGGTGGAGTTAACTTACCTGAAACCACAGAACAGAAGTGTCTGTTCTATGCCTAAAACTGACGATAAGATAAATGTGGTATAAACCTAAAAAAATATTTATTTATTTGAATTGCGGGATTTTTTTCATACATGGAAAGTAGAAGAGTAGCCCACATACCTAATCAAAATAATTTTAAGACGACAAAAGGGTTCAATAGTCCCTGATAATATAATCTGTAATATTAATTTAACCGCAAGCATATCCGTAAACTACCTTTAAAGTAGAAAAAAATATTTTAGAAAAGAAAAACACAAAGCCACATCACATACCTACACAGTTACAAAGTCTAAACATAAACTGGAAAGAGATTAAGTTTCAAATTAATTTTAGAGCGGAGTCTTCATAAACAAAATATTACGCTAGCCGACGATGCTTCCATTATTTTAATCCCAACGAAACACATTCATTAGTCGTTTTAATAAGGATCGAGAGTTTTAATCCCCCTTCAGTTAATTAATCATCAGTTAATCAGGGGTATGCTATTACGAGAACTCTCGCTTTCAGTTTTCGGTGTATCGATCTGTCGGGGTGCGTAACGCATGGAAGCACTTCGTAATTATTATTTTTTACTAGTGGCCCGCTCGGGACTTTGGCTTCGTGAACATTCCGTACCCAGGGACAAATTTCCAAAAAAAATCTTTTGCATTACATTGTCCTCACAATTACCTGTCAGTCAGAGACTATATAGGAAAATTATTACCGCAAAACTAGTGCACTCACTGCCACTTATCACGTTTTACTAACTAACAATAACACATCTAAGCACCGTGGCGGGTAGCGGTGACAGAATACTACCACCCCCTCTCTTCCCTTGGGTGTCGTAAAAGGCGAATAATCGACTAAAAACTGCACATAGATACATCCAACCGCATAGTGGGCTATGGTAGAGGACTACTTTTGCTGTCATCATTGCCTAGTCTCTGACTAACCCTTCGGGGAGAATTATAGCCGTTTGTGTCTCGTACCAGGATACGTTTGTTTACACAGAATTCTATCACCTCGGCTTATATTTCGGTTCGACGCGATCCTGTTTCGGCGTGTAGTGGTACTGGGGGTAGCGATGTGCGTTTGTCTGGCATAGACTAAGCTCGTTCGATTAGGTGTTAAGTCTTAACTACAAGTTAGTTAACTGTTTTTTTATTATTATTAGTATTGACGTCAATAAGTGCCTGTAAAGGTTTACATTGAATAAATAATTTGACTTGGACTTTGACTTTGAATAGTCGTGATTATGTATGTACAATAAAGCATGATAGGTGGTGACTGGTGAGCCCATCGCCGCATCATGCTGTTGGATGTTGAGTTGCTAATCAACAAATTTTTCTTCAAAGTGATAAATGGGTTGAGACGAAATGAGTTGATAAAATTCTTTTACTAAAGAGCCGCCGCTACACATCTCACATAAATATGTGGAAGGTACATATCCGTAATAATCTAATCCGGAACCTATGGGCCTACTCTCTCCGAATCGAAATTTCGGCCGATTTTCGTTTGTCTTTTTACAGCGTTTTCCATTCTTTCCGAAATTTCGTTCATACAAAATAGGTTTGGGATTTCGATTATTATTTTTTTGAAACTTCGCACCTTTAATTATAAACTGTTACTAAATGAAATCAACACATTTTACAGCAGAGCCAATATTTTAAAAAATCTTTGTATTTTTTCAATTAAGGCCAATTACAAGTAATTTTGTGCTATAATTTTGGGTCATTATGATAGATATTTATATACTTTACCATATACAATACAAGAAAATATTCTATTGTACACAAAACAATTTTTTTTTTAGTTTTTAATTTTTATAGTTACACTTTACCGTTAATTATTTTTTTATTATGGTTAATAAGTTAAATTTTTTTTTATTAACTAATGTACTTATACAAAAATATTTTTATTGTAAAAGGAGTCTTGATACTATATTGTATTATCAAGTTGGTAATAATAAAGTTAGCGTTTCTTTTAAAGTTATAAATATATCAGGACAAATAAAGTAAAGAACAGAAACGTAATTCGTAATGTTTTATTAGAAATCAATGAGAAATACCTATGCACTTATTTTTGCCTTAATTATTTTAGTTCTCAATAGTCAGTCTTTAATCACAGCAAGTATGAAACTTAAAACTTATATTAATAACTTTCACTTATAATAACATAACAAGTCAACTAAATATATCCTTATCAAAATATTATTCAAATACTATTAATCAACAACTAGAGGCAACAATCACAGCAATTTTACTCGTGATACCCATACTCACGAGGTTAAACATGGTAACTTAAAGACGAACCTTTTGCCTTATAAACAAAATAATTAAAATTATCAAAAAACCCTCATATAAAACATAAAACATATTTATATTTACTTTTTTAACTTACTAAGGTACCATTAGTGCAAGATGTTATTGTAATAAGACAATGCATAACTTTGTGGAATTACATTGTTATTAAGTAAACTTTTTAAATCTTTGTTCTTTCTTTCACTTAATTGTAATCTTGACTGATACAAAGGCATCAATTGGTGATTTTGTAGGTTAGTGTTAGTACGAGTGCGCGATGATCGATTACTATAAAATTGTATTTCTTTGAAGTCTGTATCTGTGTATGAAGTTTTATAGTAGATATTAACTTGGTCCGAACCTTGAGGATTTTCAAACTTTATTATTTTAATGTCACTTAATCTAACAGTTTCACCCTGAGTATTTTTTGAAAACCGTCCACCACACGCCTCTGTTAGATTTTTAATATCTATGAAGTCGGAATGACACATTTCGTTTACTTTATATGCATTGCCTTTTTTTCGTGCAGTTCTTATTATTGCAACGTATTGGTCTGGTGTGTATATGGGACCTGAACGTAAGCATTTTTTAACGGCCTTTTCTATAACAGAATGCACGGAGTCATTTTTATTTTGTGTGTGCCCTGTTATTAAATACTTGTGGGTGATAGATTTTATTTTGAGAACACTTATGGCATATACATACATACAAAACATAAACTAATTCTTCTGCTGGCCACAGCAGTTATCAGAATAAAATACTATTTGTAGATTACTGTCATCCACCTCTGATGCCCTCTTTGTCAAATATTTTAAAACGCACGTTGCTATTTCGTTAGCCCCTCTTAATGCTTCGACTTCGCTCCAAACAAAACAATCACAGTAGTCCTTTGACAATTCACTTATAGTAAAGTTACAAACGTTGAGTTTACATTTATAATATAAGGAAGAAATATCGCCTTTCGGGAGAGGCAACACTGCCTGAAGATCATAACAAGCAACAATGTAATTGTTTTGGACCATAGATTTATCATTTGACTTTTCTTCGCGACAAAGTTCTTTTTCTAGTTGGTGCTGGGCATATCTATTCTGTAATTCGGTATTTGGATCAACAGTGTTTTTGAAGATAGTGCATAGTTCGCATTGATCTTTTTTCGGAACATAGAAGCTGATGTTATATTCCTCATTAAACACTTTTCTATATGTATGAATTTTAGCAGGTTCAACCCCAGAATCCAAACATTCTTTTTGGTAGTCAGTATAGAGATCTGTAAGATTCTTACCCCCATCGATATATTCGCGGGTTGTTTGTTGTCTCAGATAGTGAGATTCAATCCTAGGAATTAAATCTATATGGTCTCTTATTCTCTGTATAGTATCTGAGCTTAGCTTATTTTGTTTTCCATGTTTGCCCCTCTTTTCTTCTTCAACAAATCCCGTGTCATTATTTTTTGCTATAACAGTTGCAATGGGTCGATTATTAATAGACAACGTGTTTTTAAAGAAAATCTTACAGATACGCTGCTTACAATAATTGATTTCGAATGAAAATGCATGTTTAGGTCCTCTGTTACTGTTGTGAACTTTGTACTGATATTTAGGTTTAATAATGGTAATACATTTTGATAGAAAATCTCTCTGTCTTGTTAAGTCACCCATTTTCCAATACTCATCAAATATGATTTCTCTTTCTTCTTGTGTAATTTTTTCGCTACACTTCAGTCGACATTTTTCTCCACATGGAGGTCCTATTTGCTTTTGAGGGATGATCTTTCTGGGCTTGGAAACGGAAGTATATTCTTGGCCACTATTTCTAAGTCTTTTAGCGTCTTGCTGTTTAGTTAAATTCCTTACCCCTTTACGTCTTCGCTTATTCAGTATATCATTGTCTGTCGGAAGATTAGAACTATTTCCTTGGTTATTTGTGTCTTGAACTTGTTGCATTACGTTGTCACTTTCGGGAGTTGGACTAAATGATACCTGTCTAGGTGGCGTTGGAAGTACATAATCTGGATCATGATCTGCATCATCAGCGGAAAAGTCTTTACCTGGCTTAGACGTACTAGATGAACTAGATGAACTTGATGAAGTCGAACATGAAGATGATTCGGAGCTAGAAGATCTTGACCTTATTCTCTTGCTTGGACCGGGTGTACTTATTTCGTCTTCTAAGGTTGGCTCCGGGATCGCAGAATCATTCAAAGTTGACGGCGGAATTCTGACATTATCCGCATTTACATAAAACTCTTCGCCAGTAATATCATTAACTGACCGCGGTCGTACATGTGCTTGCAACAAAGAGATAGATGCACTATCTGAGATAGACAGTATATCTGTAGAAGTATCATTTTCTAGCAACAAATGCGATTCTATTAGATTTTCCGATAAAGCCTCATCTCTTGAGATGGATTATTATAATTAAGTTCATCCATAGATATTTGTTTAGGAACTTCAGATGCTAAGGACTCGATTTCAGTTTCCACTGCTGCCAAGATCCGTGATACGCGGGGATTCCGTAAGAATGCCATTATCTGAAGCAAAAAAGTGCTAAAAATACATAATTTTAACTAATCATATCGCATAATATAACTTATTTCATTGGTGAAAACCTCTACTTAGATTTTTATTACTTGTATAGTTATAAAGTGGTAATTCATAAACAAATACTGTCTTAAATTAACTATTTCTTATTTCCGTGAGTAAATTTTTAGGCCAAATAGTGTTTAAACAAAATACCTTCCGAATTCCTGCGCAAAAATGTGCTGAGGTAAATGATAACTGCTAATAACCACAAAGGCACACTATTGCATTTAAACTTTGTTATTTAATTTACTCCATTTTCAAACGAAAATTGTGATTATAGCAATGACAACAATTTAAAAAAACATTATTTTAAAAACAGGCTGAAATATAAAAAGAAAAAGAGACTATAACTAAAGTAACGTTTTATTGGTTAAATTTAGATAGCAAAGTCCATTTCTGTAAAAGGAAAACTGTGTCTAAACAAATAGTTGCACTTTGTTATTAAACTGAACAAACACAATACCTTTTTTCTGCCGCGCAGCCGTGTTTATCCAAATAATCACACTATTGCACTAAACTTCCGTCATCTCTTCTCGACGAACGCGTTCCAACTGGTATTGTCACGATGTTGCATTTAGCTCGGCGATCATTTTCGCAAAAATTTGACGCCATCTAGCGTTTAGATGTAGAACTTGAAGAAAGTGTCAGAACCATTTTGAAGCTTACAAAATTTTAAGATAGATGGCATTGTTAACTCATTTCATGAAATATTTCGTTTAGTAACAGTTTATAATTAAAGGTGCGACTTGTTTGAAATTTCAAAAATAATAGAAGGCGCTATATATAGCAAACGAAAATAGGCCGAAATTTCGCTTCAAAGAAAGAGCGTAAGCCCTCTGTAGTTTAGACCAATGACATGTTGCATAACAACAGCATTCATTGCTATGCAGACGATAGTACTGGGGATACGCTCTACACCGGGCGAGCTAATATTTCTCTGGAAAGCGTCATCGAGAGCCGGAATAAACTTGTGACTGACATTGAGAACATGTTAAGTCATGTTTCGAATTGGGGCCGACATAACCTAGTCCACTTTAACCCCTCAAAAACACAAGTTTGCGCATTTACCGCAAAAAAACATCCCTTCGTCGTACCTCTAAACTTTGAGGGAGCTCCCCTTGATACCAATCCGACTATTGGAATCCTTGGCGTCGATATTTCGAGTGACGTTCAGTTTCGTGGTCATTTGGAAGGTAAAGCTAAATTAGCTTCGAAAAAACTGGGTGTGCTTAATAGAGCGGGTCAGTATTTCACGCCGGCCCACCGCTTACAACTGTATAAAGCACAGGTCAGGCCGCATATGGAATACTGCTCCCATCTTTGGGCTGGAGCACCCCAATACCAACTCCTTCCATTTGACCGCATCCAACGCAGAGCTACACGAATTATCGTCGACGTGGATATTTCAGGTCGGCTCGATCCACTGGCTCTTCGGAGAGACGTTGCGTCTCTCTGTATATTGTACCGTATATATCGTGGGGAGTGTTCTGAGGAATTGTTCGGCTTGATCCCTGCCGCTGATTTCCTTCACCGCACTACACGCAATCGACTGTCATTCCATCCACATCACCTTGATGGATGGCGGTCTACTACTGTGCGTTTTTCAAGTAATTTCTTGCATCGATCTACAGTGTTGTGGAACCAGCTCTCGGCGGCGGTATTTCCGGACCGTTACGACTTAGTGATTTTTAAGAAACGAGCCTATTCCTTCCTTAAATGCCGGCAACGCGTCTGCGATTCCTCTGGTTTTGCGGGTGTCCATGGGCGGCGGTGATTACTTTCCATCAGGTGACCCGCTTGCTCGTTTGCTTCCTTTTGCAATAAAAAAAAATACCATTGGTCAAACCACAAAATCACATATTATATAGGTTTTATTTTGTTTTTGTAAAAGTAAAAACTTTCAAAATAAAATTATTTCACCTTTATATCACCTAGCAGTATATGACGATAAAGACTTAGTTAGAAGACCACTTCGCCCGGACCCACCAACAAATGGAAACATGTTATCTTGTATCTTAACTGCTGTTATGGCGGCAAACTTAGATACAATGGCGTGCAAAAGCCGCATCCCTGAATATAATCTGTAAAATGAAATAAATAAATAAATAAATCGCATAGCATAAGTTATGTCAAATGTAAATATAGCCGATATATTAATTGTTCTGTGCCAGGATTGTAGTAAATGGAAAGGTGTGCCTACCCCTCCCGGAAACGATCTTGATGTATCTATGTATGTATGGGCAAAGGCCTCCATCATTGTAATCAAGCCATTGCGCATCTTGGCGAATGCTAACACTAGTCGATATAGTGTGGTATCCTACAAAAGATATCATGAACTAGCGGATCCTCGCGGGTTCACCCGCGTGGTACCCGTTCCCGTGGGAATATCGGGTTTAAATATAGCCTATGTCACTTCAGAAGAATGTAGTTTTCTAATGACCTAAGAATTTTCTGAATCAGTCCAATAGTTTCGGAGCCTATTCAGTTCAAACAAACAAACAAATCTTTCCTCTCTATAATATTTGTATAGATAAGAAATAAATGAATAAACAAAGTTGCTCATAAGTTAGCTCTTTTAACCTCTTGTCTGTCCAGTGAGCTTTATATGGCCTACACATTGAAATGAAACACTTTTTTACGGATTAACTCGCGTTTAATTTACTATTTACATAGCCTTTTATATTATCCTGACGTCTCCAGGGTCCGTGGTCACAGGGAGACTCTCTCTGACCCTGGATTCCGGACCCTGTAAAGGGTTCGAATCGTCAGGATAATATAAAAAACTATGTAAATAGTAAATTAAATTGATAAGTAAAGTAATTTAAACGTGAGTTATCCGTAAAAAAGTATTAAATTTCAATGGCCCATAACAATTGATTTAACTATTATATTTTTAATAATTGTACTGCTTAAGTATTAAAATAAAAAAAAACTTTCAATCAATGACGTAATTATCATTGTCAAATCCTATACATTTCAGTCTATTCTACAAGCGTCCATGCGTTCACATGTCTAAGCCCTCAGATAGTTTAGCTAACCCTGCAGATATGATTAAAACGCGCTACTAATTTGTATGAATACGTTTTTTTCCCCCTTCGGACGAGTTTCACTATTTCTACCCCCCTCATGTAACATCGCCCAGGGCTGAGCATTGTTAGTGTTGGCCGTGCCGAGGGTGTGTGATTACGGTTTTGTAATAACCTCAGTGGCCGGATTAACCAGCTGTGGATGTCTCACGACATTTATATTTTTAAGTTTATATAATCACTAGCGGCCGCACGCGGTTTCACCCGCGTGGTTCCAGTTCCCGTGGGAATATCGGGATAAAAAGTATTCTATGTGTTAATCCAGGTTATAAACTATCTGTATGCCGAATTTCATCCAAATCCATTCAGTAGTTTTTACGTGAAAAAGTAACAAACATCCACACTCACAAACTTTCGCCTTTATAATATTAGTGTGCTGTGATGTGATAGCTGTTTTACATAGCGGTGAAAGAATATTACCACCCTTCTCTTCCCTTGGGTGTCGTAAAAGGCGACTAACGGACAAAAAGACTGTACATACCGCCAACAGCATAGAGCGGCTATGGGCTCACTACCTGTCGAGCTGAGCACATGTGCAGTCGCTATTTGGTGAAAAGTAAACTATGGCAGAGGACTGCTTTTGCGGTCCTCATTGCTTAGTCTCTGACAAACCCTTCAGGGATAATAGTCTTGATTATATGTATATAATAACCTCCGTGGCCGGATTAACCAGCTGTGGGTGTCTCACGATATTTATATTTTTAATTTCATGCCTCCCCGCCGCGCATGTGGATTGTCTAAATTGTAATATTTTGGTAGCCGGCCAAAGTTCTGGAGAGTAGATTGTTGTCGAGGGTTTTGCGTATATTACCTACGTTAGGTTATTTTTAGATTATATCTTTTGGTCTAGCCTGGTGGATAATGGCCTACCTCCCCATATGTGTTGTCTACGTAGGAAGGCCTGTATCCAGCAGTAGGACTATTATATTCTGATCATATTAATGAATCTTTATCTTTAATTTTGCCACAACTAGTTATCATGAGTTCTGCATAACATCTACCGTTTTGGTTTTTTTAGTTATATCCGTACATAAATTAATGATAATTCTAACTGTTTATCTTACCCATGTAACTATTTAATGTGGCAGTTTTAATCCATCTTCATACATTTTCTGAATACCATCATTAACCCCTTGAGCACCGTAAAACTGAAACGCGAAACAATTGAAAATCAATTGTTTCGCGACCGCCGGCGGTCTTATGATCCTTGACCTATTAACAATCTGAATTCACAATCCAGTGATGACAATTGATTGATATTATAGTCTATAAGACACAATGTTATTTCAGTACTTCACATTCAGTACCTTTATGATGGTAGATATAAGTACCATCTTTAATTGAAAAGAAAAGATATTGTTCTTTTACACGTATTATTAAGTGTTCTGTTTAAATAATAAATAGGTATTTTTTAGGTTATTACACTTCTTATTCAATTGCCATTTAAGAAATGTAATTAGTCGTCGGCACTAACTGAACACGGCACAACGTTTTATCTCGAAACAATACCAATTCGCGAGCTGATTTATTGAAGTTCACCGATCTAAAATGTAAATGTAATAAAACATCTTTGAATGCTCAAACGCAATTATAACTTGGGCCGTAACTCAAATTGCTTGGAAACAATGACGCTGTAGTGGAATTAATAGTAATAGTCACATTCCTCGTTTACCTTGTTAGAATTCGCCTTGTTCGGGCGTACTGGTGTGGAATGAGGCGAAATGGGCTTGAGTGCACTTAGTTTTGCTGTTGGCCAGCTGATACGAGTTTATCAATTATTAGTTATATCTCGAGATTAATCATTAGACTTTAAATACCCTCTGGTTGTTAGAGTGTTGGAGCCTCAGGACCTAGATTAGATTGCACAGCAAGGGGTTTACATACAAAATTATAGCTTATTTACTAATGTATTTATTATTATTAAGGAAACAAATAATTTTAATAATGTGTAGAAGAAATATAACAAAGCACATCTGTACTATTATACGTGTAAAACACACACTTAAAGATATGACAAAAGTTAGTTGGTACAAAAGCAGAAAAAAAACTGAAGTTATGTGTTAAAGTTAATAGTTTGTTTATAAGTCCGCCTAGCTATTAGATAGCTTGTCGCTATAACAACAATTCTAGCTATGAGCATTGTTTTTGTCCGTCAGTTAGAGGTAAGTAAGTGGATACTTTAAGTTGTTTAACAGTGCAACTTAACGCAAAAGGAGTCCTCAGTTTCTCTAGGATTATTTTTCATTTGTCAACAACACTATAAATATTTATTTACTTTCTTCGCTGGCTAAGCGAACCGACTCGACGTGGGTCTTACCCTCCGATGTTAAAGTACCTACGCTATTGTCTTCGGTCTTGTGCCAGTTCTGACCATTTAGCTATGTTGAACTCCTCTAGGTCTTTGGCGACTTCATCCTTTTACCGGATCATCTCGGACGGCCTGCCGGACGACGACGCCCACCCGGCCTTAGATACGGTCTTTTGGCGGCTCGATTATCTCCCATTCTTTCCATGTGCCCTAGCCAGCGACTTCGGGACAACTTTATTTTCCCTACTATTCGGCTCGGACACTATTGGCTGGCAAAATCATATGTGACAGTCGCATGGTCTGCGGGACGGGGTACGTAAGGTTTGCCGGGTCGGGTATGAGGGGTCTACTTTCAAGACCCCTTAAAAGAAATATTGGTCAAAATTTAACTATTACCAGAAAAAAAACCGGACAAGTGCGAGTCGGACTCGCCCACCGAGGGTTTCGTACGTACAAATTTGTAAGTGCATATTTAAATTTTTTTTCATTATTCGTCATAAATCGATAACTATACATCACAAAAATATTTAAAAATCTGTTTTAGCTTGTGCCAATAAAGCCCTTTCGTACGATACCCCACATGACACGGTTAAGTCAATTCAACATTTGGAGCGACGACCCTGTTTTTTAATGATTTAGTTACAAATGTATAGTTTTCAGATTTTTTCCTATACTTGTAGTATAAGACGGTAATACTTGCCAGATTTCATAGTTACCCTATGAATTTTGATTCCCTTGAGAGCGCTGAAATATTATACATTTTTTGCGCCATTAACAGCCGCATCTTTTTTTACGTTAACTTTGGAGTTTGATTTTATACAGCTTTAAGAGACTGTAGACTTGAGTATATAGTTTTAATTTAAATTTGATACCCTTACTCGTTCCCGAGATAAAGGGCCTTGACAGACAGACAGACGGACACCCTGTTTTTTAATTATTTAATTACAAATGTATAGTTTTCAGATTTTTTTTAATACTTGTAGTCTAAGACGGTAATACTAGCCAAATTTCATAGTTCTAGTTCAACGGCAAATACCCTATGAATTTTGATTCCCTTGAGAGTGTCGAAATATAAGCTTTTTTGGCATAAAGACCTTGTTTTTTAATGATTTAATTACAAATGTATAGTTTTCAGATTTTTCTCTAAACTTGTAGTATATGACGGTAATACATGGCAAATTTCATAGTTCTAGGTCAACGGCAAATACACTATGAATTTTTAACGGCTGTATCTTTTTTTTTACATTAACTTTTGAGTTTGATTTTTTTCACAGCTTCAAGAGACTGCAGATTTGAGTATATTGTTTTAATTTCAACTCGATATCTCCACGCGTTCCCGAGAAAAGGGTCTTGACAGACACGAAGACAGACAACAAAGTGATCCTATAAGGGTTTCGTTTTTTCCTTTTGAGGTATGGAAATTTAAAAATACAATGAACTCCTTGCATGATCCACTAATGATTCTGTAACAAATCCCACTAAAACACGTATGAAAGCCATTTGGAAAAGTAAAATTTGTATCAAAACCTTCTAAAACACCAGTCTGTCACTATCAAACTAAACTAAAAAGAGTGGACCAATAGCAGAGCTTTATTACGACACGTAACTTTAGAACAGTATGTCGCTATTGGTCGTTATTATTGTCGTCACGAACGATGCTATTAGCGGTTTTGTATTAAAATTTAAACATAATTTTTATCTTCGTTTGTGAAAAAGTGCCTTTAGGGGGTTTTGAAAGTAGACTCCTCAGAGCGCCGTCGTCGGGGCCGCGTAGTAGGAGCGTCAGATGTGTGCAGAGGGCCGATTCTGTATCTCAGTCAGCGCTGACACAGCGCTGAGAATCGACTCTGTCTCTTTCCAATTCTATGAATATGAAAGAGACAGAGTAAATTCTCAGTGCTGCGGCGGCGCTGACTGAGATACAGAATAGCTCCCAGATGTCACCCCTTCCCCGTCGCCCGCAGACCATAGGACTGTCACGAACGATTTTGCCAGCTCTTCTATTTCTAAATTGAACCTTGCGCCTAGTTTCCATCTTCTCCTTTGTTTGGTCCCGAAATCTTTCGCAATATCTTCTCCTCCTTCATCGCTAATGTCCAATTTTCACACCCATACATAAGAATTGGTCTAAGAACTGCTTTGTAGGTCCGAGTCGTCTAGGCGAAATATTTAGCTAAAAGTTAAAGAGTTTCGGTAAAATGAATAATCCCACAAATTAATGAATAAAGGTTACACGTGAATTAATTAATTTGCTTTGTATGCCCAACGAAATTAATCTCGAGCAAGAGTTCTGTAAGTAGTTTGGTAAGCTCACATTGGTTCAATATGAAACAAGCTCAGAGTTCTTTATTACTTGACTTGCTTTGGGTGAAAGAGAAATTAGTTGTAAAACTTTATTCATGCGAGATATTTTATCGGTTCACTGTAAGCAAACATTCTATGATTTATGAAGTTTGTGTTCCATGTTTGCAGTGCTTTAATATACACACGTCAAACAAATCTAGGCAGCACATCAATTTTGTTAAGAATATGTTATCTTATAAACTTTTTGAATAGCAAGTCTTCTTTGTTACAAGTTTTGTTTGTTAGAAACTTAGAAGTTTATAACTTACTCTGAATACATAAAAGTAAGGTTGTTTTTTCTTAAATGCCATGATATTTTAAATCAATAAATTTGATACATGTAGAAATACTTATACAAATTGATGGGATAAGTACTAGACTTTATTAGATAAGACTTTTAACTTTCGCGTTGCATTGCATTAAAATTATGTAAACAGGACTGAACACGATACATTTTGTAAGTAAGTGCATATCTACTGACGTTTCGGCCGCGATGCCGCGGCCATGGTCACAAGCGAACTGGCGGTGCGAGTTGTCGTCGGCTCGTGCGGGTATATTTTGTTTCTTCATCCACCTTAAGGGTCGATTCACACATATCAGTGAACGCACTAAAAGCACTGAGTCGTCACTGACACTAACAAGTGGGGATGCGCTCGTAGAGAATGTATGAAAGAATATTTCGCCACTGTGCCGGTACTGTGTCGGAACTGTGACTTCACTGATATGTGTGAAGCGACCTTTACACATTTACTTAAATTGTCACAGTGCAATGAATCGTCAGTAATACAACTCCGGCACACTACACTAACAGTATCGGAGTTTCTTTTTACAGGCAAACGTTGCGGTTGCATTTGCCGATCACTTCGATCATAAAAACTATAGATCCACGGTCTCATACAAAATCAAACTCAAATAATGTCCTCGCGTAAATACATGCATATCCATAGATCAACATCAGAAATGAATCGAGATAAATGTATAAACATTTTTTGTAAACCTTAAACTTTAGGCACTAAAGTACAAATTCTTAAAAATATTATTGCAGTTCACTTTGGAACTAGGCTCGCTAGATTCAAGCTAGTTGGAACAAAGTTCTAAATTCGAAATTTTGATAGAAAAACAAGGCACGTTTTTGATTCGTGCCTTGTTTCGTGGTGCCGTCTTTTAAGCAGCAATCGTGTGTCCATTTTTATGATCGAAGGCCGATCATTGGATTCCACGCTGATTATACTTCTTGGTCTCAATCGCTTCACGTACTATCATGCTATGATAATGACGATCTCTCGAGAGGATTTTAGAATCATGTAACTCGATCCAGTGATTAACTCCACCTTTCAGCAGGTGTTTAACTACCGCCGATTTGTTTATTTCTCGATTTTTGACAGCTGCATTGTGTTCCTTGAGACGTTCTGCGATAGTCCGCTTATTCTGTCCAACATACGAACTACCACAGCTACAATCGAGTTTATAAACTCCCGGTGTTTGAGCAGGAATGATGTCTTCACGTCAAGCAGTAAGTAAGTAGATATGCACTTACTTACAAGATTAATCGTATTCAGTCTTGTTCATATATTGTTAATACTGGACTATTGTTATTAAACACAATCACCGAAAGGTTATGAAAACAAGATTACTGGTGAATTTCCAACAAAAAACGTGTGATCCCAGCAAAAGTGATATCATCAAAACTGGTCAGAGAACTAATTCATTTTTATCCCTTGGGCAGCGATAGAAAATATTAGGTAAGAGCATAAGCCGAAGCAAAACTACGCAGCAACATTGTCGCAATAAAAGAAAAGTATCCAAGTTACTACGTGTTTCAATTTATCACGCGCCCACCAGTTATGTTTCGAGTGATATTGTTAGGTAGAATTTCGGCTCGCATTCATTGAGGTATACAAATGTTCTCGCCGTGATGGAGTGACCAGCGTAGCTGTGCTGGGTTGAATACAAATTACTAGTTCACAAAGGCTTTGCATGACAGAAATATTACATATTCATTCGGTTTCAGGTACCTTCATGCGTTCGCACTAGGAAGGCTCGAAACAACGATTTGACAATTAATTACGTATAGTTTTATCATTGAGTCAGTGAGCCGAACTTATAAACATTTTTAAGCATTACTTAGTTAAACCTTGTTTTGTCTACGTCATACAAACGTCATTTTGAATTTGAGCAAAAGAGACAAAATAATCTTTGAATAAATAATGCTTAAATAGTGTTTATGTAAGACCCTAAAGCACTATCGGGGTAATAACTATTTTTGTTGAAAGCCTGATGCCAACAGAGAACCGCTTATATTCAATGGCTGACCAATTTTTTACAAGATTATACATGTACATGGAATTCAAGAATTAAAGACCGCCTTTTTGTTTGGGGCTTTTTGGAAGTTACCCCCATCAACATCATTATCATCATCAGCCTATAAACATCCCATTATTGGGCACGGCACGGGCCTCCCACGTGAATAAGATAAGATATCGGGCCATAACCCACCACGCGGGCCCAATGCGGGTTGCTAGGTTTTAACGACTGCCATCTTAAGACGACAACCGGGATTAACGGCTTAACGTGCCTTCCGAAGCACGAAGGAGCTTGAGATGTTTTTAATTTGGTCACCCATCCAGCGAAAAGCCATTGCGAAGCCCGTCAGGGCAACAAGACCATCGAGTTCCTCAAACATACCCCCCATCATACCACTAAACATGATAATACTTCATAATATAGTTTTGAGAGAGAGATAAAGTATATACTTAGTACAGAGCACTTATACCATAGATTTTGACGCCTCAGATAATAACAAACTTTACAGAATCGTTCACTTGATTTTAGTATAAGTTTGGGCGTTAAATAATAAAGTTTCAAATTCGCGTTGTTTATGGGAGCCCGCCAATTCATTACTTTATTTGTTTAATAAAGCTCGGACGGGCACCGCCTGTGTACGTTGGGATATAAATTACCTTTAATTTAGGTGAACGATCCAGAAAATATGATGATGTAGAGTTTTCATTTAGGACTTAATAGGGTTTAATAAGCGACGGGGCGAATCTTGGCGATAGAATTTTGCAAAAAGGTTGGTTTTTAACCAAAAATTAATAACGCGAAATAGAACGGTTAGTAATCTCTTTTGATTGTCTACACGAAGTAGCATCTACTTTTTAATAAAAAAATAAACCAAAATTGTTAAGAAAAGATTAATTATATCTGCCTCTGATATTATGATTTTCGTGGCTAGATAATATACATACATGCTTGCGGTATTTATAAACGTAGTATATAGTTAGTTTAGAAGCAAATACACATTTTTAATTTAGTACTGTCAAATTCTTTAATCTGTCGTAGGGTAACCATTCGTTCAAATTAGCTTAACTACCTCAGTTTTGCTAACAAAATATTGAAACAGTCTATCGCATTAATGTACTTTTAGTTGTGATAAAATATGTATATTTTGATAAGTTTGATTGAAAATAACATTATTCTTTTATTTTCGGTATTTACAAATTATTTTGTATAAAGTTTTAACTGTAAATGCTGGTTGCAGAAAGTTACCATCGTTTAGCTATTTACCAAAGGCTCAGACTTTACAAGAAAAAGTTTTAGATTAGCTTTTAGAAATGGGATAAGTACATAATTGAGTTGGGCGTTGAGGTCGTACTTTGGAATTCACGTTAAAGCAATCATTAGAGGTTGTTACGAGGTTCAGACTTCAATATTCGATGATTTTACTGGTCTTCTTTAAATCAATAAGTGTAATTGATAATTGAATTACGAGTACACGCACGTCGAATTGGACACCTTTATTATTTTTTTATGTCAGTGAAAGTGAAGAACGTCGTTACATGTGACATAATTACAAATAGTAATGTTGTAGTACTTTTGCTTTTTTCAACTACGGCTTGGTCTCCATCTCACCTGATGTTCCTCCTTACCTCAACCCCACTTCAACTAGTAAAGAACTGACTATAATATAGGATTAATTTTGGACCCCCGGCAAAAGTAAATATGGGGTAAAAAAAGTAATAATAAAATATTGGACAATATAATAAATGTTTTCTTTTTTTAAATACAATTTTTTGCCTGCTTTTTATATCCTATAGTTCTAGGTGCGTGCGCTCACTCTTGCGGTCAAAGCGACGGCGGCGCGCTGTCATTGGTGCACGGGGTGAATAATAGCGGTCACGCGCATGCGCTTTGATAACCGCGATAGGCCGCGCGCTAGGTGTCAATAATTTTAATTTTACTAGGCAAAAGTTGAGACGAAAATGTAAAATATATGTTATTTTAATTCATTATTTGGTTGTACTGCTGTCCAGAATTAACCCTGTATTTCTAGCTGTCCGAACACCACCCGCCCCAAGCGGTCGCATGAGACCGCACCTACAAAAACACACTTGACTTTGTACCGAGTTTTCATAACTTACAGACTACTTTAGTACGAACAAGTTTGATTATTTCGGTTCTGTGGTACATCTTATGTATTGTTATCGCAAAATATCGCTTTAAGCTCGATTCTGTCAAATTTGACGTTGACAGTTGCGCCAAAAAAGTGTCTAAAAATCCATTGATGTCTCGGATATTGATGTTATGTCAACATATTTAGAGAGTAATATGTTTGTATCTAGATATATCTCCTGACTAGTCAGGAGATATATCTCCTGACTAGTCAGGAGTACCTTCTTATAATAAGCCAATCAAACCAAGCACAATACAATCGAACACAATCAAACCCGTGATCTAGGTTCGTGACTGGTTTAACAACAAGACCACAAAGGCCACAACGCTAAAGTTTAGTTTACTTAACAGCAATTCACTTCACTTTACTTATATCAAAAACTATGTAACATCAAATAATAAAATTTTTATATAATTTATTTAATTTACATTAAAATCATTATTCACTTATGAATGTCACTACGCCATCGGTTCGTAATATAAGCACGGGAGACTTTGTGGTACTGAGAAGAGTCGGCAAGAAACTTAGCTAGCCAACTCAAAAGCTTTACCAAACGCTATTGATAATCAATAGCAATACTCCAGGAACTTAATCACGGACGGCGCGTAGGTACACCTCGGCGGAGTCGTTCGTACGTCCCTTTATTTTAAGTCATATTTCTCCGCGCGGCAGAGCTACAAAACATAATGATCCGAATGTATCTCTGTCGCGGAACTGTACCTTTGGGAGTCGCGCGTAATAAAAATTCCGGTACGCACGTTACTGTGCTTTCGCGAAAGTAATCCGCGAAGAAATACAGCGGCAACCTCCTACAATTTCCACATTTGTAACTGGGAAATCTCCATTTCTCTTTGACTACCAGTCGTTTCAAAGCCGACAGTCCCCAGTGTGTCGTGGTGCGGCGACGCTCATAAAAATTCGCACTGAACTTCGGATCGACGTGCCTCCGTGAAAACGATGTTGTTATAATTTTAAGCCCGCCCGAGCCAGTTTCGTTACATATTGAAGCAGTTTCTGCACATTCCAGATAATAAATTGGCGGAGCGTGAATGTGACCACATTAAAGAGGCAACAAAAACAGATGACACGCGCTACGCCATATGAAAATGTTTAATTGCCTCGTTCTGTGCGAGCCGTCGGGGAAGTTTTTACGTCAACTTCAGCGGATTCAGACGGAATGTGTTTTTAATAATTTCTCGTGTTTTGCTGTCGGCGTGCTAATCCAGAATCCTGGATAATCCTTGACCCTATAATTAGAGAACATATTGGTTAAAAGATTTTTTTTTTGTTTAAATATCTGACAATAATGAACCTCCTACTTAAATTTATCTTTGATAATATTATTGCAAAGTTACCGAATTTTAACCTTCTTTCAATTAGATATTCTACGCCTTAAATATTTTATCAAATATTATTGGAACTATAATTTAATTAAGGTCAGTGCGTCACTTTGCCAACATATACCCTAAATTAACCAGTTAATCCCTCCAGTTAGCAACATAAATAAAGTGTAAAGCGCGTGCCTTAACGACCTCCCGATTTTAACTCCACCGAAAAATCCGAGAGGATATTAAAAATGAATGAAGCCAGCGGAATTCGGTAAGCACCTAATTGCTTCGTTATCAACAGTCCGTAACGGTGCTGATTGTGAAACTCGTTACCCCGCCCCACTATATCAATATCACTGCACGGCAATCTTTATTTATGAGCTTAATTCAGCAGTAAATCTTGGATGATGTCTCTGACGGAGGCTTACAGCTCATTAATAAATAAGGCAGGCTCGGTGGGCGACCCTTGTTGCCTTAGCTACCTTTATAATGACCCCCACTAGTATTACGAGGTGTTTATTATTCAAACTACAAATTTTGTTAGCAAATGTAAAGGTGGCTCTTCGGAGTTTTCTTGTACTTTTGCGTCACTGAAATGATAATGTTTTTGTAAATGGTTTTTAGTAAAGATTTAACTGTTGTTGGATTTTGTATAGTCATGTTTGCGTACTGTACATATTGAATGAACTGATAATATTCTTGAAAAACAAATCATATGGAGGCGAATCTAATTGTGTTAATTGTTGGATCATAAATGATAATCTGGTATTGTCAGTTGCTGTGGTCTCAGCCTTTGGCAGAGGTAAGCGGACGTGATGTATGAATAAATGTAAAGATTTAATAATTTTCAAACAAAATAAACATAAACTACTAACACTTAGAACGCGGTGACATTGGACACAATAAAAAATCTATCAGTTGATCACCGATCAATATAACAGTTTTACGTCACTATTGAGGTGACAACCCTGGGCTGCTAAATATAGACGGTTTAATAAAATTTTAAACACTGAAAAAAGACGACAACCTCAGGCGGGAATCGAACCACGCACCTTCCGCTTTCCGGGCGGCTGCCTTTACCACTTGGCTACCGAGGTCTGGCTTTCAACCGTCGAAATTTGTCAGTGCTTGATGATTATGTTTTTAGTCAACATTGCTTCATCAAATCTTAGAAGTTTTCCCGCCTGAGGTTGTCGTCTTTTTTCAGTGTTTAAAATTTTACTTAAGTTTATTTAAGCGTTATTAAAACGCTAAAATATAAAACATTAATAGACGGTTTAATCAAAACTTCTTCGAACTTTTATGTTAGTACTTAATTACATTACACAAGGCACGCGTTAACATAAAGTGAACAAAAGAGTAAATAATCATTTCCGATTGTAACTGCGGAGGCCTGCGGCTCGCATGTATAAAATCGATATATTTTTTATTTCGTACTTTTAAGAAAAGTAGTACCTATTTGTTTTTATAAGAAAACAAAACGGAAATGGTTGTATGTGTAATGGCAAAAAGCAAAATAAAAACAAGATAAGCCGATCCGATTTAAAGATTATTATTCTTTATCCTTGTTTTTTAATTCTTTGTTGCGATAACGTATTGTTATTCATCGCTGGATTCTTTTAAATAAATTTATTATTTCTTAAATAACGTTCGGTCCGATATCCGGAGTTCCCGCGTTCAATTGCCAGGTCGGGAAAAGTGTGTTTTGGATTTTTCTATGCATAGCCCTAATGCAGCTTCCACATGCGCTGTCTTCGACGGACATCTTGGACATTTTGGACACCTCTTGTGTAATATAATTGTGAATTGCGGAGCACAATGAAATACGTCTGTATCGAACAGTGGTTTATTTTAAGAAAGATGTAAGTACCATACAATGAAATTATAAAAAGATGCGCAGATACCTTCAACTTAAAATAATCTTAATGTCGACTTATAGTCCACTAAACACACCATTAATCCATTGTAATAAGGTTGAAAGTAATATCTAACACATACATTACATCGTGTAGGGATCGAGCTACAAACGAAAGGGTGCATAGTATCGCTCAACTGCCCAGCATAGCTGTAGCTGTAAAGCAGGGGCAGCGCCGTTGACTTGGGCATATGCAGCGGATGGAGCGTTTTCGGTTGCCGAGACAAACCCTCCTTGGACAAATCGCAGACGCTAATCCGGTTAGGCGGCCAATGTTACGTTTTAAAGACAGTACTAAACGTGACATGCTGCCATTTAACATCAACCCTAACAACTGGGAAACAGCCACAAACAACCGTGATCGGTGCGAGGAAAACCATAGCCGATGGAGTTGTCGTTCACGACAATATTAAAAAAAACAATACCAGCCATTACCAAATTTTGGTATGAGGAACTGTTTAAAAAGCGTGATAGACGTTATCAACGCGTTGTACTTCCTCTAACGTCACCAGTAGCCTAATTCACGTAGCAAAACTTCAACGACATACAAGCGATTTGATCGCTGAAGTCACTTTTCGTATTCACGTATCAATCGCACGATTTTGTTGAAGTCGGTTTTGTTTAAAGCGTATTCACGTGCATTAATCGAAGTTCGATCGTTGCCTCCGCGGTATTCACCTATTATTTTGACGTTTAGTTTTATCGGATTTCAGCGATTACACGTCAGATTAGACAATTTCTAAGTCGTTGGAAAAAAATAATAAACATTTCTGCATGTTTTGTTAACAAAAAGTATTTGAATTTATTTGGTAGAACTCTAATGGCAACATTAAGTTTAAATAGTTGACAAATCGCTGAGTTGCGTTCCTATCGAGTAATCGTTCTAGCGAAATGACAGATGAATACGGATTTGTGACTGTTTTTCAATAGGAAGACTTCTAAACGTAAACGATATTTCGACTATTACGAAATACGTGAATCAGGCCACAGGTACTTAATTCGTCTGTCAGGTATGCGGCCGTTGCTGTCGCCCCCGTATTGGCCTTACGAGCCACTTGAGAAAATGCCAAGCCTCACAATTGGACGCTGTTTGAATCATCTTTTATAGATGCAAGAGGTCTATAATACTTAAGCTCTATTATTTCTACGTTTACTAAGTGCTTGCCGTTCGTGGTCCCAGCCATCTCCGTGGGTTAGAAGAAATGGTATTAGGTTTTTGAGTGGCTAAGCCTCCCCTTTATACCCGTCGAGCTTTTCTAACTGGGCGGTGGAGAGGGAGCAGAGTCCCATGTAGCCCGAGGTCGCCCCTGGCCTCGATGTATGCGTAAGACTGCATTTTAAGTAAAATAAAGGATTCATTCATGTGACATGCAATATAGATATTAAATTAAATAGAAGGAAAGAAATAATTTGAGAGAAAATACCCTTTTTTGAAAATATAAAACTAAATTATAAGTTAAAGTACTTTACAAATTGCTTGTTTTCGATGGAGCCGAAATTTCGTTTATTTTCTTAGTAAACAATGTATTGTTTACCTGTAACATTGAGAATAACTCAATAAATATCTTTAAACAATAAACAAGTACAAGTACAACAGTAAAATTGTTACTGACAATGAAAAGTTGTTTATCATTTCTTTTATTTTCAGTTTAAAATTTTAGTTACGTAGGTACCTACGTATTTATAGGACAAATAAAAAAAAAAGACAAAGACAGAAAAAAAATACTTTAGCATCAACAGTATGAATCAGAATAAAATTTGACTTAATTAAAAATTACAAACTCGGATGAGAAAGGGACTCCTTTGTGTAGAGGGATTAAATGTATTGTAAATAGGTACTTGAGTTACTTAAAATGTATTAACATTAGTTTTCAAGCGTAAACATCTAAATACCTGCGGAAAATCTTTATTGTATTAAGACTTTTATATAAACTCACACATTATAATTAGTAATTCATTATGACCACAATTTAATCAATATTATCTTTTAAATAAAATCAGTATCACTAAAAAGATATATAAGATATAAAATATGAAGGAAAGTGTTTCAGGATCGTACCTACCTCGGGTGTCTTGTATGTATTGATAGGAATGATGATGATGTCCTCCACGACGTATCCGCCGATGGCGACACTCTGGCGTCATTTCCTGGCGTGCGCCCTTATGTGACTTGCAAAGCCGAACTTAGTCTTGAAGGTTCGGTTACAGGGCGCACAGTACAGCTGACCGCTGTTATTGTGTGTGTAGTTATAAGATGGCTTTGGTCGGGTCTTTCGTATAAGGCGTTTTGCGTTAAGGTCTTTTAAACGCATTTTTTCAAAATCTTCTACGTGCCTATTGATTTTGTTACGCCATTCTGGCCTGTTTAAAGCAAACCCGTCCCAGTCCCCCACAGATATGCCGCTCGATATTAGGTGTCGCTTCAGGACGTCCTTAAAGCGCAGGAATTGACCACCAGCCTTACGTTTGCCATGACGGAGCTCCGAATAAAAGACTGATTTTAGAAGTCTAGCATCATCCATGCGCACCAAGTGTCCACACCACCTTAGTTGACCTTTCATAAGCATAGCCTCCATACCGCTTATATTAGCCCTTCGTAGAACCTCAGAGTTTGGAATTTTATCTTGCCATTTTACACGTAGAATTGCCCGTAAACACTTCAGATGGAAAGAGTCAAGACGCTTGATATCTGTTTTATACAAGCACCAGGTCTCGGATGCATATAATAGTATCGGTAAAACAATGGCTCTGTATACAGCAATCTTGGTCTTAAGCTGTAAATCGTGCGGCTTCCAGACTCGTTGGTTTAGCCTGCCAAAAGTAGCAGCAGCCCCAGCGATACGTGAAGCGATTTCGGTATCTAGACGATTGTCACTCCGTATCATACTTCCTAAGTAACGGAAAGATGTAACTTCCTTCAGGGAGTTTCCGGCTAAATTAAGCGGGGTGTCATTTGCAGATTGCTTAAGTATCTGAGTTTTTGACACGCTTATGACCATGCCAAACTTTCGACAAGAAAGATCTAATTGGTCCAGATACTGCTGCAGATTTTCCATGGAGTCGGTCATGAGGCAAACATCGTCAGCGTACAGAATCTCAAGGACTGGTAATTGGCGTACTTTGGCTTTTGCTCTAAAGCGCGAGAGTTCGAAGACACTTCTGTCAGACTATTTGCCCGTTGCAGTTCTTTAGGGCCTCGCTCATCACAGTAGCGAAGTATATAGCAAATAGTGTGGGAGCCATAACACAGCCTTGTTTGACGCCGCTTTTCACTGGAAATTCATCTGTAAAGCTGTTATCGTGCAGTACTCGCGCCATCATGCCATCGTGAAACTGACGCACCATTTGGATAAACCTAGCAGGGCACCCTGCCCTCTCCAGAACAATCCAAAGCGCTGTCCTCGGCACTCGGTCAAATGCCTTCTCCAAATCGACGAAGCACATGTAGAGATCACGGTGTTGTTCGAAACTTTTCTCTTGTAGCTGTTTGACCACGAATATAGCATCCACCGTGCCTCTGTTTGGACGGAAACCGCACTGACTTTCAGGCAATATTTGTTCCACCAGCGAGTTCAAGCGTCCATTAATAACATGCGACAAGACCTTTCCGGCTGCACTTAACAATGATATGCCCCTGTAGGAGCCGCAATCAGAGCGGTCTCCCTTACCCTTGTACAGCTTGCATATGGAAGCATCCTTCCAGTCCCGCGGTACTTCCTCAGACTCCCATACCTGCAGAATTATCTTGAACAGCCGCTCATTTATGTTTGGGCCACCATATTTGTAAACTTCTGCAGGCAGACTGTCCGAGCCTGGCGTTTTATTATTTTTCATACGCATTACCGCTCGTTCGAACTCTTCAAGTGTTGGAGGATCATCCATCTCAAGTGACGTTGGCAAGGTCGGGAGTGAAGTCATAAAGGTGAAATCAGCACCTTGGTCTCTCGGGTTGAGTACTTCAGTAAAGTGTTCTGCCCACCGAGCGAGAACATCTTTCGGCTCAGTTAGTCGTTGAGTTCGGTCTCGCGTATGAATTGGTGCCGTGAACTTACATCTTGGCCCAAAGACGGTTCTGAGGCTCTCTCTCTGAGGTGTCTTTGATAGGAATAAACACAATTCCTTAACAATAACCATTTTGTAATTAGATTATTAAGGTATTTTACAACAACTACCAAAAGCGCGGTAACTCAAGTGTCAAAACTCGAGCAACTAGTAAAAAAATAGAGCTGGGTACAGAAAGCGGTGACACTAGGGATGTGCTAATCAACTGCTCCAATTTTCGTCTAACAGTATGTAAGTACTTCATCATGTTCACATAATCATCAAAAACTAGAAAATGCGGCAGTCAAAGTCCGCACAAACGAAGGCGCAGCTACGTAGTTAGTAATATTACTTTGCCGATAACAATCACCTTTTGTCTCTTTCCTGGAACCCCCGAAAAGGTATTTCAGAACAATAGTGGAGGAATGCTTATTATCATGAATGTATACGAGGCAATATCGTTTGCGATATTAACAACACATTTATCTATTGGATCTATACCTTATATCAAACAATACTTAGAAATATATTATGAAGGTAAAAACAAAATAAAGCATTATTTTTTCACCAGCAGGATTTGTAGTAAGGTCAAAGAAAATATGTAAAGTGCAGTAACCATAATCACGACTATTATCTCCGAAGTGTTAGTCGTGACTAGGCAAAGAGGACCGCAAAAGCAGTCCTCTGACATAGTTCACTATTCACCAAATAGCGAGTTCAGTATAGGAAGTGTTCGGATGTTTCCACTTTTTGCCACACCCTTTATGTGACACTATTAAAAACTCGGATTTTGGCGTATTGGTCATTTGGCGTGTTGGTCATTTCGCGATTGGTCATTTTGCGTATTCATGATGCTATTTTCATTGGTCATTATGAGTATTGGTCAATGTACTCGGATTTTGGCGTATTGGTCATTTGGCGTGTTGGTCATTTCGCGATTGGTCATTTTGCGTATTCATGATGCTATTTTCATTGGTCATTATGAGAATTGGTCAATGTACGTCTAAACCCTACGAATTTTGGCGTATTGGTCATTTGGCGTGTTGGTCATTTCGCGATTGGTCATTTTGCGTATTCATGATGCTATTTTCATTGGTCATTATGAGAAGTGGTCAATGTACGTCTAAATTGCTCAGCGTGACGCCCTGGCCACGTAGGCGGGCTATGCTAAGCGCGGGCGCGGGTGGCATGCCACGTACATTCAGTAGCGGCTACAGCGGCTGGCTATGAGGACGTAACAGGTGGTAAGCCCATCGCCGCTTTATGCTGTTGGATGTATGTGCAGTCTTTAGTCCGTTAGTCGCCTTTTACGAACCCAAGGGAATAGAAGGGATGGTAGTAATCTTTTAATGAGCCGCTACGCGACACGGCTCAGCGGTAACCAGTTGTAGTTGCAATAACCATGAAACTGATAACCAAATAAATAAATAAAAAAAGCAAAAGTCATTGTAAAAATCGCTAATATCTTTATTTATTTATGAATTCAGTTATAAAAATATAGGTAGTAGGTATATTGTGATTTTTTGTTATTTTACTAATGGGTCTGCACATAGTTGTAGAAACTTCATTCCTAGACAAGGAAAACAAAGTACTTTCAGTTTTAAAAATGTAGGTAGTAGGTATATTGTGATTTTTTGCTATTTTACTAATACGTCTGCACATATTTGTAAAAACTTATACATAAACAAGGAAAACAACGTAGGTACCTACTCTGATTGTACCAACCGAACTTTTTCGACAATTCAACCATTTAATTTCATCTGATAATGTAGAAAGAAGATTGTTTTGCTCATTTTATGACAGTGTT
Source organism: Scoparia ambigualis (assembly GCA_963921215.1). Taxonomy (NCBI): domain Eukaryota; kingdom Metazoa; phylum Arthropoda; class Insecta; order Lepidoptera; family Crambidae; genus Scoparia; species Scoparia ambigualis. The sequence continues at coordinate 21,993,158 of OY992502.1, read as the reverse complement.
GATAGCTTTGCAGGTATCCCGATTGGAAATGGCAAAGTTGTAGAACTTTTATATGAGATTGTAAACATACTCGTTTGGTTCTGTAATCAAGAAATACATACGTTTTCTTACTTGGCAGCAAATAGTTAGCCGTGTAAAACGTATAAATTACATCTCAAAGCACTATATGAGCTGGGGACTGTAGGTATGTTTGCTGGTAAACAAACCAAGCTGGATAATATTATGTAGTTTAGAATACCCCCGCTGGAAATTAAATCTGGGATCGCCAAGTTCTGACCTAGACTTGTAAACTTACCGAATACTAGAAAATAAAGAAGCTGTAAGTTATTTTTAAATTTTCAATAATATTAACTGAAATCATTCCATTTCGTAGGGCTGCCAACAGCTAGAATATTAAAATAATTATGTGATAAACATAAATATAATATTAAGTAATACAAAAAAGTAGCCTATAAATGTTTTTAAGGCCCCATCTCATCATCCCTCTATACTCTATAGACAATAATAGTAGAGGATCCGAGTATACAACGACCTTCACCGAGCCGGTTAATGGATGAAAAGTATTTTATATCAAATTTAATATGTTAAAAAATGTATAACGAGTAGGTTGGCTGAAAAAAAATTTCAGTCCAGTACTTAAATGATTAATTAATTATTTAAAAATATTTTTTTTTAAACATTGAACGGGTTTGAATAATAGATAAATTACATAGGAACCAATCGAAAGTATGAAGCCTATTGAATATGCAAACGTTAGGTTGACTATTTTTTTCCCGTTATAACATTGGGTAGGCAGGTGTAAAGAGGTAAGTTAATATTAGTAATTTACTACCGTCTGGTTAAATAAATAGAATTTATGTTTATATAAAGATAATCTCATTACAAACACACACACACACACACCAAACCAGTGCAATGTAAAAAAAAAAAATTAAATTAAATTTATTATTAAACGGCCCGGTGAAGGTCGTTCTATACTCGGATCTTAGACTATAAGAAGAAAAACGTCAAAAGAAAGAGGCACAGGCAAACAGACTGTGAAGCGCTTTGAAAAAAATTAAGCGACTCACTCTTTTCACATAATGACCAGTAACATAACTTTAAACTCGTCTACGCCATTATTAAGCTTAAATAAGTACAATAAAAAACCAAACGTCAAAATGTTTAATTTAATAAACATTTAAAATATGTCCAAAACATCTTTTTTAACGTACCACCACCCATTCAGGACGTAATTTTTTAGCTGTGGAGAAGAACTACACAGTTTTATACAGAAGTAACGTCATTCACAAAAACAAAAAGATAAAATATAAGTCGTTACCAAAAAATAATACTGTTATTATTTGTAACAATTTCATAACAAAATTATTTGCTGTTGGTGTACCGTTTGAATTAATGAATACCCTGATACATCGAGTTATGAAAAACTGGCAGTCCTGCCTGTAAACTATAAAAACAATGATGATAACTAACCGCAGGTTAAAATGTCTGTTATTATTTAGTGTAGCTAAAAGAAATTGTAGGCGTGGCGAGATGTTAATTTTGTAACTATGGAAAAAAACGTCACAACAAAACATCAAAGATGGTATCTGTGATGTTAACGTCCAATTATGACTGCGAGCTATGGAAAACTTTTAATTTGTTTGTTAACACTCGGTAGAGGAAGCTGGCTGGACTTTGTAAAGCTAATTTATTTTTGCGCTCGACTATTTTGATTTGCCTTGATTAGATACGTAGATAAGAGGCTCTATATTGTCGCTCGGATGCGAGCGAAGTGATGGGTGACCAAATTAAAATGTCTGTAATTTTATCTACTACGGCATTCATCTCAACATTTTTTCATTTTTTTATTATGAGCAGGGCACTAACTTAGCCGTGTAGCTATATCTGTATCTGGTACTGTATCAACCTACAAGTGAGTACGGCTCGTCCACAGTCATAGCGTATCCAGCTACGAGCACCCGGATCCGCAGTGCTCGGAATGATATCGCACCGACAACAATTTTTGTTTTAATTTTCTCACTTCTGAAGCAAGACAATACGGTGATCATAATATTTTTGCCGTTTTCTCCTGACGTACCCATGGTTTGGCCAATAGTTTCCCAAGCATCCTTTTTAAGATTTTGTTTATAATAATTGCTCGCTCGCTTGCTCTTGGCCACATTCTTAAAGAGGCCGACGATGGAGCGAGCTTGCCCAGAAGCAGCCTATTCACTGATGGTAAGAGACGATTGGGCCGAGGTGGAAGCGCGCTTCACCCTAAATCCTCAACTCTAGCCACTGAGGAACTGGCTATCTTATCTCTAAACTAGTGGAACACAACAAAGCTATTAACGTTGTTGTTATTGCGCCAGACTTAGATAAAATGGTGGTAGCTACAGTTCGACAACTTCGTGCGCGACCGTCCTGCGGGGTACAGACGTTGGCGGGGACGAGGTAGCACGTCATTCTAGAATACGACCACATGAGTAAATACCCTACAGAGTCCAAGCTGCCTATAAGCGGCCCGCTGTAGGTGTACTCATACATTATTTTATTATTCCTCTCTAATTTTTCAAACGTGCAACAGGTGTCAGCCCTATCAGAATAGGTATAAATTTTGCGCGTTGTTAGATAGCTTGGACTCTGTAGGGTAGTTACTCATGTGACACGACTACACACAGTTGCACGCGTTGCCCTTCCCCGCTACACCACCCGCTACCCGCTGACATCGTGGGTATCTCGTCCCCGCCACCGTCTGTCACCGCGCGACGGTCGCGCACGAAGTTGCCGGTCTATAGCTAATCGTCCTAAACATTAAACAAGCCCTACCACCAACCAAATAAAGTACACAATTATGTACCCCGCTCTAGGAATCGAACCCGGTGGCTTAGTCACTAGCACAGAGAGGCGTACCTACCTTAAAACTGACTTTAACTAATCATCGGAATTATTGATTGTTCAATGGTAAAACATTACTTGTATTAGTTGTTTAGTCGTCATTCTATGAATGTAGTTATGCTTTAAGACTGTCTTCAATAACGTTTTGTTAGTAATATTACTACGGTTAGCTAGTTTATAATGCTTGTCAATGCTATTGACTTTATAGCAACAGTGTCTTATTAAACATCTTAGAATTCACATCCTTACGGATGATTTATGTTAGAGCGGGCCGTGCACGGGGCGTGTCCCGCCCGGACCGTCCGGACTCGGACGGGACACGGATCATGCACGGTGTAATATGAACTGCTTCATACAAAATGTATGCAACGTCCACATACCACTCTCAAATCAGTGGCGTCGTCCGGGCCACATCCGGGCCCGGACTGGCACGTCCCGTGCAAGGCCCGTTCTAATATAAATCACCCTTGGAAAGCAATAGTCTTAAAAACATAAAGTCAAAAGCGTTGAAAAATTTCGTCAGGTACATACCTCGGTGGCGGAGTGGTCAACGCAGCCGCCCAGATTACGAAGGACGCGGGTTCGAATCCCGCCTGAGGTAGACATTTTTATCAACGTTTCGTTATCTTTGAGATTACTTGAGCATTTTTTAACGCAAATAATCTAATCTCAGCGGCACGGAAAGTGACCCAAACGTAAACAATGCGATATGAAGTAAATACTCGTCGTACCTATCTTATAACTTTGTGTGACCATTCATCAGTACGATCGTTTTTGTCATTTTAAGAGAGTAGTTACAAAAACATGTTCGATACTTAGCCTTTGTGACACATAAAACTTATTTTTAAGTTAAGATTCAAAAAATAATGGTAAGTTTTAATTAAAAAAAAAAATATGTTTGCAGTTAATATTGTTTCTTTTGTTTTTAAATTAACCTGTATGCTCCTTTGCAGAATCATACCACAATGCCCATTACTCCAGCTCTCGACCAGCGACTTGTTGCAGCTGTATTGCTTAGTAATCAAGGGAAAACTCAACGGGAAATGGCTTAAATTTTAAATGTACCGCGTACAAATCTGAGATAAGCATTGACAAGGTACGATCAGACCGGGCTCTATACCAGAAGGCCAGGAATTGGTGGAATAAGGTACACTTCGACGTGTGACAATCGATTCATTGCCCTCGCAATTTTGCTAATTCAGTTACTTAACGCGGTCGAGATCCGACAACACCTGCAAATTGCAAGAAGGGTTAATGTGAGTGAGCGCACAATTAGACGAAGAATGGAGGAACGAAATCTACGTGCCCGAAGACCTGCTCGAGGTCCAGAACTCCTCCAACAGCATCGTGTAGCTCTATTTCATTTCGCCAGAGAACACGTAAATTGGACGCATGAGCAGTGGAGCAAAGTTTTGTAGAGTGATGAAAGCAGAGTGACCTAAAGAGCCCCTGATGGTCATCAGCGTGTGTGGAGAAGGCATGGAGAACGATTTCTGCCTATCACTACTACTCAAACTGTCAGCTTTCATGGAGCGTCCGTTATGGTTTGGGGCGGGATCAGCTCCGAGACACGTACAGAGTAAGTGGTTGTGGATAGTCGTCTAAATTCAATGCGATACATCGAAGACATCCTTCAAGAACATGTTTTGCCATACGTAGGGTTCATTGGTCATGAAGAATTTCTTCTAATGCAGGATAATGCTCGACCTCACACAGCTCGTTGCGTGAACAATTATCTTTTAGATGTCGGAATTCAAAAAATTCAGTGGCCAGCAAGAAGCCCAGACATGAACCCTATGATTATGTCTGGGATATGCTAAAAAGAAAAGTTAAAGGTCATCTTAACCCTCTACAAACGCTTCATATCTTGAAAACCGTGCTGGTGGCCGCCTGGGAAGAAATTCCTCAAGTAGACATAAAAAACATCATCCAAAGCATGCCTGATCGCATGCAGGCGGATGTCAGAACCAGGGGCCAGGCCATGTTTTAAATTTTTAAGCGCTTATTTGTGAAATTTAACATTGTTTGTAGCGAAAATTGCCCTTTCTTGTAAATTGATTAAAAGTAATTAAAATCGCATTTTTCTGTTAATTTTTTGGCAAAAAAGTATGTAAAGATAACAATTACATTAATTCAAACAAAAAAATTATGCATTTCAATTTCAAAAATAATTATAAGCGCCAAAATATGTTTGGGCCACTTTCCGTGCCGCTGAGTGTATTACGAATAATGCTTGTGTTAAAAAAAATACGCACCAAGTTGTCCAGACTACTAAGGCGGTGCAGTGATGAAATTGTAATTTAAAAAATACCGTAACCTGCCCACTTACTCTTGAAACCGATCGCTATTGGATCGGATTGGTATTGTGAATTTTCGTATCTTTAAGTTACGATAATATATATAATAACGCTAATTTGGATTCATATTAGGTGAATTAAATGGCATTGAGTTTTGTTTTTTTTTCACTCAATATCCACGCAATATGAATCCATATTAGCTCTGGTGTCGTAACTTAGGAGTACGAAAATTCACAATACCAATCCGATCCAATAGCGATTGGTTTCAAGAGTAAGGAGGCAGGTCCTACTTTGCACCAAAATTTGCTCCAATTATTTTTTATTTTACTTCTTTTTAAATCTTGTTTTAATCAGTAATGTGATGTATTGTGTTTATAATAGTACTTTTAAAGTTTAACTGACATTAAGTATATTAATGTATTTAGTGGCCAACTATTTCAAATTTTCAAATTTTTTATTTCTTTTGGAGCAAAGTAGTTCTTATGGAGGAGGTAACTTTGCTCCGTAATTTCTCTTCACAAGTCTGTCTTTTAATTTTTAAATGGAGAATAGTTATATTTTGTCATTTTTACTTTGCTCCAATAGGACAGGTTAATAGAAAGCAGATTTGTTATAAAATTAGCTTTTTTTTGAGAGATCAATTTAAAAATCACATTTTGTTTTCATTACAAGTTTAGGAGATGCAAAATAGATTTTAATCACTTTCAAATTTTGACCTTGTAGAGCGATTCAATTTTCCCACTCACAGAAAATATTAATGGCTGACTTTGACATCTGTCAACACTGGTGTTGCTAGATCAAGAAAAATATTTTCAGATGAAAATATTGGATTTTACTAAATAGTAAAGTATCAGTACCTACGCAAAATCAGATTTAATAATTTCTCGGAAGTGGAGCATTTTTACCACCCTAGCAGCAAAGTAGGACCAGATTACTAGGTAGTTAATTTATACTTTTTGATAATATACAAATTGTTTGGTACCTCCTTCGTCGTAAAATAAATACTCGTACATAAACTACCATATAACAAAAAAAATATGTTTTTTTTACATATTGTCCATAATTAGCCTATAAACTCCCCATATTCTCTGCCACTGCTATGCATAGGCCTTCCCACAAAGACAACAGTACAAGGAGATATTAGGCCATAACCCACCAATGCGGATTGGTAGGTTAAAACAGTCCATAAAAGCCGCGAAGTCAGTTAACGGCACGCACCAATAAATATCACGCTAAATCTTTTTTTAGGGTCCATAAAGCCCGCACAGTGCGCGAATATCCGAACGCGCCACCATCGATACTCAATCGTGCATAATGTTTGGCAAATTATTTAAATTTTTGTTGATTTTATGTTACCTGTATACCTATTTCCTTCCATTTTAATTAAGAAACTAGGAACTGAGTATTTTAAGATATACATACCTATTCATTCTATCGTGATAAAAGCTAATGAAATATATATATTATTAGCTTTACCGTCATCAGTCTAGTACTATCCTATGCTTCCTACTATCCTAGGAAGAGCACTGGGGAATATCTAAGTGTGCCTATATAAAAAAATATGTTAATGTCAGGCAATTATGCCACCCATTCTTATAAGAAACACAGTTTGGTACTCATATATACATACTAATAATCACGACTATTATCCCCGAAGGGTTAGTCAGAGACAGGCAATGAGGACAGCAAGAAAAGTCCTGTACCTACCATAGTCCACTTTTCACCGAATAGCGACTGCACATGTGCTTATCGTGACAGGAGGTGTGCCCATTGTCGCTCTATGCTGTTGGATGTATGTGCAGTGTTTAGTCCGTTAGTCGCCTTTTACGATACCCAAAGGAAGAGAGGGGGTGGCAGTATTCTTTCACCGCTACGCAACACGGTTGGTTTGGTACCCATACAAAATTAAAATATAATGAACACTGTACCACAGAATAACTAATAGTACTACGTTCAGAAGGTTCACTCTCTAACGACTTTTACGCGAAATTGAATCTTATCGTGTGACCCGAGCGTTCATATTCCGTTAAGCAACGCTGACAAGATATCGATTTGCGTCATGACGTCACAGAGCGTAGGGTTTACGCGCGCGCGCAGGGATTTACAAGTTAAGCGACGACGCGCGACGTGGAGCGTGCGGCGCGAGCGGCAACCTTTACTGCTGTACGCCTAGGCGGCCTGCCTGGGAGGCGCGCCGGCCGAACCTACCTAAACTGCGGAGTGACACCCCCCTGACTGTACCCACATAAATCGCAAAAAATACCCGTAAATACTAAAGAACCTCCCAACCCGCATTGAGCCAGCGTGGTGGGTTACGGCCCAACCTTCCCATGTGGGACGTTTATAGACTAATGATGACTTAAAATTTAAAAAAAAAACACTAATTTACTATACGCCGCAAATCCAGTTAAACGCACGCACCAATAAATATTACGCAAAATCTTTTTTTAGGGGCCATAAAGACCGCACAGCGCGCGAATATACGAACGCGCGCCACCATTGATACTTAATCGTGCATAATATTTGGCATTTTCGCCAAATTTGCATCATCATTTCGCGTCAAATGTCGGATACGGATCCCCTTGCAGTCACCAGTCGATTTCCATTTTGAAATGTCGACTCCGAGTTGCGGCTGAAGTGTTCCGTCAGAATAATATTTGAATATTTTAACATCCAACCAGACTGGCGATAAAGAGAAATATGAATTTTATTTGGCCGTTAAATCGGTGATGAAATATCCTTTTAATAGCTTAGGTACGATATCTTAAGAAATAAAAGATAATCGCGCGATATTTATGTTTTTTTTTAAACTAAGTAATAGTCTAATAATAAAATAGTAACTTAATTATGTATTTATTATATCGCATAGTTTTGCGATACTATGGCATAACGACATTCATAAATGCTAAGTTAGATAATATATACTATACCTACTATAGATATAATCAATATAGCTATTGAATAAATGATATTGAATCTTACAACTAAGTTAACGAAAATACTAAAAAAAGGAACGGGTCTAAGTTCGCTAATTAACAGAAAAAAATGCTAAGAATCCATGATTTTATTCTTTTATGAAATCCTCAATATACACCGAAAATTTAAAAAAACTAAGATTCAGAACAGGACATTAAAATAAACAATCGTCATTTTTGCTTATTGTAATTAATGGTTAATAATATTCATAATTTTATTTATTTATTTATTTAAGTACTTAACAAAGACTCATAGCTTAGTAACAAAGGAACATATGAGCTAATATTTACATATTATTATTGTATATACTTACTTAATTTAAATTTGATATCACGTTCACAGAATACATTTTTTTTAATTTGATTACACTATCCTACTTACAAAAAATAATAAAAGAAGAAGAATAAAAATTGAAATAAACAAAGAGCATAAATAGAAAAATCACTATGTTAATAAAAGCTGGAGGAGCTCGATGGCGCAGCCGAGGAGCAAGATGGTGCAGCGACTAGCGCGTTCGGGTTGTCGTCACTAAATGGGTGACCAAATTAAAAAAAAATCGAGCTCCTCCGTGCTTCAGAAGGCACGTTATGCCGTTGGTTCCGTAGCTGTTGTAAGATGACAGTCTTTAAAACCCACCAATGGCCCAATATCCCCACGTGCTATTGTCCACGTGGGAGTCCTGTGCCCAGCAGTGGGACGTTTATAGGATGACGATTATGATGTTAGTAAAAAACACCTTATAAGTATTGTATGTTAATATTCTACGAGTATCTTATTTAAAATAAATATAGTGTCGCCGGACATAAGTGCCACATAATGAGACAAACATTTTGGCAGCTAGCAATAAGTCTGCAACTGACTGAGGTATAAAATAATAATAATAAGTAATAATTAATTTAACTTTAACGCAATTCTTAACGACTTTGTAACCTTTTTTAACGAGTCCGGTGAAAACGCAACTAGGCCACTAACCATAGAAACCAAAAAAAACATCATGAAACAATCGTTCATTTGTTTATAAGTACTATTATTTTTAAGTAACCAAAAAAGAACAACCAAAACAATCGTACATTTGTTTATTCTTTTATTTTTTTCCAAAAACGAATAACAAAACAATCGTTCATTCGTTTATTGTATTATATTTACGTGACCAAAAACGAATCACAAAGCAATGGTTCATTTGTTAATTGTATTATTTATAAGTAACCAAAAGCGAATCACAAAACAACCGATCATTTGTTTATTGTATTAGCGGCACTTAACAGTAGGCTTTGTCGGCCGACTGCGATAATGTACCTATGCAGCGCCCATTTTGTCGTGTTAACTGTTCCGTGTCAGTTTGTGGGTCGAAAACAATTTGGGCGGAGGCTGGACCGACCAGTTTTATGGTGACCTCCCTACGTGGAGCGAATCCAAACCGCAGGACATTAAAGCTGCAATAGGCTGCGCCAGCACCGGCGACATTGCATACCAAATTGGGCAGCTAAACAAACTTTTTGGCTGCACATATAGCGAAACTCCTTTGCTGAAACTTTTTGGCGATTGCGAACATAATGTTTTGTTAAAAAAACTTGAAATGTTAACTAATGGGGATGGTTACTGTACGATACGTATTTATAGTACTTACCTATTGAAATATTTAAAAAAAGCAGAATGATAGAAAACTTTAACTCCTTGTTTGTCACGAAAACTCCTAGAGGCACCTAAACAACTTAAGACAATACAAGATTATGTTATGAATAAGAAAAACATTTTATATGCATTTAAATGATTTATTATAGCGAGTTAGTATTTTGTGTTAAAGCACAAAACCGGAGTTTCTCGCAGCTTCTTCGCGGGACAAGGTCTTCATCGTATTAAGTTATTGAATTTCAGGTATAATTTGGTCTCAAGTTTATTTACAAAATTCATAAAAAAAGAATTATGCATTTTTTTATCATTATCACAAAAGGGTTAGTCAGAGAATGAGGAACGCAGATGCAGTGAGCTGCCGAAGTCCACGTTTCACCAAAATACAACTGCACATGTGCTCAGCATGATAGGTGGTGAGCCCAACGCCACTCTATCCATTTAGATGTGTTCGTTCTGTAGTTCGTTAGTCGCCTTTCACCCAAGAGAAGAGAGGGGTTGATATTAATAATCCTTGGCCGATTTCGGCTACGGTGACCATTGCTCATCTATGTTTAACTACGGTGGGCCCTTAAGTAACTAATGTATCCTATTTTAGCAGTAAAAGTCCGTCTGCAATGAGGACATGTTAGGGTACCGTTTATGTTTCACCCGAGTGGTTCCCGTTCCCGTAGGAATATCGGGATAAAAAGTATCCTATGTGTAAATCCAGGTTATAAACTATCTGTATGCCAAATTTCATCTAAATCCATTTAGCAGTTTTTACGTGAAAGAGTAACAAACATTCCTCCATACTTACAAACTTTCGCGTTTATAATATTAGTAGGATTGAGGGGGTGCTTTATTTTTTAACAAGTCCCTTTTTTAGTCTAGCTCTAGCCTCCTCTGTTCCTCAAATAGTTTCACATGCTGCATGTATTGATAAGGGGTTGATACACGGCTCTAAAGCATAACTGTTTTTAATATTTAAAGAAAACCACAACAAAATGTTAACATTTTCCGTGGCGCAGTGACGTAGCAATATCTGGGGAGCGGCCGTAATGCAGTAACTAAACGAGTTTGTAACGACTTCAGGTGCATCACTCAGCAATTTGAATTTCATGTGACAACGCGCTGCCGCGGAATAGTTCACCGGGTATTTTTCTTTGGCGCTTTGCTGCACGCTATAGTTTTAATAGATAAAAGTTAGCAACATAACTCTTCTTAGTTGTCTCGGCTAGGCAGAAAAGAAGAGAATATAGAATTGAAAGAAAGAATAGAGTGTGTCTGAGTTTTATATTCTGAACTTGTGAATTTTCGTAATAAGAGATTTTTCGGTTTTTTATGGTATCTGTGTAGAGGTTAGGGCGAAGAGTACGTCACTTTTCGCTGCTTTTTGTTTTTATTGGGTACGTCACCCCTTTCCCCGTCGGGCTCTTCTACTGGGAAGGGGAGATAGTCCCACATAACACGAGGTCGCCCCTGGCCTCAGTGTCTACGTAAGACGGCATTTTACTTAGTAAAAAAAAGAATAGATATTCTTACTGTCGCCTGCTGCAGTGAAAATCTATCAAAGACAATATCTAAAACAAAACAAAGTACTTACACATAATAGTATACAAGTGGCAACCGCTCCATGGCGATTCCTTAGCGTTTGTCAATAGTATATTGGTAGACAAGCTTACAGATAAGTACTTGGAGAATGCTCACTCTATTCAGGCGCTACCACATAATTAATATTATTTTTACTGATTAAAGAATAAATAAATAAAGCATAACGTTACATAAAATGCCTGTAACCGTGACGTGTAGCGGTGAAAGAATACTACTACCCCCTCTCTTTCTTTGTGTGTCGTAAAAGGCGACTAACGGACTAAAGACTGCACATACATCCAGCAGCTTAGAGCGGCGTTGGGCTCACCACCTGTCACGTTGAGCACATGTGCAGTCGCCTGTTTAAAGTTTTATATAACCATTTTTAGTAGGTAGGTACGCTAAATGACAAACCTAAACATTCATCTTTCTATTCTATACTAACAAACGTTTAAGCTATTTGGATATTTGTGTATGAACGATGAATGTGGGTAAAATTGTAGAAGCAGACAATTTGGGGTGCAATATTCCCCAATTTGTGGCTTGTGCCGAAGTAATTAGTCCACGAATCCGGTGATACAACGTCAGAATCATCGGAAGTGTACGATAATGAGATAATTGATATCTGCTCGCCATGTTTTCTGCACACTTGTTGTGTAGTTTTGTAGTTTGGTAGTTCTGGAATCTAGATGAAGCGCGCTTCCACTTTAAAAGGCCTTATCATCACTTAAAATCAGGTTATGAAGGCCAAGTTTTTACCTACCAACCTGCACTGGGTCAGCGTAATGGATTGAGGCGAATCTCCCCATCTGCTGTTTTCCATGTGGGAATCCCAGCAGTGGGACGTTTTGAGGCTGATGATAATGAAGGCCAAGAGCTTACCTGCAGTGGATATTTTTAGTAATAAGAGGGGCAGAGTGTACTTAGTCTTCATAAAATACTGAACTCGTTCCTGCGGTGTTTGCGCTAAATTAAAAGCAAATATTTCACACACACGACATTGTGCGGCTGATGCCAAATGCTACTATATAATTTCTGTTCTATTATTCTAACTAAGGGTTTCACTGACTAGTTGGAACTTGGCGTGAATTGTTAAATTTCATTTCTGAAAAGCAACTCTGCGCCTCAGGCGTCCTTACTTCCTAACTAGAATTTAATTATGGATATCTGGAGACTGTGTGAGCGCAGTTTGTTATTAAGTATTAAGTCGGATGTATGCGGATCCTATGCTAAGTTCTGGAGCGTTTCTTCACGCCCTATCCTATTGGAAGGAAATTGGAAAATTGGTTCGGAGAAATTTTAGTCGACTCTGTAGGTAGAGGTGTTTTGTTGAAATTCCGATGAAATTAAAAACTTTATGCTGTTCTGTTCACGTCTATTTTAAAAATAGTTTTGTCTGACTTTCTAAAGGTCAGTTAGAGAAAAAAAAGAAAATAGACAGACAGACTCGCAGAAACTTTTGGAAGGTACATTGCAAAATAATAAATCTGTTTTGAGGCTTTACTACTAATAGGTAGTGTGATTTCTAATCCCAAAATGAATGTACTAAATAAAAGTATAAAAAAATTGCACATACGGTTAGTGACGTAGACTCCGTCTATGGTTAGTAACCATTTATTTTTCAAATGTGTTTGACTGTGTCAGCTCAATTAGTTGTAAACCTCAGAATAATTACTAAAGCATAAAAGGAGTGCTATGACATTTGATTGGGCACTCCGTTTGGTCACCATTCGAATTACATTTGTATAGTGTCGGTTTTGAATTCGGTATCATAAAATGGTGACCGTTTTTTTTCGACATATTTTGTCTCTTTTCTTTCAATGTTTATGGCCCATTTGAAAAATAGGACAACTGTATGAGTGTCATTTGGACTTCTTTTATGCTTTAGTTATTATTCTATGTTGTAAACCGAATAAATAGTTCCATTATTCTAAAAACTATAGCCATTCCGAAAATATTTTTTTCTTCTTTGAGTAAGTACTTGTCCTCCATCTCACCTGATGTGAGATAAGGCCGATGGCGGAACGGCACTTCACCTCAATTCCTCAACTACCTATTGAGAAAATTGATAATTTTTTCAATCTGTTTAAACACAACCGTTGATATTATGCAACATAGTTAGATAAGATGGTGCTAGTCAGGTATAGGCGGACTTAAAACACGCCCTACCATTAACCGGAGGCTTATGTTCCAACCGATTTATTATTTTATCAATAACATCGAATTTCCCATACAATTATTCAATTCGAAATTTTTAAAGACCAATAAGCCAATTTTAATGAATCTTTGCATGCTAAAGTAAAATACAGGGATCTAAATAGTTTGTTGATAACATTTAAAAAAAAGGTTTATTTGGCTGAGTTATTGCGATTTAAAGTCCACTATAGAAAGTTTAAAACCGCAATAGCTCAGTTAAATAAAAGTTTTTTAAAAATGTTAGATACAAACTATTGAGATCTCTGTATTTTACTTTAGCATGCCAAGTTTAATTAAAATTGACTCATTGGTTTTTAAAAATTTCAACTTGGAAGTTTGTATGGGAAACCAACAAGTTTCATCAAAATTGGCCTATTGATTTATAAAAATCTTGACTTGGAAATTTGTATGTGAAATGAAATACGTAAACACTCTTAAACAGTCCTTTCAAAACTCGAGTAGGTTGTGTCTATGGGTAGGATCGCAGCACTCATCTTTTTCTCACGGGCATTAATGACGATTTGAAACAAAGTCGGGAGGTTTTGCATAATTATGCCAATCGTTTTTTCTGTCGCTTCTCCCATTGTGTAATAAGTAATCCGATTGAACGAGTCAGATACCCATTTCGAGTGTTTATGTAGATATGTTAATACAATGAAAACAATACAAAGGCATTCTTGATTCTCATGAAAATTTATTAAATAATGTCTGTCCTGTAGTTACCCTGTTGTAAAGCAGTATAAATAAGTATTAGGGTAGTCGCTATTCGGATTCTGGGTGATACCATAGAGTAAAAATTTTGTTGAAGCAGCAAAAAGCGGGACACAATGTAACTAAAACAATTAAAAAGATTTTATTCAAGTAAGTTTTATACACGTTTTTAACGCCCAATTTATAAAGAACTGTGGCTCTTTTACTTGGTAGTTTTACCGACTCGACCTTTCGGAGAATCTGGGGGGAGTGGATTGCTTGCGAGATGCCATCCCATGCCCGAAAATCTCCGGGGAGGTTAAAAAGTCCAGTTACACTGTAAAGGCCATCTGTCAAAGGACATCTAATTCTCACCAAAAACACCTTGTAATGCTCCGTACACGTGACGACAATTACAAACACAACAAAAAAAGAATTAGCAAAATAGGTGCAACCGTGTGTGACCATGTGTGTTGCCAACTTTAAAAAAGAATAATAAAGTATAATAAGGTAAGATAAGAAAAATAAACAGTACCTATTTTAGAAAAATGGACAGTATTTTATTTTTTTGAAAGATTTAGATGGCTGCGCTGCACCGCGCGGAGAACGTTCGCAACTTGTTTACTTTTTAAACAGGTAAATGGTTACCAGTGCACAGTGAGTGATACTAAAACAATATTTTGGATACTTTATTTTTGTTCAACAGTAAAAAGTATAATGTAGTGAAAAACAGTATAATACTGTTTATAACAGTATTGTTGGCAACCCTAGCTCAACGTGACAGGTGGTGAGTCCATCGCCGCTCTATGCTGTTGGGTGTATATGCTTAGTCCTTTAGTCGCCTTTTACGACACCCAAGGGAAGAGAGGGGGTGGTAGTATTCTTTCACCGCTACGCGACACGGTTATTTATAGTTTTTGATTATAATTTATATTAATTCCAATGTTGATTCAATTATTAAGACATTGAGTGTCATTATTTCGGTAATGCCGTGTTTTGCATAAACACTGGCAGAGCGGTTCCAAGCTAACAACCTAAAAACACATTGAAAATACGCCCGGCTACGCCTCTGCCGAAGTTTCCTCTCAATATTCACTCACTTTTCGGTTATTTTCAGAACGCACTCGATTTTTGCACGCTACATTCTTTCAGCAGCGTAACTTTCAACTTTGTTTATAAAATCTCAGTTTTATGGTTTTATCCTTTTTCAAACTCTTTTATATGGATGCGTACTTGCGATACATTATATTATTGCTTAAGAGTTAATTCTAAAGGGAGTCTCGATTTTAATATATACCGAATTTCATTTCACCAAAAACTATTCCACGATTTTATACTATTGTAAAGTTTTATCGATGTACATACTATAATAATCCATATTGCATTACATACTATATATATATATATATGGTATTATAGTATGTACATCGATAAAACTGTATAACGAAACATGGATATATTTTTAACGATATACACAAGTATAATGCATCATCAAACAACTTATAATCGCAGTAATAATTGTGTGATGATGGTAAAACCTGTAGCGGCCAGTTCTATATCAATAATACAATAGGTAAATAAATTACTTAAAATTTAGATTAATGTAAAAATATAACAAAAACCCCCAAAAAAGTTGAATATTAGGCCGTTTTGTATTTCTTAAACTTTAAACGATGATAAAGCTCCTTCGTCTATGACTAAATGTTATGCATCTAGCTTTGAAAAAGTATCAAATATTAGCGTATGAAATTCCAAGGCTTGAAAACATAATAAACATATCAAAATATCAAATAGTCAAAAGTCTAACCTAACCTTACCGACAGAACATCCCCTCTCCTTATTTCACTAAGTTTATTTGTACTGGCACCTCGAGACCAACCGTTAGGTTATACAAGAAGTGCCAGACGTCCCTGCGCCAGTAGAACACTCGCGCAGGAGACCACCAACGTTAGGTCTTGACGCCAAATTAGTGCCCGCCGCAGCGCGCTCTTCATTCGGTACTCATAAGACTAGTGTCTCAGGAGAGTATCCCCGTGAACACGTGTAGTTCACAGTATATTGTCCAGATAGGTAACCGGAGCTGTCAAGCTCGCTCACTTCTCGTTGCACGAAGGGCACAACTCGCAGTTGCCACTGCCAGGGTCGTCGACTCTAAAGTCGAATCCCAAGTGTCCACCTTGGTAGCGGAGTAGTAAGCACACTCACTTCTCGGAACCCATCCGGGCGCCTAGCCAGTTCCCACGTCCTACGCGGCTGGCTGGACCGGAGGCTACGGCATCTAGGAGGCCGCCTCTACTAGTTCTCCAGACTAGTACCGGAGATGTCAACACCAATGTCCAATGAAAACCACCGGAAAAAGCTGCCAACTATAAGGGAAACTCACGTTCTCCGCAGGACTTTTCGCTTCTGGCCCCTCAGAGACCGCTACTAGGCCCCGCTCGCTGTGCACGAGTTTGGAAGTCCTGGCACACAATACCAGGACAAACGAACATTCCCAAGCTCTACAGCTAACCACACGCCACTACGAGTCCAACCCATGTCCGGATCCCGCCGGAGGCGCCTGGTTAAAGGCACGACCAGCGGGGGGCTAGAACCGGAACCCCGTAGTACCTCTGAAAACACAACCGGACCCGTAGTTCCAGTTGCGATACCCTATCTATTGAGGTCAGTAGATAGGGACTTACCGACAGAACAGTAGTTTTGCATAGTCAGCTTTCCTTTATAGCGGGGGGTCTCAGGCCCCCTGACCCCCCGACCAGAGGGCCAGCCCCCTGTATCCCCTGGCATGCAGCATGCATGCAAGCAAGCAAGTATGCAGAATTACCCAAGCACGCAGCATGCAGCAGGTATGGTTTCTGTCACGACTCCAGCGCTGCGAGGCTCCGGCGGTCCCTCGCGAGCTTGTTGTCGCAGATGGCTTTCACTCACCACCGCAGCTTCGGCTTACTGGCCTGCTATGCGATTGTCTAAGCGACACATAGACGCTGCGCGCATGGCTGTGATCAGCTGTCTCTTTCCAATTCTATGAATATGAAAGAGACAGAGTCATTTCTCAGCGCTGCGGCAGCCGCAGCTATCAAGGCTTTCGCTTAGAGAATCGCACGGCAGCTCTGTCGGCCAGCGTCAGCCACGGTGACGAGCGTCAAACCCACCTGCTTCTCAGCTCACTGGCCGCCCTGCCCCTCCGCGCCTACGCGGGCTTAAATTGTACTCTAGTATAGGGCAGACAAGACTACGTGGTGTCGGTTTTGCCGCGATTCGTTTCTGTCACCGACTTTTGTAGCGCAACTTTACCGAAAAGATGCAGTATACCATAAAAACATTTGGCATGCATTCAACATGCATTCAAGCATACAGCATGCCAATGCTTATGTTTCACGACAATATAGTTAATATTGCTTTTAAGTGTATAGATATAAACACTCAAAATTATAACTTATTAAATAATTTTTATTATTGAAATTTTGGATTCACAATGCTATATAGATATCCCATTCGAGCTTCCTGAGACTAGTTGATTTTTTTTCTAGTAAACATTTTATCTTATTAAATAATTAAAATTTTAAACACTGAAAAAAGACGACAGCCTCAGGCGGGAATCGAACCACGCACCTTCCGCATTCCGGGCGGCTGCCTTAGCCACTTGGCTACCGAGGTCTGGCTTTCAACCGTCGAAATTTGTCAGTGCTTGATGCTTAAGTTTTTAGTCCACATTGCTTCATCAAATCTTAGAAGTTTTCACCTCTGAGATCCGAAAGAAATATTTTTACTCGATCGAATTTTATCGTACGCAAGTCCTCTCCACAGATCGCCACTTTTATTCAATAGTAGTGCATGGAGCGATTGAAATTAAGAAACATCCGAACAATTTCAGTAAGGAAGATGGTCACAAACTATCATCAGCATGGAATCCAGTGTTTGCCAAAACGCCACTTTGTTTTAGTCCGCAATCGGCTAACTACCAGAATAAGGCTTATATCAGGGGGGTGTCCGCAGTTTCGTTACGTTCAGCCGGCGCGCCTTCCAGGCAGGCCGCCTAAGCGTATGGCAGTAAAGGTTGCCGCTCGGGACGCACGCTCCACGTTAATCCCTGCGCGCGCGCGTAAACCCTACGCTCTGTGACGTCATGACGTCAAATCGATATCGAGTCAGCGTTGCCCATGGACGTAATATAATAACGTTGCCTAACGAAATATGAACGCTCGGCTCACACGATAAGTTTCAATTTTGCGTGAATGTCGTTAGAGAGTAAACCTTCTGTACGGTAGTACTATTACTTATTCTGTGCTTATATACGGAATAGGGTCACTGTAGTGTTGTGTGTGACGGTAGTTGGATAAATAATGTGATGGTGGATGAAGCCTCAGCGACGCAAACGGAGGCGATACACCGCGCCAGCAGTGCCCGTGACCACGGCCCACGGTGAACCGTTTGGTCTAATTAGACACCAAAAAATGTGGGTTAGCCAATAATTAATTATGATGTTTAAGTGTGTAAGTATTCCGAAAATGGATTCAATAATCACCAACTACCCCAAATAAACAAGTAATGAGCACTCAAAGTAAGCCGAGACCGAGGGAGGCGGAGCGCCTGGCAGGCGCGGGGCGCGGGACTGACAGGAAAAAGATAAATACCACTGAAAAGAAGTAAGAAACAACAAAAACTTTTTATTGACCAAATTAATGTAATGCACAACTCTTTTTTATTATCTTTAATGTTTTTCTTAAGGATGATCCCTATTATTTTTCTCTCTAAGTCACCCCACCCCTGTTTTAGAACGAACAAAACAAAATAAAAAATATTTAATTTGGTCAAGCCGATTTTAAGTTTACCCTAGTCGTTAGACTCGTTCGATAGAACAGCGATTGATTTTTATATACAAAGAGAAGATAATAAGGTTGTGTTTTCTATGGCTCTGCTAAAAAATCTAATACTTATGTATTTTTATAAAAATGGATAATGAAAAAAATTAAATGAAAATGATGTCATCTCGATGTTAAAACAAAAAAAATACAACAAATTTTACAAATCATAAAATAAAAACTTTATAAAATAAAAATTTTTACCCGAACGAACTTTTAAGAACTTTTTACAGAAATTGCAAGTTCCCATAAATTTACACAGACAAACAATTAGATTAATCATCATTATCAAGGTTGATGCCTTTAAACGTTCCACTTCTAGGCAGAGGCCTTCCCGCATGCACAACCAGCACATGGGGATATTTACTTATAATACATTTTGAATATGACTGCACTCGAACTTGTATTGGGATTGGGAATTAATAATAATGTATTCAATGTTATTTATTTCTTAAAATACTTGATTTCTTTATCAAAAAAATATAAAATAATTAAAAGGTAGCTAATATAGCTTTACGTATTAGGATAATTGATCGCCTAGATCGTCTTTAGATAATTGCTCACCTAGATCTTGTCGTTTTTTCCTATATAAAAGATAAATGAAGACTTATAAAAATAGACAGATTTTAAAGAAATTAAGAACATGATTGTAGTCTAAGTTGATTGAAAAAATAAAAGTTAAAGACGTTTTATTATTTAATCACCGGATTTTAAGACAAAAGTAGGGTACCTTTTATTTTTAGTAATTGAATTAAAAGCAAATGAAAAAAGATTAACTTATAACTCAGTAGGTATGTTTAGATACTTCATACTGCATTTAAGATTTTTAAGTTGAGTAATTGAAGCTTCTTATTATTAGGTTTGAACCCAGTATGTGTACAGTTACTCTGTTGAAAAACACTAGAGTTAATGTCTTAAAATGGTCAAAACACAGTAACATATAAAACTAAGTTAGACCACAGTAAGCACGCAGGTACTGGGTTTTTGCTTAAAAAAATGATATTTATAAAATATTTTGATAATCTATAACACATATAAACTGATTTTATTATTTATTTGATAATTAAATCGTAGATATTTATAAACAGAATTTAAGCTATAAGCAATTTTTAACATTTAAAAATGTAATTTTCAACATAACTTAAATATGTTGTTCATATCGAAACGATTTAGGTAACTATGCAACTTCAATCGCGTTTTTCTCAAAACGGGTTTTTCGGAGTTACTGTGTTTTCATTTACGAGGGCAGTTTACAGACATCATATAATATCCTACTTCTAAGCTCTAAAGTTTACCATTAATGTTGTTATTTCTTACATTAAGGTAAAATTAAAATACATTCGAAAATTGTTCAACTAATAACGGGAATATAAAATAAATTCTGTTTGCAGACGGCTTTACACTTCACTGTAAAATATGGAAGCCTTAATTTTTTATGGGCGCGAGCTACAAGAATATTTACTTTGCTAATAAATGTGTAATACGTTAATGAAGCAATTTACTTAACTTACTTTTATTAACCCCGTGGCGAGGGCCAGTTGTCTCGCGGTTTTATTACTTTTACGCTCACGCAAAGTATACCGTTTATCTAGTGAGGTTTATTTTTCTTTAATTTCTCCCCATAAATTGCGATTCGTACCGCCTTCCAGCAGATTTGTGAAAATATTTTATTAGATGAGTTGTTTAAAATGGTTTTGAGTACCAAGTCGAGATTCTGTAAGCAGGAGGAACTTGTTATTGGCATTTAAAAGGTGAATATTGCGGTAAAATCCAACTGACGATAATGAATCCTTTCTGATTTTCAAGTAGAAGAAAGGTTTTGCTAGGAATAATAATGTAAAGACAGTTAAGATAGTTCAAATGTTTACTTTTTTATACTTATTTTTTTTAAATTAAACTAAGATATCAAGTGGACCATTGAAGATAAAAATGAAAAATATCTCATACCTACTCATGAGAGTATGAACTCATACTGTATTTTAGTTTATGCATCTCGTTGCAACCTCTAATTAAGACAGAACCTTAGAATTTAACCCAATATCTGTTGTTTTTTAAATATACATGGTGTTTGTTTTGTTGGTTGTCCTTAAATAAAAAATAATTATATATTTTTAATAAAAACTTTCAGGACTTGCAATTACTAACCTGCATATGGCAAGCGTGGTGATTGTGGCCCTTTAATTGTAGCGACAACATGATTTCAATGACAGTTTATTTTTTTGTTATATACTATCAACATAATCACATAAAAAAAACAATTTAAAAGTAATTAACGTAGTAACTAACAGTCGGGTAATCCAACACCAGCAAAGTACGAAGCTAAAATTACTCCACCGTGCGCGCTGTCATTTGTCTGTCATAATATCTAATAGTATAAATTAAACGGCATACGCAATTTAGAGCAATGTTTCACTAGACCTGACATAAAGCTTAGGGAATGCAATAACGTGCAATATGTCGCACGTTCTGTGTGACATTGTCTATTTTGCGAGCCATATTGCGAAACATTTGTTGCTGCATTGTATGTTTTATTTCATTAGGTATCTGCTTATGTAAGTGGGCTAGTTAGACTTTAGGTTCGAGACTCAAATGTCTTATGTTCGATTATTAGTGAAAGTAATTTATTGGTTAGGCTTATCTTAAAGTCACCTGGTTAGCTGCCAACTTAAGTTTGTTCGTACAAAATACTTACTTAAATTTCTATAATTCGACAGATAGAATTAAGATTAGACCATAGGTTTCAGACCAAAAGGATTTCAGTTCCATTCTTGGTGGCTGTCCATTAGTGGTAGGGTTTGTCTTAGATCTACCTGACTATTCACCATTTTATTTTATTTGGTTGCCACGTTGTTGTTTTCCGAAGGTAAAGTCCCTTAGGTAAGTTAAGGTTAGTCAATCAAGTTAGTCCTTCTATGTTTCAGGTCTCTGTTTAAAGCGTTATCATCCCCTTTTTGCGATAAGTACGTATTAATTTTAAAGAACCGTGTCGCGTAGCGGTCAAAGAATAAAACCACCTCCTCTCTTCCCTTAGGTAGCGTAAAAGGCGTAAAAATTGAAGAGATTAGACTTGACAGTTATAGTGTAGCTGAAGATTTTTTGTTGTTTTTGAGAAAACAATAAATGATTTTAAAGTGGCCGGAGGAAAGCTAGAGAACCCGAGAAGTTGAGATATCTGCTCAGAGCACTTCCACCAACCAATAGCTATATTGGAGATTTTCTTGATGTAATTCCAGAAGAACAAAAAACATTTGATTACGTACAGTATAAATAAAAGAGAAAAATATACACTACAACTGAATCGAACAAGAAAAACAATGTAAGTTCATTTGCAAGTAAAACTTAAGTCTTTATCTGCGGAAAAAACCGGCCATATAAAGAAGGACTGCCAGCACGCACAGATAAATAGCCAATGGATTCTACAGAAGTCATAGCCGAGGCAGAAGTCAAGAATCACCAAGCAACTTTTCATCCGAGTCATGGTCAGCTCAAGTATATAATTCGGAAATTAATCAGGTATCTGGGTTTATTAAAAAGGAAGATTGTAACAATAACAATGAAATAAACTAGCTTTTAGATAGGGGGTGTACTGATCATATAATAAATAACGAAACCTATTTTTATAATTGTATTGATTTAAAAATTCCTCTTGATGTGAAACTATCCGACGACAAAATGTTAAAAGCAACTAAAGTAAAGGTTTATTTCAAAAACTATTTTAATAAAAAACACATAGATTTAAAAAATGTATAGTTTGTGAAAGGAATTAAGCAAAATTTGTTATGTTTTTTGTTCCGTCGGGAGATGAATGCGAGGTTGTGATGGATGGGTTCCATGGCGATAGTAAATAAGACTGCGTTACTTTATATGGTGTTGTATATTAAATAAAAAAAAATACAGTGACTACATTGTGACTAACTTATAATCTAAAGCTAACAAGACTATTTATACAATAATAACTACGTAGATGTTAGAGGGATGATGCCGTGTCATATCTTTATCGGATCTACACGCGTTTAGGAATGCGCTTACAAACTCTTTAACCAATACGTGAGGATAATAAATTATGTGGCGACGCAGGCCGCCACATTTTTCAAAGAAAACCAAAAATTGCAACATTGTAGCAAAAAATGAAAATGCAAAATTTTATAATCAGTCTTGAGAATAACGTTGCTAATAAAATAAACGATTTGTTTTGCATAAAAAGCTTTGTATCGAACAAATATAAAAATAAAATGTATGCACATTCAATTCTTTTAACTCATAAGGAGAAATGGCATAGGGCACTTGGTCATGTAAATTTTCAATATTTAAATAAGTTAATAAATGATAAATTAGTAGATGGTTTGCCGGACAAGATTGAAAACATGGAAATGAAATGTTAAAATTGTATTAAAAGTAAAATGTATAATGTACCTTTTGAAAATAATAGGAAAAAGACTACTGCAATTTAGGAATTAATCCATACTGATTTGAATGGACCACACAATACAACTGGTTATGGAGGAGAAAAATATTTCTTGACATTTATTGATGATTATAGTAAATGTGCAAGAATATTTTGTATTAAAAGTAAATCTGAAACTGCTAGTTGCTTTATAGAATTTGTAAATTTAGTAGAAAATAAATTCAACAAAAGGGTTAAGAAATTACAGTGTGATAATGGTAAGGAACAATTAAATAAGGATATTTATGATATTATACGGCAAAAGGGTATAGAGTTGTTACCATGTCTACCCTACGTCCACGAATTAAACGGAGTTGCAGAAAGATACAATAAATCTGCTATGGATATAGGTAGGTGTTTAATGAGAGAAGCTAAAATTCATAGAAGATATTAGCCAGGAGCAATAAAAACAGCAGCTGACTTAAAAATCGAACAATTGCAAATACAGTTAAAAATAAAACTCCGTATGAGATATTTTTCAGAGTAAAACTTAATGTAGGGCATTTAAAGATTTATGGGAGTAGAGTCTTTGTCAGGGTTCCTAAAGTTTTAAGAAGAAGTAAATGGGATGATAAAGCGTAACAAGGGGTTTTAGTGGGTTATAATAAAAATGGTTTTAGAGTTCTATTAAATAACAAAATAATTAATGCTAGACAGTACAGGTGATGGAAGAAAATATTCAATTAATTTGTTTTCAAAAACTTGATGATCAAAGAGAAAATTATAAAGATTTAGAGATTGATCTAACTTCAAATGTGTCGAATGAAATGTATAAAACCGAGTATGAAAGCGATGAAAATTTGGTAGATGCCGTTGAGACAAATACTAATAACTATACTATTAAGGAACTGGTAATTAATAATAATAATTTAGATGATAATATAGACAAACATGTACCAATTAACCCCAGTTTCTAGGTAAGGTAATCCAGTTTCGCATTATATATATGTTAACTATATTGATTCAAATGTATCAAATACATTTGAGGAGGCGACGAACTCCCATGATAATAAACAATGACAAGTAGCAATGAATTCTGAAATAAATAGCTTAAATAAAAATAATACTTGGCAAAATGTTGATAAGACAAAAGATAAGGAGGTTATAGATGTTTAGTGGATGTTTAAAAAGAAAAGCAATAATGTCTTTATAGCTGGATTAGTTGTAAGAAGATTACAGTTAAAAGAATACATTGAAAATGTTTACTCACCTGTAGAAAAAATGCATACAATGAAAATTTATCGTCATACAGTTGCAAAAATCATTTAATTATTGAACAAATGGACGTCGAGACAGCTTTTTTAAATGGTAATATAAAGTCAGAAGTTTATATAAATCAACCGGAAGGTTATGAAACTGGAACAATAAAGTTTACAAGTTGCAAAAGGCTCTCTATGGTCTCAAAGAAAGTTCGAGAGGATGGTATGATTAATTTAATAAATTTATTAAAACGTTGTGTTTTGTTAAAAGTAACTATGATTACTGTTTATACGTAAATAGAGCAAACAAATATCCAATATATATATATTTTAATATTTGTTGACGATCTCTGCTGTAAAAATAAAAATAAAATAGAAGAGATAAAAACTAGTTTAATGAAAAGATTAGCAATGTAAGATTTAAGAAAAAATAAAAGCTATATTGGCATAGGTATTGATTATAGTGATAATAAAAATGTAATGACTCTAAATCAAAAAAATATATTGAATCTTTGGCTGCAAAATATGATACTTATAAAAAATACTAAGTTATATGATACTCGAATGCAAACAAATTTAAAATTATAACAAGCTATAGAAGTAGATGAAAGTATAAAGTATAGAAATTTAATAGGTAAATTATTGTATATTAGTAGAGGCACACGGCCAGATGGAGCGTACAGTTTAAATTACTTGAGTGGATATCAAATTGTTACAACCGAACACATTACAAATATGCAATGAGAGTGTTAAAATATCTGTTTATGACAAACGATTTAGGGTTTACATACAATGATAATAAGTATGTTTTATGTTTTCTATATATAATAAGTATGTATTTAAGTATTTTAAGTATGTTTATCCGTTGTCTAGTAACCATTTATCAAGTTTCTTAGAAGCTTCTCTTGGGCTAGATAATTGGTGTGAGTGTAGGAAAGTTTTATTTATTTATTTTATAATGTAGACACTGAAATATTGGATTGTATGTTAGATTCTGATTATGCAGGAGATAATGTAGATCGGAAGTCAACGTCAGATTTTATTATTAGATTTTTTGGAAACTTAATTTTTTGGAAAACACATAAACAAAATACACTAACTAAATGTTCAACTTTTGCAGAATATATTGCTATTTCAGAAGCAGTACTTTTTATTAGAAACTTGTTAAGTGAATCAGTTGATGTTAAATTTTGTGAACCAAAAAATTGCATGAAGATAATTCAGGTGCAATTCCGATTGTTAAGTACGGTAACTTTACAAAAAAATCAAAACACACCGAAGTGCAGTACCATTATATAAACGAAAACTATGAAAATAAAATAATTGAAATTGTAAAAATTGATACCAAATATAACTTAGCAGACATGTTAACTAAAAGTTTAGATAAAATAAAATTTTTGAAAACAGATTAGAATTAAGATAAATTTAGTACTTATATCTAGGATTAATTTTAATTATTGTTGTAAAAGTTTAAGATTATAAATTAAATAATAAATAAATAAATAAGACTTTCCTACAATCACACCAATTATCTAGCCCAAGAGAAGCTTCGAAGAAACTCATTAAATGATGGTTACTAGACAACGGATAAACATACTTAAAATACTGAAATACATACTTATGATACATAGAAAACACCCAGACCCGAGACAATTTAGAAAAACAATAATTTCTAAATTGACCCGACCGGGGATCGAACCCGGGACCTCAGAGATGGCGACACCATGAAAACCGGTGTACAAACTACTCGACCAAGGAGGTCGTCAAATTTAAGGAGGCGTGTTGAAATTTACAGTAAATGTTATAATCTTAATACACGTAGCGCCATCTAGTATTTCAGCAGCGCAAGCTGTCAATTTTTATTTTGTTTTTTTGCTGTGGCATCTTACTATATTTTATGTCTTTCTTTTTAATATGCTATTGACTAAAGGGCTCGATACTACATTAACGTCATTATCTGAAATTTTTACGAAACGTAGCTAAGTTTATATAATTCGTACCTACCTACACCCCAAATATGATATTCTATTTCATCAACAGAACTGCGAGCAACTGATTTTTCTAATAACGTTAAATGAAATCCTTTGATTTACCAAAGACCGTTGAAGGCTCAATGTTTCCTGAAAGAAGAATCAAGTATCTACTACGTACAGAAAGCTTTAATGCAAAATTGGATTTCTCGGTCCATTAATTTTCAATTTGCGTGATTGCATTTTTGGAGGTTTGCTTCTTCCAAACTCGTCGCAACTGGGGACAGAGAATAACAAGAAGGCTTTGGCTCGAATGAATATATTACCAAGTGGATCCACGCCTCTTATTTTGTATAACAGAAGCCAGTATTAAAGAGTGCAGTGGGACGGAAAATTACTTATGCTGCGAAGTTTTGCTTTACTTTTTAAGAATTCCGCTGCAGTATTTTGTTTGTGAGAATTGTGGGTCGACATCTTTATTAAAAGCCACAATAATGTTTTGTGTGATGAAAGCGAAGCTCTTTGAGATTTATCTGTTTAATATTGTACAAAAAGCATTAAGATTTGTATTGTAAATAAAAGAAGAACCTTTTGGCAGAATTACAATGACGGCGACCGCCTTTCTGATGGAAAGCGGATTGGCGTATGCTTGTTTGCCGACTCAGTAATATTAACAAAAACGTACTTGCGATGCATATATTAATGTGTTTTCTAATGTAGTTAAATTAATTTTGTTTAAGTCAAAGTTGTGCTGTTATTTATTCTTTATGTTTTACATATACATACATACAATCACGACTATTCATCCCCGAAAGTAACCTGTCGGGGATGAATAGTCGTGATCGTCAGAGACTAAGTAATAAGGACAGAAAAGCAGTCCTCTACCATAGTCCGCTTTTCACCATATAGCGACTGCACATGTGCTCAGCGTGAGTGGTGGTGAGCCCATCGCCGCTCTATGCTGTTGGATGTATGTACAGTCTTTAGTCCGTTAGTCGCTTTTTACGTCACCCAAGAGAAGAGAGGGGGTGGTAGTATTCTTTCACCGTTAAGCGACACAGTACGAACCTAATATTAAAAAAGTGATTTAATTATTAGTTAGATTAGTCCCATTTGGTTCTAACTCTTATAACGAGTACCTTTCGAAACTGTTGTTTTCAAATGTTATATATTCATTATCATCTGCAAAGTTTGTACATAATAGGTATTGTTAATAAATGATAATATTATACTAAATTTATGTTCCAAATTAGAAAGAAATACGAATAATAATTCACTTTAACAACACGCAATTATCAAAATATTATTGTCAGAAAATAACTGTCGAATTACACGAGCGTTACCTACTACACCTAATTAAAGATGACATTAAAATAATTTATATCAAGTCGCGTAAATTTGTTTGTCGTTATAGGTGTTAAGCCCCCTCTTCACATCGGCAGACGCATCCGCAGACATAATCTGCGGATGCGTCTGCCGACGCGTAGGGGGGTGTTTTGCGCGTCTGTGGTAAGTATTTAACGTCTGCAGACTCTGCAGACTCTGTATACCTACCACGGACGCGCAAATCACCCCCCTACACGTCAGCAGACGCATCCGCAGATGACTTCTGCGTAGTGATGGGAAATTCCCGAGAATATTCTTTCAGTGACAACTTTGCTGTTAAGTTCTCGAGAATATTCTTTTGGAAGAGAATTTATAAATTGGATGACTATCTCAATAATCTAATTAAATTAATGGAACTGCGATTGTATTTCTGCTTTATTTATAAATATTTCACATAGAAAATTTAAATTATTGTCTTTCCTGAGGTTAAATTCTTCTAAGCGAGAATATTCTCGAGAATGTTTCGAAGAAAACTCTCTTAAGTTCTTTTTAAATTTCCTGCAAATAATTTTGGCGATTAAATAGACACATCAGTATTTTCAAACTATTTTTTTTTTTTTTTTTTTTATAAAAGAGGGAGGCAAACGAGCAGGCGGGTCACCTGATGGAGAGTAATCACCGCCGCCCATGGACACCCGCAAAACCAGAGGAATCGCAGACGCGTTGCCGGCCTTTAAGGGAGGAATAGGTTTAAGGAAGGAATAGGAATTGGGAGGGGGGGGGGGGGGAAAGGGCTATATCTAGATCTCAAGATTTAACAACTCTAAATAATTCAAATTCTTCAAAATCAACATAAAAAAGACTAATCATGACAAGAAAATTTAATAACTTGTAATCTGAAATACGAAAAACAGTAGACGGCAGGGAAGCAACTGATGTAAACAAAATGGCGGGCGGCGGTGCATGGCTGGCCGGCCGGGGCGCGGGAAGGGAGCGCGGACATGCTACGCTACTAGCGCGACTAAACAAAACGTTTGTTTTTTTATTTTATTATTCTACAACGGGTAAGCGCTTGGCCTTCAACTAACCTGATAGTATGTGATGACAAGGCCGAAGGTGGAAGCGCGCTTCACCCGGAATCCTCAATCACTGAGGTACTGGCTATCTTATCTCAAACTGTCGCAACACAACAATGCTATAAACATCGTTGTTATGGCGACAGACTTAGATAAGATGGTGGTAGCTAGCCAGGCAGACTAAACAGCCCTACCAACAACCAAATCGAGCACACAAAGATGTACCCTCCGCTGGGAATCGAACCCGGGACCTCTGGGTCTGAAACCGGTGGCTTAGCCACTAGACCACAGAAGCGGTACATAAAAAATATTGCGTTGTAAACATAAAATCAATTATTAATCGCAAGGTTATTTGCAAAAACGATGTTTCTGTGATAATTATTAGCATTATTAGCTAAATAAACTGACATACCTACTTATTTTATACAATACTGCCATCTTTGTTCAAAACCTCTTAAAGAATACATATTTTTTCCTAAAAATAAGAAAATTCTAAAATATTCCCGATTGGAGATTCTCACTTGTAGAATTTTCTCGCGACCCATCACTACTTCTGCGGATGCGTCTGCCGATAGAATTTTCTCGCGACCCATCACTACTTCTGCGGATGCGTCTGCCGATGTGAAGAGGGGGCTTTAGGCATAGTAGTCAATAAAAATCCTGATACTACAAGGAAAATTTTGATTGTGTTAGGTCTGACTTTTCCACTAACATGTAATCTGGAAAGAGACTACCCAATTTAAAAAACGGTGTTCGCTTGTAGTACACATACAAAGAAAAGAGAATAATTATAATTTTTATAAATTCTCCATAATGTTGAAGTACAGTCTGGGAAGATCCCGGTCGACTAAGGGCTGATTTTCCCATCCTCGAATAATACTTATCCGTCTGATATAGACTATAGAATCTGCTGACGGATGTAACGGAGTGGAAATGTTTATGGAAAGAGTATTTTCAAGCTGCTCAATTGTCCTCCACCAGAACAGCTAGTAGACTTTGACGCTGAAGAGCCAAATAGCGAGGAAATTACATCACCCAGCGAACACGAGGAAGAACGAGCCATAATGAGGCTTAAAATAACAAGTCACCTGGGGTGGATGGAATACCTGGCGACATCTAGAAAATCTGTGGGGAGGATACTCGGAAACGAGTTTACAAGCTTATCTTAAAGATATGGGAAACTGAGCAACAGCCGTCTGAATGGAATGTTGGCATTATTTGCTCGATACACAAAAAGGGTTGTAGAAAGAAAGAGGGATAGCGTTACTGCCGACTGCGTACAAGATTCTCTCATTATGTTCTTCTCGCGAGATTAGAGAAGTATGCGGAAGACATCCTGGGAGACTACCAATGTGGATTCCGTAAAAACCGCAGCACTAAAGGCCAGATTTTCCTGTTCAAATAAATTATGGAAAAAATATGGGAGTATGCGCAGGACATGCACTTACTCTTAGTGGACTTTGCCAAGGTATACGACAGCGTGCATAGGGAGACTATCTACATAATCCTTCGGAAGTTCAAGATACTTGAAAAGCTGGTCCGGGTGATCAAGGCACGAATGAGAGTAGTATGAGGGTCAGAGCGGAGGGCGAACTGACTGATGAATTCGCTGTAATAACGGGCTTCAAACAAGGCGATGCACTTTCCTCTATGCTGTTTAATTTTGTATTAGAGCACGTGGTGCGCAAAGTCCTAATGACCGACGTAGGGGTACAACTGAATGGACAACATAGGGTGATCGGCTATGCAGATGACCTGGCCTTACGAGGCGAGATAGACGGTTCGAATGATGGCAGGAGTATTGGAAGAGGAGGCGGCCAAAGTGGATCTCAAAATTAACCGCGAAAAGTCAGAGTACCTTAACATGGGAACAGGATACAGGAACACCAGAAACCCAAGAGCACATCTTTGCGTGGGGGAAGCAAACTACAAAGGCGTCGCGACATTCAAATACCTCGGTTGTACGATTACCGATACTCATACAAGAGAGCAGGAGATCGACTTCCGAATACAAAATGCTTTGCGATGCAGCGCTGCCATTCACTCAGTACTGGCGTCCGGACTTCTTAGCAGAGCCACTACGATCCTCATTTACAAGACGGTTATACGTCCAATCTTAGTCCACGGCTGTGAAACCTGGACGTTCACGCTGCGCTTCTCACGCTGAGAGAAGAAAATAAACTCCTAGTTACCGAGACGAAGATATGGCGGAGGATTATGGGACCGACGAGAAGGGAGGATGGCAGCTGGAGAATCCGGAAGAACTGCGAGGTCGAAGAACTTGTGGCGCAGCCCAACATTATAGGAGAAACCAAGTCACATAGACTCCGCTGGCTGGGCCACGTTGAATGCATAGAGGAGGATCGAGCGCTGAAGCGCGCGTTCGTGGAGTGCCCTGTGGGAGAAGGCCGGTCGGACGCCCTAAGTACCGCTGGAAGGACATGGTAGCCAGGGACGTATTCGAGCTGCTGGGGCCTATCAACGTGCAAGAGGCACCACAAGACAGGGATCAGTGGCGTCATCTCGTGTCGGAGGCCAAGATCCACTTCGGGTCGCTGAGCCAGCGGAGTAAGTAAGTAAGTCTGATATAATATTACACGATCAACCTAAAGTGTCACCTGTTAAGAAAAAAAAGACAAGATATGACAATATTAAATCGTTCGATCTTGTTAGCGAGTGGACGTATTGTTGTCTGTCTTTAAATTGTTTAATAAATTATTTAATTTCGTGTGGGAAACCCGGGCTTCGCTCTGCTGATCGCCGAGGCTTCGCCATCTACTTTGAGGTCCCCTGTGGTGAACAATTAAAAGTGCAACGGGGTGTCGCGGATTGTGAGGATTGAACCACGGACCCTTGAGGTGAGCGCCGGCGACGCGACATCTTATCAGCTAGGCTACGTGCACCGGAGGCGAGCCGTCGAAATTACTCATCGCTTTCTTCGCACGATAGGCGGTACGTCATTGCTTCGTCACTAATACGCAAGAGGGCCAATACACGGTGGGTGCGCTTACGCTTGCTGTTATTATAATGATGATTTGTGCTGCGTGTCGAGACGGCATTGATGGTAAGGATAAATATTTACGATGTGTCATAGAAAGTTGTAGTAAAAACTACCATCTCGCTTGTGCTGGCGGAAACGTGTATGATTTGGACACTGCATGGATTTGCCCCGAATGCCACAGTGCTACTAAGAAAGGCGGTGATAACAGTGCGACGCCGGTGAGCTCATCCAAAAAAGGTAATGAAAATGTCACTTTTCGAAAGCGAGCGCAAATGGTTTTTCCAACAGAGGATAGGTAGCTTTATTACCCAAACAAGCGACCCACCAGTGGACGAGATACAAGGTCTACGGCAGGAAATGCAGTCGTTGAGGTCTCAAATTTGCCAAGCAGTAGATTTAATAACCAGCTATGAATCGAGGATGGCTGATAATGTTACAGAAATCAGACAACTGAACAGAAAGCTGAATACTGTCGCCTTTGGCGCCACTACTACCACACAATTGCCATCCGCGGATAAGTCGTCAGCCCTCGACGACGTGACAGCTGTACCTGCTCCGCCGGTAAGAACACTTTTAGTCCAGTCTCAGTTCGACACAGCTACGTCTACTCCGAAAGCCTCAACGATCGTTAACCTAAGACCTGAAAAGCGCAAGCAAAGGAAGATTAACGAGCTTAATCACAAGGAGCAGTCGTCGCGTTCAGATGCCATTCCATTTACTTCTCAAAGTCAGCCACGGACATGTCCCGAACTCCAGATAAAAACGGTCGCAATCGAAAGCACTATGACCAACCAACAGGAGTCCGATGTTCAACACTGGAGTGAGGTGACAAGGAAAAGGAATCAACGCCCAGCCTCTATATGCGGTACGGCGGATCCGGCCAAAACAACCTTAAGAGCAGTGGAGCCGAGGAAGTACCTACATTTATGGAACATATAGTCCAGTGCCGATGACGTCAGAGACTATCTTCGCCAGTTGTGCCCTACAGGAACATGCACCGTACAAGAACTCACACCGAGAGGCGACTATAAATCTTTCAAGATAGGTATACCCATTGCTTCCTATGACGTGTGCTTTTCAACCGATGTTTGGCCTGTTAATGCCAGGATAAAAACTTGGATACCTTACCAAAGGCAGGCAGGTTCGTCAATTATGAACAATGCTCAGAACAATGCCAGGAGCCAGCTCTTTCGTGGTCCAATAAATAGTAAGCAATAATAAGCTAAATCTGTTCTATCAGAATGTACGCGGCCTTAAAACTAAACTGAGAACATGGCGAAATAATTTACTTCTGACGGAATATGACATTGTGGCTGTGACGGAGACATTTTTAGATAGCTCGGTTGAAGACTCTGAACTTGTTTGCGATGGCTGGAGTCTTCTACGTCGTGACAGGAGCACGCCCTGCGGTGGTGTCGCGCTAGCCGCGCGGGCGCCCATTGTGTTGCATCGGTGTCGCGACTTTGGAACTGAATCTGGCGAGGATCTTTGGAGTTGTTTTGAGTGGCGCGGACGGCAATTTTATGTTTGTGTTGTGTATATTAAACCAACTGATAGTGACAGCGAGTATATGCAATGGTTTTAAAATTTAAAATTTCATTGATGAACTTAAAGCTACAGTTTTAATAAGTAGGTGATATAAATTTAAATAGCGCTTCTTTATGTATTAAGAATTATTATTTTTATTTTCGGTCCTACTGTAACATATTGTAGAGGAATACGGTATTGAATCAACATGGGATGATATTGGATGTTGTGTTGTCAGACAGAGCAATGTTGTGTGTGAGGTATATGTGTCTGCTACTGACGGGATAGTCCCGCCAGATGCATATCATCCGCCTTTGGATGTAGTTGTGAGGATCAACGCGAGTCACCGTTCAGAAAATCTAAAACCATCAAATATTGATCCACGTAAAGATTGGAATTTTAAAAAGTGCGACTACGAACGCTTGTTAGAGATGCTTTCCGATTGTTCTTGGGACACGGTCCTTCATGAATATGATGTTTGCGCTGCAACTAATGAATTTTATGAAATTATATACAGCTACTTCGACGAGTGTATGCCCAAAAAAAATGCGCAAATCTAATGTAAATCCCCGTTACCCCGTCTGGTTTTCTAGCGACATCATCCGCGATATAAGGCAAAAAAGTAAATTGCATACCTCATGGAAGCGGAATAACTGTAATAAAACGTACAATCTGTTCTCTCAACTTAGGGCTGATCTTAAACGTCGTACAGTAGCTGCTTACAGTCAGTATATAAAAAACATTGAGGGCAATATAAAATCTAACCCGCGAGAGTTTTGGCGGCACATTGCAAGTCTACGTACAAAGGGCGGATTTGAGCCTAATGTCACATATAATGGCAAAGCTTTTTCAGGTGTAAAAGCAGCGCAGGCCTTTGCTACTTTCTTTGCAAGTGTCTTCTTGCCTGCGATTCCACAGCTAGATGCCGCGCTTGCAGCTAGGTCTGATATTAACCACGACAGTAATTACGTTAACATATTCCACATCTTTATTATTGAAATTTTGCATTCACAATGCTATATAGATATAGGATAAAATGTTTACTAGAAAAAAAAAGTCAACCAGTCTCAGGAAGCTCGAGTGGGATTCGAACCCACGACCTTTGAATTGCCGGTCCACTGCTCTAACCGCTGAGCTACCGAGACCTCAAAAGACTCGTTGAATTTTTCCTAGTAGTTTGATTTACGCTGCAAGCTAGCGGTATTACGTCACTGTGAAGTCTACCCTCACATTCGAAAGAAATACTATTGCAAGTATTTAACAATCGATAAAGACGTAATTGCTTATAAATATCTTTATTATTGAAATTTTGCATTCACAATGCTATATAGATATAGGATAAAATGTTTACAAGAAAAAAAAAAGCTAGGCTTGCAGCGTAAATCAAACTACTAGGAAAAATTCAACGAGTCTTCTGGGGTCTCGGTAGCTCAGCGGTTAGAGCAGTGGACCGGCAATCTATCTCTTAATCTCTCTCTGGAAACTGGGAAATATCCGCCTCAATGGAAGCTATCTAGAGTTAGCCCAATACCCAAAGGCTTGGATAAGTCCAAGGTTGAGGAATACAGACCGATCGCCGTTCTTTCATCCCCAGCAAAGGTGTTTGAAAGCATAATACACAAATATGTATACTCACAGGTGGATACCTCTGCAACGAGCACCACGGTTTTAGACGGAAAAGGTCTGTTGAGATGAATTTGTTAACTTTAGTCGAATATGTCTCTACCAGTTTGGATAGAAGCTTACAGGTGGATGTACTCTATTTGGACTTCCACAAGGCATTCGACAGAGTGAACCATGATGTCTTACTACAAAAACTTTGTTTACTAGGTTTTACCCCGGGGCTTCTTCGACTTGTTGCGGATTACCTTCGGGATCGTCAGCAGTTCGTTAGAGTTGGTGTATATGATTCTGGTCTGTATCATACACGTTCCGGAGTATGTCAGGGCTCTATACTTGGACCCCTCCTATTTTTAATAATGATAAACGACCTGCCTAGCGTTCTGGTAAACTCGCGTTGCCTGATGTATGCGGATGACCTAAAACTTTATAGAGAGGTAAAGTCAAGCGCGAACTGCAGGGATCTGCAGCATGACGTTGACGCAGTTTGCCAGTGGAGTGACGGAAATGCTCCGCAATGACCTTTAGCCGTCAGCGACAGCCGATAATCTATGATTACAAGCTAATTGGCAAATTACTGACGCGTGTAACCAAGGTGAAGGACTTAGGCGTCATGTTTGATCTGAAATTAACATTTCATGATCACGTAGTCGCCTTGGCCAAGAAGTCCTTTAGGCGATTAGGTTTCATACTTAGAAATTCCCGTGACTTCAATGACTACAGTTTGATCGCTTGATATTTGCTGCGCTGGTGCGGTCCAAGCTGGAAAACACTATGTGTGTATAGAATCCACATGAAAGCAAATATGTACTTTTACTTGAAAAGGTACAAAAAGCTTTCCTTAGGTACCTTTACAAACGCGTCAGAGGATATTATCCATATATGTATGTACCCCATAAAATTCCTTCTTAGTTGCCTCGGATATAACTCTCTGGAGGTCAGACGGGAGAAGCATCAGATGATAGTTATGTGCAAAATATTACGTGGGAAAATTGATGCCCCCGATCTGCACGGTGACTTGTCTCGGTTTTTTGTTCCTAACAACTATAATCGGAGTAGGAAGCATAAGTTGTTTGCAGTGCTGCCTTGTCGCACAGTAGCCCGCGCCCAGTCACCAATACCGCGCAGCCTTTCATCACTCAATGCTCTCCTAGAATTCAATCCTGAAAGCGATTTGTTTGCAGATGGGTGGCTGAACATATTGTCAGAGTGTTTGCGTTTCTGTGAAAGAAATGTATGAATGCGTGTGTTTTATAATAAATAACGTTAATTTATAAAATTTTAAAATTCCTTTTTTAATTTTTTTTTATCATTGTAATTAAACTTAAATTAATGAATTATATTTATTATATTTTATTATACAAATTGAATTTATTGATTTTATTGAATTAATTTTTGTTATTTATTTGTAATTAATTTGCTGTTTTTATTATTTTTTTATTTTTATGAATTGTTTAAAATAGTTAATGTATTTTTTTTGTTAATTAATGTAATTGGATTTTACCGTTTTAATTAAATAAATAAATAAATAAATAAATAAATAATTAAATACATTCTCAAAATGGTTGTGTAAGTAATACTTTAACAGACAAATATTTTTTATCTGACAATTGAAAAATCCTCCCTAGGCGATATTCGCTTGCACACTATCTACTTTATATCTTAGGAAGACCAACAGCTTATTCAAACAGTATAAGTTATGGTAACAAAATTAGATGGTCAATTACACGTCCTCTTAAGTAACAACAGAAACATACCGACAATATCCTAATTAAAAAAATACATAGGTATAAGAAAATAAATTAAGTTATTTACTTAACATTTGCCCAAAACCAAACACGTTTATATCAAACGAAAAAGAGAATCCTATCTATTATTAAATTAAACTAAACTATACTATGAGAAACACTTTTGTTTTTTTTCGAATATAATCAATTTCTTATTTTTTATTGTTGAATTATGTAATTGAATTTAATCTCCTCCTTCAACAAATGGGTACATTAATGAACCTCATTACAACACTGCTTGGAAAATTAAAATGATTGCATTAAAGATAGCAGCCTGGAACGTTAATGGGTTGGCGCCTAATAAATACGAAATCGAACATTTTTTAAATCGACACAAACTTGATATTTTGCTAGTGTCAGAATCCCACTTTACAAATAATAGCTCAATTAAAATACAGAACTACATACAATACTAATCACCCAGACGGAACTGCTCATGGTGGTTCTGCTATAATAATAAGATCTTCTATTAAGCATCACGAGTGTCCGGGTTTTGCGACAAACCATATTCAAGCAACAACTGTACTAGTAGAGGATAAGCAAGGAGATACTAACGTTTCGGCAGTTTACTGCCCCCCTAGGCATACAATAAGCGAAAGCCTATTCAACCAGTACCTAGAAACGCTAGGCAGGCGATTTATCGCCGGAGGGGACTGGAATGCAAAACATGTTCACTGGGGGTCCAGGCTGAATACAACACGCGGAAGAGAACTCAAAAAGAGCTTGGATAAACTTAATCTATTTACGTATTCAACAGCGGAACCTAGGTACCTATTGGCCTGCCGATATTAATAGGCTTCCAGACAGATATTGAGAACGCTGCTAAAGACTTCACCACTACGGTACAGAAGAGCTACTGGACTTGCACCTCTGAAACAAATAATCTTCAGCCAAGACATGGAGTTGTTCCCGAAGACATCAGGGCGAAGATTAAGGACAAGAGAAGGCATTGTAGAAAATGGCACACTAGCCAGCACCCGGCAGACAAAACAGCTCTAAATAAGGCAATAAAAGAGTTAAAAGAAATGATCTCTGAAGCTTCTAACGCAACTGTAACAGCCCAGATCGAGTCGCTTACAGCAACAAGAGCTACAAACTACTCCTTGTGGAAAGCTTGCAAAAATACAAACAGGCTGCGATGATGACGATGGATGCGATGAATCGGACATAGATGAGGTTATGAATGAAGACCTACAATTTGATAACCCAGTCAAGCCAACATCTCCTCGAGAGATATACACTGTTGTCACCAACCATTTGGAAAACAACAAGGCTCCAGGCTTTGACCTTATAGATAAAAAGGTGCTTACTGAATTACCACGGAAAGCCTTTATATTCCTGACCCTTTTCTTTAACAGCATGTTGAGGACTGGATACTTCCCAGCTCTATG
The DNA here is from genome assembly GCA_963921215.1 of Scoparia ambigualis. Classification (NCBI taxonomy): domain Eukaryota; kingdom Metazoa; phylum Arthropoda; class Insecta; order Lepidoptera; family Crambidae; genus Scoparia; species Scoparia ambigualis. The sequence goes on along the minus strand of OY992502.1, from coordinate 21,954,715 downwards.
GAAGGTTTCGCTAATTATAATGGTACATAAACCAGGAAAACCAACTCATGAAGTTACCTCATATAGACCCATAAGCCTGTTGCCTACTGTGTCCAAGCTATTTGAAAATTTCTCTTAAAAAGACTCCTAAAGGAGGTCTCATTAATACCGATTCACCAATTTGGCTTCAGGCACGAGCACGCAACCATAGAACAAATCCATAGAGTGTACCAGGCAATCAGGGTATCACTTGAGAAAAAAGAATACTGCTCGGCAGCTTTCCTGGATATCCAGCAGGCGTTTGATAGGGTATGGCACAGGGGTCTTCTTTTTAAAATAAGAACTACACTACCACATGGATACTACGGAATTCTGAAATCATATCTGTCGGAGAGAAAGTTTCAAGTCCAAGAAGGAGAAAGCACATTACCATTCTACAACATAGTAGCAGGAGTTCCCCAAGGGTCTGTGTTGGGTCCGGTACAATATACTCTGTTCACCCATGATCTTCCCCAAGTGACTGGGATAACAGTAGCCACCTTTGCTGACGACACAGCATTATAAGCGTCTAGCAAAAATGCCGAGGAATCGTCAAAGATCCTACAAACAGGATTAAACAAAATCCAGGAATGGTTACAAAAATGGCGTATCCGAGTTAGCACAGCCAAATCAGTTCACATCACATTCTCCTTAAAGAAAGAGATTGTGCACCAGTTAGACTAGGCCATCAACAACTTCCTCATAGGAATTCAGTGAAGTACTTGGGAATGCACCTTGACCTTAGGTTGACGTGGATAAACCACATCCGGGCCAAAAGAGACGAACTTAATATCAATTTCCGTGGACTCTACTGGTTACTTGGAAGGAACACCATATTGTCATTGGACAATAAACTCTTAATTTATAAGACTGTCCTCAAGCCAGTGTGGACGTATGGTTTGCAACTTTGGGGTTCCGCATGCGACTAAAATTTGAACATTTTACAAAGAGCTGAAGACTTTTTTCTAAAGAGCATATTGAATACTCCCTGGTTTATTAGAAACTCGGAAGTTCACGAACACCTGAACATTGGCACCGTAAAGGAGGAAATACGAAGTTATGCTAAAACATACAAATCTCGACTTCAGAACCATCCAAACCAGCTTGCAGTGCAGCTTCTTATCCCGGACACAATAAGACGTCTAAAAAGGCGCAAAATTGTAGACCTGGACTCTATTCTGTGAATTATGCCCATGGAGAGGTTCCTGCTGGGGAATTGACTCTACTTGCCAAAAGCCACTCAACACATCTGCTCATAGCCTAAGGGCTGATCGCAGGATAAAATCATAGAAAAAAAAATGATATTGTTGGTATGATTAGGTAACGACATAATATTGTTTTGTAAATGTCGTTACTTCTATATAAAGCTGTGGAGTTTCTTGCTCCCGTTCTTCACCACAGCTAAAAGAATGGATGTGCCAACCCATCCTTAAATAGAAAAAATAATTTGTCAGACGATTCAAAAATGCTTGTATAATAAGTTTACTTGAAAAAAGAGATTATGATTTGATTTGATTATAATTTGGTCACCCACCCGTTGGTTTAATTTAAGAAAGTTGCTTAGCTAGCACGATCACAACCCGAACCCTCTGCGCTATCGAACTATGTACATCAAACTGAAATTTAATTACCATCTGTTCATTAGTACAGCCATAGATAATTATATCGTTCTTGGTACAGTCTATAAACTGCCCCACAGCTGGGCAAAGGCCTACTATCTATATGTTATTTAAAATTATATTTAAAAAAAAACCATTGACATTCCCCTCTCATCACTACGAGTAGAGCCGCAAACAAAATCAGTCAAAATTCCACATTAAAGGGAAAATACCTCGGATCATATTAATATCGATACTCGTGCTAAGTTTCCACGGGAGTGTTAGCTTACCGGGTTACTGCATTATGATTTCAGTTAATGGATCCACCGCGAGGCTATTGACCATCCGATAATGTGACATGAAGTATTATTAGGAAATTAAGTGGCGAAAATGAGCTCGGGTCAAGCGCGGTCACTCCCTATCTTACCTCTGTTATAAAATCGTTAGAGGGGATAAGTAGGTAATGGAATATTTTTGGAGGAAATGTGTTTATGAAAGGTGATGTGCGGCGGCTAAAAGGGTCTTCGGTTTCGTTAGAATATGTTTATTTATGAGAAACAATGTTAATTACTATAATGTCATAGTAAAAGTGATCGCATAGTGATAATTCGGTTCTAGAAAGATTAGTGCTATTTGTCCTAGAAAAAGTACATTTAAAATGTGTATAAATATTTTGTACAAGTATAATTTATCGTCTCTCCCCATGTGCTGGTCAGTATATTAGTCAGGTCTTCCAGTGGCTCGTTTATAGGCTGATGATGTGGATAAATTAACGCAAATTTTGTTGCGAATTTGGAAAATTTTTAAAGTTTTCCAATACGGGATCCTCTAAACATATACAAAAGGCAAAAAACAAAATCATCATCATACAAAAAGTTACTTACAGATAACTTCTTTACAAAACTGCACGTTTAAAAATGTAAGGCTGTGAGATGCTATTACAACCACTGTTATTGCAGAAAGTAGGCCGTACGTACCGTACGTAACGCAGAGACAAACTATAATGTGTGTATTTAATTTTTTTCCATATCATGCCCGTATCGTATACGCGGCCGGTGTAGCTATGTTCCGCCCATTTGTTCGAGGGAGGTTTAAACGGCGAAAAAACGTGACAAGAAAACAGAACTGTCACATTAAGCTTTCTTTATTGTTGCGACCGGTCTGCTCTGTGTGCAGATTAAAACGCAATATTTATGAGGGACACGGATGTTACGGGCTTCATGATGGAAGCCTTACGATGAGTATGTTCATTAAACAGTGATTTGGTTATCACGATGGGTTCGAGTATCAAACGAGGTAGTTTTTATTTCACGTTTCACTATCTTTAAATAATATATTTTGTTAATGTTTTGTGTATAATGATTGCTTTTAGATATGAAAAAAGTGTTACCTGTTAATTTGTCAGGTGGGAATCTAACCCACAACCACCGCGATCCGGGCGGCTGCGTTGACCACTCCGCCACCGAGGCATTGGTTAGACCTGCCGAAATTTCACATATTAAAAGATGTAAATTAAAGATCGTTGAAGATTGCATTATAGATTCGTATTATTTGATGGCGGCTCCACATTAGTGCCGTGAAGCTCCGTAAATAGGCGTGAACGTGAATGTGGACGGTTTTCGCGGGGTTCACGCGCGTTCACGCCTGTTCCCCGATGGCGTGATCACGCGCGTAATTTGTCCCGCGACAAAGAGTTCGCGCGGCGTTCACGCATACAAATCCACATTCACGACCCCGTGCCAGTTTGCCAAAGAGGAAATTAATTAGTTTACTTCAGACTATACTTTGATCGTAACCGTATGGAATCGTATCGTAACCGATGTATTTCAGTCATCCACCATCTTCTTTTTTTCCGACGCTTTCTAATAATGTTTTGGATGTCTAAATAGTATGTTGCCACAGCAAACAAAGTTATTCATCAAATAAGAATTCAAGTTAATCTATTTCGCGGCAGGTTTCACGAACGACTGTGTGCATCCCGTGAATGTGGAGGGGCACGACTTGTGTCGTGAATTCATGCCGGAATTCGGGCGTGAATTCACGGCACTAATGTGGAGCCGCCATGATGTTTATTTCTGCGATAAAACGCTCAAATATACCTAAAGTAGTACTTTTATCAAAAATAAAAATTGTCAAATCGAGTTAGGTGCAAATTATTTACAAAAAATGTGGACTTTATAGGATTCACGCTTTTTTACGATCAGACTAAGTATGTTCATTACTTAGGGTATTTAAGTACAAGTGTTTGGTGATTGTATTTAACATCAGTTTATATATTATGGTAAGCCGATAATTTTTATTACGAGTTTCGAGTTTTACGAATATTATTTTACGAGGCAAGGGCCTCTTTACTTCTTTCCACTTTTTTCTTAGTAAAGATTACTTTAACAAGAAACGTAGTTGTAGTCGATTTTTCTAACAAAACTGAGGTTTTTTTTATCTTACCGGTGATTATAAATGAGAAATGACAAAAATATACTAAGTAACTGTAAGTTTTCAAGTATTTAAAAGAAACGACACCACAGAAGAGGTAATAAATAGTAGTATCAAATTCTAATCTAACGTTACAGTGTGAACATAAAACTTCGTTGGAAACTGTTTTTGTGCACTTTGAAAATGAAATTTTTCAGTAAAGTGTTGTTAGCTTGACTCGGTAAATTTCATAGCAAGTTTCTACTTGTTTTTTTTTGTCTGACTTGCTGTGACTTCTGTCAAGGCCAAATAACCACTACTTTTTATTGTATGTGTACCACCACAAGGTCGAAGACAGACAAAAAAAACTACTAACGAACTTTTTAGTAATATAATATATTTACAAAAGTACCGCGTCGCGTAGCGGTGAAAGAATAATACCACCCTCTCTCTTCCCTTGGGTGTCGTGGTGTCGTAGTCAGAGACTAGGCAATGAGGACAGCCGCAGACAGCAGACAGTCCTCTACCATAGTCCACTTTTTACCAAATAACGATTGTGCATGTGCTCAGCGTGACAGGCGGTGAGCCCATAGCCGCTCTGTGCAGTTGTCTTTAGTCCTTTAGTCGCCTTTTACGACTCCCAAGGGAAGAGAGGGGGTGGTATTATTCTTTCACCGCTACGCGACACAGTTTACATTATAACGACACGATTACATACCAATTAAAAAACATCATACATACAGCTTGATAATTACAATAATTGGTTTCCTTTACGCCACAAATAACAAGGTCATGTCGATCACGCCCCCAAAAATGGTACAATGTATTGAATACAAACCAATGTATAATAAACCACACATCTTGTATAACAGTTACCAGTGTAAGCTGCGCTTGTTTATTGAAGTAACTGTTAACGGAGTTTAGCTTTTATTGGAAATGTTATGACTGGTGTGGGGTTTACTGTACAATATAGTAATAGTGGTGTAATAATAGCTGCTGTGTGGGTTGTTTGTGTAATTTCTGATTCATTTATTTACCTAAAACCATTGTTATCTATCTACTGTACCTTACCTTATAATTTACAGATTAAACTTAAACTTTCGCTGTGTCTATTTTTTGGTACCAGATATTCTACTTTTTTATCAACAACGGGGAAGCGCTTGGCCTTTATCAGATGGTAAATGACGATAAGGTGGAAGCGAGCTTAACCCGGAATATTCATCCGCTGAAGAACTGGCTATCTTATCTCTAAACTTTCTGACCACAACAATGCTATTAACATTATTGCTATGACGACAGACTTAGATAAGATGGTGGTAGCTAGCCAGCCGGACTTAAGTTCTGTGACCAACCAAACCAGTTACACAAAGATGTACCACTGGTAGGAATCGAACCCGAGCCCTCTGGGTCTAAGACCGGTAACTTTATTACTAGAATTGATGTATAAAAGATTCTTAAAAATTTTTGTTCGCGTTTTTAACAACATACTCCGTAACATTTTCTATTTCGAAACTCCAAGCAAGAAGTCAACATTTTTAAGGCACCACACATCTCCAAGCTGCATTATCGAGCGTGTCATTTGCATGCTACTACGCAAATGCATGCCTCCACACACGTTTGTTTACTTAAATATTCAGAAATCCAGTCTAGTGTATCGATGCCGTAAGCATCGGAGCGCCGTGTTAACTCGACTGTGCATAATGTATCACAAGCTCGGAATTAATATTTCGAATGGTAACTTTAATGGGCATACTGACTACTAACAGTTATGTTCTAATTATGACGGTCAAAGCTTTGCTTCGAAGTCAAGTTGGCTTGTTGTTTAACAATATCCTAGATTTGCTACGTGTAACTAAGTTAATGGTTATGTAGATACTATAGATACTGTGGAACTGCTAAATGTTAACTGCATTGTAATGCTTGGAAGATGGAATATCAGATATCAGCGTCAGTAATGGTTTATACTTCAAAGCAGGTCATTATTAAATTTCCATGGCCGTACGTGCTTCTGGTGTCATTACATAATTATATTTAAGATATTTACATAATTACCGACTTGTTCATCATAGATAATAAAATAAGCAAAAGAGGAATATACGTTATCCGCGTACCACGCGCGTTTTTTTCAAATGGAATACCGTGACTGAGTGGCATTTTGTCGCACGTCGTCTAATATATAGTCGTCTATACTAATAATACTACGTACAGAAGGTTCACTCCCTAACGACTTTCACGCGAAATTGAAACTTATCGTGTGACCCGAGCGTTCATATTCCGATAAGCAACGCTGACTTTGGCGTCATGACGTCACAGAGCGTAGGGTTTACGTGCGCGCGCAGGGATTACGAGTTAAGCGACTTGGCCACAGTATAAATATAAGCTAAAGCAGTACGGAAGCTCGGCCTTTTTCTTGTTTTATATACCTACGCGCCAAATGAGCGTTAGGGTTGTCCTCTTATTTTTGTAAAATTGAAAAAGTTTTTGTTTAGTTTGCGCTGTATCTCAGCTAGTTAGCGTTTTTTTGAGACAACTAGCAAAAAAAAAGGGTTGTCACTTTTTATTTAAAAAAAATTAAAAACTTATAAGTTAAAGATGGCGGCTACTTTCCTCATTCTATTATCGGATTCATTGTCGGAAACCACACAGATCATCTGATATCAATTTTTAAAGCAATCGGTCGAATAACTAAAAAGTTCAAGATGGAGGCTATTTTGTCTCATACTAATAACGGAACGGAGTCGTTGTCAGAAACCACACAGATCCCTAGATGTCGATTTTCAAAGCAATCGGTTAAATAACTAAAATGTTCAATATAGCGGCTACTTTTTCTCATTCTAATAACGGATTCATTGTCAGAAACCACACAGATCCTCAGATATTGATTTTCAAAGCAAAGTTTATTAACGATGAAGTTTCGTAGTATCAATTCTTATTATTTTTCACCATTTAAATAACGCGCGCTCAAAAAATATACTTAAGAAAGTACGGCAAATATCACTTAGACAACCAAACGATTTATTTAAAAGAAAAAGCTTTTTATTTAGTATTAATAAATCATTTTTACCTTTCAACATCAGCAGGAAGTTTAAAAAACGAAAGCTCCGGTTTTGAAGAAGCCGAGTTCAAGCAGCCGTACACTACGCAATACACTCGCGGAATTTTTTAAAATCGCGCGCACCCAGTACATCTCGTCTCGACGCGATACGCGCTACTGAGAGCACTGCGATGTCCGCTTAGGGGCCCTGTAAAGACGTGCGTCTGTGGGCGTGCGTCATTTTGAGCGTTTGTACGTAGCTTCCTTACTGCTTTAGCTCATATTTATACTGTGACTCGGCGCTCGGTGTTCGGTGCGTCGCGAGCGGCAACTTTTTGGCCTAGGCGGCCTGCCTGGGAGGCGCGCGCCGGCCGAACCTACCTAAACTGCGGAGTGACACCCCCTCTGGTTGTAATTCATCGCTATTTCTCGCTCTCTTCATTTACAATAGCTGTCACACTACAATAATGTATGTAGTTGAGCGGAAATATTTTATGATCCATATTACTATGGGCATGTCGTATCTTCCTCTTTTGCTTATATCTATGTTCTATATTAGATTTTTCACTTTTGTAAACATTGAAGGATCTTAATGGCGCAGCGGATAAGGCTTTGGTTTGCGATTTTGCAATATTGCGAGTTAAGCAAGTTTTATCATTAATTATTACGAACACAACAAAAAAAGAATCAGCCAAAGCGGTCCAGCCGTTATAAAGTGGCGTACAAACATTTCGGCAATTGATTTTTATCATAGATTTATGTAAACAATAAGGCTTAATATAGAAGCGCACTTCACTTGTAACCGTAAACTGGCTAACGTATCTTTAACTGTCGAAAAACAACAATACTAACAACATTTTTGTTATGAAGACAACGATCAATGAAAGCAGCATAGATGGGATTTGAAATTACGACCCGCGTGATCCGTGCGACATCTCACTTAATATACGATGGTCCTAATATCTTTTTTTATTAAGTTTCACATTTACTTTAACCTCGTAAGGCCCACGATTTAAATGACTTAGAAGAAATTATAACCCAATGTTTTTGTCTGAAAACATACTCGTAAGTTTTATAGTAGTTACCGCCCACGACATCTAATCGTTAGAGAGAAGTGTGCGGCGGACCTGCCATTGTCGCCATTTTCGCAAACTAAATAGATCGGCTGTTATTGGTCTTTTGAACATTCAAAAACGTTTAGGAGTCTAGACAATCGTGTTCACCGGAAATGCGTGAATTATGGCGCATAATATCAAAAATTTTAAGTTTATAAATTTTTAATAAATTATTTCAAATTACGAAAGAAAGTTTGTACATATTATGTTGTCGGATGACAAGATTGGGTCACATTTTTTTTATTTGAAGTATTTAGTTGTTCTTGAATGACTATGTTAATTATGTATTCATATAATGACAGTAGGCCTTACGAGGTATACAGTTGATATAATACAAACAGTTGAATTCAGAACCTCCTCCTTAAAGTCGGTTAAATAAAGCTTCAAACTACACAACGTATCGTCAAAAATTTCATAGTGTACTTTACCAACAATGAAGCCTTACGTAAGGTTGTACACAGGGGTCAATATAGCCGCCGCCCAACGGCCCTAAGTGCACAATCATGTATCGGTTGCCAAATCCTCAGGGGATTGAGAGCCGATACGGACCCCCATGACTCAGTGCATTCACAAAAGCGTACGTAGTTTTAATTTTATTTTGTAGCCGCCTCTACCCAATTTATAGTCTATATCGGACGTTTATTGTACACAGAACTTGTATATGATACCAGTTTTTGGAACGAACTGTGCAACGAATAATTGTTCACTTGTTTGGTAACGGATAAAAGTGTTGTGCCAATTTTGTTGCCAGTCATCTACTTAGGACGTTATTACAAATTATGAAACATAGATAACATATTTATCTAAACATAGTAAACTGCTATAACTTAATACTTAACATATGGTATATAAGAGATACATAACATAAAGAAAAAACCTTCAAGCTTCCCAACTAAAGAAGGGAGTTAGGTTCATCTAAATTTTTGCCGTCGCAATTAGTCGAAGTGGGTGAATTATTAGAATTAATTAAGCATTCGATTCTCGCGAAAGTAAACACATTTAGCGAGGTTATTTACTTTTATTGCAAGTCGAGCTTCTTCCCCGCTTCACAGGATGCGCCCTAGCGATAATAAAATAATAGACATTCCAGTCACGTACTTTCCCTATTACAAGGTACAAATACAAAGTGACAGTACAAAAACAAAACCGTTTTTGAGCGAATCCTCGAAAATTGAAAGCCAGTGGCTCGTTTTGCCCGATAAATGTGCTAATACGAATCGCTGAGCGGTCTGCCCGGCCACCCGTGGTATGTGTATCTAATTACGATTACGAGATTACTGATGAGTTGATGAGCGGGCGGCGTAATGGCGTATAGGGCATTTGCGTTTGTTTTTTAGGTTGTACGGATTGTAAAATGTATCAATAACATTTCAATCGCATCGGCGGGCGGCTGATTGTAAAGCGCGCAGTCCGGTCCGGTCCGGTTGTAAGGTCCTTGCTTCAATTTCCAGGTTAGGAAAAGTGGGCTTAGTATAATGGATAGCCGGGTTTTTTTAAATGTGACAAGGAGGGAAACGAGCTGGCGGTGGCGTGTCACCTGATGGGAAGGCATCACCGCCACAGACACTCCTAAAATCAGAGGAGTTGAGTCATGCGTTACCGGTCTTGAGGATGGGGTAGGACCTATGTCACTCCCATATACTCCCATCGGTTCGACGCGATTCTGTTTCGGCGTGCAGTGGTACTGGGGGTAGCGATGCGCATTTTGTCTGGCACAGACTCGTTAAATTAGTTGTTAAGTCTTAACTATAAGTTAGTTAACTGTTTTTTTATTATTATTATTATTGACGTCAATAAGTGCCTGTAAAGGTTTACATTGAATAAATAATTTGACTTTGACTTTGACTTTGACATAACACACTATATAAATCTAGCACACTTTCTATTGAATGGTTTTTATCACATATTTTAAAATACGGATAAATAGCAAATTCCCGGTTCAGGTTCAATTAGGTCGGGCCAATGTAGAGAAAAACCTGTTTTCTAAATTGATTTCGGGTCTGGGTGTTTTTTCTTAGTTTATGTTAAATGTTCCGTTATCTTATCATATTAACGAGTTTCAAAAAATACTCATCTTGGTCTACATAATTGGTGTGAGCGTAAAACAAATTTAATTTTAATTTAAATTAATAATATCTATATTTTTTAAAATACTTTATGTACCATTTGTAGTACGTTATATTCAATCACACCCGGCCAATCTCTCTTTGTGATACAACATCAAAAACAAACAGATTTCGCTTGAACGGGAAAAATAAGAAAGTAGGCTTCTCAAAACTCACTTTAGAGAGCTAAGCTACCACACTCCGTTGAAACTTCCATATTTCCAAAACTGTCGGATTACCTACGATGATTTAACTGGCGAACGAGTCTGTGAGCTGCGGCGAACTATACCAATACATCGATAAAAAAGCAACAGCGAATTTCTTTGAAATACACATCGAATTAATAAAAGGTCGTTAAAGGAATAATTAAAGGCCGGCAATGCGACTGCGATTCCTCTGGTTTTGCGGGTGTCCATGGGCGGCGGTGATTACTTTCCATCAGGTGACCCGCTTCCTCGTTTGCCTCCTTCTGCTATAAAAAAATAAAAAAAAAGAATTGATCTAGAGTTTCACGTAACTGAATGCATTGTTATACAAAATCTCATACCATCATGGGAGCAAAGCTAATTCCCTATCAAAACATATCTTTCTCATTCCATCACGTTCATTAATCTTTTCATCTGGCACCGGCTCCCGGTGACTTTTACTCCTCCATCAATTACTTTTAAAGTAGATTTTATTGTAATTTTCTGGAAACGCAGCGCTGGATCTTCGAAAAACAGGAAAATGTGAAAAAGATCGGTGACTGATTTTTCTCTCTGTTAGGGACGCAAAGGTGACACGCGAAATGGAATTAGATGTTCGCACGTGTTTTCGATTCAATTTATGGTAAGATATTTTTATTCTTTTTCAATTCACGAATGAAACATTTACTGTCGTGCTCACACAAGTTAATTTTATTATCTTTTACTTACTTACTTAGATTTTTCATTTAAAATAGAGCTTATTACTTATTACTTACTTAATTTTAACTCTTAATGCAATGGAGTGAGAGTCAAAGTGTACACATATTGGTGCTCGTGACTGTACAAAGTTGTAACAATTTATTTTGTTTGTAGATTGAAAACGATTATGTCATTTTTTTCAGTTTTTTAAGTAGGTGGGGAAAAAAATCCGGAATATAATTTTACAATAGCAATATTTGTATGTAATTTGATAGATACCTTTATTTTTAATTCTAATTTAAATAGTAATAATAATTGTTTCTATTATAATCTTGAATAATAATATTTGTGTCTTTTACTATATAAACTTATTATCATCCTTATCATCATCAGCCTATAAACGTCCCACTGCTGGGCACTGGGCCTTCCCACATGTACAATAACATAAATTGGGGAAGATTGGGTCTTTAACGTACCACGCTGGCACAATGCAGATTGGTATAGGTACCTATATGTACGTTCATAGATATTTAAATAATTACATGGTTGAACCGGAATCGATCCCGTTACATCAGAAAAATAATCATCCTGTAGCTTTATCGTACCGTTCGAAAGGCTTCATCATAAGGATTATTTTTTGTTAAATAACGTAGTGTCACAAATAAACGGAAGACCATGAATTTTAACATTTAATAATGTAATAGATACTTAGTAACTTCCACGTCTCAAAGTGCGGCATATCATAGTAGATACATTCTGTGAACATAATAATATCATATTATTAGACAAACATTTTGTGTCGTTTTTTTCTTTTCTATCTTTCTTATATTGCAGTTGACATTTCAATTTCATTTGTCATATCTATGGTTTTGTCGGTTTATTTAAAAAAATAAGTCATCTTACCTATGCATGAATGATCATGATTAGACATTATTGCATATAGCACGTAGATAACTTTTATGATAAGTGTTTACACCTCGACAAACGGAGTAAACAAAAAGAAACGACGAGTATGTTTGTGTGTATTTAATATATAATGTAAGTGTGCAAATTATGATTAAAATTTACTTTATTAGCAGCTGTAGTGCTTCTAGATATGCAACATTTATACTAAAAGACAAAAATGTTTATTAATAAAATTTCAGAAAGAAAATTCAGTTGTGTCAAATTGTGTTTATCAGGCGTAACAGGTTACCAATAAGCTTACATTTTTGGTGCCGAATAATACGTACAAAATGCGCTCGCTCATCGTGCAGCGTTGTTTTATTGAAGCTTTTTTTAAATACCTACCCGCTTTAAACAATCAGTATTTAAAATAGCGTCATAAAATTTCCATAATTGAATTAAATCAAGCCATCAGTTCCGCGTATACAGACCGGTGTGCCGAGAACAACGTTCTCGTTGCGGACTACGCTTTTTGAAATTGCAACGCGTCTCATGAAAAGATACAGAAACTTTGAACAGAAAACCGCAGTAAAATTCGAATACCCTGTTTCCGAGTTGCGGCGGAGTTTCAGGCAACTGAGAAGCGTCCATTAAACGTTGAGAAAACTGCTATAGACTTTTATGGCTCTCGCTACGTCATTGTTGGAGTTGAGAATCGTATATTTAGCAACTTTGTCGAGTTATTGCAGCGCGTCAAGTGAGGCTATAGATTTATTAAATAGCATGAAATGTTACGATGCAGAAATGTTGTTTGTTAACATAATTTATTGTGTATGTAGTATGCTGGTTAGACTATTTGTTTTGATACTTCGCCTTCATGTTCGCGGACTTATCGTCTCTTACCACCAGGGGCCTTATCATCAACTCTTAGAGCACAGTATTACTTTAAACTTACTATGTAAATTCCCATACGAATTTTGCAAGATTAAATTAATAAGAGACTTCAATTATGTTTTAATGACAATTAAGTCTCTTGCTGTCACTTTCGTACCTATGTATACTGCTAAATAGAGAAGGAAAGATATTCAATCGTCATTAAAACTTAATTGGCGTCTCTGAGTACGGTAGTAAGAGGTGGCAGTAGGGCCTCAGATGAGATGGAGGCTGGCTCCTTTGTAATAAGAAATATAACACACTCTGTCTTGTGTTTTCTATTATATATTGTTTGCTTTCTGTTATAAAATCTTTAAATAAACTTTCCAACTATGCAATCGTAGCTCTGTTTGACCCGTGCAAATTTATCCACCCTATCTAATTGTAGATTCAATATACTTTATCCATCACTGTCATAGATAGGTACGGTGTCAGAAAAAAGATAACAAGAAGATAATTTTTACTTAATAATTGTTTAGAAAACCTTTGTCCTCGCATAATTATTTTTAGTATGCGCTGCCTTTCTCTCAATTTAAATGCCTCCTGGCTTCGCGAATAATCAAAAACCTATACACCCACGCGGACTTACACCCATTTGACTGCAAGAATCAAAATTTTTATAATACTTTGATCATTGTGAATGCTTTGTGTTTCAATTCCTTTGTAGTCTACTAAAAAAATTAGAAAGTACAGTCACGAAAAAAAAGTAAACAATTTTAACTCGTAATGCAATGGAATGAGAGTCAAAGTGTACACATATTGGTGCTCGTGACTGTACAAAGTTGTTACAATTTATTTTGTTTGTAGATTGTAAACGATTATGTCATTTTTTTCAGTTTTTTAAGTAGGTGGGGAAAAAAATCTGGAATATTATATATAACATTAACAAAAATGAAATGTTCCTCAATTGAAGCATAGAAATGAATGTAATAAAACCGAAACCACACATCTTATGCAATCCAGTCCTAAGAAACTGCTCTCACAAAGCAGTGATGTTATTTATAGCGTAATTATACACCTTGAAGAGGCCTATTTCTCAGTCCTCCAGCTTACGTAGCAAAGCAAATTAGCTTCAGACAGATTCTTTGGCTACGGTACCTTGAAATATGAGAAGAATCTCGGAGTGAGTAATTTCCTTAACGTTAACACTTTATGTTTTAAATAGTATCTGATTTAAAATCTATTTTTTTTATCTATAAACTGATGATATTAGCAGTTTCAATTAAGTTTTTTTTATTAAACCTATTTGGTGATGATAATTATTTTTAGGCAACTCACACCTTCTGTCTTTAAAATCAGGAATATTTTTCCTGTTAGTCACACTGCTAGTATTGCAACACCTTTTATTACTTGTCATTATCAACTGGTGCGGTGATTATCAATGAATTAATTAAATCGATTATAATTACTAAGTAAATTTAATATCATTCATGATATTAACTCATCATAACTCACACATTAACTTTTTTTTAATAAGTATGGAGAATATACATAGAATAATCACGACTATAATAATCCCGAAGGGTTAGTCAGAGACTAGGCAATGAAGACAGCAACAGAAGTCCTCTGCCTTAGTCCACTTCTCACCAAATAGCGACTGCACATGTGCTCAGCGTGACAGATGGTGAACCCATCGCCGCTCTATGCAGTTGGATATATGTGCAGTCTTTAGTCCGTTAGTCGCCTTTTAGGACACCCAAGGGATGAGAGGGGGTGGCAGTATTCTTTTAAGCCGCTACGCGAAACGGCAGAGAGTTAAGTATGGATGTACAATCGTCAATGAAAGATTACGAATAGTAAAAAAATTATAATGCAATATACAATTTATTGTAGTTATACATTCTATCTAAATCTCACTTTTTTCATTACACTTTACGCTATACAAACATTTAAAAGGCTGTATAACCAGATGAATGCCTTAACTTCGGTAGTAGCATAGCACGACAAGTGCAACGCTCGCCTACTCAAGTTTAGATCCGCTCCATCTGAAATCTGAATATTTTGTACCTTAATAGCCGGTAGGGTTTCTGTACAGAATCCGTCTAGTTGGGATACACATCTATACCTACCAATGTTTATACAATACAGTAGTGGCCCACTCGGCTTTGCCTCTGTTTTCAGTAGAATTACTATTAAATAAACTTTATTTATATATAAACATTACATATAATTAATCATAAATAGAGACTGTTAGAGACAAATTAAACTTGTTTATAAATTTTTATATTTCAAAGTTTTTTTGTTCTTTCTGTTTTAGTTTTTTTTTATAAATGGATGAGGCAAACGAGCTAGCGGGTCACCTGATGGAGAGTAATCATCGCCGCCCATGAACACCCGCAAAATCAGAGGAATCGCAGACGCGTTGCCGGCCTATAAGGAAGGAATAGGCTCGTTTCTTGAAGATCCCTAAGTCGTAACGGTCCGGAAATATTATTTATTAGTTTATTTTATTTACATGTTTCGGGGCTAGCAATCTACTGGTGTTGCTAATATCTATACTAACGGGGACCGCTTTCCGTCAGGTAGACCCCAAGCCAGTTTACCAATAATTTAATAATAAAATCAGTAGGAAACGAGGTTATCACGATATAGATGGTTTATCAGTCTGCGCATACCGAATGCTTTTTGTAATTCTAACACGTCTGCGTGAGGACAGCGTGCTGCTTTGTGTACCGGCCTGTTTGAATATGTATGAGACCGCGTAGCCGTGCCTCGCTTGTATGAAAATGTGATGTCCCGATAAATTGTCCAAAGGGTTGATCGCCGATATAGAACGGCCAACAAAATATGACCAGAAAATGAAATGCCGTGGGCAACCACTCTCGGCCCGAAATTGTTTGTTTATGGCCCATTAACGTAGTTTGTATAGCTTTTAGTTTATGGGTGGCTGTTCAACGTACTTGTTTGCATATTGAATGTTCACAAGATTGTATTAAAGTTTAAAGGATATTGGTAATGGAAAAACAATAAAACCTTTTTTTATTACCTTTTTTTCTTTGGTCTCTATTTTTTTCTTGTGTTTTAAATCGAAATAGGCGTATGTGGCAAAGTTGTTAGTGTAAATAAAATAAAAAGTGGTACGTATTACTTTATATGTGTAATATAGGATTTGGTATTGACATTTATTATCTGCACTATTCAAAATTCACTCAAGTAGGTAATCTTAAACATATTATTGTATTATAAAATAAAATAACAAAAAATTATATTAAGTTTCTATTGAGCAATTCCAATCATAATGAAAACACAAACATTTCTCTGAAACGATATAAATAAATATATAATTCTTTTAACATGTGCGAGGAAGCGAGATGTGGAAAATATTGACAGTACCTACGCACGTCTTTGTAAGCAAGTCTTAAAAGATGGTTTTAAAAATAAATTCAATACGGAATATAAGTACCTTTTACTTACCGGCCGTGTCCTACCGCGCCGTAAAAGGCGACTAATAGACTAAAGATTGCACTTACATCCAACAACAACAGCACAGAACGGCGATGGGCTTACCACCGGTCACGCTAAGTACATGCACAGTCACTAATTGGTGAAAAGTGGACTATGGCAGATAACAGACTCTGCTATAGTCCACTTTTCACCATCCATCGAGCCCATCGCCGCTATATGCTGTTGTTGTTGGATGTATGTGCAATGTTTAGTCTATTAGTCGCCTTTTATTATATTTATTTGCGGTTCTCATTGCCTAGTTTCTGACTAACCCTTCGGGGATAATAGTCGTTTATAATATGTATGTATGTATCTACGTTTTTTTCTAGATGCAAAAAATATTTAAACATGTCATTTGCCGTTTTAATTTCTGTTTTAAAATCTGTTGCTCTGCCTTAATTCGTGTTTGCACCAAATAGGAGACAGGTGTGCGAACGCAATCCTCTTTCGTTCGCGGAGCTTTCGACCCCCAGGAACCCCTTTTAAGTTACATGACTTTTAACTTTGTGACCCATCTTTGCTTTAAAGTGCTCAGGCTTATCTAATTCAAGATAATGCCCTGTTCGTTTAAGATAAACATTTGAGGCAAGGTTTTTACGGGTAAGCTTATATTTTTCTTTAATACTTAGTATCGTTATTGAACTTTGTCTTCATTTCTTTAAATGAATTGAAGATACTGTTACTTTTGAAGCTCGTATGTTTTTCCTACATTGTGAACTAATACTAGGTCTGACCCGAAAATTGAACCAAGGACAAGGAGTAAGTACTTGTTACAATACAATATACAATACAACACTTGTGCATGTGCGTAGTTGTACTTCTACATGAAGAAAAAACAGTCAGTTTTTATAGGCAAACGGTTCTAGATAAGGATAACCAATAGTACTAAATCTTGGGATTAAAATGGTAACAATTTTTTTATTGACTAACGAAGTCAATCGACGGAATCTACCTCAGTTTTTCTCGTTAGCCCGGTGGCTTGGCAGTGAGGGATAATAGAATTTCTCGCAGTGAATCAGCCGCGGATGTTTGTAAGGTGTTTCAGCTTTAACGGAATTATGAGGAACAAAAGAGTTCCCTAGAGGGGGGAATTTAATTCCGCTTGAGGTCCACTCTTATTATACCCATTGAGGTGAAGTCAATTATTTTGTAAGAACCGTCTAGAAAGTGCTTACATTGTCCAAAGGATTATTCTCTGTCGAATTCGCGTTTGCTGGTCCCGTTTTTTGCTCGTTAGTTGAAATTAGTTGGAGGGAATAATTTGTAGTTGGTGTAAGACAACGCTTGGTCGCTAAGAGGTTTGCGAGAAATAATTTCATCTGTCCGCCAGACGTTAGCTGTTAAAACATAAATTAAATTTCCTTGCGGGCTTCAAATTCGATTGGATGTAATTCCGGTCACAATTTTATTGGTGCATTCTTTTTATTATAATATCATTGCACTCCAGATGAATGTTTTATATTTTAGCGTTTTATTAACGCTTAAATATACTTAAGTAAAATTTTAAACACTGAAAAACGACGATCCCGCCTGAGGTTGTCGTCTTTTTTCAGTGTTTAAAATTTTATCATTGCACTCCGTTAAGAAAAATACCTAATTTCATATTATTTTACGAAATTGTGAACTTCCTTAGTTTTTAAATAATTAAAATTCCCAATATAGTTTCAAAAGAATGACCTACTTAAACATTGTGTTCATTTCGTTTTCCACGTAGCATATGCCGTATTCCGTTGAAATAGGGATATGAACGTCAACTCAATGCACGCCCGCATTTTACATTACCTTCTTTGAAAATTGAAAAATGTATACTGATTTTTATGAAAAGGGTTAATTTACTAAAGTGTTTTTGAATAAGTGTTCCTTCTCGTATATTAATTAAATAATGTTACGGCTCCAGGCCTCGGTATGTAGGGCGGTTTGTGCATGACGGAACAGAGGGAATGCGAATGGGGTATGCGTTGTTGGATAAGCAGTATTAGCGATGCTTGACGTATTATATGTTAGTAGGTTACATTCCTTGCCTACTATGGTTGGAAATGCCCTCGCTTGTAATTTGAATATACGGTTTTCATGGCCGTGCTTTACAATTTCGCTTTTATTTTCAGTATGAACTTTTTGATTTGAGAATTTTTACTATTGTAACTTGTAGCTTCACAAAAATGGCGTGTTTAAGAGTGTAACAAATCTTAGGTAAGTAGTGTATACAAAACTCTTAACATACGGCATACATATAGGTAAGTTTTAGGTAAAAAAGAAAAAATGTTTCACATTTTAACATTGTATTTAGAGCTGATTGGGAAACATGTAACATTGGCAAAGTTAATTACATGAGCTCACCTTCCGTAAAACTAGACAAAAAATGAATTTAATTAATAGTAACCTCTAGGAGTATTCGTTTCAGATAAGGTATTTGAAGTGATGACAATGGACCTCATGTGATGTGTTTGCCGTAATTGTCACAAAACAACACTTATCAACCCACTATTGGGACAATATAGCGACGTTCGTATAATATACGTCTGTGCATTAAACAGTGTCTTGTGAAAAGCGAGGAGATTTTATAATTTTTTATATATTTTTATAAATGAAACGTTGTCTTTTTATAGCAAATTGAATTCGCTAATGGTTTGAAACCTGAGGCTAAAAAATGTATGATATAAAAGCAATTCTGTTTTAAGTGTTTCATTTCAATGTGTAGTACAACGTTAACTTCAGAGAACAAATAAAAGAAACAAAAATATTGAAAACTCGCAACAAAACTGAAGATGCAGAAATATGGGAAAAAAACAAATCAGAGTCTCATCGTAAATAAGCAGCGACCATCAATACCTCCGTAATCTTTTCGTATCCAAGGACTTACACTCACTGCTGCCTCCGAAATCCCTAAGAACAAAGCTTACGAAACTAGCAGATTTCTCTTCATACAAACGGCTTTTAATGAGGCCCTATATTTCTCCCGACATGGCGATTGGGGGCGTAAAATATAAGTATTAAAAGACAAGCGCGTAAGTCCGGCAAAGCTTTTTGGCCGAGCTCGGGGCGCGCTAAGCCTCCGCCGCGCACGCATCTACCCGCATTACTTCTAATTGTGATTTAATGGCCCTGCGAGGGTACGTTTGACCTTTAAAACAAAATAATATTTTTGCTAGGAACGCTTGGGAGGGTGACGTGATTGTCGAAGGAGGTTTTATTGTGCACGCCCTTTGAATTAGAATGAATGTTCTTTCTGTGCAAAAGTTGAAATGGGTGTTGCGATGAAATCAAATGATTTGGTAACGTTGAAGTGGTTTCGTTTCCTAGCCAATTGTTATCGTGTTTTAAGGTTTCCTAAAAACGTAGAAACATAATTTTTATAAATATCAGACAAATATTTTTCAAAAAATGAGAGAACACAGAGACACATAGAGAAACCGTGATTAGGACTGGAACAAAAGAGAAGAGTACAGGTTTTAGTTGTATATAGTGATCATTCAATATTATCTCTTTGACAAAAATAAACCTGATGATGACCTTAACAGGTCAGATAGGACATAAATTTTTTGGCAAAAACTACGTACATTTATTAGGCATTTATCCAATGGGCCCAAAATGGCCGGGCGCATAAACCCATCGCTAGTTGTATACAGTAAAAACAGCTAGTTCTAAATATTCATACTGCCACTCAGCAAATCATTACATCTCAAAAACGTTTGCAACACTTAATCGCTAAATAAAACCACAGCAACTTCACGTCTAATGCCGAGTGCCAAAGGGTTTTATACACCTGAATGGTAAACAATACATTTCCACTAAATATTAGACGAAAATTGTAGTTGATTTACTACAATGACGACCTCCTATTAAGGCAAGTGGTCAAGTCCTGGTACAAGATACTTGCTATTTACAGTTTCTAATATACCTATTCTTACGAATAGAAATACAAAAATGAAATCGATGGGAAGCGTATCACTTGAGAAGACAGACAGACCTGACCTGAACTAGAACATAGAATACTGCCGACCAGGGAGACCCGTAGAAACGGTTGTCCCGCTGGCCACCCGTGGCACAGTACAGGGGCCCAAGCGAGCCTAACCAGCTCGTGAGGCTGCCTCACCATGCCACGCATTATCTCGGGGTGGTCCGTCGTGCCGGTTGGTGACCGGAAGGTGGGGTCCCGGCGGCCATTCCCGGGGGGGTTCGGGGGCCCTTCCGTTCGGCAGGTTAATAATACTCGTCTGTGGGCAAATTCCTGGGGAAACAGGCCACCACACTTTGACCATTCGCATCGCGGCATCATTTTCTCGATTCATGCCTCTCTCTTTCCACTCCTAAAATGACAGCGTCTAACAACAAAACTAGTACTACAGCGGTGCACACCCCCTCCACAACCTTACCGTTTGAGGTGGAGTTCGCTAACATCCGCGGACTCCATGCAAACCTCAATGCCGTCCACCACCATCTTGAGACGGCACGGCCAGCAATGTTGTTCCTGACGGAGACGCAAATAATCCGCCCAGCTGACACCACCTACCTGAACTATCCCGGCTTTGTGCTTGAAGAATCCTTCAAAGCCAAAGACGGAGTTTGCTTATTCGTTCGGGCGGATGTTTGCTGTCGCCGTCTGCGCTGTCTGGAGGACCCTTCCTTCTCCCTCCTAGTGGTACATGTCGACTTAGGCTCTCATTGCCGTGTCTACGTCTGCGTCTACCGATCCCATAACGGCGACATGGAGACAACTCGACTAATTGAACATCTTAGTCTGGTAGCAGATGATGCGCAGGAGCGGTTTCCATCGGCGGAACTGGTGTTTTTGGGAGATTTCAACGCCCACCATGAGTTGTGGTTAGGTTCCTCCAAAACAGACCATGCTGGTAGAACTGCCCACGCATTCGCTCTCATGCATGACCTGACGCAACTGGTGAACCAGCCCACCAGGATCCCAGACATAGTTGGCTATGCGCCCTCCTTAATCGACCTTCTGCTGACGAGTCGCCCAGCAGGATATCGGGTGGAGATTCGAGCTCCTTTAGGTTCCTCGGATCAGTATTAGGAATGGAATACTATATTCCACACTCCTATGTCATCAGCAAAGGCAGGCGCAACCGCTGGTTCAATCGCGAGTGTGCCAGCGCTGTTGAGAGCAAACAGACGGCATACCGCGCTTGGATCAGAGATAAAGCTCATGGGGATCCCGAAACTCGCTCGCTAAAAGCAGCCTATAATAATGCCACCAAGTCGTCGTGTCGGGCCTACATTAGAGCGGATGCCCAGCGCGTTGCACGAGTAGGCCAAGAACTCCTGACGCATCCTACGGGCAGCCGTAGCTACTGGCGTCTGGCCAAAGCCGTGCAATCCAACTTCTGCCAACCCTCGCTGCCACCACTGAGATGTCTTGACGGAACTTTAGCTCACAAGCCGCAGGAAAAGGTCGATCTCCTGGCCAAACTCTTTGCGGCTAACTCCCGGATCGATGACTGTGATGCACAACCACCCTCAATTCCTCACTGTGGCCACACAATGTCTGATATTAAAATCAGGCAGTGTGATGTCCGTGCAGAACTGCAGTCAATCGATGTCCGGAAAGCTAACGGTCCTGATGGCATCCCAGCAATAGTTCTGAAAATGTGTGCAGCGGAGTTGACCCCTGTGTTAACGCGTCTGTACCGTCTCTCGCTCTCTTCGGGTTGTGTGCCGGAATCTTGGAGAGAAGCTAATGTGCAACCGATCCCTAAAAAAGAAGATCGGTCATATCCGACTAATTACCGCCCTATAAGCCGCCGTAACTTCAGTGTTGTGTAAGATCCTAGAACGAATATTGAACAAACAGCTTATTCGATACCTAGAAGATCACTCCCTAATTCACGATCGTCAATATGGGTTTCGGCCAAAACGGTCAACGGGTGATCTTCTAGCGTACGTCACACATCTCTGGGGTGAGGTTATTTATTGGACAAGCGTGGCGAGTCACTGGCAGTTAGCCTTGACATAGCCAAGGCTTTTGATCGGGTCTGGCACAAAGCTCTTCTCTCCAAGCTCCCGGCATACGGTTTGCCCGCTCAGTTCTGTACCTGGATTGCCAGCTTCCTGCATGAGCGTAGAATCCGTGTCCTTTCGGATGGATGCGCTTCGCGGTTCATGTCAGTGAACGCTGGTGTTCCTCAAGGCTCCGTTCTATCCCCCACGCTGTTCCTTCTGCATATCAATGACATGCTTCCTCTTGGAAACATTAATTGCTATGCAGATGATAGCACAGTGCATGGGGGATATAACCGGCACCCAACGGCTGGGCCGGTAGACACCGAAATGAAGCGAGCAAATCTTGTTATTGAGCTCGATCGGGTGTTGGACCTCATTTCTTAATGGGGCTCCGATAATCTGGTGGAGTTCAATGCCAAGAAAACATAGGTATACGCGTTCACAGCGAAAAAGTCGCCATTCCTTCCCCTTCCCTCTCTTCAGGGTACATCTCTAGGCTTGCAGAGCAGTATTAACATGCTCGGTATGGATATCCGC
This sequence comes from Scoparia ambigualis, assembly GCA_963921215.1. NCBI lineage: Eukaryota > Metazoa > Arthropoda > Insecta > Lepidoptera > Crambidae > Scoparia > Scoparia ambigualis. The sequence continues at coordinate 21,931,795 of OY992502.1, read as the reverse complement.
TGCGATCTGAACCAAAAGGACTACATCGAAACCGTGATTAAAAATGCCTCACGTAAACTCGGTGTCCTGAACAAGGTGCGGCGATTATTCACGCCTGATCAGTTGTGTCTATTATACAAGACACAGGTGCGGTCTTGGGTGGAGTATTGCTCTCACCTTTGGGACGGCTCCGTAAAGTACCTTCTCGATGCCTTGGACAGATTGCAGCGCCGCGCTGTGCGCATTATCGGCAATGCGGAGGTCACTCAAACTCTCGAGCCTTTGCAATTGCGTAGAGATATTGCGTCACTCAGCGTCTTTTACCGTTTATACCATGGCGAGTGCTCCGAAGAACTCTTTGACCTCATCCCTCCTTCTCCCTTCCTCCATAGGAGTACGCGTGCTGCTCTCCGGAGTCACCAATTTACAGTCTCTAACATTCCATCACGCACAAAGAAATTTGGTGACTCGTTTCTTTGCCGCACTTTCAAAAGATGGAATAGTCTACCAGCACACGTATTCCCTCCTACTTATGACATAGGGTCCTTCAAACGAGGCGTGAAGAGGCACTTTGTGGGCCGGCAGAGTGAGGATGACTGATGCTACGTCTCTTACGCTGCACCAGTTGTCCTCGCGCCTGGACCTCATTTCCACTTAACATCAGGTGTAGTGGGGTCATTTGCCGGGCTTAGTATAAAAAAAAAATACTTCGACAGTCCCGAAAAATAACGTCATATCTGCAAGGTACCTATAGTTGTATCGCAGATATGACGGTAACAGATTCTTCTGGCATATTTAAACGGTGGACTGTCTTAATACCAAACCCAATAGATATTCAACCTACAGGAGTCATCTTGCGTGGCAGACAAGGGGATATTTATTACAACTAGTTATAAATATTCAAACTGCCACTCAACAAATCCCTACATCGCCTAGGAGTTTGCATCACTTAATCGCTAAATAAAACCGCAGCAACTACACGTCTAATGCCGAGTGCCGCAGGGTTCCAGTTACCTGAATCGTGAACAATACAGTTCCATTATCTGCGGTCGCCCCGCATGAGTGTTCTCCACACGCCGCGCTCCATCTGCTAATGATACGGGTTGCATTTTAGAATCTAATCTCAAAGGAGGTTTGCACGGAATTCTTGAGGAGTACAATGCGCATGCATTTTATATTTGTTCTGGAGTTGCTGGAGTGTTATTGCTCGTTCGCGTTAAGTAGCTTTCGTAAGACTGGGTAAAGGATGGGTGAGCAAATTTCGTTGGCGTTAAGTTGCTTTCGTGAAACTGGCTCACGGATGAGTGTCCAAATTTCTTGTCCAAAAAAATTCCTCCGTACTGTGGAAGGCACGTTAAATCAGTACTGGTAGGACAACAGAAATAATGATAAAGATGGTTATAATTTTTTGTTTGTGAAATTGCAACTACGAATAATAAAGGAACATCTTGAAGACTGCTCTTTTAATAGTGGTATTAGTAGATGACTGCCTTTTGAATCGGCTTGTCAGAAACTCAAAAAGAGTAAAATGTATTTCACTAAAACTTTGCTTAGCAAGAGATGTCATCAATAGGCTAGAATAACATCCAAATAACCTAAAACTCAAGAGCTATTATAAAAACAGTAACTTTATAACTTTAACGTATTTTAAAAATGTATTTTTACCAATGTCCGCAAAGTGTCACAATTATAATAACAGCTTCATTCTTCTAAGTTAATGGAACAAGGGCTTAAATGTCTCATTTATACTCGTTATACAGATCAAAACAATTTCAAAGAGACTTTACATTTTTCTTTGTTACTTGGAATTTAATATTCGTCATAAAATGATGTAGAACAAAGGTAAGTTTTAGTACAAAAATAACCTGAGTGCAGGTACATGTTGCATACAGGACCATTCCAGACAATATTCATAGAATTATGATAAAAAAATATGTAACAAACTAGCAACCCGCATCGGACTCTTCGTTGTGGGTTATTCCCCGAACTCTCCATATGCTGCTGTGCCGAAAGGTATGTATCCCAACAGTGGGATGTTTATAGGCTGCTGATTATTTACTAATTGAACATTATTACAGACTGTTTTCTAGAATTTCTGACGTATAGTGCTCACACTGTGTTGGTTGTAAAAAAAAAGTTGTTTATTTTATTAAAATGTTCACTCTATTAAGTCCGTCCTTTACTGAAATACTAGTCAAACGAAAACAAATTGTCTAATCGAGTAGAAATTGATAGAAAGATAAAATCAATGTCAACAACGCGTAGGTATACCTATTCAGACGTTGGAATTCTAAATTTCTAAAATGACAACGTAAGAATAGAAAATATGACTACGAATATTACTGTATCGGTCCTTTGTACTCCACACAGATAGTAAGAGTTGTGGCACCTCTTGGAAAATCGCAAAGTCCCCTTCACGGCTCATTACGTATACGACCGCATTATCTGCGTACTTTACGGGCGCGGGCACTCTGAGCTGTTCTGTAAGTTTTCAACCATAAAATATAAGAGCACAAGATTCCGCCCGAAAAGGTGAACTCATTATGAAAGAAATTATTGCGAGTTTAACCAAAATATTTGGACCGTCGGAATTACTTTCGCACGTACCGCTTGCTAATTGTGATTTAATGACAGTTACGCGGGGGTAACCCTGCAGCCGTTTGAATAATAAAACCCCTTTTTGAGGTTGAATGAGAATAAATTGCATAATCACGTTTGCGAATTCAACGTTACGTGATATCGTGCTACTATTATTTTTAATTTAATGAAATGTCGGTTTCATTGCGCACAATTAAAGGAAAAATAAGATTCAACAAATATCTACCATATGCACAAACGAATAGATATTTCTTTGTCAGTTCTTCTATCGCGTCACATCATAGTCGATTTTCTTTTATAATACTTAAGGATAATACCTTTTACCCTTTTACCAATTTCGGAACGGGAATGCGCATCGTCTTTATTTTACCTGATGGTTACTGACAATATTGCTGAAGGTGGAAGATGACTTACTTTACGCAGAATCCTCAACCACTAAGGTATATATAGCTAGCCAGACGGACTTAAAGCAACCTCTACAACCAAACCGAGAACAAAATAACCGAGTGATTAATTATTTTTAAAGTTAATTTTGAAGCGTCCTGAAATTTTACCTGATGGTTACTGACGATCATGCCGAAGTTGGAAGATGACGAACTAGCAGAATCTTTAACCACTAAAGTATATGTAGCTATCCTGGCGAACTTAAAAATAATAACCTCTACAACCAACCAAACCGAGTAGGACAACATGCATCCGCCGCTGAGTCTAATCACTGGACCACAGAGGTGATTAGTTAGGTTTGAGTTTAATTAGAAACGTTCTGAAATTAAGACCCACATTTTGGGCTATTTCTTGCCAGCTTTTGTAATAGGAGAACCTTATAACACTCCCCAAGGACTACCTCAATAAATATGAATGAAACGTAAACAAATAATAGCTTCCCACAAAACTGAAGCAATCAGGCCTTAGGGAGCGCAGGATAGGATAGAGTTATTGGTCCACCTGGCATATAGAACGCTGGCAAAGCAGTAAGAATAGTAAGGAAACGATATCGATCGTTTCCTTTTACTACTGGGCCATTCAGATGAAACTATAAAAATATCGAGCCAAATTTATGGACGACGTATATAGTTTTATTATCTTTTTTGAAATGCGTTTGTGATGCTATGAAACGGATATTCGGTATATTGCATTGTAAAGCATGACACACTGTGTTGGTGATATCCTAAACATTTTTGCAAATGTGACAGTGTGTTTCTTTGTCCTTTCTTAACGATAAACAAAGTAGTCAATGGTATTTTTTGCACATGGAGAAGCCGAGCATATTAACTACATTTTGTATCAAGAAAAAAATAGGCAATAAAGAATTAACTTGTCTCCCAAAGCACAGATGAGAAAGCTCGAGACATTTATATTTGTACACACTTTCCGAATCCAAGCATGGTTTATGTTTCTTAGCTTTGCAAAATCGCAATCCAAACACCCTATCGTATTTCTTCCTATGTATAATCCTCTACGTATATTACACTACATTACAACATATAACAATGCACTCGAGCAGTCGAATGTTATCGGGATAATACGGTCGTAACGAAACCCGGTGAAATAGATCCGGTGGCGATAGCGCTACCGTCAGGAGCATAAACCGAACTTGGTCAAGTATTCTTGAATATTCCTTTGACTATTTATTGCTGTCTTGACTTCGCTTAGATGTAGGTACTATTACTGTAAGAATCGAGCACTGTTTTCTGAATCGCTTAAAGGTTTTCTTACCGCAAGTACCGCTTTGTCGGTAAATACTTACGTCAGCGAGAAGTGGTTCCGAGTTCGGAGTTACATTTTTAGAAGACCCAGGTTCAATACTGGTTAAGAAAAAAATATTCTCGGATTACCTTATAATAGGTATGATGGTATATCCTATTTTTCTAAATTGATTATAAAGTGAAAAATGAGTTTCTTTGTTTTGGCGGATATTGATGACGACTTCCACAATGCAGTCGCATGTGTGAGTGATTTCATCGAGGCATCTAAAGAATGATGCAGTTTTTACCAATTAATTAATAAATTATGTTGTTTGAAAAATTAAAATCTACACCAATGACAAAATACTACTATTTATTGGAGAAAATATTTTTATTTTGGCGTAAAATACCTGTACTTTAAATATACGACATTGATTTAATAGCACCTGATATAGATAGATGGGGCCCTGAACACGGTTATAGTCTACTTTTTTCTAAAAAGTGAGGGAAGCCACGGGCAAAAGCTAGTATACATGTATACGATGTGGCCGAAGGTTCTGGTTGCTTTGGTATGTTAAACCCATGCCAAGCCACACTTTGATATTCCCCATGATATTCCCTAGGAAGAGTCCTAGGATAGTAGGAAGATGTTTTGAACGTTTTTACTAAATAACTTTTCACTCAACTTAGCAAAGCCGACTGGATGGCTGACTTATTTCTGCCGCAAAGCAGCATTGCTTATAACATTGCTTGAAATTATAGAGAAAATAAAATTAAGTTTTCATGCATAAGAATTCATTTTCCGCTCTTACCTACAGGACCATGTTTAATATTCTGTGCAACCACTTTCCGGCGTGACGTTTATTTGTCACACGATATGTGACACATCCATTACACTCCACCCGTAAAAGCGTGAATTATTTTCCCCAATTGTACGGAAGTTATCACAAGAGGTTACAAACAATTTTTCACATGTACGGTTATTGTTTTGATACCAAGATTTTTAAAAGAAACTGTCGAAAGCTATCAGAATTTAAATCGACTCTATAGTCTCTGCTGAGTGGCATAAAGCACTCGGTCCAATATCCAAAGGTCCTAACTTTAATACCTAGGTCGAGCAAAGTGTTACGTATTTTCTCATTGCCTGGACTCTGGTTCCTTAGGCAATAATAATCGCGAGCGTATGTACTTACGTATTTGTCGACCTCCGTGGTCGAGTGGTTTTCACGCCGGGTCTGGCGATGCGCCATCTCTAAGGTCCCGGGTTCAACTTCCGGTTGGGTCAATTTAGAGAAGAACAGTTTTTCTAAATTGATTTCGGGTTTGGGTGTTTTTCTATGTTTATGTATATTTATCCGTTATCTTACCATATTAACGATTTCAAAAGAATACTTATCTTGATTTAGAATGATTGGTGTAAGCGTAAACAATTTTGAATTTAATTTAATTTTAATTAATTTAATGTATGTTTGTATGTATGTATGTTTGTATGTATGTATGTATGTATGTATGTTAAGGGGAGGTATTTCGAGCGCTTCTCTCTCGACGGTACGACGATAAGGGAAGGGAAGCGGCACAAATAGGCGCGTTTTATATTTTAAAAAATTGATAGATGTAACAAAAAAACCAATCGGTTATAATCCGTCAAGTTATCTACGAACTTCATTTTGGTAAATAATTCATAATATCAAATCGCTTATTTTAAGAATAAAACCTAGAAAAAAAAATGACACAAAAATATGTAACTTTGTGAATTTATTCTATCAAGCCAACTTCATCAAATCGTGTTTCCATCGGGTATTTTCTACAGAATAAAGCCTTAACAATATTTCATAATTTTCGCAGATTTTAATTTTACTGTTTACTACTTCAAAAATAATTCTAAAAACGTGTTAATTTTTTACTAACACCTAGCCTTAACATCGGAATACGACCACGCTTGACATAACACGATTTCAAGGAGGTTCAAAGTATTTTTCGAATGATTGTCCATGAATTTCCATTAATATACTATATCGCTACAATGGCTCTGGTATGCGCTCTTTGCTAGTTTCTCGAATGCCATAACATCAGCATATCCGCGGAAAGGCGCAAAGGTATTTCGTGTGCATCTTTGTGAAACATCTCAAACGAAAGCTCGATCTTTGCGTAAAATCGAACATTCTTCTCAGTGAGCATCCCTTTCGGGGGTTATATGGACGATAGACGTCTTTTCTGTAAATTGAGTTTTCCCTTTACAATTTTAGTCTTCAGTCCGATTTTTTTTACATGACCCGGGTTTGTGATCAACCCGATTTTGGCAAGTGTTGTGATCAAACCAATACCTATCAAGTGTAGTCACTTCAATGAAAGAGACGCTATACTCGTACCTTACTTTCATTTTCTATGACGTTTATGATAATGGTAACATTTACGACCAGTTTTTATTCCAATTAAGTAAAACAGTTTAACTAATTGCATGGTTGTATGTGGCCTAAGATATTCTTATGGTTTTAATTGCAGACTAACAAAGAGTCACTGGCTTTCGCATAATTCTGAAAGGGGTTCTAAAAGGGGGTCTAAGCATCGAAAATATTTGTTGTGCCACAAATTAACTGCAATAAGATACAAGATAGTGTCTTTTTCCAACAAGTTCATTGTTTTGTTAGTATTCAAAACCCAAAACATAGACATTGGTTTAAGTGCAATATAAGTTCCAGATAGGCATATACGAATTCTGAAATAATGTTTTGTAAGTATAATTAATGCGTAGTTGTTCTATTATTTTACTCGCCTGAGCGTATAGAAATACTATCTAACTTTGATTAAAGACAACATTACCCTAAGTCAGACCAGTATCGAATGTTATGGACGATTGTAATTTAAATACTAAATAAGGTATGTACCAATTATAGTTTAATTCTATTTCATCATTGTTTCGTATTGTGGTCTCTTATGGTTTTAAAAGACATGTAGTAATTTTAGACTTCTGTATTGACTTTTATTATGACATGGACTAACATAGTAAGTAATGGCTTCTCTCGAACGGATACCAAGCACAAGACGGCGACAGACATTCTGCGGAGTTCTCAGTATAGATCAGAGACAATAATCATTGTTTGTGGTATGCGTTTAGTTTTAAATAAATAAATCTTAATTATCAACAACAAGCATACACAAAATTTCACAAACAATATTTGAATAGAAAAACAAAATGCACATAAAGAATTAATAAAAATGAAGGTAGAACTAGAAATCTATCTACGAGCAGTAGGACAATGACATCTTACAAGTTCGACCACTTAAAGTATGAACCTAAATGTCTGGGACATTTTTCTTCTCTAATAATAAATGTCGTTTACAACATTATAATAATAAACGGTGTACTATAGAATTTTGAATTGTTGGTATCTAAACGAGGCCGAGCCTGTTTCTTAGATACTACGCACTCCCGATATAACACTAAACCATGTACACACGGCGTCAGATCAACCTACCCAAAAATGTCAGATTTCTACAATCAATTTTGAACTTTATTGTTTGGTTTTAAGGAACAATATTGATTGGAGAAATTTGACAGTATAGGGTAGGTTGATCTGACGCCGTGTGTACACGTTATTATTTAATAGGTACGAAAAATCGATATATGCAGTCACTTCCCAAGTAACAAATTATTGTTGCTTATTAGTTGAGAAAACGTTTTACATTTCCTTTTGGTTCTATAAAGTGGGGCATATAAACGTGTCGTAGACGTTTATACAACGCGAAATAGACCCATATTAAACAACATTATTGTTATTTACAAGTTAAATAAACGTCAGTCAACAACTTTTAAATGTTACATAAAAGTTTTCGACCGACTGTTATCGAACCACTGAAGTCCTATAACAATTGCATAGACATTAGAAGATGACTGTAATGTCGGTTAAGTGTTTAACATTGACTTTTATTGTACACAATGGAATGAACTTCAGTTCATTCCATTCATTCGTTCCTGTGATGTTTGCTTGAAAAGTGCGGGTTATCAAATACAAAATCTAAACGGTTTATAAGTTATAGTTTACTTAATTATTTTTATATTTACTTTAACAATATAATACATGAACAGAGTGTATGGATAAATGTGTGCAGTGCACCTAGTTCTTATGGGACGTTTAGTTTTGTGGTGAAATATAGGTGTGTTGTTGTGAAATTTTTTACGCCCCCATCGAATTTCTTGAAATTAAATTATTGTAGACTATTGCTTAAAATTTGTTTACATACTAAAATAGCAGCCATCTTGTCTAAGTTAAGAAACGACTTCTATACATCAATTATAGAATGAAAAGGTCGCATAATGCGGTTTCTTGCGACCAAGATGGTCGGCCATGATAATTTATTTTAGAGTTCCGTGAGATAATAAACATGAACAGATAACCTTTAATTTAAATAAACCCTTTATGATAACCTTTTATTTAAATAAACCCTTTATACATGGTGTCATATTTTTTTTTATTTATCCGACCTACAACCTGGCTTCATAATACGACGATATAATAAAGCAGTCGTAAAAACGTTCACGTAACCTATACTCCAACACTACTATTCGACGTTGTATGAATCTGTCGTAAAAACGTCTACCTAACCTATACACAGGCACCACTATACGACGTTGTAGGAATCAGTCGTAAAAACGTCTACCTAATCTATACACAGGTACCACTATTCGACGTTGTATGAATCAGTCGTAAAAACGTCTACTTAACCTAAACACAGGCACCACTATACGACGTTGTATAAATCAGTGGTAAAAACGTCTACCTAACCTATACACAGGCACTACTATACGACGCTGTATGAATCAGTCGTAAAAACGTCTACATAACCTATACACAGGCACCACTATACGACGTTGTATAAATCAGTCGTATAAACGTCTACCTAACCTATACACAGGCACCACTATACAACGTTGTATAATACCGTCGTAAAAACGTTTACTTAACCTATATTTTTGTACCATTATACGACGTTGTATAAAGTAGTCGTAAAAACGTTTACTCTACTTATTTAGTAGACCATTTAGTTACGGGACTAAATCGTTGTAGGAATAACGGTTACACAACGTTGTAGTTGTCTAATAACATCAATTCAACAGTTATATAACTGAAAGTCGCATAGCACAGTTTTTATATGACCAATTTGCTAGTTGGGTTATGCATTAGAATACATTAGGATATATAAACTAAGATTTATTTTTATTTTACTTTAAATAAGGCATCAACCCACCACACTAGCCCAATGCAGGTTGGTTGGTGGGTAGGTTTATTATTTATATTTACCTTTCCATTGACATATAACATTATTCGTAACATGTGCTGACCACATACACAACATTGATGAAAGTATTTCTTTTTCAAAGAATTCAATTACGTTAGGGCTATGTGCCGCATGGAACTGTCACGTTTATGGTAAAATATTAATGTATTTCAATTTGGGGAGGCTGCTACAGACCTCTATAAATATCAGTAGCTTAAGGCGTGCAAGGGACGCGTAAATACTTCCACTAAAATTGAATGGGTGAGAATTGGACCTAAAGGCATAGGGCATTCCGCGCTGACCGCAAAATGATTTATTTATTTACATCGTTTATTTGAAACATCTAACTATTATATCAGTAAACGTACTGTATCTGCTAAGCACACATTAATAATAAGTATTATAATATTAGGAGATTCTACCATAACATGTTATGGTGGTTTTAACGACTGCCATCTCATCTCAACAACCGTTTGAAGTACAGAGAAATGAATAATAAGATTAATTTGGCCACCTATCTGGCGACATAACAATACGAAAGTGTCGGTTTCAACCCCGTTAGTGGAATATATATTTATTATTTTCGATTTGTTATTTGTATTTATCAAAATTTGCTTATTTTAAAGTAGATGCCTACATGGAAGATGTGGCGGCCTGCGTCGCCACATAATTTACTATCCTCACGTATTGGTTAAAGAGTTTGTTAAGAGTAAGAGTTTGAAAAGATATGACACGGCATCCTCCCTCCAACATCTACGTAGTTATTATTGTATAAAATAGTCTTGTAAGGTTTAGATAATAAGTTAGTCACAATGTAGTCACTGTAAATATACAACATCACTTTAAGAGCCGCAGTCGTTATTTACCATCGCCATGGAACTCCCATCATCACCATCATCAACATCGCACACTACGACCGACGGAACAGAAGATAACGAAACGTTGAAAAATAGACCTAGTAGGTACTGGTGGGAATCGAACCAATTTTTTTTCAACGTTTATTTTTGAGTTTACGCAAAAACGAATATTACGAATAGTTCTGTGATGATAAATAGTTTTTTATGTGTTTTATTTTAATGACTACTTGCATTTACAAGGAAAAACAGTTGATTGTCATGAAAAGTACATGCACGTGCCATTCAGTTTTACATAAAATTATGCTGTAGGCAACAACGCATAACAATGTATGAATGAGGAGCAAGCTAATAAATCGTGATTTTAATGGGTATTAACGCGTACTAACTTCTCTAATGATAATAAAAAATAATTTAATTAATTTTGATTCTTGAGTTTGATGTTCACTTTTTTATATACTAAGCCCGGCAAATGACTCCACTCCACCTGATGTTAAGTGGAAATGAAGTCCAGGCGCGAGGACAACTGGTGCAGCGTAAGAGACGTAGCATCAGTCACCCTCACTCTGCCGGCCCACAAAGTGCTTCTTCACGCTCGTGCCTCGTTTGAAGGACCCTATGTCATAGGTAGGAGGGAATACGTGTGCTTGTAGACTATTCCACTTAGTTATTACTACAATTCAACATTGGTAAACTTATACTAATTTTTAAAGAGCAATCAGTTAGCTACTTTGTATGTAGATAATCAACAGTTATAAAAATATTCTACTCCACACATTGTCAGCACAATCGCATTATTCACGCGAATAAGCACATAACAACGGGCAATGGAAAGTGGACACACAAACAGCATTTGGCAACAACTTTTAACGCAATATACTAAAATTGGTTTTCCAAAGTGTCTGCGAAACGGACCGGCGAAACACTAGATACGCTTTAAGAAGTTAGGGACAGATTTATAGGTCCAACCTACGAGTAACAGCTCTGGGCCGCGATGCTGTGCTATCAACCAAACAAGTTGTTTGTGGGGCCGACTTTGGTCATTTAAATGTAGGATTTGACAAAGTGCACCCCGAAATTGCTTTCGCATGTTAGCCTCTTATGGATACGCTTGTGTGACCTCTTTACTTGAAGCTGCTTGAATGGAAAAATATTTTGGCTAAATAAACCTTTTGGATAATTCAATTGCTGTACATTTTAACACAAGGCTTCTTAGTGCAGATATAGGAAATTCAATTATAATACAAATTCCTGTATACGTACGTTATTTCATATACTATCTAACAACTTCAAATTATAAAGAAACTACCAATGCCTGGGGATGTAACTTTTTTATTTTTATTTAAAAGCCCTCACTTACAGACATAAATGCTCCATATATACGAACTTATATTGTCAAACGGCACAACATTCCATTCCAAACAGTACAAAGCATGCAGGCTACAAACAACGCAGATAGAATCGCACGTTAATGTTCAATCAAAATTTAATTGAACAGTCATGTTTCTGATGTGCAATAAGTTTATAAGAGGAGATTGTTATGTTTACATAGGTAATATTTTAACAGAGGTGAATCGCGAAGAGCGGAAAAATGGAAGGGCGGCCTTTGCCCTGCAGTGGGACGACTAGGACTGACAATACAATGCAATTGTAACATAGTTTCGGTAATCGGTAGGTACTGAGAATACTAGCATAATTAGGCGGACCGTATAAGCATGCTGCCGACTCAGTCATAACCGTGGTCAGAACTACGTTGGCGCAGTGACCCTGGGTCTGTCCTGCACCCGTCCATCCCGAACTCATGAATCCAATTAGTACAAGTCATAATAGAAAATCACCTATTTATTATTAGGTTTATCCACACTTCTCCGCTCACGACTCTCCGAAAGAACGACGAAGAACAACACTCTGTGTCGTTTAAATTGAATTGAAAAATGATTTATGTCAACAATCTCTGGCGATACTCTCGTTACCTTACACACCCGATCGCCCTAAACGAAAATAATAAATAAATCGCACGTATACGTACTCCAGGAAATTGATCGAGCTATTTTTACGAGGGGAGTGTTGCCAGGAAGTTTTAATTTATTTTTGTGTGCGTCAGCCCCTAATTAATTGCTTTTGAACTTTATGGAATCCGTTTGATTTTCTTTGAACGACCGCTGCTAGGGCGCGCCCGCTCCTTAATGGGAACGTTTCAATTGCGGCAACAATAAATATGGAGCTCTTACACAAAAAAGGGGACAAAGAATAAGATTAATAAGGACAATGAATTAGTCACGGGAAATTACAGTTTCTTGTTTAGTAAATTCGTCTGGAGACTGAGCTCGGGCCGCAATAAAAATTGCGTACCAAAAGCCTCCTGCGACTTATGAAGATGAAGTGTGCGAATTACGAATGTTCGCGAGTGTGCCCACATGGACATTAATATTGCTTGCCTTCGTCGTTATGTGCGCCCGTTTGTCGCGCGCGAAACGAACGGCTATGTCTCAAATGTGAATAATTGACCGTTTTGTAGGCAGTTAACTTTTTTACACGGGTAAGCGCTTGGCCTTCATCTCACCTGATGGTAAGTGACGATAAGAACCGAAGGTCTCTTCGCCCGGAATCTTTTCAACCACTGAGGAACGGACTATCTAATCTCTCAACATTGTTGTTATGGCGCAAGACTTCAGATAAGATGTTGGTAGCAGCTAGGCCGACTTAACAAGACCACCAACCAAACCAAGTCACAAAGATATACTCCCCGCTGATAATCGAACCATCGACCCTTATTTTGGATTCGTGGCTTAGCCAATTGACCACAGAGATATATCTATATACATAGATAATAATATAAATAGCTCAGCCACTCGGCCACTGAGGTTAATGGAATTCGGAATTTTCAATGCATTAACTTGGGTTTGTTATAACCAACCTGCATTTAAGAGCGCGCACAAAGCTAGAAAAAAATCATAATTCACCCGCGCCCGTCACGGCCGACCTGCTTTCGTCCGAATGATAATTCATGACAACGCGCGAACCATCGCGCGATCTGGTTGCATATAGTATATCTAAAATAATTAGAAAAATACCACAACCGCTAAGTGCGAGACGGATCACCTAGCTGGGCTTCCGAAATCTTTCAAGTACCTACCTGCTCTTTGTCGCTGGAAACTATGAATAACACATAAATGTGTCACAAAATCTTAAATATACCGATGCATTTTTAGACAAGTTATATTAAGATTATTACAAAATAAGGGTATATTTATTTTTCTCATTATAACAAGCGAATTTTGAAAGATCGGATAAGGATTAGTGTGCTAAGAGAGAAGTGTGGAATGAATGAAGATATGATAAAACAAATTGAGAAAGGCATGCTAGGATGGTTTGGTGATGGAGAGGGGATGGAGGATGGAGAGACGGTGGATGAAAATGGAATTACGAAAAAGGTGCATGAGACGATTTTATTCTATATTTCCCATTGTAATGCTTTTATAAGGGCTTTATTCTTAGATCTTTGAGTAGGTACTCGAATTTCCATCTGCGATAATTCGCCCATTTGGGGTTACGCATGGCTATCGTAGTTCTAACTCTTTTGCTTTCATTTCTGCCTCCAAGCCACAAGAAGGACCAGTGTAATATGTATACCATTTTATGTTTGTTTATTCTGTGCACGATCACAAATAAAACAGATCAGTTTTTCACTCATAGGAAAAGAACTTCTCTAAACTTTCTGCCGACTATGACGGCTTCTCCAGAAAGTGCTGAATAATGTTTTTGTAGGAGCACTGAGACCATCAGACATTAGCAGTAACACCAATGATTCCATTTTTCACTGTGCCTTTTTCTACTGCAGTCCTGTGTCTTCCACGTTCCGCCGCAGCTACCATAGTTTGAAGACCAGTTTTTTCCCACCGTTCACAAAATATCATAAGTGTGTTGTTATCGTGGGAAGATTTATTGCAGTGCACAACCCTTAAAATTGGTCCAAACTTGGATCCATTTTGCTCATATCGCAAGATAGTTTCAGTTTTGATTACAGCTCTAATTCGGTTTATCCTGTATTATTAGGTTGGATAGGTTACAGCCGACTTGAGGTGCTTGATTTGTTTTTTTTTTCTATGAATGGGTTTGCTCTTGATCTCAATCAAGAGGGGCTAAGACAGGATCCACGATAGAGCGAGCCAACCCAGAAGGTGCCTATTCACTCTTGCTTTGAAGATGGACGGGTTATAAGTACTCGGAAACACAGACGTAGGGAGGGAGTTCCACTCCTTTGCTGTGCGCAGTATTAAAGATGTTGAGTAGCGCTTTGTGCGACATTTAGGAATATCCACCAAGAAAGGGTAGATAGCCCGCAGTCCGATGGAAGAATGGGAATTGCGGTATGAGCTCATGCAGCTCTAGAGCACACTCTCCGAAGTACAGTCTGTAAAATACCGACAGACAGCCAACTTTGCGGCGGTAAGCTAGGGTGTGAAACTTGCTTCTTTGTCGCCAATTAGCCTCTCAGCTCTGCGTTGAATCGTGTCCAGTGGAGCTAGTTGGTATTTCGCTGAGTCGTCCCATAGGTGACTGTAATATTCCATGCAAGATCGGACTTGAGCTTTATAGAGAGTTGAAAGCTGTCCCGGCGTGAAATATCGCTTTACCTTATTTAGGACGCCCAGCTTTTTGGCTGAAATTTGAGCCTTGGTCTCGATGCTGGTGCCGAAGTTGAGGTCTGAAGACAACTCCATGCCTAGAAGGACGAGACTGTCAGTAACAGGCACAGATGCACCCCTGAAAGTAGGAGTCAAGTTAAAGGGACTCCTTTTAGCGGTGAACAAACACGCTTGCGTTTTGGTGGCGTTGAAATTGACCAGGTTACTGTCACCCCACTGGCAGACGTGGCTTAACGTCTGGTTCGTTCGCTCAACCATGGTCTCTTTCATCAATATCACGTCATTACCACTGGCTTCTGCATCCGAAAGGTATCTTTCTACGACAGTACTGTCATCTGCATACCCAACAGTTCTCGATATCAACAGGTAATTTATGTGTAACAGGAAAAGCGTTGCAGAGAGAACAGAGGAACTGCGGCATCAATAGCCACTGAGTT
The DNA here is from genome assembly GCA_963921215.1 of Scoparia ambigualis. Taxonomy (NCBI): domain Eukaryota; kingdom Metazoa; phylum Arthropoda; class Insecta; order Lepidoptera; family Crambidae; genus Scoparia; species Scoparia ambigualis. The sequence continues at coordinate 21,916,316 of OY992502.1, read as the reverse complement.
AGAGGAGCAGCCATCGATGAATACTTTGATCGACCGTTCCGTCAGGAAATCAGCTATCAAAACTATCATCATAAACCATGATGGTTTATGATGATAGTTAGTCAGTGACTAAGCAATGACGACTGCAAAAGTAGTCCTCTGCCATAATCCACTTTTCACCTAATATCGACTGCATATGTGCTCAGCGTGACAGGTGGTGAGCCCATCGCCGCTCTAAGCTGTTGGATGTATGTGCAGTCTTTAGTCCGTTAGTCGCCTTTTACGACACCCAAGGGAAGAGAGGGGGTGGTAGTATTCTTTCACCGCTATGCAACACGGTTTAAATAATTACTTTTGGGTAAAAAATGAAAACTAAATTTTTGTGATTCAATTTAATGTACACAATGCCTTCTACTTGAAATAATATTTGTAGTCAAGCTTTAGCTTTAAAAGTAATTCCATTTCGCCTGCTATGGGCAGTAAATAAAAATATAAATAATATTAGAATCAAACAAATAAAAGTTATATAAAATGTTGCTAAATGGTTTCCAATTTATTTAGTGAGCTTTTTTTAGGTACACCGTAGGTGGGTAGGTACATCTTTTTTTCAAATGGTGTAAACTCATTACCGGATACCACCGCTTCTAGAGAAACGCAGGGATTATGTGAGGCTCTATACCCAACTCCCGCACGAGGGTACCTACACAGATCCCTAGTTTATTTCCTTACTTGCTGCAGGAGTCTAGGACCGCCTGTTAAGCAATCACCAGAGTTCACCCTAACAGCGGCTCACTAGAGGGAACACATCCGAGCATGTCTGGGCGTGCTCCTGGCGTCCTGAGCCTAGCGACAACCGATAACGGCTAAGAATTCTCACCCCTCACCGTCAACTCATTGCGGGGGAAAAAAGTGAGCGTAATGGTGCCTCCTTCACCCACCACGTCTACGATGGATCTGGACCGAGTTTCCTTGCAATACCTGTCCGCGGCCTTCTTATGTGAAACCATCGTTCGCAGAACGAGGCTATGGCCGTCCATGACCTCTCGCTTTCCAGCATTGCCTTCACCAATGTGGACAGGGAGAGGTCTGCCCTGATAATGCTTGTCAGGGTGTGACGCTGGGCAGCCGATGCTCCACACGCCACTAAGGTGTTCGGCAGACCGTGGGTACGCCTAAATAAAATAACCAAACAATTTTGCTAATCGATATACAATACTTTTAATGATACTACAAATATAATAATTCCTTACTTACTTAGGTACTACTTACAAAGGTGGCTCAGCGACCCAAAGTGTGTAAATAATATCTTGTTTTTTAAAATTTTAAACACTGAAAAAAGACGACAACCTCAGGCGGGCAACAAGCAATGTTTACTAAAAAACATAAGCATCAAGCACTGACAAATTTCGACGGTTGAAAGCCAGACCTCGGTAGCCAAGTGGTTAAGGCAGCCGCCCGGAATGCGGAAGGTGCGTGGTTCGATTCCCACCTGAGGTTGTCGTCTTTTTTCAGTGTTTAAAATTTTACTTAAGTATATTTAAGCGTTAATAAAACGCTAAAATATAAAACATTAATCTATAAACGCAGCTTCATCTTAACCGAATGTTCAAATTTTTGTAAAAATATTTCTTTCGGATCTCAGAGTTGAAAACTTCTAAGATTTGATAAAGCAATGTTGACTAAAAAACATAAGCATCAAGCACTGACAAATTTCGACGGTTGAAAGCCAGACCTCGGTAGCCAAGTGGCTAAGGCAGTCGCCCGGAATGCGGAAAGTGCGTGGTTCGATTCCCGCCTGAGGTTGTCGTCTTTTTTCAGTGTTTAAAATTTTACTTAAGTATATTTAAGCGTTAATAAAACGCTAAAATATAAAACATTAATCATGTTTTTTGTAGCCTAATACTATCCCATTGCTGGATAAAGGCCTCCCCCAAGTTCTTCCATCCATCTTCTATGCTACATAATGCCAGTCAGTCTGGTGTGCGTCCAGTGATCGTGTTGCCACCTCTTTCTGGGCCGACCTCGGCGGCGTCGTCCACCTCAAGGAACCCAATGACCTTTGCCCAGCAGTCGGGATGCATGTGGCTAACGTCACAAGCCGAATCCCTTTTGAGCTTGGCGTACCAGGATACGTTTGTTTACACAATTCTATGACCACGGCTTATATTTCGGTTCGACGCGATTCTATTTCGGCGTGCAGTAGTACTGGGGGTAGCGATGCGCATTTGTCTGGCACAACTATAGCTCGATAGATCAGTTGTTAAGTCTTAAATAAGTTAGTTAACTGTTTTTTTATTATTATTATTATTGACGTCAATAAGTGCCTGTAAAGGTTTACATTGAATAAATAATTTGACTTGACGACTTGACTTGCAGCTTTGTAGCCTACGTCCGATAAGACCGTTGTAGAGCGCAGAAGTATTACGCACGCTGTCAGTTCGTTGCATCTCAAGACCTTGCCATGAATGTATTATTATAACTATTATATTATTATTAATTTAACAAACATGTTCAAGAGCAAACATTAATAAAGTTTATTGGTATTTAGGTCATCTTGTTTAGAGTAAAGGTTAACCCTCTCTGCAGGAGACTCGTGCCTTTACTAAGCGTGAAATGCCCGTAGATACCGAACCATTTCATATTTTATACAACACTTACCAAAGGAGGTCTCTCTTACGCCGTCTAGAAAGGGGTCAGATGTAGTAAGCACAGCAAATGTGTTGCATTAAAAGTTAACGGCGCCACAAACCAGTGCCTCTGTGTCCAAATTGCTTATTTTGACCGGCTTTATTAATTATGCATGCGGCGGGCGGCGCTCGGCGTGTCCTCACCAACCGAGCTAGTGTATAAAAAAGTACTATGGAAATAAGGGTTTTGGACTAGAATTCGCTTTAACGAGTCCAGGTTCGGAGGTGTAATTTTTGTTTGCATAAATATTTTAACGGCGCTCTTAATTGCACACGCTTTAGTTGCAGAGCTTCGTTAATCAAATGAACCGCTCTGGATTAGGTTTCTTATTTTATTTGGTTGTGTTTTTACACACAGTGCACCTCACATTACTAAAGGTTTTTTTTTAAATTCTTTATAGACAAGTTTTTGACCGCGATCTCACCTAGCGATGATACGCGTGACGATGCGGCCTAGTATGTAGAATACTTGCCTAGATAATGTCTGTTCATATTGTTTTATGAAGTTAACGCACTACACATTGTAATAAATGGACTAAGACCTCCCCAAGAGTTAGTGGTTCAAATCGTCAAAATAAAGTAATATAACTGTTCGGAACAAAATGGCCACTTACTGGCAACAGTGAAAACCATAAGTTTAGTTTGAAACCAGGGCGGCCTGATTAAAATCAGTGAATTGTTGGTTGACCGGCACACATGTCGTGGCGGGCTAAGTGATTGGTGCAAGTGGTATGTATTTGTCTGGGTTCAGCGCTGAGGGGTAGACGGGACGCCTAGGGCCTTTCCATACCACAGCAACCAGAAGATCGACCACCAACACAGCTACCAGCGGCCTGGGCGCGGCGGACTGCACCGGGCTGAGAACGAGATGAAGCGGCGTCGGGGACGTGCAGTCACCGTCTTGTAAGTATGTAAGTCGTTTTAGATTATCTTTTAGTTATATTAATTAATTTTAAGTTAGCATAGGCTGTATGCTTGAGAGGCTCAGCGAGTGAGCCCTCTGGACCATACATCTTTCACATAATGGGCCCAGCACTCTTGTTTTCATGATGTAGACTATCTATATCAAACAATTTTTGTTAGCAGAGCGTAGGTTAATCAACGGACCTCAAGTAATTAGTTATTAGTTTTAGTTTTAAGATTGTTTGCTACCGCATATTAAATTGCATTCAGAATGCAATGTTAATAGGTAGGTTTTGTTGTATGGTTCATGGTGATCATAGCAAGTTCATAATTAATTTGGGTTTTGTCTCGCATTTAGAATGCGTTGAGTATCATGTAAGAAGTTCATTGCGGAAAGTCATTGCAAGTGCAATTGTCATGACCTAACTTGCTATAATTACTTGCTTAATAGTGCAATGTAAACATTTGTTTTTTGGTTATACATTTAGAATGTGTTTATTTGAGTTAGGATATAACTGTTGGTTGTATTACACATTGTACTTGTGTTGTATTTAGGCTATACAGGCTTTTTGAATTTATTTGAGTCATATCTACTCACCGGGGCGGTGTAATTGTCAGACAACTTTAATGTACTTACTGATTAAAACTGTTTGTGGCAGTTTATTTTTGTTTTGTTGTCTAACTTTAATTTAGAATAAGTCTCTCTAGGGTAGTGTCGACTTGTGACAACAAATAAATATTTTTGATGTTAATTTTGCATTTGTTGTGCAAACTGAATTTTAAGATTCTAGCGGTTTGCAAATAATTAAACATTTGTTTGTTCCTTGATTGCTTAAAAACTTAATTTGGAATTTAAAGCATTGTAAATTGTGGAATTTTGATTTGGTTTGTTGTTTCATTTTGAAAACATATTTAAATATTGTAGGCATTTGATTCACAATATTGCAGTTATGTTACATTATAAATTGTTTGTTTACATAGTGAGTTTGCCCTATGTATGATTGATTAACATTTGTTTATTGTAGTTTTCTTTGGGAAACTAATTTGAGTTCCATTCATTTGTAACATTTGTTTGGTAAATGATTTGTTCACATAGTAAATTTTTATTGAACATTCAATGTTTATTGTGGCTGCTTCAGAATCAACTAGGGTTGATTTATTGCTTTGTTTTGATTGCATGGCGGTCTGTGCAATGCTTGTTATTGCATTTCATTTGGTATAATCATATTGTAGTCACATATCAATGTTGTAGTTGCATTATACATTGTGTGTTAACATAGTTGTGTACCTATATGATATTAAGGAACATTTTTATTTGAATTTTTATTTTTCTTTGGAAATTCTTTGGAACCGATTAGATTTGTTTTGTTCTACACAGCGGCATATGTGAAATTTGGTTGGATTATTATATAACGGTTTATACAATAATAATAGCACATTTTGTTTTGTTTGTGCCTTCATTTTTGAAAACCAATTTTAAAATTTAATTTGATTATTACATTGGTTTAAATTGGTTGATTTATGCATAGGGACTATGTAATAATAATAATTGCACATTATTTGTTAGTGCGCTTCTTGTTGCAAACCCGTTTAAGTTTTTTTATGTACTTATTAATTTTGGTTGTGGCTACATTGTAATTAAAAGGCTACATTAGTAGGGAACATTGCCCTGTCTTTGTGCTATTGTTGGACATAGAATCTAATTCCTCGTTATTTGTTTTTTGTTGACAACGCGATGGCGGAGACAGTCTTTGCAACGCAGCTGCGCTGGTTCGTGCATACGCAGGATCTGCTGTCTCGGAGGAGCTGCGATGATGACATCCTCGAGCGAGCCAGGCAGTTAAGGCAGCGGGTGTCTTCGGTTGAGACCGCCATGGTGGTTTTGTCGGAGACTGCTCCAACATCCCACAAAGAGGTATGGTCGGCATACGAGGAAGAATTTGACCAAATCATGGAGATCAATGATAATGTCGTCCAGGCGGCCTGCGACATTAAAAGGCGACGGATAGGGGATGTCCAGCAATCCACACCGCCACCAATGGGAGGGCCCAGGATACCTGATAGGCTTCCTACCCATCAGTTAGGAAGTTTGGGTGGCGCTGTGGAAGAGGGGTCGTATGTAGACGCACATGCGCGTCAATTGTTGTCGCTACCTAAGGTAGCCAATCGCGCGGACTTACCGACGCAGCTGTTGACACCAGTCACAGTTGCGTGTACCGCGTTACGAAAATTAGGGTTGCCAGTAGCCGAGTGTTCGCTGCTACTGGTACACATTGTGTTGGACAAGCTGCCAACGGACGTTCGTTCCCGGTTTGAGCGGGAAACGGCAGAGAAGGGGGGGGCTACTCTGCCGGGATTGGAGGAGCTTCTTAAGTTCCTCGGCGATGAGGCGGGAGTCGTGGCGACTTCCCAGCCTGACCTGCCGCCATCAGGGGCGCAGGCCTCAACGGGACGCCAGGCGAATCCCACTGTACAGCCGCAGCCAGGACACACTACGGCGCGGCTGGCGGCGCTGACTACAGCAGCCGGCATGGACCCGGCTTGTACACACTGTGGCCAAACAGGCCACACTACGACGCGGTGCCAGGACCGACGAGGGCTGCCTGTAATTACGAGGCGGCGTATAGCAAGGCGCAGCGGCCTTTGCTTTGGCTATAGGCCTCAACGCAGAATTGTATTTGGTGGACCACTCCATTTATTATTGTTGTGTGTCAACAGATCGGGAGCGGCTTCACCGACCACACAACAGCGGTGGCAGCGTTATACGGGCAGGGGTGCTCCAGCGCGGAGCACACACCTACCAGCGGACTGGAGGCCCAGTCATGCGCGAGGCGCGCCCCCACACCGGAAGGTGAACCATGCGCAGGCGCGCAAACCCGCGCGTGCAGGTTGCCATGCCGCCGGCCCGAGTGCGATTTGGGTATCACACGGGCGGGGGCCCGGTGGTGTCATGAAGGAGGGACCCCTCCCTGCAACTAGCTCTGTGCGCGCCAGCGTGCAGCCGCGATCGAGCTATGCCGCAGCGGTTATCGTACCACCCGCGGTATCACACGGGCGGGGGCCTTCTTTGGAAATGGGGGACCCGAGCAGGCCATAGCTAGCCTGCCCGTTGCGAGAGCAAAACCACGGACGGTTTTGCTTTATACTACGGCGGCCGCGGTTTGAAAGATTTTAAAGAAATCTTAGATTTGAAATTTTAATTTGTGCCACATTGTTTGGTGGCATGCTTACTGGGTGTTTGACGGGGCAAACACTAGTCACCCTCACATCGGTACATGCATCTGTGTGAGAATGTCGATTTCGGTAACGGTAATGAAATTCGCCCGCAGGGATAACGGCACAGACATTGGTCTAGATCGGGCAGACCCACACTTTGTCACCTGGCCCAATTGGGCTCGGAACTCTTGGGCTCGGGTGTACTAGGACGGGTCCTACTAGGCACCCAGATAGCTCTGGGTCGCTCTACACTGCTGGCAGTGCCAACTATTTTGGTCTTGTTTCTATTATGTACACAGTTTGACGACTCGACTCCGCATAGTCTAGAGTAATTGCGTTTGTGTACCATTTCCATAACTATGCAAGTTTGGGAAATTGAGAAACCTCCCATGGTCTACATGGTAGCCCATGCCCATGAGGATTGTGAAGCCTTTCAATAGGCCAGTACGTCACGGTTGACGTCTGTTGGATGTGTTACTAGGTAACCTAATTTGTAATTTTGAATATTGTTTGTTCAAAGAGCTTTATTTGTGTAGTGCTCTTTCGGTGTTTATTTTGTCACAGTGGACGTTTTCACCCGTGCAGCCGCAGACGGGGGGTCTGCCTTCGGACCGAGTCACTCAGTCTCGTGCGTTCTTGGGGGTCGCACGCAACGGGTTCTGCTGGAGCTTTCTCGGTAAAACCGATCAACTGCGCAACGTCCGGGTTGTGGGTATATATTTTGTGTTTTTTTTTTGAGCCTGGCTACTAAGGCCGTTCTCTTAGGAGTCTCTTCGTTGTCCACGGAGGCCTTCGTCGTCGCGTTGGTCGTTTTGTGTCGCGTAAGGGTCTACCTTCACTTATTCGCTCCGACAATGGCACAAAATGGCAAGGGCACGGGTGTATCTAAATGATGTTTGTAAATTTTTAGAAAATAAATTGAGCTAACGATCGGAGCCTTCCGATCGGGGCAGGGGTCTGTTCGGAACAAAATGGCCACTTACGGCTGGCAACCTTTTTTGTAGTTTTAATTTGTATTTGACAAACGACTGTCAATGTCAGTGTCAGTGTGACACACTCTCACGTTGGATTTTTGGTTAGGTTAGGAACTTTGACCGCGGGGTCGCGTAGAAAGTAATTTGGTGGTAATTTGATATGTAGGGCACATAAACAGTAAATTCGGCGGACCGTAATCACAATAATTAAATGGCCACTTGTAATGGCCTTTCCATACCACAGCAACTAGAAGATCGACCACCAACACAGCTACCAGCGGCCTGGGCGCGGCGGACTGCACCAGGCTGAGGACGAGACGAAGCGGCGTCGTCGTCTTCATAGTATGTAAGTCGTTTTAGATTATCTTTTAGTTATATTAATTAATTTTAAGTTAGCATAGGCTGTATGGTTGTCAGAGAGAGTGCGCGAGACGGACGCCAATGCGGACCTACTCCGCAGAAGGAGGACGGGCGGTCGAAGGCGCAGGTTCTTGCGCCACTTGCCACCCTAGCATTGGCCAGCGGGTTAGAGGTGGGGACCTTGAGCCCGCATTGCACGGCCGTGCAAGCCGTTCAGGAAACGCCCAAACATCCTCGGGCGCCTCCTCCTCCTGATGGAAAATCGCCGGGCGACACTCGGTAGTCGTGTTGACCACAATCCCGAGCTGCCCGTCGAACGAGAGGATGTACTGGAGGTTTTAGTGGGTAGGCCCCCCTCCTCCCGAGTCCCCGTCGAGGCCGCAGGGCCTGGACGGGGAGGCGGGAGTTGGGGGGAGAGTCCGACATAACTCGGGGTGTCCCCATGCCCCGGGTATTCGTAAAGAATTTCCTCCAGTATAAGGAAAAAAGAAAAAAAAAAATGGCTGTTTGGTTGAGAGGCTCAGCGAGTGAGCCCTCTGGACCATACATCTTTCACATAATGGGCCCAGCACTCTTGTTTTCATAATGTAGACTATCTATATCAAACAATAACATACATATAATCACGACTATTATCCCCGAAGGGTTAGTCAGAGACTAGGCAATGGGGACAGCAAAAGCATTCCTCTACCATAGTCCACTTTTGGTCCACTTTTCACCAAATAGCGACGTGCAGTCGTCACAGGTGGTGAGCCCACCGCCCCTCTATGCTGTTGGATGTATGTGCAGTCTTTAGTTCGTTAGTCGCCTTTTACGACACTGACTGAGTTATAGAGCCACGCTGCGTTGCAGCACGCATTGGGCCGGTTCGCCCGGGGTAATACCACCCTCTCATGAATATCCGGCGTAAAATAATGGCTTTTGGTGCTGTTGTGTTTCGTCCGGCCAGTGAGAGTTCCGGAGCCCCCCCCCCCCCTCACAATTCCGATTCCTTCCTTAACCTTATTCCTTTCTTAAAGGTCGGCATCGCATCTGCGACTCCTCTGGTTTTGCTGGTGTCCATGGGTGGTGGTGATTGCTCTCCATCAGGTTACCCGCCTGCTGGTTTGCCTCCTTCTTATATAAAAAAAACCCAAGGGAAGAGAGGGGGTGGGATATATAGTAATATAATTATTTCAAAAAAACTCTAATGTTAAGCTTTTAAAAAAAGTTTCATTTTAATGTGTGTTTTCGCGTAAACTTTAGAGAGCCATACATATTTTTAAGTTACTCATGTTCAAACGAATAAACTATTTCACATTCCAATCCCCTTTTCTATACAATTTGAATGAATTTAAATTATTACGTAGACAGTCCCGTAGGCAACTCATAATAATATACTGAAAAAAGAAAAGGAGATGCCATAGACAAATTGCATAGACAAAGCAAAAATTTCCACTTGAAAACGCTTTGGAAGTTTCGTGACTATTCAGGTTTCCCCGTGACTATCTGCGCTTTGTTGTTCGGATTGAAAAAGTGGTCTGTAGTCACCTTTGTTGGCGGTGGCCACAAAGAAACGACGGCGACAATCATTTGTACCGAAGTCATTTCCTAAAAATACCTTTTTATTTTGTACGGGCTGTGTCGGACTTTAGCTTCAGCGTTGTGGATTATTTTAATACAATGAACTGAAAGAAGATAAAAAAAAATAAGTGCAAAAGTAGGCACAATATATATCTCGTCTTTCCTTTGTATGCAATAAGCTGAATAAATTAAATTAAAAATAATTTGTTTACACTCACACCACTTTATCTAGATCAAAATGAGTAAGTACCTATTCTTTTAAAACTCGTTAATATGGTAAGTTAACGGATAAAAAATGACCCGACCGGGAATCGAACCCGGTATTTCAGAGCGCGACGCCAGATCCGGCGTACTAACCACTCGACTACGGAGGTCATCAAATAAAGCAAAAATGAAGCATTCAAATAATTCCCTGCTTCCGGTGAAAAGTGATACATTTCAAAATGGCAACTTTTCAGTGCAGCGGAAGTTGTGTTTAAATATAAAATAAATATAAAAGAGGAAATTCTATTACTTTCTAAACTTTCATGCAGATTGAATGAATGTAGTTTTATTTTTAATAAATTATTAGATCTTCATAATTTTATATTTTTCGAAGTAGACACTAAAAAGTGGTCATTTTGAGATGTATTAAAACCTTTTGTCTATGAACGTGCGCTTACTTGTTCATTTTGCGATTTGTACATTTTGCGTGTAGTGCACATTTTATGTTTTGCACATTCTGAGTATTGTATTTCATTTTGCGTTTTGTACTTATGCTCCGAAGGGTTATTTTTCACTGGAGCCATATAATTATCTTACACAACATGTTTTTAATTCTTCGTATGATACTCGAATAGATGACTAGTCATAGAAACAAATTAAGTTGTTGTTGTTATAGTTAAAAATTACATACATAATCACGACTATTATCCCCGAAGGGTTAGTCAAAGACTAGGCAATGGGGACAGCAAAAGCATTCCTCTACCATAGACCACTTTTCACCAAATAGCGACTGCACATGTGCACAGTGTGACAGGTGGTGAGCCCATCGCCGCTCTATGCTGTTAGATGTATGTGTAGTCTTTAGTCCGTTAGTCGCCTTTTACGACACCCAAGGGAAGAGAGGGGGTGGTAGTATTCTTTCACCGCTACACGACACGGTTTAAAATGCGGTTGAAAATAACTATTTTCTGAATAAAGACAAAACAATATTTAAATATGCAAAAGAAAATATTTCATAGATATAATTATACACCTTAGCATAAAAACAGTTTACTATTAATAACATATGGTAGCCGAAAGAAATTATAAAATTAATTATTCGTGTACAACAATCACCTACACAACCTTCACAGTGCCAGTCGGACAGTAATGAGGACGCTAATGCCACCACAAAGTTGTCATTGCCGAATATAATAATGTCATTAAATGTTCGAAAATAATTTGTCTACGTACCATAGCGGCGGCACACCGATAAAATATTGAAGGGAAAATAGTAACCATCTATTATTAAGGTCGACACATCGCAGTTTCCCGTTCATTTAGTACATTCGTGACAGTCAGTGGAGTCGTGCGATAATTATTCAATAAAAGGTATCATTTGTCAGCGCTGTCCGAATGTCAGCAAGTTGACATTGTGATGACTAATGCAACAATGTTTCGGCCATTTTAGTACGATTGTGTGCAGGGTCGTAGGCAGGGCTCGATTAATACCTGATTTTATTTATTCAACTGTGTGTAAGGGTGAGATTTATAGAGCGTGCTTACGAGAAACTTTGACTTTACTTATGGCGAACTTGGCTCAGTGCATACTAAGTACGAGCTTTGATTTCGAATTGATAGTCATACAAAAGTTGAGACTAGGCTGAGCTTAGTGTTCCATTTCAAGCATAACCTTCTTAATTGTTCTTTAAACATAAAAGAAAATAAAATGATTTAAAAAGTACTTTTAACTTGTACTAAATTTAATCATTAATTTGAATCATTAACAGTTATAAATTACAATATTTTCATAAACTTAATTAAAATAAGTCAAAAACTTTTTGTCGGTGTTGGCTAACATATTTTTTGAAACGGAACGCACTGGCCCCTCTGTCAGTGACATGACAACTGCAGTCTGTCAAGTCAAATAAATTGGCTTTTGGGCGTTGTTTTTTACGATCCGTACGATCCATAACGAATGTTTAGTCAATTGTCTCGTATAATTAAATCAATTTGCTATGAAATACAATAACTATCCTTAAATAAAAATCAATTAATTGAAGAGATACTGTTTTGACAGAAAGATATCTTGTTTTGACAGAAAGATAACCCGTAAAATTTAAAAAGGCATGGAAACGCCGTAGAGCTGTTGACTTAGTGTGCTATTATTCACGTTCGGTTAATATCCTGAGTTTTTCGTAAGTCACCGATTTCGGTGACTTAACCTGTGCTAAGTCTGTGCTGAGCCAGCGTTGAAGCGTTGATTATAAATTCCAATTTTGTCTTAGCTCGCTAGATAAGTCTGAGTAAAGTGTAAGTACGATCTATAGATCTCAGCCTTAGTCTTTCGAATATCTAACTTACCTATTAATGATATTTGAATAGTATTTGAGCTAGACCTGAAAATATTTGCATTCTGTAAACAACATTCTAAAAACTCTTATATAAAACCGATATTATGGACTTTTATACAGAAATTAGATCCTATTTCTTACGTATCATGGTTGTGGTTTACATTTTATTCATTAAATGCTATTAGATAATTTATATCTTGTCTTCTAAATAATTTTTTAGAACTTAGAAGCAAATAAAACCCTTATTTTCTATTTGAGTCGAGATAATAGTGTCCTTAAATTTTCCTTTAAAAAATACACACGGACCCACGCAAGCTACCAGAAGATGTATAAAATATTCAATTGGCGGTCGCGGCTACAAGTTAGGGTCTAAATGCGTGCCCTGCTTTCTTATTGCCTACTTTTTACCAGGTGTCGTCCCACCATTACTCATTCTATTGTGAGTCTGTGCTTTGTTTGTCACTGTGTTCAAACTCGTTATTAATCTGAATTGTACACAAATTTGTTTGGGGGTTCTGTTCATACAATTTCGTCGACCTAACATCAATTCGACCTAATTTTGAACACAAACGGTGGAGTCAAGTCCTTAGATCATACGACCGAGAAATCGTTGGGCAATTAAACGATTGCTATGACGAAGTGACATCCATTACGGACCTACTGTTGGAAAATAATAACTTGAACAACCCCAAACTCTTGAAAGTGGTTGGTTTGAACGATCTTGTAAGTATGTCCTCCAAATTGTATTATTATTTTCTAATATTTTGTTCACATTATTTTCTTATACCATTATGGTATGCCGTAAGGTATTCCATAGCTTATCAAAGACGTTTAAAAAATCAGAGGTACTCGTACCTAGGACATGTAGGGCCACATTCATAAACACTATTTAAACATTATTTTAAACATTGTTTTGTCTCTTTTACTCAAATTTAAAATGATATTTGTGTGACGCAGACAAACACAATGTTTAACTTAATAATGCTTATTGTTTATGACTGAGGCAGATAGTGTGTAAGACTTGTTAAGTAAATAGGAACAATGTAGGTATATATAAAAAGTTTTTCGATGATCCAACATGGCCATAGACGAAACTCATTTAGAATTTTGTTATCCTACTAATATTATAAACGCAAAAGTTTGTAAGTATCGATGGATGTTTGTTACTCTTTTACGTAAAAACTACTAAATGGATTTGGATGAAATTCGGCATACAGATAGTTTATAACCTGGATTAACACATAGGATACTATTTATCCCGATATTCTAACCCGAACAGGAACCACGCTGGTGAAACCGCGAGCGACCGTTAGTATTAAATAGTTTTAAGTTGTATTAGAATTTAAGATTAGGATAAGATGGAGCTGACATGGTACATTTGATTGACCAAAGTTCCTAAACAAAATAAAGAGAAAAAAATCACAGGTATCACGCCGGCCTTACCGACCTTCCTGAGTTGGTATTAAATAAGTAATTAGGACTTGAGAGCAAATCGTCCACATTTTAAAATGTAATCAAAAATTGTTTTAATGACGTCTTGCGAAAATGTCTAACCAGCATATTGGGTACAAAGCAAACCGTCCACAATTATAATATAACTATTGTTGAATGACAATCGGAAACATTGTGTGTAGGATAGGACTAATTGCACCTAACTACCTACATAATACCTTAAGGGTAATGTTAACCCTTACATTGTCATTCAGATAATGCGTTATCAGTGAGCGGTAAATAATTTGAAAACCGTCGATTAATCACATCATCATGAATCGATGGCATCGATCGACTAACGTCGATGAGTATTATTAGGTACTAATTAATAATGCAGTATTAATTATATTAAATTATAACAGGAAGGATGTATGCACATTCACTACCTAGAGGATCACTCGCCGCTCCATGATCGCCAGTATGGGTTCAGACCAAAGCGATTAACGGGTGATCTTCTAGCGTACGTTTCTCACGCGTGGGGTGAAGCGATGGACAAGCATGGCGAATCCCTGGCAGTTAGCCTTGATATCGCCAAAGCTTTCGATAGAGTGTGGCATCGTTCCCTTCTTTCCAAGTTGCCGGCCTTCGGTGTGCCGCCCCGTTTGTGCGCCTGGGTTGCAGACTTTCTAGAAGAGCGGAGGATTCGTGTCCTTTGTGAGGGTAGTTCCTCTGCGTTCTTCAAAGTCAATGCCGGAGTGCCTCAGGGTTCTGTGCTCTCACCTACTCTATTTCTTCTGCATATAATGACATGTTGTCCTTGAGCAATATTCATTGTTATGCGGATGACAGTACGGTGTATGAGCGGTACGTAGGACATCCTGCGGCAAAGCAAGCTGATATCATGGTGAAAAGGCACGACTCTCACTCCCGCTTCTTGAGATCATCGGAGAACTTGAGTTTGCAAATTCCAATGCATTCTACGAAATTTTACGACAAGTCCTTTACGGTTCACGCTGCCCGTCTGTGGAATGCTTTGCCTGTTACTATAAGACGTGCAAAGTCGCTGCATACCTTCAAGAAGCTTGTCAAGGATCACTACTTATCAATGTAATTCCACTATTTATTCATTATTTATTTTTATTTATTATGTGTATGTAGTTAAGTATTTATTTTTTGATATGATTGTGTATGTTGTATGTAAAGTGTTTATAAATGTGTAGGTATATAAATATTTTTATTTAAATCATAGTCACTTTTTTAACGCCTCCAACTGTGTCTGATGTATATTGTCTTCATCCCTAGGTTGCCTGGAAGATATCGCTTTTAGTGATAAGGCCGCCCATTGTACGACTTCTTTTAAATTGTAATATTTTATATTTTCTGTGTTTTTTTGTTTTGTTTATAGTGTACAATAAAGAATATTCTATTCTATTCTATTCTAAATGCAAGAACTGATTGCCAAACTGAACCTGACTCTCGATCGTGTCTCTTAGTGGGGATCTAAAAACCTGGTCGAGTTTAATGCCAGAAAAACCCAGGTGTGTGCATTCTCGTCCAAGATAACTCCCTTCCTTACTCCTCCCTCTTTTCAGAGCTCTCCGTTACCCATTTCGGTGAACCTCTCAGCATTTTTGGCATGGACATCGGCCGGGAACTGAATCCAAAATGCTACATTGAGAGTGCTATTTTAACTGCCTCCCGTAAGTTGGATATTCTCAATAAGGTGTGGCGGTTTTTCACTCCCGAGCAGCGCTGTTTGCTGTACAAGACTCAGGTGCGATTAAGTATAGAGTATTGTTCCCATCTATGGGACGGCTCCGCTAAATACCTCCTCAATGCACTTGATAGACTGCAAAGGCGAGCGGTACGCATTATTGGAGATGCTGAGGTTACAGCCTCCCTTGAGGACCTCCAGATGCGTAGAGACATTGCTTCTCTCAGTGTCTTCTACCGGAATTACTACGGAGAGTGTTCTGAAGAACTTTTTGATCTTATCCCGCCCTCTCCTTTTCTCTCCCGGACTACACGTGCTGGTCTTAGGAACCACCATCATACTGTACAGACTATCAGTACTCGTACCAAAAAATTTGGCAAGTCGTTCCTCTGTAAGACCATATTCGGCTTTGGAATTCTTTGGCGGCGCATGTGTTTCCCAGCTCCTGCAGTCCCGGGTCTTTTAAGCGGGGCGTGAAACGGCATTTATGCAGGCCGTCATGAATGGCAGCGCTCGTTATCGTGCTTATTCCACGGTTGGGAGCGTTCTCATTATTTTGGACTGCGTCGGTTGCTTACCATCAGGCAGAATGCAGTCACTATGACACTACGAGTCAAAAAAATAAATATTTATCTTTTTTATTAGTCTGTAGTAATTAATGCTAACATAATGCATCATAAACGCTTTGTCTACAGGCAGTTTTCAATTATAGACTACTTGACTTACAGACATAAATAAATTGTGGACGATTTTCTCCCAGGACATTCTCTTTATGTGGTCAAGATTGGTTATATAGACCTTTTGCTTGAGAAGACCAAAAGCATATATGAACACTTTGCTTTGTAGCCGATCCGATTCGAAATCGTAATTAGTACACAAGAAACGTCGAACGTTGAAATGAAACACTTTTTACGGATTAACTCGCGTTTAATTTACTATTTACATAGTTTTTATATTATCCTGACGTTTCGAACCCTTTACAGGGTCCGTGGTCACAGGGAGACTGAGGTGTTGGTCGTCTCATTGTCAGAAGTTATTTGCCTACCGTCAATAATTTTTATATTTTGCCGGGTGCGTTCAAGTTTACACAATACGAGCTAACAATATTTTTAGGTCTGGCAATGTGTTGCTGTTGGGGCTGGGATTTGATGACCTGTATGATGGGGTCCCAGGCAGGTGGTAAATTCCAACCATCCTCTCTATTGAAATTACGATGTTTTTTAATTTCAATAGCCTCGCGTATCATCCTAGGGATGAATCGTTGTTCCTTGGCGAGTATTTGAGGTTTGTCAAATCTGATGTAATGGTTGGGTCCCTCGAGAGCATGTTCACACACTGCAGACTTATTTTCGCGCCTATGCTTGACGTCGGCTATATGTTCTTTTACGCGGGTTCCTACACTTCTCTTTGTTTGCCCGATGTACGAGAGCCCACAGTCGCAGTCCAGTTTGTACACGCCTGCATCTTGAAGGGGTATATTGCACTTGACAGGTCGTAAGAACTGGTTGATCTTCTTTGGCGGCTTAAAGTAAGTATTGATTGAAGCTCGCTTCAAGATGTGACCAATCTTGTCAGTGACGCCTTTCATATATGGAAGTACTGCAGGTTGGCGCTCGACTGTGGTTGGTTTTTTGCGTTTTTTGTGACGAAGCCGCGGTACTTGCAGTTTGTTATCCTGTAGTACATGCTTGACATGCTGAAGTTCAGCAGCCAGGTGTTGGGTGTCACAGAACAAAGTGTTTCATTTCAATGTGTAGTGCTCGCTTAAACCTCAGAAAACAATAAACGTCGAACGCCTAAAAAGGTATGTGTATGGTATCTATTTGCCCTGCATCTTGTTATACATAGATATAATCACGACTATTATCCCCGAAGGGTTAGTCAGAGACTAGGCATTGAGGAGAGCAAGAGCAGTCCTCTACCATAGTCCACTTTTCACCAAATAGGGACTGCACATGTGCACAGCGTGACAGGTGGTGAGCCCATCACCGTTGTAGGTATGCTGTTGAATGTATGTGCAGTCTTCAGTCCGTTAGTCGCCTTTTACGACACCAAAGTAAAGAGAGGGAGTAGTATTCTTTCATCGCTACCCGTCACGGCTGTATTATGCATACCTGCATCAATTATTGTAGCGATGACCTGACCTGACCTGATGACCTGAACGATGGAGGCTTATGGTGACGGAGGAAAGTATAAACCGTGTTTCTTACTTTCATCATCAGCTTATAAACGTCCTACTGCTGGGCACAGGCCTCCCACGTGGACAATAGCACGTGGGGATATTGGGCCATAATCCACCACGCTGGCCCAATTCGGGTTGGTGCGTTTTAACGACTGTCATCTTACGACAACATCCGTGACCAACGGCTTAACGTGCCTCCCGAAGCACGGAGGAGCTCGACATGTTTTTTATTTTGGTCACCCATCCAGCGACCCGGCATTGCGAAAGTTGCTTAGCGGGCAAAATCGCAAGCCGAACGCCCTAGCCGCTGCGCCATCGAGCTCCTCTTTCTTACTTTACTTTTACTTATTCACTATCGAATCAATACTATGTAGGAAAATTATATTTCCTTTTAAAATATCTCAATAAACTTAACAGTCAGGAGCCACAAAAGAAAAAAAATAACACAAAAAAGATTGCGACAGTTAAATTACAAATTCATTGAAAAAGTTTCCACTGTTACGGGCAAACCCTTTCCCTCTGCCTAAAATATAATTAGAAATGAGAAATGGAGAAAGGCCAAAATATTATTTAGGTCTGTTTTTAACAAATCTTGTTCGTTATACGAAACGACTGTACTATGTATATTAATATGTATTTTTTTTAATTAAAATCATCATTATCATCCGTTTATATAGGTACCTCTGCTGAGATCAGAACAACATGAACAACATAAATAATTATAGCACATATGAGGACATCGGGCTACAATTCACTACGCAAGTTCAATGCAGGTTTGATACATATAATCACTACTATAATTATCCCCGAAGGGTTAGTCAGAGACTAGGTAATGAGAACCGCAGAAGCAGTCATCTTCCATAGTCCACTTTTCACCAAATAGCGACTGCACATGTGCTCAGCGTGACAGGTGATGAGCCCATCGCTGCTCTATGCTGTTGGATGTATGTGCAGTCTTTAGTCCGTTAGTCGCCTTTTACGACACCCAAGGAAAGAGAGGGGGTGTAGTATTGTTTCACCGCTATGCGACTGCAGGTTTGATGGGAGGAACAAACTCCTTCTCGGTGCTTGCTGCTGCACAGAAGGGATGGTACTAGTATTTTTAGTGGATAGGCGTCCCCTTTCGCCTTCGAGTTTTTTTTACTGGACGGGGGAAGGAGAAGACAGTCCTACATCGCCCATGGCCAATAATAAGAGGTAAAATCCTTTCTAACTACAACTACTAGGAACAATGAAGCATGGAGAGCCTCGACATATTTTTAGCCGTCTCTGTGGTGTAGTGGTTAGACCACCGATCCTGATCACAGAGGTTCCGGGTCCGATACCTAGCGCAAATGGTAGAGTTATAAGACCGCCTGGTTAGCTACTACCATCTTATTTAAATATTGTATGTTACTAGTAACAATGCTGGCATTGTCGTGATCCGACAGATATCTATACTAATATTATAAAGAGGAAATATTTGATTGTTTGTTTGTATTCACCGTTGGGAAGCTACACTATCTTCGGGTGACATAGACTATATTATATATATAGACTATACTATATTTAGAAATAAGCTATTAAATTGGTTGAAAATGAAATGTTTTTATTCAGTTAAAGATTTTTTAAATTGTAAAATTGACATTTAAGTAATTAATGGAATATTTTTAATAATGAGTAATCTAATTTAATTTACTTAAATAAATATTATTATTATAAATCGAATTACGTAAATTCAATAAATGAGGAGTTAGTATTTTATTATTTACAATGTTGTCTACCTAAGTACGAGTATATGCATGTGCTACCAAAATAAATTATATAACTTAAGATTCACACGCCCTGCGCTGGCAAGATAGACGATCTATTTGCATCATACTCCATCTTTATATTTCTATTTTATGTGAATAAATTATATTTCATTTCATTTCATATTTCATTTCATTTAATATTTTCAAAAAAATTAGGGATCCTTACTAAAACTCAAAAAAAATCCTCAAATCACGTGCGGTACGAAAACTATTGATGATAGAATAAAATAATGTACTATGGCTACACAGAACACACCATTATCTACAAAAAGTGTCACGATAGCATAATATGTCTAACTATTTTAGTTACGTCACAATAAGTGTTGTTGGGTCATTTTGAAAATTTGTTACGGGATACGGGGTCCACGCGAACGAAGTCACCGGGGCGGCCTGTTAGTTTATAATGTAGCTAGTTTCATCATTTTAAACTTTCATGGTCACTACAATTATATATAGGAAAAACGAGACATATTACCATGTTTGAGTTGTTGATGTTGAGTAACTGATCAGCAGTTACTCCGTGATCATGGTGCATGCAACTAACTGCGCCGAAATATCGGGTTGTTATGTACATTCGCCACAAAGTTAGTTTGCCACGTTTTTGTAACTCCATACACTGAAAGTAAATTCGCCACAGGTAGGTAAGGGTTATTGTAAATTCGCCACAGGTAGGTAAGGGTTATTGTAAATTCGTCACATGTAGGTAAGGGTTATTGTAAATTCGCCACATGTAGGTAAGGCTTATTGTAAATAAGTCTTTATAGTACATCATTTTTGCATAAAGTACCGGTAGCAAGGAAAGTTCGTTTTCAGCGCTCGAAATGAAAGGTAGTTATTTTATTCTAAAATTATTGATGTTTTTACTTCACTTATTGTTTGATTTTGCTGCTGTCTGTGTCGAAAATAAGAGTGTGGCGAATTTACTCGATAAAAATAGAACTGTGGCAAATTTACACATACTTTTTCTTTGGCAAACTAACTTTGTGGCGAATGTACAACAACCCGAAATATCGGGGGCTCAAAATCAACAACTTAAACATGGTAAAAATCCCGTTCTTTTCTAAAAATAATAGCTAAAATCTTTGTGGTTTAAGAACACGGGTGAAGTACGATTCCACTACCTTATCATCACATAACAGTGGGATAACGCCAAATTATTAAGTGTGAAATTTAAAAAAAAACAATTAAGTCACCAATCGGTGACCCGTCGTAGAGAAGATTACTTAACATGCAGAATCGCAACCCGAACGCGCAAGTCGTTGCGCCAATCAATAAATAATGTATTGTCTAAATTACATTTGCACTTGTATACTCCACATCACATTATATTACTATTTATTACCAAATGAATACAATACATACATAATGCAATGTAAACAAACTAATTAAACTGCTTACACGATCCAGCATCTAATTATCTCATCAATAAATTAGTAATTAATTCGAACGGGAACGGAGATAAATACATAATTAATCAGTTGTTACTTTGAAACGGTGATCACTTAAGGGTCAATCATTAAGAACATCTCTGGGAATAAGGGCGCACCAGCGTTGAGAGCCCTCCACTCATTATAATGCCATTAAAGAATGTATTTAAAAACGTTTTGCAGTTTATTTTTCAAATGAAACTCGCTAATTGAAGCATTTGCGGGGAAAATGGAACGATTATTTTTTATTGCCACTTCTCAGGACATTTTGTATTTGGACAATTATGGGCAATTAGAGAGTAAAGTTCTTTTATTGTTAACTTTATGTAAGTACCTGTTTTCGCTGTTTATGCTTTTTATAAACTCGCTTTACCTTTCTAAATACATCATGTCCGTTTCCCGTAGGCAGAGATTTTACAATTTTATTATTTTGCTAACGTCACGTCACTTTAGTTAGTAGTAGGTATCAATAAAGCGCGTTTGGGAACCTTTTCTTTCATTCACATTTATTTAAGTACGTTTTTCTCATCCTATTTTATATTTAAAACTAACCTTGCTTTTTTATTATAATACTATTAGAGGATCCGAGTATACAACGACCTTCACCGGGCCGGTGAATGGATGAAAAGTATTTTATATCAAATGTAAAAAAATATATTTGTTGTTGGTTGTGGTTGGCTGAAAAATTTCAGTCCAGTATATTATTATGAATTAAATATTTAATTATTTTTTTTAAATATTGCACTGGTTTGGATAATAAATAAATAAAATAGGTACCATTCGAAAGTATGAAGCCTATAAAATACGCAAACGTTAGGTTAACTATTTTTTTCCCGTCATAACATTTTGTAGGCAGGTGTAAACAGGTAAGTCAATATTAGTAATTTGCAACCGTCTGGTTAAATAAATAAAATGTATGTTTATTTTAAGATAATCTCATTACAAACACACACACACCAAACTGGTGCAATGTTAAATTATTATTTTTTAAATATTAAATTAATAATTATAGGTAAGTACTGGACTGAAATTTTTCAGCCAAGGCGGGCAACGCGTCTGCGATCCCTCTGGTTTTGCGGGTGTCCACGGGCGGCGGTGATTACTTTCCATCAGGTGACCCGCTTGCTCGTTTGCCTCCTTCTGCTATATAAAAAAAAGCCAACACACTTGCGATATATTTTTTAACATATTAAATTTGTTATAAAATACTCTTCATCCATTAACCGGCCCAGTGTTATTTTATTATTTTGTTTCGATGCTTAAGCCCGAGCCGTGTCGCGTAGCGGCTCATTAAAAGAATACTACCAACCCCTCTCTTCCCTAAGGAGTAGTAAAAAGCGACTAACGGACTAAAGATATACGGAATACATACAACAGCATAGAGCGGCGATGGGCTCACCACCTGTCACGCTTTGCACATTATGTGCAGTCCTCCATTGCCGTCCATTGCCTTCTCTGACTTACCTTTCGCGGATAATAGCCGTGATTATATGTTTGCATTTGGCAAGCGTTGTGATTAAGCTAATACCCGTCCATTGAAGCGAAGACTTCATTTCAATAATGGAGGCCTTAGACCAGTAGTGGCACAGTACACATGCTACACTTTACTTTATTTGGAATCAAAACGCTATCAAATCGAAATATTCTACTTACAGAAAAAAAAACTCTCAAAGCATACCGCAACACGTGTTAATACGCCATAACATTAGTCTCATTAAATACAAAGCTTTGTAATTAGTGCACAGCCGAAACTTTAACAACGCCCTCTATACAGAGCCAAGCAAAAACACATACAACGCTTCCGTCCGCAATGGAACCATGACGCTTTTTGTTTCATCTTTTTGCGGCGCGGCGCCTTTTTTGTCTCTTTTTAATTTCCTTTATGAGCTCACAATTACCTTCATAATGGTATCGTATCTTTCATTAAGACTCATTTGAGCCCGTGAATGGTGGTCTCCCTCGTAATGGTTGGAAACGTTAGATGTACCCTTAAGCCTTTGTGTACATATTATGGAGGCTAGGCCTTTTCACGGGTCATTCGTGCCCGCTCACGGCATAGTTTCAATGGGCCTGTATTAATAAGCACCCGCACAGTGTAATAAGCGCTGTTGCGTTTTGTGACTGTACTCGTTATTTATGTCGGTAAGGTAGCGCGCTTTTGTTGTAAGTAGA
Source organism: Scoparia ambigualis (assembly GCA_963921215.1). Taxonomy (NCBI): domain Eukaryota; kingdom Metazoa; phylum Arthropoda; class Insecta; order Lepidoptera; family Crambidae; genus Scoparia; species Scoparia ambigualis. Next base: position 21,893,378 of record OY992502.1, on the reverse strand, counting down.
ACGGTTTGGAAATAATACGCTAAATAATGTATATCTTCTTATTTTATTTGATGAACTATTGATTAGTATTATATTTTTAACCGATCATGCCGAAATGACTTAAAAAAGATAGATGTAGGGTACATCAGTTATTCTATCTTTTTAAGTCTGTCGTCATGTTCGGCTTAAATCTTTGTGTATAATAATATACTATAAGGCTTTTTCACGGGTCACTCGTACCTGCTCACGGCATAGTTTCAATGGGCATGTATTAATAATAATAATCATTCGCGCAGTGTAATAAGTGAGGTTGCGTTTTGTGTCTGTACTCGTTATTTATGTTGGTAAGGAAGCGCGCTTTTGTTGTAGAACGGTTTGGACATAATACGCTAAATAATATCTTCTAATTTTGTTTGGTGAACTAATGATTAATATTCTATTTTTAAATCGATCTTCCTAAACGACTAAAGAAGATAGATGTTAAGGGTACATCTATTTTATCTTTTTAAGTCTGTCGTCATGTTCGGCTTAAATCTTTGTGTAAAATAATACAAATGTTTTAAGGTATTTTACGGGTCATTCGTGCCTGCTCACGGTATAGTTTGAATGGGCCTGTATTAATAAGCACCCGCACAGTGTAATAAGCGCTGTTGCGTTTTGTGTCGGTACTTATTATTTATGTTAGTTAGGTAGCGCGCTTATATTTATTTTAGCTGTAAGACTTTAAACTATCGCGTTGCATTGCATTGCATTTAAGTGAACGTGTGAGGGTGGATGAAGAAACAAATACCCGCCCGAGCCGACGACGCCGCGCACCGCCCGCCAGTTCGCTTGTGACCACGGCCGCAGCATCGCCACAGTATAAATACTTTAGCTTATATTTATACTGTGGCATCGCGGCCGAAACGTCAAGCAGTAAGTAGATAAGTACTTACTTACAAAATTAATCGTGTTAGGCCCTGTTAAAACAGTTTTAATATTTTAGCTGTATTGCTATCTCGTATATACTTTTTTATGTTATCTAGAACACTTTGGACGCTTAATGATGCTGTATTCAATGTATTTCTGTTAAGAGGCTTACGAGAGATGAAATGTTCTTTTAAGATGATTGATGATTTATTTTATAGTGAACCTGCTACGGAAAGATGTATATTTGACTTAAAATGTATGTTTGCATTTTAAAATGATTAAAAAACAATATATTTGTTAACTACTCAACTTGAAGTTTTAAAGAGTAGAAAACAATTAGCAAAAATAAATTCAACTAAACGTACCTAATTATGCTGTTTGAAACTTGAATAAAAAATATTTGAAAAAAATGCATTGTCTAGTATTGCATAGGTCGGATATTTGCGGTTCTCATTACCAAGTCTCTGACTAAAACATATTCTAATAAATAGAACATGAGAACAAAATATGATCACTAGAATAGCCTACTTTTTTGTATTTCGCAGTTAGTAATAACTGAATGCTTCCAAAAATAACGCACCTGAAAAATAAAGCAAGCAACGAAATTAAACAAAATATCTAAGCCATTTGTTTAATTACACAAAGCACGCAACACTGGACCAAATGGAGTCGTTAAAATTATACGAGTTTCGGTACGTACCTGAGAAAATGCGGTCCGACGCAGCCTCCCTTTAAACCTAATGAAATTAAAACATAAATTATAATTACACGGCCCACATTCGTACTTCTCATTTCACCAAAAGCATAAAGGTGTAAGGCAAAGTACAAAGCTACCGACAGTGTAAATGAACTGCAATGCAGTACCGCTGTTTTGTAAATCCGGGAAAGGGACACGTTTTTTATGAATTTACTATTTAATTGGCAATAAAAATTTTGAATTTAACATTTTTTAAATTCATAATTTTTATTCAATTTAGGCTACATTAATTCAGCACTTATGAATATAGCTATGCCATCGGTTCGTAAGTCCTAACTATAGTGCGGGAGTGTTGTACTGAGAAGAACCGCTCAGAAACTTAGCAAGGGCATTTCTTTTCTCCCTTTCTTTTACAGCGTCAATACAAATTGGAAAATGCTCTCCCTATCATAGAAGGACATTTAAAAATAACATTAAGTACGATTGATTACAAGACAAACAACAACATATAAGAGAATATCTAATAAAAAACAGGTATTGCTCTTTTTAAAATAAAATAAATAACGTCTTACAGTATTTTTGAAAAAGGAAAAATGAAAAAGAAAGGCTATTAAATACTACCAATAAAAATATGATTGCAAGAGCTGACCAGCCTCCACAAGCAGCACCCGTTCACGAGTATGACATGTGAATCAGCCATCGCTTCGCTCAACCATGTTTTAGGGAACGTAACCTGACGCACATACCACGTTAAGTATATATAGCCTATGTATTCCCACTGTGGGCAAGAGCCTCCTTCATCTCTATTACAAGTGATTGGTGTAGTTTATTTAACAAATGTGATTTTATAATAACTTTTTAAAACAAAAGCATCATTTTTGCCTATTAAATTAAGTTGTAGAAGTTGTAAGCAATTTATTAGCTTTAACCAAGCATTATAACTTAATTTTATTTATAAATGATATAATATTTTCACACCACATTTACTGTAGCCAGACCTCATTTTACTGCCAACCATTAGTACTAATGTCTGCACCCGAATTTTGTGTCCCGTGAAAAATAACAACTGATCCATTATCGCCGTAATAAAGGCCCAAGTTTCGACTAGCATCGTTTTAATGGACTATTTTTAGTAGTTCCAGTAATCACCGTTGACCCAACAGAGGCAGTTAGAGTAAGTGAAATTACTCAGACATTCCATACATTCTTTTATGCGGACTCGCACGTGTTAGTGAATTAAAATGATGAATAGAAATACTCCGCGCCCAAACATACATTTAATACACATGTAATTAACAAGATAAACATACAGACATATATAATCACGACTTTTATCCCCGAAGGGTTAGTCAGAGTGTAGGCAATGAGGACCGTAAAAGCAGTCTTCTGCCATAGTCTACTTTTCACCAAATAGCGAATGCACATGTGTTCAGCGTGACAGGTGGTGAGCCCATCGCTCTATGCTATTGGAAGTATGTGCAGTCTTTAGTACGTTAGTAGCCTTTGTGGTATGGTTAGGGTGGTAGTATTCTGTCACCGCGACGCGACACGGTTAATATAAACATTTTAGATTTATTTACTTAAGTACGTTATTCATAATGTAATTTCAGAAAATATTTGAATAGATGCAACAAAATATGTTTCATTGCCTATAAACGTCCCATAAACGTACGTGGTCTATGTTTTGTCTTGATATGTTATATTTACTTATAGTTAAAACTTTTGAGAAATGTACAACATAATATTGCAATCGAAATAAATAACATAGTGAGTATAAGTAACATGTATATATCCTAAAGAGTTTGCTACAATTTTGCACGTATTACTATAACGTAATTTTTGCAGTGCTGCAGCGCCGCGCTGTGCGCATTATCGGCAATGCAGAGGTCACTAACATTCACGAGCCTTTGCAATTGCGTAGAGATATTGCGTCACTCAGCGTCTTTTACCGTTTATACCATGGCGAGTGCTCTGAAAAACTCTTTGACCTCATCCCTCCTTCTCCCTTCCTCCATAGGAGTACGCATGCTGCTCTCCGGAGTCACCAATTTACAGTCTCTAATATTTGATCACGCACAAAGAAATTTGGTGACTCGTTTCTTTGTCGCACTTCCAAAAGATGGAATCGTCTACCAGCACACGTATACCCTCCTACATATGACATAGGGTACTTCAAACGAGGCGTGAAGAGGCACTTTGTGGGCCGGCAGAGTGAGGGTGACTGATGCTACATCTCTTACGCTGCACCAGTTGTCCTCGCGCCTGGACTTCACTTCCACTTAACATCAAGTGGAGTGGGGTCATTTGCAAGGCTTTGTATAAATAAAACGTATAACTTATGTACTGCCTCCATGCTAGGCAAAGGCATTCGTCATAGAAATCAAGTCGTTGCTTCAATTGATGGGTGTTGGCCCAATTTTCTTTTTATGTTAGAAGGAAGCAAACTAGCAGGCGGGTCACCTGATGGAGAGCAATCACCGCCGCCCATGGACACCAGCAAAACCAGAGGTGTCGCAGATGCGTTGCCGACCTTTAAGAAAGGAGGGTTAAGGAAGGAATAGGAATTGTGAGGAGGGGGGGGGGGGGGCCTCCGGTACTCTCACTGGCCGGACGAAACACAACAGCACCAAGTGCCATTAATTCACGCCGGATATTCGTGAGGGGGTGGTATTACCCCGGGCGAGCCGGCCCAATGCGCGCTGCAAAGCAGCGTGGCTCTACCACTTAGTCAGTGTCACTGATTTAGCACCACCCAGGGGTCAAGTGTAGGGTTTCGAGGGTAAACCTACGGACGCGAGTAACTTTAACCCCCAAATTTCAACGCTTTACAAATGAAGCAAAGTAAACAAATAGTCTCAGTTTTAACCGCCTCCGTGGTCTAGTGGCTATATAAGCCACCGGTTTCAGACCCAGAGGTCCTGGGTTCGATTCCCAGCGGGGGTACATCTTTGTGTGCTCGGTTTGGTTGGTGGTAGGGCTCTTAAGTCCGCCTGGCTAGCTACCACCATGTTATCTAAGTCTGTCGCCATAACAACGGTGTTTATAGCATAGTTGTGTTCCGACAGTTAGAGATAAGATAGCCAGTTCCTCAGTGGTTGAGGATTCCTGGTGAAACGCGCTTCCACCTTCGGCCTTATCGTCACTTACCATCAGGTGAGATGAAGGCCAAACACTTTCCCGTTACCCGTAAAAAAAAAAACTAAAGTTTAAGACAAATTATCACTGCACTGCTATTTATTCTGTTACAAATAACTATCATAGTCATGATGTTAGGTAATTAATACAAACAACAAGCATTTCTCTAAACAGTGGTAGGCAAGTAAAAGTTATTTAAGGTAGTGAGCCGGGTCATAGAAATAAAAGAAATAGTGTCAGTAATTATAACATATTTATGCAGTGTTGCCGCAACTGAGTTCCCAAAAGGTACATATTCAGCACTGAAATGGTACAAAAAGGTACATAAGCATTTTTTTACTCTAATACCTATATATAAAGAAGCTCGTCGCCCAGAAGTTTTGGGGAAAATGAGCAGTTTAAAAATTATTAATGATTTTGGATGAGATCTAAAGGTACGTCAGCGGTCTCCGTTACACATGCATGACACATTGAAGGCTAAACAGGTACGTCAAATGTGTAAAATGTACGCTAACGGCAACGCTGTATTTATAGCAAACCATCACTGCTCTGCTTGAATTAAACCTGGACCTCCAGTTATCGAGATGATCGCTTAGCCACTTCCTTATGGAAATAAATCATCATCATCATCAGCTTCTAGAAATTACACACTTACATACAGTCATATAATCACGACTATCATCCCGAAGAGTTAGTCAGAGACTAGGCAATGAGGACCGCAAAAGCATTCCTCTGCCATAGTCCACTTTTCACCAAATAGCGACTGCACATGTGCTCAGCGTGACAGGTGGTGATCCCATCGCCTTTATAGAAATGATCTAATATAAATAACTATTGCAAATCATCTACCAATTTCTTTCGACCTTGGAAAGGGATAGCACCAATATTCAAGATTAATTTGACATCAAAATTGAAATAAGAAAATGGAGGTAGCCGCTCAAAAGGTGCCCGTATAATAGGTACATAAGCGATGGCAAGTGAAGCTGTGAACTTTTTAAGACAAGCAGAGTGGCGAAGTCGGCTTGTAACGCTCTCAGTCGCGAAGAAGCGGCAAAGATGAATGGCTTTCAATATGAAATTGAATTCTGCGGTTCATTGCTTTTCAATTTGTTCGGGGGAACGTTCGACGTTTACCCCGATACCAACCCTTTAAGGTACGCCGTAAGTTAAGCACAAAACGATATTTTACACGAACAAAATGCAAAGAAGCTATTGTGGCAGATATATCTTTCGATGATGGATATATTTAGAACTGATACGAATGTAGATAAGTAGGTAGCTTTCAAAAGTAATGATAAGAAGAATGTTAGACTTTTTTGATATACTCTCTATATCAAAAAGTGAAGAATGTTCAAGAATAATGTAACTACATTAAGAATTTTAGTATTAGTTAATACCGTCAATGTAATTAAAAATAGTGATTAACATGACTAAGATAAGACAGTGCATTTCTATTGGTATGTAAACAAAACAGTAAGTATTTTTATTATTTATGTTATTTATGTTTAGGACTTTTTGGTTTTTTGAAGGGTCATATTGTGATGAGTGTAAAAAAACAAGGTAGACTGAGGGTTGGTTGATATGTCTATTAATTGAGTGTGAAGTGGAATCCCAAAACACGATTAATAAAATCACTGAAGGCTAAATGAACGATATCCCAAATCACGTTTCACCAAAAACACCTTAAATCGAATCACGTCAACACAAAAAAACGATATCCCAAATAACGTTTCACCAAAAACATCCTAAATCGAATCACGTTAACCCAAAAGAACGAGATCTCTAATCACGCCTTACCAAAAACATATTTTTGGAACCTTCTTAGATCGAATATTTTATTGCAAGTTTAACAACTCAAAGGGCGAATGTTTTACAACTGAAAATGTTAACATCGATTTTTTTATATTATTTATTGTCCTTCCTTACTAATCGGTTTGTATATGATATTTTTTATTAAAAAGGGTACCAAATTAAATGTCCGATGTACATATTAGACCCTTGCCTATGTAGGTACCTAAGAAGAAGAAGAAGAAGAAGGAGAAGAAGATGATGAGAAGATAGAAGGTTCCAAAAATATGTTTTTGGTAAAGCGTGATTTGAGATTTCGTTCTTTTGGGTAAATGTGATTCAATTTAGGATGTTATTGTTGAAATTTGATTTGGGATATCGTTCTTTTGGGTTGACGTGATTCGATTTAAGGTGTTTTTGGTGAAACTTGATTTGGGATATCGTTTATTTAGCCGTCAGTGATTTTATTAATCGTGTTTTGGGATTCCATTTCACACTCCTACTAATTTACACCCGCAATAATTTCAGTATGTCTGTGATCAATTTGATCGTGGTGCATGAAGCAGTGCCGAAATAACGGATACTCAAAGACAACAAATCATTTCCGTTAGTAATTTAAAATTATTACTGTATCTGGGTTTTCTATAAACCATTGATAAAACCACAACAGTTAAAGAAGATAATGATACCTATTCCGTGGCTATAACGGTCACTAACAGTAGAAAATAGTCAACGGGCTTATTCATGTTTCATGTTATCAAAAAGGTACGGCGGTACAAAGAAACAACAAAAAAAAAACGGGGTAATAATCCTAATTTGGGGGTCAAAGTTGCTCGCGTCCGTAGGTTTACCCTTGAGAACCTACACGTGATCCCTGGGTGGTGCTAAATGAGTGACACTGACTGAGTGGTAGAGCCACGCTGCGTTGCAGCACGCATTGGGCCGGCTCGCCCGGCGTAATACCACCCTCTCACGAATATTCGGCGTGAAATAATGGCACTTGGTGCTGTTGTGTTTCGTCCGACCAGTGATGGTACCGGAGGCCCCTTCCCCCCCCCCCCCTCCTCCCAATTCCTATTCCTTCCTTAAACCTATTCCTCCCTTAAAGGCCGGCAACGCGTCTGCGATTCCCCTGGTTTTGCGGGTGTCCATGGGCGGCGGTGATTACTCTCTATCAGGTGACCCGCCTGCTCGTTTACCTCCCTCTTTTATAAAAAAAAATAATAATAACCATTACACTAATACTGTCTTAGATATTTTCTCGATACTTGTTACTTTCACACAAAAAAATACATCACAAAATAATAATAAGGAAAAAAAGCAAGACATTTGTAATACCAACAACCGCTCACCTCAGCGAACGACCGATTTCCATATTCCGCCATCATAACATCTACATACCCGAACTAATTTTGAGCGGAAAACAAAGTGTTTCATTATACCGTGCCGCTTCGGGAGAGACCGGGCCCCCCATAACCGTTGAATCGTATTACCATTACAACTGTCCACCAGACGCCAGCTGCCTCCAACAACTTTATTTCATTGAGCCCCATTCGGTAAGGGTCCTGTGGTGATACTGAGCCGGTTGTTTTGTGTATTTTTTAACGTTACATCCCATACGGAATGTTTGTTTTCGGATTTTGTATAGCCCTTAACGGGTGGGAAAGCAGTTTGCCTTTATCTCACCATTATGTTTGATGATTATAAAACTGAAGGCAGAGGCGTGCTGAAGTACACATGTGCAAGCGAATCTTTAATTACTGAGGAACGGGCTTTCTTGTCACTAGCTAATAGAGAGCAGCAGGCAGGTACCTATGTAATGCAGTTTGAAAAGTTAGATATTTAAGGTCATCATCATCATCATCATCATCATCAGCCTGTACTCGTCAGCTGCTGGACATAGGCCTCTCAAAGAACACGCCACTGAGCACGATCCGCGGCCACTATCATCCAGCTCTTGCCAGCCACCTTGCGAAGATCGTCGCTCCACCTTGTCTGAGGGCGTCCCACGCTATACGCTTGCCGATACGCGGGATAGTGATTAGCTAATAGAGAACAGCAGAACGCAGTTTGGACATTTATATAAGATAAGATAGGATAGCAGGTGGATTTGACCACCAACCAAACCGAGAAGGTACTTTCAACAATACATTTGCTTGGATTCGAACCTGGGACTCTAGGTCTGAGACTCGACCTCAAAAGCATTAGTGCCTCCAAGCGAAATAATCTCAATCTCTTCAAGCAAGAAGTTTTGCCCTAATTCACACTTCTTATAAAACTTTGGGTTTCCAAATGTGCGAACCGGCTCGTTATCAAGCGTCATTAAATTAATAAATCACTCAATCGAGGGAGCGGTTACCGTTTAATAAGAAAATGTACCTAAAATATATTGTAACCGAACATATTTTTTGAAAAAAAAGATTAAAATAAGAAACTTTCAGAATTGCGATAAAGTAACTCAAAGACTATTCGAGAGTAAGAGCGATTTACTCCGTCCGTCCTTCCACCGCGAGTAGGTATTTACTTAAGCGGTAACAAAAGCCATGGATGCTTGCAGCAGCAATGTCATCACATTCTGTGCCGACTCTGAAGGGACAGTTGTTATGCCTTTATGTCCCGTAATCTCAATCTCTCCTCTATAGAGAGTTAGTGGTAAATATATTTTTTCACGATATAAAATTACTCTAAAAAAGTTTATCTGTAAAAAAGTTTTTGACTTTGACCAATACCATATAAACCATTGCTGTCAGCGGCAGTAGATAGATAGATAGATAGATAGATACAACGCTTTATTGCACACACAAAAATAAAGAAAAGCATTAAAAAAGAATAAAGCTAATGTGGGCAAAGGCGATGTCTTATCGCTTAAAGCGATCTCTTCCAGACAACCTTTGAGGTATAGGACATCAGAAAAAGAGCGACAGGCAGTGCACCAGAAGAAGCAAATATGAGATATAAATGAAAAAAATAAAAACAGAATTCAAATACTTAATATCATTCAAAAATTAATTAGATAAATATAAAATACTGATACCTAGGTACCTATATTATAAAAATATATAGATAAATATATATTTGTATACATATATTATACTAGTAATATAATAAAATACTTAAAATATAATAACGGTTGTTGCATACCAGGACCTAGCCAAATGATGCGAATGCAGTTTGGCTTTGAAAGAAGCAAGTGACTTCGAGTGACGAACTTCAGATGGGAGTTTGTTCCATAGGCTGACTGCCTTAACTGAGAAGGAGTCTCTGAAGTATTCAGAGCGAGTCAGGCGCTGTTTCAGAAAGTTGTCAGCCTTAGACCTGAGTTCACGCTTGTGATCCGTACCAAGAAATTGGAAACGTTCCTTAAGGTAAGATAAGATAAGATAAGATAAGATAAAATTTATTGTCATAACTGTGTGCATTGGTTGTTACAATTAAAATGGTGTCAACAGTCTGTCCATTTCGGACGTACAATATTAAACAAATGCCATTTAAAAAAAAAATAATTACAAAATTCAATACATTTAAACCATATTCATTAATGATTTATATTTTAGCGTCCTATTAACGCTTAAATATACTTAAGTAAAATTTCAAACACTGAAAAAAGACGACAACCTCAGGCGGGAATCGAACCACGCATCTTCCGCATTCCGGGCGGCTGCCTTAAATTACAAAATAATCATTTCACATATCAGCAAATAGAATTGTATAAAATAATAATAATTTTTAATAATCAAAAATTTAAATTAAAAATAATGCATTCAAACAAAATATTAATAAAATAACAATAAAACCATTTCGCATGTCAGGATATAAAATTGTAAAATATTAATAATTAATATAAAACTAAAAATAGTTAAAAAATTCATCCAAATTATAAAAACATTTTTCGATTAACCGCTCTTTTAGAGTTCTTTTAAAATAGGGGTTTTCAACACATTTGATATGAAGCGGTAAATGATTAAAATATTTTATCCCCATAATCACGGTACTTTTGCCATAAATATAACTATAATGTTTTATGATACACACATCATAAGCATACTGTGAGCGTATATTCTTTTTGGATTGATTTTTTGGACAAAAATATTTTTTATTCTCCTTTACAAATACACAAATTTCTAGAATATAAATACACATCAGAGTTAGATATTTGAAATCTTTAAAAGTATTTCTTAATGATCCACAATTTTTAATATTATACATAATTCTGAGGCATTTTTTTTGTATTATAAAGGTGGATTGACTATTTACTGAGTTACCCCAGAATATTATTCCATACGTCAAAAGACGATAGACGTATCCATAATATGCATTTTTTGCTACATTGATTGAGGCTACGTTCATCAAGATCGATATTGCATAACAACTACTAGAGAGCCTTTTATTTATGTTATCAATGTGCGACTTCCAATTCATATGGGTGTCAATAGTAACACCTAGAAATTTTATATCTGGTACTTTCTCAATCTCTTTGTTGTCAATCCTAACTTTAAAATCAAAAGGGGTTTTCTTATAGTTCCTAAACTCTATTAGCTTTGTTTTATCTAGATTTACTTTTAAATTAATTGAAGTCAGCCAACTATCGATAATTTGGAATGTTTTATTAATTTCACCAACAAAAACCCTATCCTCTATATTCTCATTTGATATGAATACTGTAGCATCGTCAGCAAACATGACACAAGTATGACTAATAATTAGTGGAAGGTCATTGATGTAAGTCAAAAACAACAATGGTCCCAACACGCTTCCTTGAGGAACACCTAAGACATTTTCTTCAAAATTTGATTGGACACTTATTATTGTTTTTGTTGTTTTATCAAAAGAATCTAAAATTGTCGCTTGAGACCTATGTGCCAAATAAGATTCAATTAGTTTCAGCGCTATGCCGCGAATTCCTATATGTTCTAGCTGCTTAAACAATATTTTATGTACAACACAATCAAAAGCCTAAGCCTAGCCTAAGCCTTGATAAATCTAAAAAAAGGCCTATGCATGTCTTCTTTTTATCTACATCTGCCCAAACTTGCTTTAAAATTTTAAATATAGCCAATGTCGTATTTTTTCCTTTTTGAAAACCAAATTGATTCGAATGAATTCTGTTATTTTTGTTCACAAATGATGTAATCCTATTAAAAATAACTTTTTCAAAAATTTTGGAAAAATTTGATAGTAATGCAATTGGCCTATAATTGTTCATATCACTCTTATTACCTTTTTTAAAGAGAGGTTTTATAAGCCCTTTTTTTAAGTCATCCGGGAATATACCTGTTTCTATTGACAAATTTATAATGTACAATAAAGTTTTAACTATAAATTGTATACTTGATTTTATTAAAGTCATTGGAATATTATCATGACCTACACTTTTTTTATTTTTTTATTGTTTTAAGATTGTCTTTAATTCCGCAATTGTTACTGGGGTCATAAAAATGCTATTAATATTTGATCGACTTACTGGTTGGTACAAAATATGATTTATATTCTGTAATGGATTATTTAAATTTATAAAATAGTTATTCATTAATTCAGCTATATCTAGTGGATTGTCAAGGAGGGGTGCGAGGGTCATACAGCACGTTATACAAGAGCACCAGAACATGCTCCTCACGTCGCAGTCTGATAGGAAGCCACCCGAGTTCTGTCCTGTATTCAGACACATGATCGAACTTGCACAGGCCATATATAAACCTTATGCACAGATTCTGTAGTCGCTGCAGCTTGTCCAAAAAAAACTCATTGAGGTCAATAGAGCAGACATCAGCGTAGTAAAGAATTGGCATGAGGAGAGATTGCGCAAGCTCGATCTTGGTCCTCACAGGAAGCAGATTTCTCCATCTCCGCAACGAACCAGCGGCGGCAAACATCTTCCTACTAACCTCTGCAATATTAGGCACCCAGGACAACGTACTGTCAAAGAGAACACCAAGGTTCTTGACAACATCACTGAAGGGAAGGGGAACAGAATTTCATAGGAGTGGGGGAACATTGACGTGCTTGAGTCGGGCAATCTGCTTCGACCCACCAGTCAGTCAGTCAGTCAACATTAAGTTTAGCAATCATGTCGTCAACGTCCTCGATGGGAGCACGGGAGTAGATTTGTAGGTCGTCAGCGTAAAGGTGATACTGGCATGACAGGAGAGGAGTAAGGAAGTTGATAAAGATAGAGAAAAGGAAGGGGGAAAGGACGCCGCCCTGTGGCACACCAGCAGTAACGTCGCAGGGATCAGACAGACTATCATCAATCCGGACAGACTGCCTACAGTTTGCAAGATAGCTGCGGAACCACTCAACTACAGAGACCGACCCAAGAACACTCGTCAGCATTCCCAAGAGTATATCGAGATCAACAGTGTTGAATGCGTTGCTGAAGTCTAAAAGAACCAAAGTTGTGAGCTGTTGATTCGATATAACCTCACGCATATCGTCCGCCAACTCCGTCAAAGCAGTCACAGTGCTGTGCCCAGGGCGGAAACCCGACTGGTAGGGGCTCAGTAAATGGTTTGCGTTAACAAACACACTGATCTGGTGAAGGACCAGGCGCTCGAGAACTTTGGAAAGAAACGGGAGAATGGAAATAGGTCGAAAATGAGAGAGAAGAGAAGGATTTGAGGTTTTCGGGATAGGGATGACTACTGCCTGACGCCAGCAGTTTGGGAAAGTTCCGGTGTTAAGCGAGAAGTTGAAGATATGGCAGAGAATGGGAATGATACCAGCCATCCTAAGCTGAATCATACGCAGGCTGACTCCGTCCATTCCTTCTGCATTGGACTTGATAGCAAGGATATTTTTTTCAACTTCACTCTCAGACACCGGCCTCCAGGAGAAGGTAGGTAGTTGCAGAGAAGGAGTTAAGGAAAGGGATTGCAGCGTGGATTGTTTAATGGTATGGGAAAGGAAGGAGGGTGATGCGAAATGCCGGTTTAACGAGTCGGGATTCAGGTTGTGAGGAATATTCGACTTAGGCTTACCAAGACCAAGTGATTTAAGGAAAGACCACACTTTCGCAGGGTCACCGTTTGCGACCGAGCGACGTGTGGATGTGACGACGCTGCGCATCCCTACACATCCTGCTACAGCGATTGCGTAGCTGCTTAAAACGAAAGCGGGTTTCATCTGAGGGGCTATTTCGAAATTTTACTTTAGCCGCATTACGCCTCACCATCAAAGCCTTGATATCAGCGGTCAGCTGGAAGGTGCCTAAGTCGAATGGGTCGAAGAGGTGCATGAACGTCGAAGAGTTGGATAAGGATAGAGTTGAAAATTTGAAGTTTGAGGTCGATGTTTGGCGCCTCCAGCACAGTAACCCAGTCAATGTCCCTAAGATCAGCCATAAAGCGCTCACCGTCGACATTCTTGAAATTACGCTGCATGACCACCCGACGCTTCGGTTTCGGACAACGGATTTTATAGGAGAGGAAGATAAGGTCGTGATAGGAGAAGGCCTCAGCAGGAAGTTGTCCGTGGGAACCGACATGACCCGTGGAGGAAACAATGGCAAGATCCAACAAGGACGGCTGACAGCCAGGAAAGTGATGGGTTGAAGAAGACGGTAGTATACTAAGATTAAGGGAATTAACAATTGAACACAAACGGGAAGATCGAGAATCGTGCTTGAGTAAGCAGGTGTTAAAGTCCCCATTATAATTGCGTGATCAACCGTCGGGACCAGATTTTCTAATAAGGACTAAAAATTGGAGAAATAATCAATATGGAGATTGGGGCTGTAGAACACCCCTAACAGAAGCTTGAGGTGGCCAAGGAGGACTTCAATAAAGAGATGCTCATAGGACTGAGAGTACAGAGAAGGGTACTTATTTAAGACGTTGAAAGGGAAGTGACTTCTGAGGTATATGGCTACACCTCCGCCGCCCTTGCCAGTCCTGTCATTTCGGATAAGATGGAATCCAGGAAGGGAGTATGAAGCGGAGGGAAGAGAGGGTTTTAAAAACGTTTCCGAGATCAAGATAGCATGAACATTAGGGTTATTGGAGAAAGTAGCTACTAAATCAGTATAGTTGGCAGGGACACTTTGAGCCCACGTTAAAGTTGTTATGAGTAGCTGAAAACTCAGACTCAATAAGGGAATCCAAGGGTTGGGTAGCGCTATGGAAACTACAGTCGGTTGAAGATGCTGAAAGAAAATCCGAGCCGTCACTTAAAGCGTCATCGCTATCGTTGTAAATAGTTTGCAACATTGTACATAAATAAATGTAAAATAAATAATTATTTAAATAAATAAAAAGAATAAAAATAAATGAACTTAAAACTATGGTACTCAATTAATATGTGGTTTTTAAGTTTGTCTTATACCACTCGCCAGCAGTATGGAAGAAAACGCTAGACATAGATCGGACACACAAAACAACAGAAAAAAAAGCAAAAATAAATGAAAATATTTTTACAATCCAGCAACACAACGTACGCAGGACAATAAACTAATTAAATTCACATAAACACCACACTGTTTTTCTCTAAGGACCAAAATACAGAAAAGAGCAAAAGTAATTGAGAATATTTTTTAAAAGCTAGTAACAACGAACGTACGCACAACAATAAACGAATTAAATTAACACAAAACAAAATTTACTACAACAAACAAAACGGATAAAACGTTTAAATCACGTTTCCGAACGCACAAAGTAACACGTCAGTGACAAACTGAGTTAAATGAGATGACAGCCGGCAAAATAACAAATTGAAAAAGTACAAATGACAATCATGAATATTCATGAAGCTAAGGGTATTAAAATTAAAATTATTACTTATTGAAAAAGAGTGCATTGCGTAGTTCAAACAAGATAAAAAATTAATGATTTAAGAGAAAAAAGTGGGTAAAAACTACGAATACGAAACCGTGACGCGCATACCGTGTGAATGTTAGCGTTGGTGTTATGCTTTGGCAGCCGCGGTGTTTGCGGTGATAGCGCGGAGTTCCCGCACAGATTCCACCTTATGTCTTCGGCCATCAGGAGTCTTGATGTTGATAATGCCATCCATAGTCCAGCAATTAGTGATGCCAAACTTATCCCTGGCTGCCATGAAAACATTATGCCGAGACTTTGTCAGGAACTCGGAGGGGGTTACCTTAGACCCCTTTAGCGCAACTTTGTTCTTCCACAAAGCCGTGCGCACAGATGGTCAGCGAACTTGACCACGATTAGGACGGGGCTTGCTGTTGCCTTGTTTGCCCATCCGATAACTAGTTGAGATGCTGCTTGCACTAAAACTTTGCATTTTACACTTTGCCGCCAAACTGGAGACCACCGTAGCGCACTGTCTTCGCCCTTTCGTTCAGGGATGCCGTGTATTAGAAGCATTTTGCGACGAAAACGCATTTCTACCCGATCCATGCGAGAATAAAGGGCATATACTTCAGCACGAAGCACAGCAAGGCCGTTGCAAACAAACGACTTGAAGTTGACAAATTCAGTGTTGAGTGCTGCAATGGAATTAGGGCCCTTACGTGATCCTGTAGCTTGGTTCAGCTCAGCCTAGAACTCGGCCTTCTTCTCTTCGAACATTTTCGCCATTCCATTCAGATTCGCCTCCAACTGTGAGTGGTCCATGGTGTGGTGATGGTGTCTTGTGATGTTGGAGATGGGACAAAGGAGAGTAAATACTGCAGGCGAGTAGTACTACTTATGCCTAATATAATTGCATATAATTAATAGTAAATAATTTAGTTTAAGTATTTTTATAATTAAAAATAATCAGAGCTATGAAAATTTGCAGTTAACTTGGCAACTACCCGCCAATTATCGTTCGGGTAGTAGTTCGCCGCAGTAGTAGGGAAATTGAGTCGTGGTACATTAGAACCTAGGTTCATTAGGGTGTGTCTGTTAGAACCAAAGGTGATGTAACTCAAATAAATAATTATGATTGAAAAATGAAAATTTTTGTTCTTCTATCTAAGAGCGGTCCATTTCAAAATGTGCTTAGCTTCCTTAATCGTTACTCAAACGTGTTAATTGCAATCAACAAAGCCTAGCAATTATAACGAAATCGATTTCCATTTGCGAGCAGGTAGGTTTTTGAATCACATAGGTATTGGCGTCTATTCCGGATTGGTACCAACTTCATTAGCGCCCATCACATCGCACGATTTGCATGTCCACATGTCCATTGTACGATAGAGACCGATGCGGAATCGGAACTCCATTATTGAAATGCAACCCGAACGGTTTCACATGGCAATTGCGCAGTAAGGCTGCTTTTCCAACAGCGCTGAAGCTAAACGGCTCGCGATAAAAAACTACCAATGGGATCACCTCCGCTAAGGCGGTGTAAATTTTTCCAAAGCTGTGCGAGGTAGCTAAGCAGTTCGCGAGGAAAAAGCGACCAATAACATCGTTTGCCTCGCTGAAGTGGTGTAAAATGAAGTCATTCCATTGGTGGATTTTTGCCTTGGGCTACTTTGCTTAGATCTAGTGAAAAAGCACCATCAAGCCTCTGACTTACGCGGTACTTTTTAGCTACGTGAATTCGTGTATAATAAATATAACATTGACTCAGCTGCTGTACTACCGTAGGACAGCATAGCTTAACAGTGCGATTCATAACTCGATCCTTAATAAGCAATGATTTATTAAATCCGCATTCTCTAAATTTGACCCTACACAAACGTCACAAAGGTCACTCTTGATCGAAATTGAGGGTTGAAATGAGAGGCGAATATATATTTTTATTGTTTACGCTCACACCAATTTTCTAGCCCAAGACGAGTATTCTTTTGAAACTTGTTGATAAGTAAGATGACGGATAAATGTACATAAACTTAGAAAAAACAACCAGACCCGAAATCAATTTTAAAAAACATTTTTTTCCTAAAATTGACCTGACCGGGAATTGAACCCGGGACGCGATCGGAGATGGAGCGACGCCAGACCCGGCGTGCTAACCACTCGACCACGGAGGTCGTCTAATAGATCGTATAATAAATAACATGACTGACACAATAACCAAAAATTCCATAAATTTTAAAATAACTAATTTAATTCACCAGTTCTCCATTCAGTCTGATTTAGGCTTTGCTCTTAAATTATTATGAGTTCCTCTGTTCTCATAAACGCATATTAAGCCGTTGGTTCTAACTGTCAACGTCAGTTGGAAGTTGTTAATACTGCTAACCCGCATTCGGCCAACGTAATACCTCAAAACCACATCAAAGTTAATCGAAACGTTTGCAATATAGATGATCAGTCAAAACATGTTAACATAATACACGTACAGTTATCATAGTTACTGACTCGTTTCGAAGTGTAAATAGATAAACACTCTTTCGCTTTGAAACATTAAAACAAACAAAAAAGTTAAACATCATATAGTATGGGCCAGACACCCACTGTTTTTATGATAAAACTTTAAAAAAAATTATGTTTATTTTCTAAACAAGAAATATGCAAACTACAATCATGTAAATATTTAATTTATCTACGTCTTTGAAACTGTGACATACATTGAAATGCATAACCCTAGTCCGTATAATAGATCTATACAAACATATGTATTGAAAAGATCAATAAGACAAAAACAGCTTGACAGTTTCTATATTTATGTCAAGAACTTTATAGCTGAATAAAAGTTCTTTTAATACCGATACTGCCGCTGCTGTGTTTATTTATAAAACTAATTTTACTATATTAATACAAATTACTTAAGTTATAACACTACACTAAATTATATAATGATTAAAAATAAATGAAATACCGAACTAATGGAGAAATAACGAACTCCTGTCAATAATCAAGAGTATTTGCTACATTAGAAAACATTTATCTCGAAAATCGTGACGCACAATATTTATCTTGTGTTGAATTTTGTAACGAACATTATTATTATCGTCTTTAAAAATAAGATCAGCAAAACTCTGGAGATTTTCTGTTTGTTAAATTTCTGCTTACAAAATTTATATTAATATTGAATGAGCATCATTATTTTTAATGATGATGTGTCCAGGGCAAAACAAATTTGTGCGACGCTGCCGTTGTTAAGTGGCAGATAGCTCAACACGAAATGTAAAATTGAATTATTTTACTTGTAGGTACATGAAAAATTAAACAGTTAATATCATTGTGAGGAAAGCAACAATACATACATAATCACGACTATTATCCCGAAGGGTTACTCAGAGACTAGGCAATGAGGACATCAAAAGCAGTCCTCTACCATAGTCCACTTTTCACCAAATAGCGACTGCACATGTCTCAGCGTGACAGGTGGTGAGCCCATCGCCGATATATTATGCTATTGGATGTATTTGCAGTCTATAGTTCGTTAGTCGCCTTTTACGACACCCAAAGGAATAGAGTGGGTGTTATTTTACCGCTACGCGAGTTTAAAAAGATAAATCGGCGTGTTTCAATTCCCATAACTCCGTTAGACTACTGACGAAATGTAGGCGTTCTAGATAAGTCAAGAGACTTAGACTAGAAAAGTAAGATCTTTAGCTGTTTAGTATTAGTTACTTTAACTTGTACGGGGCCGCAAAAAACCTCGTCGAAGGAAGACTCAATTGTTATAGAACGTCGCTGACTTATACAATTTAAATACAACACAACTCTTCCGAGCCGCGACTTCACGGGCCCAATTTTCCTCGTTAGGAGATGACAAAAGATATAATAGAAGTATCTTACAAAATGTCTTATATATTTACTATATTTCATACTTACATTTTATTATTTTTTTATTTGAAGAGAAGATTGATTTGATTAATCAATCTTCTCGTCATAAATTTTGTCGCGTTATCAAGACATTTTTTTTAACAATATTTTATTTCCCTGTAGTGTGTTGACAGATTAAGTTCCATTACTACCTAATCTAAACCACTAGGGGGCACCGTACGAACCCTTAAATTTCAATTGCTGCATTGTTAGACTTCCCCAGAATTTAGGAGCGTGAGGTCGTAATTTAGAACGAGTAAAGTTCCCATTGCCAAGCACGGCTGTAACTAAAACGATACAATTGTCGGCTGCGAGCTGCAGACCTCGTTGTAACAATCCGATTCTAGCTTTGTGAACACATAAAGTATGGGTTCTGTACACATGAGAATTAATTAAAAAGCATTATGTGGTTAAGTGCCAACATTGAACAAAAATCTTATTCTTTCATTTGAATGAGGCAGCAAACACGTTTCATTTTTTATCTTTTAGCTAAGTGTCATAATTTATTATTGTTTGCCATCATGACATTGGTGGAACGAAAAAAAACAAAAAGGAATATGAGGAAGCAAATTAGCGTAAGGTAAAATTATGTCTGAGTGCCTATCATACATATTCTTACTATTTAGAATAACAAGAATGCTAACATCTTTGTTTTTGTGAAAAACTTAGATAAGATGGTGGTAGATAGCCACTATGGCACTCGAGGTTTGAAACCAGTAAGTTACCAATTTAAGCAGATAGGACAATAAAACGAAACTTGCATTTGGACCTTTATAAAATTGGAAACTTAATTCCTGGTATTAGAATATTCAGTGTCTAAAATGAATATCATGTAGAGCAATTCGAAAAAAAAACCTCGAGTTGATCTCAAAACTAATTGACAAGAAGAAATGTTTGAGACGTGAGACTGTTTCACTTATTTATAAATTAGAGATTTATTTTTAACTGACATCTTTGTTCGTATTACCTCTGGAAAAGAAAATGCTTCTTAGAATTAATTCTTTATTTCTGTGTAATTTCCCATTACTTAGTAGATTGTTGGGATTTATCGTCCCAGGGGTACGAGTAGCATTGTTAGCATTTTTTTTGTATAGTGATAACCTAAGGCAGCCACACTATACTCGGCTGGCTGGTGGGTCGCGTAGTGGGGCGAGTGCTTGGTCAGATGGTCAGACAGAGATTAAGAAATATGCGTATTTTTGATTAAAACGCAAATTTTGTTGTGAACTAATTACAAATTAGAACGTAGACATTATGGAAAAAAACCACGAGCAAGATTCCAACCTAAACCGTAACTGAATAAAGGCGCTTTCGGCTTTTAAAGTAAGAGTATAAGTGTCGATAAATTTGCACGGGCTGGATCACGGTCTGTGGGCTAGACCACGCTCCGTGAACTGGACCACGCTCCGCGGGCTTGACTACGCTCCGTAGGCTGGGCCACGCTGCGCGGGCTGGACCATGTTCCGTGGACTGGACCATGTTACTTAGGCTGAACCACGCTTCGTGGGCTGGATCACGCTTCGTGGGTTGGACCACGCTCGGTTGGCTGGATTACGCTCCGTGGGCTGGACCATGTAACTTGGGCTGGACCACGCTCCGTGGCATAGTGTGTTAAAGAGACAACCTGATTTTAATCCAGATTCCTATAGTTTGACGCACTATAAATGATCAAAAAACACTTAAAAACTCTAACAAGCTTAGCTTTTGTGAAATTATATTTTTGCAATTTTTTTTTCTATAAGTCATCATCATCATCATCAGCCTACAAACGTCGCACTGCTGAGCACAGGCCTCCCACGTGGACAATAGTATGTGGGGATATTGGGCCATAACTTACCACGATGGCCCAATGCGGGTTGGTATAGCACTAACGAGGACCTAGTGTAGCATTGTTTTTAAAACATTGCCCAGGTTTGTCAGGGTTAACACATTTTATTACCTACATTCAATTAAATCAACTTCGTAATAATAAATTCTGCTGTTTATACACTTGCGTGTACCAATGTACTGTTGCATTAGAGATTTTGGGGATCCCTTTTGGGGTAAAGGAAGAAAATCCCAAACGTAAGCTTCAGTGGGTTGTTGTAAAATAAAACCAAAAAATGTTCAATTGCTAGGCAGTATATTGTAATATATTGTAAAAGAACACACTAATACACCCTAAATTTCGTTCAATATCAATAAAATAAAATTATAAATTTTAAGTCACTTCTCTTATCTAAATAGGGGGTTAGTAACAATTTTTCCTTATATTATGTTAGGTAGTCATCATTTACATTACTCATTTTAATTTATTAGGCCGAAAATACCAAAAAAAACTATCAGTCGAAATTGCCCCCGACGGGTCAATTTCAAATTAAATTCCAATAAATTTTCTAAAAATTTTGTCAACTATAATTTACTGTTTAAATTAATCTAAACCTTATTGCAAAGCTATTACACACCCTAAAACACAAGAAAATACTAAGAGTCAAAAGTGACCCAGCGGGTCGATGATAATTTTAATTTTAAATAAATTTTATAATATTGTTCCTTCTACTACCTAGCCAGCCAGCTAATATTTCAGCGGTAAGAGCTATGGTCGTGGGTAGTTGGGATAAAACTAGTACCGTCTGGAGTATGTAAAGTAAATTAAAATACCCGGCTGTACCATGCTCTTCGGGCTGGACCACGCTTCTTGGACTGGTCCACGCTCCGTGAGCTGAACCATGCTCCGTTGGCTGGACCACGCTTCTTGAACTAGTCCTTTGCACCGTGGGCTGGACTACGCTTCTTGGACTGGTCCACGCTCTGTGGGCTGGACCACGCTCCGTAGGCTGGACGATGCTCCGTGGGCTGCACCACAATTCTTGGACTGGTCCACGCTCCGTGGGCTGAACCATGCTCCGTTGGCTGGACCACGCTTCTTGGACTAGTCCACGCACCGTGGGCTGGACTACGCTTCTTGGACTGGTCCACGCTCTGTGGGCTGGTCCACGCTCCGTGGGCTGGACAGAGCCACGATAGTATAGTTGGTAGTGCGCCTGACCGTAAATGTGCAAGATCGAAAACAAAACAAATAAAAAAAATGTCTTCTCCGAATGATAAAGGATCTTTACAGCTTTGTTCGATATATACCTATATAAATCTAGGCGGCGCAACTTACCGCATACCGCACACAGTGTTGGATTCGCCATTTCCTAAGTCCATCCGAGGACTCGATTTCAGGTAATTATCTGAAAACTTTTCCGAACTCAGTCGAGCCTGTGTGTTTGTGGGGGCCTCATTAGTCACTAATAGCTGATTCGTGATCTGAATATATTATTTCACTTTTGTTTTATGTTGCTTAACGAATTATGTTTGAATTTGCGACTGCTGCCTACAGTATCTTCAATCAACAGCATGAAAAATCTTTATTTATTACAATTTATTAGAAATAACTGCGTCTGTGGTCTAGACTAATGCTCTAAAATTATTATTCAATCGGTTTTATTGGTGGTTGCAATTGCTTTAAGTCGGTTGTTTATTCCCATTTCTGTCTGTCACAATGTTTGTAGCTTTAAATAAATAAATAATTAAATAAATATTATTCACCGTTCACACAAATAATCTAGGCCAAGATAAGCTTCCTCCCCACTGGCGGGCCGTCGTAGGGTGGAATTCGGAGTCTGCTGTCCGTGGTCCCAAACCACCAAGTGATGGGATGGTACAAGGAGTGTTAGTGGGTAGGGCCTCTTTTCACCCGAGTCCCTGTCGAGGCCTTCGGACCTGGACAGGGAAGCGGGCGCTGGGGGGAGAGTCGCCACATAACCAGCGGGCTTCCCCAGGCCCGCTGTATATCCGTAAACATTATTTCCCCTTGTTAAAAAAGGCCAAGATAAGCTTCTTTTAAAACTTGTTAAAATGGTTCAACTAGATAACGGATAAATATACATAAACGTAGAAAAAACACCTAGAACCAAAATGAATTTAGAAAAAATAGTTTTTTCTAAATTGACCCGAATGGGAATTGAACCCGGGACCTCAGAGATGGCGCAACGCCATAACCGGCGCTCTTATCACTCGACCAAGGAGGTCGCAATCTCTCAGCTTCGTTGTGCTGCAATAGTTAGTGAAAATATGTGTGCCTGTTTAAGGTTTATAGTTTCTTTAATGCTTAACAGAAAAGGATGCCAGGCGCATAATCATTAGGCCTTCTAGTCACTTACCAACTAGTAAAATAAATGGCAAACACTTCCCACAAAAAAAATGTGGAACGACAGTTCCTAATTAGCTCTTTCACAATATTCAAAGATGAAATTGGTTCATTCCAAGAAGTCAAGTTCCAGTGTTGGATTTATGTTCTCGACAACTTTCCCAAAGATAACGACAAGCAAAATATTCAAGTATTAATGAATACAATTCTGTAGCGGCAGTCGTCAGCTTGTGATTTTCAGCTATGTTCCACTTTGTGCCACTGAAGCCATTCAATGTTCAGTAAGCTTTATAAAGCGAATTCTAGTTTAAATTCCAGTTTAGTAACGAGATTAGTCTTGTCCGGTTTTATTGTGGTGAATGAAAGAGACTTTCAATATTAGATGGAATTGTAGTTTTGACTTGAGTAACAATAAAAATGAGCCAAGTAATATGTATAATTAATTAATTAGTAATGTGGAAGAAGTATTGAAAAAAGTGATAGATTAAGTAATTTAAAAAAAAAAATTAATGCGTCCCATTTTTTTATTAGTGGGATCGATTCTACTTTCAATTTCCAAAAAGTAACTGCAGGTTTTGAGCAAGTTAATTATCACGTTGTATAAACTTGTACCAACAATATTTATAATTTATATGCTATTTTTTGTAAGTGAAAACTATAAGTTAAACCAAAGCGGACAGAACACTAGCTCATTATATTTCTACTGTGTGTACCTATTACATTCATTTGCGTAACCTTTGTAATATTCGTATGTGGCTTACGTTCCTTCCGAAGCACGGAGGAAGCTTGAGGTAATTTAATTGGTGACCCGGCATTGCGAATGTTGTCTAACCTGCAATAACGCAACCCTGAAGCGCTAGCTATTTTTCCTCTAGCAACTAGCTCTTATTAATATACTAAATATCGTTTCTATTGTTAAATTACCAAAAACACCAGAGAGAAGTATGATACCTATTAAAAGTAGATAATAAGATCTGTATTATTAGGGACTTGAAGTTTATATGTTTAAAGTAACTATTAAAGTTTTAGTTGCAAAGCAGCGTTTTCTCAAAATCGTAACCGTTTAATCGTATAACGATTCACCCAATCTTCTAACAGCACATTACTTTGTAGCTGAAAATCTGTAGTGTGAAATGGAACTTGTGTTCACGCTAGCGCGCCGTGCAAGACAGGCTGCCTTCTGAAACTTTAATGTAATGCCCAGTAGATCGGGTGCCTACAAATCCCTGCTCCCAGATTTCGGTTCTACCATTAAACTTGTGTGCACGCCATTTTGAATTAGTGAGCACCTAATTAGTGCTACACTAATTTTGTGGGTATGTGAACAGGAGTAACTTTTTGTTCCTTGCAAACACAACAGACTAAGCAGTTTTTTTATTGTTTGGTTTGATTTCATCATCATCATTGCTATGCCCGTAAACGTTTTACTTCTATAGGCTGATGCCTGATTATGAATGGTATCACTAGCATAAGGGAACATTTGGCTATGATCGTCTACGTCTTGGCCCAATTTAGGCTAGTAGTTTTTAACTTATGCCATTTACGACAACAGGGACTAACATAACGACTTTACGTGCCTTACGGAGCGCAGGAGTGCTAGACATATTTATGAATCACCCATCCAGTGACGGCATTGTGAAATTTGCTAAATTAGCACAAGTTTGCGACCCGAATGTACAAGCTTCTATGCTATCAAGCTCCTCTTGAAGATATGATTTATTTTTCTATACTAATATTATAAAGAGGAAAGATTTTATTGTTTGTTTTTTTGCATTATATAGGCTCCGAAACTACTAGACCGATTTGAAAAATTCTTCCACCGTTGGGAAGCTACACTTTCTCCGGGTGTCATATAGGCTATATAATATTTACGGGGTCCACGTGGACGAAGTCGCGAGCAGCGGTCTGCTATTAATTTATAAAATGAATCGCACCAGATGATAGCTAGTAACAGCAATACTAACATGGTTCTGGTTTATTATCAAAATTAATTTGCTAGACGTAAGATAAATCTCATACAAAACAAAACAGAAAACTCTCAACTTAATACCTAAATGTAACATTATAATAAACAAGGGAAGAAAAGCTTCTGTATTTATAAAACAAGCATCTTCATTAGTGTAAGAGGATTTTGGATTTACATGTTTTTTGAGTTGATTATTAAGATAATTGTGTAGTTGTTACTTTAATAAGATATAACGCTGAGCTGTTCTTTCGGTTTCATTATTAATATTTTCTTAGTATGCTTTCATTAACTAATAGTAGTCATAGGTGTCAATTGTAAAAGTAAATATTCGGCGTGAAATAATGGCACTTGGTGCTGTTGTATTTCGTCCGGCCAGTGAGGGTTACGGAGGCCCTTCCCCCCCCCTCACAATTCCTATTTATTTCTTAAATCTACTCCTTCATTAAAGGCTGGCAACGCGTCTGCGATTCCCCTAGTTTTGCGGGTGTCCATATGGGCGGCGGTGATTACTCTCCATCAGTTTGCCTCCTTATTCAATAATTTAAAAAAAAAACCATTATCATCAAAAATGTCTATAATAGCGAATTTTAATTTAACTAGATTGAATCTTGTTGTCAATTTATAAAGCGGCTTAGCTTAACTGATGTTCACACGATAATATAAGAAATAGCTATTGTGTACAGACCATTTTGTTATAGCCTGTTCTTGTTGATGTATCATTATTAACATAAGAAGGACTTTTTCTGAGTATATAACATTATACCGTGCTGGCTCATGTTACATGTTAATTTAAAGCGTACATTGCGCCTTATGTAATGTGTTCTCACTTAATTATGGTTCCGTGCTCAAGGGGTAAAAACGGGGCCCTATTACTAAGACTCCACTGTCCGTCCGCCCGTTTGTCTGTCACCAGGCTGTATCTCATGAACCGTGATAGCTAGACAGTTGAAATTTTCACATATGATGTATTTCTGTTGCCGCTATAACAACAAATAGGCACTAAAAACAAAATGAAATATATATTTAAGGTTGGCTCCCACACAACAAACATGATTTTTTGCCGTTTTTTGCTCGATATTAATAACGGCAACAGGTAGACGTTCGACGACTCGCCATTGGCCGGTTTTTTTTTATTAAGTACCACAAATAAATGTTTGTCAACATAGACTAAAGTATTTTTGAGAACCCAACATTTTTGAGTGCTTATTGATTTGAGATTGCCTAAGCCGACGGTGGTAGAAGCGTGACTATTCGCTTCTGAAAATCAGTTTACTTGGATGAATAAGCACTTTTTACTTTAGTTTGTTTAACTTGGTTTGTTTTCTGTGAAAACACACTAAACCAAACCAGTTAGTGCATAATTAGGTTTACTTGCTGCTAAACCAACATCATCGCTATCTAACTTGTTTTTTTTCGGTTGGCAACACTAATAGGGGCATTAGTTGTCAAAACTTAGCTTCGACTATAAAAATTAATTTTAATAAATATTCATTGCTAAATAACTATAAAATTGTGTTTAAAGTATAGCGATTTATATAAAATATAAGTACGAGTGTTTGCATCAGTGTCTATGCAATAATATTTGAATTTCGTTATATTGAAATTTTCGACTATACCGGCTGTCAACGGCCGGCAAAACTATTTATCTTATTTGAAGAAAAGTATAATTTAAGAAGAGCTGCAGATCTGCATCTAAAACCCGGGGAGTATTGTTTTCATAATTTTTCCATAAGTACATAATTTAACTAATAAAATCATTGACTTATATAACCTAACACTACCTAAGTACCTTCAAATAAGTTATCAATGTGAAAGTTAATTCCACTACATATTGATTTGTGTTATTCTTATTTTATGTTTCCTTTATTTGTAACTACATGTTCCTCACACTAATACTTCTATTAACTTTACAAATCTCACATAATAGTGAGTATCGTCACTCCTCAATTACGATTTGGCTTGGTTAACCTCTCTTGACTTGACTATATAGTGGAAGTGAAGTTGATGGTGACATTGTCTTGCTACAGACCTTCACACACTACAACACTTTACAATCAGAACTTGACTGTACATTTAAAAGTTGTTGTTTTCTTAATAGGTAAATATTTTTATACAAGTGACCTACCCACATCATAACAGCAAATCTTTCTTTAAGATTGTTGTATCTTTTATTTTAGTTTTTATATAGTTACAGCTGTTTAATGTTATAAAATACTAAAAGTCTCCTTGTTACAAGTATGAATAGGTATTACAAATTCGATTTCAATGTGTAAATTTATTATTATTAGTTTCTGAATTTAATTTTGGATAGAATACATTTTAAACAAATATCGTTGCTTAGCTTAAATGATCTAGAATACAAGTCTTTTTTTTTCCTACATAAAGTTTGATAAGTACAACGAAGATAAAAAATTTGTAAAGTGTTTTTAACGTTTCATGTATGTTTAACGTTTTTAGATTAGTTAACTGAGTTAACTCTAAACTAGCTACATAGATTCTTTGTTTAACAAAGTTGTATTAGGCAATAAATTAATTAATCTGTTTTCAATTAAACTTATTGACTCTTTTACCGTAGGTAAGAAATAAACAAAATAACAATAACAGTATTCTTATATTTGCTTAAATATTTCAGGTGTAAACAAAAAACTCAATATGATAACCCGCAAGACGGTAGCACAAAACACAGAGGCGAAACTTCGGCAAGTTCTCCATGAACTTAAACTATCCAAGGATACCTGCAACCAGCTACTCCGGGAAAGAGATGAAAGTGAGGAAGAAATAAAAATCATCATAGGGAAGAACACACAATTGAAAACCGAGCTTGCTACACTGCACAATGAACACTCCGAGGTGCTTCATCAACAAGACCAGCTGCAACTGCAACGCACTATTGAAGCATTTGATGATTGCAACACCACCTATGAGAGGGCCCTGAATCGCATCACTGAGCTGGAGCAAGAGTTGGCGAGGGCATACAAACGCATATCTCAGCAGGATGAACAAACCCAATATAATCAAGCGGAAGTCACCCTGAACATTTTTGACGAACTGATGGCATCACCTGGCGGATTTTCGGCTGTTTCTGCAGAGCATCAACAGTTCCCAAACACCAGTTTATCATATGTTTCACCAAAGCAACGAGTAGTACTTACCAATGATAGTAAAATAAAATGTAATTACTTGGGTACTAACAAAATTAAGAAATATGTAAAAATTAATAGGTATATTAGGAAAACAGAAAAGCTTATTAAAAAGAATAATTGTTTTTATAAAAATATTGCGCTTAGGAAAGAACGCATGAGTTTGATGGACTCTCTAGACATTTACGATTCTAAACTAAAAGAAAGTAGACAGGTGTATGATCGAGATACCAAACAACTACAATCTGACATACAGAGATTGCATGAGTCTCTTGATACTTTAAATAAAAAATACTTGTCGTCGCAAAAAGAAATTGAAGAACACATTAAGTCTGCCACAGAGTTAGTAGATCTGTGCAAGTACAATGCAGAACGATATGACTCTCTTTTGAATAATCAACTAGTTGGTCAAGTAGATTTGTTGCCATCCGTAACACCCATAAAGAGTGTCATAAATGATATCCCAGTAATATATCGAGTGATAGAAAGTTAATAAAACGCAACCTACCTTTAGACAAAGATTCTTCTGTTGAAGGAATGTCTAGAAAAACTCTTATCTTTTCTGACAAGATAGGTCAGGGCCTGGGTCCGCAGCTTAAATCTAAACTCAGCCACGAGCTTATAAACTTTTGCAATCCAGGCCAAACATTCACTAATTTAGTAAGTACATTAAGCAAGCAGGAGTTGAATCATTCAACAAATGCTCTTATACTGTGTGGTGATAGTCTCACAATAAAAAAGCGTGACCTTTTAAAAAGCATAGAGAGTTTAATTGATATACAATCTAAAACTCATTGTAAAATAATAGTTTGTGCCTTTCCCTATGCCTGTAACTTATCGTGGAAACAAAACAAACAGATCTTTGATTTGAACTTACTTTTGTATAACTCCACTTATCGTCACAGTGACAGTATTGTATTTTTTGATACAAATAAATTTATATCTACTTTTAAGTTGACTACTGATTCTATGTATTTAATATACAAAGACAGGCTACAGATAGCATCATTGCTAGCATATAATTTAAAAGACACAGTTATAAGTAGTATAACAATGTCGACACAAAATTATCGCACTGTTAGTATTTCTACTAATGTAAATTTAGTTGATAAGTCTTGCACAACCTCTAGTTTAAACTAAGAGGTAAGACAAAAGCCAGCCCTATCCAAATTAAAATAGTTCATCAAAACAATCAGGGCCTGGCCGGCAAAGTGTTAGAAATTGAACTTTTTTTATTACATGAAGATATAAACATTTTATGTATAACTGAGCACTGGCTTAAAGATTATCAGTTAATTTTTAATATTAAAAAGTTTCAGCTTTCCAGTGCTTTTACTAGAACAAATGCAATTCGCGGCGGATCCTTAATATTTGTTAATTACAGTAAACATAAGATTACGGAACGAAAGGATGTAGTTTCCCTTTCTATTGAACGCGTTATTGAGCTGTCATATGTCGAGTTAGAGAAATTTATAATTGTTTGTGTATATCGACCTCCTTCTGGTAATTTTAGTGTCTTTGAAGCCACTATGGAAGATGTAATTAAGAAGATTTGTAAATCTAAAAAGAAAATAGTAATTTGTGGGGATTTCAATGTAAATTTTTTAGACAGTCATTCAACTAGTGTAAGATTAATCTCGTTGTTTAAATCATTTGATTTGGATTACCAATTTAGAGAACTGACTAGAATTACAGCAACCACTGCACCCTGCTTAGACAATTTTTTTTGTAACTTTGCTCCTGAGTCTAAGTTCATACTAACTAATTTATCTTCAGATCACTGTGGGCAAAAAATAGTTTTTACTGAATATGGACACCCTAACTCAGAAGAAATATCTTGTAGGCCAGTGACTGAGAAACGGGTTAAAATTTTCAAGCATAACATAACTGCTAAACTTGCATGTTTACCATTTATACAGGAAAATTCAGATGCTCTTTACAAGCATTTTTTTGATCTTATAAACGGTGAATTTAATAAAACTTTCTCTATTAAAAAGTTTAAATCTAATATTTCAATGAAATTTAGGGATTGGGCTACAGCTGGTTTACATAAAAGAAGGGCTAAGTTGTATGACTTATATGAGCAGAAAAAATATAATAATAGTCCAAGTTTTCTAGAGTATATCAAAAAGTATTCGAAAACTTTTAGGAAGGCTTGTGCATGTGCCAAGTCATTATTTATTAGTGAAAAAATTAAAAAGTCTGATAACAAAATAAAGGCAACATGGAACTGCATAAACCGCGAAACTGGTAAAATAAAGCCACGTGATACTAAGTTTTCTTTAAGAATAGGCAATAGCTTTTTAAGTGAAGACAATAAAGTTGCTGATGCTTTTGAACAGTTTTTTACAAATATACCAATTGCCACAACTATGTTACTCAACTCTTCACCAAGTAATGCAGAAATTCTGCTAAAAAAGTATGTACCCATGTGTAATGAAGTGTTCAAATTTAAACACGTAAACTGTAAAGACGTACTTAAATCCTTTAAATCTTTAAAAATAAAAAAAACTTGTGATTTGTGGGATATTTCTACAAAAATTATTATAATATTATCTAGTCCATTGCGCCTTTTCTTGTAGTCCTATTCAATAGCTGTGTTGACGAAGGAGTTTTCCCAGATCTCATGAAGCATAGCAAAGTTCTGCCACTTTTCAAATCGGGTTGTAAAGATGACCCGAGCAATTTCAGGCCTATTTCGATTTTACCTACTCTTAGTAAAGTTTTTGAAAAACTTATTTTAGATCAACTCGGCTCCCACTTCGCTATAAATCACCTTTTTCACAGTGAACAGTATGGTTTTACCAAGGGAAGGTCTACTACTGATGCTGGTGTAGCTCTGCTAAAACACATATTTGAGGCTTGGGAGGGATCGCAGAATGCTTTTGGAGTGTTTTGTGATCTCTCCAAGGCTTTTGATTGCGTTGAATACAACACCCTTTTAATAAAGCTAAAACACTATGGAGTGCACTCTGATGCCTTGAAATTGATTCAATCATATCTTAGCGGCAGAATCCAGAAAGTTAGCGTGAACGGATCCATATCATCCGGATCTTCTGTGCTAATGGGGGTCCCACAAGGGTCAATACTAGGCCCATTTTTATTCTTAATTTATATTAATGATTTACCATTTTATGCGGAAAACTTTTGCAATATTGTTTTGTTTGCTGACGATACATCTTTGATATTTAAGACTGATCGAAATAAAAACAGTTTTGATGACATCAACAGTGCCTTAACAGATGTGTTGAATTGGTTTACTACTAATAATCTTCAATTAAACGCGAAGAAAACCAAATGTATAAATTTTACTCTACCTAACGTAAAGAATATTATAGGAAATAAAATTAAACTGAATGGTGAACTGTTGGACCTTGTTGATTCAACAGTTTTCTTAGGTATTACCTTAGATTCAAAAATACAGTGGTACCCTCATATTAGCACCCTTGCGGGGAGACTTAGTTCAGCTGCTTACGCTGTTAGGAAAATTAGGTATTTTACAGACGTGGAAACTGCTCGATTAGTCTATTTTAGTTACTTTCACAGTGTTATGTCCTATGGTTTACTACTTTGGGGTAAAGCAGCAGATATAGAAACCATTTTCATTTTACAGAAAAGAGCAATAAGGTCCATATATAACCTAGGATCACGTGACTCCCTTAAGGAGCTGTTTAAAGAAATAAATATTCTTACAGTTGCATCACAATTTATTTATAACTGTATTGTTTACGTGCGTCAAAACATTACTCATTTCAAAAAAAATTGCGATATACACAAACTAAATACTAGAAATAAGTATAAACTTGTAATTCCTAAATTTCGACTTCAGAAAGTTTATGGATCATTTATGGGACAAAGTGTCATAATTTACAATAAAATCCCGAACGATGTTATAATTTTGCCCTTTGACAAATTTAAGACACATGTTAAGGACAGACTTTTAGAAAAAGGCTATTACACTGTAAGCGATTACATCAATGACAAAAATGCATGGAATTAACATTCCTCTAGTTTTGCATACATTGTTCTAATGCGTTCATAGTGCCCGAGTAAAACTTGTAGATTCACTTTTGTTTTTATCTTTTATTTTATATAATTGTTTTATGACTATTGACTGTATAATTTGGTAACGACATATTGTTTTGTAAATGTCGTTACCTCTATATTATTATAAAGCTGTGGAGTTTGTAGTGCCCGTTCTTCTCCACAGCTAAAAGACTTCCTGAATGGGTGGGGTGGGTGGGTGGGTTCCTGTGCCTATCCATCCATCCATATAAAAAAAAAAATTTGACGATTCAAAACGCTTAATTTAAGCTTACTGAATAAAGTTATTTTGATTTTGATTTTGATTTGATTTTAACAATAGTGTTAGTCCAAGATAGTTCGATAGTATCGAATCAAGCTAAGACCTATCAGGCGTTTAAACCGCAATGCATGTACGAGAGAGAGAAAATGGTGGTAGATCCCTAAACTGCAGTTTTGAGAGTTGTTACTCTGTAAACTTCGCGTTTCGACTTGGTGGGCATACATTTAAATTTTCCCCGATATCTTTTTAAAAAACTCTATGGTTGCCGACAGTTAAGGTGTTTCCTATACAGACTTAATATATCAACCTCCCTGCCGCAAGGTTAAATATAAAAGAAATGTATATAACATGAGTAGGTATATTAATATATAACTTGCTTCCTGAAAATTTGAAAGACCTAAATGAAGTCTTAGATATTTAAAAAAAATTAATTAAATGGCTAATAGAAAAATGTTTTTATAGGTCAAGGAATATTAAGATTGGCAAAATTAGCTGAATGTCTGGTGTCTTAGGGTGGATTCGACCAATCTGGAATAAGACTTACTCCGAGATTAGTCTATACAAATTCGGCGTTTAATCTTGGTATAAGACCTTATTCCAGTTTGGTCGAATCCACCCTTAGTAGTCTTATTTGCACATAATTCAATGTACCTTCAAATTTAAAAATTTGCGTGTCTGCGAGCAGGCTAAACACATGTACCTCTATGAATGTATGAAGATCTATTATAACGGTGTTTATGCAAATAAAATATTTGTATTTGTATTTTTAAATTTTGTATTTGACATCAGTTTCAATAATCGCTAAGCCAACATCATCATTATCTCTAGTTTCATTGTGTGCAGTCCAAGATGGTTACCGAATTAAGCTAAGACCCATCACGCGGGCAACGTTACACTGAAAAATGGTGGTGGATTCCCAATTTTGCAGTTTTGGGAGTAGAAAGAGGTAGGCGCAACTCTGTAAACTTCGTGAGTCAACTTAGTGGGCATTCATTCAAAACCTCGACGGTATCTGTACGAAAAACTCTCTATTAATTTAAGAACGATTCGTTAAAAAATCTGTTTTAATAATTAACATCGTCATTATTATTATTATCTAATACGGGTGAGCACTGGGCCTTTATCTCACCAGATGGTAAGTGACGATTACGCCGAAGGTTGAATTTGCGATTGACCTATAAATTGTCGTTTCATCGTGTACAGGCCAAGATGGTTACCGAATCAAATTAAGACCCATCACGCGTTCAAACCACACCGCGTGTACGAGGGCAACGTTACACTGAAAAATGGTTGTGGATTCCCAAACTGCAGTTTTGGGAGTAGAAAGAGGGAGGCGCAACTCTGTAAACTTCGTGAGTCAACTTGGTGGGCATTCATTTAAAACTTCGCCGGTACCTGCACGGCCTGACTTGGGCGGTGGGCACAGTGACAACTCGTTGTTTCTCAGTTTAAAATGGAAGTTCGCAATGTTGCGGCCGGTATAAGCGCGTAATTGATGCTCTGTTTAGTAATAATGCTAGCCGTATTTTGTTGCTAACTAGTTTTTTCTTCAACTATGTTGTTGCTGGCCACGTAGATAAATTTTCTTACCTATTTTATTACATTAACGTTACTGAGCCGGCAAACCAATATACGGCCCGATGGAAAGCTCGCTTGCAATACCAAGAAGTTAGGCGCTGGTTGCCGACTTTGAAGCTTCAGTGATTCAGTGTTCGTGCTTCCATGCTGAAGCATTCTTTTAAGTACAGATATTTAAAAATTTTAAGCGTTTCGTAATAAACACTTGTCTTTGTAGTAAAAAAAAAGTATAATCAGCTATTCTGCTCAGCATATTCGCATCACTATACTTAGGCCAAACTCGATAAAGAATGTTAATTCATTTATTTATTTATGTTGTATACAAATTGTTTACAATTATCTTTTTACTTTATATTTTACTTTTTTTTTGAGAGACACACTAAAAAACACTAACATAATCGTCATTCTTTAAAAAAAAAACCGGACAAGTGCGATTTGGACTCGCCCACCGAGGGTTCCGAACTTTGTAGGTGCATATTATAGATTCATTATTTGTCATTGAAGAATATGTAGGTATCTACGGAGCGGTGCAGGAAGCAAACACGTCTTACAATTCAATCGTTTATTCGCAGACTGCGCTGTACAAAATCTTGTAATGACATTTGCCTTTTCAATCTTAAATTACCTTCACTATTTAATAATAAGTATAGGTACCTACATTACACCTCCACACTAAATAGCTAGCTCAACAGAGCTCAACACATTTAAATATTCTACGGGTTGACACTTACATGTAATAACAAAATAACCAGTATAATAATTATGACTACAAACACTTATCAATCTACTTCGAAACCCCAACGTACCACCGGTTTGCGAAATCTCTTAGAGTACCCGGGCTCGGGCTGCGGGGGTGCTTGGGAAGCGTCTGGCACTGCACCCTCTGCGGTAGGTGCGGGTGCGGGTTCCGGGGAAAGAGTTCCCGATGGCTGAACAACCTCTTTTTTATTCTCGTGCGCAATTACTACAGTATCTCTATTCCCATCCACCACCGCAGCTTCGACTAAAACGGCATCCCCCTCCACGTCTTTCTGGTGATTTTCAACCGACTCCTCTTGGTACGGGACGTCCGATAATCGAGACCTGCGCCGAATCTGATCTATGTGCCTTTTAAATTGACCATTACCATTTTCCACTACGTACCTACGCGACCCTTCACCGTTAACTATTTTCCTCTTAATCCATTTATCCTGTGTTCCATAACCCCTGGCCCATACGGCTTCGCCGTTTTGAAAGCTTCGCTCCCCGCCCCCTGCAAATTTTATCTGATTTTCTTGTGCTCGCCTTACTCGGTCTTCTACGCCGCAATGACCGCGTAAAAGGTCGAGTCTCGAGCGTAACGGACGTTTTTGTAATAATTTAGCAGGAGTTTCACCGGTAGTAGTACTATGTATTGAATTCCTATATGTTAACAAAAACGTTTGAAGAGCAGCATCGACATCGACATTATCTCGTAATGCTTTCTTTATTGCCCGCTTGCACAATTTAACCGCATTTTCAGCAGCCCCGTTTGACGACGGATGATAAGCGGGTGAAAACGATTGTCTGATCCCATTATTTTTCAAAAATACCTCAAATTCAAGGCTCGTAAACGGCGGACCTTGGTCTGACACCAATTCTACAGGTAGACCAAATCGGGCAAAAGTACTTCGAAGTGTTTTAATGACACTGGCCGCCGTTTTCTGTTTTATTTCGTAAGCTTCGAGCCACTTCAAACTCGAATCAATTAATACTAAGAACGATAACCCTCTATACGGCCCTAAAAAGTCGATATGAAGACGTGTTCACGGCTGGGGCACATACGGCCACGGGCTCGGGGCGGCGCGCGCCGGCGCCGCCGCCTCCCGCGCGCAGGTGTCGCACGCGCGGCAGCCCTCCTCCACGTCGCGGTCGATACCCGGCCACCAGACGTAGCTCCTAGCTAAACCCTTTGTTTTGACAATACCCATGTGACTAATGTGAAGTTGTTTTAGTACAATTAATTTTAATGACTCAGGAATTATCATTCTATATCCCCACAATACACATCCACTGTCCAAATACAATTCATTACGCCTTATAAAATACGGATTAATTGTTTCCTCTGGACAAGACGATGGCCAACCCGACTCAATATAAACCTTAACCCTAGCCATTGTCCTATCTGTGGCGGTAGCTTTCCTGACGTCATCATTGGTTACTGGCAAAAAATTTTCTACAAAATGACTATACGTCATCTCTTCAACAGCCATATTCTTGCCTCGTTTACTAATATTCGGTGGGAGTCGCGATAACGCGTCGGCGCAATTTTTCTTAGAGGGAACATATTCAATATCATACTGATACATTGACAGAAGAACAGCCCAACGTTGTAAACGCGATGCCGCCATCACTGGTATACCTACTTTATTCCCCAATATATAGGTTAACGGTTTGTGGTCAGTTCTCAATACAAAACGCCTTCCATATAAATACTGGTGAAATTTACGTACCGCAAAAACGATCGCGAGTGCCTCCCTGTCAATCTGCGCGTAATGGCGCTCCGCGGACGTGAGCGAGCGCGAGGCATAAGCGACGGGCCGCTCGCCAGCCGGCGTGGCGTGCGCTAGCACCGCGCCCACGCCCACGCTGCTCGCGTCCGCCGTCAGCACCAGCGGCAGCTCCGCCGAGTAGTGACACAACACTTCGCTACTGACCAACCTACTCTTGAGCTCCTCGAATGCTCGTTGACATTGCTCACCCCATACGTATTTTACCACGATTTTTAGTAAATTATACAATGGAGCTAATAATGTGCTTACATTGGGTAAAATTTGGCATAATACATGATCATTCCTATAAACGATCGCAATTCGGATACATTAGACGGTGCAGGTGTATTATAAATCGCTTTTATCTTGTTTGGACAAGTATGTACGCCGTCTTTGCTAATGACATGACCAAGATAGCTAATCGACTCAGTGAAAAACTCACATTTCTCTTTCTTTACTCTAAGACCATATTTTTGTAAACACTCAAATACTTTATATAAATTATCTGTATGTTCGACTGTTGTTTTACCCGTTATTATTATATCGTCTAAAAATACCCCAACACTGGGCAAGTCTGCAAACATTTCCTCCAACCGTCTTTGAAATATGCCCGGACTTGACGCTAAGCCGTATACTAAACGATTATACGCAAATAATCCCTTATGCGTGTTGATAACAGTGTATTTTTTTGTATCATCTAGTTCTAATTGTGCATACGCTTGGGATAAATCGATTTTACTAAAGCGCTGGCCCCCATGTAATCGCACTAACAAGTCTTCTACCCTCGGTAATGGATAACGGTCAATTTCTATGATTTTATTTAACGTTATTTTATAGTCGGCGCAAATCCTGATCTTACCGTCCTTTTTTACAACTGGCACGATAGGAGTCGCCCAGTCGGAGCGCTCGACGGGGGTGAGGATGCCGTCCCGCACGTGCTGCTCCAGCGCGCGCTCCACCGGCGCGCGCAGTGCGTACGCCAGCGGCCGCGCGCGCAGGAACACGGGCCGCGCGCCCTCGCGCACGTGAATGCGCACCGGCCCGCCCGTGTACCGGCCTAGGCCGTCCGCGAACACGTCACAGAATCTGGAACTGAGATCGGATAACCATGACTCACTATTCAATACATTCAAAGCACTACATTCTAATTTAGGCAACTGAATATTCAATTCTGCGAGCCATTGTCTTCCTACTAAAGCCGTTTTGCCATTTTTTATTACATACAAATCTAACTTTTTTTTCTCGTCTTTGTACTGTACACATGGCTGTAACATTCCAATCGGTTTTACTGTTTCCCCAGTGTAATATCTCAAAACTAAATTGCAATCTTTTATTTTTAAATAACTGATTTTTTTTATACATCTCCTGGCTAATGCAAGATACAGCACTCCCTGTATCACATTCCATGCTAATTGCTAACTAATCTATTATCAATAATAAGTAGTTATGGGCGTTATTTAACGTAATCAGTAGGTATGGGCGTTATTTAACGTAACCAGTTTCAGTAACAGGTTATGCAGCCTGTAACGGAATCACTAGTTTCGGCTTGAACAATGAACCGGTGATTTTTCGTAACCAGTTTCATAGAGCAACGACGTTATGCACAAAGCGCGAGTAACGCCGACCGGTGACAAATGTGACTGACACAAAAAAAACGTAATGTAACAAAGAACAAAAAAACGTAATTAATGTAAAAATGTGTAAAAGGCTAGAAAGAACTATGAAAATTTGTTAATAATCAAAAGGTGTAAAAAGACAGAAACGATTCTTTATATAACTTTTAAAACCTTTAAGTGAAAATGTTTTAATACTCGTAACTGTATATTATTGTATTAATTTCAAATTATTGTATAGAATGAACTTTTAAACACAATTTATCTTTCCTACATAGTTAATGCAGTTAGTCCTAAGCCTGGATAAAATATGAAGGAAAGTTCATTAGATCAATGCTTACTTACTTCTACAATAATTATATTAATAGATAGATATAACGCTTTATTTGTACACACAAAAATATAAAAATATATAAAACTTGTTTAAATTGTCACTAAGTTCCGATAATAACTAAATAACGGTAACTAGCTACAGCATACTCATGCATGTGGTGTCACTAGTCAGGCTGTTATAAGGTTAATCATTGTCAAATCACTTGTAAAAATCACTGGTTACGAAAAATCACTCGTTTCGAAACAGGTGACGACATCGGAATAACTGGTTACGTTTCGTTTCTTTAGAATCGCGTAACGACTCATATCTAGTAATCAGTTTCAGTAACAGGTTATGATGCAGCCTGTAACGGAATCACTAGTTTCGGCTTGAACAATGAAGAGGTGATCTAACAAGAGGTGAATCCCATTTAATTAAAATAAAACAAATATGGTTCTGAACTGAGCTGGTTTATTTTCCCTTGTAATGAAAAATATATATAGATTTGTACAAAGCGAAACCATACCGCGATGCACGAGTTATGATACAGCGCCATCTGTTGATGACTTTCAGAACTAATTATATTTGAACTACTGTACGTCTTAAACATGCCCCCCACCACGGACATTACTTAAGGAATGCCGTTCTCAACGTAGAAAAAACACAAAATACAAACAACACCTTGGTGATTTTCGCAACAAAAAAGACAACTTGTGAACACAAAAAAGGTAAATATGAAACTATAAGGTTTAAAATGTAAATACAATTTCATTAATCACAACACATGCAAATATAAAATGACGTATGTATCTTAAAAAATGTAAATATAAACTATTTCTCTTCACAAATGTAAATGTAAAGTCTCATTCAGACTTGTGTACAAGTAGGACTAACACTAATCGAGCGACAATCACCCATTACATCATTATATTCTCAAACAAATAAAACAAAATAAAAATAAATTAGTACTAGATTTGATTTGGATCTGCTATTGGCAATACACATAACTTTGATGTAGGTCTTTTATAAATAGATGTACTATAGTCTGACCGCTACCGCTGTACCGCGCCTTGGTTATGCGAGCGGCGAGGCGGGGGGGCAAAACAGTTGCTCCATTTTGTCATTCTGCCGTCAGTGTCAGACGCACATAAGATAAAATATCTAAAAATGGGTCGTATATTATCTCGAGATAATCAAGACTGACATTTTTAAAGTGGCCGAATATTTTAAGAAAAGAAAAGCAAACAAAGAAAGTTTTTATTATATATTTCCAAGAATTAAAGATTTATTTCATTTATATTGGTTTTTTAATTGTACATATATAAAAATCATACTGGACAAAAACGGATTGGATGTAATTATACTCGTAAATATAAAGCTTCAATAAACTGTGCTTCGATAACGTAAGATCTGTCTGACACTACGAATCTCATGTGAGTTCATGCTCTTTACTTCCCACTCCCCCCACCACCCGCGCATACCTAAGGCGCGGTACAGCAGTTGTGGTCAGGCTATAGTGCGCAATGTGACTACACGGGTTATGTTATCATCACCTGGATGCTTTATCTCGACTCGACCCAACAACCAACGACTTGGTGGCAAATTGTCCTCTTTTATTAAAACTATATCTCCCACTTTTGGCTCGGGCACTTGAGATGACCATTTATATCGATTCATGAGAGTAGCGAGATATTCTTGGGACCATCGTCTCCAAAACGACTGTACCATCCTTTGAACATATTGCCATCGAGTCAAGGCATTGACGTTGGAGTTCTCATAGCTGTAGTCTACAACTTGTACTAGAGGTTCCCCGATTAAAAAATGTGCGGGAGTCAAGGGAAGAGGCTCCCCTGGATCTTCGGAATAAATAACACTCATAGGTCGCGAGTTCAAGCATGCCTCCACTTGACAAAGAAGTGTACTCATTTCCTCATACGTGAGGGTACTTTCACCTATAACCCGTTTAAGATGAAAATTTGTAGCTTTCACCCCGGCTTCCCAAAGCCCACCAAAATTTGGGCTATGAGGGGGAATAAAATGACATTCAGTGCCGTTGTTCTCTAGATGTTCTGCTGCTGACAACTAAATGGCTGACAATTGCTGCAAATCTCTTGAAGCACCTACAAAGGTTGTCCCATTGTCGCTCCAGAGTTTGACGCAGTGACCACGTCTAGACACAAAACGTCGGAATGCGGCTAAAAATTCTTGAGTGGTCATATCACTAAACACTTCAAGGTGTACTGCACGTGTGGACATGCATACAAAAAGGCATATATACCCCTTGTAAGAGTGATGTCCACGCCCTTTAGTTGTCCTGATATTGATGGGGCCTGCGTAATCAACGCCGCTATGCAAAAACGGTCTCGTTGGCGAGCATCGAACTGATGGCAGTGAACCCATCAGTTGGTTTTTTGTACTAGCCCTTTGACGCATACATATTACACACCGACGAACATGTGCTTTAATTAAATTTCTAGCGCCTATGATCCAATAGCCTGTTCTTAAGTAATTAGTCATCAGTAGCGGACCTCCATGTAGGGTTTTGATATGAGCGTCGGCTATTATCAAATGAGTGAGACGACTCGAACTGGGTAAAACTATTGGGTGTTTAGTATGTTCGTCCATTTGTGATTGTTCGATTCTGCCCCGAAGTCGCATAATACCCAAATTGTCAATAAAAGGGCAAAGTGCTGTTAACTTGCTTGATTTTTGTACATAGCCTTTATCTTTTAACTGATTATATTCTGATGTAAATAGTTCTATTTGAGTTACTTTAATGCAGCATTCTAAAGCAGATTCTAGTTCGTATCTTTGTAAATACTTTGTCTTTTTTGTGTTGTTCTTTAAAAATCTACGACAATATGCAATCACTCGGAGTAACCTTTGTAATGAAGAGAATCGCTTGAAAATTGAATCATCCGCTTCTTCAGGAACCGTTACTAGGTGTACTCTTGCTGATGCTTCCATATCAATGGTTAGGTTATTTGGTCTACTGTAGGCTATAGCCTTGTTCTTTAGGAATGATGGTCCTAAAAACCATAATTCATGATCCACAAAGGAGCTGGGTAGTATCCCCCTGGAAGCACAGTCAGCCGGATTTTGCTTAGTGGAAACATGAAACCATTGTGGCGACCCTATCAAATTTAAAATGGTTGATGTCCTATTAGCCACAAAGGTTTTCCACTTACTAGGGTGGCTGTTCAGCCACGCTTAAACGACTGTAGAGTCAGTCCATGCACTTATGTTGCTACTCTCGATTTTTAAAACTTCTGCTGTTTCAGACAACAACTGAGCCAACAGAACTGCTCCACACAATTCCAAGCGCAGAATACTTATTTGTTTTATAGGAGCTACTCTGGTTTTCGCAACCAATAGAGTGACTCCTACGTTCCCTGAGACATCCATTATACGCAGGTATACAACAGCTGAGTACGCCACCTTGGCAGCGTCGCAAAATCCATGGAGCTCTAATCTGTCCCCTGGTTTTGTACCAAGCCACCGAGGGATCTTCACCTTGGTAAGTAGTAACAATTCCTGACGGTGAGTATTCCATTCTTGCACTAACTCTGTATTTAGTTTTTCGTCCCAACCAACTCCTGCAAGCCATAATTTTTGAATAAATATTTTGGCTAAGACTACACTAGGTGCTAGCCAGCCTAGTGGATCAAAGAGTCGCGCTATATCTGAAATAATTAGTCGTTTAGTTACAGGTGCAGTCGTCGACAGAAGAAGATTCACTGAGTACTGGAAGATGTCTTCACTTCTTTTCCAGGTAAGTCCCAGGATTTTAATTGTGCTGTCTAATTTTATCTCAATTCCTCTATTCATCACATCTTCCTTTGTGTTTATTTTGTCCTTATCTTCGCTATTTGTCCTTAGCTCTATTTGTTCTTCATACTTACTTTCTTCCCTGTTGAACTCGTCTACCTTATCCTTTGTCCTTGTTTGTCCTTTCATTATGTTCTCTTCCGTTTTCTTTATTATATTTATAATTTCTTCATTGTTACTGTTCCATTTTTGTAATTTAAATCCACCTTTTTCTAACAACTCTGACATTTGCTTATAAAGCTTTAATCCCTCTTCTACATTACTACACCCCGTCATTAATCGTCCATGTAATAGCTATTCAATACCTTATCTGCGGCGAGCTCATAATTTTTCCCTTCATCGTAAGCGATTTGATGTAGCGTTCTAACAGCCTGATAGGGCGCTGAAGCTGTTCCAAAAGTTACAGTCATCAACTCGTAATCCTTCAGTTCTTCATTAGGATTATCACGCCAAAGTATTCTCTGAAATTTAGCATCTTCTTCAGTTATTTTTACTAGAAGGTACATTTTAATGATGTCAGCAACAATCCCAATTTCATGAACTCTCCATCGTAAAACCGTGTGTCTTAAGTCGGGTTGTAAGGTAGGTCCGACCATCAAGGTGTCGTTTAGAGATATGCCCTTGGTGTTTTTTTCTGACGCGTTGAAGACAACTCTGACACGCGTGGTGGACTTATCGTTTCTGATGACTGCATGGTGTGGTAGGTAAACAGCCTTTTCTTTCATATTGTCGTTGTCCTTTACTTCTCTCATGTAACCTAATTGAAGATATCCCTTTATAACTTCTGTGTAACTTTCTTTTAACTGTTTATCCTTTCCTAATCTCCTTTCTAACGATTTAAATCTGTTTTCAGCTATTCTACGCGAGTTTCCACCTTGACAAGCAGGTTCATCATCTCGAAATGGTAATTTAACCACATATCTGCCCTCATGATCTCTTTTGGTAGTTGCACTGTACAATTCCTCACATCTTTGTTCTTCAGGGGTGAGTATTTTATTTGTACTACTTTGTTCTTCGATCTCCCAAAACCTACGAAGCATATCATCTTCGTTGACCTGTGCATGCATGACGCTTATACATTGTCTTGTTTGACATGACCCTTTACTATTTACAGATTCAATTGTTCCTGAAAGAATCCATCCAAGGGTGGTCTTCTGAGCCATTAGTGTACCAGACGGACTTTTAATCACTCCTTCTTTGATTATGCTACTGTAAGTATCTACTCCTAACAGTATATCAATTCTGTTTGGCTTACTAAACTCTGGATCAGCTAGATACAATTTATGTACGTCTGCCCAATCAATGTTGGCAGTATTAATGCTACGTTCAGGTAAGTATGTAGTTATTTTATTTAACACATACGCATTTACCTGATGGTTGAACTCGCGATCTACTCGTGAGTGTATTGTAAAATTTACCATATGCCGCGCAACTGTTGAATTATTCGCGCCTAAACCCGA
Organism: Scoparia ambigualis; assembly: GCA_963921215.1. Taxonomy (NCBI): domain Eukaryota; kingdom Metazoa; phylum Arthropoda; class Insecta; order Lepidoptera; family Crambidae; genus Scoparia; species Scoparia ambigualis. The sequence goes on along the minus strand of OY992502.1, from coordinate 21,849,317 downwards.
CACGACTCCTTTTATAGGAGTCTTTTTCAAGCGAAGTAATTGCACTGTAGCTTCTGTGATGAAGCACGCTTGTGAGCCCTGGTCAAGTAAAGCGCGAACCGTTTGCAAGTCTCCTGATCTTGACTCGGCTTTTATTAGCGCAGTGGCTAATACAACCTGTCTAGAAATATGAATGTTACCCGTAGACAAACATGAAACTATTGGATTAGCAGTAGCAGAAGAACTACTAGTACTATCCATAATTTCCTGATCTTTTTTGACAGAGGTTTCGCTTGGATGCAATAAGGAATGGTGGCGCTTATGGCATACTCTGCAAGTAGTGTTCTTTTTGCAGTCATATACTGTGTGATTACCTCCTAGGCAATTAAAACTAATTTTATTCTTTTTTACAAAATCGCGTCTGCTGTCGATAGACTGTCTAGAAAATTCTTTGCAGAAAAAAAGTTTATGTTGCGAGGTACAATACTCACAACGCATACCTGAACTCGATTTAGTGGCTAACATTGCTCTAGCATTGTGAGTGTTGTGACTAGGTGTACTATGATTGAATTGTTGAACTGACCGTTTCGGTTCTATGAACTCCAATGCACGAAAACGGTTTTCCAAAAATATTTTAAACTGAGCAAAGGTTGGCAAGTAGTTATTAGAGTCGTTGGTGCCAGTGGTTAACTCCCACTGCTTGCGCGTTTCGATATCTAACTTGAAAGCAACAATATGGATAACAATAACATCCCATGTAGACACATCAATGTTAAGGTTTCTAAGGGCGCTTAAACAATCTGAAGTTGTATCTAATAAACTTTTTAATGCACTAGCTGACTCTGTATGCATACGTTTTTGACCAAACAATCTTTGCAGAATACAACTTGACAGGTATTTTTTATTATTATAACGCCTTTCCAATTGCGACCAACACAAACTATAATTAGCTTCGGTAATCGGTGTGTGCCTTATAAGTTGTTCAGCTCCTCCGGTAAGGTGGCCCTTCAAGTAGTGTAACTTCTGTACATTGTCAAGTGATTCATTTTTGTGTACGAGACTGATGAATAGATCGCAGAAGGTTGTCCACTCACTATATTTACCCGAAAATATTGGAATAGCTATTTTAGGTAATTTGACCAATGAATTGTTTGTGGCCTTGGCTGCCTTACCCGAGGAACTGCCACTCGGTTGTACTGGCTCATCTACGTGAATACGAATCTTATTGAGAGCGACTTTCATAGAGCAACTATAGGCTATGTAATCTTCTTCCGTCTGATCGTATATACTTTCAATATCTATTTTCTGAACAATATCTTTTAAGTCATAACTCTCATAAAGCTTCGTCTTTGCGTTTGTAAATTTTTCCCAATCTTTCTCTAACACACCTTGTCTAGTTTCTATGTATTCTATTATTAATCTTTCCTTAGGTGTCTTTTTAAAGTTGGTATATCCCTTACGTATAACATTTTGCAAATCTTTCAAAATATCTATTAATTTATCCATCTTCAAAAATACTATTTGTAATGGAAAACTTTACTAAATTAAACCTATAAAGTGTTACTAATTATGTCGTTCACTACACCTCTAAAATTACTCCACTGAATGAAAGATATAATTTTTTCTCATAAACCAAAAAATAAACCCAAGTTGATGAACAAAATGTTGAGAATTTTCTAAGTGTTTCAAAACTCTAAAAATCGCGCGGAAATCGGGCATGGATTCCCCGTTCCGTCGTTTTATTGCAAACTATTCCAAGTCCTTAAAATTATCATGCAATTAATCTAAGTCTTAAAACTATTGATCTTGATATTTCTAAGTCCCAAGTTGCTTCAAAATCTTCAAAGTTAAATTGTCCATACAAATAAGGTTCAAATTCTTTTTATAATTTTAACTTTGACTATTTGTGAACTAAGTTAATTTATTGCTTGGAATAAGGTTCAAAATTTGCACTACACCATATGAATGAAAGTACTCACGGTTGCACTGTTTAGTTTTCACTCACTGAATGAAGTTGTACTGGATGTACTGGAACTGGTCTACCAGCGATCTCGTTGATAGTTGAACTGATGGCGCCCTCTGCTGGCGTCCTGGTGAACTGCTTCCGGAATCTTGTCCTGGAACCCGTACCTTGCCGCAGCTATCCACTGCGAGTACTTTTTTGGATCCGGTCTTCAAAAATATCCGGCTGTGATGGACCATGAACAATACCATAAGAGGTATCTGATCTAACAAGAGGTGAATCCCATTTATTTAAAATAAAACAAATATGGTTCTGAATTGAGCTGGTTTATTTTCCCTTGTAATGCAAAATATATATAGATTTGTACAAAGCGAAACCATACCGCGTTGATGACTTTCAGAACTAATTATATTTGAACTACTGTACGTCTTAAACAATTGGTTTACACTCATTTAAGGTTATTTTATTTAGGTCTATAAAAATTACCTCTTCACTATTGTCACTATCGCTAGTACGATCTTCATCACAATCGGCCTGCAAACAGTGTTGGTCTGTTAACTTAGGGCAGACGCGTTTCAAATGCCCAGGTAGATTACACACACGACAGACGTAACGCTGAAATTTGCAGCTCGACGTCTCATGCGAGCCCCCACTCTCTAAACTTATATCTTTCCGCCAATTCACTAGGTTTAGGTTGTAAGTGTTTCTCCATGATATCCACAATTTCGCCAAAGGTTTTATCTTTAGGTTTCACTGGGGTGCACAAGTTCACCAACAGCTCGTAGCTTTCTGTCCCCATGACCGTTATTAATGTCGGCACTTGTAATTTATCAGTCACTTCATTTACTATGAAATATTGTTCTACTCGTTCAATATACAGTTTCCAGTCGTCCTTATGCACATCAAACTCGTTTATTTTTCCGAAGGGCATCGTAAATGCACACGTAAGTCCACTAACTCGTCGCCACTGAAGAATATGTACGAGTAGGTATCTACGGAGCGGTGCAGGAAGCAAACACGTCTTACAATTCAATCGTTTATTCGCAGACTGCGCTGTACAAAATCTTGTAATGACATTTGCCTTTTCAATCTTAAATTACCTTCACTATTTAATAATAAGTATACCTACATTACAGTCATAAATCGAAAACCGGTTGAATGCTCTAAAACCATACGTCATAAAAATAATTTAAAATCTGTTTAAGCGTGTGCTCTTTCATACCCCACATGACACGGTTTCATTTCAATTCATAATTTTGACCACCATTTCTGGCATAAATACCCTCTTTTTTAATGATTTAATTACAAATGTTCAGTTTTCAGATTTTTTCCTATACTTGTATTAAAGCACAGTAATGCAATACTACAAATTTTATAGTTCTAGGTCAACGGATAGTACCTACCCTATAAATTTTGATCCCTTGAGAGTGTCGAAATATACGTTTTTTGCGGCATAACGGCCGTATCTTTTTTTATAACACATTTGCTCGTTAAGTGGCTCTTATTACACCGATTTCAGCATCGTAATGTAATAAGCTACGCACTAGTGCGGTAATGTAATTTAAAAATTAGTTCCTAATCGTTGAATCTATGGATAACATAGGTGGGAGCCTTTAGCCCGTTAGTCGCTTTTACGACACCCAAGGGAAGAGAGGGGTTGGTAGTATTAATTTGATGAGCCCATCGCCGCTCTATGATGTTGGATGTATGTGCAGTCTTTAGTCCGTTAGTCGCCTTTTACGACACCGAAGGGAAGAGAGGGGTTTGTAGTAATATATTGATGAGCCCATTGCCGTTCTATGCTGTTGGCTGTATGTGCAATCTTTAGTCCATTAGTCGCCTTTTATGAAACCCAAGAAAAGAAAGGGGTTGGTAGTATTGTTTTGATGAGCCCATCACCGCTCTATGCTGTAGCATGTATGTGCAGTCTGTAGTCCGTTAGTCGCCTTTTACGACACCAAAGAGAAGGGAGGGGTTGGTAGTATTATTTTGATGAGCCCATCGCCGTTCTATGCTGTTGAATGTATCTGCAGTTTTTAGTCCGTTAGTCGCCTTTTACGACACCGAAGGGAAGAAAGGGGTTGGTAGTATTATTTTGATAAGCTCGTCACCGCTCTATGCTGTTGGAGGTATGTGCAGTTTTTAGTCCGTTAGTCGCCTTTTACCTTGAAAGTTTAAAAATAAATATGTCTAGTTTTAGTAATGAAGAACTAAATTTACAGTCTACACCACCGGAAATAATAAGTGAAGCACAAAATGTTATTGACAGCCTATTACCATCTAAGTCCAAAGAAAAATACATTTTGGCTTACCAAAGATTTATACACTAGAAAAACAACAAAAACACGCAGTCATTTTCAGTAAATGTGTTTTCCTCGCAAATATGTTTAAAACGTCGTATGACATACGTGCGCTTTGATAATTACAGCCTCTCCTTTCTTGTAGCCCTCGCCTACGGCTCAGGGCCCTGATTCTGTATCGCAATCTATACATTCCACACCTAAACCTTACCGCGCACAAATGTCAAACGCATACGTTTTTGGGAAGATATCGTAACTTTTTAAGGAATTGACGTGGTTTCGAAACAAGGAATCGTTACAGAATAAGGGCCCAGGCCAGCAATATCGCCTCTGCTGTAATTTTCAACTTACCGCACTTATATCATAATGTATCTACTATTACGTTAACTTAGGAGTTTGATATTTTGACATCTTCAAGAGACTGTAGACCTGAGTACCTATATCGTTTTTATTTCAACTCGATCCACGCGTTCCCGAGATAAAGGGTCTTGACAGAAATACAGACGGACAACAAAGTGAACCTATAAGGGTTTCATTTTTTCCTTTTGAGGTACGGAACCCTAAAAACAGAAAAAATCTGAGTAACATTAGGTATTTTTCCAAAGAATTTGGCCCTATGTTAGACATACAGGTAACTTCCACAAAATTTGAAACTAGGCCAACTAGAATTGCGATTTTATCGAATGTATGCGAACCGATAGAGGTGCCACCGGGCTTCTGAGTCGATAATAAGGCATAACAGCTTGCAACCAAACCTTTTTGGAGCTTATTCCCGTTTTATAGGTAACATTTTGGGGTGAATTACCTTAAACCACCTGTTAGTGTTTGTGAAGTACAAAACTAGTTTCTCTTATCGTGTTTTGAATGTCTTATGTCAATCTATGAGGATGTAGAAAAAAAACTGATTTAACAGAATCATATAAATAATTAAATTCCATTAAAATTTAATTGGTACTTTGTTCACTGTAAGGGATAAAAGGCTTGGCTTTAAATTACTTGAGATGAAGATTTTTTTTAAATTCGGATAATATCGGATTCGGATAATCTACTTATATTGTACACCGTTCAAAATTGTTAAAATGAATGACTACAGAGAAAATAAACGTTTATTATTATAATTATTCTTTTATTGAATACTTAGCTCAGGGACACAACTGTTGTAAAATACATACCTATGTACATAAAATCACCACTATTATCCTCGAAGGGTTAGTCAGAGACTACGCAATGAGGACTGCAAAAGCAGTCCTCTGCCATAATCCACTTTTCACCAAATAGCGACTGCACATGTGCTCAGCGTGACAGGTGGTGAGCCCAGCGCCGCTCTGTGCTATTGAATGCAGGTACAGTCTTTAGTCCGTTAGTCGCCTTTTACGACATCCAAGGGAAAAGAGGGGGTGGTAGTATTCTTTCACTACTACCCAACACGGTTGGACACATTAGAAATTCAGTTTTTAGCAACCGCTAGGAGTCTTCGTGACTGGCGAGGGGCTACATCGAAATATTCATTACACACTTTGCCCGACCTTGCAATATTCATAACACACTTTGCCCGACATGGCAATATTCATAACACACTTTGCCCGACCCGGGAATATTATCACACACTTTGCCCGACCACACAATATTTATAACACAATTTTCCCGACCCTGGAATATTTATTACACACTTTGCCCGACCTGACAATATTCCTAACACACTTTGCCCGACATGTGAATATTCCTAACACACTTTGCCCGACCTGGTAATATTATCACACACTTTGCCCGACCAGGCAATATTCATAACACACTTTGCCCGACATGTGAATATTCCTAACACACTTTGCCCGATCTGGTAATATTCATAACACACTTTGCCCGACCCGGCAATATTCATAACGCACTATGCCCGACTTGGGAATTGAGCCCTGACCCTCCGGTTATCGGCCCGAGGGATTAGCCACTCGGCCACCAAGTAAGTTAACTTGAAGAGGGTTTACGCATTCCGGTTTCCCATACAAACTTCCAAGTCGAAATATTTAAAAACCAATAAGCCAATTTTGATGAAACTTTGCATGTTAAAGTAAGACACAGGGATCTAAATAGTTTGTTGAAAACATTTTTAAAAAACGTTTATTTAGCTGAGTTTTTGTTTTTGTAACTGAATAAAAAAATGTTAATGTTTTATATTTTAGCGTTTTATTAACACTTAAATATACTTAAGTAGAATTTTAAACACTGAAAAAAGACGACAACCTCAGGCGGGAATCGAACCACGCACCTTCCGCATTCCGGGCGGCTGCCTTAACCACTTGGCTACCGAGGTCTGGCTTTCAACCGTCGAAATTCGTCAGTGCTTGATGCTTATGTTTTTAGTCAACATTGCTTCATCAAATCTTAGAAACCTCTGAGATCCGAAAGAAATATTTTTACAAATATTTGAACAATCGGTTAAGATGAAACTGCGTTTATAGATTAATGTTTTATATTTTAGCGTTTTATTACCGAATTATTAAAAATTATAAAATTTTAAACACTGAAAAAAGTGTTTAAAATTTTAAATAAAATGTGTTTTCTACGAGTATATATGATGTCCGCGCCCTATGAATTATATTAGGAACAATGAAATAAGTTTGTCGTATGCACATAGTAGGTAGTTTCAAGGATTTTTTTCTAGTTTCGATTTCTTTAAACTTATTGAGAACGCAAACGTTGAAAAAATGTCTACCCCAGCCGGGAATCGAACCCGCTTCCTCCGCAATCCGGGCGACTGCGTTGACTACTCCACCACCGAGGTATTGGTCAGATCAGACGAAATTTTTCAACGCTTTTGACTTTATGTTTTTATAGCGACAGCTTATCAAACCTCTTAAAATTTACATCCCTACAGATCTGAACAAAATATTTTACAATATTTAAGATGAGACTCCTTTATAGATTCGTAATATCTGATTATTTGTGCTAAAAAACCCTCAAATTAACTCAACGATAACGAACCGTTGACAAAAATGTCTACCTCTGGCGGGAATCGAACCCATTTTTCAACCTTTTGTTATTTTGAGTTTAATTTAATTCCCTGTGTTGCAACTTTAATAATCCTTATAACAGATAAAAGCACTACACACGCAATCGTGATTGATTACTATCACGTAAATAGTGTTAATTTGTTACGGAGGTCAGTAATAAAAGTAACAACAATTAATTAACGTTATACAAGCACTTGTCAATCTTAAGTTGAGTTAAAGTTTCAGCAACTATAAATAATGTTATTATTTACTTATTTCATTGTAGTCTACCAACATTGTTAAATTACAGCATATCGAAAATGATAATGTGAATAATAAATAGGTATGTTAAAGGCAATATTAAGTTAATAAGATAATAAAATAACAAAAATGTGTTTACACTTTTGTTGTTGACCGTTTCATAAGCGACATAATCAACAGTCCCCAGTAATCCCGAAAATATATTCCCGTGGTGTCCAGAATCTCATCAGGAGTCCTTTTTCTTCTTATTCTCAGTTGACGCTTTATCGTTCTACCTGGAAAATCGCTGTTGCGTCGTTTTTATCACGGTAAATTTTTTGCCGACATAATATAAAGCTTACGCTACGTATTTTTTTGGAAGAATTTTATCTCACGTAACTAGCACTATGGCGTTATACAATTAATATTGTATAGCTTAGAAATACAATATCCTTTCACAACCAACTATACTATAAATTGGAGGTGCTATTTCAACGGTTATTAAGAAAAGTTTTGAAAAGATGTTCTCTATTGTTTCAACGTGAAAACAAAATACTAAACAAACGTTTTTTGCACCTGTTGTCCTTGCGTCTGACTCCATTTCCACTTAGCATCAGATGGAGTGAAGTCATTTGCCGGGCAATATATGAAATAATAATTATATGAAAAGAAAACTTACGTACCTAAGTTTTGAGATGACCATGATATGCAGAGAGACTAAACTGTAGCCTGTCTCAAAATTCATTTAAAACATTTTACTAAATATTTTTACCCTTAACATGGTCCTGTTTACCACCAAATAACTTAAGTAATTTCTATATAAGAGCAACTATCCAGACTTATTAAGGAAAAACCCAACTGGCACTCTTAAACGATTTTTTGTATCGCGCCAGATCGTCCTATATACGAACGTACCTAACTCCATGTAGACGGAAAGTAGCAGGATATTGGCTGGCGGAAAAACTGGAGCATCACATGTGACACCACGCCAACCGGCCTATTTCATATATTTCATATAGTTCATTTCACTGTCGCTACAATGCGTACGTCTCCATATTTATTGGAAGGCGTTGGGCGTAATCAATATTCGAGCTTGCTACGAAGCGGTTGGGTGTATTTCCCTTTGAGATATATTATATTTTGGCTGCATATTGCCTTTACAACGTGACCTGATTTATAGATTTCGTGAAATTTAAACAACAAGCGTGATGCTTGCATGATGATCGGATGAAGTCACCTTAAAACAAGATTCTTTGGGGTGTGAAAAATATGATCCTTATAATTATCTAATAATAATTGCTTCGGTGGCCAATTGATCAAGCGCTTGGACCTATATCCGGAGGTCCTGTTTTCAATTCCCAGGTTAGCAAAGTGTGTTTATACTTAAAAAAAATAATTTAAAACAAAATCGTGGGGCGCGTTAAATTTCTGTGTACAGTCAACCATTCATATAATTTATAAATGCTGATTGCACGATATTCATACACGATTTTACTTTTAATTATTTTTTTATTATTTTGTAGCTTTAGTACATTATCTACATCAGCATTATCTTTCTTTTCAATAAAACCATTCAAGTAAAATTTTAAACACTCAATAAAGACGACAATCTCATGCGGGAATCGAACCACGCACCTTTCGCATTCCGGGCGGCTGCCTTAACCTTAAAATGCGGAAGGTGCGTGGTTCGATTCCCGCATGAGGTTGTCGTCTTTTTTCAGTGATTATAATTTTACTTAAGGATATTTAAGTGTTAATAAAACGCTAAATATATAAAAAACCATTTAAACCTTAAAAAAAATTACCTACTTACCTTTTTTATTTTTTTAGTTTTTTTTTATAATGTTCTGTATGTAGTATATAGTCAAGCCCTTTCATTTGATACCCATATTGAGATGGTTGAACAAAAACAAGTATGCACCATTTTGGATTTACAATAATACTGAATAATAATATACATAATTGTATTGTCATCAGAACTAAAGGATTGGTCAACAGGAAGGGGGCAAAATTTTAAGTAGGTACTAAATTTGACCCAACATCAACAAACAGGTCAAGCTAAATAAAACCGTTTAATAATAATAACAAGCAGACTCGTATAAACAAAATATATAAATTGATCCCCCTGGAAATTTAACTCGGAACCTCTGAGATGGCGGCGCTAGAACCGGCTTGCACGAACATTTGACACCAAACCATCACCACCTTGCCCAGCAGTGAGACGCTTAACCCTTTTTCTGGTACAGCATTAAAAATTTGTATTGGTTTTCCATTCTATTATAACTGAATAAGGTTCAAATTGTGGTGGCATGTATATTGCCACCAGTCAAAGGATTGAATGTCCTGTGATTAGATGAGGTAGCTGTGTAAAATCATCTTCAGCCAATGAACCTTCCACTGCTGGGCACCGCCCTTCCAAATGGACAACAACACAAGGGTATGGCGTAGACCATAACCGACCACGCTGGCCCAATGCGGGCTGGTTAATAATTCCGTTTACGGGCGTTGTTTTTAATAATTAAAACCACTTAAGCATGCTTTATTGTAATTACAGCGAAATGCATTATGAAACGGGGTGCGCCTTAATTTGCATAACAAGCACACCTGAGTGGCAACGTCTTGAAATACAAACACGTAATTAAATTATAGTGTCTGAGTAGTGTTACGTTGTAAATTCAGGGCCCTGTCTGCCTTTACTTATCTACAAAAGAAGTTCGCAATGGTTGAATAGTACTTACCTGAAATCATCCTTTAGAATGATCAAATGTCCAAAAACATTAGTCCGTGTAGCTTGTTTGAATTAAATCCATTTTTCTTCACATTAAAGACATGGAGCCTTGGCTGACACATTACAAGACACACTTTTCTTGCATTTTCAATTAAAACATATTTCTAAATCAGTTTTAGTAAGACTTAAACTTACATCTAAAGAGATTTTATTCCGTGTTTACGTTTTGTATTTGACATAACACCATAGACAAAATGACAGCCACCGTAGCGACGCCTAGCGGTAGCGGGGCGAAGTAGCTGTCAGCTTTTAATTTCACATAAAAGATTCAATTTTAAAAAATAGTCGAAACAGTTCTAATAATAAATTACATAATAAATTAATATGTATAATAATTACTTTAAGTAATTAAATTTAATTCAAGCAAATCCGGAAATAGAACTAATTTTTTCTATAAGGACTTTTATCTAGAACATTCGAACGGGAGTAATATTTTTTATATGGATATTGTCTCTGCCCGTAGGGGTTACCAGAGAGGAAACTAATACTCCTTAATATTAAGACAGGGTGATTAGTGAGTTAAATATCACAAAACATAATTTTAAATTAAAGAAAAATGCATTTCCCATTGCTAAACGTTAATTTTTTTTTTAGGTCGTGTGTTGTTATTGTTGGCAAATTCTGTTAGCAGAGGGCGAGTTGTGACAGACGTCATATTTGATGTTTTGTTGGTTTGAAGGAAAATTGTAAAAGAACAATTTCTTATGAATTACCCGACAATGGAAGTAGAAATTATAAGCTGGCCTTCGATTTATAAGTGTTTCCGGCGAAGGGAGAGCTGCGGAGTTGCGACGCCGAAACGAGTCAATCTCTGGTGTGAAGTGGTGCGATAAGTTGAGATCAATGCACTCAGGAATCCGTGCCACAACCAACCGGTCGTGACACCGCTGGCAGCCACGCGTAGATATAGAATATCCTAGCGCATGCTTCGAGAGGCCCGTCTCGCCGCCAGGATTTAGAGCTGGGCCCTAAAGCCTGGACGCGAGACCTGCCTCTTCGGGGCACCAGCGGCCACCTGCTGCCAGCGAGCTGTCGCCGCACAGGCGTTGACGGTTTTTTTGTACCCCCACTCTGGGTTTAATCGTTCGTTATTCAGGAACATATTTTTACATTAGGGTTTCGAAACCTTAACATAGTATTTTCTTTTATATCCAACTACACCAAGCGTTGGTGAAGTTGTGAAACCTTTGAGGATCTGCGAGTTCGACCTGTGTGAAGTTGTATGGTGACATCGTCTCCAGATTCGGATCGACTATACGATCCTGGCGTCCATAAATATTTATTTAATATCGGTATAACCCCACGGTTCTCTAGAGTATCGGCTTTAAACGTGTGAGAGTTTTGATACGGTTAAACGGTTTAAAACATTTAATTTAATATTTTTATAGACGGAGTAATTTAATTTTAATTTCAACTTCATACTCCGAACGGTATTGGCTTTATCCCGACCCCCACTCACGACCATAGCTCGTACGACTGAGATATTAGCTGGCTGGTTAGGCAGTAGTAGGAACGGTATTATAAAATTTATTTTAAATTAAAATTATCACCGACCCGCTTGGTCACTTTTGACTCTTAGGATTTTAGTGTGTTTTAGGGGGTGATATAGCTTTGGAATAAGGTTTAGATTACTTTAAACAGTAAATTATAGTTGGCAAAATTAATAGAAAGTTTGTTGAACTTTCATTTGAGATTGACCCTAGGGTCAATTTCGACTGATAGTTTTTATTTGTGATTTTCGGCTAAATAAATTAAAAGGAGTAACGTAGATGAATTGTACCTAACATAATATAAGATAAAATTGTGACTAACCCCCCTCTTTTAAATAATAAGAATGAAATAAAATTTATAATTTTATTTTATTGTTGTTGGACAAAATATTTGTGTGTTCTTTTACAATATACTGCCTAGCTGTTGAACATTTTATGGTTTTATTTGATAACAACCCACTGAAGCTTGCATTTGGGATTTTCTTCCTTTTCCCCAAAAGGGACAAAATCTCAAATGTAACAGTGGCGCACTCAACGTGTGTTTTGGTTAGGGATAGTGGTTATGTCTTATGCTGTAACTAAAAAGCCAGAATACCGATAGCGTACTAGAACCGTGGGGATTATTACTTTTAAGAAAAACCGTCACGCGTGCATTGGCACGGATTCCTCCCATTTTTTTTTATAACGAATTTTTATTCGTTCTTTTTTTAAATATTGTGTCAATATGAAATTATTATTATTTGAACGATCTTAACACTAATTTTATTTAAATACCAGTGATATTAATTTAATTTTAAAATATTTTATATTAAAATATTATTTGAACGATATTGACTGAGATTGACTTAAATACAATTATTTGTAAGTATTATTATTGTAATACTGTGTTTGTTGCGGTTGTTACTGTGTTCTGTGGATGAGTACTATAAACTTAAATTGAAATCACCTAGTGAGAAAGCCAGCTCATATTTTAGTAGTTTTTTTTAAATTTTAAAATGCCACGCCTAATATTTTAATTATTTTTTTTTGACTAGCATCAATTAAAATTACTTTTTACATTGCAATAAATACCTTTAAAAATGCTAATACTATTAAATTTACTTTGCAATTTACGATTTCTTGTTTGTAAGGTGAGTTGAAAACCTCCGTTGTGGTGTTTTTGTTTGTTGTTAGGGGTTGAAAAGTGACGATGGAGGGCTGTATATGCCTTGAAGTCACTCTATTTCAGCGCTAGTGGCTGTATATGCCACAGTGCTGGAATCCCTTGTGGTGTTTGGTTTCTTGTGAAAGGGGTTAATGGTGACGATGGAGGGCTGTATATGCCTTGAAGTTACCGCTGTTTTAGCGCTAGTGGCTGTATATGCCACAGTGCTAGAAGCCCTTTCAAGGGAGCTTGTTGTTAAAAAAATTTTGTGGTTTTTGACGTTTATCTACAAATAGGAAAGTCGACTTTTGGCGTGGTATCACAGTTCTTTTGTTAAGCTGGAGTTTTGTTTTTGTTTCTTTTTATTTTAAGTTTGGAGATTAGACACCATATTGAATGGGTCCAATCTCCGGACCGTTGGTAAGGCAACGTGGTGATAGTCCTGAGGAAGGTGGCCATTTATTGGCGGGCGTGTAGGCTGCTTTGACGGAATAAGTTTATGTTGGATTTTCTTTGTGGGCGGTTAGCCAAACCTCAAACTCCGGACCATTGGTAAGGCAACGTGGTGATAGTCCTGAGGAAGGTGGCCATTTATTGGCGGGCGTGTAGGCTGCTTTGATGGAATTCGGTTTTTTTTAGTTGGATTTATTTAGGGGCGGTAAGCCAAACTTTTAGGTGGTGGTGAATATTTGTTGGTTTGGGTTGTGGGTTTTTTTTTTGGTTTACGGCTGCCCAGCCGTATAAGAAGTTTACTGGGCATTACTTTAAATATGTGCTTATAGGTAGGAGCATTTAGATGTTTGTGTATTGAGGAGGTATCGTTGGTTAGGAAGGGTAGACTTGGACGTGTAGACGATTCTTACATGTATTTATTATTTTATAGCTCTTTGGGTTTCGTCTTTTCCATGTTTGTAAATGGATCAGACCTAACCTGTAGAACATATATAAACGTTTGGTGTATATATTTATTATTTTGTGCCTCTCTGGGCTTCGTCTTTTCCATATTACTTAATGGATCAGACTTACCCAGTGGGATAACTGTAGGTCTATTTCAGTAACCTGTATAGTTAAATAAGCCATTCACCCCAGCGGATTAGTGACTGGTACCAAAAGCCTTAACGCGAGGCGTCAGTGCGGCTGGTGACACTGTAATAATAGGTTAACTGTATAGCCACCAGTTTTTATGTTTATGTAATAATATCATTATAACCAAAATTAGTGTATTTAATATATATAAAGTAATCAATCATTTATAATCTAGTATTTTAGTAATATTCATATTGAACTCCTAAAGGTTTGTCTTTTCCATATTGCTTAATGGATCAGACTCACTTTGTGAGTCTATTGTGGTGACTTTTCAGTAACCAGTATTGTTAAAAAAGTAAGCCATACACCCCAGCGGATCAGTGACTGGTACCAAAAGCCTTAACGCGAGGCAACAGTGCGGTTGGTGACACTGTGATAATATGTTAACTGCATAGCCACCAAGTTTTTAGATTTATGTAAGAGTATATTATAATTGATATTATTATATTTATTATGTACATTAGTTTATATTCATATAGAAGTTTGTATATTTTTTGGGATATACAAACTGTATATATATGGGATATTTGTATATTTATATATATATATGAAGAATTGTCGTACACAAGACTGCGTTTTGTTGTTTTTTTTACTGTCATAGCATATTGAATAGCTATTTACAGGAAAGTTTTAAGTTATTGTGTAGTGCAGCTACACGGGTAGGTTTCTTTTGGTTGTTTGTGCTTGCTTGGTTGTTTGAAGTGTAGTGTGACGCTGGAGGGCCAGCGTCGAGATTTGCCCTGCGGGCCGATCGCCGTAATGTTATGCAGCGCGTCTTGACTGCGTTTGCGTCATAACGTTTGATTTCGTATTGCCGTAATTAAATAATGACGCACACGTCACGCTCACCTCAATGCAGCGCACCGCCGTATTGTCATATTAGAACCTCACTTACGCGTGTTTTGTATCGCACAAAAACGGTATCGCGCTAAATTTAGACGTTTCATAAATGTCAAATGAAATGTCATTTTGCAGTGTTCATCGAGTGTTGGTAACGCATTGCAGAAGTGTATGGATTGCTAACTTTGCAAATCTTGTTAGTAACTTTTATGTCATTTCCTACAGATATATAGTAAAAAAACAGCATCATCCACAATTACCGAGTAATGTACTTACCTAACTTATAATGTCATACCTATCTACTTAATTTTTCAGGCACAAAATTTGAGCATTTGCGTTGGCAAACTGTTGGATTTGGCAGATCAAGAAGATTTAAGATTGTAGCATAATTTTGTTTCTCCCACAGTAACCACTCGATGGATCGAGATATGAAGTAGCTTATTTGTTGATCAAGCGGGTGCTCCATCTTACATAAATAAATTTACATACTATGCTTCATCCAAATCTGTTAAGCAGTGAATGTAAATCTTATTTTTTAGATGTTTGTTGTCTGCGAGGATGCTTCACTACGATCCAGTATTTGCTGGGCAAATCGTGAATGCATGTGCTGTGCTGCACAACATGGCTCTGCGTGCTCAAATTCCTGCTCCTCAACTTGTTTTACAAGAACGCAGGCGTGAGGCTATAAATCAAGTCCTCAGGATGGCTGCTGAGGCTGAATTAAGAGTGGCTCAAGTACCACAAAATGTTGATAGGCGTGTAAATATAGAGTTAATGCAGGGGAGGACAGTCCAACAGGCTCTTATTCATAGGCTTTGGAACGAGAGAAACTTTATGTAATAAAAACAAAATAAAATTTAATAAAAAATTGTTTATTATTGTCACAATATCACAAATCCTTAAATTCTACTACACATAGGAAGTTATATTAGGGGAAGCCCTTAGTTAGCTCATCATCAGAACGACGACAGCAGCAACGTTTATTCTGTAAGCAAAATATACATTTTTAAACAGCAGTATTCTCAGCAGTTATCTTCACTCGTTAGTTGAGTTCGATGGCGCAGCGGCTAGCGCGTTCGGCTTGCGATCTTGCTCGCTAAGCAACTTTGGCAATGCCGGGTCGCTGGATGGATGACCAAATTAAAAAGATCTCGTGCTTCGGAAGGCACGTTAAGCCGTTGGTCCCGGGTTGTTGTCGTAAGATGACAGTCGTTAAACACCCACCAACCCGCATTGGGCCAGCGTGGTGGGTTGTGGCCCAATATCCCCACGTACCATTGACCACGTGGAAGGCATGTGCCCAGCAGTGGGACGTTTATAGGCTGATGATGATGATGATTCTATCTTCACATCTCAAAAGCTCTTTTTCTTTTCGCATCCCTGACTTAAAATAAGGATAGTTCACCTTTTCTAACCGCATGGATTGTTGAAGCTCCTTAGTGGCCTCTGCATTTTAGTTAATATACTTAAAGCAAATTAACACACAAATATTATCACTACTAAAATGCTCAGTAAATACCTCTTCAATCATAGATGAATGATTGGCCTCGCTGCCCTCGCGCAGCGAGACCAATCATTAATCTAAGTCTTCAATTTTATGCTAGCGAACACAGATTGACCATGAAATGAACAAAAATACACAAATAATTTATAAACATGGAAAGCAAAAAGTATCACATTGGATAATGAGTTGTGTATTAGTAAAGCAAACCTAACACAGAAAAAGCAAACTGCGAGAAACGCCAATGGCGAGGTCCCGGTGGTTCTCGAGAAACTCCACCAATACCTCAATTTGTCTCAGAGACGATTTCTTTTCTAGGTGTCGCCATCAAAAATTGAACCGTAAATCTACAAAGTAAAAACTTCTCATAATCTCATATTATCTTTGTAACTACTGCCGGAAAACCAATTAAACGCAAACATACTTTTACAATAGTTACACAATACCTTACCTTATCAAGTAAAATAACTCCGAGCGAAATACAAATAAATTCAATTATTTAAATGGTTTACTATTGTTTAACAAAAAACGTATGACAAAAGATAATTTTACAAACAACGTTTGAAACTAATCATTTGACAAACTTTCTTTTCGCAAACATATTACTTTAAAAAGAATCATTTGACATAATACAGATTTCGCAAATGTTTTTCTTAGAAAATATATCTACTGTTAAAATCTTATTTTAATAATATTCACTTGACTAAATAATTCGTTTGCCAAATTGGTGATTTTACAAAAAGTATGGTATATTAGGTATGATATATTATATAAGCAAGGATGTAAGCAATTTCAATTTTTCAATACCTACAGGAGTAGGGCAGCTAGTATTTCTGTTGTCTATTAAAAAAAATAACCTTGAAATTTAAGACAATCGCGAAGCGCAGCGTAGCGATTGTCTTAAATATCTAACCTATCACGTGACCTACAGGAGTAGGGCAGCTAGTATTTGTTAAATGTTATTTATGCTTTACATTGTTTTGCCAACTAACATGTTCAAAAAATAATCAATTTGTGAAATAATGTTTTAGCATAAAGAATTTTTTTTGGAAGTGTATAGAGTGCCGCTAGCGGCACTGTATCTCCATCGGTTAGGGAACCGTAAGTTTTGCGGTATAATAGTGACGCCGCCTAAGCTGCCGTAAAGTTCTTGTTAGACAACAGAAATACTAGCTGCCCTACTCCTGTAGGACACGTGATAGGTTAGAAATTTAAGACAATCGCGAAGCGCAGCGTAGCGATTGTCTTGAATTTCGAGGTTATTTTTTTTAATTAGACAACAGAAATCAAACTCCATGCAAAAATATCTTTTGAATATTATGTCGTCTGAACATTACGACAAATAAAAAATATGTTACGGTTCCCTAACCGATTGAGATAGAATGCCGCTTGTGGCACTCTATACGCTTCGTACTAGGATGCCGTCAATTTACGGCATCGTAACCGATCGTACTATGTTGCCGCTTGTGGCACTCTATTCACTGCCTACACTTTGTACTAGGATGCCGTAATGACGGCATCGTAACCGACCGTACTAGAATGCCGCTAGCGGCACTCTATCCACAGCCATTTTTTTTTAGTAAATAGGTATATTGTCTAATGAGTAGTTTATTAAACAATAGTTTGTAAAATGATACATTTATCAAGTATAATTTTGTCAAATGTTATTTTTCAAATGAAAATTTGGTATTTGTTTTTTGTGAAATGATTGGACACCTGTTTTAATAATTAAACCTAACGTCAACATAACTGTCAATCAGAACCAACAGTGCTTTTTTCTTCATGGGAGGGTATGCAAAGGGATACATCCATACATCCATATTTTGTGTTCAATATCTCCGTTTTAATACCATTTTTACTACGCTTAGAACAAAATCAAGTGTTATGTTTGTGTATAAACTTAGATCCTAGGTTATTAGGCGTGATGTAGCCCTGTAACAACAACTTTATTCGTGGACATAATCGATTACATAACGAATAATCGATATAGAATTATTAAAACTTGCGTACGGCAACACACACTGGTTTCACGCGTAGGTGCAGTTGACGTGCAGTGCAGGTGACGATGACGCGTAGTTTTATTTTAAGGCAATACCAATTGTTGTTTGCGTTTAACGTGTACTTCACGTATGCGTGAACTGCACGTACACTCGACTAATGCGTCATAAAATTACGGCGATCGGCCCGCTGGTCGGTCAAATCTCTGGTGGTTGGGGAGGTACTGTTACGTTGTAAATTCAGGGCCCTGTCTGCCTTTACTTATCTACAAAAGAAGTTCGCAATGGTTGAATAGTACTTACCTGAAATCATCCTTTAGAATGATCAAATGTCCAAAAACATTAGTCCGTGTAGCTTGTTTGAATTAAATCCATTTTTCTTCACATTAAAGACATGGAGCCTTGGCTGACACATTACAAGACACACTTTTCTTGCATTTTCAATTAAAACATATTTCTAAATCAGTTTTAGTAAGACTTAAACTTACATCTAAAGAGATTTTATTCCGTGTTTACGTTTTGTATTTGACATAACACCATAGACAAAATGACAGCCACCGTAGCGACGCCTAGCGGTAGCGGGGCGAAGTAGCTGTCAGCTTTTAATTTCACATAAAAGATTCAATTTTAAAAAATAGTCGAAACAGTTCTAATAATAAATTACATAATAAATTAATATGTATAATAATTACTTTAAGTAATTAAATTTAATTCAAGCAAATCCGGAAATAGAACTAATTTTTTCTATAAGGACTTTTATCTAGAACATTCGAACGGGAGTAATATTTTTTATATGGATATTGTCTCTGCCCGTAGGGGTTACCAGAGAGGAAACTAATACTCCTTAATATTAAGACAGGGTGATTAGTGAGTTAAATATCACAAAACATAATTTTAAATTAAAGAAAAATGCATTTCCCATTGCTAAACGTTAATTTTTTTTTTAGGTCGTGTGTTGTTATTGTTGGCAAATTCTGTTAGCAGAGGGCGAGTTGTGACAGACGTCATATTTGATGTTTTGTTGGTTTGAAGGAAAATTGTAAAAGAACAATTTCTTATGAATTACCCGACAATGGAAGTAGAAATTATAAGCTGGCCTTCGATTTATAAGTGTTTCCGGCGAAGGGAGAGCTGCGGAGTTGCGACGCCGAAACGAGTCAATCTCTGGTGTGAAGTGGTGCGATAAGTTGAGATCAATGCACTCAGGAATCCGTGCCACAACCAACCGGTCGTGACACCGCTGGCAGCCACGCGTAGATATAGAATATCCTAGCGCATGCTTCGAGAGGCCCGTCTCGCCGCCAGGATTTAGAGCTGGGCCCTAAAGCCTGGACGCGAGACCTGCCTCTTCGGGGCACCAGCGGCCACCTGCTGCCAGCGAGCTGTCGCCGCACAGGCGTTGACGGTTTTTTTGTACCCCCACTCTGGGTTTAATCGTTCGTTATTCAGGAACATATTTTTACATTAGGGTTTCGAAACCTTAACATAGTATTTTCTTTTATATCCAACTACACCAAGCGTTGGTGAAGTTGTGAAACCTTTGAGGATCTGCGAGTTCGACCTGTGTGAAGTTGTATGGTGACATCGTCTCCAGATTCGGATCGACTATACGATCCTGGCGTCCATAAATATTTATTTAATATCGGTATAACCCCACGGTTCTCTAGAGTATCGGCTTTAAACGTGTGAGAGTTTTGATACGGTTAAACGGTTTAAAACATTTAATTTAATATTTTTATAGACGGAGTAATTTAATTTTAATTTCAACTTCATACTCCGAACGGTATTGGCTTTATCCCGACCCCCACTCACGACCATAGCTCGTACGACTGAGATATTAGCTGGCTGGTTAGGCAGTAGTAGGAACGGTATTATAAAATTTATTTTAAATTAAAATTATCACCGACCCGCTTGGTCACTTTTGACTCTTAGGATTTTAGTGTGTTTTAGGGGGTGATATAGCTTTGGAATAAGGTTTAGATTACTTTAAACAGTAAATTATAGTTGGCAAAATTAATAGAAAGTTTGTTGAACTTTCATTTGAGATTGACCCTAGGGTCAATTTCGACTGATAGTTTTTATTTGTGATTTTCGGCTAAATAAATTAAAAGGAGTAACGTAGATGAATTGTACCTAACATAATATAAGATAAAATTGTGACTAACCCCCCTCTTTTAAATAATAAGAATGAAATAAAATTTATAATTTTATTTTATTGTTGTTGGACAAAATATTTGTGTGTTCTTTTACAATATACTGCCTAGCTGTTGAACATTTTATGGTTTTATTTGATAACAACCCACTGAAGCTTGCATTTGGGATTTTCTTCCTTTTCCCCAAAAGGGACAAAATCTCAAATGTAACAGTAGATACATTTGTGGAGCTCGATGGCGTGGTGGCTTGTTGAATTTGCAAGTGAATTAACTTTAACAATGTCGTATCATCGGACGGGTGAGCAAAATAAATTGATTTGGAGTGCTTCGTCACTGAGCCATTGTTGAACTGTAACAATGTTTAACCGTCGGTGTCGCTTGCTGACGTGAGTAAGGGGTACTTCTTGGCCGTTTTCTACCGAGACTTAGAGGCCTTCGGACCTGGACAACAGGCGCTGGGTGAAAAGACACCATATAATCAGCTACAAAAGTTAAAAAAGGAAAAGGTATGTTTCTTCGTTTTAGTCAATTCAGTGAGCAGCTTGACTCAAAAGGGTTTTTTCAAGCCGCTGCTAAGCTGGTTTTTCCGAGGCTGCTTCTGGTTCATTAGTAGAACGGAGTTTACTAGTAGTAGACTTCTTGGACGGGGTAACCAGAGGGCCCTTTAGTTGGCTGCTGTTGCAAGCGGTAAGTTTCTTTTATTTCTCTTCTAAACGCACATTTAGATAAAGTATTATTATATACCTACAAATACAAGCACGCACAGTGAAAACTAATTTCTAAAAACAAATTAAGTTATAATATACGATTATATCATTATTAAGTAAGGTAAATAATAATATGCGCCAAAACAATGCCAAATCTTCAATATTATAATTATTGCCAGACAATAAAGTGATACGTTAAACAAATCGCCAATCGCAAAATTAAGCTGATTTTGCTTTTTTAAGAATCATATTTCTGCAAACTTGTTGTTCCCGCCAAAGCCGGGACGGACTCAGCGGTTGTTGACGACCGCGTCCGCCTGTCTGCCGCGGCGCCACCGCTGCGCGAGCCGCCGCCGCTAGCTTGGTGAGCCGCGCGCGCGACGAGTCTTCTGCTAGCTAACGCGAGACGCCCACAAAATACGCGCGCTGCTATCTGCCTTATTATAGTGACTCCTGAACCTAAAGTGAAGAGCTCGACCTAAACGCCCTTAACCAGTGCCCCTAGTGAACTGTTTAGTGTAGTGACTGTGCGCCAGGAACCAACCTACATCGCCGCCCGCAAGCCTCGCCGCCCGTGGTCAGCTCGCACGACGGTTCCTGACTCATCATCCCTGTAAGTACATCCTTCCTACCTACCTACCTACCAGTTCCCTACGTCGCGTAGTCGCCACGTCTGAGTGGCGACTACATTTGGTCCAATCGAGCACGGAATACCTCTAAATTTCATGGTCTTTCGACCATAATCAGCCTCGAATCAGCCCTTAACTTTGATTAATTATTTACAGTCCGCTAAAAATAATGTTTCATAATTATATCTATTTCACTTCCTAACATTTATAATTTCATCTCCATACAAAATCTTTTCTGCACGACAGTCGTTGCAAAGTTGACCTACCTACACGAATAAAAATTCGTGTTTCGGGTATCGTGTTCCAAATAAAAGTTCGTACCAGTATCCGATTCGTGCTAACTCCTAGTTAATTTACGCTAACAAGTTTAGTGTTTATGTTGTTGATGTTGATTTTATGGTGTCATACAATGTCTTTGTGATTTGAGCGAGCTAGTGTACTAATTGTGTATTACTTGTACTAATGATGCGTTAGGTTTAGTAGTTAAATTATTGCGTTACGTTTGCGTTTTACGTTTTTCGGTTGCACATATAACTTTGGTTACGTAATAACACACCCGCGTCTAGACGACGATATTGTTGTTTTTCCCGTTTTATTTTTTAAGGAATTTTTTATGTTCTTGTCGTGTTAAATCGGCTCAGATCTCGTGCATGCTCACCACGCGTGCCAAATAGCGTGCTTTATTTTTTCGCTCGTGTTAATTTTATATCTATTTTTTTATTTTTTATTTTTGCCTTTGCGATCGGCTCATTCTTAGTGCGTGCTCACCACATGAGCTTAATGTGTTTTATTTAGTTTCATCAGTTTTTTTTATATCGCTTACGGCTATTTGCGTGCGTCGCCTTCGCTTCTACACACGTTAAGTTTAATTATGTTTTTATTATTAGTTTTTTTTTTTTTTTGTTTGCGACTGACTCATTCTTCGCGCCAGTGTCGGCAACAGGTCTGCCCGATTGTGAGCGCCTTGCCCAACAGTGGGCTACGGATAACGTGATTCTTTTTGTTTTTGTTGTTTTTGTTTGTTTTTTGCTTGCGGTCGGCTAATGTTACGTACGCGCGTTCAATAAGCATACATACATATACACAGACATACCTACACATACACGCGTTTGCCCACCCGTAGGCCATATACAAGGCGCCCCAACTTAGTTTTGCTTTCTTTATTGTTGCGTTAATTTTAGCCCATTTGCCCTTACCTTAGTAAACAAATACCTCCAGCCCAACTATAGAATATATACAGGGTGTTGTTCTTTTTACTGCCTTTAAATTTGTTTAATTTTTTATTTTTTATTATTTTTTTTGTCTCCTTTTATTCATCGCGATGCCGACCAAGTCACAAGCCGCGATAGTTAGGGAGGCCGCCAAAGCTTTACACCAGCTCCTAGAGATGGGATCACTGATCATTGCTGGCGACACCAAACATTCCATAACGGAATTCAACGTGCGTTTCGCACAGATACAGGGCATAAAGGAGAAGCTGGACTCAGTGTATTATAGCATTCTTGACGAGGAGGACCTGGACGAGAAGACCGAGAAGGCATACACTGAGAACCACACAAAAGCCTCCGGGGTGTACATTGGGATTCTTGTGGCTAGGGAGGAAATCTTACCCTCTTCCACGTCATCCCCAACCCATAGCACTCAGCCCAGTTTCGGCGTCAATACGCCCACAGCCGTCCTCCCCAAGATAGCGCTGCCCAGGTTCAGCTCAAAAGTGGAGGACTGGCCTTCCTTCATTGCGCTGTTTAGGAGTCTGACTGACGACATGGCGACCCCGTCGGACGCAGTCAAGCTCCACTACCTATTCTCATGTCTCAGCGGTGAGGCATTAAGTATGGTGTCCCACTTAAAAGTCACCAATGAAAATTTTGCCGTGGCCATGGACATCCTCACCAAGCGGTACGAGAACCGCCGGGTTCTCATTGATAGTTTTGTGGACATCATCCTGGGGCTGCCAAGCATCCATACGCGCTCGAACATCCGCACACTGTTCCTCACGCCGCTCATATCGGCTCAGTGTGCCCTCAACAATTTAGACTTGCCCATAGGAGACGATTACGTGTTTGTGTCAATAGTGGTGCGGAAGCTCAAGGGCGAGCTCCGCACGCTATTTGAACGCAGGCACGGGTCTAGTAACACCCTGCCCACGTTAAGGGACCTTATCTCCTACCTCGAGGAGCACGCGCGCTGTGTGGAGACAGAGTTCTCCAACATAGCCATGGCTCAACCCATTCAGCCCCAGCCCGGCCCTTCTCGTAGCCGCGCGCCTCCTCAGTTGCCCCATCGCACTTATGCTCAGATGGCTAAGCAACAACCCGACCATTACCGTGGCCGTTCCTCAGCTCCATCGCCTCCCCGCGCCCATGAGCAGCCTACTCACCAACCGTTCCGCCCAGCGCAGCAAATGCGTCACCGCCCGTCCACCTCCCCGGCTCGCAGTCAGCCCTTCCCCGTCTACTCGGCCTACCAGCAAAGCTGCTCCTCATCATCGTCATCGTCCTCTTCCTCACGCTCGACGCCCTACTGTCCCTATTGTGCCATTAGGGGACATACGCTCATGACGTGCAGATGGTACAATGCCCAGCCAACACAGGGCCGTTGGGACTTCGTACAGGCACGCGAGCGCTGCCAGCGTTGTCTCGGCCGTCACTACGAGAGCGAGTGCAGGTCAAGGGGGGCATGCAAGAACTGTGGGAGTGCGAACCACCACACGTCCCTCCATCGACCAGACGGCCCAACGCACTCAGCTCATTCGTCGTCTGTACATGTGCCCCCACCACAGCTGACAGAGCACTCGAGGGAGCGTCCCAGAAACAGCAGGCGGCACGAACCCGCACATGCCAAACAGGCGCAACCCAGCTCTGCTCACAGAGCCAGCCCGCCCAGGTCCGGTTCGCCAGGTAGGCCCCGCGAACGCCGCCAGCAATTATGACTCCCTACTATCACAGAGCACCCTAGCGAAGAGGTAGATTTAGCCCATGCCCAGTCAACCCATGCCCACACAGCTGATACATACTCAGCTCATACAATTTCAGCTGATACTCAATCAGCTCACTCACCTTCTGTACCCACTGGCACACCCATTTTGTTGCCAACCGTCTCACTAAGAGTCGCGGACGTACATGGCCATCTTCACACAGCCAGGGCTTTATTGGACTGTGGCAGTATGCTGACGTTAATAACGTCACGCATGGCACGACTTTTGAACCTGCCATTAAAACCCACTTCTTTAAAAATACAGGAGTTGGGAATCAGCACAAACATGAGTCAAAGGCGGCAATAACAATAGTATGCCGACCCACTCACAATGATACTCCTACAATTACAGCCACAGCTCACATTTTAAAAAACGTCACTGGCTACCTTCCCTTAGAGAAGGTACCAAACATTTCCCACGTACTAGGCCAGCCACCCGTGCCATTGGCTGACCAGCTTTACCACACACCAGCCCCGATCGACCTCTTATTGGGGTCGGACGTTCTTGGCCAGGTGTTGGACGGGACTAAGGTCTCGTTGGGCCCGGGCAAGCCCATAGCCTTCGGCACGATTTTCGACTTCGCGTTGATAGGACCCATTGAGGACTTGTATGCGCAGCCGGCGCAGCAGGTTAACTCAGCTCACGTCGTCAGCTCACAACCAGACTCAGCTGAATCAGTCCAGGACATACGTCAGAGCCTGGAAAGGTTCTGGGAGTCTGAGGAGCCCCTCCCTCAATCTCGCACTCATATTGATCCCCTGGAGGAACAATGCGAGGAAATCTTCCGCTCTACCACTACACGCGATCCCTCAGGCAGATATACGGTCGCTCTGCCCTGTCTAAAGGACGCCTCTCAACTAGGTTAAACTCACCCTATCGCATTACGCAGATTCCTCAATATTGAGAAGAAGCTAATGGCGAACCCGTCCCTGCGTTCTAAATACGTCGACTTTATGGCCGAATACATCGACTTAGGACACATGGCTCCCTGTCACCCAAATACATTCGCCCATAAACCTCACTTCTACATCCCTCACCATGGCGTATTTAAGTCAGGGTCGGACAAGCTGCGCATTGTTTTTGATGGTAGCTGCAAAAGCTCCAATGGTGTCAGCATAAATGAATGCCTACACACAGGCCCCGCGGACATCATCATGTCCTTCAGAACGCATCCAGTCGTTTTCAGCACTGACATCCAGAGGATGTTCAGAAATGTGCTGGTTGCCCCAGACCAGAGACGGTATCAGCTGATACTATGGCGGTCCTCACCAGATCACCCTCTGCTCACCTACGCCCTCAATACAGTCACGTACGGCTTAAGATCAAGCCCATATCATGCAATCCGCACCCTGCTCCAGCTGGCTGATGATGAAGGCCATCGCTACCCTGGAGCCGCTCAGGTTCTTCGCAAGTCTATCTTCGTTGATGACATCTTGTGTGGTCATGACACGGTTGAATCCGCCCAAGCACTTCAGGACGAGTTGATAAGTCTGCTACACCTAGGCGGCTTTCAGCTCAGTAAGTGGACATCTAACTCGCCTAAGCTGCTCGAGAGATTTCCCGACAACCAATGTGACATGCCCAAGGACTTCGACATGAACCCAGAATCCACGTCCATTAAGGTCTTGGGTATACAGTGGAGCCCTCAGTCAGACGAGTTCACTTACCGCATCTCTCTGCCCCCCATCACACATGTCACAAAGCGGTCTATTTTAAGCACCGTAGCCTCACTTTATGACCCAAACGGCTGGGTTTCCCCCGTTATCTTCCGCGCAAAGCTGCTGCTTCAGCAATTGTGGCTACTGAAGCTGGAATGGGATGAGCCCACTCCCTCTGAAGTGCAAACGGAGTGGCACCACATCTCGGAGGATCTGCCGCTGTTGTCTAGCATTCGCTTCCCTCGGCACGTTTGTGCAAGCAAAGGCTCAGCTGCATACTCGCTTCACGGGTTTGCAGATGCCTCTGAAGCCGGGTTTGCCGCCGTTGTTTACCTCCATGAGCTTGATGCCTCCGGAGATACTTTGGTACACTTGATTGTCGCCAAGTCGCGAGTCGCACCAATCAAGAACCGCCTCACAATCCCCAAGTTAGAGTTGTCGGCCGCCACTCTACTCTCCCAGCTCATGATCCGTGTGTCGGTTCAGTTATCGGCCCATATCAGTATACAACAACACATATGTTGGTCAGACAGTACGATAGTCCTGGCCTGGCTCAATACACCGCCTCACCGTCTTCAACCCTTTGAAGCCAACAGGGTAGTCAAAATCAGCTCAGGCTCACCAGAATGTACCTGGCGACACGTACCTTCTGAGCTCAACCCGGCAGATTGCGCAAGCAGAGGAATGTCTGCGCAATCCCTGTCAGCCCACGACCTATGGTGGTCTCCCACGTGGCTTGGACAGCCTTGTGAGTCTTGGCCTGCGATGCCCTTAGCTCTGGGCCATCACGCCTTGCCCGGCCTTAAGCCCAAACACGTCCCGTCACTGGTCACAGTGCCCGGTCTTGACTTTGACATGCTCACTCGGTTCAGTTCACTAGACAAGCTCGTCGGAGTGACAGCTTGTCTAAAACGCTTTCTGCACAACTGCAGACACCACCCAGATTCGCGACGCTCAGGCCCCTTGTACGTCAGTGAACGAAGAGAGGCCCTACTTTACTGGGTGCGCAGTGTCCAGCACAATGAGTTTGCGGAGGACATCCACCGCCTTCAAACTGGCAAAATCTGCTCCGTCAGACTCCAGCGGCTGTCACCTCTCATTAAAGATGAGCTCCTTAGAGTTGGTGGACGACTGTCCCATGCGTCTATCCGATATGACGCGCAGCACCCGCTCATACTTCCCAGCTCTAGCCCACTTGTAGACCTTATCATTGACCACTACCACAAAATACACTGCCACCCTGGCGCTGACACTTTACACGCTATCCTACGCCAACAATTTTGGATATTGTCCGCGCGCCGTATTATTAGACACCGAGTTTTTAAATGCATTAGATGCTTTCGATGCCGGGCCCAGCCGCAAGCGCCCTTCATGGCCGACCTGCCAGCCGATAGAGTTACGCCTCAGCCAGTATTTAGCCAAGTCACGACCGATTTTGCCGGACCATTCCTCGTTAAATCTAGTACCCTACGTAATGTTAAACTCTTAAAAGCGTACTTTTGTATATTCGTGTGCCTCTCGACTAAGGCGGTTCATTTAGAACCGGTCTCGGACCTCAGCACGGAAGCGTTCCTCGCGGCATTACAGCGTTTTATAGCACGCAACGGTGCCCCGGTTCTCATCCGCTCGGACTGCGGTACAAATTATGTAGGCGCTAGAAATCAGCTCATCGAAGTACAAAACTTTCTTGCCTTGAACAATGATACGATTGCGCACAAGCTCGCTGGTCAGCACATTACTTGGTTGTTAAACGTCCCTAAGGGACCATAGTTCGGTGCGTTACATGAGATCAACGTAAAATCAACAAAGCAACTTTTATATCGCGTAATTGGCGAACAGCACCTCACATTCGAGGAATTCTCTACACTTTTGGCACGAATCGAAGCTGTCCTTAACTCTAGACCTCTCTGCCCACTTTCGTCTGATCCCTCAGACTTTGAGCCGCTTACAGCCGGACATTTCCTCATAGGCCGCCCACTAACGGCCCTTCCCGAACTATCCGTGGAAGATAGGCCGATCTCCACACGTAGGCGATTCCAAATGGTACAGGCCCTTTCCCAGCGCTTCTGGACGCTGTGGACCCAGTCCTACCTTCATACCCTCCAAACCCGCTCCAAATGGTTGTCCCCATCCTCCCCTCCCCGAGTTGGCGAGCTCGTCCTCATCAAGGAGGATAACCTGCCTGCCCTCCAATGGAGACTGGGGCGCATTGCTCGCACCCTGCCTGGGAAGGATGGCGTCGTGCGGGTGGTAGACCTGGACACCGCGAACGGACATCTTCGGAGGCCTGTATTCCGGATCGCCAGGCTCCCAGTGGATGAGCCCCCCCTGGCCCCCGGAGGATGTTCCCGCCAAAGCCGGGACGGACTCAGCGATTGTTGACGACCGCGTCCGCCTGTCTGCCGCGGCGCCACCGCTGCGCGAGCCGCCGCCGCTAGCTTGGTGAGCCGCGCGCGCGACGAGTCTTCTGCTAGCTAACGCGAGACGCCCACAAAATACGCGCGCTGCTATCTGCCTTATTATAGTGACTCCTGAACCTAAAGTGAAGAGCTCGACCTAAACGCCCTTAACCAGTGCCCCTAGTGAACTGTTTAGTGTAGTGACTGTGCGCCAGGAACCAACCTACATCGCCGCCCGCAAGCCTCGCCGCCCATGGTCAGCTCGCACGACGGTTCCTGACTCATCATCCCTGTAAGTACATCCTTCCTACCTACCTACCTACCAGTTCCCTACGTCGCGTAGTCGCCACGTCTGAGTGGTGACTACACTTGTTTCTTATTTCTTTACCATAAGCCACGGTGTTCGCAAAAAAAGGTTATTTGAAAGCAATTGCATTTTCTTAGGTAAGATATGCAGGGAGCTCGCAACTTACCCGTCGCGGTGCCATCATGGAAGTCTATTAGATAGTTAATAAAACTTATAAGTGGCATGTCGTTAGAACTTCTGCGGTTTACTTTGTTAAGAAAAATAGTATATTTGCATCAAAGTAAAGTTGTCTAGTTATTTATGAGCAAGTATTGGGATATCAATATTTCTGAACCCGATTTAAATATATTTCGATTTTGTACGGGTACAATTTGGTGTTTATATACTTAATGGTGTAGAGACAATACGTGGTTGGAAACCATCCTCCTATTTTCCCTTTGAGCTTTTCTAGCTTCACAGCTCAACAAATTGACCATCGTTAGTTAGGTATACCTCTTTACGAGTCGTTTGATGGAGAAAAAAAAAACAAAAACAGAATTATCAAATTGTGCAAAAACGTTTGTACACACGGTCCGTTATACTTTCATTACGTAGGAATTCTATCCCGGTTCACCGAGAGAATATAAGTGGAGGAGAGTTGTTTATTTTCTTCCTTAGTGTATAGAACGGATTCAGCTTATCGCCCGCGGCCACTCGGGTTCATACGGCTAGCCAGCTCCCCCTTTTGGGTATAAATCATAGGAAACACACATTTCCTTTCCGCAAAACGCTCAAGGCGCAATCTATTTTCTTTGAAGTCCATTATTGATGAAGGAGTGTAGTTCGGATGAGTTCAAAATTGACCAGTAAGGCGACCCTGAACTTTGGAATATTGAAGTAATTCTTTTTAAACAGGAAGCGGGAAGTAAGTATCATTTCTCTATAACGACGGAAGCAAAAAGGTTTAATAAAAAATTGGTACCTTTTTTAATTTGAACTTTTATTAAAGTCTAGTTACGTACGTTAGATAATACGCTTTAATAATTATGAAAACTTAGCATAACTTAACGCTACAAGGGTTCATAAGTTTACAACAGGATTCCTTGTATATATTAGAAGCAGAAAGAAACGCAGCAAGGGCATATCTGAATCTCTTTCTTCTCTTTTTATAAAGTTGGAATATAATTCCAATCTTTACTTGCAAACAGTTCTATTTGTTAAATTAGAAATATAATTATGTTTCACCTTTGCTAAGTCTTTTTAATGACTTTTCTTAGGTAACAGTGTCGCGTAGCGGTGAAAGAATACTACCATCCCCCTCTACCCTTGGGTGTCGTAAAAGGTGACTAACGGACTAAAGACGGCACATATTTCCAACAGAATAGAGCGGCGATAGGCTAACCACCGGTCACGCTGAGCACATGTGCTGCCGCTATTTGGTGAAAAGTGGACTATGGTAGAGGACTGCTTTTGCTGTCCTCATTGCCTAGTCTCTGACTAACCCTTCGAGGATATTAGTCGTAATTATATGTATGTATATGTATGTTTTAAAGAAAGTATAATATGAAGACTATGTAGATACGTCAAGCCTCTTACACTAGAATAAAAAATATACAACTTTTTACTGTTTATTTGTTAAATCAACGAACACAGACATAAGGTAACAATTGATATTGACGCTAATTGGATGACTTTCGAGGACAACTTTAATGAAATAATGACGACTTGATTTAATAAAACAAATGGAAATGCGAATATTTTCAGTTCAAAAGACAATTGTTTGAATCTGCGTAATACCGTAATTGGATGTCACTTCAATATCGACAAATGTATCTGGAAATGAATTTATTAATAAAATATGCTTTGCTGCTGCTCTGCAATGCTTTATTTATGTCGAAAAACTTGTTTGTTCATTTATTTGAAAATAGTTAATAACCGAATATGACTATTGCTTCAACTGGAACTAAAACCCACAACCTTTTGCGATTCCTTACGACATCGACAACTCGGAAGCCCATCAGATAAAAATGATTATGTTGAACTTCAAAATAATACTTAAACAAAAAGAAAAGTGTTCACCTTTATTAAATGATTTTGGGGTCCCTTTCGCTTTGAATAATAATAATCTTTAGTATAGGAATACTATATAGGATATATAGAATATAGGAATATTTTCTACCATAGAATTGCAACATATCAATAAAAATAGATAGATAATAATATGAGGACGTAGTCAGCTTCCTAAAAGGCAAAGCTTCTTGTAATTATAGGTAAAATAGGGCGTTTTCCTAATTGTGTTTGATGCAGTAAAAGAAATAAAAAAAGAAATGCCATTGCTAAGTTTCTTGCCGGATCTTCTCAGTACATGGTCTCCCATTGTATGTACTATGTCTTTGTCCTTTTGTATGTTTTCTGTGGTGTACAATAAAGCATATTTTATCTTTTATCTTTATCTTTATCTCCCGCCCTATAGACTGTGCTAAAATATTGTAGAGAATAAATTATGTTAAATTGAATTAAATTGAGACAACCTTATAGAGCCGTTTGTAGCTCTTGTTTGGCTTTGTAAGTAAAATAATGATTAGGAATAGTTAAACTTGTATACTGGAGACTTCGTTTAAAGTTTTTAAGAGTAATTTATTTTTATTTTATTTAACTGGCGACGCCAACTAAGTTACCGTAATACAAAAGAAACATCACACTGTACCAGCTTATTCTATTACCACGATTAATTTTTCACTAATTGACATTGCTTTTGCAATGAATTCACCGCGCGTGATAGAGTTTTTCGAGTCATCCATACACATAATTATGTTTAATGTTATTTTATTTTATTAGGTCTACCAACAGTTGTTTACATTGATAAATACAATTTAAGTTTCTTACAAAATTACCTAAGCTAAATGTAACAACTAATAACAGGTAAACACAGTATGCTTATAAATAAAGACAGTTAAACACCTAAAACTAAACATTTAACGTTATCTGGTGTTAATTATCGAATTATATTATAAACTAATTATTTTATTTAATAACTAGCGGCCCGCCGGCGCTTTCGTCCACTCTAATAGAAAGAGTTATAGTTCAGACTTTAATAATAATAATAATAAAAAAAATTCTACAAAATATAAACAAAAACCATTCTCAGTTAACGCTCTACCTTTTTGTGAAAACCGCATAAAAATCCATTGCTTGGTTTAGGAGAATAGTGCAGTGCCACCCTCGGCGACTTTACTTTATCCTAAGTAATGATTTCAAAACAAAAGTAACTCTTTTATGTCATTCACCTCATTAAATTACACCCATGGATATAAATAAATTAATTAATTAATAAATTAACTTTCCTACACGCACATCATTTATCTAGTCCAAGAGAAGCTTCGTTTTGAAACCGTTAAATGGTTACTAGACAACGGATAAACATACTTAAAATACTTAAATACATACTTATTATACATAGAAAACACCCAGACCCGAGACAATTTAGAAAAACAATAGTTTCTAAATTAACCCGACCGGGGATCGAACACGGGTCCTCAGAGATGGCGACACCATGAAAACCGGTGGACAAACCACTCGACCAAGGAGGTCGTCAAAGGATATATATATAGATATATCACGGAGGGGTAGACAGGGGCCACAGTTTTCCCATTTGCTACGATTCTAACACACTTACGCTAGATATTAGTAACCAATATTGACATAATTTGTATGAAACTTAAGTAAAAAATATTTAAAGATTGGTAATGAATTTAGGGAGGGTCAACCGTGTCTCGTAGTGGTTAAAGAATACTACCACTCTTGCCTTGGGTGTCGTAAAAGGCGACTAACCGACTAAAGATAGCACATACTTCCAAGGCGTAATGAGTCACGTAATTTAAAATCAACGAGTGATTCAAATTACACCATATTTAAGAAAAAAAGTCATATTAGATAAAACTTTTTATTAAAAATCTATAACAGACAAGTTGCAAGAACACTAAAATCATAAGGTCATTTTGTTTACAGGGATCCGACGGGTAACTTTTCTATTCATACCTAACATTATATTATCGGCTTTCCACTTTTTAAAATTGAAACATTATTCAAAAGTGCACGGTGCCAAAAGCAAAATTGTCTTACGGGAAATTTTCCAAAAGTTTCCCAAGAAGACGTCGACAAACACGACAAGAGAAAAATTCAAAAGATTAATAATAGCGCGGATCCCTAGTGTATCTATGGTAAATGGTGAGACTCCCTTACAAATTGAAAATCAATGAACCGCGGAATTCAATTTGATATTGAAAGCCATCTCTCACGTTGCCCTGCAAGTTGGCGTCAGAGAGCACTTTCCGATATCTCTCTCTTTGAGCCCGCTTACACATAAAGCCAAATTCGATAGGGCTTGCACGGTAACTCGGCAACTCGCGAAGGTAATAGAATTGGAACGGCAACAATTATACCGTCTGTGACTTACTAGCAAAGGACTCGCTGGTAAAGATGCGTCAGAACGTCCATTTAATTCTATTACTATTTCAATGAGTAAATACATTTGGTGCAACGTTTTGATTTGATTGTAGTTATTTGCAAGGTTCAGTGAGTTGCGCGACATAAGCAACTCTTATTGATAGGTTTGACTTGATAGGTTGACCCTTAAAAAAAGAATTAATAGAATTTATACATGACAGTTGACATTTCGTATCTAAGATCCTTTACTGTGTCTCATTATATTTATGCGAAAATAAAAGAATACAAGTGAACTTCACTATACTATATTTTTTATATTACAAATTAAATACACTTAAATGAATTAAGAAAAACTGCCCAAAGTGGTCTTTATTATGATTATAAGAGGAAACAGGTGTATCGGTGTTTCGTTAGATAAATCGAAAGAGAAGTATCTTAATAGCGAAAAGTTCGAAATTCGAGTCCCTCAGTCCCACCTGGTACTAACAATTTTATAAGTGTTCTTCTCGCTTTCCAATATAAAAAGGAACCTTTAATTTATCAGCTCAACTTTTTTTAACGTGGTAAGGACATAATTTTATCTAAAGTTTTGTAAGTACAGTTAAACAGGAATCCTTCCACTAAACTGAAAGTCCCATTTCAAAATTGGGACTATATTCGGTTACCCCATCTACTAGTTCATCGAATAGGATTCTAATCTTATCATGTTTGTTTTGACCTATGCGTTGGAAGTCCATTAAGTTTCAATAGCTGAATAGTTTTGGCCGCATCATTACAGTCGATAGGTTTGACCGCATCGCGATGTTAGTGTCTGTGTACACGTAGCAACATATTATTAATAGCAACTTTGTAATACAGGGGTAGGCTAGAAAGGCGTACGATTTTAAAAACACTCCTGCGTTTGAACCTTATGAGAGGGGGCTGCGCGGGTGGTGGGGTTGAGAAGATCAGTTCTCGGAAATTTAGTCGCGATGAATCACTTTACCGGAGCGCAGAGTGCATTCTGCGTTAAACATTATTACAAAAATGGCGATTCGTGCGCTATTGTTCGGCGTTTATTACGGCGTGAGTTTGGTTTAAATGACCTTAATCAGTGTCCGAAGGAAAGTGTGATTCGATCGTGGGTCAGAAAGTTGGAAGCTTCTGGTTGGACTCTCAAACAGAAGCCTGCGGGATGCCCAAGGTCAACAAGAACGGAAGACACAATTGCACAAGTTAGAGCTTCAGTTCAACGTAATCCTGGTCTATCGACTCGCAAGCGATCAGCCGAACTTGTATCCAGAACATCTTTGCGTTGAAATTTTGTTGAAAGATCTGAAATTGCAAACGTATAAAATTCAACTTGTGCAGGAATTACAAACAAATGACCCAATTTTACGACGAGCTTTTGTTGAAACAATGCTGGAACGCTTTCGGAGTTTCAACAATATTGTGTTCTCCGACGAAGCCCATTTTCACTTAAATGGGTATGTTAAGAAACAGAATTGCTGTTACTTGGCTGCAGAGAACCCACGTGCAAAACATCAAAACCCTCTGCATTCGCCGAAAGTAACCGTTTGGGCAGCCATATCAGCACACGGAATTATCAAGTCAAGTCAAGTCAAGTCAAATTATTTATTCAATGTAAACCTTTACAGCCACTTATTGACGTCAATACTAATAATAATAAAAAAACAGTTAACTAACTTATAGTTAAGACTTAATAACTAATCTAACGAGCTATTATAGTCTGTGCCAGACAAATGCGCATTGCTACCCCCAGTACCACTGCACGCCGAAACAGAATCGCGTCGAACCGAAATATAAGCCGTGGTCATAGAATTGTGTAATATGATTTCCAATTATCTACTGTGGTAAGTAATATAAATTGGAGTTATTGAAGTACAATAAAGTAGCGGCTGAAATGAGTTTTGGAAAACATTAGTACCTAACCAATAAGGTTGACATTTTTAATCATTCAAATATCTTTTTTTATAAAAACTTAAGCATAAAAAAACGTCAAAAATTAATAAGCATAAACTTGTGTGTTTTAAAATTGTTTCGTTATTCGTCTTGGTACAAGCACAGAATAACTAATACTACTACCGTACAGAAGGTTCACCCTCCAACGACCCCCACGCGAAACTGAAACCTATCTCGTGACCCGAGCGTTCATATTCCGATAAGCACAGCCGACTCGATATCGATTTGACGTCCGTCAGGAGCGCAGGGTTTACGCGCGCGCGTAGGGATTACGAGTTAAGAGGAATTATCGGACCCTATTACTTTGGAAATCAACAAGGGCTATCTGTTACTGTAAATTTCAACCGATACATAGCCATTTTTTCTTTCCGCAACTGCAACAATTTAAATCCTATAATCGTGCGACATGGTTTCAACAAGATTGCGCGACATGCCATACATCTTATGCCTCTTTGGCGGCCGTCACAGACCACTGGTCTGTGGCGGCCGTAAACGAGTTGTTTGCTGT
This sequence comes from Scoparia ambigualis, assembly GCA_963921215.1. NCBI lineage: Eukaryota > Metazoa > Arthropoda > Insecta > Lepidoptera > Crambidae > Scoparia > Scoparia ambigualis. The sequence continues at coordinate 21,813,277 of OY992502.1, read as the reverse complement.
GAAACTGATATCGCGCCGAGGTGACATTGCAAGGCCGTCTAGAAGTCCGGATCTAACGCTACCGGACTTTTTCATGTGGGGATACCTGAAAAGTAGGGTCTACGTCTACTCCAATAACCTAGCCGCGATTAACCAGTTGAAGACCAATATTCGAGAAAAAAAGTCAGTTATTTTTACCAATTTGAGGTTCAAATTCGAGAACTGTTTGCAGCGCGATGGTGCACACCTGGATTATGTTATTTTTAAGAGACAAATTTCCCAGATGTCTATTTTAATTGAAATAAAAATGTGTCTGTATAAAAGCATATTAAAAAGTGTTTGTATTAAATACCGGTTCGAAATGCCAGACTACTAGCGAGAAGAGTAAGGAGATATTTAAATTGGCAAAAATACGTTTAGACTGTTAATTTATTTTACCCATTAATGGTCAATGAAAAACGATACGTAATAAAAATAGTATTTTTATGCATATGTTTTTAGTCATAGTGGTTCGATTCCCGCCTGAGGTTGTCGTCTTTTTTCAGTGTTTAAAATTTTACCTAAGTATATTTAAGCGTTAATAAAAACGCTAAAATATAAAACATTAAAATATTTTTATGTTAATGGAAGGAGTTTAAAAAACAAAATGTAATAATATAAAAAAATAAGGTTTTAGGGGGTGTACTTGATTGAGCACACTGACCACTTAAAGGTGAAATCTTTCAAAGCAGTGCCTTTTGACGCATTGGGTAGGTAGGTATTTTAGCATTTTTTGCACTGCCAGTGGACACATGAGAAGCAAATTAATGACACTTTGGATAAACTTTCGACTAAAGACGAGGAGGCTGGGCATTTTTTATAATGTCTTGCCATAAATAGTACTCAGCAATACTGCGTCAAGGACTTTTTGGATGAGTAGGAGTGAGGTGTTTGAGTTCTTCTTTTGCAGCATCTTGCTTATCTGTTATATCTGTGGCTCTTGAGAGCTGAAGGAGAGGGTTGGTAAAATTTTGCACTAAGCCGGAGTTATTTCCTGATGCTGGCGGCGTGGTTGTTATGCAGATAGTACTAAATTACTGCTATCACCCAGCACCAGAAAGAGCACCTTTATTATGGACAAAACCTTGATATTGCTAGGTTCTTTCGTGGTGAGTCCTCTTCTATAAAAGTGACAGAGCGCCGTCACTGATGAAAGTGAGGGCACTGATGAAGATATGGAGACTCACACATAACCACCAGATATACCTAGCACTATCAAGGTTGAGAGCAGGAAAAGACTTCGGTTTGGCTTAAGTGTTTGACAATTTGCTTTTATTGGATAAGCAGTATGCTGCGCTCAAAAGAGTTTCTCAAAGAGAGAACTTCTGTTCGGGTTTTTGAGGAGTTATTTGATGAAATAATCATACTATGATGTATCGGAGACATAAGAAACCATACATAGGATATGACCGGGTGGTGTGATTGCCAAGTCATATTCGCCGTCATTATCACTGTCCTCTAAAATAGCTTACTAAACACAAACATACTTATTAGTGAGGTTGGAAAGATTTTGCTCATGATTTTAATGACTTATCGAAAACTAACTAACTAACTTTTTATACATCAATGTGGCCAGTGTAATCAACCGAGTACACTTTTATAAATCGTTACAAAAGTCAGCAAAATCAAATATTTATTTCGCTGAACGAGTTTAATTTATATAAACAAGAATATTTCTTAAAATGTTTAGCTTAATATATTTACATATTCAGTATAAAAATAATGATAATACAAAAGTCTTATTGAGTCACAGTGATAAAAATTTTAAAACAACCCCTTTTTTGTTAAGATACAAAAATAACAATATAGCTTTAAATAAATATTTTATAATAATAATTTAAATAATAAAACCCGATTTTTGTCATCAAACATCATTTTATGTAAGTATGATTCCGAACGAACATAAATTGTGCCAGGTTTCGGCTCCAATTGGAGAAAGATTGTTAGGATCGCACAGAGTGAACATTTAGAATTTTCGTTTAGAACTCACCTCATCCGGAATCCCCATATTCCGGATGAAATGAGTTCGTCGCGACTACTAAGGAGCTAGCTATTTTATCTCTAACTGAAACCAGTAGTTATATAGCATTGAAGCAGTACTTCCTGGCGACAAACGAGATGAATTGCCGATATTTCCATACAAATTTTGGGTTTCGTAAACGTGATCGAATTACATTGCCCAGCTTATTTCCGTAATTTTCACTGAGGATGTGGAGTGCTACGATGGGTTTGCACAAAATATGTATTCAGATGAATCGACGTACTACTACGAGAGGGAAACCTCGGCGTGTCCCACAAAGATAATATGATAAAATAAGATCAGATACGATAAGATAAGACGAAAAAATAACCACGTTACTGTATTAAGAATCCCCTCTTCGAACGCATTCGCGCATGAACGTGTACCGGTAAATCTTAAAAACAACAAAGTTAACGACTAATACAATAATTTCTTGAGTAAACAGCATTATGTGCGTACGCAAAAGAAACACAAAAATGCAATGAAAAAATATCCACAGCAAAAAAAAATAACGTCGTTCACAAATCAACAACTCAATTTATTCGTTCACGTAAAGATTCGTCTAATTTCTTTGTCGTTTACAAAGCCCCTTATCGTTAGCTGCCAAAACCCATATAAAATCCTTAGCCTATAATTAAATGTAATTCTTCGCCAGTTACAGGGACTTAACACGCAAGCTATGCAATAAAAACAATGGAAGTTTCTATAAGTCCCTACCGGTTCATGCACGTTTTCGTAACAAATCTCAGTTCACCATCTACCTATATGGAGTATGTTATTAAAATATCAAAGCGGACTTATGGCCGTTTTTATCACTTCCTGGCGAGTGTGTAATAGTCTATCTGGTACATTTGTCTTTGTCATAAGATTTATGTATGATAAACAACATGTCAGTCAAGTCATTAGTGTATCTAACTGGATACACAGGTATCTCTTATGTTAATTGCGTGGTATATGTTACAGCTGACTATTTTGGTTTGTTTTACTTACTTATTTGATTTCTGTATGACATAAAAACAATTGAAAAAATACTATTTTTCTATTTAATCTGCTCTGCTATTTTTGTACGACCATAACGCTTTGTAGTAGAGGATCCGAGTATACAACGACCTTCACCGAGCGGTTAATGGATGAAAAGTATTTTATATCAAATTTAATGTGTTAAAAAATATATTGCGAGTGGGTTGGCTGAAAAATTTCAGTCCAGTATATGATTAAATAAATATTTAAAAATATATTTTTTTTAATATTGCACTTGTTTCGATAATAGATAAATTACATAGGCACCAATCGAAAGTATGAAGCCTATAGAATATGCAAACGTTAGGTTGACTATTTTTTCCTGTCATAACATTGGCTAGGCAGGTGTCAACAGGCAAGTCAATATTAGTAATTTGCAACCGTCTGGTTAAATAAATAAAATTTATGTTTTTATAAAGATAAGCTCATTACAAACACACACACCAAACCAGTGCAATGTAAAAAAAGATATTTTTTTAATATTAAATTAATCATTAATGGTACTGGACTGAAATTTTTAACCCACTCGCATTTTCATCCATTAACCTTCTCGGTGAAGGTCGTTCTATACTCGGATCTTAGACTATTGAGACATTCTACGTACTGCGTTCAAAGACAGGGAGTGACCAAAAAATAACTACATATAATTTAAATCATACAGCCAATTCAGCAAGAAATTCAATTGAACTGTATCGTATCGTCTAACATCGATGAAAGTTCTTGATCAACTGTCGGCTTTTAAACGAAACACTTAATATGGATCTAGTCGCGTAAAAAGAGTTTTAGTTTATACGCACGAAAATCGGCTTTAAATTTTCATCGGTTTTGAAGAGAATTCTATTAAGTAAATATTAAATTTGGCTTTTTGATTGGTAATTAAAAATATTGTACTGCGCGATTTCCGGATTTTTTTTCTTATGATGATAAAATATAGGATAAAAGTTTATGGACATTTTTTTCGTATCTTTATTACTACTTATCAATAACAAGTCTCGTAGTTTAGGTGAATAAAGTTAGTACCTATATTATAGATGTGTAATTTTTTTTTTATAAATTTCTTTAAATCGGAGCAACGACGGTTCGACGTTATTTACAGATTGAAGAGCTCGACAGTACCATAGTCACCACCGTAGTATGTTTACCGGTAAAATGCAATTTTTCTGGAGCACAAGTTAAAGACAGGTTAAATTTCACACGAGTGAAGTCGCCGAAGTTTAACATACACACATCAAAAGTGTCTAGGGATCAAGCATTTTTATGCGAATTTCTTGAGATTGAGATGTGGCTTTGTAATAAATTTATGATTTTATAAATTTATATGGATCCTTTTTGGTGCATTTCATAATTTGAAACAGGAACTTTCAATCAATTTCTAGTAAAAGATGAAAATCAGCTGTCAATATTTTCCCTATAAAAACATACAACGCATTGAAGACATTATTAGTGCTACTGTTTCCCTACTACTGATTAAAACCAACGTTATTATGCCCTGGGAATGATAGAAGCTGGTTCCCGGCAACGTACTGTGGCTTTAGCTCTGAATACAAGTCAGAGTGTTATCAGTCGACTTTGGACACGTTACCGAAGCACTGGTACCGTGGCTGAGCGCCATGGAGGACGGTATCGCTGCACCACACGGAGACAAGACCGATACATTCAAATCACAACTCGAAGAGCTCCAACAATAACCGCCATGGTGTTAGCCGTGAGGCTTCATCACTCTTCAGGGAACTTAATTAGCGACCAAACAGTCAGAAACCGCTTGCATGAAGTGAACCTTCATTCCCGAAGATCGCTAAGGGTACCACCTATAGCATAGGGGTACCCTTAGGGGTATAGCAATGCACAATCGTAGGATTCGATATCAATGGGCTCTTGAACACAGAAATTGGGCAGAAGAACAATGGCGTTTCGTGTGCTTTTCTGATGAGTCTCGTTTTGGTATAAGACCGGATACAAGACGTATACGACACTGGAGAACCCCTGGACGCCAACAGCGATTAAAATCCTGCCAGGAAGTCCATCCTTATAGTGGTGGAACCATCATGGTATGGGCGGGTATTTGGATCGGCGGAAGAACTGAGTTGATTTGGATCAGAGGCAACCTCAACGCTCAAATTTATGCTGAGACGATTGTATCAGACGTCATCGTTCCTCTACAAGTGCAAATCGGTCCCTTATTTCAGTTAATGCATGATAATGCACGACCGCACACCGCAAGAGTTGTAAGACAGACTCTCGCCGCAGCTAACATCAATGTCATGCCCTGGCCTGCTCAGTCGCCAGACTTGAACCCGATTGAGCATGCATGGGATATGCTACAGAGAAGAGCTCTGCCGAATATGGAGGGTATCCAGTCGCAAGAAGACCTTTTTTTGTTGTTGCAACGAACATGGGCGGCCATTCCACAGCGTGATTTGGATGAACTCATTTTGAGTATGCCAAACCGATGTTCTTGTGTTGTTAGTGTTCGCGGCAGAAACACGGATTATTAATTGTTTAAGTTACCCAATAAAATTTTAAAGAAAACTGTTATTTCAGTCTTTTTTTCGAACTTTATTGTTAGTGGTTCAAATGTCAAAAATCCCTTTATTAGGAAAATGGCAAATTTCTTTATTAATGCAAAGGTGACTTGGTTTATCGTTGCTGTAGACAAACGAAAACACTTTATTTGATGAATCCTTAAAGAAAATTTTAATTAATATCAATCAGGAGAAAAGTTATTGCAAAAATATATGTTGATCCCTAGACACTTTTGATGTGTGTACATAGACACGACTTTTATCACCGAAGGATTAGTCAGAGACTAGGAATGAAGACCGCAGAAAGCAGTCCTCTGCCATAGTCCAAGTTTTACTTAAGCCCTTAGCTGGTAGTGGCAATATACATGCCACCATAATTTCAACCTTATTCAGTTGTAACAAGATAGAAAACCAATAAAAATATTTAAAGCTGTACCACAATTAAAGGGTAAAGTGCTTAGCGTGATAGCAGGGGGGTGTCACGGAGATGTGTTCCTACCTATCCTCGTGGCACCCACACGCCTTTGGGTAACCCAAAATAAACATGGCGGCTCCAGCCCAGAACTTTTTTCAACTAACTTTCAATTACCGCTCACGCGCCTTTTAGAAGCCCATATTAAAAAAGTCGGTATAGATTTTTGAAATTTTGCGGGATATAGAACAAATTTAGTTTTTAATTTGGACAAAATATTACGGCACAGTTTCCGGTATGCTACCATTGGCTGTCATAATTGACAGACCGCATTTATAAGAAAATGGACGGCGGTATGGCTTACTCGCGAAGACGTGGTAAGTAAATCTTATATTATCATGATAATCCGGGAATTTTTGGGTACCACTTATATGGAATCAATTATTATGCATTTTTAGAGCTAATATTCTACGAAATCTTAGGCTGAAATAATATGACCTTTGTGAAGTCTATTGGGTCGAAGTTAGTATGAAAAAATTCTTAGTGATTTTGTTTGGGCATGGTTTTTTTGTTTTTATGTTATGTTGTTTTGTAAAATATTTAAAATATTACTAACAAAAATGACGCTACTTACCTTTCATTAACAATTTAATATAGTGAGATTAGTATTTTGATTATTGTTTTAGATGTTCTCTTATGTTGTCTGTTATAATTGTTTATTATGTACGGGTATTTTCATTCTGTACTTTTGTTGATTAAACGAGTTGTATTAAGAACATAACGATATAACACGATTTTGTTATAATAGAATTAAAAGAAAGAAAGAATTTTATAATATAAGAATTTTATGAATAAAACCTAAGACTTGTTATCAGTCTCCGATTAGAAAAAAACCTGTATTATAGGTTAAGGAATGGGTGTCATTTCATTAAAAAAACTGAAATAAACATATTAATCTTATAAATTTTGTATATTTTACATCTCTCTAATTTCTCTTAGGGTGGATTCGACCAAACTGGAATAAGACTTACTCCGAGATTAGTCTATACAAATTCGGCGTTTAATCTAAGTATAAGACCTTATTCCAGTTTGGTGAAATCCAGCCTTAGTCTAGTAACTGTGGCCCAATGGCCTTTGAAAAGAACAAAAAATAGATACATAATTGAAATTAAAAACATATGCTAATATAATCATAACTATACCCAGAAAGTTTTATTTCAAACCAGTAACTCTAACATACAATTTTCAATTCAAAACCTTGGCGGATATGACTATAACAATTATGTCCTATGAAATGGACAGTTAAGCCATAGTCAAGGATGAGCTAAAAAGTCTCTGGGCGCCATGAGACTATAGCACTGCCCCCCGAGCTAGGCACGTAAAACTAATGGCAATGCTTCAGATGCTCAATGTACCTCTAGAATTTATCAACAGAATTCAATGTACCTCAACCGTTTTGACAGAAATTACGATAAAATGCCTGATCTTCCCAGCTGGGCCCTCGGCTGTATAACGCTCGGAATACATAAAAAATATACTGATCTCATGTACCTGCCGATTTATGTATTAAATTCTAGTAATCCTCCTTAGAACAGAAGATATTCAGCTTTAAAGTTTTGTCTACCTAGACGGGCCCTCTGTGATCAAAGTGAATATGAATAAAAAAAGTATACCATTTTTATGTTTTTCTAATGTACCTATTAGTTCTTCGCAATTTACCAAATTTAGATACAAAATTATGATATTGGTAAATAACAGTACATGCTTGGCAAGGTAAGGTCAACAAAACAAATAAGTAGGTACGCTAACTAAATTAAAACTGTTTTTTGGTAGTGTTACATTCCGGACTTTGTCCGATTTGGGGAAAAGGAAGAAAATCCCAAACGCAAGCGTCAGTGGGTTGTAATCAAATAAAACCATAAAATGTTTTACAGCTAGGCAGTATATTGTAAGTGTGTTCTACACACTAAAATTTTGTCCAACAACAATAAAATAAAATTATAAATTTTATTTTACTCTTATTATTTAAAAGAGGGGGTTAGTCACAATTTTTCCTTATATTATGTTAGGTACTAATCATCTACGTTACTCCTTTTAATTTATTAAGCCGAAAATAACAAAAAAAACTATCAGTCGAAATTGACCCTAGGGTCAATCTCAAATGAAAGTCCAACAAACTTTCTATTAATTTTGCCAACTATAATTTACTGTTTAAAGTACTCTAAACCTTATTACCAAGCTATATCACCCCCTAAAATACACTAAAATCCTAAGAGTCAAAAGTGACCAAGCGGGTCGGTGATAATTTTAATTTCAAATAAATTTTATAATACTGTTCCTACTACTACCTAACCAGCCAGCTAATATTTCAGTGGTACGAGCTATAGTCGTGGGGGGTTGGGATAAAAGCAGTACCGTTCGGAGTATGAAGTTGAAATTAAAATTAAATTACTCTGTCTATAAAAATATTAAATTAAATGTTCTAATCCGTTTAACCGTATCAAAACTATCACACGTTTAAAGCCAATACACTAGAGAACCGTGGGGTTACACCGATATAAAATTAATAATTATGGACGCCAGGATCGTATAGTCGATCCGAATCTGGAGACGACGTCACCATACAACTTCACACAGGTCGAACTCGCAGATCCTCAAATGTTTCACAACTTCCCCAACACTGGGGGTCGTTGGATGTAAAAAGAAAATAATGGTTAAGGTGTCGAAACCTTAATTTAAAAAAATGTTAAAAAAATGGGTAACAAAAAAAACCGTCAACGCCTGCTCATCCGCTAGGCGGCGACAGCTCGACTGGCAGCAGGTGGCCGCTGGTGCCCCAAAGAGGCAGGTCTCGCGTCCAGACTTTAGGGCCCAGCTCTAAATCCTGGCGGCGAGACGGGCCTCTCGAAGCATCAGAAATTATCAACACGGGACCTATTTATAACACTACACGCCTAGTTCAGATCTGTTACATAAATTAGGGTCCCGCAGTCTGCTATCTGTGTATCTGGGGCTGCAACCTATCATAATCAGAGACTCGCAGCGCCATGGGTTATCAAAAGCTTCTCAGCGCTGTTGCACAACTATAAACTAACACTACATCAATAATATTCAACACCATGCTTCAATTTTAGTGTAGTTTCACATTTAATTAGTACACAAGGCACTACACGGCTACGATATTCCACTAAACAAAACCAAACAATGCTAGACTATTGTGGGATGATGCAATATCCACTCCTAAAGGGATTTGACACGTCTGCCACATAGCCAAGAGCCTTGCGTCGCCTGGCGACAAGGCATGATTCGGACACCATGAAAAATCGATTTGAATTCCTAGGATGACGGCTTATTATACTTAACAATGATATTGGGATACTTACGCGCTGGGAGATTTTATCTGTGCGCGTGGCTGCCAGCGACCGGAACTTCGTTTCGGGCACGGATCCCTGTAAATAAACCACACTCTTGTTGACTATATTCTCATAAGCTAATGACGCCTCAAATCCACTACATTATTACGACCTCAGATTAAAACAAAAGGTTACCAGGACCCATGCCTACCTCAGTGAATTGATCTCAACACATCACACACCACTTCACGCCAGAGATTGAACTCATTTCGACCTCGTAACTCTGTAACTACGATTCGCCGGAAACACTCAAACCGGAATGCCATCTTATGAAATCTACTCTCAAAGTCGGGTAATCTATAACAACTCAGTTCCTTTAGAATTTTTCCTTCAAACTATTAAAACGTCAAATATGACGTCTGTCACAACTCGCCCTCTGCTAACAGAATTTGCCAACAATTACAACACAAGACCTAAAAAAAAAATTTACGTTTAGCAATGTGAAATGCGTTTTTCTTTAATTTAAAATTAATTTTTAATTTATTAATATTTAACTCACTAATTACCGTATCTTAATATTAGGGAGTATTAGTTTCCTCTCTGGTAACCCCTACGGGCAGAGACAATATCCATATAAAAAATATTTCTCCCGTTCGAATGTTCTAGATAAAAGTCCTTATAGAAAAAATAGTTATATTTCCGGATTTGCTTGAATTAAATTTAATTACTTAAAGTAATTATTATACATATTAATTTATTATGTAATTTATTATTGGAACTTTTTCGGCTATTTTTAAAACTGAATCTTTTATGTGAAACTAGACGCTGACAGCTACTTCGCCCCGCTACCGCTAGGCGTCGCTACGGTGGCTGTCATTTTGTCTATGGTGTTATGTCAAATACAAAACGTAAACAAACTTAATTTTCTCCACATCTAATGCAAAGTCTTGCTAAAACTTATTTAGAAAGGTGTATTAATTGAAAATGCAAGAAAAGTGTGTCTTGTAATGTGTCAGCCAAGGCTCCATGTCTTTAATGTGAAGAAAAATGAATTTAATTCAAACAAGCTACAATGACTAATGTTTTTGGACATCTGATGTTTTATCTACAATGATTTTAGGTAACTATTACTCAATTATTGCGATCCTTTTGTAGATTAGTAAAGGCAGACAGGGCCCTGTATTTACAACGTAACAGTAGGAAAATTAACAAATAAACTATTCACAGCTACCCTCATTGCAGCAAATATTACCTGTTGCTGACCTTACCTTACCAAGCGTGTACTGTTATTTACTGATATCATAATTTTGTATCTAAAGGTAAATTGCGAAGTTACTAAGAGGTACATTGGAAAAACATAAAAATGGTATACTTTTTTTATTCGTATTCACTTTGATTACAGAGGGCCCCGCTAGGAAGACAAAACTTTAAAGCGGAATATCTTCTGTTCTATATAGGATTTCTGGAATTTAATACATAAATCGGGAGGTACATTGGCGGTACATTAGATCAGTATATTTTTTTATGTATTTCGAGCGTATACAGTCGAGGGCCCATCTGGGAAGATCAGGCATTTTATCGTAATTTCTGTCAAAACGGTTGAGGTACATTGAATTGTGTTGATAAATTCTAGAGGTACATTGAGCATCTGAAGCATTGCCATTAGTTTAACGTGCCTAGCTCGGGGGGCCGTTCTAGGTAAGAACACATGTCACGGAGTACTATTCGTTATTCTTTGGTGATAGGTGAGTCTATCGCCGCTCTATGCTTTTGGAGGTATGTGAATTCTTTGTTTCGTTAGACGCCTTTACGACACCCACGGGGTTGGTAGTATTTTTTTAGTGAGCCGCTACACTCACGACTCACGGTTTGATATGTTTCATGTTCATACGTAGGTACATTAGTTTATACTAGAAAATCTACTTAGTCAAACTTCCATACAATTCGTTTTCTAAAGGACCTCATCATGTCCTTACGAAACTTGTCACTTACCCACCAATTACTTTGGGCTAGACTTCCATAGATTTTTAACATATATTTATGTCACATTATCACGACTATTATCCTCGAAGGGTTAGTCAGAGACTAGGCAATGAGGACAGCAAAAGCTGTCCTCTACGATAATAGTCCACTTTTCACCAAATAGCGACTGCACATGTGATAAACGTGACAGGTGGTGAGCCTATCGCCACTCTATGCAGTTGGATGTATTTGAAGTCCTTAGCCCGTTAGTCGCCTTTTACGACAACCAAGGGAAGAGAGGGGGTGGTAGAACCTATTTACAAGGTTTTCAACACATTGAGGAATGCTTTACTTGTAACCGTTAAGTTACACTGAGTCCAATTTATTATGTTCGTCTATGGTAAGTAAAAAATAGGGCAAAATAAACAAAATTAAATAAGACATCCCTTTAATCTCCAAAAACTAATAACAAGTCAACGAGAAACTGTGCAGGTGGATAAATATTGGATTGGTACCTGACCCAAGCTAGGTACCATATTATTGACATAATGTGGGCGCATTCCTTTAAAAATAGCCAGGGTCGTCGTAAATAATATTAAATAGCAGTCTGTAAATAAATAACAAGTCGAAAACGATAGACATTGAATTGAGTGAACGAATGACAAAATGAAACGTCAATTGTCAAATTGCCAATGCCAAATTGTCAGTGAGTGAGGCAAAGGACATGTGATTTAAACAGACATAACAGCTTTTCTTTTGAGCCCCTTAAAACTAATTGTATTTTATTTAAATAATGGGATGCTAAATGATCAGACTTGTTAAAGCACGCTGAATCAAAGGAAGTGATTAAAATACTGTCTTTTGTGATTGTTTGATTGCCTTTGCCGAATAATATCTTGTCGCCAGGAACATCTAGGAAGACATGTGACATGTCAACTAAGAACTTTAAGATTATTACTCAGTGAATCAAAATAAATCCAATAGAATTCGGATTAACTTTCCCTAGTTAAACAGACTTGAGAACATTTTGATAATTCATATTTAATTTTAAATGGAATTTAGAGGTATATGTAGTTTCTGTCTATTTCAGGCAGTTTTTGGGCGTTCCCCTTTGCGTATTGTTAAGTTATTTGTACTATGCGCTGAATTAGTTAAATACACTGAAATAACTTACGTAAGTTAGCCTGACAAGATCGTGGCCTTGTTGAAAGGACCATGGGGGATTTTGTATGAACCCCGCCCCCACCCTACAACAGTCATGGGATACGTGTCAATTTGTTCATGTGGACCCAAAGAAGCCAAAAGTACCTGTGTTAGTTGCAAAAAGTATTGGGTTTATTTATAATTAAAAAAAACATTAATTGTTTTTTTGCTTTAGTTGGAGTTGCTCGAGTGTGTCATGCTCTCTCAAGGTATCTCTGCGGTGGTGGCATGTGCGTCGTGTGTTGAGCGAAGCGATGGCTGATTCACATGTCATACTCGTGAACGGGTGCCGCCTGTGGAGTCTGGTCGGCCCTTGCAATCTTATTTTGTTTGAAAAAAAATCAAAAACAATATATTTTTTATAACCTAAATCCCGCGTATTTGAAGAACGTCGCCGTAGTAAAATAATATCTATCCTACTAGACCCTTCAAATGACGCAAAATTTCCCTTTAAACAATAACAAACAATACATAAATCTAATGACTCCTAAAAACATTTTTTTTCGATAACTTTCTTTATTTTACGAATGAAACAATAATTCTTACATGAAAATATGTGTATTGATATTCCGCAGGTCACCCCCATCTTAAAAAAATAAATTTTAATTTTTAAAAGAAAGCGCGTAATGGTTTTGTTAATTACACAGAATAAAAAAATTTGCCTTAATCAAATTACTAGTCTGAAACTTCAAAGCAGAATCGTTCTAATTTTAAATATCAATATTATTGATTTTATGTCTTATGTCAGATTTTGCCATCGCGCGGCACCCCCTTTGCACCAAAGTAAAACTTTTCTTCAAAAACGCTAACTTGAAAAGAATTTGAATTCTCGTTGGCACAGCTCTAGCGTGCAAGTTATTTGTTCAACGATAATAATTTACCTTGTAACCTGGCCGAAATTAGTATGACATGATCAAGTGCGTTCACATATCATAGTGACATCTGTGTTATTGCACCGCGCTCCTGAGAAATGTACGCGGGTGAATACCTACTCGACCTGTTCCGAACGAATTCGCTTGATATATGCCGCCATCATTCAGGGCGGTTTCGGAAAACTACCGTTTGATGTTACGGACTTAAGACTAACGTAAAGGTAAAGTAGGAGTAGGACTTCAAGCTACTACTGGCATATTTCCGGCTTTTCGAATAAATATTGTCTCAAACGTTATAGCACATTGTGGCTAAGTACCTACACCTGTTACGGTACCTACACCTCTAGCGGTCGTGCTTCTTAATTTTCGGATGACATTGTTTCAGATGTTACAGTATTGTCTCCGTATGTTCAATGCAGTATTTAATTAAGGTTGATTTATTGACTTTTTTGTTGCGAATATTTGTCACTAACATTTGGATAAATAAATAATTGAGGAAAGTCTATTAAATACCTAGGCAATTTTAAGATGATACATGGAACAAGTCTAAATAAAACAAGTGTGTGTAAAAAGATAATTTCTTTTAATTTATGTTAAATTCTGCTCAGATTACTTTTAGTTTGAAAACAGAATTGATTTAGGCAATGTATTAAAAACGGAATTATTATTGTTATTTTAAGATTTTGGGTCGTCCATTTTTCATCAAATAGCGACTGCACATTATGCTCAGCGTGACAGGTGGTGAGCCCATCGCCGCTCTATGCTGCTAGATGTATGTGCAGTCTTTAGTCCGTTAGTCGCCTTTTACGACACCCAAGGGAAGAGAGGGGGTGGTAGTATTCTTTGACCGCTACGCAACACGATTAATATAGGTACTTACAATATATTATAATTACTTTATAAGAATAAATAATTGGAAGTTATCTATTATTTATTTATTATGTGCTTGCTGACCTTAGAAGAAGACCAACTAAACATCATGTCTACGTACAATTGTATGCTCTAAGTGATCGTCCAACCTCAACTTGCCCCGGATAGCAAAGTTCGACGTCAGCTGAAAATCAAATAGACATTAGTCAGAGCTTGTTGATCTCAGCTACGAATAGTCGGTGATGACGACCGTCTAATAGCTTCATCAATGATCGAAGCCTAATAGTGACAATTGTTACTAAACTGCTTACGGCCCCGAGCGAAGAGCGCAGGCGTTTTGCAGCGCGGCGAGCGAATCGTCCGTTCGTTGCCTTTTTTTAAAGGTTTTATTTAGCTTTACCTTTTTGTTGATGTTGATGTTGCTGATGTTGCTTCAAATTTAGTAAGTACCTACTTAAAATTTTGCCCCCTTCCTGTTGACCAATTGATCTGAAATTTGGTACACGCCTTTAGTTCTAATGACAATACAATAATTGTATTGTCATCAGGTAGGCTACTCTTGAAACAGAATTGCATTAATCAATTTCCAATTACAAATCTGAAAAATGTCAAATGGCACTTTTGTAAGCGACAAGAGCGCCACATTGGAATTAAATTGCTTGGAAATTGATTGAACAAATTAATATCGAGATGGCGTTCCGGAATTATCTTTACTATTCCCAATATCGATACATATTAATCGCATTGGAATTGTATTAAGATTGAGCTGCGTCCGAGAGTAACCCCCCAGAACTAAAGGCGTAATAATTATTAATATTATTTTGTATATTCAGTGATTAATATAGAGAGTCTACATCAACTGACTTCCCTAATAGCGATTCTCTGCTACCAGAGAAGGCACGGTTCAGAGGTCCTGTTCCGGTGAACCTGTAGACCGCACCCTCTCGACTTAAAAATATACTAACTAAACTTAAATTATAATTAAACTAAACGACTTACATACTAGCAGACGGTGTGCCACACCCTTACGGTCTCGTTCGTCTTCAGCTCGGCTGCAGTCCGCCGCGCCGGCTGTCTTCGGCACGCTGCTGTCAGCGTGGTAGTGGTTGACCGCGCTCCCGCGCGTCTTCGGGGCCGGTGCTATGGTGGTGAAAAGGCCCTAACTTCCCGTTGGCTACCCCTTCAGTACTGATCCCAGACAAATACGTGATGATACGCACAATACCACATAGCACCGTTCAATTGTACGCCACGTGTGCGTGTCGACCAAACAAATCACTGACTTTAAACTAAACTTATGTTCTACACTGTTGCTGTTTATTAATCCCTACGGTCCTTCGAGTTTAACTGACTATGTACCCTACACATCAAATTACACCAAAACTTTTCTACGCAACCCCGCGGTCAAGGTTCCTAACCTAGCCAAAAATCCAACGCGAGAGTGTGTCACTGACACTGACAGTCGTCTGTCAAATACAAATTAAAACTAACACAAAAGGTTGCCAGCCGTAAGTGGCCATTTTGTTCCGAACATTCAGTATCATTGTAAATTGTTCAACCACCCCAATATGGGTATCAAATGAAAGGGCTGAGTAGTAGTATGCGGATATTATATAGGTATAAACACTCTATAGTTGGAATGACACGGCACTATTTACTAAGCTACTTCTGATCTCATAATCATCGGGACACAACTGTATTTCTATAACACTGTTATTATGACGACACATTAATAAGATAGTGGCCACAAGCCAGGTGGACTTGGAACAAGCCGTACCACCAAATCAACCACTAGATTTGAACCCGGGACGAACGGTTTAAAACCGGATAGTTTAACTACTAGATATCAGAGACAGTTAAATTTTAATCTATACAAATAAATATCGCTAGTAATAATACTGTTATTGTAAAATATACTCAATGCTTACACGTAATTAATCCATAACTAAAAAAGCTAAGTCCTATTTTGACTTATCACAAAGCCATTAGGAATGTCTATATGTATAACAAAATATTTAATAATCCGCAGAAGGTTGGAGAAACAATTTCGTTCACATTGTCAAAGTTTACCAAGAGAGGTTTAATAGTAAAAAAGCATTTTGGTCCTTGAAAAACAATTTCGCGGTTATTATTCATAGAGTTTGCTGGGAAAGGGTAATTTCGCACACGCAATATCAATATACTGTCTTATCTCTCGGAGCATAATATATCAAATTTCCCGATGGCACGATATTGCAAATATTTGTGTAGGATTCGGTAACCGTGCACGTCCTGTGCCCGCCATTTTATTGAATGATTCCGCGCCTCCGCTATGAGTAATATACGATTATCCTTATTTGATAAAGCGGATAGACAAATAGACGTGTACGCATTATTCTCTAAAGAAGATACCGAATGTTTGCTTTCACGCGGGTGTGGGTTCGCTCGCACCTTTCCGTTTGATGTACTTAACTGTTTTCATTTTATATGACTTATTTTTTTATGGACTACTTAACATAGCTGCTAGCATAAATAAGCATTTTTTATAAAGTTTTTATTTAGCTAATTTTGTCGCTATCGCTATACCGATGAGCAAAGGCTAAGCAAATTAGTTTAATCATCTAAAACATCATTGTTTTTCCTTATATTACAAAAATAACTCATATAAATATGTATAGACAAAACAGAGAATTCTTATGTATCCCCCTTACTTACAATATAACCGTAACCTTAATTCAAATATCACGTAATATTTGACATATATGTGCATGGATGTCAAACGTTAATAATAAACACTTGAATTAAGCACCAAAATTCATATACACTAACCAAACACGTTAAATTATAAGCAATATCACATACGACTAACATATCCAAACGTAGATATAATTCAAAACTAACTAATATTCGTACAAATTGAAAACCGATTGGATAATCACCAAAATAAATATTGATTGCACTCAACAAAGTCATATCGACACGACATCGACGTAGGGAGCACGAAAATCTGGTCGCACAATGTTCGAAAGCTGTATAAATTATGCAGATTTTATTGCTAGATCTGTAGCACCACCGAATCGAATATACCTCTGAATCTATTATGAACACATGGCGGCGGCAGCATTTAAATTTTACGTGCTAAAGCGATATGTGAGGAACATTCAATATTGACTTGCGCTATTCATTTGTGTTGACTTATTGTTTTCAATCACTACAGTTTTAGTTTATGAAACAGTTTCCTAACTGTATAAAAACGTTTAAATAAATCTACGTCCAATCAATCCAATGCTCATTTTTATTAAAAAACTAGTGGCCCGCCGGCGACTTCGTCCGCGTGAACCTCCGTCCCGGAATCGCGCAAGGAATTTTCAAAAAAAAACTTTCATCCAAACTTTGTCCGTACAATTACAATCACAACCAAAAGTAGTTATTTTTTATTTATAAAAGAAGGAGGACAATGAGCAGGCGGGTTACGTGATGGAGAGTAATCACCGCCGCCCATGGACATCCGCAAAACCAGAGGAATCGCAGACGCGTAATAGGCTCGTTTCTTGAAGATCTTTATGTCGTAACGGTCCGTAAATAATGCCGCCGCCTAGAGCTGGTTCCACAACACTGTAGTTCGAGGCCAGAAATTTCGAGAAAAACGCACAGTAGTAAACCGCCATCCATCAAGGTAATGTGGAAGGAGTGACAGTCGATTGCGCGTAGTGCAGTGAAGGAAAGCGGCAGGGATCACGCCGAACAATTCCTCAGAACACTCCCCATGATATATGCGGTACAACTACAATATACAGAGAGACGCAACGTCTCTCCGAAGAGCCAGTGGATAGAGCCGACCTTAAAATATCCATGTCGTCGACATTTCGAGCAGCTCTGCTTTGAATACGGTCAAATGGAAAGAGTTGGAACTTGGATGCTCCAGACAAAAGATGGGAGCAGTATTCCTTGTGACAGACAGTTTTAAGCAGTGGTCCGCGGCCGGCATGAAATACTGACCCGCTCTATTAAACCCACCCAGCTTTTTCGAGGCTTATTTAGCTTTACTTTTCAAATGACCTCAAAACTGAACGTCACTTGAAATATCGACGCCAAGGATTCAGGAGCACACGTCCGAAACACAAGGGGAGAAACTGCATCAGGCCCACTCGACTTATGGATATCAAAGGAAAAAGAATCCGGGTGAAGTGCGCTTCCACCTTTGGCCTTATCGTCACTTGCCGTCAGGTGACCTGCGGGCCAATTCTGTTAATTATTTTCCTCAACAGATCGGCATCGTTTCGGTTTGGTTCCGTTTGCGGTCCTAATACAAAACGGTATTCTACTAACATAGCATAAGAAACGGAGACGCAAACGAAACGCAACCGAAACGCAACCAGTTGGCTAACTATCGGCTATAAAGTGTTACAAGAAAAGAAAAAAATATGATTAGCTAGTTGCCCATCCATTGCTCCTTTTTCAATAGTTTATGGCTGTATCGCGTTAGACCTTTGCTTTTTAAAAAAACTGATAACTTTTGTTTTGACAGTAACTACAGTAGGTAGGTAAGTCGTAAAAAGTTTTCAATTAAGTTAAAAACAAAGTTTACGGGCTTTTTGAAGTGAAATGTGATAATCATTGAGAATCTATTCCGAAATAACATTACTTATTTCACATTTAGCGTAGGGATTCGTTTCTGCAAATTCGCCGGGTTAACTTAAAAATGTTATAGGTAAGTTTCTTTAAAATTATACATAATAATAATTACGTCATTAATGATTGGTGTTTGAAATAAAATTAAGTTGATAGTGTATCTGTCGTAGATCAAAGTGTCACTGGACTCTTCGGCTGAGCTGAGTACCGGTGGCAGAAGATTTACTACTTTCCAGCAGTTGGAATTACTCATGGAGTTCAAGGAGGCCCATAAAAACCTAGCTCTTAGTCGTGTACAGAGCAAAGAAGCTCGCGCACTGGCATCGCGTCTTTGGAGTTAGTGTGCCACAATTTGTAATGCTGAAGGCACATTCAGAAGTCCAAAAGAATGGAGTCGTGTAAGTATAAAATTCCTTAGATAATAGAATAATGTGACCTACTTTACATTCATATCTATAAAAATAAAAACCAATTGCCACACATGTTTGTATGCGCATCAATTCATAATGGCTGCACCTATTTGATAATTCTCTTTTTGTTGTGTTTGTAATTGCCAGGACCAAGCGAGTTACAGTATGATTTTCAAAATAAATTTATGTAGAATATTATTCATGTACCTAACAATATATTTTTGCTTTATATATTAATTGTATATTTTGTTTCAGTACTGGAATGATGTTAAGGGACCCTTCCCTTAAAGCCAAGTTGCTCTCTATCAGCAGAAACATGAGTGGAACTGAAGGAGGACCCTCAATGGAAACCGCAATGAGCCCTATTGAAGATAGAGTGGCTTTATTAATGTACCTAATCAAATTGTTAAACAAACTATTACAATCTGAACATTCAAAGAGTGATAACCCTTTCGATTTATAAATCGCTCTTCATTTTCTATTGCTTTAATTATAGCTATCTGAGTTCCATCTATGCATCCGACATCGCCTGGAATATGAAATTTTCTATAAAACCAGATAAAAAATTTAAGAAATAATTATCCAAAAATTACTTTTCCTATTTGCATGAATCATTATAATTTTATGAATAACGTAGGTATCCTTAGTCAGTCTTTAATCGGTCTTGGCCAGCTCGACTCAGAGGAAAGATTATATATGTATTTAAAACCTTTTTCTGGTTTAAAGCTGCTACAACCTGCTTGATTGCCCTATACACTGTAGGCACAGTATAAATATGAGCTAAATTTATACTGTGCTGTAGGTTGGGAAACATTGTGCACTCTACATTGGCCTGCTAGTGTTTGGTATGACCTGCGGGTCTATCGGCTAAAAAATATGGATATGGACACGGGCTTCATTTGACATTTGAAGCCCATATTTTGTCCTTATATGGGCATATTACGGGCTTCAAATATCAAATGAAGCCCATGTCCATATTCATATTTTTTTAGCCGATAGGGTAGCAGATGGCAAAAAAGGCTAACACCTAAAAGAAATACTTGACTAAAATAATATGCGATTCAGAAAATAATATCAGTCGCGGGTTCACAAATATTTGTGTGCATGGAATATGGAAAGTAACGAATGAATTCTATCATGCTGAGGATCATGGAAAATTACTAATAGATGTATGGGTCTACCTATCTTATCTTCTACGCTTATGGCATCACTGCGGAAGGACGGAGGGAAATATGTAATGTCCTTTGACAGCTTAAACGTTTTTATAAACTCCCTATTAGTCATATTAAATGCTTGCCCTCCCAATCGTAAATTACGATGACTCCTTCTGTGTCTTCTAGCTCGTGCAAGATTCACAATATGCCCTCTTAAGGCCCTAAGAAGGGTGAAAAGCCTAAATATTTGCATGTTTGAAACAAAATATCCAAATAACTGTCTATTTAATTTGTATAAAAAAATTGTCAAAGACGAACGAACATCTAATAAACATTTTTAATTGAATGACATTGTATTTTCATACACCACTTTTTAAAAAAAAATCCCCAACGAATCCCTATTTCAGTCATAAATTGCAAAATTTCTCTATATCGTCTCAAGCTTTTTATTTAGTTTTTACACTAAACGAAAGGTCTTAAGAGGCCTATTACATTTCGAATGTGATTTTTGCGTAAAATGCCCATTTTCGCATTTTAAGTAATTTTACAGTTGTATTTATCGTTTTTATCGAAATAGGATAATAAATTTGTGCATACTTAATATTACAAATCTCCATTATGTGAGCATAAGTTAAATTTAAACGGCCGGCGCATCGCATTTTGAAGTAATTTTGCAGTTGTATTTATCGTTTTTGTCAAAATAGGATAATAAATTCAATAAAAAATCTTTATTCCTCATGAAGTAGCACCATCGGCAAAAGAATATGCGAGCTTCGAATCGTCAAGGTCACCCAGGCCTCTGAAGGCCTTATCATCATATCTTAAGCTAGATAGGAAGACATCCCTTATTTCTACAAAAATCAAAGAAAGGTTAGGCAGGTATGTAGGAGGGCAAATAATATTGAATTAAGTAGAAAATAAGTTTTTCACAGTAGGTAACTTATAACATTTGAATACCCAAACCTTATTAAGTATATTTAAGCACTTTAATTGTGATAAAATAGCACTTTTCTATTCAATTTTTAACGCATAAGATAATAAACCGCTGCTGTTGTAAAACCGCTACTTTTGACAGGTGAACCAAAGCGTTATCGTAACGTTTCGACCTCCACGGCAATGAAATGGTTAGTAGAATACCGAACATTAGTTGAACCAAATGGTTTGCGTAGCGTTTTTGTTAGTGGAATACTAAACGTTGCGGTTCGGTTGCGTTGTGGTTGCGTTTCTGTAGCGTTTAGCTAGCAGAATACGAAAATGGTGTAACTAAAGCGTTTCAGATTCGTTTCAGCCAAAAATGAAATAGCAGAATTGGCCCGCTGAAGGCCAAGCGGTCACTCGTTGTAGAATAAAAAATAAAAAATAAACTTCTTTGGTCCGTTAGTCTCCTTTTAAGACACCCAAGGGAAGAAATGGGTAACTAGTATTATATTAATGAGTCACCACACAGTAAAGTTCCGTTACAACAATTTCTTATTCTGCTATAGGTATTATGTTGAATTAATTTACTTACCCAAAATGTCTGTGCAGCGGTGGGCGGCCGGTGGCGGCAAACAACATCGTAAAACGATCCTAATACACAGTAATTACGGCCGATTCAAATTAGAAACTTCACCGAACTCCACGGTGCTCGGACCAAACATGAAGAAACTCGGCCCGGCACCCGCCTAATTAGTTAAGTTTATAAATTTGTTACCTATTTGGTATGCTAAGTGCTCGGGGAAGACGGCGCCAACCGATTTTTATAAATTTTCCTAAAGAGTTCTCTCGCTATGAGAAGAAGGGCATTTTTTTCAAAAATAATCGGGAACTTTTTTTGTTTTTTTCTCTTTTTTATTGCTCGACAGCAGAGTGGGATAGCGCATGGCTCGTTGTCCTGGGTGCAATTCTCAGGTTCGCGAATGAGTGTTTCGGGTTTTTCGATGCATGGTGAAATAACTCAAATTATGCAAGCGTATTGTTAAACCAAACCCCATCAATTAAAGCGATATGACTTGATTTGCTTACTGGTATTATACTCCTTGCTATTACTTTCCATTTCTTTCCTTGCTTTTCTTTTCCATACTTACATTAGGTACTTTACTTAAAGTAAAAGTAAAGTACAGCCTGTATACTGTCCCACTACAGGGCATAGGCCTCCATCATTGAAATCAAGTCATCGCTACAATTGATGGCTATTGGCTTAATCATCACGCTTGCCAAATGCGGGTTGGTGATTACAAATCCGGGCTACTTGGGAATTGAACCCAGGTCGCTCTTCCAGATATCGGACGAGTGGGAAAGTAATTGAAAAAAAATTGTCAATTACAAACAAAAATGTTTAGAACCCCGGCATGCGGCGCTCTAAACACTGTGCCGGCACCTTTGATACACAATTTTGCCAGAGATGAACAACATTTTTTTACTTTACTCATTACCTATCTATCTATATTGCTAATTATTAGCTTTTTACCTAATTATTTAAATCTCTTTAAAATTTTAAGACTGTTTAAAAAGAAAAGGCAGATTTTAAAAACAATTTAAAAGAAGTTAGTGACTTCGACAATCATAGCATCACTCATCATAACATTTGAAGCAGCAACTGTCAAAATAACTTTTGCTAACCGACTTCATAAAGGAGCGGTTTCCCAATAAAATTCTTCTATTAATACATACATATATTCCCGACTATTACCCCCACAGGGTATTAACCCTTTGAGGGTCTCTGACTACAGAGACTAGGCAATGAGGAACGCAGAAGCAGTCCACTAGCTGCCATAGTCTATGTTTCACAAAATTACAACTGCAAATATTCTCAGCGTGAAAGGTGGTGAGACCATCGCCGCTCTATGCTGTTGGATGTATGTGTATGTCTTTAGTCCGTTAGTCGCCTTTTACGACACCCAAGGGAAGAGATGGGTCGGTAGTTACTTAGTTAGATATTCTTTTACTACCTTATTAATAAAAATGAACAAATGTTACACCGCGGTTTAATGTGACGCTGTCTCGTTTTTGTTTAAGAAGATACATAGAGACAGCGTCAATTTAATCTTAAGTGTAACTTTAATCAACGTTTATTAATAACAAGTTTAGTGAGCAGCTATACACGGCTTATGTTTTCGGCTTCTGTTAGTATTTTTCAGCCCTTTACCGGGCACAGCATGTTCAAATTTTTCAATGGTTTTCGACCTTATCTCAATTGTATAAAGTTCAAGATATGGTGGGAATTTAATAAATCCCTCTGCCCGTTAAAGGGTATAACATACAATTTGTCAATGTGCCATTAGACCAATACACACAAGACTTGTTACGTAAAACTTTTCGGTGCCTCACCGTCGCACATGACTCGCAACTCAACTCAATTACAATTTTTCAAAACCGTTATCAGTTCTCGTAATGACTGATCGACGTGTCACGGCGTACGGGGCATACCTAATGTGTGTGCAAATTATAGACGGCGCAGTCACGCCGATTGAATACGTGATCGTAGACTTGGCTCTGCCTCAGCCTCTAGTTTGAATTTATTTATTGAGAAGGAGAACAGTAACACATTTCAACAATCACAAAATAAGTCACTGGCAGGTTTCGTCAGTTTTTAACAACTGTCATCTTACGACAACCGAGATCAACGGGTTTACGTGCCTTCCGACATTGAGGTATTATAACTATTAACGACTCATCAAAGCAATTTTTGCGATATGAGACCGCAAAGTTCACAATTTGTTGGATCACTCACAATCACCAAGGCGTTTGCAGCCCATGGGCTTCAACTCAGTGCGCAAAAACTTGCTTCGTGGTTTCGTCTTTAGTTTTAATAACTCAATATGGAGTACGGAAGAGCTCGAGATGTTTTTAAATTAATCACCCATCCAGTGACCTGGCATTTCGAAAATTGCTTAACTATCAAGATCGCAAACATGCTAGCCGCTGCGTCATCAAGCTCCTATCCATTGAATGCTATATAATTTAACAGGTGATATGAAACCCTTACGATTTCAACTTTGTGAAATAGAAATACCATTGTAGTTGGTAAAAGCTGCCAGAATATTTTCAGTTCTCAAATTATGCGGATAAGGTTGAGGTTTCGAACTTGAATTTTTCAAACAGCCCGGCAGATGCAACTTGAAACGAGTCGTTCGTTTGACGTTCTCTCATATGAGTGAGTGTCGAAAGCAATTTTCTTAATCTGCAATTGACCGAGTAAACAAGAATTTATTTGACATCGAATCAGCAACAAGTTATTTACAAAAAGTTGCTACTACATAGGTTTCGCTCTTTTAATAACATATGAGTTATAGTAATCTCTAAGTACCTACTGATCGATTCTTGATTCAGTCATTTGTCATTTCGTCATTTGCCGGTCAGTCGAAAAACTTGAACTCAGCACACCGCTCCCCTTTCGTAGTCAATAGTGTCGAAGCGTTGTAGGTAACGTTGTCTTTCTCTGCATTTTATTACAAAACATCAAAGTAGTTTACGAGACTGGCTTAACTTGATTCCACGTTGATAGGTGTGCGACTGGCCTAACGTAACGTATACAGAAGTTTAGTACACCATCGCGAACTTCTGGCTTTGTCACGGAAACTTAGTGTTTGGATGCGAACGTCATACACAAAGGGCATCTAGGTATATATGGTTAGCTGAGACAGTTGGTTAAAGCTTTACACCGCACCAAAGGGACTTGGGTAGCGCGTTCGGCTCAAAATCGCTAAGCAACATTCGCTGTGAATGGTCGTTGGGTCGGGGACTAAATTTAATTACTTCAAGCTAATCTATCCTTTAGAAGGTTCTTTTACTCTTAGTTGTCGTAAAATTAAGAAAAAATGATGAAAAGCATATAGGGTTAAGAAGCATTAGAGTTACAAAAAGAAAAGTCATCCTACATAATACAGTTCAAGATGTTCAAGAAAATAGCTACTATTTGCAATAGGATAAGTAGGTATTAGTAGGTAAATTAATTAATTAAAGAAATATTATTAAAAACACACAAATTAAACACAGTTCTTTTTAATACCTAATGTTAAATAGAATAGTTAGTTTTAACCTAGATTTAACTAGTTATTGTGTCTTGGAATATCAGGAATTAAAGCTTCTAAGCGTGTTTGTTCGACACATCGGAAGTCCAAAGCGGCGTACCAGTCAATTTAGTTGTTAATTTCGTGCAAAATTACTATTAGTCGTACTGCCTTCTGCTTATTAATGAGGTAGATAAAGACCATTATCCGTTAACGACTGCCATCTAATGATAATAGCTGGGGACGAAGCTTAACTTGTTCTGCGTAACATGATCGGCCTCCAAAAAGATAGGTAAGTCTTGAGTTTCAGAAGCCACTTAAACAAAAAAGGCCGGCTTCGTAAAATTATTTCTGTGTAGATTAAACGTATCGTAAAAGTATCATTACAAGTTTTTAATAAAATCGTAACGTTAAATAAAACTACAATGATATGTTCAATAACACTTTTATTTAAAACATAAAATTTGATCGTATATACAAATGTCATTTAAAAATAGGCTACTTGCCTCGGGTGGAATTAGTGTTTTTTTTTTTTTTTTTTTTTCCTACAATCACACCAATTATCTAGCCCAAGAGAAGCTTCGAAGAAACTCGTTATATGGTTACTAGACAACGGATAAACATACTTAAATACATTCTTATTATACATAGAAAACACCCAGACCCGAGACAATTTAGAAATACAATAATTTCTAAATTGACCCGACCGGGGTTCGAACCCGGGACCTCAGAGATGGCGACACCATGAAAACCGGTGTACAAACCACTCGACCAAGGAGGTCGTCATATGGCGGTCAAGTGACAAAGTATCCTGTTATTTTTACGGAGTGTTCAAAAGTTAAAAGAATTTAAAAGGAATAAAAAAATATGAATATGAAAAAAGATGATAAGTATGGTTTAAACCTTCGAAATTGTGTTTGTATTTTATTAATTTACAAACACCTTACCGCTTTCTGTGCCACATACTCTCTTACATCATCGATTTCTCGTCAACCTGTGTATGAACGCAAATATTCATCATCAGCCTATAAATCTGCTTTCAGACTACGCTATAATATAATAGCATATAGCTTAAAGTTCATAGTTCATATCACAACAATATCGCGTACCATACATTATTGTAGACACGTTCACACTTAATTGTACATTATTGGCTTACTGTATACGCTGGTTCTTGTTTGCTATACTATATAGCTCAATAGTATAGCGTAGTCTGAAAGCAGCTTTAACGTCACACGCCTGGGCGCAGGGCGGCTATTCTGTATCTCAGTCAGCGCTGCTGCAGCGCTAAGAATTGTCTCTTTCATATTCATAGAATTGGAAAGAGACAGAGTCGCATTGGGCCAGCGTAGTAAGTTATGGCCCAAACTCCCCACGTGATGTTTTCCATGTGGGAGGTCAGTGCCCAGCAGTGAGACGATTATAAAACTAAATAAACTTCCCTACACTCACACCAATTATCTAGCCCATGAGAAGCTTCGTTATGAAACTCGTTAAATGGTTACTAGACAACGAATAAACATACTTAAAATACTTATTATAAATAGAAAACACCCAGACCCGAAACAATTTAGAAAAACAATAATTTCTAAATTGGCCCGACCGGGGATCGAACCCGGGACCTTAGAGATGGCGACACCATGAAAACCGGTGTACAAAGCACGAGTGCTTGGTCGAGACCAAGGAGTTCGTTTATCAGCTGATATGATGTTAGGAATAATCGTAGCCTATATAAACAACAGGTACGAACAATTAAAATAATCTTTCGAAGTAATCGTAAAGATAAACTTCTTTTTAGCACTTGATCGTGGTAGGAAGGTAAAATAGTTTCTTTAATTATGCGTATGTGAAAAAACTTTAAAAAAATTAAATCAATCTCATTCCCAAACATAGCTTTGTTTTATGGTAGAAAGAGTGTAAAGGCCTAAACATAACAAATAAGCCTTAACACACATCTAAATTCGACAATATGGAAGCTTTTTTACTATAGTCGGTAACATACATTTTTATTATTATTATTATCATTTCCGTTTATAATTTTTATAAAGTATTTGAGGAGCGATACGATAGCGCAGTAGCTAGCGCGTTCGGCTTGCGATTTAGTCCGCTAAGCAACTTTTGCAATGCCGGACCGCTAGATGGGTGACCAAATTATAAACGTTTTGAGCTCCTCCGTGCTTCAGAAGGCTCATAAAGCCAAATATTCATATTCATATAATTGGAAAGAGACAGTCAATTCTCAGCGCTGTGTCAGCGCTGACTGAGATACAGAATTGGCCCACTGGCCTTCCCACATAGACAGCATCACATCGGGAGGTGGACAATAACCCTCGATGGCCCAATGCGGCTTTATGTGCCTTCCGAAGCACGGAGGAGCTTAAAAAGTTTATAATTTGGTCACCCATCTAGCGGCATTGCGAAAGTTGCTTAGCGGACTAGATCGCAAGCCGAACGCGCTAGCTACTGCGCTATCGCATCGCTCCTCAAATACTTAATAAAAATTATAAACGGAAATGATAATAATAATAATAAAAATGTATGTTACCGATTATAGTAAGAACGCTTGCATATTGTCGAATTTAGGTTCGTGTTAAGGTTTGTTGTTATGTATTGGTTTTTATACTCTTTCTACAATAAAACAAGGCTATGTTTTGGGAATGAGATTGATATAATTTTATTAAAGTTGTTTCACATGCGCTTAATTAAATAAACTATTAACTTCCTACCACAATCTAGTGCTAAAAAGAAGTTTATCTTTACGATTACTTCGAAAGATAATTTTGATTGTTCGTACTTGTTGTTTATATAGGCTACGGTTATTCCTATCATTATCAATAAACGACCTCCTTGGTTAAGTGGTTTGTACACCGGTTTTCATGGTGTCGCCATCTCTGAGGTCCCGAGTTCAATCCTCGTTCGAACCAATTTAGAAATTATTGTTTTTCTAAATTGTTTCGGGTCTGGGTGTTTTCTATGTATAATAAGTATTTTAAGTATGTTTATCCGTTGTCTAGTAACCATTTAACGAGTTTCATAACGAAGCTTCTCTTGGGCTAGATAATTGGTGTGAGTGTAGGAAAGTTTATTTAGTTTTATAAACATCCCACTGCTGGGCACTGACCTCCCACAGGGAAAACAGCACGTGGGGAGTTTGGGCATAACCTACTACGCTGGCCCAATGCGGGTTGGTGCCATCTCACGATAACAACTGGGACGGACAGCTTTAGGTTCCTTCCGAAGCGCAGAAGAGTAGAACGTTTGAAGGCTAACAATGACTAGACAAAACGTTTGATAAATTAATCGAATATAAGAGAACTTTAATATAACTTTGAAGTAACCGGCCCGTCCTTAATTAGAGTTGATTGCGTCTCCAAATACAAAGACTCCTTAGTCTCTGTATCATCTTTATAATAGGTAGGTACCTACCTATATATTATGCTAATGTAATTTTTTTACCTCCTTTTACAACACACTTGCTTTATTTCTTTTAGTAAAACTTTAATTTGATCTTTAAATCTTTTTTTTAATCCATCAACTTGCATTTTTAACTAGCGTAGTGGGTTCTGGTTCAGTCTTCCCATGTTCAGTTGTCCACGTGCCTGAGCCAGCAGTGGCCAGCAATAGGACGTATATTGGAAGATCACATAGTTTTCTTTTTTAAGTTATATGTAGCTATCACTTTCTACGTTCAAACCAAATATCTAGCTAAAGTTAAGCTTATTTTGAAACTTGTCTAAATGGTTAACTACATATATAATGGATAAAATACAAAAACATAGAAAACACCCAGACCCGAAATCAATTTAGAAAAACAGTTTTTTCTAAATTGACCTGACCGGGAATTGAACCCAGTCCCTTAATCAGAACGGAGGTCGTAGAGTTAAAGGAAATATTTCACGTTCATTGAAAAAATCTTAATATGTATTATTTTATCCTGGCGTTCAGAAACTAAGAAACAGGTTTTTGTATATATTCAAATGGGGATTAAAGTATTTCATTTCACAATCATCAACCTTTGTTGTCCAGTTATTTTTACTGAGATACAAGTAAGTCCGCCTTGCTAGTTACCACCATATTTTCTTAGCTTGTACCTATAACAATAGTGTTGAGAACATTGTTGTTGTCTAACAGTGAACCGTGTTACGTAGAGCGCTGAAAGAATACTACCACCTCTCTTCCCTTGGATATCGTAAAAGGCGACCAACGGATTAAAGACTGCACATACATCTAACAGCATAGAGCGGCGATGGTCTCATCACCTGTCACGCTGAGCACATGTGCAGTCGTTATTTGGTGAAAAGTGGTCAACGGTAGAGGACTGCTTTTGCTGACCTCATTGCCTAGTCTCTGACTAACCCTTAGGGGATAATAGTCGTGATTATATGTATGTATGCATTGTATGTAGTGGTAAGATAACCAGTTTCTTAGTGAATGAAAAACCTCGTGAAGTGAGCTGCCAGCCATATTATTATTAGAACAGAAGAAAAATACGCGTATAAAGACGGAGGCTTTTCTACTTTGTGCAAAAAAAAAACATCTAAAAGTATCTTAAGTTTCTTAGAAATATTTATAATGGGATTTTATGATACTCTTGTAGCTCATATAAAAAAAATGTATCGTATTCTTTTTGTTAAATCTGTTGTTTAAAAAGGAAATAAGTACCTACTTCCTCAGCATTGGATATTTTATTTCAAACGATAAATAAGCAAATGAGGCTATTAACAGACATCTTAAACAGTATTTTGTTATTTGATATTTTTTTCTACACAACCTCTTTTGTGATGTTGACAAAAATGTTGTGTTTATTTAATACTTGCCCGCCCGCTACTACGTCTGCATGGACCCCGTACCCCATGGCGTAGTTACAAAAAAAATATTTTGTTCAAACCTTGTCCTGATTATTACAAACACAACAAAAAATTAATAAGCCAAATAGGAGCAATAGAGATGTCGTAGATTGTAAAACAGAACGTCAAGTCAGCCGATTTGGGTGTATTCGGAAGGGAGTGCTGGCAAGTGCAGAACTCTCCACGTTTCGTAACGTTATCCATTTGCATCGCGTTGGTGTTAGATTATTTGTTATCAATAACTTAGTAAATTGATTGAAAGAATTTTATTCGTGATCAGACTACGAGTTTATTTTCTGGAAGGTCAGGCTCAGCCTTCGATCGCTCCGCGCTCGTCTCTTCCCTCTGACAGATATGTTATGACGCCAAACTTTAGAAAAGATGGTGGTAGCTAGCCAGGTGGACTTAACAAGCCCTACCATCTAAACCATGTACGCAAAGATGTACCCCCCTCTGGGATTCGAACCCAGGACCCCTAGTAAGAACCCGGGATGTAAGAAGATCGATAGCTTAGCCACTAGACCACAGAGGCGGATAAACCAAGTCCCGGTGGTTTTCGTAAGATGGCAGTCGTTAAGACCCACCAACTCTCATTGGGCCCTCGTGGTGGTTTATGGCCCAATCTCCCTGATGACGAATCTTTTCGTTCCTTCGGTAATATTTTCCGCTTTTTACGCGGCGACAGTTGACGAGATTATTGTGAGATTGTAATTACTTAAAGTGCCTCTTCAGCTGTGACGCAACTGCCTGCTTTGCGACAAGCCACTTTGTAACTGAATGATTCATTTGTGTCGTAGGTACTTCCTTTTAGAATGTAGATTTTAATATCGGTGCTGGTTGATTTATGCTTATGTGTGGAGAGTCTGTCTGCAATTATGTTAAGTCAGTAATTAATTATAAAGTATTATTAGCGAGATCATTGTCTGCAGTGTGAACAGTCAGCGATCAACAATTTACTCGGATATATGCATCTCATTTGTTTACACCGAATATATATCTATTGTTAGTCGTTTACTCGCCATTGGTGGGACAACTGCCTTAGTCAGAGACAAGGCAATGAGGACAGCAAAAGCCGTCCTCTACCATAGTCGACTTTTCAACAAATAGCGACTGCACATACGCGTATGCCCAGCTTGACAGGTGAGCCCATCGCCGCTCTATGCTGTTGGATGTATGTGCATGCAGTCTTTGGCCCGTTAGTCGCCTTTTACGACACCCGAGGGAAAAGAGGGTGTGTTAGTATTCTTTCACCGCTACGCGACACAATTACTGATTTCTTATAATTAAAAAAAACCGATTTATCACAAACTGACGAAAATCATAATTCAATACCTTTGGGTTCAATAATTGTTGTATAAACCAAAACCCGACTTTTCAGAAAAGAAGAAATTTTTTTTCTACAAAATCATAGCTTTTTTTGTTTTAAAGTTACTTATAAAAATATTTCCAAGGAGGATTCTTAGAATTGGGAAATGAAACTGGCTAAATCATCAATAAACTGTAACCCTTAGATCAGGTCACCTCATGTACTTCCGAGAGGGAGACCAGCTATCCCGAGGTGGCGTGGGATTCCTAGTAAATAAAGCCCTTTGTGACAACGTTGTGGAAGTGTCGAGTGTGTCAAGCAGGGTTGCGTACCTCGTAATTAAACTAACCGAGAGGTATTGCTTCAAGGTTGTGCAGGTTTACGCACAGACCTCAACACACTCGGACGAAGAAGTGGAAGATATGTTTGGAGACATATCCAAGGCCTTACACTTCACCACCAAGGCCTTACACTTCACCACCAAGGCCCACTATAATGTTGTCATGGGGGACTTCAACGCTAAAGTGGGAGTACAGAATCGCGACAAATCGGTAGTAGGATCTTATGGTTTTGGCAGCAGGAATCAAAGGGGGCAGATGCTTGTCAACTTCCTCGAGCAGGAGGGACTTTTCTTGATGAATTCGTTCTTCAAGAAACAACCCCAACGGAAGTGGACATGGCGGAGCCCCGATACTCTGACAAAAAATGAGATCGACTTCATCATGGCGGATAGGAAGCACATATTCAGAGACGTCTCAGTGATCAACAGGTTCAATATCGGCAGTGACCACCGACTTGTACGAGGCTCTCTGAATATCAACTTTAAGCTTGAACGTGTTCGCTTGATGAAGTCCAGGCTCCGTCCTAATCTGCTCCGAACCATCATGGGATCTGAAACGTTCCAGTCAAACCTCGAGAACCGATTCGCTGCCGTGGAAACAAGAAATGCTGTTGACGTTGACCAGGCTCTCGAAAACGTGTCTGAAATTCTCAGGGAGGATGGTTTGAGATTTTGCGAAGTTCAGCGTAAAGGCAGGAAGTCAAAGTTTTCGGAAGAAACGCTCAGGCTTATGAAGAGACGGCGCGATGACCCACCTGTCACTTCGTTCGACCAACGGGTCCTCAACAAGAAGATTGGCAAAATGGTGCGATATGACCTCCGATGCTCCAATACATGCCTGATTAAACGAGTAACTGAGCAGAATCGGCGGTCTAAAGTGTTTGTCCAGTCTCTTGGTAGAAGCCACCTGACGAAGTTAACTACGGCCAGCGGAGCAGTCGTTGCTTCGAGGCCAGACGTCCTTTCGGAAATAGAAAACTTCTATAGCCAGCTATACGCCTCGCATGCATCTCAACCTGATCCCGAAAATGAGGAAACCAGAGCCACGTTGACCCGCTACTTTACCGAAGACTTACCAGAAATCAGCCTAGGCGAAATTGAGTTGGCTCTTGGACAGCTTAAAAACGGAAAAGCCCCAGGTAAAGACGGTGTTACATCTGAGCTCCTGAAAGCAGGAGGTAAACCTGTGTTAAAGGAGCTCCAATACATCTTTAACACCGTTCTCTTTGATAGGAGAACTCCGGAGGCGTGGAGTAGGAGTGTCGTCGTGTTATTTTTCAAAAAAGGAGACAAAACCCTTCTGAAGAACTATCGACCCATTTCGCTCCTGAGCCACGTCTACAAGCTGTTTTCAAGAGTCATCACAAACCGCCTTGCGTGAAGACTCGACGAATTTCAGCCCTCGGAGCAGGCCGGGTTTCGTGGAGGATACGGCACCATAGACCACATTTCGACAGTGCGGCAGATTATACAGAAGGCCGAAGAGTATAATCGGCCCCTGTGCCTTGCATTTGTGGACTATGAGAAGGCATTTGACTCTATCGAGACCTGGGCTGTTCTCAAATCCCTGCAACGATGCCAAGTCGATTGGCGGTATATCCAAGTGTTGAGGTATCTCTACAATGCCGCCACCATGGCCGTCCAAGTACAGAACCAGCAGACAAAACATATCCACTTACATCGAGGTGTGAGACAGGGGGATGTGATATCCCCAAAACTATTCACAAATGCCTTAGAGGATATGTTTAAAACGCTGGACTGGAAAGGACGTGGCATCAACATCAACGGCGAATACATCTCACACTTGCGATTTTGCAGACGACATCGTCATCATGGCCGAAACGCAGGAGCTACAACACATGCTTAACGGCCTAGCTGATTCTTCTCGACGCATCGGTCTGCGGATGAACCTGGACAAAACCAAGGTTATGTTCAACGAACGTGTCGTCCCGGAACCGATTGCAATACAAGGCAGTGCTCTCGAAGTTGTTAAAGAATACGTCTATCTCGGGCAAATTTTACAGATGGGTAGAAACAACTTTGAGAAAGAGGCCAACAGAAGGATACAGCTGGGCTGGGCTGCATATGGGAAACTACGTCGGGTCTTTACGTCGCCAATTCCGCAATCTCTAAAGATCGAATCGAAGAAAGTCTTCAATCAGTGCGTCCTACCCGTCATGACTTACGGAGCCGAAACGTGGACACTGACGGTAGGGCTGGTTCACAAGTTTAAAGTCGCTCAGCGGGCTATGGAAAGGGCTATGCTCGGTGTTTCTCTGAGGGATCGTATTCGAAACGAGGTGATCCGGCAGAGAACCAAGGTAATCGACATAGCCCACCGGATTAGCAAGCTGAAGTGGCAGTGGGCCGGCCATATTAGTCGCAGAACCGATGACCGTTGGGGTAGACGAGTTCTAGAGTGGAGACCGCGTATCGGCAAGCGTAGCGTAGGACGCCCTCAGACAAGGTGGAGCGACGATCTTCGCAAGGTGGCTGGCAAGAGCTGGATGAGAGTGGCCGCGGATCGTGCTCAGTGGCGTGTTCTTGGAGAGGCCTATGTCCAGCAGTGGACGAGTATAGGCTGATGATGATGATGATGAAATCATCAATACACATCAATCCTATTAGTTTATAATTAATACATCCCACTCATACCCCACTATATCCTTTTTAATCTTTCATATTTCATCATTATCATTTGTCTGCCCGTATCCATCCACTGCTGAGCATATGCCTCCTCCATGTTATGCCGATATGTAGATTATTTTGTATTAAAAACCATTTATAATCATAGATAAATTGAATTCTGACTATTAAAAAAAACCCTGTCCCTTCCAGAATTCATAAGTAGGAATTCAATTATAATTGGTCAAACTATGATCGACTCAAATAAAATAAAGCTTACTCAAATACAAAATCAACATATATTATATTAATGATTTTGAAATTGAAAAAGTACACAATTACTGTTAGTAAAAAAAATTTGACAAATAAACTGAAATAAATAACTCAATATAGCAACTAAAACTTATTATTCTTATTAAAATTAAAGTAATTAGGTATTTTAATAATTTATAGTTGGTATGACTCAATCTATTTGCAGTTGCAGTTAAATTATTCTAAAAAAATATATTCGTTTACCGTAATTCTAAACTTAAACAGCTGACATTTAATACCAACAGTTTGTACATAAATTAAAAACTAGTTATGAATACAAAAAAGAAAGAACTGAATTATGGGGAATACCATACAATCATTAGTAGTATTTTATCCACAAATTATGAAAACTTACACTTTGAAATCTAGTTCAAGTCATCAGACTGAATCATCCTGTAATAATATAGTGGGGCCCAATTTTGCCGATCTCCTTTCAACGGATTGGATGAAGCCGGGACTAGAAAAAATTTGAATGAAATATTTTCGAATTAATATCTCGAGACAGTGCATCGTAGATTAAATCTAACGAAATTTGCCACCCTCTGGGATGCCGCGGAGAAAATTAGGACATACCTATTATGTACTGCTACACAAGGTGGAACAAATAAAAAAATATTTTAAGTCCTAACTCCATACAAAAATCACTCAAAATTTTTCTGCTTTTTTACATTATTTTTACTTCTTCTTACAATCTTTTTAAAATTCATTTATTAAAACAAAAAGTTCTTTTTGATTCTGGAAAAATTACTAATTACTACTAGTAAGTAATAATCACAGACATGTGTCTGTGGTAATAATAGTAGTTAGCGCACTGCCATAACACCCAGTCACAATAGAGGTAAAAAATGCCGTTGCTGGTCTACCAACTACCCGTAAAATATTTAGTGAATGATATTAAAAATTCATAAACATATCACGAATATTATTCCCGAAGAGTTAGTCAGAGACTAATAGGCAATGAGGACAGCAAAAGCAGTCTTCTATAGTGCACTTTTCACTAAATAGCGACTGCACATATGCTCAGTGTGACAGGTGGTGAGCCCATCGCCGCTCAATGCTGTTACATTTAAGATTTTGTCCCTCTTAGGGAAAAGGAAGAAAATCGCAAACGCAAGCTCCAGTGGCTTTGTTGTAAAATAAAACCATAAAATGTTTCACGGTTAGGTAGTATATTGTAAAAGAACACAACAAAGATGAATATGATCAAAACCAATTCTAAAACACCCTAAATTCTGTTCAATAACAATAAATTAAAAACATAAATTTACAGTTAGGGGGTTAGTAACAATTTTTCTTAAATATTAAGTTAGGTGGTTAACATTTATTTTAATTTATTTCGCTAAAAATACAAAAAAGCTATCGGTTGAAATTGCCCCGACGACAGGTCAATTACAAATTTAATTTTAAATACATTTTATAATAATTTTGTCACCTTTAATTTACTGTCTACATCAATCTAAACCTTATTACGTAGCTATTAGTTACCCTAAAACACAAGAAAATCCTATGGGTCGAAAGTGACCCAGCGAGTCTATGATAATTTCAAAATTCTATTAGAACACTACCTAACCAGCCAGCTAATGTTTCAGCAGTATAGCTATCCGGCGTAATTTGTTGAAAAGAGTATTAAAATACCCGGTCTATAAAAAACATAGAAGACTAAGTAAACGTTTAACCAGACTAACAAAAAACCCGTGGGGTTATACCGAAATATAATTAATAATATAGGCGCCAGGACCCTAGATTCGATCCGGATCTTGAGACGACGTTAGTAGATAATTTCACTTAAATGGTCAAACTCGAAGATCCTCAATGTTTTACAAGTTTACCAAGTTTATAGTTGGATTGTAAAATAAAAAATAATGGTTAAGGTGTCAAAACCTTAACATAAAAAACGTTCAGGGATAAAAAAGAATTATTCATGAATTAAGGAAATGGGGCAGGTATACAAAAAATTCAGGAAAAAAAACCGTCTACGCCTGCTTGTCCGCTAGGGGGTGTCAGCTCGCCTTACAGCCGACGCAGGAGGTTGCGGCTGGAACCCGCGAGGAAACGGGTCTCGCGTCCAGACTTTAGGGCGCAGCTCTAAATCCTGGCGACGAGGCAAGCTTTTCGAATCACCTGAAATTATACGGATAATACGAAGTCTTAGCACTACATACCCCACACTTAGGTCTGTATCGTTAAAGGAATGTGGTCCCGCAGTCTTCTATCTTAAACCTGAGCAGCAACCTATCAGATTCAGGGAATCGCTACTCAACTTGGGTCACCAAAGCATCCCAGCGTCGTGGTACACCTATAAACCAACACTAGTCCAACAATATTAACCACCATTGTTTAATTTATTGTTTACCACAATTAACTAGAACACAATGCTCAACAATGCTATTAGATCCGACTGAACAATGAGTTGGTTCTTTGTTGGGACATGAACAGTATTGAACACACTAAACGGGAAACACTTATGAACAACGATGAAGCAATACTCACGCACTGTGGCCATTGAGCTAGAAGTATAGACAAGAACGTCCATACAAACCATTTGTTCAAATTCTGGAATGAGAGACCTAAAATTCGCTGCAGCCGCTGCAGCGCTTAAACATTTAAATGTCGTCTATAGTCTGTTCATTTTAGCTTGATACGTATGGCAGGTCTCAAATTGTCATGCCAAGGGTTGCGAATTACAGACGTAATTGAATCAAATGATAATTGAAGTTATAAATTGAATATCATTATCTGTCGATAATCGTTTTTTGCTTCTAATTATAATTTTGAATGCTATTTAGATCACTTAATTTTTAGAAATACATAATAATAATATGTAAATAAAATTTGTGAATAGATTTTGAATGTTTTAATAATTAACAAATTCTTTATTATGTATTGGTGTACAACCATTGATATATATACACTAGGGTAACAGGTACAATGATTGGCCCTTTAAGACATTTGCTAAGTTTGACCTCATGTTACTCTGTGTATTGACGTATAACTCACTGCCAAAATATGTAGTACCATTCCGAAAATACCTAAAAACAATTTAAACATGATTTGGACTCACCAGCCTGGTGTTAAGATATATTTTTAAGTATTTTTTGTAATAAACACCCAAAAGTAGTATTATTGGCCCCCTGAAGCACAATAATTGACCTAGCTACCTGACAAACAATGACCGGGCCAATCATTGCACACGTGGTGTGCCAATGAATGTAGTGGATTATGCAATAGTGATGCGAAGCGAAGAAAAAAGTCAAAATGCGTCTTTATTTACTTGCATTTTTTTAAAAGCATCCTACCCCTAGACTCACATAAATAAAGTTTGATCAGCTGTCAACTGTACTTAAGAA
Source organism: Scoparia ambigualis (assembly GCA_963921215.1). NCBI lineage: Eukaryota > Metazoa > Arthropoda > Insecta > Lepidoptera > Crambidae > Scoparia > Scoparia ambigualis. Next base: position 21,775,082 of record OY992502.1, on the reverse strand, counting down.
AACCCTAAAAAGGCAATCTGTAAATAAATATTGGACAACATCACAGACATTGATGTAACTCCCGAGATAAGTAGCTAAAGCACTTGTGTTAAGGATATTAGAACCAACAAAGGTACCACAATTTATAATAACACCCAGGCACAGAACAAATACATGTGTTCATCACACAAATGTTTCTCCTGGGTGGGATCGAACCCACGACTCTCGGCGCAGAAATCCAAGTTACTACCAAATGCTCCATCAAGCCCGAAGGTAGTGCCCAACCTAACCAAGGTACAGTAACACTTATTATTAAATACCTAGGTGACTATAAAAATGGATTTACACTATACAAAACAAAGAAGAAGGTAAGGGTAAAGTCAATGATATTACTTATATAAAATAAATGTAAAGTTATTTAATTTTTGATTTACTGATAAAATAAAAATTAATTAATTTTTTTTATTAAAACACGCACATCACTACTATGTCTCTTTGGAGCTGATATGATGATTGGCCCTGATGGAATACAATCATTGGCCGCGGTCAATCACTTCAAAAGCACAATGATTGGCCCTGCCAGTTTTTGTTTACAACATGTTTATGACGGCTTTTGGACCAATTTTAAAAATAGCGTTTATAACTCGACACAAATTAAGTTTAACATATAATAGAATATTGTGAAACCGTATTTTAATCATTGGCCGTCATGCTATTCAATTAGACGTTCATATAACTCGTAAGTACAATGATTGGCCGTCCATTATTCCTTTTTTGATGTGAGATAGCCGGTTATATTTGAGTTAATTAGCACGTAGTCAATTTAACTAAATGAAAAAAATAATTCATTTACTATAACAAATCGTAATAAACAAGAAACGAAGCAATAAACCTAACCAGCCTTAACAGATTTTGCTAAGAATCCACAGCACATCAACGCGATCGCAACACACAAACAAAAATACTTTTTTTCTCAGTGTTGCTGCTAATTAAATCATAAAGCTACTACATGGTGTTGCCAATTATGAAATATAGGTTGTATATTTTTATTTTGTTAGCTTTATTTCTGCTGGTAATTGTTAATATCTTGCTTTAAAACTCAAAAGGTCAATCATTGGAGGGGGGCCAACAATAGTACTTGTTACCCTAGATTAGCAATTACCGCGCGAAAGCGTTGCCACCTCACATAAGGCCACAGCCTTATGCCTAGTAATGTCAGTTCAGTCCTCAGTGTGACGCCGCCCAGGTTGAACCGGACGGAAAATGCGTAAATGCATAGTGAAAGAGTGCGATTAAAGGTCACAGAACCATCTTATCTCAAGCGGAATTACTTTCCATACGTATGTACATTGTAAATGTATTGATATTGACGTAAAAACACACAAAAAAATAATTAGATAACAAATATTGTGATTTATGTTCAGTGTTGCCATTAAAAACCTCGTTTTGGTTTCCCACTTTAATGGGAGAAACAAATTAATTGGATGAAGTTGTAACCTCCGATTTTAAATAATAATATGTAATTATATTTTAAGTTTCGTTCAAAAGATAAATGCAATCTTATTAATTTGTAGTATATTTAATCAATTAATAATCTAATAATCATATTATATTTTCTATTTAATATGATCAATTTTGCAGGTTGCCTAAATATGCAGGACGCCGTGAGAAGAAATATCTAAAACAAGATTATAGCATGAAAACATACAAAAAAGTGACTAAACACAAAACTAATGCTTCATAGCGGAGTTTGATTACTGTTTGAATAAATAAACTACCATTATGGCTAGTGATGGGTTTACGCCCGGGCGTTTTGGGTGCATTGGATAAATGCCCGATAAATGTCTGTATATGCCGAATAAATGTCCATTCACTGGGCAAAAACTATTAGAGAACATTTATATTTTTTTTTCATTAAAATAGTGACATTTTATCATGCAGCATGAGGAAATACCTATATAAAATTAGATTATGACTAGATTATTGACATATAAATTATTTAACTTCTCAAAATGAAAAAATGGAACTATGTTTAGTAATTCAGAACACATTTAACTACTTCTTACTAGCGAAAACGATAGAATTTCGGGGGCAGGAGGATTATTTCATTACTTATTCTTACTTTTATGTATCTAGTAAGCAAGACATGTTATATAAATAATACTAGCTGTTCCTCGCAACTTTATCTTCGTAAAGTAAATAATAAATATATTTCAACAATCACACCAATGAGCTAGCCCCAAACTAAGCCGAAGCTTGTACCAGGCATTATAGTGAGTTCGTAAGAATTAAAATTGCCAGTACTGATCATGATGTAGGTAATAGAATATAATTATGTAACGTCTTATAACGTAATAAAATGTGGTTTCCGTTTTGTTTCGTTATATCTTCAACTCGTCATATCGTGTGCAGTGTTTGCTTGTTTCTTCTAAGACTTTGAGTGCTTGTTTGTTAAGTAGGTAAATAGGTAAGTAAGTAACTTACAGAACTACATTTTACTTGGTGTGCAATCACAGAATAAATTACTTACTAAGGTTGCGTAGATATGTTTATTTAGTCTATTTGCTGTCATCCCTAACACACGAGTCGACGGCGTAGGTACGTTCGGTACAAAGCGCACCACAAAGTATTAACTACTCTCCGCGTAGAGCGATAAGGTCCTATTTTGAATGCACACGGTGCCTATCTAATATTGTAGGTTATTAAAACGGCGGCTTTCTTCAACATCAAAGGAGTGCAACTTCTGTACGCAGTACTATTATTTATTCTGTGCTTGTACTGTGGCGGCTAGTTAACGGATATCCATACTTAAATACATATAAACATCATATTAAAACTATGTCAACGGGATAAATCGCGACGCACATTGCAAGCAAATGCCTACTTAGTACTGCTTGACATTTCGGCCGCAGCACCGCAAGCAGTAAGTAAGCATTCACTCAGAAAACGCATCGCGTCCTGGGGGGCTATCACGCTAAATAATCTCAACCGAACCACAACTGAAATGTAGTCGTTAGACGTACTTTTATAGTGCTATAGCGTTTGATACATGCGATAGCGCTATACGAAGTCGGCTGAACGATAAAGGTATAGTTTTGGTAATATCGTTGGTGCTTAATGTGATTGAGGCCCTGTCCTGTTAACATAGTTTCAATTATGTTAAAATAGTAGCATATTAATGGTCAAAAATTATATTTAAATCGATTCAGTAGTTCCCGAGTTTATCGGCTACATGCAAAAAAACAAACAAATCGTTCCTCTTTATAATAATAGTATTATTTAAATTCATGTATTTTATAAAACAATTGCTTTCAAAAATATTCAATTTTTTTTTATTTTGGGGTAAAATTCATATGGCAGGCAACACTGGCCCGCCAGCGCATGACTATGTATCTGTCTTTGTCTAATTTTAGTGACAGCATGGTTCTTGCGACTTGTGTAGATAAGACAGTTATATGTTTACATTAAAATGTTTATTGGTTTCAAAGCTACGTCGTCGCGGTTTTCAAGTGGTTACATTTTTTAGGACGCGCGGTAATGAGGTTTGCTCCTCTATTAGTCTATCTCAATGTGTACAACCTAAATCATCACTGTAATTACTAGTGAGTATGAGTATGAGTGACTATGAGTGAGGAGTACCTTGTGAATAGTACGAATAAATATGGTTACGTACGAGTATAGCTGCAGTATCTAAATCGTCTATTTTTGTAAAATTCCTTTTTTTGTTAGGTGTCGATAATTTATTTTCTTCGGTGGTTGCCGTACTCGTAGATGCACTTTACTTTACGAACTTTACAAACAGTTTTAACAGAACAAAACTTTACAAACGAATAAAAATAACAAATAATACGTCAAATTAGCAAACTTAACAAACAATTACAACTAAACAAAACTTAACAAACCAAAAAAATAACAAATACTTACTACGATAGGAAAACTGAAAACACGTTACGCAATACGCATACAAGACTTTGGCACTTGTATCAAAACAAGATGGCTCCTACCCCCAACCAAACCGTCACAGATGCAGTAGTGCGAAGTTTATTTCCAATTAAAATAAAACAAAGTGAACATCGAAATGCGACCGCAATCATCGATTTAAATTGAGCCCAATGTTCCTTTCAAATGTGCCAATTCAATAACTTTTAAAGTTTTTCATTCTTCATACTCGGAAAATAGGTCTAAAGTTGCATAAGGAGCGGGTGGAAAGTGGTACTATCGATGTCGTAAAAGGCGACTAACGGACTTAAGACTGCACATACAACCAACAGCAAAGAGCGGCGATGGGCTCATCAATATAATACTACCAACCCCTCTCTACTCTTCGTTGTCGTAAAAGGCGACTAACGGACTAAAGACTGCACATACAACCAACAGCATAGAGCGGCGATGGGCACATCAAATAATACTACCAACCCCTCTCTTCTCTTCAGTGTCATAAAAGGCGACTAACGGACTAAAGAGTGCATATACATCCAACAGCATAGAGCGGCGATGGGCTCATCAAAATAATACAAACAACCCCTCTCTTCCCTTCCCTAACAATGTACTATTTTAACTTCAATATAATCGTCATTAAACTCAAGATAAATAAGTAAAGACTAACAAATTAATTAATATAGCTAGAATTATAAATACAAAATTAAAGTCAATTGATTGATTATTGAACATCAATTGAACTTAAATTGATTTACTATTCCAACACAAGTATTTTTTTGTATTGGAATGACCTTGTGAAGGGGTACGTTTTTTTATTGTAATGTTTAAAAATTGTGTTAAATGTGTGTTATGTGAGTTTATTCGGATAAAACCTAATCTAACGTATAATAAATAGTCACAAAAAGTAATTGTAGTATGTTAAGTGATGGATTATAAAAAATAATATCATTTAAATGTTGTCAAATAATTTCATACGCTTTTACAAAGTCACGTCGTCGTTTTGATGTCACTTGTCATAAGTATCAAGCTATATTGAACAGACTATATATAACAGACAGACATCGCAGCGCCGCAGCGCCAGATCGGTCAAAGACAACGTAATCATGAAGCTCAAACACCATTGCCCATTGGAAAGTACGACACATTTAATTTAAAATCATCAGCCTGCTGAAGGAGACATGGACCTGCGTTGCCTGAATACAAATAAATAAATAAAAATTAAGTTGTATTAGTAGTTGTATTGCTAATAGAACCTCTCTTTTACGTTTACTAGAGTCAGAAACTAACTTTTTCAAACATTTAAAACAAAAAAAAGGCATTATTAATTTTTAAATAAAGCTTGTATGAAAAATTCAGTTCTTGAACCCGGCGCTAAAGTAGAGGTGGTTTATGAAGTTTTTAACTATACCAACCAGATAATTAAAAGCATCGAAACAAAACTAGTAAAACTATACACATTTTTGTAAAGCAGTTGATAACGGAACGGTTCGTTCGGTCCGTATCTGTATATGACCCCGAAAACAAGCAAAATCCAGTGAATGAACATGTGGTTCATTCCTACGAGGCTTGTGATTTTTAAAAATCTAACAAATTTATATGCTATTGCTATTCAAATTGGGTCGTTTTCTGTACATAGCTTTAATTAACGGTTGGGGTATTTGGGGCTAATGTTCGAACTAGGTGTTAATTTACTGATATTTTTCTATAAACTTTAACGTTGATTTATAACCACCGGTCTTAGACCAATTCCTAGATCGCGGGGTATATGTTTGTACTCTGATCGGTGGTAGGGTTTGTTAAGTCCCCCTAGATAGCTACCAACAATTTATTTAAATTTATGTCGCCGTAACATCAATGATTGTAGCATTGTTGTGTTCCGGCAGTTAGCGGTAAGGTAAGCAGTTAGTAAAATGAAGTGCCTTGCCATCTTTAGCTTATCATAACTAAACATCAGGTGAGATGAAGGCCAAGTGCTTACACATAGGTATATTAATAAAAATAAAAGAAAATTAATAAGAATAAGAAAAATTGTATTGACACTTACAAACAGATTCACATAATACAGCACATTAACAGTAATATAATAACATTATAGGACAAAAAAAACAACCACGAGCCACGAGACAGTATCAACCTGCCTCTGAGGTGGCTTGGAGGACATGTGCAGCAGGTTGGTGGATGTTGAATACGTAGGCCACAGAAGAAAGAAAGAAAAACTCGCTTGCCTCATCGGCGCTGGCGTAGGGTGCATAACTTAGATTTAAAATAATTTAGCGTTCTGCACACGCACGATGAGCTAGGTTGATCTGGTCGGAAGACACTGTGTCACAGTAATTGAACTTTGATAACATCAATGCTTCACACAATCTAATTCTGAGCTCTTCACAGATGTATAGTCTAATCCTATAGAGCAATTTAAGACGATAGAAGCAACTTTGAGTGCATTCAGTGGCATGACTCTCGAACTTAAGGCAGCAGTTGATTAATAAATACATAATTAGTACAGTTATCTTGGCCGATATGGTCAAATAGATATCACATAAACTATAGATCGTGAAATCTAAGTTAACTTTCACATTTTGATTTATAATCGCTACTGTCGTTGAACGCTATCGGGTGTGATTATGTAACAAAATAGTAATTTTAGCACGATTGGCTTTTATGGATACCAAAAAAATTAAAACTATATCTTCAGAATTTTTCAAGATATTCAACACACAATATTGCACAATTGAACAAAGTGGTATTTGTTAATATCACTTTGTTAAATCGAAGAACAATGTCGCTCCAATAGAATCACTAACCAACCTTTATTATCTAATTTTAGTTTTATTTTTAGTTTGACCACTTTACAAAATTCAACAAACATTTATTGTTCTAACTTTATTGACGAGCTTAAAAATATAACGCGTTTCCACTCTAATAACCCTACTAGTAATTTTTATCAAATATCGATAAATTATTTCGATAAGATAATGACAGTATCGGAGCAATGGAAAAATATGTATATATTATCAAAAATTGCTTTCTATACAGCAGTACGTAATCTGAATCAAAACACTGAGTTTGTGCTAGATATAATGGGAATATTTTGCAAAATTTGTGTTGTTAATCCTCCAAACGATGAGTTTACCCCTGGAAGCTTAGTTTGCGGCTCAATAAAATACGCATTTGATAAAGAAATTACTTTCGAAAAAATTTGTGTGTCGTTCAAAGGACGTGGGAGGTTAAAGATAGAAGAATCATCGAGTGACGGCACTAGTGGTAGAACAATAACATACTACAATAAGGATGATTACGTGAACATTGAGCAAGTTATACATAGTAATGAAGGTAAAAAACCATTGCCGATTGGAGAGTACAACACGTCTTTTAATTTTACATTGCCAGAAGATATACCACCATCTTTAAATTATGTGAAATCGTCACTCAGCTATAAGATAGTTTGCAAAATTATTTACTCTATAAGAATTAAATTTGAAATTCCTGGTAGTTTCAAGTTCAATAAGAAATTTGAAAGTGAAATTAAAGTTGTATCAGGAATAAAACCAAGGTTGCTAATGGAACCTCTTGTTTACGGTGACAGAAAAAAACTTTTTCAACCATTAAGAATTAATAAAAGCATAATTAATTTAAAAGCTTGTATAAAAAGTTCAGTTCTTGAACCTGGCGGCAAAGTGGAGGTGATTTATGAAGCTGTTAACGATACCAACAAGACCATTCAAGCCATTGAAACAAAACTAGTAGAAATCTACACATTTTATAAAAAAGATGGTAATGAAAAGAGTGCCGTTAAAATGTATAATGACATTGCGACCACTAAATCCAAGACGTCTGCAATAAAAAGTGGTGATACTGTAGAGACTCCACTTGAAATTGATCTACCCCAATATTTACACAGTTTGGATTATTCAAAAATCGTTAAAAGAGATTATGCCGTCATTATAAAAGTAAGTCTTCCATTGCCTTACATTCCAATGCCTCTTGAGATTCCGATACAGGTTGGCAATAACCAGACTTCTGTTAAACGGTTTAGTCCAGACATTATTGTTCAAAGTATAGATGATTTAAATGACCCACCGCCCTCTTACTGGAAGGCGATGAATGAATGCAATGATAAAAGCGACAAGGATTCTTTCGATCAAATTAAAACAAAAAAATAACAGTAAAATGGAAAATTGCAAGACTAACTATAAGTATGGAAGCTATCTTGAAAATTTCAGTGCGGGAAATCTACTACTAACAATAATGTCATTGTCATTGGATAAATGTCTACATGTTGTATAAAACACAAAAAAGTTACTGAGACTATGTGTTAATTAAATAGCTCTTAACCACAGACATTCAAACTTATTTTAAATTTAAAAGAAATAAAGAAATCTTTATAATATTTTCAGCTGAAATGTGACCCACATTTTTTATTAGTGGAAAAAGTTCTACTGTCGATTCTGAACCAACTGTTTTCAGGTTTTGAGCAATTTCATTGAAAGGTTTATAATATTATACTTCATACTCTTAAGTTATAATTTCAGGAGTAAACAGTGTATCTCATATAAATAATAAATTTCAATTAACCATACTCTTATGTTTTATTGTATGCTCGTTGTCATTTTCATTATAATAATAATATATTATTATTTTAATGAAAATAGCTAACATAAATAATAATAAATAATATAGCTAACATAATTTGGAAAACCTCAAAATTTTACTGAAAATAACTAAGCAGGACTAAAAAGCCAAGCCTCATAGAGTCACGGAACAAAACATCGTTCATACAAGTATTTATCAAACTTTTAAGCTTTAGTTCTTTTTATTTGTGAATTCTTTTATACATACATACATATCGACTATTATCCCCGAAGGGTTATTCAGAGAGTAGGCATTGAGGACAGCAAAAGCAGCCCTCTACCATAGTCCACTTTTCACGAAATAGAGACTGCACATGTGCTCAGCGCGACAGGTGGTGAGTCCATTGCCGCTCCATACTATTGGATGTATGTGCAGTCTTTAGTCCGTTAGTCGCCTCTTACGACACCCAAGGGAAAAGTGGGGGTGGTAGTATTCTTTCACCGATACGCAACACGGTTAATTCTTCTATGTATGAATTCTTCTATATACTATAACGGGGGTGAATGTATGTATATTATGTAACATCTTTGACGAAAATTTACGAAAGTTTGAAATTATAACAACATAATATTCTTCATCTTCTTGCCACTCCCCTTCACCACACAGGTTTCGTGGCTGATTCCTTCACAGTCCAGGCCATTCGTCTTTGGAACGCTCTTCCCGAAGAAGTTAGGCGGACCCCGAGTAAATCTGTTTTTAAGAAAAAGGTTTATAATATGCTTCTTCAAGAGTCATCACATCACCCACGTAAGAGTTTCTCATCATCTTATCCTCTATTATATCTAAGTATGTTTATGTAGTTTATCTTAATTGCTTAAATTGTATAGCTATGTAAGTACTTTAGTAATTAATTGATAGTGTAGTTAATTCCTTATTTCAAACTATTGCACCGCCATCAACTCTTTCAGCCTAGCCCTAAGGTTGACTGGTAGAGAATGCCTTTTGGCATTAAGTCCGCCTTTTGTACTATTTTTATTCTGTGAAATAAAGGTTGAAAAAAATTGTGTCATTCTCTTCATACATTTATCTTTTGCATTAAAATATAACATGAACTGACCGTCAATTCAGGACCATTGAATTCGGTTGAAAGGTCGGATAAAAAAGGTATGTCTCTGATACATTTAGATTTATTACAGTAGACGTACAAGCAGTTTAATTTAACAGTACACTACATTTATCTAAAGCAAAATAGTCATACATATACAACCGTCAAATGTTAAAATAGGCATAGACTTTTCCTCATGAACAACAGCATAACAATCCTGGGGGATTGAGTGATCACTGGTTAGAAAGACTGGGTACTGTTGAAGCAGGGTACGGTTGCAACAATGCTTATAACTCGTAAAATATTAACGGTACGACGAAGGGTACAAGGGGAGGGAGACGCAAAAGGCAAGGCCGCACACGTCTCACAGAGTCGCGCCGCACGTTGCGCGTTACCAACGTTTCCAAGACACTCTATTGTATTTTGTCGATCAAAAGTAAGTATTTTCCATTGTTTTCTTTTTGTGATTACTATGTTAACATATTATGTATTTGTGAGTGTTATTCTGCTTAAAAATATAATTAAGGTAAAATGAATACTAGACCACTTAAAACAAGGAAACTAAAGCCTTCTACTAATCTCGTACTAAATATATGGGGGTGTTTAATGTCAAAATTTTGGATACTTCTCGTTTGATTTTTAAAAGATATTGATGCCATTTTACTCATTACATAAGGTACTTTCGTTATCAGTTTTAATTTTTTTGATATCTCTCATAGTTTCGGAATAATCGCCTGTGCACACTTAACGATTACATCATGTATAGGTATATAAAATACTTTTCATTCATTAACCGGCCCGATGAAGGTCGTTGTATACTCGGATCCTCTACTATTACATGCAGAGCCATTTTTAAACTGAACTGTACATAACACCTTTTTAAAGTTTCTATTTTCCACAGTCGACAGCTTTAAGATCTGTTGCCATTTGTATCGACATATCACCTTCATTTACTCACGTCTCCTATAAGTTGATAAAACTTTCATCTTTTCTATAGAGTTGAAAAAGTTTCTTCGTTTCTCTATACATTACTGGTTCATTAGGCAATCGAGGCGTAATCCCAGATTTAACTAAAAATGATTTCTTATATCTTTTGTCTAATTTGTACCAACCTGGCTTTTCAAATTTTATACGAACATAATACAATATGAAGCATTTTATCTTGAAACGACCACAACTTCGGCTGTAGTTTACGCTTGACGGGATATTTACTGGCAGTGGAAAAGCGAACTCAGTTTCTTACTGTCCAATGGTTAAAGGTCCATATTTTCTTCAAATTTCTTGTTCAGGTTTTGCCTGCTCCAGTTGTTTCTGATACATTTATCTTCCAATTCCTTTTAATGACACTATGATTATACTAAATGTCGTTCCTTCGCTAATTGCATACCTCACAACACCAGAAACTGTACTCCCAGGATTGAATTCACCGTGAGGAGATTCTGCGACAATTATTTTATACAATTACCTATATTACAAAATAATCCCAAATTTACTAGTTCAATACACAATTTTTCAAAGGTAAATGTTAAAGTAAGCATCTACGTGACTTGTAGTCACTTACATTAACAAAAATCGGTACTACGTTTATCTTATCTTCTCATTATCAGCTATCAGCGAATATTTTGTTAACGAATGCGCCTTTCGACTAAAAAATAATAGTGTACATTCGTAATATTTCATTATTTGCGTTAAAAACGCTCAAACAAACTCAAAGTTATCGAAACGTGATGCGGACGCGGGTTCCATTCCCGCCTGAAGTAGACATTTTTTTTCAACGTTTCGTTTTCTTTTTATCTGTACTCATATAAAAATGGCATAGTTAAAACTTCTAACTGTGAATGGCGTTTGTTATTTTGTTACCAAAAAAAAGTAACTTTTTATTATTCGTTCTAAATTCAAAATTCCGACCCAAACCCCTTTTTTTGGTATTTTTGTAGAGCGTTGCTTTTCAGCCAGTTCAAATTAATGCGATATTGAAACAAGGTTTATTATTAGTTTAAAGTGGTAAGATACCTTATTAATCTACACGTGTATCTACTTGAAAGTCATAATTATAAAATATGATTAAGGTAAAATGAATACTAGGCAAACTAAAACCTTGCTACTAATCTCATACTAAATGTATAAGAGCGTTTAATGTAAAAATTTTGGATAATTCTCGTTTGATTTTAAAAAGTCATTGATGCCATTTTACTCATTAGATAACGTTCTTTCGTTATCAGTTTTAAGTTTTTTGATATCTCTCATAGTTTCGGAATAATCGCCTGTGCACACTTAACGATTACACCCTGTATATTTAATATAAAATACTTTTCATCTATTAACCGGCCCGGTGAAGGTCGTTTTATACTCGGATCTTCGACTATAACAGGTATTGGCCTTAGCGCATTATTTAATGCTCTAAGGTATGGGCCAATATCACCAATTTCCAAAATAAATAAACAATAAAAATATTTTTGTAACATCAAAGAAGGTGATATGTACGGATATAACACCTTCTTCCACTCAGCTTAAGATGCTCGAATGACGCTATGTCTGTTTTCAATCAATGAAGGTTATATATAACATACATTAGACCTTCATTCATTCTCGACATTCAATTATTTTTAGGAAGCATTTTAAGTAAACTTATGTAGAACTTAAGGTCCGTATAAACTCTAAATAAATTCACCAAGCATCTTGACTCCTCATATTGGCATTTCAAAACCATTACGATGCTTTACACATATAAAGGTTGGAGATAATGGCATATCAAAATGCTTGTGTAAAGCCTTTAGTCGTAGTGCAGCAAATCTAAACGCAGCTATACAGCTCTTATCTGTTCTCAGTGCATTTGGATAAACAATAGCATTCTTAAATAATAGATAAATGCTTAATGCTTTTTAATAGCATAAACAAGAACTATTATAATGCCACGTAAATCTATTTATACAGCTTTGAGCTGTCTTTAGTGCCTTTTGTTGTATAATAGTAATTTTAAGTGGTAAGTAAAAGCCTAGTACTGCTGAACAGCACAAACGTGAATAAATGTAATTCTTGCATTTTTAATGATCAACTGAGTTCTGTTGTACAGCTGACAGCTTTTTAATCAAATACACGTGACTTATTGTAATGTGTATGGCTATATATACATTCATTTTACTGTATTCGTAAAGTACAACCCTTTTTTTATACTAAGCCCGGCAAATGACCCCACTCCACCTGATGTTAAGTGGAAATGAGGTTCAGGCGCAAGGACAGCTGGTGCAGCGTGAGAGACGTAGCATCAGTCATCCTCACTCTGCCGGCCCACAAAGTGCTTCTTCACGCCTCGTTTGAAGGACCCTATGTCATAGGTAGGAAGGAATACGTGTGCTGGTAGACTATTCCATCTTTTGGAAGTGCGGCAAAGAAACGAGTCACCAAATTTTTTGTGCGTGATGGAATATTAGAGACTGTAAATTGGTGACTCCGGAGAGCAGCACGCGTACTCCTATAGAGGAAGGGAGATAGAGGGATGAGGTCAAAGAGTTCTTCAGAGCACTCGCCATGGTATAAACGGTAAAAGACGCTGAGTGACGCAATATCTCTACGCAATTGCAAAGGCTCGAGAGTTTTAGTAACCTCCGCATTGCCGATAATGCGCACAGCGCGGCGCTGCAATCTGTCCAAGGCATCGAGAAGGTACTTTGCGGAGCAGTCCCAAAGGTGAGAGCAATACTCCACGCAAGACCGCACCTGTGTCTTGTATAATAGACACAACTGATCAGGCGTGAAGAATCGCCGCACCTTGTTCAGGACACCGAGTTTACGTGAGGCATTTTTAATCACGGTTTCGATGTAGTCCTTTTGGTTCCGATCGCAGTGGTTATCCATACAGAGCATGTTAATACTGCTCTGCAGGCCTAGAGATGTACCCTGAAGAGAGGGAAGGGGAAGGAATGGCGACTTTTTCGCTGTGAACGCGCACGCCTGTGTTTTCTTGGTAATGAACTCCACCAGATTATCGGAGCCCCATTTAGAAATGAGATCCAACACCCGATCGAGCTTAATGACAAGATTTGCTCGCTTCATTTCGGTGTCTACCCGCATAGCCGGTGGGTGCGTTATATCCCCCATGAACTGTGCAATTATCTGCATAGCAATGAATGTTTCCAAGAGGAAGCATGTCATTGATATGCAGAAGGAACAGCGTGGGGGATAGAACGGAGCCTTGAGGAACACCAGCGTTCACTGACATGAACCGCGAAGCGCATCCATCCGAAAGGACACGGATTCTACGCTCATGCAGGAAGCTAGCAATCCAGGTACAGAACTGAGCGGGCAAACCGTATGCCGGGAGCTTGGAGAGAAGAGCTTTGTGCCAGATCCGATCAAAAGCCTTGGCTATGTCAAGGCTAACTGCCAGTGACTCGCCATGCTTGTCAATAGCCTCACCCCAGAGATGTGTGACGTACGCTAGAAGATCACCGTTGACCGTTTTGGCCGAAACCCATATTGACGACCGTGAATTAGGGAGTGATCTTCTAGGTATCGAATAAGCTGTTTGTTCAATATTCGTTCTAGGATCTTACACAACACTGAGGTTACGGCTATAGGGAGGTAATTAGTCGGATCTGACCGATCTCCTTTTTTAGGAATCGGTTGCACATTAGCTTCTCTCCAAGATTCCGGCACACAACCAGAAGAGAGCGAGAGACGTTACAGACACAGGGGACAACTCCGCTGCACACATTTTCAGAACTATTGCTGGGATGCCATCAGGACCGTTAGCTTTCCGGATATCGATTGACTGCAGTTCCGCACGGACATCACACTGCCTGATTTTAATATCAGACATTGTGTGGCCACAGTGAGGAAATGAGGGTGGCCGTGCATCACAGTCATCGATCCGGGAGTTAGGCGCAAAGAGTTTGGCCAGGAGATCGACCTTTTCCTGCGGGTTGTAAGCTAAAGTTCCGTCAAGACATCTTAGTGGTGGCAGCGAGGGTTGGCAGAAGTTGGATTGCACGGCTTTGGCCAGACGCCAGTAGCTACCGCTGCCCGTAGGATGCGTCAGGAGTTCTTGGCCTACTCGTGCAACGCGCTGGGCATCCGCTCTAATATAGGCCCTCTTACACGACTTGGTGGCATTATTATAGGCTGCTTTTAGCGAGCGAGTTTCGGGATCCCCATGAGCTTTACCTCTGATCCAAGCACGGTATGCCGTCTGTTTGCTCTCAACAGCGCTGGCACACTCGCGATTGAACCAGCGGTTGCGTCTGCCTTTGCTGATGACATAGGAGTGTGGAATATAGTATTCCATTCCTAATACTATCTCATCAGCAACGGCAGTGGCGCTAGCGGTCGGGTCCTTCCCACTAAAGCAGCGCTGCCTCCAAGGGACGGATGCAAAATACTCCCGCATACCGTCCCAGTCTGCCGACGCATAGTGCCAAATCTGGCGTTTCGAAACCGCTGTTGGCGGGCGCGATGCCAAGGGCACTGTGCTGGATATCAAGCAGTGATCCGACGAACCTAAAGGAGCTCGAATCTCCACCCCGTATCCAGCTGGGCGACTCGTCAGCAGAAGGTCGAGTAAGGACGGCGCATGGCCAACTATGTCTGGGATCCTGGTGGGCTGGTTCACCAGTTGCGTCAGGTCATGCGTGAGAGCGAATGCGTGGGTAGTTCTACCAGCATCGTCTGGTTTGGAGGAACCTAACCACAACTCATGGTGGGCGTTGAAGTCCCCCAAAAACACCAGTTCCGCCGCTGGAAACCGCTCCTGCGCATCACCTGCTACCCGACTAAGATTGTGCTGCTCAGATGCGCGGCTGAGTTGTCTCCTGTTTTGACACGATTGTTTAGGGAGTCTTATGGTACTGGTATTGTGCCGGTGTCTTGGAAGGAGGTGAACATACAACCCATCCCCAACAAAGGGGATCGCTCGGATCCGGCCAACTATCGACCCATCGCTGTAACTTCTGTGCTGTGCAAGGTGTTTGAGCGGATAATGAATTCCCAGCTCATTCACTACCTAGAGGATCACTCGCTGCTCCATGATCGCCAGTATGGGTTCAGACCAAAGCGATCAACGGGTGATCTTCTAGCGTACGTTTCTCACGCGTGGGGTGAAGCGATGGACAAGCATGGCGAATCACTGGCAGTTAGCCTTGATATCGCCAAAGCTTTCGATAGAGTGTGGCATCGTTCCCTTCTTTCCAAGTTGCCGGCCTTCGGTACCTTGGCTTAATAATTATTCACGTGTGAGTATTTACACTGCTGGCGGCATTAATAAGCTTTTTTAAAGGCTCACCGGGCTGCTATAGACAGACACTATTTTGTAAATATTTTATAACATAAAATATTATCATTCGGACCAATTTATAAAAACAATAAAAATATAAAACAAGGATAAAACCTAATTTAATATACTGTGCAACCAAAACTTCTATGTTAATAATGTAAAATACGTTCTATAAAATACTAAAAATACACAATTGTTTTGGTTATTTCACACATATCGAAGGTGCCTAAAAATTTCAATGAAACTTATACTAACATTGACAGTAAACTACATTGGGCATTAACATCAAATTTTTATGGCATAAAATAACAAAGAGTCATAAACTTATAACCCAGTATTATAAATTATGTTTTCACAATCAAGCGTTTTGACATGTCTTTGTCCATTATTATATTGCAGGACAAAGTAGTTTAATTACAACTTCAATGTATTATAAACGTTTGTACGTGTTTGGTGTAAGAGATGTTTTTGCAATTATGTAGGGTTTATTAAGTTCTAACTGTGAACACTTAAACAGCTCGTCTAATGTTTAATGCAATTAACATCTTCATTATCACAAATATTGCTAGTTTATTGCTTCTGTAATGCGATTAGCAACTTTATTGACCATAACAATGCTTCTTTAATGCAATTGTTCCATTCCTTGACTACAGCTACTTGGAGACTTTCTAGAAGAGCAGAGGATTCGTGTCCTTTGTGATGGTAGTTCCTCCGCGTTCTACAAAGTCAATGCTGGAGTGCCACAGGGTTCTGTGCACTCACCTGCTTTATTTCTTTTGCATAATAATGAAATTGTTGTCTTTAGGCAATATTCATTGTTATGCGGATGGCAGTACGGTGCAAGAGCAATAATTGAGACATCTTGCTGCAAATCAAGCCGATATTGTTGTGAAAAGGCAAGAACTGGTTGCCAAACTGAACTTGGCTCTCGATCGTGTGATCGTGGGGATCTGAAAACCTGGTCGAGTTTAATGCCAGCAAAACCCAGGTTAGTGCATTCTCGTCCAAGCTAGGTATCTCCATTCTTTACTCCTCCCTCTCTTCAGAACTCTCCGTTACCCATTTCGGTGAACCTCAGCAATCTTGGCATGGACATCGGCCAGAAACTGAATCCAAAATGCTACATGGAGGGTGTTATTTTAACTGCCTCTCGTAAGTTGAGTATTCTCAATAAGGTCAGGTGGTGTTTCACTCCCGAGCAGCGCTGTTTGCTGTACAACACTCAGATGCGATCGAGTATGGAGTATTGTTCCCATCTATGGAACGGCTTCGCTAAATACCTCCACGATGCACTTGATAGAGTGCAAAGGCGAGCGATACGCATTATTGGAGATGCTGAGGTTACAGCCTCTCTTGAGGACCTCCAGCTGCGTAAGAGACATTGCTTCTTTTAGTGTCTTCTACCGGAATTACTACGGAGAGTGTTCTGAAGAAATTTTTGATCTAATCCTTCCCTTTCCTTTCCTCTCCCGGACTACACGTGCTGGTCTTATGAACCACCATCATACTGTACAGACTATCAGTACTCGTACCAAAAAATTTGCCAAGTCGTTCCTTTGTAAGACCATTCGGCTTTGGAATTCTTTGCCGGCGCATGTGTTTCCCAGTTCCTATAGTCCCGGGTCTTTTAAGCGGGGCGTGAAACGGCATTTATACAGGTCGTCGTGAATGGGTGCGCTTGTTACCGTGCGTATTTCACGGCGGGGAGCGCTCTCATTATTTTTGACTACATCGGCTGCTTACCATCAGGCAGGATGCGGTCACTAAGACGAGTCAATATAAAAAAAACAATAATGCTAATATGATGCCTCTTTAATGCAATTAAACAACTATTGTGAAACTATTTAAGATCTAAAGCCGTATAATTAGTGCCCAAATAATCATTACAGTGGCCGTATAAACGTTTGTAATGCTACTATAAAATGCGAAAACAATACAGAAATGCTGTAAGTCGGCTGTTATACTGCTTGGATGTGTTACTTGGGGCTGTTCTTAGTTTACGTTTTTTTTTATATGGTTTAGTTTTAGAAAAAATGAGACAATGTTTACCCAAACTCGATACCTCGTGTATCACCTAATTTTAAAAAGTACAGAAAAGTACACTTGTACACTTTTGTTCATGGAAGAAGAGTTACGTTCATTTTTTCTTTAAAATATATAATAGTATTATTAGAAGTGTTAATTGGTATCAAACCCCTAATATTTTAGGTAATTTAAACAAGTTTGCATCATAGTCAAAATCAGTAATGTACTGACTTATCTCAGAAAATAAAAGTAAAACTAACCTCGATTTACTCAAAATTTGAATTTTGTGACTTATCACCTTGATCCACTCACGTCTTTTTCTGTATTAAAGCCGCATGATAAACTCCAAATGATACAAATGAAACGATTAATAGGATAGAAACCAAAATTGTTGAAGTGTATACTTTCCGAACTCAGACTCGTGCGGATGTGGAAATGTTTGATGTAATAAAGGAAACTCAATATAAAATATCTGCGATTAAAAAAGGCAAGGTTGCTACGACTGGGTTAGTTAAGGAAAAATACTAATTTATAATGTGGAAACAGTGTTTGAGAAATTTCCTTTAATTTGTGTTTGCATCTGTACCATTTTCGGCTTTTTGACAATCTGTCTTTTTGAGAATCTGTCCATACGAGAACATGTCCCTAAGAGAATGACCCATTAGAAATTGACACTCCATCTTTTCTTAATTCGATGGACTACTCTAAAATGTATCAAGGGATTACTTCTTCCATTTGACCGTTTCGGTGCACGTTTCCTAATCGTCGCTCTATGCTGTTGGATAGTATTGCAGTCTTTCCATCTCTTCCCTTGGGTGTCGTAAAAGGCGACTAACGGACTAAAGACTGCACATACATCCTACAGCATAGAGCGGCGATGGCTCATCAAAATAATACTACCAACCTCTTTCTTCCCTTGGGTGTCGTAAAAGGCGACTAACGGACTGACTGCACATAGATCCAACAACATAGAGCGGCGATGGGCTCATCAAAATAATACTACCAACCCCTTTCTTTTCCCTTGGGTGTCGTAAAAGCGACTAACGGGCTAAAGGTTTACTATCTAAAAACATGTGCAGACTGTGCAGTTGTTTTCTGCTGAAGCGTGGACTGTGTTAGCGTGGTTGTCCATAGATTCAATAATTTTTCTCCAATTCATCAATTCATTCATTTATTGCGTTGTTGCGTTTTCATAAAGTATATTTTTTTATTTTTTATTTATTTAAGTAAGTATAATCCATACTTTATTATTATCAATATTATTTTTATTTGTATTCTGCATGGTTTCAATTTATTTACTTAGTGGTCCCTGACGCCGACGACGCGGCGACGCTCATCTTAAAAATATTAAAAGGTTATTTATTAAAGTTAGAAGGCCGTATTTTTAAGAGTTTTTGTTGTGTTAGGGGTTGTTTAAAATTTAAAATTTTATTTTTATTTGTCTTTTTAAATTACTTACTTGCGAATTAAAAGAATATCTAATAATAAACTAAATACACTTCCTATAATAACATTACGTATAAGTGTATTTATTTGATGCAATACTCATAAAACGAATCCTAACACGACATAGCTGCTATTATTTTTTTAAGAATGTGCTGGATATCCTGACTGCAGCATTAGTTTATCATGTTGCCTCATTGCATTGTATGTAGAATCACATACTGATCAAAACGAGTCCAAACACGATATATCTGCTACTATTTTTTCAATAGTATACTGGATATCCTGGCTCCCGCATCAGCTCAGCGTGTTGCCACCATGGCATTGTATGTAGAATCTAATACTGATCAAAACGAGTCCAAACACGATATATCTGCTACTATTTTTTCAATAGTATACTGGATATCCTGGCTCCCGCATCAGCTCAGCGTGTTGCCACCATGGCATTGTATGTAGAATCTAATACTGATCAAAACGAGTCCAAACACGATATATCTGCTACTATTTTTTTTAAAGTGTAGTAGAGCGCTGGATATCCTGGCTGCAGCATTAAACCAAGAATCCCATAAGAACCATCGCTAGTAAACCTACTTTAAAATAAAAAAAACTTGCCCCCAAATCGGATCATCCCTTTAAGAGCTATACGGTGATGGACAGATACACATACAGACACACTCACACACAGACACACTCACACACACACCCCCACACACACACACACACACACACACACACACACACACCTGTTTGTACAGACGGCCTTTCGAGGACAATGGTTTTATATGACCCATCCGAGGACTCTCTCAAAAACCATGTTAATGACCTTGTATTGTTACTTTAAAACGATAGAAAGAAACAGAAAACACTTTGTTAATGATCAGGTCTATTTGTCTAACGTTATTGCAGCATTTTATTTATTAACTTTTCTTGACCAATGCGTGGACTTATTATACACTGCCAACGCTTGTGGAGACATCTTTCCGAGGACGTCTGTGTGTACCTTTCGAGGACCCAATCGCCTGACTACACATGGCAATCCGGGGACTCATTTTCACACACTTTCTCTTGAATCCAATACAATTCGAGGACCGTGTGTTTGACTGTACAGAAACAATATAAGGACGTTTTTCCGAGTCCCGCATGTACAAAGCGAGGACCACTAATGTGTAAACATAACATGTTTTAAGTACCATTCGAGAACATTTATTTTGTAATTAACATTCGATGTGGCCCTGATGTACATAAGCTCTTCACTTGACCGGACCTGATTTATGTTAAGTAATGATAAGGCATGTGAAATCGCGTTATTCCCGATATCCTTAACCAATAAGGAACTGGCTATCTTACCTCGAACTGCTGATAACATTGTTGATAGGGCGACGCGACATACTAAGATAAGTTGGTGGTAGCTATAGCCAGGCGGACTTAGAACAAGGCCTACTGAGTTTCGTCTGGCGAGTTATAGGAGGTTGTGATGATGGAAGGTTCCATGGTGATGGTTAATAACGACTGCGTCTCTTTATGTGATGTTGTATATTTATAGTGACTACATTGTGACTAACTTATTGTCTCTAAAAACATACAAGACGATTTATACTACGTAGATGTTGGAGGGAGGATGCCGTCTTATCTTTATCAGATCTACACGCGTTTAGGAATGCGCTTACAAACTCTTTAACCATACGTAAGGATAATAAATTATGGTGGCGACGTAGGCCGCCACACCTACCACTAACCAAATCGAGCACAGTTAGTACCCCCGCTGGGAATCGAAACTGGGACCTCATGGTTTAAGGTCTTACCGCTAGACCACAGAGGCGGTTAAAATTACTAAAAATGTTGATATTTTTTATGACAGGCTATGAGATTCTACCACCAATTTTACCGCTACCATCTTATCTAAGTATGTCGCCATGAAGACTATGTTATCAGCATTGTTGTTTTCTACATTGCGAACTTATGCACATGCTTTCGTCGTAGTGATTGTTAGTTGACTACGGCTAGGTACCTAACCACCGACGACATAAGTTACCATTGAAGTCTATTATATACTTATTGTATTTTGTATCTATATATATATTATATGACCTGGTATATGATGAGTATGTATTGTATTTTATGACCTGGTAAAGACATTTTTTGTAAATGTCGTTACTTCTGTGCGCTATGGTTTTTTGCGCCCGTTCTTTGAAACAGTTAAAAAATGATGTTCTGAATTGGTGGTAATAGTATGAAAAAGATTTATACGATTTAAAGTAATTATTAATTGAGTTTATTAAATAAACATATTTTGACTATATAATCACAATATGTGCACTGTTGGTCTTTGAGGAGTTCCATAGGGTATCTCTGAAGTATGTGATCCTTTGCTCATTGATAGTTACATAAGCAGCTACTTTTCTTCGTATTCAACATAATAATCAATCACAATATATGTATTGTTGGTCATTGAGGAGTTCCATATAGTATCTGTGAAGTCTGGGATCTTTTGCTCACTGATAGTTACCTACTTAACTAGCTACTTCTTTTCGAATTTAACATAACCAATCACAATATGTGTACTGTTGGTGATTGAGGAGTTCCATATGGTATCTGTGAAGTCTGGGATCCTTTGCTCATTCAGAGTTACCTAACCAGCTACTTTTCTTAGTACTCAACATAATAATAAATCCAAATATGTGTACTGTCGGTCATTGAGGAGTTCCATATGCTATCTGTGATGTCTAGGATCCTTTGCTTGTTAAATGTTACTTAACCAGCTACTTTTCTTTGTATTCAACATAATAACCAAATATAATATGTGTACTGTTGGTCTTTGAGGAGTTCTTTATGGTATCTCTGAAGTCTGTGATCCTTTGCGCATTGATAGTTATATAAGCAGCTACTTTTAAACGTACTGAACATAAAAATCAATCACAATATATGTACTGTTGGTGATTGAGGAGTTCCATATGGTATCTGTGAAGTCTGGGATCTTTTGCTCATTGATAGTTACTTAATTAGCTACTTCTCTTCGAACTTAACATGATAACCAATCACAATATCATGGATGCACAGACTACGGCCCGCGGGCCGCATGCGGCCCGCCGGTCGAATACTGGTGGCCCGCCGACAGCAAAAATAATACTCTCGTACATTCGAAAATATTGAGTTCTATTCCAGAATAAAACCAATAACAAATGTTCGAAAAGTAATTTGAATCTCGCGCCCACCATCAGTTCATAATTTGCCCGAGTGGCCCCTAGTCTTAATAAGTCTGTGCATCCATGCAATATGTGTACTGTTGGTGATTGAGGAGTTTCATATGGTATCTGTAAAGTCTGGGATCCTTTGCTCATTGATTACCTTGAGTTACCTAACCAGCTACTTTTTTTTGTACTCAACATAATAATAAATCCAAATATGTCTACTGTCGGTCATTGAGGAGTTTCATATGCTATCTCTGATGTCTGGGATCCTTTGCTCGTTGAATGTTACCTAACCAGCTACTTTTCTTTGTATTCAACATAATAACCAATTAAAATATGTGTACTGTTGGTCTTTGAGGAGTTCTATAGGGTATCTCTGAAGTCTGTGATCCTTTGCGCATTGATAGTTACATAAGCAGCTACTTTTCTTCGTACTCAACATAATAATCAATCACAATATGTGTACTATTGGTCATTGAGGAGTTCTATAGGGTATCTCTGAAGTCTGTGATCCTTTGCTCATTGATAGTTACTTAACCAGCTACTTTTCTTCGTATAGAACATTATAATAAATTACAATATGTGTACTGTCGGTCATTGAGGAGTTCTATAGAGTCTCTGTGAAGTCTGAGATCCTTTGCTCATTGATAGTTACCTAACCAGCTACTTCTCCTCGTACTCAACATGATAAACAATCACAATATGTGTACTGTCGGTCATTGAGGAGTTCCATATGGTATCTATGAAGTCTGGGATACTTAGCTCGTTGATAGTTACCTAATCAGCTACTTTTCTTCGTACTCAACATAATAATTAATCACAATATATGTACGTCGGTTATTAAGGAGTTCCATAAGGTATCTACGAAGTCTGTGATCCCTTGTCTACTCATAGGTACCAGCTACTTTCTTTGTATTTAATACAATAACGAATCGCAACTTGATCATTCGTCATTGAGGAGTTTTGTTGCCTGTCGCCAAGGGTCTTCATCATATCTTCACCATATTTTAAATGTAACGATTAAAACCTATCGATACCAAAAAAATCATCCAAATCAGTATAACCTGAAAATACATTAAAGAAACATAGTATATACAACCGAATTGATAACCTACTCTTTTCAGAAGTCCGTTAAAAATATTAGACAACATCACATACCTTGCTCTGATTCTGCAATGACCCAGCCGGGAATCGAACCTGGGACCGAGAGATGTCGACATAAGAGTCCGCCGGGGTGCGAGCCACTCGACTAGAGAGGTCGTCAATAATGACGATTGAACTAAAAGTTATGATCGTCTATTTAAAAAAAAATGGTAAAATAAATTTTTAAAGTTATTATTGAAAATAAAGATCAAAATGATGTTGACAATGTACGAAAAGCTAAAAAAGCATTCGGTAGGGCCTAGGTACCAGTCATCACACCACTCTCCTCATCAATCTAGGGCATTCTAGGGCATTGATCAGACAAAAAATAATAATCGTTCACTTGATAGAAATTTCACACGCCCAACGATTTTATTTTTTTGTCTGATCAATGCCCTAGATTGATGAGGAGAGTAGTTTGATGACTGGTACCTAGGACCTACAGAATTATGTTTTAGCTTTTAGTACATTGTCTACATCATTTTAATCTTTATTTTTAATTTTAATTTTGTCATAACGATTTAAAAAGAATGAAAAGTATATCATACTTCTCATTCTTTTTAATTCATTCAACTTGCCCTTTCATTTGATATCCATCACCCATATTGAAACAAATATGAAATCTGGCATTTCTGGCGGCCATCTTAGATTTAAAAATATATCAAAACTTTTAAACAGTATTCTATTACTCAAGCCCTTTCATTTGATACTCATATTGAAGGGGTAGTGAAAAAAAAATTTGCCTGCCATTTTGTTGGCGGCCAAATTGGATTTTAATTTTTTTCATAGTGTAATCAATTCTACTAGGCAAGACCTTTTATTTAATAGCCATATTAAAGGGGTCGTCATAAGAAAAATTAACCTGCTATTTTATTGGCGGCCATATTGGATTCTCATTTTATTTCATAGAAAACTCTGTTCTACTAATCAAATCAATATTGAGGATGTAGTGATAAGATATTTAATCCGCCATTTTGTAGCGGCGGCCATCTTGGATTTACAATGATACCAAATGAATTAAATTATATTCCTAATAGAACTAAAGGTGCGTACCAAATTTCAGATCACTCCGTCAACAGGAAGTGGGTCTAATTTTAATTACTAGATTTGACCCAAAGAAATAAACAGGGCAAGCTAAATAAAACCGTTTAAAATTAAAGAAAAAGTGCTTTTTATACAATAATAATTTAAACCTGATTAGGAAAATATCATTGTATAAGTACCTACATTGCAATCTTTAACGATAAATAACCATATTCGTCTACGTCACAATAATCCCATATCGTGAGATAAGTACATTACCTATTATTAGTTAGTATTAAACTTATACCAGCACAAAAGTACTCGTCAAGACGATTTAAACGAGCTCATACTCGATGGGGTTATGTTGTTTAATTACTGAGTTGCTATGGTCATCTTCCAGCTCTATCATCAGACCCTGGTTACCATCTAGCACAAAAGTACTCGTTAAGACGAATCAAACGAGCCGAGACTCGATGAGGTTGCGTCGTTTCTTTACTGAGTTCCTATGACCATCTTCCAGCTCCATCATCAGATCAGACCCTGGTAACAATCTAAAAACCAAGTACTCATCAAGACGAATGAAACGAGCCGAAACTCGATGGGGTTGCGTCGTTTCATTACATAGTTCCTATGACCACCTTCCAGGTCCATCATCAGACCGTGGTTACCATTGAAAGACAAACTACTCGTCAAGACGATTCAAACGAGCCCAAACTCGATGAGGTTGTGTCGTTTCTATGCAAAGTTTCTATGGCCACCTTCCAGCTCCATCATCAGATCAGCACCATGTCATCATAATATTGCATTGTCACGCGATTTACACATGTATGCAAAATTTCAGATGAAATTTAGTTTGCAAACGGACAGGTGAAACTAAATAGCTTGTAAAAATACTTGTTTTGCTTATAGTAGAGGATCCGAGTATACAACGACCTTTACCGAGCGGTTAATGGATGAAAAGTATTTTATATCAAATTTAAGGTGTTAAAAAATATATTGCGAGTGGGTTGGCTGAAAAATTTTAGTCCAGTATATGATTAAATAAATATTTACAAATATTTTTTTTAAAATATTGCACTTGTTTCGATAATAGATAAATTACATAGGTACCAATCGAAAGTATGAAGCCTATAGAATATGCAAACGTTAGGTTGACTATTTTTTTCCTGTCATAACATTGGGTAGGCAGGTGTAAACAGGCAAGTCAATATTAGTAATTTGCAACCGTATGGTTAAATAAATAAAATTTATGTTTATATAAAGATAAGCTCATTACAAACACACACACACTAAACCCGTGCAATGTAAAAAAAATATTTTTTTTAATAATTAATTAATCATTAATGGTACTGGACTGAAATTTTTCAGCCAACCCACTCGCGATATATTATTTAACATATTAAATTTGATATAAAATACTTTTAATCCATTAACCTTCTCGGTGAAGGTCGTTCTATACTCGGATCTTAGACTATTACGTTCTTACAAAACAAAGACGGAAAAACAACACTCTTTGATCACGTCGTGAAAATGTATCCATATGAGGACCTAAAGATAGTTGTTTGTACTAAGATTGAGCGCCCTGCATCGACTCCACAAAATTTAATTGTTTAAAAATCAGATTTTAAGATATCTGCTCAGATCTCATATTGTATCGGCGTAACAAAGTGTAATTCTCATCTACAAACGTTTTCTCAGCGAAAGTAAAAGAATCAAAAGAGATATAAGTGAATTTATTGTGAAGTTTTGATGAGTGTTTTTAAGATAACAACACTAAGAAGGATCAATTTAATCTCTAATCTGTGAGTAAATAGATTGTTTTTACCTTTTCTAAACACTGAACAATGCAGTACTTCAGTATTTGATAGTGCGAACAAATTTATGCATAAAAAATACGTTGCGTTTTACACAATCAAAAACATTGATCAGCTGACCAATCAGCTGCTAAGACTAGCGAGAACATAATATCGGCATTAACGACATCTAGAGAAAAGTAATAGAACTATTCCGCTCTCAGTACGGAGTAAGACTGTTTGCTTTGGTGACATCTAGCGAAAACGCATGGAACTAAAAGGTACGCTCAATACCGAGTAACTCATTATTATACTGTGCTTTTGGCTTATATGTGGTTAGAAGATGTCATTGACAAAAACAAAAAACGCAAGCAACGGCCGCAAGATGTCGATAGTTGTAACATGTCACAAATGCAATAAAGAAGTTGACTCAAAGAAAACAATACTATGCTCCTTTTGTAAAAATAATTATGAATTTGATTGCATTGGATATTCAGAAAAATTACACCGTCTGAAAGATTTTGAATCGAAAAAGAAATGGAAATGTAAAACCTGCATCGAGCAAAAATCAACGGATCAACAAAGCTGTGAACAAACATATGTTACGACAAGAAAAAAGCTTATATCATCTAAATCGAGCGAACCCGTGAATCCTAATCTTTCACTACAAGCCTCACCTCCTAGAACTACGCCAACGAATGTTAATCTTTCGGATGTGCATGACTCGCATATACTTACCGTGATGCACACATCTGATGAGTTACAGGATTCGTTTGAACAACAATTATCAAGAAGCGTAGATTACACAATCACCGAATCCATCTCCATGCAAGAGATGAAAGAAACAATTGTACAACTGCAATCGGAACTCGCTAGTTCGCAGAATGAACTGGAAAATACTATTTTGGATAACAATGATCTCCGAAGAAGCATTGCTAAATTAACAAGGGAAAATACTATGCTGAAATCCTTATGCCAATCGCCTCTCGAGAACACTCCAGTATGTCGAAGTGGAAAAAAGAAAAGTATATCGTCTTCGCTTTACTTAGGAAACTCTTTTATGACGCCGAATAGATTAACTACCAATATATATAAACCGGACGCTGAATCCAACGTGGCTGCCCTTCAACGGAATATTACAGAGCTAAAACAACAATTAAAACAAGCCAGTGACGATATAATAGCGCTACAAAAACAAATAATTGCCTATGAACAAAAACTACAGACTACACAAAGCCTACCATTTTCTCAGCACACTATAACCAAGGCTTCTTTTGAAACTCAAGATGAAAGAAGTAGCAGAATATTTATCTTTGGTACTCAACAATGCGTCGGTCTATCATCTGCGCTAACTCTATCAAGGCAGAACACAAAGTACGGAAAATATTCAATTACGTCTCAGACAAGACCGTTCGCGCTCACTACAGATGTTATTAAGAATTGTGAAAAGACTCAATTAGAAGCAAATGACAAACTCATAATATGCGTTGGTGAGAATGATTATGATATCAAAATTCTGTCATCACAGCTACGTAAACTACTCAGTCGCATTAGCAACAATAATATTGTAATAGTTTTGAGCCAATTGAAAAATATGTATTTAGACATAAACGAGTTAAATCAAACTATTGATAACATCTGCAGTGAATTTAAAAACTGTCATTTTGTAAAATGTATAAATTATAAATTGTATAACATGTGTAAATCAATTAATTACGTAATTAACTGTATTGATTATGAGAATACTTATCTAAATGTCAAGGAGCTAAAAAAATTGGTAGTGCGTAATAAACCACATACTAACAACTGTAACGCACCGTCATCAAAATACATAAAAGGCACCATTCCTTATTACTTTTCCCGGGTTCAGTCAGAGAGTGACGCCGCTAATAAACTGGATGCTAAAAGCTTCACTTTACGGAAACGAACTTTATTAGACTATTTCCCCATACAAAAAAAGTGCAAGTTTTTTCGTGTCAAACAATTCCCAGACTAATTTAAACTTTAAAGTTATGCACCAAAATATCGCTGGTATATTATCGAAAAGTGAAATATTAGAATTGACATTATTGGAACTACATGAGACAGGTAAC
Organism: Scoparia ambigualis; assembly: GCA_963921215.1. NCBI lineage: Eukaryota > Metazoa > Arthropoda > Insecta > Lepidoptera > Crambidae > Scoparia > Scoparia ambigualis. The sequence goes on along the minus strand of OY992502.1, from coordinate 21,746,511 downwards.
GACCTTGACTTGTTATGTTTTTCGGAAACCTTCTTGGGAACTGGAAATGAAAGTTACCTAAGAATTAATAATTATGTATTAGCCACTGCATTTTGTAGAGAAAAACGTAGAGGTGGCACTTGTATATTGATAAAACATGGCATAATTTTTAAGGAACTAAGGAGTATAAAATGTTACGCTTCTCAGAATACTTTTGAAGCCTGCGGAATTGAAATCCCTTTACATAAATTATTAGTTATTTGTCTTTACCGAACACCCACATCTGACCCTAATATTTTTCTTAAAAAACTAGAACAGTATTTGAACGAAATATACAAAAAATACAAACACAATATGAACATAATTATCACAGGTGACTTCAACATTAATACGCTAAAACCGGGGAAAATAACAGACTATTTAAAAGATATTTGTCATAACTTTAACTTACAAATTCATATTGACGTTCCAACCAGGAGAGACTCTTGTATAGACCATATTTTAAGCAACATACACAATGCATCTGCAACAGTTCTACCTCTCTACTTGTCTGACCACGACACAGCACAATTATTGATTTTCCCTGTGAAGCATAAAAGCTTAAGGCCGATGTCACATTTTATTTATAGAAAGGACTATTGTTTTGACAACATCAGGAAATTGAAGGCCTGCTTATGTAAGCTGTCATGGTCCAACATATATATAGAGAATGATTTAAACAAAGCATTTAGTAGCTTTCATGAACTCTTATGTATGTTTTATAATCTATGTTTTCCGAAAATAAAAATAAAGATATATAATACAAACCAAAGTAGCGTGCGCTGGATTAGTAGAGGTCTAAAAAACAGTTGCAAAACTAAGCGATCTTTACGATACCGATATTATAAACAAAAAACAGTTATACATAAAAATAGATACATACATTATTCTAAAATATTAAAAAAGTGTATCCAAAGATCGAAAAAGAATTCTAGCATAAAATTTATAAACAGAAGTCAAAATAAATGTAGAGCTACGTGGTCTGTTATTAACAAAGAAATTGGCAATAATAAACTAGACACTAACATAACGGAAATAAAGATAAAAAATGAATGCTTAACTAATCCAACGGATATAGCGACTGCTTTTAATAATTATTTTATTGAATTAACAAATACCGCGCCAAACAATAGCATGAGATATTTTAATAATCAGACCATGGACTCAATGATGGTTAACTCTATTTTTCTGAAGCCCATGACGGAAGATGAGGTCAAGAGGGAAGTTGTAGGTTTAAATAATACGAACTCTGAGGGCTATGATGGAATAGGTACTAGGATTATCAAGGCGAGTATTAATGAGTTGACCACAGTTCTCACGTATCTCATTAATTTATCATTTAGTGAAGGTACCTTTCCGGAACTATTGAAATTTTGTGTCGTTAAGCCACTGCACAAAAAAGATGAAAAAGATGAAGTCGACAACTATCGTCCTATTACTATTGTACCTATTCTATCAAAAGTATTTGAAAAATGCATGTATAAGCGAATTATAGAATTCTGTAACAAATACAACATAATAACAAAGGCACAATTCGGCTTTCAAAAAGGAAGTCTACTACTTTAGCAATGTTTACCCTACTAAGTACAATTTTAACAGGTCTTAATAATAATAAGTATACGACAGGGCTTTTTTTTGACCTATCAAAGGCCTTTGACTTTGTTTCCCACGACCTTTTGATTAAAAAATTAGAAAATGTTGGCATTAGAGGACTTGCTCAAAAATGGATATCGTCTTATTTATTTGATCGAAAACAATGCGTTGTTATTAATAATATAGAAAAAAATGAACTTACGTCCTACTCTTCCAAATATAGAGAGAACAGATACGGTGTCCCTCAAGGAAGCGTTCTAGGACCAAAATTATTTATTTTGTACATAAACGACATTCCTCAAATAATTAATCATAAATGTATTTTGTTCGCAGACGATATTTCTGTAATCGTGACATCTGATAAAAATAATAATGCAATAAATAATCATGAAGTTGACATTAATAATACAATTGATAATATAATGAAATGGCTAGAATGTAATAATCTTAAAATTAATCTTAAAAAATCAAACTATATCCAATTTAATAAATCGAAACATACTAAGTATAATTTCAATTTAGATGTAACTAAAGTTAAAGAAGTTACACATACTAAATTTCTTGGTATAATTATTGACCAAGATCTTAATTGGAAAAAACATGTAGACAGCTTATGTAGTAGGGTAAATAAATTTGTTTATGCTCTGAACCAAGTGAAAAACGTAACTAATAAAAAAACAGCAATTACATGTTACCACGCATATATAGCGTCAATATTACGTTACGGAATCATAATGTGGGGTAACAGTACGGACAACAATAGGGTATTTATAGCTCAAAAGAAGTGTGTCAGAACTATATGCGGAATCTCCTCTGACGAGTCATGTAGACCATTATTTAAGGATCTTGGTTTATTACCGCTACCATCGCTGTACATCTATGAAATATGTAATTTCGTTAAAAAACATAAAGAATTGTTTAAAACAGCGAGTGAAACTAACTCTAGATTAAAAAGAAACCAACACAGACTTGTACTAAAAGACACGCCGAGGTCTGCAAAATTTAGTAATAGTTGCTTGACGATGTGCGTAAGAATTTTTAATAAAATACCTAATAATATGAAGACAGACAATGACATTGCATTCAAAAGAAATTTATATAATTGGTTAAACGACAATAATTTTTATAATATTCAAGAATTTTTTAATAAAAAATCATAAATTATTTTATTGTAAACAAATATTGGGAACTTCGGAAGTACTTATGTAGAGCTCATAGTCTAAGTTCCTCACTAATGTTTTGCATGCTATATTTTAGATTAGCTTAACATGTGGTTTACCTATATATTTTGTAACATCTTACATACCATGTTAAAAAGCAAATAAATGATTTATTATTATTATTATTATTAAATACACACTGTCAGGTACTGACACCAATACGAGGTCTTGAGTGTAAAATTTACACATAAGTCCTCACACAGTACAACAAACATGAGTCGAGTGTATAACGAGTGTGTACAAATCGATAGTGGCGCCGCCTAGTGTTCACACTCTGTCGGTGTGTAAACCGAAATTTTCAAGACCAATCCGAGGATTCCTTGACTTTTCCTTATTAAGTATACAGGAAGGTTCACAATCGCACGTAGAGTACGATGCCGTAATCAAGTCAAACCGAGGACCCACGAAAAAGTCCTCGGATTGAAAACGTCCTCGGATTATTATTATTATCATTATTATTATTTATTTTTTTTATATATATATTTTTTTTATAGAGTGATGTTTATTGGATTTTGTAACTGAATGACACTTTGAATAGATTGGATCCTTAAGTAATACATAGTTTTTTTTTTCCAGAATTTAAACCATTATTTTCTATGTCTCAGATGGTTTGAAAAAACTTAAAGCGCGATCTATCTAGCCTTGAGAGGAAACACTGCGTCGGCGTGGCGTTCGGGATTCTCATGCGGGGCGCGGGGGAGCGGCGTTTCGTGGTCCCCTGTTTCCTCCTTCAGAGGTGGACCAATTTTTATTTAAGCGTCGGTTGGGGGAGGAGGTTTTCTGTGTCTGTGTGTTTGATTTTTTTTTTTAAACGAGTTACTTAATGTTTCTGAAGACGCCTTAAAACGAAGTGATTTCGCTTAATTTTGAAGGCTCCTGGTTATTAAATAAATGACTTAATGCAAAGGAATCAAGCATACGGACGTGAAGGGTCTCTTTCTTTAACCGTTTGCTGAAGGGGTGGTGGGGGTTGGACCGGTTTTGGAAGGGGGCTGCGGGGCGTCGTTTTTCTGTGTTAGGTGTGGGAGTTTTGGGTGCCGCGTCGGCGTGGTGTTTCCTCTTAACTCGTAATCCCTACGCGCGCGCGTAAACCCTGCGCTCCTGACGGACGTCAAATCGATATCGAGTCGGCTGTGCTTATCGGAATATGAACGCTCGGGTCTCGAGATAGGTTTCAGTTTCGCGTGGGGGTCGTTAGAGGGTGAACCTTCTGTACGGTAGTAGTATTAGTTATTCTGTGCTTGTACCAAGACGAATAACGAAACAATTTTAAAACACACAAGTTTATGCTTATTAATTTTTGACGTTTTTTTATGCTTAAGTTTTTATAAAAAAAGATATTTGAATGATTAAAAATGTCAACCTTATTGGTTAGGTACTAATGTTTTCCAAAACTCATTTCAGCCGCTACTTTATTTTACTTCAAAAACTCTCCAATTTATATTACTTACCACAGTATCAATACGATAATTGGAAATCATATTACACAATTCTATGACCACGGCTTATATTTCGGTTCGACGCGATTCTGTTGCGTGCAGTGTACTGGGGGTAGCAATGCGCATTTGTCTGGCACAGACTATAATAGCTCGTTAGATTAGTTATTAAGTCTTAACTATAAGTTAGTTAACTGTTTTTTTATTATTATTAGTATTGACGTCAATAAGTGCCTGTAAAGGTTTACATTGAATAAATAATTTGACTTTGACTTTGACTTTGGATGTGCCTTGTGTATTCAGGCCCACGTCCTCGTATAGTACTTAAAACAAACACACACCCTCACACACATACACAAAGACACATTATGTTTAAATATGTGATTAAGATACCTATCTAAATCACTTATTTGAACATAATTATATTAAATGAATAGTTATAGTAATATGGGAAGTTTTAATAATAGCATTAAGATTTAGCGTTAAAATTAATTTTTACGTAATTTTTAATCAAACAGTGAATACACTTAATTTTAAAAAAGTCTGTGAAAATACAAACTTGATTTTAAATTAATAAATTCATTTTGTGTAATTAATAAATATAAATATGTATATTGTATTTTTGTTTTTAGTTGTACAGTACAGTAGTTGTGTAGTATATGCATACATACATAACATCACGACTATTATCCCCGAAGGGTTAGTCAGAGACTAGGCAATGAGGACAGCAAAAGCAGTCCTCTACCATAGTCCACCTTTCACCAAACAGCGACTGCACATGTGCAAGGTGGTGTGAAAGGTGGTGAGCCCATCGCCGGTCTATTCGGTTTTATGTATGTGCAGTCTTTAGTCCCTTAGTCGCCTTTTACGACACCCAAGGGAAGAGATGGGGTGGTAGTATCCTTTTACCGTTAAGCGACACGGCTAAGTACGCTAGTTTCACCTAGTAATTAATATTAACACCCTAATCCGCAAAAACGGTCGGATGAAACCGAAATTGGATCTTTAACACAACTAGTTTTGCCAAATAATTTCGTATTCCGTATTTGTGTAGTACGGTCGACCTATTCACGAGAAAGCAATCTCCTTAACGAAGGTATATGTACATAAACATGGTACCGCCGCCATTATAGCTAGATAGAATCACGTAACGTTCAATATACGAATATTGCCCTCCTGTAATGAGAGCTGGTATTGGACAACGGAAATTTTCTCTAATAACATTCATTAGGGGTGTTTTGTTCTTATCGCAGCCTGTACCTTTATAGATTAGATCGTTTTTTAGATAACTAATGTTATCCTGTGGAAAATAATTACGTTTTTCATTTGAAAGATATTAATCATCAGTATCATCGCCGAACGAGATTCCTAGAGGAGTTAGGAGAGATGTAGGCAGGCCTGCGCCCGTGGTGTTTACAGGCCGATGGTGAGTTTTTATTAACCAACTTAATACTCAGAGCTTCTTCCATTTTTGTTCGTAACTTAAATTTATTTTATTTATTCATTTAAGAAACCCACAGCGTTACAATATAATATTATTATGTTCTTATCCATGACATTAAGTAAGGCTAATATAGGTTTCTCTTACTTTGATAACATGTTCAGTGACGGCCAGTACACAAGAAACAAAAACTTTAACAAAAGAACTAGGTTAACATTATATTTAAATTATATACTAATTCAAAATCAACTTAACACTTATTTCAAAATTAACTTAGAAGTTATTTCAAACCCAAAAGAAATAAAACAAGACCAAATGCGTTAAAGAATAAAAAACGATCCTACGGAACAAAGGGTAGGCAAACTTACTTTGTGACCTTTGCCACAAAGTAAGTTTGCCCGAGAAAAAAGTATGTGTGAATTTGCCACAATTCTATTTTATGAATTTAATTCGTTATATTTCAATTAGGATTAAGTACTGAAATTCGACACATTGTAGTTCTTCGTACAGACAGAAAAAATGGTCAAACAATAAGAAAATTAAAAAGGTTTTTTATTTATTTTTCATCATCATAGCATAAAATCAATGGTAAACTGAGGTAAATAAGCTAAAAATAAAAAGTATTTCTATCATTTATTATGAATAATGTTCTATTAAATCACAGCAACTTTTAAAATGTCCCTTAATTGTACATTTTTTTTCATATTTTTAGTAAGTAATAAACTTTCGATAAGTGCATGTACTCGTAAATGCCTATATTGAAAATAAACATTTTGATTTTGATTTATGATTTCCTTATTTTATTTCGAGCGCTAAAAATCAAAAACTTTGCTTGCTGCCGGTACTATAAACAAAAATGATGTGACGAATTAACTTGTGACTAATTTACAATAACACGTACCTACTTGTGACGAACTTACACATAATGTTTTAATGCATGTGGCAAAGGTACAACAACCCGAAAAAAACAGTATTAAGAAGGGACAATTCTCTTCGAGACAGTCAGAAAGTCGTTATCGAGCAGTGCGATGGTGGAACACGACTGTGGACATCAGTTGAAAGATTGTCCAGCGCCTTTGGTCGGTCCCGATTGCTGTAAGATAGCGATCGTCATAACCAAACCACCCATCTATTAGACCATTGTGGTAATTATACCACTGTAACTGAACAGAACCTTGTACAATAGCTAATAGCTATTTTCTATTGTACAAGGCCAGAACCCAAGAGTGGGAAGTTTTTTTAAATAATGATAACCATGATGATTTCAATCACTTAAATATCCCAGATATACCTACGTTGAAAAAAAAACCGTGTCACGTAGCGGTGAAAGAATAATATGACCCGGGGATTATCCCCTGGTCGTTATTCGTGATTATATGCGTGAATATATGGTGACTACCTCATCGAGTCACTGTGACTCTGTCACCAATGTCTCGATGGCGGAGTGGTGAAAGCAGAAGTGGGTTGAACTCCCACCTGAGTAAAAAAATTACTGAGGTAGTAATTTTTTTTTAACGTTTACGTTTTATATTTATGATGATACAAAAACATACTTCATCATCAGCCTATAAACGTCCCACTGCTGGGCACAGGCCTCCCACGTGGACTATAGCACATGGGGATATTGGGCCATAACCCACCACGATGGCCCAATGCGTGTTGGTGGGTTTTAACGACAGTTATCTTACGACAACAACCGGGACCAACGGCTTAACGTGCCTTCCGAAGGACGAAGGAGCTCGAGATGTTTTTAATTTGGTCACCCATCCAGCGACCCGGCATTGCGAAAGTTTGCAAGCCGCAAGCGCTAGCCGCTGCGCCATCGAGCTCCTCATACTTTTATACTTAAAATAATTCTTTTATAATATACAAATGTTTTTTAATCGAGGTTAATGTATTCACAACTTTCCCAATCACCTCCTCTCATTAAAAAACAAAGTAATTTCGGCACTCATAAATTTTCCGCACGATCATACCACTTTTTCATAAAAACTTCCGGCAATAGTTCAAAAACCGCAAATTTATTTACCATGATTAATTGGATTCCAAAGCTGTTTTCGTTATAAGTGATTTATTACACAGTCTTATATTTAACGAATGAAACAGAAAGCTACCTATTGAAATTTTGTAAGCGATCAATACCTGTCAAAGAGGGAAAAAAATCAATTAAACGCGCTGAAAATTTCTTTCACGGGTAAAGCGGAAGGCGTGAGAATTGAAAATTGTGTGAAAAGATTTTATTATTCGCCTACAAAGTGGTGTTTCGTAAATGGCAATTCTTCGGGTTATCGATTTAAAAGAATAATAGGCTCAAATTGTATAGGAATCTCGATATTCGAACGCTTTAAGTCATCAAGCACTTACATTGTTGAAGAAATTGAATGCGTCGGCACAGCAGCTCCCAATTCAAGCGTGTTTATTTTTGTATTTTATTTTGTACGCCGAAATTTCTGTTCATTGAAACGAGGTATGTAATGATTTTCCCATAAATCGTTCGTCATTATTAAAAGAGTTCTTTTCTTTTGTGCGTTAATATGTAGGTCTGTACTTTGATTACTATGCGTTTGTGAGTTTAATTATTCGATAATATTAAAATGATTTGTTTTGATTTGTTATAAAAAAAAACAGGTACTGCAGTATTGTACCGTATACAGTATTTTACTTCATGACGTAGAGGGTAGATCTTTATCTCACCTGATCGAAAGAACAGTAAAGCTGAAAAAGGCGGAGAACTACACTCGAAATCCTCAGCAATTTCTACGGACCTGGCTATCCTATCTCTTTCATTCTAGGTCTGTTTTCTCAAATAAGTATTGTATTTTGGTAACAATAAATATGCGTTTTCATATTTATTACAGTACCTAATTTAATTATATTTCTCAAAATCACATAAACCAATTGAAAAAAATTATAGATGTAGACTTATCATGTCGAAGCTGTACGGGTGGTTCAACTAACGGTGGTCCAAAATGAAAAACTATTCTGTGATGGAAACACGAGTCGCACAGCTAGCGAGCTAAGCTTTTAATCCTTCGTTTGTCGCGCACTACAGACGGCTTCGACAACGACGACCGGTTACTAGATAACTGATTTTGTTCGGTCTTCACTCCAAATGCTGTGACTTATTATATTGTGAGTTTTTCTGAGTGGTAGAGCCACGCTGCGTTGCAGCACGCATTGGGCCGGCTCGCCCGGCGTAATACCACCCTCTCACGAATATTCGGCGTGAAATAATGGCACTTGGTGCTGTTGTGTTTCGTCCGACCAGTGAGGGTACCGGAGGCCCCTCCCCCCCCCCCCCTCTCCTCCCAATTCCTATTCCTTCCTTAAACCTATTCCTCCCTTAAAGGCCGGCAACGCGTCTGCGATACCTCTGGTTTTGCGGGTGTCCATGGGCGGTGGTGATTACTCTCCATCAGGTGACCCGCCTGCTCGTTTGCCTCCCTCTTTTATAAAAAAAAAAAAAAAAAAGAGTTAAAATGTTTAGGTATCTGTAAAGAATGTGTAAGAATAACGTAAGTCTTCTAAAGACATAAGCTGTGGAGAAGAATTGATGAAAGAAAATCCACAGCTTTATATGGATGTAACGACATAGAACACGCAGAAGTGGTCTGGAAGAATTGAATCTAAGTGCTAAGGCCAGTCAGCGTATCAAAAGGTATGGCTAGATACCTATAAAATGCAAATAGTTTGTGTTAAACTCCATTAAAAACTATATTTGGAATGGAACGCGAAAGTTCAAAACTGTATGTCTGTCTACATAAAAAGTTTATAGAAACAAAAATATATCACGTGATATGCAAAAGGAAATTAAGGCCTCGGGTCCAAATCACACAGAAAACTGTTCGCAATTTGCGTCCAGAACAAACACGCGCCAGCCCCAACAGCAACACTCGTCACAGTCATAAATCATTGTAGTGTGCACGAACTTAAGTAAAATAAACATCGTCCAAACTAATTAGTGTTGAAAATTCACGTGGGACCCGAACAGGGTAATATGGCCGAAGTACAGTTTGATGTTGCGCTCGCAAAATTAGAGAAGTTTAGGGCCGAAGTCGCCCTCGTAACAAGTTAATTTAAACTGCCCGAGTAATTTGCACAGCCGTGACACTAATTCAATTACGAGCAAGGTATGCAAACAAAGCGCGGCCGCCCGCCGCGCGACTGTAGGTGTTTCGTTGTCCGAATGGCGGAACTTAATGGTGCATAGTAAAGTGAGCTTAAGTGCAAGCTTACGGCGAAGATGACGCGACAACGCCATGCTATCCCGTGGATTGGAGCAACGACACCGAGGATTACAGCTATGCGATTCTCTAAGCGACACATAGACGTTGCGCGCATGGCTGTAATCTGCTGTCTCTTTCCAATTCTATGAATATGAAAGAGACAGAGGCAATTCTCAGCGCTGCGGCAGCCGCTGCTACCAAGGCTTTAACTTAGAGAATCGCACTGCTGTGCGAGAATGAGAAGGAAAGCTTTTAATTTCTAATTTACTTAGTAAGTATATTATTAGCATAGTTAGTAGTAGTAGTTAGTAATGTATTCGCAAACTCAAGCACAAAAGTAAATTGTTAGTGATTTGTGATGTGTTTCATTGTCCGAATGGCGGAATTTAATGGTGCATAGTAAAGTGAACTTAAGTGCAAACTTACGGCGAAGTTGACGACAACGCCATACTGTCCCGTGGATACGAGCAACGACGCCGACGGTTACAGTGCGAGAATGAGAAGGGATACATTTTAATTTCGAATTTTCTTAAAGGTAGTGTTTATTAGAAAAAGTCAGTAATGTATTTGCGAATCAAGCACATCAGTTAAATCTAAGTGATTTGTAATCTGTTTATAATATACATACATATAATCACGACTATTATCCCCGAAGGGTAAGTCAGAGACTAGGCAATGAGGACAGCAAAAGCAATCCTCTACCATGGTCCACTTTTCACCAAATAGCGACTGCACATGTGCCCAGCGTGATCGGTTGTGAGCCTATCGCCACTCTCTGGTGTTGGACGTATGTGCAGTCTTTAGTTCGTTAGTCGCCTTTTACGACACCCAAGGGAAGAGAGGGGGCGATAGTATTCTTTCACCGCTACGCGACACGGTAAATATAATATATACATTTTATTGTTTTCTGAGGTTTAACATATACATTTAGATACATTTTATCACGACATGATTACATATGAATGTAATTAATAAAAAAGGTACTGCTTTCGTCTGGTTGTATGATTCTGCGTAGGATCAAACTGGACGTTGACTACTCTGATATCTTTTTTTGTCGCCAAGCAGCGGTTTGCGTTGCTGTATTCTGTTTTGAAAGGTACTAGGTAGAATCAATGAGTCCAGAACGGTCCGAATTGCAGAACTTAGCGGTGCATAGTAAAGTGAGCTTAAGGCAAAGACGAGATGACAACGCCATACGTACCTAACTGTTCTGAGGGATGACGTTTGAAGCAACGAAATTGAATATTACATTGTGGGCATGAGCAGATAATCATTCTAATTTCAGTGTAACCCCCCGACGCGACGTAAAAAAAGAGTGTATTAAGCTTTACGTATGTATTTGTGTATCTGCGTATGTCGGAGACATCGTTGATCCTAAATAGATGAACCAATTTTGAATTTGGGTAGATTTACATTGCTCTAGCATAGAAACTGAAGCTTCAAAATCGCTACAGCGCGCGGTACACTCTTGGTGGAAAGATACAGTAATGGCTGCTTAACTTAGGCGGTAGGCATGCTATTCTTTGCCGGCTTAGTAATATAATAAAATACGGTAGGTAGTTTAAACTATGCTGAGTAAAATACATCAATTGTTACAAAAAAATAGAAGTTTGTTTTGTAGTAGTAGTACTTTAGCAAAGCTTTCGGTGTGGTTTCTCACGGAATTCTAAGATAAGCTGACTCTGTATGGCTTCTCGGGGTCTATGCACGACTGCATCTAGTTTTATCTAAGTGGGCATAGTTTTTATGGGGTTTTAAACGGATATGATTCTGCTAAAATAATATCTTATTACTTCTGGTGTGTCACAAGGATGTCATTTAGGACCAATTTAAATAATAATTAATAAATTTATCAATGACTTCCCTAACACCATTCGATTAGCTATACCATTTTTATTTGCCTATGATCTCAAAATCAGTAAGGTAATTAATTCACCTGATTATGTGCGATTGCTACAGGATGATTTGGATGAACTAGTAAAATGGTGCAAAGTTAATGGTACCTATGAATCTATATCCAAGTAAATGCTACCATATTAAATTCACTCGTAAAAGTAATGTTCAACCATCAGCTTATAACATAGCTGAAAAGATGTACAAGAGGTTGAGTGTATTAGTTATCTAGGAGTGTTGCTTGATAAAAAGCTAACGTTTTTGTCTCAATTGGAGAACATTATAAAGAAAGCTTCTAAAACGCTCAGGTTTTTATTATAAAACGGTAAAGTTTTAAAAAACTTTTGATGTTAAGTAGTATATCAGTTTAGTGAGGAGTCTTAGAATAGAGCGAGTGCAAAAGTGTTTTCTTTGGCACTTAACTTACTCCATTTGGGATGGCTAACAGGAAGTATTCATAAGACAATCGCCTTCGTAATTTCAAAATTGATATAAAAAGTGCGCAGAGAGATTTTAGACTTGAGGTCGACGACGACTCTGGTTGGTGGTAGGGCTGTTAAGTCCGCCTGGCTAGCTACCACCATCTTATCCAAGTCTGTCGCCATAACAACGATGTTTATAGCGTTGTTGTGTTCCGACAGTTTGAGATAAAATAGCCAGTTCCTCAGTGGTTGAGGATTTCGGGTGAAGCGCACTTCCACCTTCGATTCGGTATTCGGTAAGTGACGATAAGGCTCAGCCTTACCATCAGGTGAGATGAAGGCCAAGCGCTTACACGTTGTAGAATTAAAAAAAGTTTCTTTATAAGTTACTGCGCAATAAGATAGACTGCTCGTAGCTTCTTCAAAGAATACGTTTTAAGGTTCCGGCCCGATATCCCCGTTACAGAAGAGGGGAATCAGCGCCAAGTACTGATCTTCTGAGTGGTGGGTATAGGAGAGTAATTAGCACGACTGACTATAATACAAGCTAGCGAACGACTGCGGCGAATTTATGGATATGTTCGCGGATTCTCTACCTCAGTTCCGCAGGAAGGTCAATGAGCATCTGACAGACATAAACGAAAATAATCGATGTGTGTATGTGTTTTGAAAGCTTGTACTTTTTTTTAAATATATTGTATTGTCCTCATTACAGTACATGCGGTGTTTGCCTGTAATTGGTTGTGCATTTGTTGTAAGCTATAGTAAAATGTATTGTCTTTATTGTAAAAAAATATTTAAAATCGTTGATAAACCAAATAAATATAAAACCAAATAAAAAGAATACCAAAACTACCCTGTCTTAGCAGCGAAGTATCGAAAAATTAAAATAAAGTCCCAGTCCCAAACTAAGCAAAGCTCGAACTCTAGTGACTGAATAACGGATAAACTTACAAAAATACTAACAAACATCCATGACTCGGTCACCAATGCTCGTGCTCACCACACAAACATTTGCCCCTACCGGCATTCAAACCCGGAACCGTGGGTGTGCGCAGTCAGGGTAGCTGACCAATCGACCACCCGGCCGTCGAAAAGGCTTACAAAAAAAACGCTTACAAAAAAATACTTCAAACCGTTTAATTATATTTCGTATAATTATGAAACATATTATTTTACTCGTCATTAGCCTATAAATAGCCACTACCCAGTAGTGGCTATTTATAGCCCACACAAGCCGTCTCACACGTACAACAGAACATGGGGGATTGGGCTTTATCCCGTGACGCTAGACCAAAGCAGGTTTTTTTTTTAAGCGCTTGGCCTTCATCTCACTTGATGGTAAGTGACGATAAGGCCGAAGGTGGAAGCGTGCTTCACCCGGAATCCTCAACCACTGAGGAACTGGCTATCTTATCTCTAACTGTCGGAACACAACTATGCTATAAACATCGTTGTTATGGCGACAGACTTAGATAAGATGGTGGTATAGCTAGCCAGGCGGTTTAACAGCCCTACCACCAACCAAACCGAGCACACAAAGATGAACCCCCCGCTGGGAATCGAACCCAGGACCTCTGGGTCTGAAACCGGTGGCTTAGCCACTAGACCACGGAGGCGGTTATATATAGGTTGAAGGGTTAACCACTGCCATCTTACCACAACAACCGGGACCAGCGGGAGCCGTGCTTCAGAAGGCAATACGTGCCTTAATGTCAAATTATTTACGTATTATTTTGCTCAGTTTGGTAACTAAATAGTAGCTTGGTATAGGCACACTTTTCACTTTTTATTATTTTGCTCAGTTTGGTAACTATAATTATAGTAGCTTGGTATAGGCACACTTTTCACTTCTTTTACTAACACCTCATACTTACTATACTTACACAAAAACGCATGAATTATTGGTACTCTATAGCTCGGCTAGTTTAGTTAAAATTAGTTTTATTGTTTATCCCAACTAGTTTATTTTTGAATAATTACATTCAATATCATCTCTCTCTCTCACTTTTTTATTATATACTCTTGTCATAAATTAATTCTGTATCCTTTCAGCGAGTGGGGCCTAGTGACCTGTGGTATAGGTTTGATACAAACCCATTTCAGGCACCAGTCCTTCACAATTTTAGGTTACTTCGTTTATAAGACTACAGATAATTTTGTAATGTTTGTGAAGGAATAATAAAGAAATTTTATTAATATAATATTATAGGCTTGTACAATCTGCCGGGCTAGCTTCCATCATATTCTGCCTTTCGTCATTATAGCAATGTTTGTATCATTAAGATCATCAGTGATTGAGGTTTCCGAGTGAAAGTTACTATCTATCTTAACTTATAACTGTCTGTCCTTCGGCCACTTATTGTCTTTTACCATAATGCCGTGTCGCGTAGCGGTGAATGAATACTACCACCCCCTCTCTTCCCTTGGGTTTCGTAAAAGGCGACTAACGGACTAAAGAGTACACATACGTACAACAGCATAGAACGCCGATGGGCTCACCACCTGTCACGCTGAGCACATGTGCAGTCGCTATTCGGTGAAAAATGGACTATAGCAGAGGAATGCTTTTGCGGTAATCATTACATAATAATTACGACTATTATCTTATTATATCCTATAATAGTCGTGATTATTATGTATGTTTAGGTATGTAAGATAAATTAAAGTTTTATTTCACATTTTTGTTTTTATTTTTTTAAAGAGAGTTGGATAAATAAAAACAAAAATGTGAATTAAAAATATTGTTCAGGTTATCTTTTCTGTAATTAATGTGGTTTGTTAAGGTGTTTCGATAATTTTTAAGTTAATAATAAAGTGAGCTGGTCTCATTTAACGACTACGTTGATCATACTTAATTAATTTATTTACTACGACCCATTTTGCAGGCTTTTCCAACTCAGTTTTAACTTTAATTTCGCAAGCCCATGTCTGTGATTACTCTCAAACTTCTAATGGATGTGGTTTCATTAGATTATTATTGTTTGAACATTTTCGATTAATGGTAAAGGGCTTATTTAAAGTCACTTTGTTTTCAGTCAATCAATTAAGTATTGTGTATATTGCTCAATATGTGAAGCTCGATGGCGCAGGCTACTGCTAACGCAAACAACTTATGATGTAGGTATGTATACTACACGTATACTTTTGTATACTTAACGTTTTGACCGAGTCCTACCGGCCTTGATCACTGGCTACCTACTTAAAGCTACATCATAGCCGTTTTTAGGAGTATTTATATATAATTTAAACCTATCCATACCGTAGTAGGATCAAGATACCTAAAAAGATAACAATGGTCTTCAAAAATCCTGCTAGGCTTTCTGACGTTAAGGCCGAAACGTTGGGAACTTGAAAATGTTTGCCAAAGCTACATTTTATTCATATTGAAATGCGAAACTCGACGCGAAACGCGTTACATCGAACTTTCCTCTTCCTCTCATCCGTCGATCCATTAACGGAAGCGATGGCGAAACACATACAAAGAGCACCGATAAACAGCTTTCTATGGAAACCGATAAGGTGACCATCAAGCATAACGACGTCACATAATATACCCAGCCATACCAACAGTGCAACATGCAAAGTTTGCTTTAAAGCACATCACTATTGTGATGTAGCTCGCCAAGATCATGAATAAAAACGTGGTCTAGCTCTCGCGTCTTACTAGACGCGAGAGCTAGACCAGGTAGCGCATAAATTTATAACGAAGAACTTTGTTTAAAACGTGCAATTGTAATTGCTCCGAGCTCGTCTGGGTGACGGACGCTCGTGAACCAAGAAAACTGTTGCTGAAGAATATGAAATGATGCAGATAACTTTATCTGTTATGTGTGTGTGTTGTGTTCAAATAACTTCATGTATTTTCCTTTTTATGATTAAGCAAGTTTGAAAATGTTCATTATGTTTTCTCATGCAAAGTAAGCTGTTAATTGTGTGTTGTCAATAAATAATATGAAAGCCTATATTTCTGTGCATACTCACCTGTGTTCTGTGTATAGTATACTTTTAGCTTTGGTATTTAATACAAAGAGCGCGTCTAGTTTATTGTTTTTAAATTAGTTTTAGCTTATATGAGATGTACCTATATCATAGCGATAATTAAAAAAAACTTGATGTTTTTAATATGAATAAAATAATCTACAAGTCTATTCAAATAATTTTTATCGTTAAAATATACTTTCACATTGTAAAGTCAAGCGCAAGAAAAGTATGAATATCTTAAGTTTTTATATGTATAATAGTTCATTTTTAATTACAATTATTAACAGAGCTCGAAAACTTAATCGAATGAGCTGTATTACCTAATATCAACATTTACGCCTTATCCCAAAACCTATTTGTACGGGAGAAAAGTTATGTATTAGCACCTAAATACATAAATCATGAGCTAGACATAAAGGCCATTGCTTCGAAAATCAAATTACACCCAACGTGTGTGTACAGTGTGTACTACACACATAAAATATTAATTTCAATGATCGGCTTTCTCGCAGCCCAGATCAATGCCCCATGATATAATTCAATTTGCTTCATCCCTTACCGAGAAAATGGCCGTGTATTTTCGCCGATAACTAAATTAATAATTTCAGATGACGCTATTATAATGACAAGATTCGGTTACCCCCGCCCCGCTCCACTCCGCTTTCCACTCGTATTTATTCATAATCTTACTAAATTGCCTTGATTAATTATGAAATTTTGACATTTGACATCGTGACGTTAATTGTGTTTGCTGCTGGCTGGAAAATTGAAACATCCAAATAATTTGGACTAAATTTAAAATGTTACATACTGACTTATACATATAATCTTGACTATTAACCCTTCAAACCCACGGGCCTACACCTGGATGAAGTGGAAATTTATATAATAAAAAAAAATAGAGAATAAAGAGCCGTGTAGTAAGATGGCTCACTAAAATAATACAACCAACCCTCTCTCCCCTTGGGTGTCGTAAAAGGGGACTAACGGACTAAAGACTGCACATACATCCAACAGCCTAAAACGGTGATGGTCTCACATATAGATGTAAAGCCGGTTTAAAACGAAATCAACCGGGCCGTTTAAAACGGTTTTTACTACTTACTACTTACTTATGGATGCTAGTACAAAATAGTCAAAACACACCACTACCGGCCAAAAAAACCGAGAAAAACTGCCGTTAGAACGGTATTTTTTTGCGGTTTTAAACCGTTGATTAGAATTTTAAATGGTTTTAAATGATTTTTTTATAAGTATACACTACCTATCGCACCGAGCACATTTACAGTTGTAATTTGGTAAAAAATTAAAATAATAGTAATTGTGAACCCATTGTATGTATATATGTATCTGTATGAAAGTATAATATATAGTGTAGTACATTCAGCAAGGTGGATCGACAATCTGTTAAGAGGGTGTCACGCGATCGCAAAAACTGACATATGTCTCTTAATGAACTTCAAAGAAAAATCAATCATATTGATATTCATAATAAGAACAATTCTGCTTTGAAGTTTCAGACCTAGTAATTTAATTAGAGCTATGTTTTTATTCTGTGAAATGTGCAAAACCATCACGCGCTTGTATTAAAAATTAAAATTTGCTTTTGCGGAATATCAATGCAAATATGTAAGAATTATTGTTTCATGCGTAAAAAAAGTAAGTTGTCGAAAAAATATGTTATTTGGAGTCATTAGATTTATGTATTGTTTGTTATTGTTTAAATAATTTGTTTCAAATTTCAACAAGGCCATGGCCATGACCTTGTGCAATGATCAGGCTAACTTACAAAAGTTCTTTTAATGTATTTAACTAATTCTAGAAATGGTGGAGATCTTTAGGGCCTCCCCCAACCTATAGTCCAACAGTGGACGTCTTTCGGCTGATGATGACGATAAAAGTATAAAAGTCTTAAAATAAAATTCTTAAGAAAACTCTTTCTGGCGATCTTTGTCTTTTTCGTTAGATCACCGGTCTCAAACCTTGAGTTCAGGGCTCAAAAACCCAGTAACAGTAGTGCTTTGTTTGATCGGTTATTGGGCTTTCTGAACAATATAGGTACAGTTTATTGGATGATAGATGAAGTTTCAGGTTTGATGAGAGAAATCGTAGTATCCAATGATTGGGTTACGTGAAACCATTCTTAACACAGGCGTTCAGGCGCTTTCTGGATAGGCTAACAGAATAATTGTTAATAGCACATAAAAATAACAATATAAGCAATTTTCACTAAAATATAGAGCGTTAACTGAGGATGGTTTTTGTTTATATTTAATAGTTTTTTTTTAAATGGCTGAACTATGACGGTCTTTCTAAGTTAGCGTGGACGAAGACGCGGGCGGGCCGCTTGTGTTGAATAAAGGGGATAATAATAATAATAACGTGTGAACGATCACCATTATAAGTATTATTGATGAAGAACAACAGCTATTATTAAAAAAAAAACTAGATAGATAGATAGATAAACACTTTATTGCACATACACAAGGAACAGTTACACGTGACATAAACTTAAAACTAGTATGTACAAAGGCGGTCTTATCGCTGAAAGCGATCTCTTCCAGACAACCTTTGGTTAGCGGAACCTGAGAAGGAGATAGAGGAAGTGCGCAAGTTTAATAAATAGATAATAAAGTATAATGGATGGACAGTAAATTAATACATATTTATATTTATAAACATACGTACATACAAAATATATAAGACATACATACATACACATTACTTATATAATCATAAAACATTATAACTAAACTATAACATGTTACTCGCAGATGACAGGACCAAAAGATGCTTGTGGAGTTTAGCCTTATAGATGGACAGTGACTTGGAGTGACGGATCTCAAAGGGTAGGTCATTCCAAAGAAAAGTAGCCTGGACTGTAAACGAATCCTTGAAATAACCTGACCGAGTAAAGGGAGCCTTAAGCACGTTATCAGACTTGGACGTGAGACTACGGTTGTGATCCTCCCCGAGAAATCGGAAACATTCTTTAAGGTAAGAAGGAGTACGAGGATCATACAGCACGTTAAACACGAGAATGAGGATATGCTCCTCACGACGCAATCTAATTGGTAGCCATTCGACCCTATGCCTGTATTCAGACACATGGTCAAACTTGCGCAAGCCGTAAATGAATCTAATGCAAAGATTTTGAAGACGTTGTAACTTGCTAAGCAAGTCCTCATTAAGGTCAACTAAACAGACGTCGGCATAGTCCAAAATCGGTAGGAGGAGAGATTGCGCAAGTTCAACCTTGGTCTTCACAGGAAGCAAGTTCCTCCACTTTCTCAGAGAGCCAGAGGCAGCGAACACCTTACGACTCATCTCTGCTACGTGTGGAGACCAGCAAAGCGTGCGGTCAAAAAGGACCCCTAAATTCTTAACAACATCACAAAAGTTTAATGTGACACCGTCATATATGAGCGAAGGGACAGATATACAGTTTAACTTGGCAGTCTGTTTTGAGCCTCCGATGATGATAGCCTGTGATTTGTTGGGGTTGACCGTTAAGCCGTGGGTTCGACTCCACTCATGAATCGTCGCAAGGTCAGCGTTAAGGCTAGCGATCATACTCACAATATCATCAACGGCGGCCTGAGAATATATTTGCAAGTCGTCAGCATACAAATGGAATTGACAGGAGAGGAGTGGAGTAAGAAAATTGATAAAAATCGAAAAGAGGAAAGGAGAGAGGACGCCGCCCTGGGGCACACCGGCAGTGATATCGTTAGCACTAGACAGTTTGTCATTAGCGCGGACGCACTGCCGCCGGCCAAAAAGGTAACTACGAAACCACTCGATTGCCGTATCCGAGACTAGAAGAGATTTCAACATAGCCAGAAGGATATCGAAATCAACGGCGCTGAAAGCATTGGAAAAGTCCAAAAGAACCAACGCTGTCAATCGCTGATTAGACATCCCCAGGCGTATATCGTCGGACACTTTAGTCAGCGCGGAAGTAGTGCTATGCCCCGGGCGAAAGCCAGATTGGAAAGGGCTGAGGAAATTATGTGTATTAACAAAGACACTGACTTGGTTGAGGACAAGTCGTTCAAGGATTTTAGAAAGAAAAGGAAGAATGGATATGGGTCTAAAGTGAGAAGGTAAGGTAGGGTTCGAGGTTTTAGGGATTGGTATGACCACTGCCCGTCGCCTGCAGCTAGGAAAACGGCCAGAATTGAGCGAGAAGTTAAAAATATGGCAGAGGATAGGGACAAGGATATCAAACCCTAACAGGATCATCCTCCGGCTAATCCCATCCATGCCTTCGGCATTAGATTTAACGGCTCGGATATTGCTTTCAACTTTCTGGACGGGCCGAAAGGAAAATGCAGGATGCTGTGGAATAGGAGAGGAAGAGAGTGATTGCAGTGTGCTTTGCTTTAAATTGTAGAGGATACAGGAAGGAGCAGAAAAGTGTTGGTTTAAGGAGGAAAGATCAAGATTGTTAGGAATGGAGGCCTTAGCCCTACCAATACCCAGAGAATTAAGGAATGACCACACCTTAGCAGGGTCACCATTTACTACAGAAGAGTGTATGTGACGACGTTGCGCATCCCTGCACAGCCTACTACAGCGATTTCGTAACTGTCTATATTTGCCACGATTAAAGTCAGACGGATCCTTCCTGAATCGAGCCTTAGCAGCATTGCGCCCGGCCATAATGACTTTGATGTCATTAGTCAGCCAGGGAGCGGGGAGATGTTTAAGCCTGACGGGTCGCAAAGGGGCATGGATGTCAAATATTTCGATCAAGTTCGAGTTGAAAATCTCCATCTTGAGGTCGATAGTAGGGGCATCTAACACCGCATCCCAGTCAATGCTGCTGAGGTCAGACATAAAGCTAACGGTGTCAACATTGTTGAAGTTACGTTGCATGATCACTCGCGGTTTGGGTTTAGGACAACGGATTTTATAGGATAGGAAAAGAAGATCATGATAGGAAAAGGCTTCAGCAGGAAGTTGCCCGTGGGAACTCACGTGATCAGGAGAGGAAACAATTGCAAGATCCAACAAGGAGGGCTGGCAGCCAGGAAAATGATGTGTAGCAGCTGAGGGGAGTATGTTAAGGCTAGTAGATTCCACGATTGAACAAAGATGTGTCGACCGTGAATCCCGCTTGAGTAGGCAGGTGTTGAAGTCACCCATAATAATAGTATGGTCAGCTGTTGGTACCAGTGTTTCTAATACGGTTTCAAATTTAGAAAAGTAGTCAATGTGTAAATTGGGACTATAGAACACGCCTAATAAAATCTTCAAGTAACCAAGATAGACTTCTATAAAAAGATGCTCAGAAGATTCAGAGTAGGCAGATGGAGATTTACTTAAGATATTAAAAGGCAGGTGCCCTCTGAGGAAAATAGCTACGCCACCACCCCCCTTGCCAGTCCTGTCATTGCGAATGAGGTGAAATCCGGGAAGAGAGTAGGAGGTGGAAGGGAGACAAGGTTTCAAGAACGTTTCCGATACTAGAATGGCGTGAATATTTCGGTTATCGGAGAAGGTGGTCAACAAGTCTGAATAATGTGCGGGGATGCTTTGGGCATTTATATGCACGACATTAAAGTTCTTTGGAAAAGATGAGAAGTTAACATCAAGTAATGATTCCAGGGGTTGAGGTAAACTTTGGAAACTACAGTCTGATAATGAAGATGCAGAAAGATAATCCGACCCGTCATCCGCATCGATATTATTGTCATCATTGTAAATTGCTTGTAACATATATAATATAAATAAGATAAAGTATAATATTAATGTAATATCAAAATCTGAATAAATAATCAATAGGGGCACCTTTAATAGTGCACCACCCGCCAGCAGTGTGGAAGAGAGTCGCCTACTTACATTCACAAAAAAACACGACTAAACGAAACTAAAAAGAACACAACACGAATTAAACAAATTACATTAAACAGTCAGTCACAGTAAAATCTAAAAACAAAAAAAAACGCAAAAACGTATAAAAATAAAAAAGTTAAAAAGTAAACAAAAAAGTTACAACAAGCCTTAGGCTGTATAGGCTAGTTCTTTTTACTACATCTATAGAGAAGAACGTTTAATTAATGTGACATGTGACATGACATTGACATTAGATAATGTACACGGGACGGGACACAGAAATAATAAAAATAAACGGCAAAAAGTAAAAACTACATTTATAACTACACTCAAACCCATTAACAATATATAGTAGGTACCTAACTTAAATCGATAAACGGGGGATGTGGGTGTCAGAAAAATAGTAAGCTGTTGTAGAAGTTGTTAACGCTTACTAGATGTCGATGAGCTACCCGCATCCGCAGCAATGGGGAGAAACTCGGCCATGGACTCTAACTTGTGCCTATTACCATCCGGAGTCTTGATGAAAATCACCCCTTCCGCAGTCCAGCAGTTTGAAACCCCAAATTTACTCCTTGCAGCCATAAAAACTTCATGACGCGTCTTCGTAAGGAACTCCGATAGAGTGACTTTAGAGCCCTTAAGAGCGACTTTGCCTCTCCACAAAGCCGCACGCACTGCAGTATCGGAGAATTTGACAACAATTGGCCGCGGTTTACTTTTGTTGGGAGCCAGCTTGCCCATGCGATAACTAGCAGCAATGCTGCTAACCGACAAGCTTTGTACCTTACACTTTGCAGTGAGTGTGGCAACAACTTTAGAGCTAGTGTCTTCACCTGCCTGCTCCGGGATCCCATGTACTAGCAACATCTTGCTGCGGAAGCGCATTTCAATCCGGTCCATACCTCTTCGTAAAGTATCCATTTCTGAGCGAAGCACAGCCAGTCCGTTGCAGACAAAAGCCTTAAAGGCGAGGAAATCAGAATTGAGCCCAGCTATAGTGTTTGGATTCTTACGTGTGGAGGATGCCTGGTTGAGCTCAGCCTGGAACTCTGCCATTTTGGACTCGAACATCTTGGCCATGTTGTTCATGTGGTCTTCTAATTGTGAGTGATCCATGTTTTGTGAAGTGCAAAGTAGAGTTTATAAAGGAGAGATTATACTGCAGGCGAGTAGTACTACTTTATGCTTTAAAGATGTGCATAAAAAATTTACTAAAAAACTTAATTTACTAATTTTAAATAAATAAATAACGAGAGCAAACAAATTTTGTTGTTTACTTGGCAACTACCCTCCAACCAAAAACTATATGAAATAAATGAAAAGAATAAAACAGAATATAATAAAAATTAATTATAGAAGCATAAAGTGGCTAAGCCAACGGTCCTAGACCCTGGGGTCTCTAAGTTTCTAAAGTCTGACGCCACAACAACATTGTGAATAGCATTGTTGTTTCGACAGGTTAGAGATAAGATAGCCAGTTCCTCAGTGGTTGACCTTCGGCCTTATCACCACATACCATCAGATGAGACGAAGGCCAAGTGCTTACTCGTAGTAGATAAAAAAATTACTCATAAAAAAGTCATGTAATCCTGCACATACGAGTATTTCAATTAATTTTCATTTAAAAAACAACGTTTTTAGTACATTTGTTTAATTTGATCTCCTTTCACCGACACTGTGCCGGAAACATAATAATATAAAGTATATCATGATTAAAGTTTCCGCATGACAGGATATAATTAAAAAACTGTCCAACCGTAATTTTCACGTAGCAAATCATAGTTACGTGCCTCCTCCAATGTGCCAAGCGGAGATTCTTAAATCAAAATTTTCATAAGGGAACCTAGAATTACTAATTTAAACTTTGCATTTAATCTCACCGGCTGACGAAACTTTGCTGAGAGAGATAAAGTATCACCTAAAACAGGGAAGCTCTCAACATTATCAACGATAACATGATGGACACACGGACGAAATGCTTAACGAATACTTTTAGCATTCATACTTTAATAAGTATTTCTTTCGGATCTCAGAGGTGAAAACTTCTAAGATTTGATGAAGCAATGTTGACTAAAAACATAAGCATCAAGCACTGACAAATTTCGACAGTTGAAAGCCAGACCTCGTTAGCCAAGTGGTTAAGGCAGCCGCCCGGAATGCGGAAGGTGCGTGGTTCGATTCCCGCCTGAGGTTGTCGTCTTTTTTCAGTGTTTAAAATTTTACATAAAATATTTTACATTGTTATACATAAACTGGTTGGCACATTAAATATAGGAATGTGAAATGATATTCACATAAATAATAATTGTCCTTGACACCAAAAGTTACGGCATTGTTTATAAATAGTAAAAATGATTCTATTTAACAACGCTTTTCCTATTTTTAAACACAGATCGGAGACGTGCCAGCACATGTTTACTCATTGTTTTCATGTTTCCCAGATTATTTTGCTGTAAGATTAAGAACGTAAATAAAATAAAATAAAAATTGTACCTATTTCAGTACCCGACGTTTCTGTACCGGGCTGACCAACACAACTCCGTATTTTTTATTTATAATGGAACGTGAGAGTTTAATGGTTTAATTACACTTTGCTTGCATTTCTAATTCTCATGTCCCATAACGTACACTCAAGTTTAATAATATATGAGCTCTTTTGAGCCTCGTTGTATAAGCCCCATAATAAAATTTGTGTGACAGAAGTGTATAAGGTAGGTATATAATTCGTATATATATATTTATATCTATAAATAGAGCTCACAAGCGACACGCACACTAAACCCGATAGTGGAGAAAACTGATATTCGCGTATGATAACTGTGTGAATTCACTTAAATAGCTTAAAACTAACGTATTGATCTATTGCGTTATGTTTTTTTTAATATTAGTACCTATATGGGTATGAGTGTATATTAAATAGCTATAAATAATTTAAAATTGTATTTTTTTTTATATTTTGACGGTCTCTACGTATAATCCCTTAAGTGAAAATCGCAAATCTTTAGGGAGAGCGGTTTGAAAGTGTCTTTATCAGTAACTTTATAAGTATACAAACTGTGATTACCAAATTAGGCAAGTAAATAGTAGGTTAAGTTAAGAATGTACTGAATATTATATTAACTTGATTTATAATATAAAATATAAAAATATGTAATATAAAATAATATATGTTATTTGACACTTACTGAACTTTACGTCGGACCATACAAATCATTTAACAAATCAAATGGCACTTACTGAATTTTACATGGGGAGTTGCTCAACGTCAAATTTTGTATGTGGTATTTAATGATTTTGTTTTCGGAAAACTTATTGGTTTAATTTAAGATACGGTATTAGACAAATAAAATAAATTGTAATGTAGGTATATGCTAAAATTAACTTTTATTAATTTACATAATTAGTTCCAAATCACTTAAACATTAAACGCAACTGACACTAGGGTACTTATACGAGAGGCCCCTCGCGCAGTGACGCTCCGACGTATCATTCAAGTTGTGGCACTTCAGACATACTACGGCGGAAAATTTAATTTAAAGAAGACAATTAAACAAAAAACTAAAAATCACGGAGGTGCCACATCTGGGATTATACCGTACTATTATTTATTATGTGATTATACTTAGGGACCGTCGATTTATGATATGAGATAAACACTGCATCGATACAGCGTGGAAATATGACATGTACCTAATGTGTAATGTTTTGTATCTTAATAGTTTTTTTTAAATTACTGAATGAAGTGGATCTTTTACATTTATCAGTTTCTCATTAATTCGAGACAAGCATACGTTACACATAATAATAATTTAAGATGTCATATTTCCATTTTGTACACACTGTTGAATTTCATTAGAAACTTTGGTTATAAATGTAGGTTAAACACCTAAAACCTATAATATAATATTCGTAATAACTTTGTGTCGTTGGTGATTTTCCAGTAGGGTTGACTCTAACGGAACTTTCTATGTAATTTGTTTGGCATATTTTCCAAGAACTAATACAAAGTTTACATATAATATTATATTGTCTACTATACACCGAGACATTTTAGTGGTTGTTTTCCCGCGGCAGAACGATTTACCTTTAGCAATACTATCGAATCATGCGAAATATTTTTTGAAAATAAAAATATTTTTGTTCTCAAGTAATCAAAAAATAATCATCAACTCGTAAGCGTGGGAATATTCCTTAGTGCGGAAGCTTCTTTTCCTTTAAACATTGATTGCATGCGGCAGGCAGTACACTATCGTTTCTCACTATTTCGAGTTGATGATAATTTTTTTGATTACTTAGTTGAGAACAAAAATATTTTTATTTTGAATAAATAACTTGCATGATTCGTTAGTACTACTAAAGGTAAATCGTTCTGCCGCGGGAAAACAACCACTAAAATGTCTCGGCGTATACCATGCTTACTTATTATACGCACAAATTAAGTCTAAAATGCTTTGATATTGCTTAAATTTACATATATACATAAATATAATAACGACTATTATCCCAGAAGGGTTAGTCAGAAACTAGGCAATGAGAATCGCAAATTAAAGCAAAAGCAGTCCTCTGCCATAGCCCACTTTTCACCAAATAGCGACTACACATTGCTCAGCGTGACAGGTGGTAAGCCCATCGCCGCTCTATGCTGTTGGAAGTATATGCAGTATTTAGTCCGTTAGTCGCTATTTACGACACCCATGGGAAGATAGGGGGTGGTAGTATTCTATCACCGCTACCTGACACGGTTCTAAATTTAATTAGTGATTAGGGAGACTATGGCACTTTTTACTACTTTTACACAGTGGTTTATGATTCCGGGTGAAGTGTGTTCAATCTTGCTTCTAGCTTTTGAGCCATACCGAAATTAATTAGCGTGTCTGGCAATATTTTCGAAACTTTATAAATCTTTAACTATTTTAGACTGTGAATAATATCACGTTGATCCTTTGTTCAGGTTTGACGTAAAGGAGAGAACAAACTAACAATCAACACTCTTTAAAATTTTGTATATGTACCTACGTGTTTAAGATGACGTAGATACTTTTTTATTGACTAGATTACCCATGGTACTAAAAACTTGGTTTATACACCTTTTGTTACTTATATAGGTAAGTATATTGTTTAAAATTATTAATTTTTTTTTATTTTGAAAATTGTAAATACTTTCTTACATACTCCAATTAGTAGTATTGCCTCAATAAATAATGTCACTGTTTTTCGAAAAGTGCACGAATACTTCCCATCGGTTGGGGAAACTTCACGTTCGTGTTCCCAAAAGTAAGTCTATTAATCTTCAGTTGGATACCTTTGTAGCTTCGGAGGAAATAAACTTTGCTGACGAGATTTAAGAACTCAATTAGATAAATTTTGAAAGTAAGCAAACGAGGTTAGGTGTTGCTTGTGTATAAGTTTTGAAGTTATACTCGTAGTACTTAAAAGATGCTCTATGAAAAAAAATAACAAGGTCTTCGCAATTGGACATTGGAGTTAAATAAAACCCAGATTCATCTCAAGCACTGACCGTACTTTTCAAAAATGTTATTTCGTGTTATTTCAAAATGTAGACCACAGGATAAACTGATATAAATCTAAGGTTGCCTCTGCTTCCAAGATAAGGTTGTAGCATGGAATACATAATTATGGTTGTAGTTCACGTTTTTGGCATAAAGTGAACTAAATCAAAAAAAAGATATCGGATATTTATTTTTTATTAAAAACTAGTGGCCCGCCCGCAAGGGTATTTCTTGAAGCGCACCAGTTTTGTACCGCATTAGACCAAGCACACCAAAACTATTCCTTCAAGCGCACCACATTGGTGCTCTTCAAAATAGGTAATAAAAATATAATATTTTTTTCCTCGAAGCGCACTAACAGACAAAGTGTGGATAGAGATGTATTAACTAATAGAAAATATCAATAACAAATAACGAACGTTTATTTTTAGAGTATGAAATATTTATAAAATATACTCCATGAGCATAGATTCTTAGGAAGATTGGCTTCTAATTTAAATAAATTATAATAAATTGATATTTTATTTCTCATTAAATATACCTCTGTACATACTAAGAACGACATGAAGCATAATTTTGAGCAAACTATAAGCATGTTTACATGTGGTTACAGGGTGCAAAATTGTAGATGACGCTGCTACCTTCATTTAAATTTTAGCAAGGCCAAGGACTAATCGTGCCAGACACTGTTTTATACTCAGTAGTTGAGGGAGTGCGCATACGTCACACGAAGTTTGTTTTGTTTGTAGTAGGTAGGTAGTTAAGACAGTTTTCTAAAGTTCTAAGTTTGTTAAGATGGAGCTAATCGCTGGACCAAGTACGAGTAATAGAAATACAACTATAACATATATGGAAAGTAGAAATGGAAATAAAATTATTTGCCATTACAATAAAATTTATTGACGCGTTTTGGCAGTGCACAAAAAAGTGAAGTAAAGCCCAGTTATTTTTTATACCTACTTTGTTAAGATTTTTAATTATTCTTGACGTGATTTCTAAACCAGAATGATTTCATGTATGGTACTTGTCATAATAATTAGGTAGGTACGTGTAATAATTGTCATAATAACAAAACAATATTTTTAATTATAATTAGTTAAGTAAGGTTTTTTTATTACCTTTTTTATTCTAGTGTTAAGATTTTTATTATTCTTATTGTGATTCATAAATCAGACTGTGATTTCATGTTTTAGGTCATTATTAAACAATGCCAATGTGATATCATTTACCGTCGTAAGTCATTATTAAATAATGCCAATTGGGACAACGACACAATTTGTTGTTTTTTATAAAAAGTTGTTATTTTACTAAAGTCATTTTTATTGTCTTTGTTTACTACCAGTGTTAAGAGTACTTAACAATATTTTTAGTTAAACAAAATTCCTGAAAGTTACCTCAAGTTAAACGACTAAGTGAGATCGCTTAGGCGCTTATCTACTCTTTTGGTACTTTTATTTCAAAATATCTGTCACGATTAAATTTATTATTGACGCAGTAAGTTGTTTAAGCGCCTAGTTGCAGTTAATTTCTGCTTTCCTGGTAGTTTTAATAAATATTCAATTGGACAATTTTAAAACTTCTATCGATATCATTGTTACGAATCTTTAAAGCTCCCTCTATGTTTCACCGTGTTGGTGCGCTTGGAGGAATAAAAATATAATATTTTATTTACCTATTTTGAAGCGCTCCAATGTGGTGTGCTTGTAGGAATAGTTTGATGCGCTTGGTCTGCTGCGCTTCAAGGAATGCCGCGACTTCGTCTTCGTGGACCCGGTAACCAGTGACGAATTGCCAAATTTTTCTTTCAAACAAGCCTTGTCCTGACAATTACAAACACAACAAAAAAAATATAGGTGCAGCTGTTCTAATTATTTTTTATACAATGTGATAGGGGTGGTACTTCTAACCTGTTAAGGCTAAGTACTACATCTAAATTCATCGACAAAAATATAATATGGACTTAAAAAAAGTGATTTTAAATCACAATATAATTAAGTAATGATTTTTTTTCTTACCCAAATAATCTCAAACATACAAAACAAAGTAATTTATTAGTTAGCCAGTGTCATTAGCTACCGTTCGCCTTTTTTCATGTTTCTCCGACGTATGAAACCTTTGATATCGCATATAGTAAAAATGGTCATAAATTATAGGGGGAGGAGGTAAGACCCCCATATTATTATTTTTTGTCGATGTATTTAGATGTAGTACTTAGCCTTAACGGGTTAGAAGTACCACCCCTATCACATTGAAGATAATGTTAAAAAATCAATCAAAATCATAATATGTCTTTTTATAGAATGCCTTTTTTGTCAGTAAAAGCGTAAAACTGTTTTTTTTAATATGCATAATATATTATATATTTTTTCAAGTGCGTTTTAACGTTTAAAGCATTTAAATCAAGTGGACTCGAATCAGATACTTTTATTTCATGTTATCCTATCGTTCCGTGTTGTCAATATCCGCAGAAAATTGGATTACAAATAAGTACCTACTCGCTTCGAAACACAATAGGGGTTGTTAAATATTTTGGTATGTGTAATTTTACGAAACTTCTGACACACAATATACCCGATAGTACGATATATTCGATAACTAAGTTATTTCATCGGAATACATTTTATTATTTTATTTTTTATTTCTATTGTTTTTCAGAACAACAAACAATTAGGTACACAGTGTTGCTAAAATCTAATTTTTTAATAAAAATATACTTACTAACTATGTAACCAACAACATTGTTCAAATCAAAGAAAATGCCTACTACTGGTAAAACTAGGTACTACACGGAGAGAAAATTCTATTAGAGGTAACCAGAATAAAGTTAACTTAACCAGATTGTCGTGTAATATATACGACAGCTAACTTGTTTGTCGAGTTTACTAAAAAAATCTAGTAATAGCTTACAAGAATATCTATCACAGTTAAACAAAATGCTGGTACACATAATTAAAATTTGTGTATAGTGCACAAAAACCAATTTGTATCCATTACATAGTTCCCTTTTTTAAGTATAACGGAATTGGTATTGTTCGCAACACCATTCTTTATTTTGGAGATAACCAGATTTTTAGTAACGACTGATCGATTAGTATAGTGACTATTAACAAATTTAATGCAAATATAACCAAGTTGAGATTTTACTAAACTATATATTTTTTTACACTTTACTACTTATTTTGTGTTCGCTACAAACATTGTGGTTAGCCATTATCAGACCAAATTATTGAGTTTACTATAATAAGAATGTAATATTGTTCAGTTTACTATATTTTTAGTAATTACAACAATATTTTAATTTTTACGTTACAATATTTAGCAGGAGAATGGGTCTTTAAAAAAATATGTACACAGATACCATGTTGTTAAAAAAAATTGGAAATCTGTCTGTTTTGTCACGAAATTTGCATATAATTGTAGCGACTAAACTGGCAGATTTTAACTTTTTTTAACAACATGTAAATGTGAACATATTTTTTAGAAACCCATTCTCCTTCTAAACATTGTGAAGCAAAAAATAAACACGATAACAGCTACTTACATTTTTATAAAGACTCAATTGCAGCAAGCTTGTAATACAAGCCGTAGGTACTAAAGTAACCTTCTGCGCCAAGCTTCATTTACCTACTATTTATAGTAAATAAAGATAACTTGGCGACCGTCGATCGAGGTGGATTTTGACACTTCTTGTCAAAAAGATCTGACCCCAGTATCGCCACCTGGTGACTTTTTAATTTCAAGAAACCGTCATTTTATATGTTTATTGAAGTCATGGTCAACAAGTTTTAAATAAAACGAAACATTAAACGTTTGTGAGTTTATATTATATTTATTTTAAAATATACATGGTGGTCTTACATGTTTAAATGTATACAGAAATATGAGTAAAAGTTCGACTAATCTTAAAAGTGTGATGCTTGATCATTACCTGTTTAATAGGTTATTTAAATTTGTTATGTCATCAAGGGTGTCGTCGTTGTGATCAGGAGTATTTACAGGTGTGGACGATGTGGAGCATGAAGGGTGCTGCTCAGCAACCTATAATAAAATATTACACTAATTAAAATACCTCATTTGTTAAATTATTTATTTATTGTTCCACAATATAAATTGTCTTGCAATTGGCGGACTTAACGCTAAAAGCATTCTCTCCCAGTCAACCATAGGGATAAACAGATAATTTAATACATATAACATAACAATTAAGTGATATACATGCACATGAATGTAATGTAACTCATAATGGACAAGTACTTATACATAGTATATAGGGACAAATCACACAGATTGAGCTAGCCCCAAAGTAAGTTCGAGACTTGTGTTATGGGATACTAACTCAACGATACTATATTTTATAATAAATACATATATAAATAAAAATCAAAGACTCAGGGCAATTTGAAAAAGGCCATTTTCCAACTTGCCCTGACCGGGGATCGAACCCGGAACCTCTCGAGTGGTGGCCTAGTGTGGGTGCCATTACACCACAGAGGTCGTTAAATATACATATATACCTATGATTATGATAATAGTTTAGAAGTTATAGTTATAAGGGATCACAGTTAAAATCACAACCCTCCTTTTTGCTTCTCTGTAGTTGGGTAAAAAAGAAAGTACTTAGATACCGGCTTTTTATTGATATTTTTAAATTTAATGTTATATTTGAAAATGTAAAAACTAAATACCAATGGGACCATGCAAAGAAACAGACTGTTGCCAAATCGGCACAGTCGTTATCGAGAAACATAGTAAGAGACAAACACATCTTACTCCAAAGCACATTTTAACTACCTTCTCCGTGCTGTAGTGGAGTTCTTATCACTACATTAACATAAAGTAAGAACAGTAGGTAGGAACTTATCACTTACTGTTAATGGGTTAGTTAAGTCGTTCCACTGGATAAGATTTTTTTGGAAACGCACACGGTCCCCTACAGGTCTTATCAGCTCTTTGATCGAGTCCGCATCCAGAAGACCAAGTGTTTCGATGTCTATTTTGTTCTCTGAAAATAAAACAACATTTCATGTCGGTACTTAAGTAGACGAGCGAGCGAGAACCATCCCGTCGTGATGAATTTTTTTATAGATGTAGGCAAGTAAAACTTTCCTCACTGTGTTCATTAGTATAGCATAGAGTAGGTATTGTTCACAAGGCGCACGATTTTTCAACCACTGGCGTCGATCGAGCCGTCGAGTTTTAATGTTGCTCTATGCATTCAGTCACGTACCTACTCTTCGAACTTTCTAGTCTAGGTAGGTACCTATACTAGAAAATTCGAAGTAAAATAAGTATATTTAGGTAGGTACATATCGTCCGTCCTATTGATAATGCTAGATAAATCTTTACTTGACATAATAAATAGTATGCCTAATCATAATAATAACATAAATTTTCTTACAGGAATTCATAGGAAACTATTAGGTACTTAGCCAAATGAAATTTATAAAACTTACCGGCAAAAATTGGTACATACTCGGCTAACTGCCAGGATTCCAATAATTTTTCAATGTCCCTGTCCATTTGGAACATTTCCAGAGAGCATTTAATCACAAACACTTCTTTTTATTAAACTATTAACTATTTAATTGACTGTTTGTTTCTCACAAGACACAACGCACGCGCACGTAGTCAAGTGCTCCGAAAGATGAAATGAAACGTGGCCGCCGCCAGTCGATGTTGCCAACCAAAATATTTGCACACGTAAACAACGATTCGTTTTGTATTACGATCCACATGTTACACAAAACATTATCTAAGGTACTGAAAACATACCTAATCTGGTAAACAGTACTATATAAGAATCTTTTTTGGTACTTGCGTTATTTTAGAGACAACTTAAATATTGTATTAATTATTTGACAGCTTGCAACAACAAACGAAATATGGGGTAAACAGTACTAATATGAATCTAGCTTAGATAAACAAATCAATCATTTTTTGTTACTTCATTTATTTTAAAGACAACCTTAATATTTCATTGTTTAATTGACAGCTAGCAATAACAAACGAATTACGACGGTATACTTTACTATTATCGAAATTTTCTTTCTAAAACAATAAAATGTACTTATAAAAAGTTTTGAGTATTGTTTACTAAAATGTTTTTACTATAATATTCTGGTTTTTATTAAAATACGACTATTTGTTGTTAAAAGTCAATACGGTCAATTTTACTTAATTCTGTTTCTTTTAACTAGAATTAAATTTACAATATGTTCTGGTAGTATTGTTATAATAATTTCTTTCCGTGTACATAATAAATACTATCAAATAATTAACTTTGATACAAATCCCAGTAATTTACAATATGTACCTTATACTGAAAGAAAACTTTTACTTTAGACAAAAACACCTTCTAATACCTTCACAAAAAAAAACTAAGTATATATCGCACGCAAGTACACGCCTGCTTCTTTTACCACTACTTATAAACATCAAAACATCATATAACAAATAAAACCTACCTAACTTAAACTTATTTGCAATTTTGAATGGATGCTATTTTTAAACTGGCTAAGAGACATCTTAAATTGATCAATATGACCAAAATTTATGTTATTTGAGTACATAATACGTCTTAGCGGTGCGCGTTGGCCCGCTATTGTTTCTGGATGCAAATACACCGTGTGTACGTGTGTCACGAATGCGTTGAGAGCGACTAGGTAACTGCAAGTAAATGTGGTTGGTTAACTTAACTGTGTGCAATCAAACTGATTGTCGAGGATTTTGTACAGAATTCTGTCTAAATAGAAAAGTATACATTTTAATAAAAACTATTCGCACATTGCCAGATCCATAAACCACCAAGTTGGCCCAATGCGATTTTGCAAACGTTAAACGACTTCCGTGTTGCGAAAACAAAAACTTTGGTTACACCAAAGTAGAGAAACACGGTCGAGCTAGAGATTTTACCCTCTTACTAAGGGCCGATTTTTCAATTGGCAGATAAAACTTATTTGTCGGTTAACGTATAACACAACCATTTTGAAAATGTGTTGTCATATCATGTCTTTTCTTTCTTTACAGGTGACATTTTAGTTTGATCGTGTTATACTTACTTTTAAGTTTTATCCGGGGATTGAAAAATCAGCCCTTAATAACGTTACTTTTTAAACATCATTCAGATTTGACATATCTACATACATATAATCACGACTATTATCCCCGAAGGGTCAGAGACTAGGCAATGAGGACCGCAAAAGTAGTCTTCTGCCGTAGTCCACTCTTCACCAAATAGCGACTGCACATGTGCTCAGCGTGACAGGTGGTGAGCCCATCGCCGCTCTATGCTGTTGGGTGTATGTGCAGTCTTTCTTCCGTTAGTCGCCTCTTACGACACCCAAGGGAAGAGAGGGGATGGTATTATTCTGTCACCGCTACGCAACACGGTTATTTCATAACAAAAATGTTAACAACAGCATTGTTGTCTTCCGACAGTTTAGAGATAAGGTAGCCAATTCCTCGATGGTTAAGGATTCCGGGTAAAGCGCGCTCTCACCGTCAGTATTATCGTCACTTACCATCAGATGAGATGAAAGCTTACCCGTAATTGATAAAAAAAATCATTTATAACATTTGTGTCGGTATGATTGTAATGAATATAGATATAGAAAGAGTCGAATTGCCTCTTTCAAAATGTACGTAATTGTTATCGTCCATTTATCGTTTCTGACAAATATCAACCAAGAGAACGGATCAAAATAACACATTTTCTTTTATTAAAACAGACCTAATGTCTTTGCGACATTCACCGTCTTACATTTTCTCTTGGAAGCGAAATTAACTGAAGCCTAGCATTAGGTGACATTAATAATAATTTACAAAGGAAAATTATAAGTTAGCAGTACTTACCAAGAAAAATATATTGTGTGTTCCTACAGTCGTATACCTATATAACAGGCTTAACCTATATATAATAAGCTTCTTACATAGCTGTATATTCGTTAGCTGTCTCAGTCACATTTAAAAAAGTTTAAAATTTTTCTTTTGTATTTCTTTTTAATCGAGTGGCAAAGCGAACTACTAATCTAAGGCAAGCGTAGTGATAATGCCCGAATTAATAACTTGTTATTCTGTTGTTTTGCCTACTAAAGTCAAAATTTTGACATAAACTCCATATAAATTATGGCAAATTTCTAACTCTAGTAGGCAAAAGAACAGATACCTAGATACTAGTTAAGTTATAAACTTTGGGCGTGAGCCAATACTGACAAAACAATAATACAAAGGATAAAATGTTTACTAGAAAAAAATCAACCAAACTCAGGAAAGCTCGAACCCATGACCTTTGGATTGCCGCTCCACCAGCACACACAACCTTCTTTACAAGAGCAGCACCAAGCTTTCCTAAGATTGGTTGATTTTTTTTTGTACAATTTTCATCCTATATCTATATAGCATTGTGAATGCAAAATTTCAATAATAAAAATAATATAAAGGCTTACAAAGTCTTATTTAACATATTCTTTGTCTATCTATTAAAATGGATGACATGTAACACGTTCAAAATTGTTAATTAATTAAAAATTACTGACAAACAAGACACACTCCCCGAGCCAGAAGTTACTCCGTATCCGCGGTCGATCGTACCACATGATACGCATTATATAAAACCCCGTTCCGTTTAAAAGGGTCGGTAGACGCGATCAAATATTTAGGAGTCTTCTTCGAGCATTGTGTCTTTGTTTCTGTTTGTTTTGCGACTAATTAGAGAAAGTTCGAGAAGTTGAGCGCCCCACTTGGTTCGGGGGATTCCATTTCTCTCGATGAGGCAATTAATGGGGCTTCTAAAGACCTTTGTTTTCTTTCGGAGAATAAGTAATACGTGGCGTGTTAGATGTTCTGTTATAGAAATGAATGTTTCAAAAATGAGAATTATAATATATTTTGTTGAGTACATATTACAATTATTTGAAAAACCATGATAGTTGACTAAGTCATGCGCTTGACCCGGTATGTCAGAGGATGCAGGTTCGAATCCTACTGACGAACTATCCCGAAGCG
This sequence comes from Scoparia ambigualis, assembly GCA_963921215.1. Lineage (NCBI taxonomy): Eukaryota > Metazoa > Arthropoda > Insecta > Lepidoptera > Crambidae > Scoparia > Scoparia ambigualis. Next base: position 21,709,921 of record OY992502.1, on the reverse strand, counting down.
CTATGCAACACTATGAACAATAATACCATTATAGAGTTACCATTCAAAAAGCTATTTATAGTTTTTATTCAATTATTTGAAATCATTCAAAATCATAATCATAATTTCTTTATTCAGTAAGTTTAAAATAAGCATTTTGAATCGTCTAAACTTAACTTCTCTATAAGGACGGATGGTCACCCACCCACCCACATCACCCATTCAAGACGTCTTTTAGCTGTGGAGAAGAACGGGCGCAAGAAACTCCACAGATTTATAATAATGTAGAAGTGACGACATTTGCAAAACAATATGTTGTTAACAAATTATTCAATCAGATATAAATAAAGAAAATGGATCATAAAAAAATAATGTGAACATATTATTATAACCAGGCTGTTTTGTCTTCTAAATATTCCTTGACTGTGTAATCTTTCTTAAGTAAACAAGATTTTACATGATTCTTAAACTTATCTAAAGGTAAATCTAGTACATTCCTTTGTCATTATACATGAAACATCCAATACAAGATGTATTTTCTTTTAAAAAATGTACATAAAAGAACACTACCAACCCATGTATCCCTTTGGATCTCGTAAAAGCGACTAACGGACTGTACATACGCCCAACGGCATATAGCGGTGGTGAGCACACCACCTATCACGGTGAGCACATGTGTATTTTGTTATTTGGTGAAACGTGGGCTAAGACACGCGATTTTGCGGTTGGTCTCTAGGGTTGATGAGGATTCCTCTTCCGCTTCCACATGTTGCGGAAGTTCCGTAATTATAACAGTTCCCCTAGGTACCGCTATCGCTTCCCCATAAATGAAAGTTAAAAATTCCGCTTCCGCTATCGCTTCCTCATAAATTAAGAGGAATTAAGGAGGAATTGAAATTGCGCGCGAAATCTTCGGCCAGCAACAAATAAAATAACAAATAAATAAAATATTACGAAGGTACTTTGTTTTTATTAATAACTAAAAGAAAAACCGCGAGTGTGATGAAATACATTTAATAATGTGCCTGTTTCATCACACTTTCTTTTTCTTCCGCATCATCCTCCGCATCCTTCTTCTTTGTGCTATACAATTCCTCTTCCCCTTCCTCTGCCTCATAACCACATCCTCAACAACTCTACTAGTCTCTGGCTAACCCTTAGGGGACAGTTGGTAGGGTATGTATGCAAATATTTAAGTACATAAGTGATAAATCTCCGATTCTCATGTAAATCAGTACCGTTGAAAATTAGCGAGACGTCACAACACAAGGCCTCGGCAACAAAGGGTCCGGTTGATATAAAACGGAGTCTTAGAACGAAAACTTTGTCATTGTTACCACGACTTGTGGGACGCATTGTTCAAGTTATATTAAAGTGGAAGTTTAATACTTCAAAGGATTACTGCGAGATGTGGTCAGGAGGCTTTAATGTTGCCACTAGCTCAGATTAGAGCGTCGCTCACCGCGACAAATATGGCTGCTTGCTTCATTTTGTGCTAGAGCCTATTATTCTAAAACGTAGACTAAAGTTGAAGATGGTTTTAAAACATGTGGTTACTTATATAACCGTGTCGCGTAGGTACTGGTAAAAGACTACTAATTGACTAAAGACTGCACATACTTCCAACAGCATAGTGCGGCGATGGGCTCACCACCTGTCACGCTGAGCAAATGTGCAGTCGCTATTTGGTGAAAAGTGGACTATGGTAGAGGACTGCTTTTGCTGTCCTCATAGCCTAGTCTCTGACTAACCCTTCGGGGATAATAGTCGTTGTTATATGTCTTATTTTTGTTTATAAAAGTAAATAGTACCAGTTTTAAACCAGGTTTTGCTTTAGTCCGCGTTTCGGTATAAAATAGCATAATTAAAGACTATTGAACCGTCCGCCACTTCGTCCTTGGAGCAAGTGTTCCATGATGGTTTCGCTTCTATACAGAGTACTACTATACAGTGAAAAAGAAGACCGTGGTTGGAGGAAAAGTAGGTACCCTTAATATTGATGATGGCGAATTTTACTGAAAGGAAACATTCCTTTATTTTCAAAGATAATTAAAACTGCATGAAAGATTTTTGAAAGATCACCTGCTTGAGCCAGGAAACGAACCGGTGAAATGTAAAAAAAAACATCCTGTATTTTATGATACCAACCGAAAGAGTCATTCATAAGGATCAATTTCTTTTAATCAACATAGTATCTTAAATTAAAGAAAGACTAAGAATACGTCTGTGCATACGTGAAAATGGGTCTCATATTGATCAATATTTTCTTTAGATATACCTAAGTAAGTAAGCTTTACAATAAAAACATTATTTTTCTTAGTCTTTCTTTAGTTTCGATACTATGTTTTTAAAAGAAATTGATCCTTAAGATCTACTCTTTCGGTTGTTATCACAAAATACAGGATGTTTTATTTTCATGTTTCACCGGTTTGATTCCCGGTTAAAGCAGGTGATATTTCAAAAATCTTTAAATGCAGTATTTTTGAAAATAAAGGAATGTTTCCTTTTAGTAACATTTGCGATCATCAATATTAAGTGTATTTTTCCTCCAACCACGGTTTTTTTTTCCATCCTGTACATGTCTTACTTTGCAAATAATATTATATGTCTTTGTCCACCCTGAAGGTCAATTCTAAATGTTACTTAAAGATTTTTTTTAACCGGATGATGAGTATAGTATGAGATGGTTATATCTACTACGTACTAAGTAAAAAAAAATCCTCATTCTAAATTAGCCTGATACTTAACATATATGTGTATACAGATACATAACATATTCACCATCACCAGGCTGACTTATCAGGGCAAACCCTATATTAAATTAATAATATGTTTAAGTAAAATTTTAAAAACTGAAAAAAGACGACAACCTCAGGCGGGAATAGAACCACGCACCTTCCAATGTTGACTAAAAAACATAAGCATCAAACACTGACAAATTTCGACGGGTGAAAACCAGACCTCGGTAGCCAAGTGGTTAAGGCAGCCGCCCGGAATGCGGAAGGAGCGTGGTTCGATTCCCGCCTGAGGTTGTCGTCTTTTTTCAGTGTTTAAAATTTTACTCAAGTATATTTAAGCGTTAATAAAACGCTAAAATATATAAAAACATTAATAATATATTATTGATCTTATTTTAAACGTAATAGCCAAGTTAAAGATGTTTATTGCGTTTGACTGACGCAGAGGCTTAGTATGTAAGTACTTCTTTTACAACCTTCTTTTGTGTCACCAACGTTAATATTACAACAAGAGAACAGCTTTGTGGGCCATTATTTCTTATCACCACTATAAAATAACTTGATAAGTATGTACATACCTAATTATGTAAAGCTACATTTGCAAGAAATGCAAATTGAGTCTTTCCCTATAGATAAGTTTCATTTGAATTGTGTAATGTTTTTAGTACATTTAGATCACAGAACAGAAGAAAGAGGTTCTGTTCTGTGATTTCGATAGTTCGTTATCTTTAAGTTTATTTGAGCGTTTCAAAAATACGAAATCGATAGTTCTTCATGAACTTTATTATTTAAGAATATTGAGCCTTGATGGTTAAACTATTAAAGTATTAAGCCTCAAATTTTATAGCAATAATTTGTAACAACGTAAAGTATTAAAATAATCTTTGACGACCTTGTATGTTTATCCGTTCTTTTAGTTATTGTTTATTGAAGTTGTCAAAGCAGCTTAGTTTGATAATAATTGGTGTAAGTGTGGAAAACTTATTGTTTAAAATCCGTGTGAAGGAGTAAAATAATAACTAACTAGCGGCCGCTCGCGGTTTCACCCGCGTGGTTCCCGTTCCCATGGGAATATCGGGATAAAAAGTATCCTATGTGTTAATCCAGGTTATTAAACTATCTGTATGCCGAATTTCATCCTAAGCATGGGTGGGGTGCTGAAGACGGTTATGAGCTAAGTACTTTTTCCGTAGAAAAATTTACACGAATCAAGCCGCGGGTAAGCCAGTAGGTGTAAAGTAAGTGTAAACTAGAGTACATAAGACGGGGTAAAGTGACACAGAGAGACATAGTGACACGAAAGGCAGAGTGTCACAGAGGGGCGCTCGGTTGTGATACAGATTAACAGTACTCGACGATGAGTGCCAATGTAATAGGAGACATACACTGACGCCCACCATGGTCGAGTGGTCACGCCGGGTCTGGCGTCGTGCCATCTCTGAGGTCCCGGGTTCAATTCCCGGTCGAGTCAATATAGAAAAAACCTGTTTTTCTAAATTGATATCGGATCTGGGTGTTTTTCTACGTTTATGTATATTTTATATGTATACATAGACTCACGACTATTATCCCCAAAGGGTTAGTCAGAGAGATTGGGGACTACAGAAACCGTCCACTGCCATAGTTCACGTTTCACTAAATTACAACTGCACATGTGCTCAGCGTGTTAGGTGGTGAGCCCATCGCCGCTCTATATTGTTAGATGTATGTGCAGTCTTTAGTTCGTTAGTCGCTTTTTACGACACCCAAGAGAAGAGTGGTTGTGGTAGTATTATTTTAATATGCTGCTTCGCGACACGGCTCCTGTTATTAATATGTCAAGGATCATAAGACCGCCGGCGGTCGCGAAACAATTGATTTTTAATTGTGTCTGGTTTTACGATCCTCAAAGTGTTAAGAAGACATTGCTTATTACGTTTCAAAAAATTGGACTTAGTTTACATAGGACATACAGAAAATAGTTTTGTGCTAATGTGCAACATTTAAATTGAAATAGGGTAATTTTTAGGCACAAACAATTTTATTGCTAAAATTATAAATGTATTATGAGCGGATTCTGTTTGTAGTGTCAGCAACGCGTGAGTGTAACCTCTGGTGTTTCAAACTTCAAAAGGCTATAACTGTAAAAGTTTACGTTTGTCTGATTGCTAACTCAGTAAGTGGTACCTAAATTTTAAAAAAAATATGCGCCGTTGATTGTACAAAATACAGTTTTCATAAACTCAAATCAAACTCCCCTTACTAAAGAGCACTTGAACATTATTTCGCTGCAAAACATCGCAATTTGTGTTTTATATTACCAACTAAATTACCCCACTCAATGCACAGCCATGCAATGATAGTTGAGTGGCATAACATACTTCAAACCAGACGGGTGCCGTGCAGCCGGCCCGAGTATTGCAGCAAAGACTTGCTTAAGCCAGCTACCGTGAAAGCTAAGAACCTCATTATTATGTCATCTTAAGAGTCTCACGACTTGTTATCTTGGCTCCTTAGGGAATCACCATGTACATATTTTTATGTTTGAGTGTCTTGCACTGCAGTGGCATAGGATATCAGATTTACTTTTGTTTTTAACTTTACTATTATTCGTATGGTTTTTCTAGTTACATTATCTCAGCTATCGTAAAACCAAACGCAATAGAAATGTTATTGTTACTAACCTACCGGTTAAGGTTTTTTTTTTTATACTAAGCCCGGCAAATGACCCCACTCCACCTGATGTTAAGTGGAAATGAGGTCCAGGCGCGAGGACAACTGGTGCAGCGTAAGAGACGTAGCATCAGTCATCCTCACTCTGCCGGCCCACAAAGTGCTTCTTCACGCCTCGTTTGAAGGACCCTATGTCATAGGTAGGAGGGAATACGTGTGCTGATAGACTATTCCATCTCTTGGAAGTGCGGCAAAGAAACGAGTCACCAAATTTCTTTGTGCGAGATGGAATGTTAGAGACTGTAAATTGGTGACTCCGCAGAGTAGCACGCGTACTCCTATGGAGGAAGGGAGAAGGTGGGATGAGGTCAAAGAGTTCTTCAGAGCACTCGCCATGGTATAAACGGTAAAAGACGCTGAGTGACGCAATATCTCTACGCAATTGCAAAGGCTCGAGAGTTTTAGTGACCTCTGCATTGCCGATAATGCGCACAGCGCGGCGCTGCAATCTGTCCAAGGCATCGAGAAGGTACTTTGCGGAGCCGTCCCAAAGATGAGAGCAATACTCCACGCAAGACCGCACCTGTGTCTTGTATAATAGACACAACTGATCAGGCGTGAAGAATCGCCGCACCTTGTTCAGGACACCGAGTTTACGTGAGGCATTTTTAATCACGATTTCGATGTAGTCCTTTTGGTTCAGATCGCAGCAGTTTTCTTACAGACGAGAGGTTATTATAATATTTTGTTTTCTTCTGCAACAGCTTATCTGTTGACAGTCATCTCACCTGATGTAACGTTATGATAAGGCCAACAAAAAGGTGGAAGTATAGATCACACGGATTTCTTAACTACGCATTCGTGTACAACTGTTTTTGAGATTTAACTAACTGTTGGAACACAATATTGTTAGTCACATTGATGTTATAGCGTTTACGTGTATTGAGTGCTGATTTTTAGGGAACGAAGAAAACTCACTAGTAATTTTTAAACACAGTAACTAATTAAGGCGTCGATAGCCGAGCGGATAGATGCTTGGGTTGAACGCGGGAAATCGTGATTCTGGTTAGACTACTGACGTGAACTCACTACGACACAGTCATTTAGATTAACAGGATGGGTTAACAGGACTATTATTAATGTGTTAAACGCAAATTATTATTAATATTTTTTAAAAGGAACGGACTATCTTATCTCTGTCAGACTAAGGCTAAGATCTATAGAGCGTACTTATACTTTACTCAGACTAATCTAACGAGCTAAGACAAAATTGGAATTTATAATCAATGCCTCGACGCTGTCTCAGCACAGGCTTAGCACGGGTTAAGTCACCGAAATCGGTAACTTACGAAAAACTCAGGATATTAACCGAACGTGAATAATAGCACACTACCTCAACAGCTCTACGGCGGCGTTTCCGTGCCTTTTTAAATTTTACGGGTTATCTTTCTGTCAAAACAAGATCTTATTCTGTCAAATCAGTTATGACTATCAATTCGAAATCAAAGCTCGTACATATGATGCACTGAGCCAAGTTCGCCATAAGTAAAGTCAAAGTTACTCGTAAGCACGCTCTATAAATCTCACCCTGAGATTGTTGCTTCGACACTGTTGTTATAATGACAGATTTAGGTAGGTAGCTGGCCAGCCAGACCGACTAATCAAACCGGGTACATAGCACAATTGGAAACCAAACCCGACCATTGTGCGTCTTAAAGAGTGAAAGTCCTACTACCCACTACACAATGCGGTAAAGCATTTTATATCAAAGTAGGTAAGTTTTAACAAAATTTCCAGAATAAGTGTGTCGCATTATTTACGAGTAGCATAATGTTATTGTGGACTAGGTGCCCACTTTGGCGGTGTCTCACCTCAAGAGCCCGACGCAAACAGGATGATGTCGGGCCAAAGTTTTGCCTACTCCCATTTGTTATTTACGATTCGAAAGAGCCAGCAACAACAAATCTTACAATACGCTGGATGAAATAGCTTTCAATAACATTTTGAGATCGCAGTCCTACTTTTGGTACAGTCTGGTACAGTACTCATATCATTCAGTGTACAGTCGATAACGAAATATTTAAGACTTTTGAGTAGATACACCTACATCTCAATGCAATAGAGAATGTGTCAGGCTGATATATTTTTTCTTTTAAAATATAAAAAAGTTAACATAAACACAACTTTTATGTACACAATAATCGGCGATTGCCTTTTTAGTTCGTTCGTTGTACCTATTGAACATGTTTTATTTAAACAATTGATTTTAATTAACGTATTCAAAACGTTATAGACGGACAAAGAGCAACGTGTATAACCATTTTTGTACATTACAATTATACAACACAAAAGACATCTCGACGTTACTACCGGGGAATTTATACCGAACGAAGTAATTCAGCAAAGTTACTTACAGAGGAGGAGTGAGGAGCTCGATGGCGCAGCGGCTAGCGCGTTCGGCTTGCGATCTTGCTTGCTAAGCAACTTTCGCAATGCCGGGTCGCTGGATGGGTGACCAAATTTAAAAACATCTCGAGCTCCTCCGTGCTTCGGAAGGCACGTTAAGCCGTTGGTCCCGGTTGCTGTCGTAAGATGGCAGTCGTTATAACCCACCAACCCGCATTGGGCCAGCGTGGTGGGTTATGGCCCAATATCCCCACGTGCTATTGTTCACGTGGGAGGCCTGTGCCCAGCAGTGGGACGTTTATAGGATGATGATGACTTACAGAGGTAGTTACAGGGTTGCAAGTAGTAAGCTGAAGTGGCAATGGGCTAGTCATATTAGCCTCAAGTGATTGCTTATGGCTGTCCCAGATCCCTTTAGCGGCGCTTAAGAGTACTTTTTATTTTGGAGAGGACTTTGTCCAGAATTTTTCTGTGTGGTAGAGTCACGCTGCGTTGCGCACGTATTAGGCCGCCTTGCCCGACGCCGCAGTACCACCCTCTCCAGCGTAAAACCACGGCATTCATTGCTGTAGGTACACTTCTTCACAATTGGCTATTTGACAGTTGTAACAATAAAATATGTCGGATGCGGTAGTTTGTAATTTAACAATAATTAACCAAAAGTTTTTTTTATAGGAATAATTTGTAAATATTTTATTTACTTATAAGTACAAAATAAATTTCAAGATGAGATCAGGTTTAAGATATTTTTTTTATTGAAATGTGACGTCACAGGGCAAAATGTTACGTGACCAACCGTAATTAATAAAAAAATATGCCTTTTTTCTATTAAAAAAGCTTTTTCGAAAAAAAGTATTGTAAGAATTGTAAAAGCGTTTGCAATTTTTAAAATACTTTTCCGAGAACTGTCAAGTAGCCAATTCCTACTAATTCCTCAAGGCCGGCAACGCATCTACGACTTCTGTGCTTTTAGAATAGAATAGAGTAGAGTAGAAAACTTTATTTTGGGGTCGTTCGCCTACTATTCACACTAAAAAAAATAGAATTGAACTGATACAGACTGACAATTATAATGATGATGTAAGAAACCCTTTCAGAGGCAAAATATATCTCTTAAAGATAAAATAAGTTCAGACGGCGAATCGGTGAAGTGAATTTTGTCCGTCTGATAATTCAACGAACAGAAATAGCTCTCAGGAAAGAGAAAATATGAAGTTTATTAATCTGATGGCATTTTCCGTGCGTTGCTTTTAGTATGATGAAAGTTGGTACGAGAGTCCCTTGTGCCGTATAAGTCCATTAAGCAAATGGATAGAACGGAAATGAGAGACCGTTTTTAATTTCGTTGTCATGTAAATAATACTAATAATGTGTCCCTGGGTGACTGTTTTTTATTAATTACCTACCTGATGCTTTTTCGTCGTCATTAATTTTTGTACTTTGGTGAGTGGAACACCTTTTTTGTAATTTGAAATTGGTTAGTACCTACGTTTCGTTTACTTGTATGATGTTTTGTTTTGACAATGCGTCCATCGTATGTTATTAGAATTTAAAACATTCAAACAATGCGATTTTATTCTGCTTTTATATTAAACACGCACTTTATCCTATCAATAAAATTATATTTTCAAAAAGCAATGATAAGCTGTTCCATACATTAGGCCGAAAAGTCTTTTCAGTTTGGTTTGGATGGAATAGGTTATTTTTTTTCGCTTTTTTAGGTTGCTTTCTTACAAATAGTTGTTCTTTGCACTTAGCAGGATGGCCCAGTTGCGAAATTATATACCTATTACCAAACACCCTTTAGAGAAACACGCCAATAGCCTTGGCTACAACACAAATCGTGCGCGACATTAAACAAATTTAAAAAAAAAAAAAACACGCCGATACATGAGAAGAACTTTATGAGATCAATCTCCGCTCTGAAGAGGGAAAACATTTCAAAAGGAGAGCACTCCAGATTACACGATAATTTCATTGATTGCTCCTTCCTGCCATTATGTTGTCATATTTTCCTCGGTGAATGTTAGTCACCGCGCTCCTACCGTTAAATCATATTTGGTTACTCGTTAAGTAAGCTTTGAAAAGACGACCACTTGGTCTTGGTCGTAACTTTTAAATTACGTCCCCTCTCTAGCTAACTTATTTACTCCTTATAAGAAGAAACAAAATATATTCCCGCACTTTTCAGGTCAAGAGATAATGGCCTTTGATAACAACCTGAAAAAGCTTTCCGCTGCTTTGTTTCTTTTATCTTCAACTTTCGTTGAAGTTCTCCGCAAAAATTATAACTTGCAAGATTAAATAAAGAAGTTTTAATAAATCATCCCGGTTTATTCAGGATTAGGGCTTAGGTGAAGCCAATTTTTCGTATTGGAGGACACTGCTGTCCTACTGGTGATGGGGCCGGTAGGAGTGCATTTTGAATGTTAAAATTGCACTTTGAATATTTTGACAGTTTTATAATAGGTCATTGTGTTATTACTAAAATAAAACAAATGATGTACCACAAATGAAAAATTTCTTTAATATGACCTTTAAGTTTTATTAAGTTAAAATAATCTATAACGATTAGAGAAATTTGACAATTTAAAAAGGTAGACGTGCAGGCGACTGTCCCTAAAACTCTAGTGGTAATGTCAAATATTAAAAACGTTAAACTAGTACAAATATTATTTAAGAAAAGAGAGATATTTCATTTTTTATAGATAAGTATTTTAAAATAAAAATTCACTAATATTTTGACATGACTTTGCTTTTAGGATCTTTTTTGTATGTTAATTTGAAAATTGTACGGACACTTAATGACTTATTAATTATAAAAAAGTAAGTTATTTTATACAGATTAACCATAATCTTTTTATCTCTACATAAATGCAAACTTTATTTAGTTAAAGTTTATGATTAGTTACGAGTTTGCATACGGATTGAGACTATTAACCGATAAAATACATCGTGTGACATCAGAAATTACCAACGCCAGGAGGTAACTCCTTAAACAAATGAAGGTCTGTAACATAGCTGTGCTTTTTCATATTATAACGTTTTCTCAATGACTGGCAATAAAACGGCGAAATACCCAAACAAATAGTGCGCAAAGTCAGCTCGCTATGTACTCATTTCGCCGTCTCGCCCAGTAGTGAGTATCCACGGAGGTTATTAATGTAAACCATGAACCTCTTACAATGAGGGATAAAAAAATTAACATATAAATAAAATTGTTGAGTAGCAACAATTTAATTAATATGTTTATTTTTTTATTTATTCTACTACGGGTAAGCGCTTGGCCTTCATCTCACCTGATGGTAAGAGACGATAAGGCCTAAGGTGGAAGCGCGCTTCACCCGGAATCCTCAACCACTGAGAAACTGGCTATCTTATCTCAAACTGTCGGAACACAACAATGTTAATGTTATTTTTGTATTTGAGTTACATCTTTCTTACAATTGTAATGAAACCATTAAACTATACGGATGTTAAAAAGGACGGAGTCGCAGACGAACTGTTCTGTTAGTAGTGCATTAAAATAAGACATTATAAAATAAGTTCGAATCACTTAGTAAATGTCATCTTTTAGTCAATAAACGTTCAACTATTGATTTAAGTTTTTCACTCTTTCAGTTATTGCCATTTTCAAAGTCAATAACCAAACACTGCTGGATTGAAATTTATATTTTTAATTGAAATTAACTTGCTGCCACATGCTGAATGTGAATCACTAATCACTAGACTCAAAGAAATTTTATTATGTTTATAAAACTTACATAACTTTTATTTATGTCTATATAATATTTTGAAATACTTTTATGCATGTTTAAATACTTTTATCATATTCAATATCATGATGTTACATATGAAATAGCACAAACGTGCTAGCTGGCTTTGTTTACGAAAAAAAAAACTGTAAAGTTAATTTGTTCCGAAAATTCCAAACGAAATTGGTCACTGTACTTATTATGCGAAATTTGTGCCAAAACTCATCTCTATGCAGTTTTGATGGTGGGAGCCGGAGGCTTTTATTTACTTGCCACCCGGATGCAATTGCAATTGCGGTGTGAAATTCCGCATGACAAATTGTCAACTGATTTCGGTTCAATTTGCTAATTAACGTTTTGTTTGAGTGATTCCCATTGCGAAGGCTATTATGTTTGGCTGCTCGTGGTGTTATTCGTTTCAATTTGTGTTATGTTTAACTGCCCCTGTCTGTAGTCCAGTGATTGGGTATCAAACCTAAGAGCGAAATAATATTACACTCGGTTTTTTCTAGTTTAAGCTGGTACTATCTAACTAACAAGCTGCTAGTAAATACAATATAATAGATCACCGCCTTATATTTGTTACAATCATGACACAGTCTAATAACTCTTATAACATTCTTCATACACTCCCCAACTAGCAAATTGGTCATATAAAAACTGTGCTATGCGACTTTCAGTTATATAACTGTTGAATTGATGTTATTAGACAACTACAACGTTGTGTAACCGTTATTCCTACAACGATTTAGTCCCGTAACTAAATGGTCTACTAAATAAGTAGAGTAAACGTTTTTACGACTACTTTAGACAACGTCGTATAATGGTACAAAAATATAGGTTAAGTAAACGGTATTATACAACGTTGTATAGTGGTGCCTATGTATAGGTTAGGTAGACGTTTATACGACTGATTTATACAACGTCGTATAGTGGTGCCTGTGTATAGGTTAGGTAGACGTTTTTACGACTGATTCATACAGCGTCGTATAGTAGTGCCTGTGTATAGGTTAGGTAGACGTTTTTACGACTGATTTATACAACGTCGTATAGTGGTGCCTGTGTATAGGTTAAGTAGACGTTTTTACGACTGATTCATACAACGTCGAATAGTGGTACCTGTGTATAGATTAGGTAGACGTTTTTACGACTGATTCCTACAACGTCGTATAGTGGTGCCTATGTATAGGTTAGGTAGACGTTTTTACGACTGATTCATACAACGTCGAATAGTGGTGTTGGAGTATAGGTTACGTGAACGTTTTTACGACTGCTTTATTATATCGTCGTATTATGAAGCCAGGTTGTAGGTCGGATAAATAAAAAAAATATGACACCATGTATAAAGGGTTTATTTAAATAAAAGGTTATCATAAAGGGTTTATTTAAACTAAAGGTTATCTGTTCATGTTTATTATCTCACGGAACTCTAAAATAAATTATCATGGCCGACCATCTTGGTCGCAAGAAACCGCATTATGCGACCTTTTCATTCTATAATTGATGTATAGAAGTCGTTTCTTAACTTAGACAAGATGGCTGCTATTTTAGTATGTAAAAAAATTTTAAGCAATAGTCTACAATAATTTAATTTCAAGAAATTCGATGGGGGCGTAAAAAATTTCACAACAACACACCTATATTTCACCACAAAACTAAACGTCCCATAAGAACTAGGTGCACTGCACACATTTATCCATACACTCTGTTCATGTATAATATTGTTAAAGTAAATATAAAAATAATTAAGTAAATTATAACTTATAAACCGTTTAAATTTTGTATTTGATAACCCGCACTTTTCCAGCAAACATCACAGGAACGAATGAATGGAATGAACTGAAGTTCATTCCATTGTGTACAATAAAAGTCAATGTTAAACACTTAACCGACATTACAGTCATCTTCTAATGTCTATGCAATTGTTATAAGACTTCAGTGGTTCGATAACAGTCGGTCGAAAACTTTTATGTAACATTTAAAAGTTGTTGACTGACGTTTATTTAACTTGTAAATAACAATAATGTTGTTTAATATGGGCCTATTTCGCGTTGTATAAACGTCTACGACACGTTTATATGACCCACTTTATAGAACCAAAAGGAAATGTAAAACGTTTTCTCAACTATTATGCAACAATAATTTGTTACTTGTCGATTTTAAGACACACTCGACCTGGCCGTTCGCGAGAACATCTCCGATCTGATCGTAGTAAATTACTTAGGTATAACAACATACTCGCGGCCCGCCCGCGCCTTCAACTACGCTAACACCTTCATATTTCATCCATTTTGTACAAAATGTCTTAAAATTATATTAAAAGAACCATATTCTTCTATCGATCTTTTTATCAGTGTAACCTACCGCGTATATGATAGCGTGGTTTAGAATGAGAAAGCCGAGCCACAGACACAAAATGACATACTTAGGTATTTATTACATATTAATAATATGTACAGTAAGTACTTCAAGGTAAATAATAGGCATGGCTGCGCCGCTTGCAGGGCTTGTAGCTAATTTGCTTTTTTTTTTTAAATCAATGGATTTTTTTTGTTGGCGAAGAAGTGGAAATTAGAAGTGGTTTTTTTTAAATAAATAACTTTTTTTAAATTGTTTTTGTAACTTTTTTACGATTGTTTCCGGTCTTTTATTAGAAAACACAGTGATTTTTATTGTTTTCGATAAAGTTGAAATTAAAAGTGTCTTTTAAAAATAAATAACTTTTTTAAAATTGTTTTTGTAAGTTTTTTAAGATTGTTTCTGGTGTTTTCCGATGCCCATTATTTATCTTGAATTTCTGTAATATATTATTGTATATTATATTATTAATATATTATTATATTTAATATATAATAATATATTGTAACAGATATAAGAAAATTTTATACCGACTAGGTTATAAAAGGCAGCGCCGCCTTGCGAACGGCCTATTTCTTCGCGCGCCTCCGTCGTAACAACATCTCCAGTTTCGGCATTTTTGTGTTAGTTGCTCACATTGTTTTTTTTCTTTAGTTATTGGATTAATTTAATTTCGTTGTAGTATCTATTTTTCAAAAACCCATAAGAATATACATAGATTACCACTACAATTATGCCCAAATGGTTAGTCAGAAACTAGGCAATGAGGATCGTAAAAGCAGTGCACTGCCATGGTCCACGTTTTACCAAATTACAACTGTACATATGCTTAGCGAGATAGGTGGTGAGTCCATCGCCGCTATGCTGTTGTGTGCAGTTTTTAGTCCATTTGTCACGTAGCGGAGGAATGGAGAAGGAGTGAGACGATGAGGAGGAGTAGAATGAAGATAACAGCACGATGAGTTCAGACGTATATTATTTAAAATAAATGGTTAGTTATTTTAAGAAGCATAATTTAAGCGTTAGCACACACACAACTAGGTAGAGGTTTAGGTTATAACTTATTATTATTATCAGGACGTATGCCTGCAACTGCCTAGTTATAATAATGCACTGTTCGCAATAACAATAATTCGGAAGGAAAACAGTAATAAGAAGGAGCTCATTTTAGCTCCGCGGATGAATCTGAACTGAATTTACACCAAAGAGTAGAGATATAATGAAAACAGAGGCTAGACGGAGAATGCAAGTAAATATTTGAATTTTAAACTGAAAATAAAAGAATGTAATTCACAAAGAAGGTCACAAAAACCAACAAGGCTTTAGTTGCTGACACCCAAGGGAAGAGAGGGTTTGGTGTATTCTTTTAGTGCGCTGTTATACCACACGGCTCCAGAATGTACTTATTAATAAATTTATAATATAAATAAATACATACATATACATATAACTATAGGTTAGTCAGAGACTAGGCAATGAGGACAGCAAAGCACTCTTCTACCATAGTCTACTTTTCACCAAATAGCGACGGCACATGTGCTCAGTGTGACAGTTGGTAAGCCCATCGCCGCTTTAGGCTGTTGGAAGGTAGTCGCCTTTAATGACACCCAAGAGAAAAGAGGGGGTGGTAGTATTATTTCACCGTTACGGGATACGGTTATATAAATAAATATAATCTTTATTCGGGTTTATACTAGTTTCACGAATTCTTGTTGAACGTTATTATCTATCTACAATCAATCAAAAACTGTGTCGTAGTTATTAGCGTCAGTAATATATTGTCAGTCAAAACGGATTCGAACTAATTGATTGCTAAGTTCGACATAGTACCTAAATTATGTTCAATCTGGGATTGAATGGATGGGTGGAATCGCTATGGTACGCGCGGCCCGACCACGCTACATTAGATAAGTGAATCTTGGAAACTTTCACAGCCCTTTCCATCCTTCGGAGGTCGCATATCGAAAAAAATAAACTAAAGGTTACCTCCGTTCACGCGAAGTTCTGTGTTTGGAAGCTAAATGACTTTGCTTAAGCAGGAGTTAAGTTTCATTTTTAGAAATTCAACAGCTTATCACTGAGTTTAACGACATGGTAAACAATACGAAGCTAAATAATTAACTTTGATTTCTTTCTTTATAGTATGCAAGTTTATAAAAATATAAATGAAAGTAAGAATGAACAAAATACATGTATGACACAACAGGATAAAACAAAAAAAAACTAAAAATTGTGTTTAAAAAAAAAAGCGAAGAGTGGATTAAATGGATTATCTACGGACAATGGATTAATTTTTCGTCGAAAAACGTCAACATGTAATTACCGTATCTATGTCTAGTGACTAAGCTAAAAATAAAAAATGCATTCTATTTTTTATATCTATCAATAGGATCAACAGTAATGATAAAATCTTTCCAATTAATAATTACTTTTAATATTAATTAATCCTTACCTTATTAAAATATGGACAGAACAACGTCTGTCGGGTCAGCTAGTTACGTATAATCACTGCCCCGCCATGCACAAATTGCACAATGTAAAGTAATCTATCTCCTCTCCCCATCTGACATCCCAGCATTATGTAAAATTATTTATTTATAACCTTATTTGCCTCAACCTTCTAGCTAGTTATCAAACCATGACTTCCATTACCAGCTCATAGTGATACAGATATTAATTTGTTTGCAAGCCGCGCCTGTGTTGCTGTCACCTCATTTACCAAATTAATGACAAATAGACCCGCCCAGCCTCTAAATGTCACTGGGCGATGTTTTCGATGGCTAATTGGCCCTGTTAACCCTTTGCAAGTGATGACGTACGAAATGGGCTAGTTAGGGTATAACTTGACACGCGAAGGTATAACAAAAGATGGCGGGTTCGTTTATTCTTATTTAATTTTTAAGCTGAGCTTCTTTAACGCCTGAAACGGACTTGCGATAAATTTAGGTTTGTGCAGTTAGCGTCACTAATGCAGGAAAAAGACTTTAAGATTAGGCTGTTGCAGTACAGTGCAGTAGGTAACATAAAATGAAAGAAATTTATACTTACCGGTATTTTGCGACACATCATAATGAAAATCTGTCTAGTATGTAAATATACCATAGATTTGCTAAAATTTATCTTAACCCCTTGAGGATCGTAAAACCAGACACAATTAAAAATCAATTGTTTCGCGACCGCCGGCGGTCTTATAATCCTTGACCTATTACTGTCTTAAAGTACATAGCTACTGTTGCAGATCTGATAAAAGACTTTTGGCATATTGGCAAACTGATTTACACCGAACCGGAATCAAAGTGAAAGTGAAACCGTTTCATTTCATTCAAACAGCCGTGCATTATTGGTTACATTAAAAAATGTTTTAAACATTGTATTTAACCAATTATCGATTTATTCCGATATCGATTTTATTCGCCTCTGTGGTCTAGTGGCTAAGCTACCGGTTTCAGACCCAGAGGTCCCGGGTTCGTTTCCCAGCTAGGGGTACAACTTTCTGTGCTCAGTTTGGTTGGTGGGAGGGCTGTTAAGTCCGCCTGGCTAGCTACCACCAATATATTTATTTCTGTCGCCATAACAACGTTTAGAGCATTGTTGTGTTCCGACTGTTTGAGATAAGATAGCCAGTTCCTCAGTGGTTGAGGATTCCGGTTGAAGCGCGCTTCCACTTTCGGCCTTATCATCACTTACCATCAGGTGAGATGCGCGCTAACCTGTTGTAGAATTTAAAAAAAGATTGATGATGTGAGAAGGATGAGGAGCTCGATAGCGCAGCGGCTAAGACGTTTGGTTTGCGACCTTGCCAGTTATGCAACTTTCGCATTGGTGGTACTGGATAGGTGACCAAGTAAAAAATACACCTTGAGCTCCTCTGTGCTTTGGAAGACGCATAAACCCGTTGTTCCCGGTTATGTAGTAAGATGGCAGTCTTTAAAACACACCAACCCGTATTAGGCCAGCGTGGTGGGGCATGGCTCTATCTTCCTAGGTTCTGTTAGAAATAGAAATAGAAAAACGTTTGTTGGTACAATTTACAAAAAAGAATATACAATTTAACACAAAGATTAAACATAATAAAACACAGAATAATTAACAATTTATAAAAACTTAACATAAAACATAAAGGTACCAAAGGAGAACATTAGAACATAGAGTGAACATTGTAGATGTAGTAAGTATTTCATAGAATTGAGCTTACATGAGCCAGCAGTAACAGAATTCCTTGTTAGCCATATCGGAAAGTCTGAGCTCAGCAGCTGATGACGATAATGATGTACAGTCACGAGCGCCAATATGTATAGACTTTGACTCTTATTCCATTGTATTAAGAGTAACAACTGTTTACATATTTTTGCTCGTGACTGTACATACCATCTTCTATAACTGCTCTGTGGTCCTTATAAAAAGTATGATAATTTTAAAATCCGTTACGAATGCTTCGTAGTTTATCCAAAAACGAAATATATAATGTTTATCTTTAAAATGCTGACATTTATCTTCACAGATGAAAATCATATTAAAAATAATATTTACTTCACAATTTTAACTGTGCAATCATAATTACGACATATAAGTGAGTGTTGCATGTTTTTAAAATTTCATTTTCCTTACCGTTAAATACGAGGCTTCATGAATTTCCTTTTTATAACAACTGTCTACCAATAACACGTATTCCCAGCGTAATACGATTTTTTTTTATAAAAGCTACCATTTCGCAGTGTAGCAGGTTATTTTATGCATCATAAAATACAAAATTATGTCTCCATCAAACACGTAAATCATGTTTTACAGCCTATTTTACGTTCGTGTTACTTTCTTTTACAAAATTAATAAGTCCTGTAGCATGGATATATGTTATTATGAATAAAGTAGTATTATGTGCCTGTATGTAGTAGGTGGTAAATAACATTTCGTCACATATTATTATTAAGAAATCGTACATAGATATTATTATGTTCGAACGTCTGTCTATAGATATTTTCATGTTAAAGTAATAGAGTATCAATGAAAAGACTGAAAAACGACAAATGTAATAAATAATTAAAATCGCTTGAAAATTGTATCTTTTCATCAGCTAATAACGTGCCGCTGATGAACTCAGAGCTCAGGTTTTGCACATGCATATGAAGAAATTGGTCCATAAACCCACCACGCTGACCCAAGGCGAGGTATTCCGAGCGCTTCTCTCTCGCTCTCTCGACGGTAGGACGGTAAAAGACGGGTATTAACAGCGAATAGGTGCGCTTTATAAGTTTTTTGACTATAAAGGAAAAAAGAAGAAAATTAAAAAAGCTGCCAAGTGCGAGTCGGACTCGCCCATGAAGGGTTCCGTAGCAGCAAGTAACATCATATAAAAGTTCTTGTAGTTCGTTGTAAGTTTGATTGGTGTTTTAATAATAGTGTATTTTTTTTTAAATTAATTAATTTATGACGTATTAAAAAAAACTATGTACTAGATCTCGTTCAAACTAATTTTCGGTAGAAGTTTGCATGGTAATGTACATCATATAAACTTCTGGACACATCTATTGGCCCACCTTGCATTTTCAGTTTCGTTTATTCCTAGCTAAAAATTTATATTAGGTCGAGCAAAAAGTTTTTATACAGTTTTGAACCAGGCACATTCATAATTTAATTCAATAGTCTTTTATTAAATTTGGAACACAGAATTTAAAGAAACAAAAGACAATTTGGAGCCTGTTCGTTGATATTAAACAATCGAATACTAAGAAAACTTGATTTAATTGGTTTACTTGGATTTAATTTTTGAAAGTGTGATTTTTCTCTTTGGTTGTGCAACAAACATTACTTATTCTTAACATTAAGGTGAGGTTCTATCAATAATCTATGGATACTTCGCCTGAAGTCGCCGCCCAAGCTGTGGCACTTATCCAGGCCGGACACCGCCAAAGAAATGTGAGTGCTCAACTTAATTTAAGTCGATCTGCGGTGAACCTAACCATCGAGCATGTATAAAAAACTTTATGAAAATAAATGAGGCAAAGGATGTGTGTCAGGTCCGTAGCAAATGTAAAGCTGTTGATACTGTGGCTATTGTCTATGCCTACGGGAAACAGGTGTGATGTATATTATGACCGTATTAACCGTGTCGCGTGGCGGTGAAAGAATACTACCACCCCCTCTCTTCCCTTGGGTGTCGTAAAAGGCAACTAACGGATTAAAGATTGCACATACATCAAACAGTATAGAGCGGCGATGGGCTCACCACCTGACACGCTGAGCACATGTGCAGTCACTATTTGGTGAAAACTGGACTATGGCAGAGGACTGCTTTTGCGGTCCTTATTGCTTAGTTTCTGACTAACCCTTCGGGGATAATAGTCGTGTTTATGTATGTATGTATATGATGTATTTTTAGTCAACCGTAAAATAGAGTCTTAGAAAAAAAAGGCTAACTGGAGAAACTAACTATACAAAAGATAAAGGAGATCATTCAGGCTCCATATATTTTTGGGCATTGTTCATAAATTTTGTAAGTAATGGTGTTTTGATTAATCAAAATAATTTTATGTAAATACGTATTAGTTTTGCGTCAATACGAAATAAAAGAAGTGTCCGACGTTCTTTGTTGATTACTCTGGAGTGACATGATTTCGTTTGCCCACCTATAGTGCATGTAATGCTCCGCCCTCCCATCCGATACTTGTTCTTAGTTGCGCTTTATTAAGCAGTGGGGGACTGTTGTGTCCTGCGTTCCCAAGTTTTCGATGTAGGAAGGTAAACAACTGATTACTCTGGTTTTGGTTTACATATTTCCAAAATTATTGATTTTTATGGCACATTTTATTTAATTAAGAGTAAGTTGGCATGTAAATAGGTTGGCCTAAGGTATTTGTTTTGAGAATGTTAAAATGATATAATACTATGGAATTTCTAATGTCGTCACTTTTCCCAGAATTGATGAAAATATTACTTTCTTGACTGCTATGGCATTGATCGCTCTGGACATAGTGGCCATAGCCATCAATTAATTCATTGGTAGTCAGTTATTTTGGATAAAGACATGTTGATACCGCCTAAATTAAAAGAGTAGAGACACTGTTAGAGGCACAATAACGTTCATTAAGCTGTGTGTAGTGCAAATAACCCTAACGTAGACTCAGCTGTCTGCAAAAAAGAATCTGTGGAATGTCTGCATGGTAAACAATAGGTTTTTTATAATATTAGCACCAACTCCACTCAACGTACACGAATCTCCAAAAGAACAACATCGGTTATAAAACCCCTTCGCTCATCAATCAATAAATCAAGCGTTCTATCAATAAAAAGGCCATGACGTTCAAAAATAGTCCAATATAGTTCAGTTTCAAACGATATAAGTTTGAATTCATCATTTTTTTTAAAATACGACAGCATTAAGTCATTTACTGCCGTCGGGTCACAATAACAATAGATATTTGACCCGCGCGGCGTTGAACGTGAACACCATGGACCCGATGATGACGAAGCACAAATCAATTGAATTTGGGTCTGTCAGATAGTTTTCAGGGCACTTCTTGCCCTCGATTGACTACAAAAACATTATTGACCAATTTTGTAGCCGAGCCTAACGTGTGTATAATTTTAAATGATGTTTTAAGTGGCTGTTGAACTACCAAAGCGTTTTAGCTTTGTTTTAACGGGTAGTAACACACTTAATAAATAAGATTGTTACTATTTGTACAAGATTAGATACTGTTTTTTTAATGTCTTTTTGGGAAAAGCTTCCCGGCATGGAACACTCAAAAGCCGTAGATCAGTGTAAGATCATAATATGCGGAGGTATTAAAAGACAATCCCGAACAATCATCGGAGCCCTGACCGGGCACTATGCCACAAAACAAATGATCCATAGAATGCAACTAGCAACAGACAGCTTGTGCAGGGCATAACGAAAAGAGAGTCCATACAACACTTACTGTGACTCTCTTGCTAGGAAAAGGATGAGTCTCCTGAGATTGGCCTACCCGAAACCAAAAGATTTTAGGCTCTTCGCCCTCAGAGACATTGCCAAGCTTTGGCAGTCATTTTCACGGAGGAGTCAGAGTGATAGGATGGGGTTCGATCATATTTCTTAGATCTATATAAACAATATTACTTTTTAAAGTATAATTGTTTTCCTATAATAATAAATTAATACTATTATTTGATCGGTCTGGCTTCAATATTGATCGCTCTGGTTACAAAAATTTCATACGTAAATATCTTATCAAAAGTTAGAGTACGATCTTACGTATCTTATCAAAAGGTAGAAAAAGAGGGACAATGAGAAATAATGTATTTTCATGCGGTATTATATGTGTAAAATATATAAAACTCATTAACTATCCATAAATAAAAAGCACTAGAGCAATCAACAAAATAGCGTTATTTTGTAGAAGTAGCCCAACAATAATCGAGCACCATAATATCCGCTTAATAGTACGAATAAGCGTTATAACATTTGAACGTACCACAGCTCGAACAATATCTATATTTGAGGTAACAAAATAATCGAATAATGACATAACGTAATCTGCCAGGTAGCATGATTAGTAGTTGTACTGTGTACTCAGGTCCCCATCCAATTTACCACACCAATCAACTGTGGTTAATAAGCCACGTTTGTGTCATCTAATCGTTTGCGGGCACCGTGATCTTGTATAATGACCTTAATCCAGACGGTATAGTGTCGGTTTTCATATATACCGACACTGTTGAATAACGACTCTTATTGCAATATAAGAATAACATAATAAAAGGTCCAGTAATAAGTCGATGTAATTCATAAATCTGGGAAAATTGTGATTATTTATTTAGAAGACGTATGGTAGTAATTTCTGAGAGTGTTATAGGTAGCATTAATTTGTTTATAGTAAGTGAAGGCACAGGTTTGCGCGTTGTACCGTCGAGACGTAGTTAACCTTATTTAAAGCTTACTGTCAAAACTTTTATGCGACCGGCCTGTGGTTCAATGGTACCCAGGGGACCTACAATGCCCTGTTATACTTATTACATCTTTAGGACCCTGTTGGGGATTTCTCGCTTCTGCAGTTTGGCGTGTTTACACTAGGATATGCATTAAGGCGAAAGAGGACTGATGGACTGATGGTGTATGGTATATTTTATGCATTGGCCTTGTGATGTCCGGTTGAGTAGAATTTTATTAACCCTCCACACACAAAGAACTGATGTCGTTATAGGCGATTAATATTTTTAAGATAGTCAATGTATATCCTTAATATACCAGAAACTGGACAGCAGCATTTTCCGTTTACTTCTGGATTTGACACCGGCGGTCTAACCACTACTTAGATCACAAAAAAATCAAAACATATAGGTACAAATTCTCGAAAGTAATGCCACAAAGCTAAGTAAAGAATAGGGGCATCATTTAACCCCTCAAGCCCCAAGCGGCCATATTTGGCTGCACCTAAAAATTTGCTATTCCGTCAGACCCCAAGCGGCCAGATATGACCGCGCTGGCCGCGCTCTCTACTTGACTTTGTACCGTGTGTTGATGCACTTAGAGACTACTTTAGTATGAACAAGGTCGATTATTTCGGTTCTGTGGTACATTTTATGCATCGTGAATGCAAAATTTAACATGAACTGGGTTCGGTTTTTTTTTAACATTTCCGCAAATTTAAATTCCCGCCAAATCGCACCTGCTCAGCTGTCAATTTTGATATTTCGTTAGCCAAGACAGAGAGGTTAAATGTTTTCTAGTTTTCCTGTACCTATCCAATGCTGCAGGTTAGAGCGGCGATGGGCTCACCACTTGTCACGCTGAGCACTTTTGCAGTCGGTATTTGGTGAAAAGAGTACTATGGCAGAGGACTGCTTCTGCGGTCCTCATTTCCTAGTCTCTCGCTAACCCTTCAAGGATAATAGTCGTGATTATAATATGTATGTTTATATTATATTACACCTATATGTACTTGTAACTTAGAGCGTGAACGCAGGGTGCATTACTATCTGCATACTAATTGGACCGCATAATTAGAATAATACAATTGGCTATTTGACAGTTGTAACAATAAAATATGAAATTTGTCGGAAATGGTAGTTTATGATTTACCGATAATTATCCAATAGTTTTTTTTATTAAGATAATTTGTAAATATTTTATTTTTACAAAATAAATTTGCGATTTTTTATCTGTAGGTAGATTACAAGACCCGAAACACGGGCAGCAAGGGGCGGCCATGATTGAGCTTCATGTGACGTCACATTTCACAAAATTATCAAAAACTATCTGTCAGGTTTCGAGCTAGGTTTCTATATTTATTGAAATGTGACGTCACAGAGCAAAATGTCACGTGACCAACCGTATTCGCACGAAATTTGAAATCAATAAAGAAAAATATGTTTTTTCTGTTAAATAAAGGTTTTTTCGAGAAAGAAAATATTGTACGGCGTATAAAATAAGCGTTTGTAACTTTTTAAATACTTTTTAGAAAACTGTCAAGTAGCCAATTCTTGACACTTAGGAGTATCGCACTCCGATTTATTCCGATTTCGCAAAGCTGATGGCAGACGTGACTCACGAATTGTGATGTCAAACTGTGTCCCAATCAATATAATCCTATGTGGACCGAATTCGAGCTAGCTCATTTAGTGATAATTAAGTCAACGATTTTATAAATCACTATGTAGACCCGACAGACGTTGTCCTGTTCAAATCCCAATAACACCTCTACTGACAAGAAAAATATATATGTCGCGAAGAAGAAGTAAGAAAACAGCAAATATTTTTTTTTTCTTCAACTATTTTATTGAGGATTTTTATTTTACTATTTTTTCTCACCGTTTAAATCTTTTCTGAACTTCCACAAATATTTCAAGATCACAATTAGCCAAATCGGTCTAGTCATTCTAAAGTTTTAGCAAGACAAGCTAACAGCAATTTATTTATATATATTTACTAGCGGACCGCTCGCAACTTCGTACCCCGTGATGAAATTTTTGAAAATTTAATAATAGCCTATGTCACCCGGAGATAGTGTAGCTTCCTAACGGTGAAAGAATTTTTCAAATCGGTTTAGTAGTTTCGGAGCTATTCAATCCAAACAAACAAACAATCAAATCTTTCCTATTTATATTATTAAATTAGATATAGATTGATTTAATACGTCAAAAACTTAACTTACAGTAAAGTTAAGTTCATATAGATTTATACAAGTGATTATATTGGCGCGATTTAGCTATAGCTGAAGTTTGCAGTTTGAATTCAATTAAACAATAAAAAAAATTGGTAGGTGTAGGGTAAGATACTCCAAAGCAACAGAAGGCTGCACGAGCACCTGCAGCAGCCCCTGCTGAGTTAAAGAAGAGGAGACTGAGGAATGCCCTCCGCCCACCGAGATCTGCGGCGGTGGTCCTCACCCTTCGCCCCGAAGCTGCTGAAAAGGGCATGACGTACGCTGACGCAATAAAACAAGCAAGAGAAGCTGTAAAGCTTTCTGACCTTAATATCCCCGCACCGAGGTTCAGGTCCTCGGCAACAGGGTCGAGAATACTTGAGCTGAGAGGCGCGTCTGGCTCCTTGCACGCTGACGCCCTGGCGGATAAAATCAGGGACACGATGGCCGATGTGTTCTCCGTCACCCGGCCAACTAAGACAGCCGACTTAAGGTTGCAGGGTCTGGATGACTCGGTTACGAAATCGGACGTTGTTTCAGCAATTGCTGAAAAAGGTGGATGCTCCCCGGAAGTCATCAGAACTGGCGAGATCTGGCGTGGCCCTGGAGGGATGGGCACCATTTGGGTGCAGTGCCCGGTCGGTCCTGCGAGAAACATCATCCCCGCGGGTCGCCGTTTCTTTGTCGGGTACTGCACAGCTCAGATCTTTGCGCTTGACTCTAAGCCTAAGAGATGTTATCGGTGCTTGGAAGGCGGGCACACGAGGCTGAACTGCACGTCCCGGATTGACCGCAGCGGATTATGCTACCGCTGCGGTAATGCCGGACACTTCGCGGCTGTTTGCTCTGCGAAACCGAATTGCGCTGTGTGCGCCGAAGCGAAGCGCCCTGCGGGGCATAGCATGGGGAGCCGTTTATGCACGGTCCCCCCCAAGAAGAAGACGAGGGCTGGTCGAAAATCTAAACCGGTCTCGCCGACAAGCGCAAGTAGAGATCAACAGTCCCAGTAATGCCTAGTACGCCCACAACTAAATATCTCCAGGCGAACCTGAACCACTCCGTCGGTGCGCAGGACTTGCTCATGCAATCCGTGGCAGAGTGGTCCATAGTCGTCGTAGTGGCTTCCGAGCCCTACTTCGTACCACCAAATAGGCATGATTGGGCTGTTGACACTAAGGGCACGATAGCAGTACACTCGCCCCTTAGGCCGCTTTCACCGTCCTGTGCGGTCAAGGAATCGGGTCCCGGATTTGTCGCTGTTCGGCGGGGAGAAGTTGTCATAATCGGCGTTTACTTTTCCCCAAATAAGTCCATTGCCGAGTTTGAGGCCTTCATAGCTGAACTAGGCGCAGTAGTTAGGCGTGCTTCACCGCTACAGGTGGCAGTAATTGGAGACTTAAACGCTAAGGCGACTGCGTGGGGTTCTCCAGCCACCAATGCTCGTGGAGATGTAGTGGTCGACTGGTCTGTCGAGGTTGGTCTTTCACTCCTGAATCGGGGGTTTATCGACACCTGCGTGCGGCACATCGGGGGGTCAATCGTGGACATCTCGTTTGCATCACCCTTGGTTGCCGCACGAGTCTCCGATTGGAGGGTGGTTGTTGAGGCTGAGACGCTGTCGGACCATCGATACGTGCGGTTTAATGTTCAGCCGTCAAGTTTCGCCAACCGCGTGGTACGAGCAAGCGGTCCGTCCCCATTTCCACGCTGGGCGCTAAGTAAGCTGGATAGGGAGCTGTTTCTTGAGGCTGCAGTTGTTCAGGTCTGGTTCTCGCAGCCAGTCCTTGAGAACGCGGAGGAAGAGGTCAGATGGTTCAGGGCCGCGTACACCAACATCTGTGATGCGGCCATGCCTCGTACTCGGCGACTACCACCACGCAAGTCCGTCTATTGGTGGTCTGAGGAGGTGGCAAATCTTCGCGCCAATTCAATCGTGGCGCAGAGAGCGTTCACCCGCGCGAGAAGGAGGCGACGCCGGGACCGAATAGAGGAAGTCCGCTTGAACACGGCGTACAAGGTGGCTAAATACGAGCTGAAGATCGCTATATCTAATGCCAAGATCAACGCAAGGGGAGAGATACTCGAGGGTCTCAACTTAGACCCGTGGGGGCGCCCGTATCGCTCGGCGGTAGGTAAGCTACGCTGTTTTGGCCCCCCCGTTACCGAGTCCCTCGAGCTAGACGTGCTAGAGAGTGTTGTCGAAGGCCTTTTCCCGGACCGTCTTGAGCATGTGCCGCCATCTATGGCCCCGCCCCGGCAACCAAGCCAGGCCGACGAAATGATCCCGCCAATAACATCTGGCGAGTTGGGTGCTGCGTACCTGAGGCTGCGGAAGAAGAACACCGCACCTGGCCCGAACGGTATCCCCGGTCGGGCCTGGATCCTAACCGCAGACCTACTGGAGGACCGTTTCAAGGAGGTACTAGATGTGTGCCTTCGTACAGGCCATTTCCCATCCCTGTGGAAAGAGGGACGCCTCGTCCTTCTCAAGAAGGAAGGGCGGCCGGCGGACGAACCATCGGCATACAGGCCGATTGTGCTGCTGGACGAGGCGGGGAAGCTCTTCGAACGTGTCCTCGCCTCCCGTATAACAACACACCTGTCCACAGCAGGGCCCGACCTCTCTGACTGCCAATATGGCTTTAGAGAGGGGCGGTCCACCATCGACGCCATTAAATGCGTAAAGGCAATGTCCACGGAGGCAACGGATAAAGGGGATGTGGTATTAGTGGTGTCACTAGACATCGCGAACGCTTTTCAACACCCTCCCCTTTGCGTGCATCGAATCAGCGTTGCGACACCACAGTCTGCCGCATTACGTACTCGCGTTAATTCGGAGCTACCTGAGGGATAGAGTTGTCACATACTCTGACAGATATGAAAACGTACAACGTAGAGGCGTTTCGTGTGGTGTTCCGCAGGGGTCGGTCCTCGGGCCGCTCCTGTGGAACATAGGGTACGACTACGTGTTGCGCGGCGCGCTTTTGCGTGGTCTTAGCGTAATTTGTTATGCGGACGACACGCTGGTCACCGCGCGTGCCGACATGTATCGAGAGGCGTCAAGGCTGGGGACGGTAGGCGTTACTCAGGTGGTGAGGCGCATAGAGAATCTTGGGCTCAGGGTGGCCTTAAACAAGACAGAGGCCTTGTACTTCCACGGGGAGTACACTTGCACTTCCAGGAACAAACCGCCCTCGGACGCCCATCTTACCATCTCGGGCGTCCGCGTCGAAATCCGACCGACGATGAAGTACTTGGGTCTCGTCTTGGACGGGCGTTGGAAGTTCTTGGAGCATTTCAAGCGCCAGGCTCCAAAGCTCATCAGTTCGGCGGCGGCCTTGGGGCGTTTGTTGCCCAATATTGGTGGTCCCTCGGCGGGAGTAAGGAGGCTTTATCTCGGGGTGGTGCGGTCGATGGCCCTGTACGGCGCGCCCGTGTGGGTCGACGCCCTGAATGCGACGAACGTGGCCCAATTGCGAAAGCCGCAGAGGGTCATCGCGATCAGGGCGATACGGGCATACCGCACGGTATCGTACGAAGCGGCTTGCGCGCTGGCAGGTACCCCACCCTGGGATCTGGAGGCGGAGGTCCTAGCCGAAGTGTATGAGCAGTCAGCTCGTGTACGGAAGCAAGGAGGCCGGGCAATGCCCGAGGAGGTGCGCCGATGGCGTAAGCGTGCGCATAGGGCGACGCTGCGCAAGTGGTATGAGCGGCTGGAACAGCCAACTGCCGGCCACTGGACCATCGGAGCGATCCGGCCCGTCCTGGAGCGATGGGTCGGTCGCAAGGGGGGCTCACTCTCCTTCCGCTTGGTACAGGTCCTCTCGGGGCATGGCTGCTTCGGGAGGTATCTGTGCCGAATAGCGGGGAGAGAGCCGACGACGGCGTGCCACCAGTGCAGCATGTCGAACGACACTGCTCTGCACACGCTGGAGGCATGCCCAGCCTGGTCGGCTGAACGCGCGCAGCTATGCGCGGTCGTAGGTCCCGACCTGTCTTTGCCAGTATTGGTCTCGGCCATGCTGGCCGCTAAAAGGTCGTGGGACGCGGTACTCTCCTTCTGCGAATCCATCTTAACGCAGAAGGAGGCGGCGGAGAGGGCTAGGGAAGTGGATCCACTTTCCGACGCAATCCGTCGCAGGCGCGCTGGGAGAAGGAGGCGTGGGTTTGCCCAGCTTCTTCCCCCCCCTTAGCGAACCGCGGGTGTACGGGCAGGGGGAGCCCTACATCCGCGCGTGTGGTTCGCAAATGTATCGGAGGGCAACCTGATATGCTCCAGGTTGCCCTCTGGTGAGGCTAGGCCTCAAGGCGTCCGTCCGTGGTGACGGCCCGCTGACTCGAGCCGCGGTTGTGTCTCTTTGGCGGAAGTTCTGAGCATCCCTAAGTTTTAGTGGGTAGGGCCCTTCAGGCGAGTCCCACATAACCCATCGGGCGCCCCAGTCCGATGGGTATGCGTAAGGGCATTTGTAAGATAAGATAAGATAAGATACGATACGATAAGATAAGGTAAAATACCACCATCTTGGTCGCTTAAACAACAGTTTTAGTACCATTGATGTGTTATGTAACTTGTAGTCAATTTCTTAACTACATCACCAGTTTCGCAACAGTTAAGGGTGCTGGATCAGATTTTCAGGTATATTTGTTATGTTCTTCGAGATATGCCTTAACCTGCCCCTACCAAAAATAGGGGATCGGAAAGGTAGGTGTTTCACAGAATCAATACCATAACACAGACGGTCTACAATTAACTATTAAAATGTTAAACCAATACTAATAATAGATCTTATACCCTTGAAACTGTATTTTTATGAAATAAAACTGAAGTTTCAAACACAATATTTCACAGTCTGTGAAGCAGAAGTTTCGTTTTCCCTTGTGCAAACGCGCCGAAGACCCATCCTTTGTATTATTATCACATTTTGTGGACGAATATTGTTACCACTATGAATGGGTCAATCGTGGCAAAAACATTTATTACAGTTGTCAGTATCTAACACCTTCTAACCCTGATTAAGCAGCTGGAGGGCAAAGTCATTCTTGTGTTAAGAAACTATAAAATATACCGACCCACCATCGTCAAAATAACCATTTTTTATGTGAAAATGAGGCAAACAAGCAGGCCCCCGCGGGTCAGGGTATTTCTCGAAGCGCAACCATTTTGAAGCGCACCAGACCAAGCGCCTGTTGGGTGCGCTTCAGAATAGGTAAATACAATATTATATTTTTATTCCTCGAAGCGCACCAGCAGATAAAATGTTGAAAGAGATGTAGTAACTAACAGAAAATATCGATAACGAATAATGTTCGTTTGTTTTTAGAATATCTACCTCTTTTCATTTATGTCACCCTGGTACTATTATAACTGTCATGATTAAATTTATTATTGACATAGTAAGTTGCAGCACCCAGCCACCCAGTCCTACTCGTTTATTTCTTTTTTCCTGATAGTTAAAGGTAAGTAAGATCGCTGAGGCGCCTATCTACCTCTTTTCATTTATGTCTCCCTGGTACTTTTAGATCAATAAGACCTGTCATGATTCAATTTATTATTGACGTAGTAAGTTGCTTAAGCACCTAGTCCTAGTATCTATCGACATCAATATTACGAATCTTTTAAGCTCCTCTCTATTACCGTTGGTGCGCTTCGAGGAAAAAAAATATAATATTTTAATTACCTATTCTGAAGCGCACCCGTTGGGTGCGCTTGATGTTAAGTAATCAACCTCTGTGGTAATCACCGCCGCCCATGGATAACCAGAGGAGTCGCAGATGTGTTGCCGGTCCTGAGAAAGGAGTAGGACTTGTGGAGGGGGAGAGGAAAGGGAATGGGCTTAAGCCGACGAGTATGTATCAAGAATGCTATGAGAGTAAATGAAGCATACAAAGTGTCAGGAGCGTAGAAAATAGAAAGCTGTGGTGTTGATTGTGTTGCGTAGCTGTGAAAGAATACTACCACCCCCTCTCTTCCCTTGGGTGTCAAATGCGACTAACGGACTAAAGACTGCACATACATCCAACAGCATAATGCGGTGACAGGCTCACCACCTGTCACGCTGAGCACATGTGCAGTCGTTATTTGGTGAAAAGTGGACTATGGTAGAGGACTGCTTTTGTTGTACTCATTGCCTAGTCTCTGACTAACCCTTCGGGGATAATATAGTTGTGATTATGTGTAATATAATATGAAATAAAATATTTAAGTAATGTAAATATCTGGAGACTTGTGAGATTCTCTACACTCATTGACCTTTGTGATATGATAATATTACCACTCACTCGTAGAAATTTTCTGACACAAAAATTAACGCAACTTTCAACGTTAAATTCGACAGAATCGAGCATAGACTGTGCGATATTTTGCGATCACGATGCATAAAATGTACCACAGGACCGAAATAATCAAACTTGTTTATACTAAAGTAGTCTGTAAGTCTATGAAAGACACGGTACAAAGTCAAGTGTGTTTTTGTAGGTGCGGTCTCATGCGACCGCTTGGGGGCTGAGGGGTTTAATTAAAGTTTATTAAATATAACCCTAAAAGATAACACAGTTATTGACATTAAAAATAGTGATCAAGAAATTACTGTTATGAGTGAGTAACTAGGTATCTTGTAGCACGAAACCGGCGAAAAGAAATAGCCCTTGCAAAAATTTATGCGGCTTCTTCTCGGAAAATATCTCTATGGGTTCCAGGAGTAACAAAGCAATGGCTTAGATTTTAACTTACAAAATGCTTTGTTTTACGGACATGTTGTATAACAATAAATAATTTATTTTACTAATTGAATTGTACATTAACTTTTGGCATAACGTATTCAATATTATAATACCTAATATAATAAGTGGATTGTTCAGAGTGTTTTCGTACATAAATCATATGAGCTGATAACAAAACGGACGAAGAAACCTTGAAGTAACTTCTCCAGACACTAAAAAAGTGTGAAACATTAAATTTCACCAAACGATATTTACAAAAAGGCTTTTAACTCAAAATTAAAAGTACTAATGAACATCATTCAACCAGCGGAAACTTTTTCACTTGGATTGTTAACACTTTAGCGACAGACGATTTATCTTTTAGAATAAATTAACATTTTCGTCCGTCCCGCTTGTCAACGGGAACCGCAAGTTGGGTGAATTCAGAATCGAGTGCGAGTTATGAGCGACGTGATGAACTATTCAAATGGTAAACATTAACTTGCTGTATAGTGGATAGGTCGCTGCTGTGAAGAGTAGTAAAATTATCACTAGCTGTGTTACTGTACGGTTTAACGGTAAAAATATATTGTGTAGTATTTTCTTAAGCATGACAAGTTTATTTCTTTACCGAACAATTAACAAAATTATATAATAAAGTGTGTCAAAATGTTATCAGAAGTGAAGTTAAAGCGTGCATTTCCAGCCTTTTAAGAAATGAAAACTACGGCTGAGAACATACATTCACATTGTAATACGTATCACTTTTATAGCTCATCTTTCTGCAATGCGAATGGATTTGGCAAGGGGCCCGCCCGTCAGATTTACACCACATCTCATATATTTTTTAAGGACTGCGGTATGCCGCTGTGTACGTAATTGTACGGATGTAGAGGCGTTATAAGTCAGGATTTTTTGGAAGCGTGTTGACGGTACGTACCCACGTACTTTTTTTTGTACGTTTTGTTTGACTCAAACTGTTTACCTTTATACGAGTACTACGCGTGCTTCCGATTGTGTTTTGTTAAACGGAAACCATTTTGTACGTTAGTATAAAAATACGTGTGTTTTATTGGTTCGTTTTCGATTGTGTTTTGTTTATCCTGATGTAAAAAATTCGCTGTTGTTTCTTTATATTTTTTTATTGAATTAGTAATTTATTTAAATCCAACTTTATGATAAGTTGAACAACAGAAGTAGGGGGTCTTATAATATAACTAATGGAATAATTACTCCTAAGACTGCGGTGACCGATTATTTATTCGTTTCTATATTATATTTTTTTCATTTTATATTCGTTATCGGGTCAGCTTAGCAAGCAATGGCGAAGATGATCTTGATACTTGTGGAAAAGTTTTTTATTTATCTTCCTTCATGCCTTTTAAAATGGATGGCAAAGAACCGCCAACGATCAAGTGAAGTGGAAAAGTTTAGGAGAAGTCTAGGACTTCTCCCAAACATTTAAATAAAAATGTTAACGTATTTAATATCTATTTTTAAGGTAAGGATTAGCCATCTTGCACTAAAAAAATTGCTATCGAAATTGTTGTCACACACAAACAAACAAACGTAAACACCTGATAAAACTGGTTTACTACGAAAACCCTACCCTAACCCTACGAGGACCGCATAAGCAGCAGCGCAGCAGTCCTCTGCCATAGTCCACTTTTCACCAAATAGCGATTGCTCTTGTGCTCAGTGTGACAAGTGGTGAGCCCATCACCGCTCTAAGCTGATGGATAAATGTGCAATCTTTAGTCCGTTAGTCGCCTTTTACGACACTCAACCGAAGATAGGGGGTGGTAGTATTCTTTTACCGCTACGCGACACGGATTATTTATAAGACAGTGTATAAGTTCAGCTGATGTAAAACCGTGCCGTAACCTCTAGGAGTATTCGTGACAGATAAGGCGTAACAGAAATGTTAGGCAGAATTTAGTACCAGTAGTAACACCAAATTATGTATTACTAGCAGCCCGCCCGCGCCTTCGTCCACGCTAACTTAGAAACACTGCATACTTCAGCTATTAAAAAATATATCTACAAAATATAAAAAAAACCATCCTATAAGTTAACGCGCTCTATCTTTTATTGCAAATCGCATTAAATTCCATTGCGTGGTTTAGAAGAATAGTGCGGTGCCGCAGATACAGGAAAACGGCGACTTTAATTTATAATATGTAAAGAAATGAATTTATCTTTAACTTATCCAAGTATTAGGTGTAATGTAAAATAAATTCAATATTATGTTGCTAGTGGTAAGTTTTCGTAATATTTGATTCGAACAAATCGTTGAAAAAAATGTCTACCACTGTTGTGGACTGTATTGAATTAGGTAATTATGGTAGAAAAGAAAGTTTCAACCATAGATGAATGATTGGTCTCGCAACGCTCGTCTAGATACCACAGCTCCGTAAATGCGGCAACTCATTATTGTAGTGTGTTTATGACAATATGCAAGGATGCTAGTGTGCGTGAAAAATTTGTTGCCAGCTGCTCAACTGTTACCCGAGTTAATGGGAAAAATATTTTTGCTGTGATGTATTAGTTAAGTTGCTGGTTATAAATGTAGCTCAGAAAATATTTAAAAATTAACAATTAAAAGCAAATATGTATCAATATAATTGTATATATTATTATGTAGGTTAGACGTAGGTTTCTTCTGTAGAAAAATGGTAGGTATGTATAGCAATAATTAGACCTCATTTTTTTAGTAGTTTTTTTATTACTACCAACCTCTTTCTTCCCTTGGGTATCGTAAAAGGCGACTAACGGACTAAAGACTGCACATACACCCAACAGCATAGAGCGGCGATGGGCTCATCAAAATAATACTATCAACCCCTCACTTCCCTTCGGTGTCGTAAGAGGCGACTAACAGACTAAAGACTGCACATACATCCAACATCATAGAGCAACTATGGGCTCATCATAATAATACTACCAACCCCTCACTTTTCTTCGATGTCGTAAAAGGGGCCTAACGGACTAAAGACTGCACATACATACAACAGCATAGAGCGGCGATGGGCTCATCAAAATAATACTACCAACCCCTTTCTTCCCTTTGGTGTCGTAAAAACGACTAACGGGCTAAAGGCTCACCACCTAAGCACATGTGCAGACTGTGCAGTTTTTTCTTGCTGAAGCGTGGACTGTTTTGGCGTGGTCTCTGTTGTCCATAGATTCAAATGATTACTAATTTTACCATAAACTTAAACAGTAATAAGTCGAGTCTTTATTCATGATTATTCTACATATGACTAAATACTTTTTCGTTTTTGTAGGCTCATTGTCATGTAACAGACAAAAAAAAAATTATTTCCCCTAGGGCAAGAAAAGCTATTTTAGCCTCGCTTATCAACGCTACAATGACGGTCTTTTTGAGCTAGAGGAGTGAAAATATTATTTCGAACATTGTCTATGATTTTTTCAAAACGAATACGTCCGTGATTTGCCGGTGGCGGCACTGACACTGAGAGCATTATCACTGACAAGTGAGGATGCGTTCATAGATAATGTATGAAAAACACTGTGCTGGAACTGTGTCGTAACTGTGGCTTCACTGATATGTGTGAAGCAACCTTTAACCTATAATATTAGCCGAATCATAAGCTATATACCTGTTCTCAGTTTCATTACAATCCGTCCAGCGGTTTTTGTGTGACGTGCGTCAAACAAACAGACACTAAATTCCAAAAATGATTCTAATGTTCACGTATCCTTCATCCCCTAGATTATGTTTTTCGCAAATATTGTCAATGTAAGTACAGACACGAAAAGTTTACATTTCAGGAACATAGGTCAAAATTACAAAAAATAGCTTTTCCATACTTGAGTCAATCAGCTGATTGCGCATTTTGTATAGGGAAAAATAATAAATTTTCAACCCATGCTTCTTATGGAAAGTTGTTCAGTTTCATCGGTAGAATCCCCTTGATATAGTGTCAGCTAACATTTTTACACCTTATTATAGATCACAAATATATGTAAACATGAAATAACATAGAACTAGGTTAAGTATAATAGTAACTTTGTAAGACAAATGAAATAGGTTACCTTTGAAATAAAACACAATAACAATAAATTCACATAATAAAAATCTCAACAACGGGGACTTTATTCTTGTATAAGCGGTAACACTGAATGGCGTTTATTGTTCATATTATTCTATGATGTTTTCGAAATTATACGATACTTAGTGATGGTATGTGATCCCAGTGTCCTTCTTATTTTTAGAAGTATTATTTTTACACAGTTTTACTACGCAAACTGGCATTTTAGTTTGAATTAATCCCAAAATTGAATAAAACATTCGGGACGTACACGTCACCCACAGCTGTCAGTGTGACTAGCTCGGGTACGCCGATTTCGGCGTAGTATTTGTTGCCGCATTTGACAAGTACGACGGAGGTATCTAGTCGAGCGCAGCGAGACCAATTATTAATCTAAGGTCTCAACATTCAAGTGCAAAGATGAAAAATATAATCAATAAAGTTTATCTGACAAATAGAAACGACATCTGTCTAAAAGTAGAAAAACAAATAATAGGAATTAAAACTATAAAAGAGGTTGGATTGCCAACAACCACCATGACGTAGACATTTTTTTCAGTGGTAATTGCGTCTTTTTATCAATAAAACTCTAATGATAAAAAAAATGTTTTGGTGGTTCATGCCTTTGTTAGTTATAAACTACACAGTATCTGAAAATATAACTTTAATGGGCTTAGAATTTAATAACTTCCCGAAATTATAACTTACCTTAATTCTGACTACTTATAATTAAAACTTGTACAGATTAAATTTAAGTCATCAATTTTAAATATTGATTAGCCGAAATTAACAACTCATTCAAGTATAGAGGCAATTAAAATTTCAAATTTCGAAGTACCTAATTGTTTATTTAATGTTTTAATAGCCATTAACTACTATAACGTAGTACTGAAGGTATGGTTTTCCCTATACAAGTTATCTGTCATTAATAATAATTAGTATGCCATTTGCTGTGAGTGGTTCGGCCTATTTACCGAAGTTTGGCTCTAATTCGGTGTCCGTCATAGATATCACGTCATAGATATGGATGCTAGCAAAGTTTGATATTCATGAAATTACTAACATGTTTGATATTTGCCCTACTATGAAAGGAATAACTTCCCATAAAGTAAGATGCCTGCTCGTTTGCCTCATTTTAAAATTTTCTGCGTACATGTATAAATCTTTGTGTTTATTATTGTACACCTTCAGTTTAACTCTGTTTGAGTTGTCAAGTCAAAAGTGTAATTTGCTGATCACAACTGAATAAAAACATTTAGAATTTTGAGTGTCTAACAGAATAACCCTTAAATAGTGGTATCCATTTTAATCCGTTCTGTTATCAATAGTTATCATACAATAGCGTAGCGATTTGTTGATATTAAAATTAGTGTGTTTTTATAGTGGCATGTAACTGCTTTTAGTACCTCTCACCTAAAATCCGATTTTAAAATGTTCAACCGTTTGATATTAAAAAAAAAACATTTACTATATATTAAACCTTTTTTTTGTTAATGTACAAGTTCACATTCAGAACTCGCGAGCGCGCGCAGTTTACAATGCAATAAAATAAATTGAAGTGTCTCCATAGTAATTAAAGTTTATATTTGAATGGAACGAGTGCGCACTTTAATATTTAAAAAAAAAATTATATCATCTCAGTGATCTAGTGGTTAAATCACCGGCCTTAGCCATGAGGTCGCGGATTCTATGCCCAGCGGAAGGTACCTACATAATATTATTATATTACAAGTAACCAACCAAAACCTAGCTAAAGTTACTTCTGTGACTTTAAACGTAACGTGAGTTTAAACGTAAAGTAAGAGACATACATACTAGAAAGCTCCTCAGGAGTTGTGGTTTCCAGGTGTTCTGCACTTCTAATTTCACCCTTATCGTCAATCACCACCTTT
This sequence comes from Scoparia ambigualis, assembly GCA_963921215.1. NCBI lineage: Eukaryota > Metazoa > Arthropoda > Insecta > Lepidoptera > Crambidae > Scoparia > Scoparia ambigualis. Next base: position 21,672,267 of record OY992502.1, on the reverse strand, counting down.
TTTAAGAGGTTAAAGAAATAAATAATAAAAAGTAAATTAACTATACAGGATGGCCTAAAAGTTGACGTCCCTCGTGTCGTGGGGTATCCGAATCACCCCCATGTATGTTCCGCGATTTTTCATAGTTTTCAAGTTATGATTTTTTTTCTGAATTTTGGAGATATTTCGACATGTCCAACTTAAAAAAAAATCTAAATAAAAGTAGAGGACTTTGTCGAGACTTTTTTATTGCAACTATATCTTCATAAGTGGTACTTTAATGGATAAAATAATCAGCTTCGTAACTGTGATGACGGATACCCCAAGACACGAGGGACCTAATTTTTTCTTTTGGACGTCAACTTTTTGGCCACCTGTATACACAAAGACTTTTTATCGGTGATCAAGACCTACTGAATCCGACTGAGTAAATGATGACCATTGTAATAATAATAGTAGTTACATGTTTTCTTTTTTTAAATTTGATTTTGTATTTTTAATTAGGTAGGTAACCAAATAATTAGAATGTATGGTCTTCTTACATTTTTATAAAGTGAAGATGATACGTAATCAATCATTATTGATGTACCTAAACTTAAAAGAGGTTTTAGTTGTAACAAGGAGGAGTAGGATGGCCATGATTTTAATATTCATAATTATTAACTATACTTCCCAGACAAAAAAAAATGGAACGCTGACAAATAAGTTTTATTATTATTGCAATGGCCATCATTTACTTAGTAGGATCAGTAGGTTCTGATCACCGATAAAAAGTCTTTGTGTATAAGTTGCAATAAGTGTCAATTTACACTTTATTATAATACTAGCGACCCGCCCCGGCTTTGCACGGGTTACTACCCGTACCCGTACCTAAACAAATTATAGCCTATAACCTTCATTGATAAATGGGCTATCTAACACTGAAAGAATTTTTTAAATCGGACTAGTAGTTCCTGATATAAGCGCGTTCAAGCAAACAAACTCTTCAGCTTTATAATATTAGTATTGATGGGTCCGCTTTTTAACTGCTTATCAAACCCTATGTTCATTTGCCGACACAGTCGTTTGCAAAACATATTTTACACACACTTTCACAAAAACTATTAAGTATAATCAAAAAAACAAGTTGCGCGCACAGCCTAAGCCGCGTTCTAGTTAAATCGCTTAAAGTGCTTTTTTCATAGCCCATAGCGATTAAATTGCGTTACGAAATACACGATATCTGGTTCTATAATGACCACACCCTGAGACCGTTTAGGCTGAAATTAAATTACGGCCCTGACAGCGATGCTACTAAGGCTTTTTGTCGATGGGTTATTGAAATTACCTAGATCGATAGCGGGGCGTCATGCGTCAGTATCTCCCGTCATCAATAACCTTAAAATGGACAAAGGCCTGATATAATGCCCCCGAGGCCCATTGTTGCATTTCGTGTTTGACCGGTGGACGATCGATCTTTCAGGATATTGCATGGAGTTGAATAATTAAATCCTACAGGTAAGTAAGCGCATGAAAAATTTATGGCCGTACATTAAACATGTGCGCAAATGAAGGTTTTGTACTGATCATTGATGGGCTGCGTTGTTTCATTGTAATGAATTGCTTAATCGCGATTAAAAACTGAAAGATGCATGAACAGCGCTTCAACAATGTACATATTCAAAGTTCCAGTATGATTTAAATGTAGTAACGGGGTTTAACACAATCAGATACGTAGAAGTATAGCTATTGGCTAAAACCACTTGTTCCTGATTGTTGTTACAAATTATTGCAACGATAACCGTATTGCGTAGCGGAGAAAGAATACTTTTGGGGGTTAACAATGCTCACATCCGTAGGTGTGTACCCTTGAGACCCTACATGTGACCCCTGGGTGGTGCTAATTGAGCATTTGGTGGTAGAGCCTAGCTCGCCCGGTTACCACCGTGCGCTAGTGTACACCCGCCAAGTGGTCTGTGCTCGTCGCAGGTCGCGTTCCGGGAACAGCGCCGCACTACCGGAGCCAGGGGAGCGGCTGCAAACAGCTGTGAACCAGAGAGTTCTGCCGTGGAACCATTGAGCGGGAAACGAAACTCGACACGCCGGCCAGGGAGACCCGTAGAAACGGTGGTGCCGCTGGCCGCCCGCAGCATAGTACAGGGGCCCGACCGGGGCTAACCACCTCGGGAGGCTGCCTCACCAGGTCGCGCATAATCTCGGAGTGGATCGTGGTGCCGGTTGGTGACCGGAAATGGTAAGACCCGGCGACCAATTCCGGGAGGGTATCGGGGGCCCTTCCGTCCGGCGTGTCGGCTGTGGTTGCAACGCTCTTCCAATGGTGAAGCGGAAAACTCTCGCTTTGTTCATTTTTTTGCAACAGTAGTGGCTCCTTGTTCACGTCCCTTCCTTCCCCTTTTCCAATGACAGTGCCTAAAAAGAATGCAGGTAATACAGCGGCTTCCTCCTCTCCCACCACCAATTCGCTGTTTGAGGTTTTTTTTTTTTTTTATAGCAGAAGGAGGCAAACGAGCAAGCGGGTCACCTGATGGAAAGTAATCACCGCCGCCCATGGACACCTGCAAAACCAGAGGAATCGCAGGCGCGTTGCCGGCCTTTGAGGAAGGAATAGGCTCGTTTCTTGAAGATCCCTAAGTCGTAACGGTCCGGAAATACCGCCGCCGAGAGCTGGTTCCACAACACTGTAGTTCGAGGCAAGAAATTTCTTGAAAATCGCACAGTAGTAGACCGCCATCCATCAAGGTGATGTGGATGGAATGACAGTCGATTGCGTGTAGTGCGGTGAAGGAAATTAGCGGCAGGGATCAAGCCGAACAATTCCTCAGAACACTCCCCATGATATATACGGTACAATATACAGAGAGACGCAACGTCTCTCCGAAGAGCCAGTGGATCGAGCCGACCTGAAATAACCACGTCGCCGACAATTCGAGCAGCTCTGCGTTGAATGCGGGCAAATGGAAGGAGTTGGTATTGGGGTGCTCCAGCCCAGAGATGGGAGCAGTATTCCATATGCGGCCTGACCTGTGCTTTATACAGTTGTAAACGGTGGGCCGGCGTGAAATACTGACCCGCTCTATTAAGCACACCCAGCTTTTTCGAAGCTAATTTAGCTTTACATTCCAAATGACTACGAAACTGAACGTCACCCAAAATATCGACGCCAAGGATTCCAATAATCGGATTGGTATCAAGGGGAGCTCCCTCAAAGTTCAGAGGTACGACGAAGGGATGTTTTTTCGCGGTAAATGCGCAAACTTGTGTTTTGGAGGGGTTAGAGCGGACTAGGTTATGTCGGCCCCAATCCGAGGCATGACTTAACATGTTCTCGGTGTCAGTCACAAGTTTATTCCGGCTCTCGATGACGCTTTCCAGAGACATGTTAGTTCGCCCGGTGTAGAGCGTATCCCCAGTACTGTCGTCTGCATAGCAATGAATGCTGTTGTTATGGAGCATGTCATTGATATGCAGAAGAAACAAAGTAGGGGACAACACACACCCCTGCGGGACTCCAGCATTCACGGGCTTCATGTCGGAGCACGAACCGTCGACTGCGACTCTGATGCTACGCCCAGTAAGAAAGCTGGCAACCCATGAACACAATTTCTCAGGAAGCCCGTATGATGGAAGTTTAGAGAGAAGAGCCCTGTGCTATACCGTGTCAAAAGCTTTCGCTACGTCCAAGCTAACTGCCAGTGCCTCCCCCTTACTCTCGACTGCCTCCGCCCATCGGTGAGTAAGGTACACTAAAAGATCACCAGCCGATCGACCGCGACGAAAACCATACTGGCGATCACTTAGTAGCTGGTTCTCTTCTAGGTACCTTAAGAGCTGGCGGTTTATAATGGACTCCATTACTTTGGAGAGTAAAGAGGTAATAGCTATTGGCCTGTAGTTGGACGGATCTGAGCGATCGCCTTTTTTTGGGATCGGGTGGACAAGGGCTGTCTTCCAAGAGCTCGGGACGACGCCAGTGGTGAAAGAGAGCTGGAAAAGGCGCGTTAGAACTGGTGCCGATTCAGGAGCACACGTCCGAAGCACAATGGGTGGAACTGCATCAGGCCCACTCGCCTTATGGATATCAAGGGAAAAAAGAGCCTTACGAACTGACCTTTGCAGGAACTGAACGTTTGGCATTGTACAAGCGCAATGCGGTATGGTTGGTGGAGAGTTTTCCCCATCGTCCAAGGTCGAGTTTGATGCGAAAAGAGAGCCCAAGAGATCGGCTTTCTCCTTTGCATTATAGGCCAGGCAGTCATCGGTCTTGTGCAATGGTGGTAGGGACGGCTGACAAAAATTCCCTAAGATAGTTTTGGCGAGAGACCAGAACGCACGCGTCCCCGAAGGAAGACGCACTAGCCTCTCGCCAATTCTACCTATGAATGATGACTTCGCCTTGGCAATGTCCTTCTTAAAGGATCTGGCGGCAAAGTTGTACTTCTTTCTGAGCGCACTGGTGTTTGGATCCTTTGATGACACCGCATTAGCCCAGGCTTGGTAATGTTGTCGCTTTTGGCGAGACGCCATTTTGCAGGAACGACCAAACCATGGTTGGGACTTGCCGCCAATGGGATCCACAGAGTTTGGAATGAAAAGTTCCATTCCCTGCAGTATCACATCAACGACAGAGTCAGCGGCGACATCAGGATCATCCAGCGAGAAGCAAACTCGCCACCACGGGTTGGACGCAAAGAAGCTTCGCATCCCATCCCAGTCCGCTGACCTATAATGCCAGACTCGACGGCTAGCCGCTGATTGCGGTTTTGAAGTTTCTGTGAGAGGCACAGTGCTGCGAATCAGACAGTGGTCTGATGAGCCTAGTGGTGCATCAACAGAAACTTGATAGCCGTCTGGGTGCGAGGTCAGCAGAAGGTCCAATAAAGAAGGTGCATGGCCCTCCACATCTGGAACCCGTGTTGGCTCGGTTACCAATTGGGACAGACTGTAGGCCAAAGCGAAGTCATGAACGGCTTTACCCGCGTGGTCAGTTGTGCGTGAACCAAGCCATTCGACGTGGTGGGCATTGAAGTCTCCCAATACCACAATCTCGGCCGAGGGGATCCGTTGGAGAAGGGAGTCTGTCGCTGTTTGGACGGTCTTGATAAGTTGGTCAGTTCCGATGTTACCGCTGTGGGACCTATACAGGCACGCGTAGACGCGAGGATTACGTCCGCAGTCGACGTGCAGCCATAAGATGGAGAGGTCCCTATCTTCAAGATTGCCAAGGCGACGAACGCACATATCCTCCCTGACATAGGCACAAACACCGGCTCGTGGCACAAATGCATGTTCCAGGTTGTATCCCGGGTAGCGCAAGTACGAGATGTCAGGAGGGGGGGATATCTGCGTCTCGGTGAGGAAGAGCAAGGCCGGTTTCGCCGTCTCGAGGTGGTAATGGACGGCGCTCAAGTTAGAGTGGATTCCCCTGATATTGCAGAATTCCACGCGAAGCGAAGGATAGGGTGCCAATTGTCTTGCCTTTCTCCTGCCTGCAGCATGCCTTTGCACGAGCGGACTTTTGCCCTCCCCAGAATACGTAGGGCAGCCTGAGCGAGAACGCTCAGGGGGGGATTCTCCGACACCGGATGTATCGGTACCCCCCTGGGGTAAATCTAGATTAAAGTTCGCTGCCATATCAATTGTGAGGGGGGGGGAGGGGTCTCCGGAACCCTCACTCGCCGGATGAAACACAACAGCACAGAGTGCCATTGTTTCACGCCGAAAATTCGTGAGGGGGTGGTATTACGCCGGGCGAGCCGACCCAATGCGTGCTGCAGTGCAGCGTGGCTCTACCACTCAGTTGGTGTCACTCATTTAGCACCACCCAGGGGTCACGTGTAGGGTCTCAAGGGTAAACCTATGGACGCGAGCAACTTAACCCCCAGAAGGTGGAAGTACTAGAAGGTGGAGTTCACTAACATCCGTGGGCTCCATTCTAACCTCAACGCCGTCCACCAACACCTCGAGACGGCGCGGCCTGCATTGCTTTTTCTGACGGAGACTCAAATTCGTCGCCCTGCTGACACGTCTTATTTAAGGTACCCTGGCTATCAGCTTGAGGAGCAATTCCGCGCGAAAGCCGGATTATGTCTGTACGTGAGGGCTGACATTTGTTGTCGTCGTCTGCACTGTTTGGAAGACCCGTCCTTTCCCATCCTTTGGGTGCGCATTGAATTCGGCTCCCGTTGCCGTGTCTTTGCGTGCCTATATCGGTCCCACACAGAAGATGCTAACACAAGCAGCCTTTTTGACCACCTCGGCCGAGTGACTGATGTCGCGCAGGAGCGATTCCCAAACGACGAGGTGGTGGTTTTGGGGAACTTCAACGCCCACCATGAAACATGGTTAAGCTCCTCCAAAACTGATCACGCTGGTAGAGTCGCTCATGCCTTCGCTCTGACGCAAGACCTGACGCAACTGGTAGACCAGCCCACCAGTATGCCAGATATCGTAGGTCACGCGCCCTTCTTGTTGAACTTATTGTTGACGAGTCGCCCTGCAGGGTATAGAGTGTCGGTGCTTGCACCTCTAGGCTTGTCAGACCACTGCTTGGTCATTGCCACAGCATCGCACAGCGTTGGTTCACCGAAAACGGTGGAGACCAAGCGTCGTCTGAGGCACTACTAGTCGGCGGATTGGGACGGATTGCGTGATTACTTTGCATCCGTCTCATGGGGTCAGAGCTGCTTTCTTGGAAAGGACCCATTGGAGTGCGCTTCTGCTATCGCTGATGAGATCTTGTTGGGTATGGAATATTATATTCCATTCACAGATCTTGCCAGCGTTGGCAGACAACGGCCTTGGTTCAATCGCAAATGCGCCAAAGCTGCTGAATGCAAGCAGGCGGCGTATCGTGCTTGTACGAAGGCTTGCGTTCTAAATGACCCTAGTATCAGCTCCTTGAAGGCAGCCTACAATTAGGCCTCTAAGTCTAACAAAAGGGCTCTCGCAGGAGCAGATGCGCAAACAGTGGCATGGGTGGAGCGGGAGTTGATCTCGCGCCCTACGGGTAGCCGTAGCTATTGGCGGCTCGCTAAGACCGTGCAGGCCAACTTCTGCTCTCCCTAGCTGCCCCCGTTGAAACATCCAGATGGCTCGTTGCAGATCTCTTACCAGCCGCTTGAGAAGGCGAACTTGTTAGCTGAACTTTTCGCGGCCAATTCGCGCGTCGACGATTGTGGCGCCGCTCCACCCATTATAGCACATTGTGGGGCCACCATGCCTGATATTCGTATCAGGCAGTGTGATGTACGTGCCGTGCTGCGGTCGCTCGACGTGCGGAAGGCTAGCGAGCCGGATGGTGATTTCATCGCAATCATAGACAACATATAGACACATATGTTTATTTTTATTTATATTATTTATGTAAGTATTATTATATTATTTACTTAATGTATTTTTTAATTTTATGTAGTACCTAGTATGTAGTATTATTTTTATATATTTTATTTAAGTACTTACCTATATTTATTGGCAATATTTTGTTTTATTGTTATTAATTAATTAGCACTTTTGTTGTTCCCACTAATACATCACACTCCCATTCCACCTTAGGTTGGCTGGAAGAGATCTCTTTTAGAGATAATTCACCACCTTTGCTCGCTATTGTCTGTATTTTTTTTCTGTATATGTGTTTATGTGCAATAAAGAGTATATAATTGTGTTCCAGCGATTGTGTTGCTCAGATGCGCGGCTGAGTTGTCTCCTGTATTGACACGATTGTTTAAGGAGTCTTACGATACTGGTATTGTGCCGGTGTCCTGGAAGAAGGCGAACATACAACTCATCCCCAAAAAAGGGGATCGCTCGGATCCGGCCAACTATCGACCCATCGCTGTAACTTCTGTGCTGTGCAAGGTGTTTGAGCGGATAATTAATTCCCAGCTCATTCACTACCTGGAGGATCACTCGCTGCTCCATGATCGCCAGTATGGGTTCAGACCAAAGCAATCAACGGGTGATCTTCTAGCGTACGTTTCTCACGCGTGGGGTAAAGCGATGGACAAGCATGGCGAATCCCTGGCAGTTAGCCTTGATATCGCCAAAGCTTTCGATAGAGTGTGGCATCGTTCCCTTCTTTCCAAGTTGCCGGCCTTCGGTGTGCCGCCCCGTTTGTGCGCCTGGGTTGCAGACTTTCTAGATGGGCGGAGGATTCGTGTCCTTTGTGAGGGTAGTTCCTCCGCGTTCTACAAAGTCAATGCCGGAGTGCCGCAGGGTTCTGTGCTCTCACCTACTCTATTTCTTCTGCATATTAATGACATGTTGTCCTTGGGCAATATTCATTGTTATGCGGATGACAGTGCGGTGCATGAGCGATACTTGGGACATCCTGAGGCAAAGCAAGCCGATATCATGGTGAAAAGGCAAGAACTGGTTGCCAAACTGAACCTGACTCTCGATCGTGTCTCTAAGTGGGAATCTAAAAACCTGGTCGAGTTTAATGCTAGCAAAACCCAGGTTTGTGCATTGTCGTCCAAGGTAACTCCCTTCCTTACTCCTCCCTCTCTTCAGAACTCTCCGTTACCCATTTCGGTGAACCTCAGCATTCTTGGCATGGACATCGGCCGGGAACTGAATCCAAAATGTTACATCGAGAGTGCTATTTTAACTGCCTCCCGAAAGTTGGGTATTCTCAAGAAGGTGAGGCGGTTTTTCACTCCCGAGCAGCGCTGTTTGCTGTACAAAACTCAGTTGCGATCGAGTATGGAGTATTGTTCCCATCTATGGGACGGCTCCGCTAAATACCTCCATGCACTTGATAGACTGCAAAGGCGAACGGTACGCATTATTGGAGATGCTGAGGTTACAGCCTCCCTTAAGGACCTCCAGCTGCGTAGAGACATTGCTTCTCTCAGTGTTTTATACCGGAACTACTACGGAGAGTGTTCTGAAGAACTTTTTGATCTTATCCCGCCTTCTCCCTTCCTCTCCCGGACTACACGTGCTGGTCTTAGGAACCACCATCATACTGTACAGACTATCAGTACTCATACGAAAAAGTTTGGCAATTCGTTCCTCTGTAAGACCATTCAGCTTTGGAATTCTTTGCCGGCGCATGTGTTTCCCAGCTCCTACAGTCCCGGGTCTTGTAAGCGGGCGTGAAACGGCATTTATGCAGGCCGTCATGAATGGGTGCGCTCGTTATCGTGCTTATTCCACGGTGGGGAGCGCTCTCATTATTCTGGACTGCATCGGCTGCTTACCATCAGGCAGGATGCAGTCACTTTGACGAGTCAATATAAAATAAAAAAACTACCACCCCGTTTTTTCCCTTGGGTGTCATAAAAGGCGACTAACGGACTAAAGACTGCACATACATCCAACAGCATGTAGCGGCGATGGGTTCACCACCCGGCTCGCTGAGCACATGTGCTGTCGCTGATTGATGAAAAGTGGACTATCTCTACCATAGTCCACTTTTCATCTACTTTTGCTGTCCTCATTGGATAGTCTCTGCTATACCTTCGAGGATGATAGTCGTGATTATATGTATGTATGTATACCAACTGTATTCTCCAACCCTTTTTTTTCAGATACCGCAACGCTATCTTTTGCATCATCATTATCATCAGCGTATCGTCTCACAACTGGGACAGGCCTCCCATATGCATTACAGCATATGGGGAGATAGGGACATAGCCTACTACGCTGGCCCAATGCGGGTTGGTGGGCTATTCTTTTGTCTGTCATGAAGACTCCTAGAGGTCGCTAACAATTATAGTATTTCTATTGTGTATAGGATTACGACAGCTGAGCTCTAGTTCACGAGCAGTACTAAAAATTTTCCTGAGAGCCATTAATTTAACCCTTAGCTGGTTTCGCTGAAATGGGCAACGTAGTTGCTATTGGGGGTAAAAAGTGATCCCCCTGTGAAACGACCTAAGAAAAAAATAATAAAATTCAATGTTACCTTATTTTTTTCCTTTTAAATAGTAAACTAACTATTAATCTATCTAAGCATCTAAGGATATTGGACTTTAAACTTTAAAAAACTGACTATTTTGAAAGACGTGCTGACTTCATGTTTTCTAACTAAAAAAATTAAGAGTCAACTTTAGGAGCACTAATTCTACAAAAGCATAATAGTTACACAAAAATTATTGGTGGTAGGCATCAATTTCTTAAATAGTCATAATAGCAAAACTAGAAACTTTGGATGAAAATAATAAAAATTTGAAAAAATGACAACCTAAACCAAATCACTTAAGTCAGCGATAAAAAACCAGAAAGTGTTATCATTTAGTACCTACATGTAACTGCATGGAACCGTCCGTATGGTATTTACTTAAGGGGGTCCTGCACGACGTTGTGAAAATTTACGTATTTTTAAGTCACTTGTACTAAAAAATACATTAAAAGAACTTATGTAAATTAGCACGATCATTGCACAGGTCATGGCCTTATTGAAATTTGAAACAAATTCGTTAAACAATAACAAACAATACATAAATCTAATGACTCCTCAAAACATATTTTTTCGACAACTTTTTTAATTTTACGCATGAAACAATGACAATACTTGACTATGACTTACATGAAAATATTTGTATTGATATTCCCCAGGCACCCCTTTCATTAAAAAGTGAATTTTAATTTTTAACACAAGCGCGTGATGGTTTTGCACATTTGGCAGAATAAAAACATTGCTCTATATAAATTAATAAGTCTGAAACTTCAAAGCAGAATTCATTAAGAGACTTGTCAGTTTTTGCGATCGCGCGGCGCCCCCTTAACTTTTCGTTCACAAGGTGGGGTATGACACACCCCAGCTGAAAAATCGCATTTAATTCTTATCTATAAAGTAATGAGAGTTCGTTTTCTTAGTAGCTGCAAATACAATGTTGCTGTCCTGATCAGGGGGGTGACTCTCGAACGCAAACTCAACCTTAATACAATTCCAATGCGATTAATATGTATCGATATTGTAATAAGTAAAGATAATTCCGGAACGCCATGTCGATAATAATTTGTTCAATCAATTTCCACGCAATTTATTTCCAATGTGGCGCTATTGTCGCTTACAAAAGTGCTTTTGACATTTTTTAGATTTGTGATTGGAAATTGATCAATACCAGTGCCGTTAATTCTGCCGGGAGTCTGTGTACACGCAAGTTACACGCGCATAAAGTGCGCCCGGGTATTTCACTCCCCACCTTGTACGGCGCGTTGCTTAAAAGGTACATTCCACTTTGTATTGTTTTATATTTATTTTCATATCTAATATTAATATCAGATCTATTTATTTATTTTCAGTTTATAACTTCATTAAAACATGTCTTAATCAAAAGAATCTGACATTTTACGATCGCCGTTTGAAGAAAATTTTAAGTTTGTAACTTAATATGCAGAACGGTTGTCTGATAATGATTCTGATCATACATACAAATAGACACAGGCTGCTGCCTGTGACTGGTGGCATCTTATCATATACTAATGCTGACATACCATTTTCTGATTCGGATAGCTTAGCAGCTGTAAAAAATGTGACATGCCGATATGTTTGGACCGTGCAGATTTATTCTGTAAAATTGCGGTAACTTTGACTCTACAGCAAATGAAAATCTTTTCTCTAAATTGAAAAAAATAATAATATTGTAACATCTGTCATTAGATTTTGGACCTCAAATAAAGACCACAAAAAAAAGAGTAATTATTTTTTATGTAAAAAAAAGTTATGTTTTAGTTTCGTTTCATTAAAAGTCTATTGTCATGTGAAATTACATATACATATATGTTTTAATAAAAACTATTAATTATTAGTTATTACAATATATTTTATTTATCTATCTTTCAAAAAGTTACTATTTGCTGATTTAACTTAGATTTATTTTCTGGGTATGTCAAACCCCACCTAGTATGGGATGGAAGATTTAGTCACCTTGTATACGGAGGGTTCAAAAGAGAAAGTACACTTTTTTATACAATTCAGGTTCTTTTTGAGATGACATAAAATTGGCACCACCCCCCTTTTGACTGTCTGTATGTGGATCATCAGTAGCATTTACACAAACATCTCTTGTTATGGTTTTATAGATGGTCTCTGGATCAGCAGTGCGATTGCGTAAGGTAATTTTGTATTCATTTGACAGTTCATATCGTATTCCATCGGCTGGAATTTGTATAGAATTACATTATTTTGATACAATATAATAATAATAAACAATTTATTTCAGACACATGGTCCATAGAGTGTTAGTAACAATGTTCCTTAAACTAAGTTAGTAAGATTATTATAATAGTTACATCAACATCAAATTAATTCAATAATAATAAAATGAAATCAATACAGATATAAAATAACATCATTATCAAAATAAAATCATAAAATAAATCATAATCAAAAATAAAATCAAAATAAAATAAATACAAGACAAATTAAAATAAAATAAATCGAACCAAAATAAATAATAAAATCAAATTAAAATTAAATCAAATAAAACCATATAAAAATGAAATAAAATCAACATTAAAATAAATCAAATCAAAATAAATAATAAAATCAAACCAAAATTAACTCAAATAAAACCATATTATAAAAATGAAATAAAATCAACATTAAAATAAAATCGTACGTAAGTACATGAATATAAGTCCATTGTCAAAACGCAAGCCACGCCAGATATGTTCACTGATGCCCTATAGGCTTTGCATGCAGGCGTAACCAGTGCTCCAACAATGAGGAGTCCCATCGGTCAATTAACGCAATATGAACGACCAACGACCAATATGAACTGTCAAACGAATACGATTGACTTTACGCAACCGCACTGCTGATTCGTAGTCCTCGTACTCCAAGAATTGCGTAATTTGATCATCATTCAAATTCCTAGCTAATACGATGGTTATTTACTGAAAAAATTATAAAATGTAATATGCCTAATGAAACGACGTGTAACGTTCTTGGAGTCAGGGGTAATTTTTGACTCCAGCAGTGTGCATACCTCCGCTCCCAATAATCTTAGAGTGACAACAGTCCGTCGTCCGCCGCACCCCGCGTCGTTATGAGATTACATGGACGCGCAGGTGAATCTCATAAAACTGCAAAGTTATGATGAGAAACATTTTTCTCTGGGGTGATTTATGACCCCCGATACCAGATAAGGGTTAAAAGTGTACAGTCTATATGACCCTTGATTAGCAGCTAAGGGTTAACATTTATTACATCACTAGCGTAACTTAGTATAACCCTAATTGTTTGAGCAGTATACTAAATTTTTTCATTGTTATTATTATGATGAAAATTGCGTAGATACCTATATATATTTGTACATACATACAAACAGTAACGACTATTATCAACTAAGAGTAAGTCAGAGACTAGGCAATGAGGGCTACATATAGTCCTCTGCCATAGTCCACGTTTCACCTAATAAAAACTGCACATGACTGTGCTCAGAGTAATAAATAGGTGGTTAGCCCGCATCGCATCTCTATGCTGTTGGATGGATGTGCAGTCTTTAGGCCGTTAGTCGCCTTTAAGAATACTCCTAGATAAATACATATAGATACATATAGCTCCAGTACCCCACAGTATTTTTTATTGTTTTTATGTTTAATCTAACATGTAATGTACAATAACAAATAAGCATACAAGCGTTAAACAAGAAACTTCCTTTAAGCAGATCCTTCTTTTTCAAATGGAAAGCTAATTTACAAAAAAAAAGTTTTCATTTACTTTATCATTCTCTCAATCCCATTATCGTAGATTTTGGGGAGATATTTTCGTCGTCTAATACGAAAATTTGTTTCTTGTTTCCCTACTTCACAAAGGCTGTGTTTTCTTTGTTTACAACTCTGAGTCGGAATAGCACGAAACTTTGCCTATCAAGCATTTCTAGTGTGAAATCGCTCTGTCTAAAAATTGTGAGATCGGATTTTCTGCCGGCTTACGGTAAATAAGAAAATTCACTTGGATAACGTCGTTAAATGTAATCGAGCGTAGGGAAGTATTAAAGAGAAGACGGTATATTGCATAAGTTAAGATGTTACAATGAAAACTTTTAGTACAGCACCAAGTGTGTTCAATTCCTCTTTGGCAAAATACATGCTTGCCATAGTAAAGGCCTTGAACGGTAGCGTTATTCAAAATACCCTTATTTTAACATAAGGCTGATAATTATATTTCGAAAGTAGGTTAGGCACCGTACTTTTGTATTTAGTGCTTCAGGGCTAATATGTTTTACTTAGATACTTTGGTAGTTTGTTCTAAGTGGATGCGAAAGCTATTATTAGCAACATCATTAAAGTATTTCGGTTTTGATTGTGTTTTAAAAAAGCTCTATTAAATGTCTAAGGAGAAATGTGGTCGCATGGTAAAACTGTTGACTTTGATAAGCGATTGCTTTCTATGCGGTCGACTGTACTATGGTTTTAGCTAAGTTTCAGGGTGAATGAGATTTTTTTGTTATAAAGAGTAATTAATGGTTTAAACTTTAACCCTTTATCAAGCATTGCGATTTATATTCCCACTAGATTATGAACTTAAGATAATAATAAAAAGTAATTAAATATTTAAACATGTTCTGCTTCATAAAGAGTTAACACACTATGTTCCAGTGCCGGATTAACCACGTAGCAAGAGTTAGCAAATGCTATGAGCCCCACACATAGGGGATCCGCGCTGATCAAAAACATTGATTTGACTGTAAAAAAAGTTTTAATATACCTACTTATCAACAATGTTATAAGCGTTTGTGTTAAAAAAGCATTGTTGTATTCCGACAGTTTAGAGATGAGATAGCCAGTTCCTCTGTGATTAAGGATTCCGGGTGAAGCTCGCTTCTTTGGCCTTATCGTCACTTAGGTGAGATGAAGACCTAATGCTTCAACATCAGTCAGAGGACGTCCACTGCTGGACGAAGTCCTCCCCCAAGGATCTCTACCACGGCCGGTGTTTTACTGCTCGCAACCAGCGGCTACCCGCGACCTTCACCAGATCGTCGGACCACTTTGTTGGAGGCCTGCCCACACTGCGTCTTCCGATACGCGGTCGCCAATCGAGAATCGTTCTGCCCCAACGGCCATCGGTTCTACGGGCGATGTGCCCTGCCCATTGCCACTTGAGCTTGGCAACTCTTTGGACTATGTCGGTTACTTTAGTTCATCTACGAATCTTCTCATTTCTGATTCGATGTACTAAATGCTTACCCGTATTAAATTATAAAAAAACCGTATAAACTGTTGCTCTGTTGGGCAAAGACCACCAGTGAAATTAATTCATTTCTATACAACCGCATTAACCAAGCATGTTGATAATACCCATCTATTGTAATATTACGTTATGCGATGGCTTGATACGACTATCTTTTTTTTTAAATTGCTGTTTTAATTGTACTTAATAAATACCTCCATACGAGTAGGCACGAGCACCAATATGTAAACACTTTGACTCTTATTCCATTTGTATTTAAGAGCTACATTTGTTTACATATTTTTGATCGTGACTGTACATGCACGTACGACTTTATCCCCAAGGGTTAGTCAAAGACTAGGCAATGATTACCGCAAAAGCAGTCCTCTGCCATAGTCCACTTTTCACAAAATAGCGACTGCACATGTGCTCAACGCCGCTCTATGCTGTGGGAAGTATGTGCAGTATTCAGTCCGTTAGTCGCCTTTTACGACATCCAAGGGAAGAGAGGGGGTGGTAGTATTATTTTACCACTACTACATGACACGACTATTCCCCAAAGGGTTAGTCAGAGACTATATAGGCAATAAGGACCACACAAGCAGTGCCACAGTCCGCGTTTCACCAAATATGACTGCACATGTGCTCACCCATCACCGCTTTATTCTGTTGGATGTATGAGCAGTGTTCAGTACAGTGGTCAGATTGGTAGAAGAATATCTTTTAAAAATGAAATGTCACCATACAGCTCTTTAATTCTAATTAAGGTCATAAAAGAAAACTTATTGACGAAACTTTCACAGTTTTACGGATCTAGCTTACAGTAGCGTTATTCCCAGACCGATACGACTTACGGACGTTCAAGAAACAAGAGTATACTCTTTATTTACTGTCCACCCCATTTTTTTTGTATTGTTTAATATGTATTACATTTAAACAATACTAAAAAACAAAACATATGAAAAAGTTTAACAAAAACTTTTCCTCATAAACACATCTCAACACAACATATGCGACTCCTCTGGTATGCATGTGTCTATGGTGACAAAGGAGATTGCTTTTCATCAGGTGATTCATGGGCAGGTGGGATACCAGCTCAGCCATAAAAAAAATCAAGTGCCATATCAACATTTGTTTTGCAGCGTCGACTTGATACAGCACTGTTATATCGATATTTTAGACCAAATGTATTATACAACACAGCGATCTCCTCCGCATCTTACGCAAATAACTAACGATAAAAATATCGTAAAGTCACGTCTTCTTTGTTTATAAATAAAATTGAATGTTCGATATTGTTTACATAACGCTTGGAGCGTCGAGACAAGATTTATTGCTCTAATAAAAGTAATCCAGATGGTGACAGAATGCACGCTTTTATTTTTTTACGAATTTCACTGTTCGTTGATTTTGTGGTCGTTCGTTGTTTATGCTGATATAATTCGCTGAAATAGTTTCTGTAGTGTAGCTGTGTGTGTGACAGCTTATTAAAAGCATCCTAACAACCCATACCTTCCCTTTTCTTCATCAGCCTATAAACGTCCCACTGCTGGGCACAGGCCTCTCACGTGGACGACAGCACGTGGGGATATTGGGTCATAACCCACCACGCTGGCCTAATGCGGGTTGGTGGGTTTACGACTGTCATCTTACGACAACAACCGGGACCAACGGCTTAACGTGCCTTCCGAAACACGGAAGAGTTTGAGATGTTCTCTTCCCTTAGGTGTCGTAAAAGACGACTAACGGACTAAAGACTGGAGACATTATATTCAACATCATAGAAGGCTTACTAGCGTAAGGGTGGACTATTGTAGAGAACTGATTTTGCAGCCCTCATTGCCTAGTCTCTGACAAACCTTTATGTATGTAAGAGTATGTTTAGTTACTGCATAACTTGAACAGCAATGAAGTAAATTTCGGATACTAGGTAGGCAGTTCAACTTCAAATGTTCCTTTGACGCAATAAAGGAGCTGCCTTAAGTTTAAAGCGACATTGTTCCTAGATAAACATAGCGTACCTAGAAAAATAAAAAAGTTAGAATTTTTGTAAGGGTTCGAGCTGAACACAATATAGGAATCTAGATTTGGCATATTAACCTAACAGCAGCCGGAGGTCTTACAAAAACTTATTTTAGAATGTCACCTAAACGATGAAAATAGTTGTTTGAAAATTCCGTTTTAAGACAAAATATTAAAAATGAAAAGCATTTAATGTACTACCTACTGAAAAGATTTCTTGACCATTTAAAAAGCTTGGGAAACTTAAGAATCGTGTCTTATTTAATGGCAATAAAAAGGATGTGTGTATTCGTTATAATAATGCTTAAATAGGGGCTGGCAGGGACGCAGTGACGGCAAAGTTTTAACCGCCTCCGTGGTCTAGTGGCTAAGCCACCGGTTTCAGACCTAGAGGTCCCGGGTTCGATTCCCAGCGGGGGGTACATATTTGTGTGCTCGGTTTGGTTGGTGGTAGGGCTGTTAAGTCCGCCTGGCTAGCTACCACCATCTTATCTAAGTCTGTCGCCATAACAACGATGTTTATAGCATTGTTGTGTTCCGACAGTT
Organism: Scoparia ambigualis; assembly: GCA_963921215.1. NCBI lineage: Eukaryota > Metazoa > Arthropoda > Insecta > Lepidoptera > Crambidae > Scoparia > Scoparia ambigualis. Next base: position 21,654,593 of record OY992502.1, on the reverse strand, counting down.
TGAGATAAGATAGCCAGTTCCTTAGTGGTTGAGGATTCCGGGTGAAGCGCGCTTCCACCTTCGGCCTTATCGTCACTTACCATCAGGTGAGATGAAGGCCAAGCGCTTACCCGTTACCCGTAAAAAAAAAAAAAAGTAAAACTTCGTAGTTGTCTGAACGAATACTTTGTTCCAACAAGGGCAAAATTTTATTTCTATTATTGTGTAAAGTTACCTCTTTTAAAATTACGAATAGTCAATGGTTTTTTATTTTCTCTTATTTGAGGCGATATATTTCAACTTAATAATTGTCTATCTATCCATCATTAAATAATTCCATTCATCATTAAATAATTGTCTATCGTTTAATGCTATAACTAGTTGAAAAGTGACCAAAGCTCACAAGCCGCAGGAAAAGGTCGATCTCCTGGCCAAACTCTTTGCGGCTAACTCCCGGATCGATGACTGTAATGCACAGCCACCCTCAGTTCCTCACTGTGGCCACACAATGTCTGATATTAAAATCAGGCAGTGTGATGTCCGCGCGGCACTGCAGTCAATCGATGTCCGGAAAGCTAACGGTCCTGATGGCATCCCAGCAATAGTTCTGAAAATGTGTGCAGCGGAGTTGTCCCCTGTGTTAACGCGTCTGTACCGTCTCTCGCTCTCTTCGGGTTGTGTGCCGGAATCTTGCAAAGAAGCTAATGTGCAACCGATCCCTAAAAAAGGAGATCGGTCAGATCCGACTAATTACCGCCCTATAGCCGTAACTTCAGTGTTGTGTAAGATTCTAGAACTAATATTGAACAAACAGCTTATTCGATACCTAGAAGATCACTCCCTAATTCACGATCGTCAATATGGGTTTCGGCCAAAACGGTCAACGGGTGATCTTCTAGCGTACGTCACACATCTCTGGGGTGAGGCTATTGACAAGCGTGGCGAGTCACTGGCAGTTAGCCTTGACATAGCCAAGGCTTTTGATCGGGTCTGGCACAAAGCTCTTCTCTCCAAGCTCCCGGCATACGGTTTGTCCGCTCAGTTCTGTACCTGGATAGCTAGCTTCCTGCATGAGCGTAGAATCCGTGTCCTTTCGGATGCATGCGCTTTGCGGTTCATGTCAGTGAACGTTGGTGTTCCTCAAGGCTCCGTTCTATCCCCCACGCTGTTCCTTCTGCATATCAATGACATGCTTCCTCTTAGAAACATTCATTGCTATGCAGATGATAGCACAGTGCATGGGGGATATAACGGGCACCCAACGGCTGGGCGGGTAGACACCGAAATGAAGCGAGCAAATCTTGTCATTGAGCTCGATCGGGTGTTGGACCTCATTTCTAAATGGGGCTCCGATAATCTGATGGAGTTCAATGCCAAGAAAACACAGGTGTGCGCGTTCACAGCGAAAAAGTCGCCATTCCTTTCCCTTTTCTCTCTTCAGGGTACATCTCTAGGCCTGCAGAGCAGTATTAACATGCTCGGTATGGATATCTGCTGCGATCTGAACCAAAAGGACTACATCGGAACCGTGATTAAAAATGCCTCACGTAAACTCGGTGTCCTGAACAAGGTGCGGCGATTCTTCACGCCTGATCAGTTGTGTCTATTATACAAGACACAGGTGCGGTCTTGCGTGAAGTATTGCTCTCACCTTTGGGACGGCTCCGCAAAGTACCTTCTCGATGCCTTGGACAGATTGCAGCGCCGCGCTGTGCGCATTATCGGCAATGCGGAGGTCACTAAAACTCTCGAGCCTTTGCAATTGCGTAGAGATATTGCGTCACTCAGCGTCTTTTACCGTTTATACCATGGCGAGTGCTCTGAAGAACTCTTTGACCTCATCCCTCCTTCTCCCTTCCTCCATAGGAGTACGCGTGCTGCTCTCCGGAGTCACCAATTTACAGTCTCTAACATTCCATCACGCACAAAGAAATTTGGTGACTCGTTTCTTTGCCGCACTTCCAAAAGATGGAATAGTCTACCAGCACACGTATTCCCTCCTACCTATGACATAGGGTCCTTCAAACGAGGCGTGAACAAGCACTTCGTGGGCCGGCAGAGTGAGGATGACTGATGCTACGTCTCTTACGCTGCACCAGTTGTCCTCGCGCCTGGACCTCATTTCCACTAAACATCAGGTGGAGTGGGGTCATTTGCAGAGCTTAGTATAAAAAAAAATGAAATTAAAAAAAATTTAGTCAGAGACTAGGCAATGTGGGCCGCAAAATCAGTTCTCTACAATAGTCCACCCTTACCCTAGTAAGCCTTCTATGATGTTGAATATAATTTCTCCAGTTTTTAGTCCGTTAGTCGTCTTTTACGATACCTAAGGGAAGAGAACATCTCGAACTCCTTCATGCTTCGGAAGGCACGTTAAGCCTTTAGTCCCGGTTGTTGTCGTAAGATGGAAGTCGTTAAAACCCACCAACCCACATTGGGCAATGGTAGTGGATAATGTCCCAATCTCCAAACGTGCTGTTGTTTATGTCATAAGGCCTGGCGGTTGGACGTTTATAGTAGGGATGCGCGATCCGGGTTGTCGATCCGATTTTTCGGATCGTAATGGATCGTAACGCGACGATCCGATCCGCGGATCGGATCGCATGCCGTCGATCCGATCTTCAGGAAATCGATCCGGATCGTATGCAATTAAGTAAGACACAATTAATTTTTGATCTTTATTAGGTAAACCCATATAAACCTTGTAAAGAAGTATGCATGTGACTGGATATACACATTTTATGCTTCTAAACCTACCCACAACATTCATTTATAATAATTTAACAGCTATAATATCAATCTACCCGCAAAGGTTGCCGCTAAAATCAAAATGTAAACATAGTTAGAAGACGTTCGTAACAAATAAACCTAAGTAAGTACCCATTTTTATTTTAAATACCGCGTTTTAATGCATACGATCCGAGCGAACCGATCTTTCAAGTTTTGGATCGATCCGGCAAATAATCGTATGGACCTCGATCCGATGCGAAAATCGATGGATCGTATGCCTGCCTATCCAATCTTTCAAAGGATCGGATCGGATCGGCGCATCCCTAGTTTATAGGCTGTTGATGATCTAAATGTGTCAGTCTATAAGTACTTTTTGCGAAATCAGTTGCTTATTACAATCCCAACTTAATAATGCAACATCAGCGAGGTGCGCTGTGCTGTCGTACCTAATTATTTCCCGGGGCGTAGCACGAACAATATTTTACTGTATATGGCTCCGAAATTATATTGGCACCCATCCAACGTTGATGAGGTGCCGGATAAGAATGGATTTGCACATATTGCGTCGGTCGTAAGTGCAAAAACTCACAGGAGCAGGATTGATAATTGGCGTAAACTTTAAAAAATGTTTTTTTTTATTTTCACAATGATACAGGTATAGGTCTAACTGAGGCAGGTATATTTTTATATAATGTATAGTTTTACATTGTTAAAATTTTAGCTTCGAACGAAAAAAACCTGTAGAAGAATTAATTTAAATATATTATATTATCGGTTTATTAAATATCAATAATTATTTTCTAAACCCAGCAATAAAGAAAAATTGCTTCGGTTATGGGTTCAGTCAGTCAGTAGTCTAACGGATCTATTAAGATGGAATCACGATGCCACGCTTTAAATTCGAACATCTACTAAGCATGAATCTATATAATAAGTTCAAGCTACTAAGTTTCTACTGACAACAGCGTTCTGTTCTACTGACACTTCATATTTTGATATTGCCGGGAAGTATTTAATCCCGAAACGTCAACGATGTCTGTAACGTATTTATCAACGTAAAAAAAACTGCTAGTTTTTAAGCTGCAGGTAAATAAACCTGTTTTTAACGAATACGGAGGACCACGTAACATTAATTAAAAATGGATCAGTTAACTGATGACTACGATTAATAAAGGCTTACTGTGGAGTTCTAAAGTAAATTGAATATTACTTCCTTGACCGACTTAAAAAAAAACGAAAAGGTTCTCAATTTGTTCTATTTGGGAGCTCTTTTTTTACTTTACGCATAGCACCTGGCCCGGATTGTCAGAAAGTCCGGGAACAAGTCCCACTTTCGAGAAAACACTTTTAAGACTTTATCTAGCTTTCATTTTCTTTGCATTAAAGTCTTACTGTTAAACAAAGACCTAATCATTGAAATGAAGTCATCGCATTTGATGGGTATGACTTCTCGTGCTTGCTACGTGCGGGTTGTTAACCACAAACCTATGTTTATTTTTATTTTTAAATTCACTTACGTTTGTTTACACTAATACATTAAATTACGTAATTAAGCTTGTAACATTATTTATAAGTGTAACAAACATTTACAGAAAAAAAGTAACAAGAAATACAAATATAAAAAATTAGGTAAATAAGCGCGTAATATCATAATTATCAAAAACAATTTAATCTGGTGATTTCAAGTCAGCATGATTTTTTTTTGTTAAACATCAAAAAAATTTAAACACAAAGTAAGTAACACATTTGATTACATCATCATCATCATCATCAGCCTATAAACGTCCCACTGCTGGGTACAGGCCTCCCACGTGAACAATAGCACGTGGGGATATTGGGCTATAACGCACCACGCTGGCCCAATGCGGGTCGGTGGGTTTTAACGACTGCCATCTTACGACAACAACCGGGACCAACGGCTTAACGTGCATTCCGAAGCACGGAATTTGATTTGATTACGTTCCTCCGGAACTGCGAATATTGGGCCAAGCGCTTTTTCTTAATATTATTATAAAGTTTTTGACGACCTCCGTGGTCGAGTGGTTAGCACGCCGGGTCAGATGTCGCACCATCTCTGAGGTCCCGGGTTCAATTCCCGGTCAGGTCAATTTAGATAATAAATGTTTTTCTAAATTGATTTCGGGTCTGGGTGTTCTTTCTATGTTTACATAAAATATACATATATTTGTCCAATAACTTACCATATTAACAAGTTTTAAAAGAATACTTATCTGAGACTGAATAATTGGTGTGAGTGTAAAGAAATTTATTTTAATTTATTTCTAAAGTACCATTAGGGTTTAGGAAGTCATAACTTGGATTTTTACGTCCAAAAAATAACTGAATGAAGTCTTCATAAATTAACACTTTTTATTTATTTTTTATTACCGGCTACTTTGAAGTCGTAGTGACGTTAGTCTTTACTTGTAAGCTTAAAAAACATTTTTGTTGTGATACAACACTGGCTTCAGTCCGGCGTTGATGAGGTGCCGGATAAAAACCGGATTTGCACATTAATGACATATTCCGTTAGCCTTACGGAACGTCAGAAGTAATTATAACATTTGACAGTTTGTCAATAAAGTGGGATGCTTTTAATGAATCTACTAGAGTACATTTAACACATCATTTTTGTCTGACGTTTCAAACCGTAAACCTGATGCAAAACTGCCATTTTTACGAATGCTTCTTTTTTATATTTCTCGTTATATAAGACCTTGACCTTCCAGCAACTGTAATAAAACATTATAAATAAAAAGGATCATCATCAGCCTATAAACGTCCCACTGCTGGGCACAGGCTTCCCACGTGAACAGGATATTGGGCCATAACCCACCACGCTGGCCCAATGCGGGTTGGTGGGTTTTAACGACTGCCATCTTACTACAACCACCGGGACCAACGGCTTAACGTGCCTTCCGAAGCACAGATAATAAAAAAAAGGATTATTAAATATAATAAATGATGTCTAATATATAGTATACGTACTATACTAAATATACAAAGGAAAACTCGCAAAGCTTGTTATCTTGCCAACGATATTTTGAAGTCGGAAGTCTGTACATGTAGGTACTTGAAACTGTGCATTTATTTCGCAACATTAGTTTACGAAATTCTACTTGTTTATTATTGTGTGATAACGCCACGGCGGCCTAGTGGTCCAGCGTTCAGCCTTCCCGGGTCGGGAAAAGTGTGGGTTATGAATATTTGAAGCATAGACTCCATTTGTGATCACAAACAGTATCGCGTAGCGGTGAAGGAATACTTTTTTCATCATCATCACCATCAGCCAGAAGACGTCCACTGCTGGACAAGGCCTCCCCCAAGGATCTGCACCACGACCGGTCTTGTGCTGCTTGCATCTAGCGGCTACCCGCGACCTTCACCAGATCGTCGGACCATCTTGTCGGAGGCCTGCCTACACTACGTCTTCTGGTGCTCGGTCGCCACTTGAGAACCGTTCTGCCCCAACGGCCATCGGTTCTACGGGCGATGTGCCCTGCCCATTGCCACTTGAGCTTGGCGACTCTTTGGCCTATGTCGATTACTTTAGTTCGTCTACGAATCTCCTCATTTCTGATTAGATCACGTAGAGAAACCCCGTGCATACCCCTTTCCATTGCTCTTTGCGTGACTTTGAGCCTGCTAATTAGGCCCATAGTGAGCGACCACTTTTTTTATTAAAATCATATCTACGCCAACATTATTGGAGTCGTATTAGCTTCTAATTCATTCCAGTTCTCTCATATTATTCTTCTCGCACTTTCATATTTCATACCTACGTCACATGCATACTTCTCGCTTTTATAACTTTTCTCAGGTGGGATGTCCGACTAGTCGACAGCCATCCCTATGGCTTTCTTAAATTAATTCTTATTTACTAGATAGGGGTTGAACACAACAATTTTAGAGAAGTCCCAAATTTTTTTTACAATTTTTTTCTTAAATCTATCTTAATATTATTTAAACATATTTTTGATTTTATTTAACACTATTTTCTTAAATCTATTACAATTTCTTATATCTAATGGTTTATTACTGTATTTACATTTAATTGCTTACTTATTTTCTACCCACTCTTACAATATTATTGTGAAGAATACTACCACCCCCTCTCTTGCCTTGGATGTCATAAAAGGCAACTAACGGACTAAGGACTGCACATACTTCCAACAGCATAGAGTGGCGATGGGCTCACCACCTGTCACGCTGAGCACATGTGCAGTCGCCCTTTTTTGAAAAGTGAACTATGGTAGAGGAGTGCTTTTGCTGTATTCATTGCCTAGTCTCTGACTAACCCTTCGGGAACAATAGTCGTGATTATATGTATGTGAACCCGCACTTGGCAAGCGAGGTGATTAATACAATAGGTAAAGTCACGAGCACCAATATGTATACACTTTGACTCTTATTCCACTGTATTAAGAGTTACACTCGTTTATATATTTTGGCTTGTGTAACTAAAAATTGTAGCGATGCCTTAATTTTAATTGTCCTACTTATGCTAATGTTAATAGGCTCTTATTACTATACAACCTTATTTTTCTTAATACAATAGTAGATTGTTATACAAGGGGCTAAAATGACCCATTATATACGAGGTAGTTTTACTCCCGAGCTTTAGCGAGGGAGTAAATAGAAGCTGAGTTTTAGAGGGTTTTTAGCGCCGTGTGTTACACTCTGATTTTCACTACGAATGCGAGAAAAAAAACAATTCAATACATTATGAATTGGTTTATTTTATAAATACTTATTATATAATTAATAAATAATAATTTTAATATTTTTTAAATATTAACCCGTTAGTTGCTTTAACGACACCCAATGGAAGAGAAGGGTTGGTAGTATTATTTTGATGAGCCCATCGCCGCTCTATTCTGTTGGATAGTAGGTATGTGCAGTCTTTCCATATCTTCCCTTGGGTGTCGTAAAAGGCGACTAACGGACTAATGACTGCACATACATCCTACAGCATAGAGCGGCGATGGGCTCATCAAAATAATACTACCAACCCATTTCTTCCCTTGGATGTCTTAAAAGGCGACTAACAGACTAAAGACTGCACATACATTCAACAGCATAGAAAAATATGGGCTCATCAAAATAATACTACCAACCCCACACTTTTCTTCGATGTCGTAAAAGGGGACTAACGGACTAAATACTGCACATACATCCAACAGCATAGAGCGGCGATGAGCTGATCAAAATAGTACTACCAACCCCTTTCTTCCCTTGGTTGTCGTAAAAGGCGACTAACGGACTAAAGGCTCACCACCTAAGCACATGTGTGGGCGTGGTCTGTGTTGTCCATAGATTCAAATGATCACTAATTTCACCATAAACTTTAATAATAACTATCTCAAAAAAGTTGTTGATTTAAGTAAACAGTAATAAGTCGAGTCTTTAATCATGATTATTCTACTTATGACTAAATACTTTTTCGTTTTTGTAGGCTCATTGTCACGTGACTGACAAAAATTTAAAAAAAAATTACTATTGAACAACTTTCCCCCAAGAAACCTACGAGTATGTGCAAAAATGACATAAAAATTTCGATCTCCCATACTATTGTCGTCAGCTGATCGGACAGTTTTGTATAGGAGGTCGAAGTTTTTTTGTGATCTTTGCACATAGGTTTCTTGAGGAAAGTTGTCATGGGTGGAACTCACCCTTAATTGGTTTTGTATAAAGAAAAATTTAGGCTGTATTTAGTGTGAATCACAAAATTTTGTACAAAACGTCAAGGAAGTTCCCGATTAGGGTTACCATTTAGGAATTTGTAAAGCCTGACATTTTGATAAAATTCCGGACTTTTTAGTCACAAAATGGAAACATTACTCACTTTTTATATTTTGTTTTCAGATAAATGAGAAGTTAACCTCTTAGCCCCCCCAAGCGATCGCATGAGACCGCACCTACAAAAACATACTTTACTTTGTACCGTGTGTTCATAGACTTACAGACTACTTTGGTATGTACAAGTTTGATTAGTTCGGTTCTGTGGTACATTTTATGCATCGTGATCGCAAAATATTGCATAGTCTATGCTTGATTCTGTCAAATTTAACGTTGGCAGTTGCGCCAATTTTTGTGTTAGAGTGGTAATAAAGATTAAAGAGTTATTTGATATTACTTAATTAAAGTTTAGTTTTGTTACTCATATTCCAAAATCCGGACAAATTAAAGAGCCGGATAAAGCCCGGACTAGAGTCTAAAAATCATGTCCGGACCAATCCTGACGGATGGTAACCCTATTACCGGTAGACAACTTTTCGGCGATGGCGCTCCATTCCGACCGCGCGTACACTTTGACTCTTATTCCGTTGTATTAAGACCTACAATTGTTTACATATTTTGGCCCGTGACTGTATATTACAGTAGCCTGCGTGTAGATAGTGTGAAAGCAAATATCGCCCAAATGTCGACCGGGATCTTTCTCGACTGGAACTGCTTAAGTTTTAATAAAAAAAGATATTTGAATGATTAAAAATGTCAACCTTATTAATTAGGTACTTACTTTTTTTTTAATAAATGGTATCGGGTAAGCGCTTGGCCTTCATCTCACCTGATGGTAAGTGACGATAAGGCCGAAGGTGGAAGCGCGCTTCACCCGGAATCCTCAACCACTGAGAAAACTGGCTATCTTATCTCAAACTGTACGGAATACAACAATGTTATAAACATCGTTGTTATGGCGACAGACTTAGATAAGATGGTGGTAGATAGCCAGGCGGACTTAACAGCCCTACCACCAACCAAACCAAGCACATAAAGATGTACCCCCCGCTGGGAATCGAACCCGGGACCTCTAGGTCTGAAACCGGTAGCTTAGCCACTAGACAACAGAGGCGGTATAAACTAATGTTTTCCAAAACTCCTTTCAGCCGTTACTTTATTTTACTTCAAAAACTCAGTTATTTCCAATTTCTATTACTTACCACAATATCAATTCGATAATTTGAAATCACATTTAATTTTATTCCTTAAAGTGATAACTTAAGTTAACAATTCATAATGATTTATGATTCTTCACCTTTTATCCCAAAAAACGATTACTGGGGGTAGCGATGCGCGTTTGTTTGGCACAGACTATAGCTCGTTAGATTAGTTGTTAAGTCTTAACTGCAAGTCAGTTAACTGTTTTTTTATTATTATTAGTATTGACGTCAATAAGGGCCTGTAAAGGTTTACATTGAATAAATAATTTGACTTTGACTTTGACTTTGGACATACGTAGATTTAAGACTACTATCCTTAAAGGGTTAGTCATAGACTAGGCAATGAGGACCGCAGAAGCAGACCTCTGTGTGTCCACGTTTCACCACATTACAGCTTCACACGCACTCTGCGTGAGGGGTGGTAAATCCATTTCTAAATTTAGCACGAACTTGTAAAAATTTGCGTATTTTTAAGTTACTTGTACTAAATACATTTAAAGAACTTACGTAAGTTAGCCTGATCGTTGCACAAGGTCGTGGCCTTGTTGAAATTTGAAACAAATTCTTTAAACAATAACAAACAATACATAAATCGAATGACTCTTAAAAACATTTTTTTTCGACAATTTTCTTAATTTTACGCATAAAACAACAATTCTTACATGAAAATATTGTTACCTATTGATATTTCGCAGGTCACCCCCATCTTAAAAAAGTAAATTTTAATTTCTAACACAAGCGCGTGATGGTTTTGTAGATTTTGCAGAATAAAAACATTGCTTTAATCAAATTACTAGGTCTGAAACTTCAAAGCAAAATAGTTCTAATTTTATCGCGCGGCACCCTCTTAAGTTAAAAAAGAGAATTTAAAACTAACCAATCGTAAAGAAACCTTATTGTTGAGCGTGACGTAACCAAAAGGTTGTGCTGTTAGGAAAAAAACAAGTGACTAACTATATTTGCGACAGAAAAAAACTTTGGGCACAAAGAGGAAAAGTCCGCGCGTTCGCCATCGCGCAATCAATATTTCGAAGTCAGACGCTTGTACGTGAAACTGAGCGTTTGTTTCGCTACATTTGGCGTGCGGAGTTCATGCGGGTTTTATGTGCAAACCGGGAGAGACTGACGCGAATTTTACTAGGTAGGGCTTAAAGTCGCTTTTGTTTGGAAGAGAAAATGTGACGGTTAATTATTACGTGCAAAACGTTAAAGTATAATATTTGTAATTATATTTCCTTCGTTACCTTACAAAACAAAAAATTAAAATACAAGTTATATTAAATAAGGTTGGTATCTATTGTGGTGTGTAATTTTGTAAATGTCATTAGACTTAACTATTATGTCAAAGATGGAAAAAAACTCTGAAACGTTTTATAAACAATAACAAAATGATTTTTAAAATTAAAGAATACAAAACCAAAATCAGTTTATCTGTTCGGGAGCTACGATGTCAAATACATACATACATAGATTATTATCCCCAAAGGGATTCAGCGACTACGCAATGATGACCGCAAAATCAGTCCTGTGCCATAGTCCACGTTTCACCAAATCGCAACAGCACATGTGCTCAGCGTGATATGTGGTGAGCCCATTGCCACTCTATGCGGTTGGTGTATGTGCAGTCTTTAGTCTGTTAGTCGCCACGACACCCAAGGGTAAAGAGAGGTTGGTGGTATTCTTTTAAAGAGCCGCTACACAACACGGCCTTTTACGACACCCAAGGGAAAAGAGAGGTTGGTAGTATACTTTTGGGCAGGGACGCCGAAGGCGGCGGAGATTTAAGCAGAGTCCGTTCAAAACTAGCGTGCAATGCCACGACGCAGCAGACCCATTTTAACTCGCACAACTCGCTCCACTTACTTGCTCGCGGTAGAAGCATTATATCTATGAAAGTTTGCGTTGAGAGTTGAGCTGACTCATTACGGAGTCCATCAAAAATCCGCTGAACTCTGTGACCACTTTTGTAACTCTTTGTACTCTTTTGATCCGCTCCATCCGCTCATTTACAGAAGCACTTCTTGCGAGTTAAACGGAGTCCATACGGAGCCCGCTCCGCTCTTAGTGGAAGGCGGGCAGAAAGTGTGCCGCTATACCACACGGCTCACACAACGATGACACACACGTTTAACTTTAAACCACCCTCTTTTTTGTGTCAGGGGTTTAAAATGAACCCTCCACCACCCTCAGTGGTTGAGGATTCCGGGTGAAGCGCGCTTGCAACTTCGGCGTTATCATTACTTACCATCAAGTGAGATGAAGGTAAAGTGCTTACTCGTTGTAAAATAAAAAAACCCTATTGAAAATGAAATGAAAAATCATAACGGCGGAATTAATAGGAATAAGAATGAGACACATTTGTGAATTCAAGTTGTTAGAGTGATCATTACTACCAGTTGCTTTTGCTAATTAATAATGTTGATCAAATACATTATTTATTAATCATTTCTATGGGTCTGATATTTATAATACTTATTGATATACATAACTATTTAAATATATTTTACTCGTGATTACATCGAATTATTTTAGCAGGGGCAGCGGGTCTATAATATGCCCATATAAGGACAAAATATGGGCTTCAAATGTCAAATGAAGCCAATGTCCATAACCATATTTTTTAGCCGATACAGGGGCAGGCCGGTTGCCGTAACTCCGAGGTGTCTTATGTCTCAGAAATGATTTGTTTGCTCCTTCTTGTCCTACGTTTCCACACTGCATACTTATTTTAACGCTTGTCCTTCACGTTTGTCACACGTTTTTTATGCAGGATTCTACACTTTTCATTGTTTGTCAAACGTCAAATAGCTCAAAGGCGCAGTTTAGTTTGTATATGCATACCTAAAACTTGAAAGAGAATGTTATACTTGACTTTGTAAATGTTCGTTAACCTTCTGTGGCGGCCTAAAGTTAGTATTGATAGAAATATACTAAACATACTCATGGTACTCGTTTTAAAATATTGCAATAAACTACTACATAACATAAGAGTACAGCAGTTTGGCGCTTAATTGTAGCACAATTTCTTATATTACAATACTTTTTTCCCCCTATGATATTTACTCTACCGATGCATGAGTAAGTATCTGGTACATTTCATTAGTGCCACCCCCTCTAATATTGTTATTTCGTCCAATGTGACAGCGAATAGTTTAATTAATTTGTTTTACTGTCTTATATTTTGTGAAAACGTCAGATTTCGCCAGACAATCTACGAGCAATGTGTTTTTTTCTTTCGTTTTTATAGCGGAGTCGCATCACGAACAGCAATAAACGTTTTATTTGTAGAGGAAAAAAACTTGAACTCAAATATTAGAGTGTAAGTTACTCAGAAGTGAATACTTCATTAAAATATGTCTAGAGGCAAACATCAGTAGTACCTAATAATCAGTAGTACTACTACGTACTGAACTTAGCTTTCTAATTATTAATTTAGTCAATTGAAAATACAGAATTTCTATGATAAATTCACATAGCATTATAGTGTTAATGATGTTCATAATTTTATTCAAAATTGTAAGTTTTTTCGTATTTGTATTAAAGAAAAATCATTTCTAAATTACATAGACCCATTTAATTACATATAATTCAGAGCTCTCCTTTACCCATTTCAGTGGACCTCAGCATGCTTGGCATGGACATCGGCCAGGAACTGAATCCAAAATGCTACATCGAGAGTGTTATTTTAACTGCCTTCCGTAAGTTGGGTATTCTCAATAAGGTGAGGCGGTTTTTTACTCCCGAGCAGCGCTGTTTGCTGTACAAAACTCAGGTGCGATCGAGTATGGAGTATTGTTCCCATCTATGGGACGGCTCCGCAAAATACCTCCTCGATGCACCTGATAGACTGCAAAGGCGAGCGGTACGCATTATTGGAGATGCTGAGGTTACAGCCTCTCTTGAGGACCTCCAGCTGCGTAGAGACATTGCTTCTCTCAGTGTCTTCTACCGAAATTACTACGGAGAGTGTTCTGAAGAACTTTTTGATATAATCCCGCCCTCTCCTTTCCTGTCCCGGACTACACGTGCTGGTCTTAGGAACCACCATCATACTGTGCAGAATATCAGCACTCGTACCAAAAAATTTGGCAAGTCGTTCCTCTGTAAGACCATTCGGCTTTGGAATTCTCTGCCGGCGCATGTGTTTCCCAGTTCCTGTAATCCCGGGTCTTTTAAACGGGGCGTGAAACGGCATTTATGCAGGCCGTCATGAATGGGTGCGCTTGTTACCGTGCTTGTTCCACGGTGGGGAGCGCTCTCATTATTTTGGACTACATTGGCTGCTTACCATCAGGCAGGATGTAGTCACTATGACGTGTCACTTAAAAAAAAAACATATAAAATATTTATCAATCTATTTACCCTTACCACGTTATTATGCTGGTTTAATTCACCCGCCAATGAACAAATTGCAAACGTATACATTGCGGCGCACGCACGCGTGTAGACACGTACCTCGGATATTTGGTTTTCAATGGTGGCGTAACCGAGGCCGCGCGCCGCACGGGATTGGCTGCTTGATTCTTGATACGACTGCAATCGGAAGCGTTGGTTGGTTTTTTGTAAGAGTACGGTGCACTGATTAAAAAAAAACTTTGTTCGATCTATGTATGTAAATGTACCTGTGTTGTCTGCCTACCGTAAACGGGCGTGATATAGAGGAAACGGTATAGTTATTGTCCAGTTACGCGACCTCTAGATCGAAAACTTCAATTATAAATAAACCACTCAGTTACAAATACATCAAACGTATGCCGTATGGTTTTATGTTAACATATTCAAAATAAATAAATAAATAAATAAGTTAGGACACCCCACACACACTTTTATTAAGCATTTAATGAATAAAATTAATATAAAAACATAAAACATAAAATCACAGTAGTTGGCCACATTATTACAGTAATTGGCCCTGAGATCATACAGCTATTGGCCACATCAAAAATCTATATTAATAAAAATCAATTGTCGAATGTTTGTACACGCATCACTTCAGAACGGCTGTACCTATCTGTCTAATTCTTTTTTGTTGTGTTTAACTTCTGTAATGACTAAAACTAGTCTTCATGATGATTTTCATCCTCAGAAGGTTCAGAATCATCAATTAACAAAACATGTCAGTCATGCATGGCATCCGAAAGCTCTTCGTCATCTGGAATAAGCTCTTTGTGCTAAATAGGAATTCAATGACGATGATAAAACTTTTTACAAAAACTAGACGCCGCGCCGCTAGCAGCTAGGCTAGCTACGCCGGCACGTGTTACAAGGAACCAGATCTAATCTTTATTTTTGAGTTTAAAAGTGAGAGTAAAAACTGTCAGCTCTCAAAGATATTGTTATGTTTTTTATTTTTCTAATGCCTCGTCAAGCCTGCCTTTGTATAGCGGGGTATCTTCAGCATTATTTCATCTTACGAACCTGATTTAGACAAGAAAATAATTTTAAGCTAAATAAATTTAAAACAATAGTTATTGGCCTACTTTTGCTATGGGATAACTTGACCAACGAGACATTGACTGTTAATAATGTTTTAAAATTTCTAGTGATTGCATATTATAACAGAAGACGTTTTATTTATTATTAACGCTATTAATTGTGTTTTTATTAAAATACAGTAATTGGCATAGGAGGCCAATAACTAAAAGTTATTCTATAATTGTGAAGGTTACTGGCCACACCAAAATTTCGTAGTTATTAAAGAAAATTAGGTTATTACACCTTAACCCCTTATAGGGCATTGTCAAATATATTGACACCATATTTTGAACTTTATGCAATTGAGATAACGAATACAAAAATTTAGTCGAAAACAAATAAAAAAATTTAATATGCTATGCTCGTTAAAGGTTTAAATCTGTTTCTAACGCATAAAAACTAAATGTTTCATATAATTTCAAAAGCGGTTCTACAGTACATACTTTTCAATACATCTTGTCTAAAAATTTTCAGTCTTAAGATTATTTTAACAAACTTACCTACTTTTGTTCCCACTGCAAAAAATCACACATTGGAGAAGAAACAATCCACCTAGCCAAATTTTGTTAAAAGGTTTTAAGAGGTAATAAAAGTGTTGCCGTTGTTCTCCTTTCAAATCTACCATTTTGTCCAGGGTTTTGCTAGTTTTTAACATCAAAGTTGAAATGGCCAATAACTGTACAGCGGCCAATAACTATTACCATTACCCCTATATTATGTAAATATGTTTGTTAGTAAATACTCGATTACGATAACGTAATCCCATGGAATATAAAACTCGGCTCACTCAGCACTTCAAACTTTTGAAAAAGCAAAAGTTTTGAATCTGATATTCTTTCTCGCCAAATGTACAGGAAAAATGTATAAATAAACCTTCTAAACCTGAGCGCGTTAGTAATTGTATGTGCTATCCCCGTCAATAATGGATTTTCCCGTTTTTTTTTGCAAAGCTTGTTGTCTCCATTACCTGTGAAGATGGATTCTATCTTGACTTTAAGCTTGCCAACAACAAATCTCATTTTTGGGACTTTCGTTGGTATACCTGATTATATTGAGTTTGTGTTTTTCTTGTTTGAATATTTGATACAAAACAAAATCGCATCGCTGATTCTTGTGTTAAAAAACGTGGTTTTGTTTATAGAGGTAATACTTACTTAGGCTTTGAAGCAAATCCAAGTTTACAAAATAAATCATAGAGATGCCTTTATTTTTAAAATAGAATACAAACAATATGAGTTTTGTTTGGTTATACCATTATTTTTTATTGTATGGAAAAAAGCTTTTTTTGTTGTATTGAAATATTTACATAGAAGAAGCTGTATTACTATATAAATATTTGAACCTACTGCTGGGCAAAAGCTTTCATTATTTAAACCAATCGCAACAATTGTGTTTTGGTTTAATAGTCTAAGATCCGAATATAGAACGAACTTCACCGGGAAGGTTAATGGATGAAAAGTGTTTTATATCAAATTTAATATATTAAATAAGCCAACCCACTCGCGAGGGTTGGCTGAAAAATTTTAGTCCAGTACCTTTAATGATTAATTTAATATTTAAAAACATATTTTTTTTTACATTGCACTGGTTTGGTGTGTGTGTGTTTGTAATGAGCTTATCTTTATATAAACATAAATTTTATTTATTTAACCAGACGATTGCAAATTACTAATATTGACTTGCCTGTTTACACCTGCCTACCCAATATTATGACAGGAAAAAAATAGTCAACCTAACGTTTGCATATTCTATAGGCTTCATACTTTCGATTGGTACCTATGTAATTTATCTATTATCGAAACAAGTGTAATGTTTAAAAAAATATATTTTCAAAGATTTAATTAATCATGTACTGGACTAAAATTTTTCAACCAACCCACTCCTAATATATTTTTTAACACATTAAATTTGATATAAAATAATTTGCATCCATTAACCGCTCGGTGAAGGTCGTTGTATACTCGGATCCTTTACTATAATCACCAGGCTTGACAAGAGCTGATTGGTGA
This sequence comes from Scoparia ambigualis, assembly GCA_963921215.1. Classification (NCBI taxonomy): domain Eukaryota; kingdom Metazoa; phylum Arthropoda; class Insecta; order Lepidoptera; family Crambidae; genus Scoparia; species Scoparia ambigualis. Next base: position 21,637,459 of record OY992502.1, on the reverse strand, counting down.
TCACAAACTTGAGCTATGCATTGAAAAATCTGTAAAAAAAAATATTATTAGGCAACATTGTTACATTACAGCTTATATCTAAAATAATAATTGTTACAATGCAACAAAAATTATAGGCAAACATAACATGACAATGATAAAAAACAATCGGAAGCAATTTCGGGAAAATTATATGAACAATAAATAGTTAATCAAACCAGTACTTACTAATCAAAATTTAAAAAAAAGGTCTACAAAAAGAAATCACGTTGTACAACATAATATGATTTCTTTTTGTTTTTTACTTTATTAAGTTTTCAGCAGTTACACGAGAGACTTAAAGGAGTAAAAGCTAACATGCTTTGCCTTACCTGTAAGTTGAACCAAGTACCACCGAATACCAAGCCAAGCGCATTGTTGGGCCACGAAGAAGCATGTTTGAGTAATATGATAAAATACTTGTTTAAAAAAAATCTATAATAATGATTACCTTATTTGGAACAACAACTTTAAATACAATTTCCACAATGTTACGCCTACTCTACTACTATTCTACCTACTACTCGCCGCAAGAGCATTTCAATAGCAAGTTTGTTAATTTTAATTAAAAATGTACAGAGTTCTTTGTAATTTGTAATTATTAGTTTGAATAATTGAAGTTGTGGTAATAAATTGTAATTTATTTAATTATGTCATAATATTTGCATTGTTCTATTAGGCTTATTGTTTGAACTGTTTATGTATATACCTATTAATGTTACCTTTGTGTAACATGAATAAGAAATAAAGCAGTTTGTATATAATTTATAATAAACTACATTGAAATTATTGTTATATTAAACTAATTACAATACCGCTTCGAGGTAATAGCCACCATTTTACCGCAGTTGTACCACGAAAGCTGCTTTCTATATATTCCAAGAAGAGTCTTATAAAGGACGCCTTTGCTAATGCCAATTTAATTAGTCACTCCACGAAATCAATCATACAACGTTAATACGCTTTGTTTGCTAATGATTAAGACGTTACCGCGTTTGAATAGATCGTCGCCCATGTATTAGGCTCACAAATCGTCAATTAATCAATTCTAAGCATCTACTTGACAACAAACTGTCGGCTTAAGTAGCATTTAGTTGTTGATATCATAGTATAGGGGACCGAGTTATAATCGCGACTATTATCCTTGAAGGGTTAGTCTGAGACTAGGCAATGAGGACAGAAAGAACTGTCTTCAACCATAGTCCACTTTTCATCAAGTAGTAACTGCACATGTGCTCAGCGTGACCGGTGGTGAGCCCATCGCCGCTCTATGTTGTTGAAAGTATGTGTAGTCTTTAGTCCGTTAGTCGCCTTTTACGACACCCAAGGGAAGAAAGGAGTGGTGGTATATTCTTTCACTGCTATGCGACACGAATAGTTAATTATTAAAATTGAAATGTGCCAAAAGAAACTTAGCAAGGGCGCAGTCATCTAAAACTAAAATAAAAGGTAACGCTACAGTAAATAATTATATAGTACACTATACCCATTATACAAAAAAAATAACAAACTAAAAATTAAGTCCTGAGTTACGTATTCCAGACCTCGGTAGCCAAGTGGTTAAGGCAGCCGCCCGGAATGCGGAAGGTGCGTGGTTCGATTCCCGCCTGAGGTTGTCGTCTTTTTTCAGTGTTTAAAATTTTACTTAAGTATATTTAAGCGTTAATAAAACGCTAAAAAATAAAACATTAATTGGTAAGATTTTATAATTTATCTTCAGCACCGCAAGCACAGCCCACGGACGCTAGAAACTGTTGGTGCCGGGTGCACTCGGTCATTCGTCATCAAATCATCCAATCCCTTCTCATTCATGTCAACCCTCACACAATCGATTTATCTTTTCTCTGGTCTTCCTCTCTATCTTCAACATTCATATTCATCACTCTTTTTGTCACATGACTTTCGTCCCTTCTCATCACATGTCCATACCAAGACAAACGGTTCCATTTCATCTTTTCTGTCATAGTCGCCATTATTTTATCGTGATTGAATGGATCATGATAAAAAAAACTCGCATTATGCGCTCGGTAACTGGCTTCATTAAAAGTCCTGCATACCTTGAGATTGTCTCGACGTTTCATACAAGCCTACTAGGTACCTAAATTAAATGAAGATGAGTTAGCACTCCGTCTACACCATACCATTATAGTGTAAATGTGTATAATGTGTAAGTTGTGTTATTGTTCGCAGCGTAGCGATTAGAAAGCGGCACGAGGCGGCACGTAAATGGATTGTTTTGCTTTGGACAAGTTTTTGTTAAGAGGGTGTACGCATTTCGGTTTTACATACAAACTTCCAAGTCGAAATTTTTAAAAACCAATGAGACAATTTTGATGAAACTTTGCTTGCTGAAGTAAAACACAGGGATCTAAATAGTTTGTTGAAAACATTTTTAAAAAACGACTTTCTAGCTGAGTTATTGCGATTTAAATTCCACTATAGAAAGTTAAAAATCGCAATAACTCAGTTAAATAAACTTTTTTTTTTAAATGTTTTCAACAAACAATTTAGATTTCTGTGTTTTACTTCAGCATGCAAAGTTCCATCAAAATTGACTAGTTGGTTTTTAAAAATTTCAACTTGGAAGTTTGTATGGGAAACCGAAATGCGTACACCCTCTTAACAAAAACTTGTCCAAAGCAAAACAATCCATTTACGTGCCGCCTCGTGCCGCTTTCTAATGCTTATGTTTTTAGTCAACATTGCTTCATCAAATCTTAGAAGTTTTCACCTCTGAGATCCGAAAGAAATATTTTTACAAATATTTGAACATTCGGTTAAGATGAAGCTGCGTTTATAGATTAATGTTTTATATTTTAGCGTTTATTAACGCTTAAATATACTTAAGTAAAATTCTAAACACTGAAAAAAGACGACAACCTCAGGCGGGAATCGAACCACGCACCTTCCGCATTCCGGGCGGCTGCCTTAACCACTTGGCTACCGAGGTCTGGCTTTCAACCGTCGAAATTTGTCAGTGCTTGATGCTTATGTTTTTTAGTCAACATTGCTTCATCAAATCTTAGAAGTTTTCACCTCTGAGATCCGAAAGAAATATTTTTACAAATATTTGAACATTCGAAGATGAAGCTGCGTTTATAGATTAATGTTTTATATTTTAGCGTTTATTAACGCTTAAATATACTTAAGTAATTTTTTTTTTTTAATGTTCAAAAGAAGATGCTGTTCTTCTTTTTTATCACTGAAACATTGAAATGCAAATAATTTTGTTAAAATATACGAGTATTATCCATGTTAACGATCAAAGATTTCTAGATCATTATCGAAGCAAAAAAAACCATCAACAATTAGGCATACACCATCAATGGCGGTTAGGCAATGGCATTAAGAAGTGGCAACCGTTATCCCACTAAACGCATTCGGCATTCCGAATCAACAATGGCATTAACCCCCCTAGTGTGGCAATCAGGGAGTAAGTGGAATTTCCGCGTCGTTTGCCACGGCTTGGCGGCTCCGGCTAAATGTTAAGAGCCAGTGCCGACCTCCAGGGACACACGGCGAAGACGCCCGGTCAGCAGTTACATGCCTTAATTGCCGGGAACGGGAACGGTAACATCCTGTATACGCTTACAATGTGGGCGGATGGGTTTACCAACCTTTTCATTGGCAAAAATGAGGTGAACCGCTTTAGAGGAAGTAAGAAGGTCAGAATTGCAGATATAAAAAAGAAAAACGACTATCAGTCTTACAAATAAAAACTATTTAAAATGTGTTTATTCTGTAGTTATTCTAATAATAGTTATGTTCAGTATAAGTTAGGAATAAGAAGGTTATAATTTCTTACAAATAAACATGGAATAGAGTCGGAATAACTATTCCGTAGTTATGTCATAAGCTCAAAGCGGCAACGTCGCGATTCATAGACATTCTTACAAAAAACTAAGATTATTCCATGGTTTTATTTATTTTGCCGTAACTTTGACACTTCAGAGGTTCGTGATAATGATAACGTAGGTATTGTTTTATTATGTTTAAATCATAACGGTACAAATTCATAATAATTAGACAGCCGGGTGGTCGAGTGGTCAGCGACCCTGACTGCGAAACCCACGGTTCCGTGTTCGAATCCCGGTATTTGCCCCTGCAAATGTTTGTGTGGTGAGCACAAGGTGAGTACGAGTATTAGTGACCGACTCATTGATGTTTATTAGTATTTATGTATGCTTTACCGTTATTCAGTCACCAATGTCACCATAGTTCGAGCTATGCTTAGTTTGGGGCTGAATGATTGGTGTGATAGTTGTAAAATTTATTATTAGTATTTAAGTATTTATAAGAAATCATTCTTTAACATGGATAGGTCCCTACAAAATTAGTAAAGATCTGTTAATGTTTAATTTAATATATCTGTAATATGCCGGTAATGTTTAGGTTAAATACTTGGTTGCAACCCCAATACGTCAACGCCGTCAACATCTGCAGGGTTGAAGATGTACTTATACCCCCCACGTTTTTCTATTTGTAGGGAGCTACCAAATAATTGGTCTAAAAACATAACATTGATGCATAACACATAATCACGACTACTATCGCCGAAGGATTAGTCAAAAACAAGGCAATGAGGACATCAAAAGCAGTCCTCTACCACAGTCTACTTTTCACCAAACAGCGACTGCACAAATGTGCTCAGCGTGAGCCCATCGCCGCTCTATGCTGTTCAAGTATGTGCAGTCTTTAGTCCGTTAGTCACCTTTTACGACACCCAAGGGAAGAGAGGGGGTGGTAATTAAAATTCTTTTACCGCTCCGCGACACGGTTGGCACCATCTTTAAAAAACCGATGCTTTATACGAAACTTTTCGTCACTATACAAATTAAACGGATATTCTCTGATTTTAACCCTAGAAAGATAACCATGCTACATATTACGTAAAAGATAACCATACGCTTCAGAGGCGCACACTTTTCTAATGCCTGTATTTATTCCAATAATTTATATTTATTATCACTAATTAAAAAAATTGAAAGGTTTGAAAGAGTTTTAAAAATAAAAAGCATTTATTTTAATAAAGTTTATATTAAAGTTATTTTTAACTTATAAATACGAAACCTCTATGGAAAATAACAAAAATTTGCAGTCTTCTTTTTATAGGAACAAATAATTACAAATTATCATAAATCAACATGTTCATTTCATTTCATTTCATTTATTGCATGTCACAAAGCAAACAAGTTGTTACAAAATTGTGCAGTTTATGTGACACCCTGTAAGGGCGCAGCAAGTGGAAAGAGCTCATTAAATATTAAATAACAATATTATAATCTAAAATATGTCAAGAAGTTAAAAATCTATCGACATTAAATTACATTTACATATATTCATACCAATCCAATAAATAAATCATACAAATAAAAACAGATTAAATCAGTAAATCGATAAAACAATAAAAAAAGACAAAACAATCAATACAAATTATCTCAATACAATTCAAGTTATTTAGCTAAAATATTCAATTCATTAAATAAAGATTTGCAATTTTATTGAAAGTCATGATACTGTGTATAAATAATTATGCATAATACTATAGAAACTATGATAAAATAAACATGATGTAAGTCATGAGTGAGACACATGAAGCTACATGACCCGGTAAGGCTTGTCATTTAGAACTCGAACAACTCAAAATACAATCTAACAATCCAAAACGCAACCAAATGTGAGATCTATCTTTCGGACATAAACTCTTTGATAGAATAGTATGCTTTTTGAATAAGATGTTGTTTTAACTTATTTTTAAATGCGATAATACTGGATTCGTATCTTATTGCAATAGGGATTTTATTATATATCACGATGGATCGGTATAATGGACTGTTTCTAAACATTTCCAATTTAGGTTCAGGGAGGATCAAATCATATTTGCGTCGAGGATTTCTATTATATTCAAAATATTTAGGGTGTTTACGTACAAACAATCCTATTTCTAATAAATACATGGATGTTAAAGTAAGCAAGTTTTCTTTAATGAAATAGGGCCTACAGCTTTCCCGTTGTCGAATGTTATATACGATTCGGAGACATTTCTTTTGCAATACAAACATGTTATGAGCATCAGTACTTTGACCCCAGAGAATAAGTCCGTAGCGTAACCATGCGTACGCATACGCGTAATATGCCGATAAAGCACACTTAGCATGGGTATTAGCTTTTAGGATGCTGAGGGCATAGATGAATTTTGAAAATTTCTTTTTCATACTGTCGATATGCGTTTTCCAAGTCAAATGTGAGTCGATAGTTATGCCCAATAGCTTAATATTAGATACTTCTTGAATATTTTGAGATGTTATAACCCCGGCTAAGTTTATCGGTGCCTTCTGGTATGGATGGAACTGAATCAGGTGAGTTTTATTTCTATTTATTTCCAAATTGTGCATACTAAGCCATTTTTTAAAATTTGTTAGTGTAAGGTCTATTATAGAGTTGCAGTCTACGTTACTTGGATTCTTAAACAGAAGGAAAGGAACAACACACAACCCATAACGCTTCCTTGCGGTATTGAGTGGTTTATCATTTTTATTTCAGATTTAATCACTTTAGTTTCCTTAGTTTCTTCATCAGAGTGTAATATCTGCACGAATTGCTGTCTATTTTGCAAATAGGAACGGAACCACTGTAAAACCTTCCCCCGAATACCAACTCCATGCAACTTCAGGAGCAACACCCCGTGGTCAACCCTGTCATATGCCTTAGACATGTCTAAGAGCAAACCGACAGCATGGGACTTATCCCTTATATGGTTTAGGATTTCTTGTATATAATTAAATGTAGCCAAAACCGTCGAAGATTTTTTACGAACCCGAATTGACTCCCATCGAGAATCTCATACCTTTCTAAAAAGGAATAAATGCGATTAGACATTGGCTTTTCAAACAATTTGGAAAGTGTGGGTAGGAGTGCTATTGGTCTGTAATGACCTTGATTGTCTGTCTTACCATCCTTCTTTAAAACTGGTATAATTTTTGCAACTTTGAGCCGATCGGGAAAGAGGCTCTGTTCAAACGATTGGTTCACAAGGCGGGCTAGAATTGGTGCTAGTTCTTCGCGGCAAGATTTTAATAGCAGTGTAGGTATCTCGTCATTACCAGAGCTACATTTATTGGGCAGTTTTCTTATAAGGTCGTTCATTTCTTTTTCAGTTATTGTACTAAGGAACATTGAGTTTATTGATGGTTCAAGGACTGTTGGACCATTGCTCGGTTGATTTATACTTATTGGTTCACCGATGGACACAAAGTAGTTATTAAACTGTTTTGCAACTACATGTGGTCATGTAATATGGTTATTGTGATGCGTTAAGAGTATATTTTTTATATTATCGGTATTATTTCCTTTTGTTACTTGTTTTATTATACTCCACATGGTCTTTGTTTTATTTTTTGATTGATTCATTTTCTTTATATAACTATTTTTCTTGGATAGCCTAATAGACCCTTTTAATGTTTTTTTTTTATAAACTGGTAGACTATTGAGTATTCAGTCTAAAAAACAATAAAACCTTAGTATAATTAGCTTTAGAGGCAGTTAGAACAAACGTCATTTTTGTGTTCACCACAAATAGGTTTTTCACTCCTCTTGCTCAAAAAGACCGTCATTGTAGAGTTCTAGAGCGGGGCTAAAATAGCTTTTCTCGCCCTAGGGGAAAAAGTAATTTTTTTTCAAATTTTTGTCTATCACATGACAATGAGCCTACAAAAACGAAATAGTATTTAGTTTTATGTAGAATAATCATGATTAAAGCCTCGACTTATTACTGTTTACATATCAACAATTTTTTTGAGATAACACAGACCACGCTTCAGCAAGAAAAAACTGCACAGTCTGCACATGTGCTTAGGTGGTGAGCCTTTAGCCCGTTAGTCGCTTTTACGATACCCAAGGGAAGAGAGGTGTTGGTAGTATTATTTTGATGAGCCCAACGCCGCTCTATGCTGTTGGATGTATGTGCAGTCTTTAGTCCATTAGTCCCCTTTTACCAAATTGAAGAAAAGTGAAGGGTTGGTAATATTATTTTGATGAGCCCATCGCCGCTCTATGCTGTTGGATGTATGAGCAGTCTTTAGTCCATTAGTCGCCTTTTACGACACCAAAGAGAAGAGAGAGGTTGGTAGTATTAATTTGATGAGCCCATCGTCGCTCTATGCTGTTGGATGTATGTGCAGTCTTTAGTCCGTTAGTCCCCTTTTACCAAATCAAAGAAAAGTGAAGGGTTGGTAATATTATTTTGATGAGCCCATCGCCGCTCTATGCTGTTGGATGTATGTGCAGTCTTTAGTCCGTTAGTCCCCTTTTACCAAATCGAAGAAAAGTGAAGGGTTGGTAATATTATTTTGATGAGCCCATCGCCGCTCTATGCTGTTGGATGTATGTGCAGTCTTTAGTCCGTTAGTCGCCTTTGACGACACCCAAGGGAACAGATGGAAAGACTGCACATATCTACTATCCAACAGCATAGAGTGGCGATGGGCTCATCAAAATAATACTGCCAACCATTCTCTTCCCTTGGGTGTCGTTAAAGCAACTAATGGGTTAATTTTAAATAAAATAAACCAATTCATATTGTATTGGATTGTTTTATTTTCTCGCATTCGTAGTGAAAAGCAGAGTGTAACACTCGGCGCTAAAAGCCCATTAAAACTCGGTTTCTATTTACTCCCTCGCTAAAGCTCGGGAGTAAAACTAGCTCGTATATAATGGGTCATTTTAGCCCCTTGTATAACAATCTACTATTTTACATTTCGCACAGCTCATTTTTGTCATTCTTTTCTATTTCGACGTGCTGTAGCTGCAGTATCGCTGTTTTTTTACTTTTATAGATGTACTCATCTTCGACGTCACTCTGAACATCATCTTCGCTCTCATGATCTTCTACTTCGCTATCACTTTCTTGAGTATCACCATTCTCATCTTCTCGGTCCAAATAATAGGCATATTTCGTCTTTCGCAAGTGCCCTTCTACTTGCCATGGTCTACGCTAATAATGTTTCCTAAAAACAAAACAAAAACATGTTTTTATAACACTTTATATCAATAAATCAAAAGAAACAAGCAACACTGAAAGTTACATAAAAGATAACCATACGCCTCGCGAGCGCATAAAAACTCATAACTTCAAAAATATGGTACTCACCGTTTAGAAACAGCCTTCCCGCGATAGGTCTGGCTGACGACTAAGTTGGCTGAAAAGGACAAGTTAATACAGCCGTAGAATAAAAAGAGACAACTATAAGTTTGCTGCGCGGGCGCCTCTAAGGCGTAGGTTATCTTTCTAGGGTTAAATGTCTTTATTTTTCTCTCCCTTTCTATGTGGTTAATTATATTATTAACTCGCTCTATTTCTCTTATTGCAATCATAATTCAGTCTTCGATAAATAATTATGATATTATACTACTCAATGTACGAACACTAATGTGTGGACAAAATAGTAAATGTACCAGGTAATTTTGGGTTATTCTGAACTTAAACTGGGGTGAGGGTAGGTATAACGCTAATATGAAAAGTTACACAGGCGTTATACTAAGTATAAGTTAATCCTACGTTATTCCGAATATCGAGCTTCTGTTTGGTATGTATATAGCTTGGTATTTCCTTACTTGATCGCTCGCTCGTCTTCAAAAAAAGATTTTTATACGATTAATATTAATATGCCTCATAATGTTTCTCACCATACACGCTTACAGCCGTTGAAGAAGCATCATGGCACAGCGGCTTGAATAAGAATAAGAATAAGAAAGTTTTATTGACGCTCACACACAGATTCACACAAAAGATACAGCACGTTAAAACAGAAAATTATAAACAAAAAAACACAGAACAAATTATAAAATAACAAAAAATATATGAAAAAAGAAAAAAAAAGGGTGGTTAGTGTGTGTGAGGCCAACAAGGACCCCGTCTCAGCAATATGCTGCCACGTCCCTCAACTTACTTGCATCACTCAATATAAGTTATCGCTACACTAGTTGATAACAAACCAACCAAAAAATCCGAAACACATTTTACCAGACCTGAGAATTAAACCTTTGCCACTCAACCACCAAGGCGTGTCATTGTTAAGCTATATTAATAAAAATCAATTGCCAAAATGTTTGTACGCGCATCACTTGAGAACGGCTGCACCTATTTGACTAATTCTTTTTTGTTGTGTTCGTCATTGTTAGGACAAAGTTTGTGTAAATGAAAATGGTAAAAAAGTTCGGAAAAATGTAAAGATTAAAAAACCTCTATATAAAGAGATTGAGTGAGTGACATAGAAGACAGCAAAGAGAATGTAAGGTAATGGAAACAGTTGGATGAAATTTTAAATAATAGTACATACATGTAATCACGACCATTATCTCCGAAGCGTTAGTCAGAGACAGGCAATTAGGACCGCAAAAGCAGTGCTCTGCCATAGTCCACTTTTAACCAAATAGCGACTGCACATTATGCTCAGCGTGACAGGTGGTGATCCCCTCGCCGCTCTAAGCTGATCGATGTATATGAAGTTTTTAGTCCGACAGTCGCGTTTTACGACACCCAAGGAAAGAATCACGACAATTATCTCCGAAGGTTTAGTCAGAGACAGGCAATAAGGACTGCAAAAGCAGTCCTCTGCCCTAGTCCACTTTTAACTGAATAGCGACTGCACGTTATGCTCCATCGCCGCTCTAAGCTGATCGATGTCGATGATTAGTCGCCTTTTACGAAACCCAAGGAAATACTATTCTTTCACCGCTACGCGAGATGGTTATGCTATAAAATAATATGTAGTAGGTATAAAAAAAAATTGACAATAGTAATCGTCATCAGACTATATACACGTCTCACTGCTGGGCACAAGCTTACCCACATAGACATCAACACACTGTACGGTTGGGCCATAATCCACCACACTTGCCCAATGCTGGACTGTGGGTTATAACAGTGTAAACGTGAAACATTTATTTGTCACAAATAAAACAGTATCGCCTTTTTAACTGTTGCCCTCGTAAAAGGTGGGGAATCCATTCGTGCCCGGGCTTTAGGGTTAAAAGCTTAGAATTCGTACGGTTCTCAGTCTCAGGGGACATACGGAACACGTGTCGGCCGCTGCACCCTACACCACCGGATAGCGCACTTGCCCCAATGAAGAATTCACACCTTTTTCCTTATTTCACAGGAGGAGCGATATTGAATAATATTGTGTGAAATGCCAGGTGTTTTCTAGGAGTTTTTTGACCTATAGACCGATTGCAACAACAAAAGCTAGACAACCTCAACACGGGTGTTGCATTACCCTCAGGGATAACTCAATATGTTGTTACATTGAATTGAGTAATAAAGCTCAGTAAAGGGCAACTAACAAACTGATGATTGTCGTATTTTTTTTAGGGTGATGCCGAAAAAAAATTCGTCAAATTTAAAAATGGCGGCCATTCCAACCGGGTGCTAGTAGGACCCTATATTAAGGTGTTAATATCGATAAATTTGAATGTATAATATGCCCTTAAATTATCGCTAACTCTATCCCGGACACACTGTATATGTACGAGTATATGTACAAAGGTAATGTTTGTTGCTTAATTTATAAAGTTCCTAATTTGTTATTAACAGATTTGACTTTTACAATTACGAACGGATTTGTAATTATATTATTTTTGTACTTTAACTTAATTTTTGTACAACAGCATGATTTAGTAGACGATAGTGGGCGAGTAGTGATGAAAGAAATATAACGTGAAGTTGATAATAAATAAATAATAAATAAATTTTCCTACACTAACACCATCATCTAGCCCAAGAGAAGCTTCGTTATGAAACTTATTAAATGTTTACTAGACAACGGATAAACATACTTAAAATACTTAAATACATACTTATTTTACATAGAAAACACCCAGATCCGAGACAATTCAGAAAAACAATAATTTCTAAATTGACCCGACCGGGGATCGAACCTGGGGCCTCAGAGATGGCGACACCATGAAAACCGGTGTACAAACCACTCGACCAAGCAGGTCATCGATGGCTGATCAGACTCAATTTTTCTTATAGAATATGAAATGTTATAAGTAACCTTATTTTCTTGTGCCACTTTCCTATTTACCTTTTTACACGTTATTTTATAATTTAATTTTAGATTTCTGTACCTTACAAGAGGACATTTAATACCTCTTTAAGCATGGCTATACCTTTTAGATTAGCATAGATTGTATTAAAGGTTCCAAATGTTTTTAATAGCTTAATAACTGTGTTTGTCTTTAAATAAAATTATTTTATAAACTAAATAGCTACTTCGGACCTCTTAACTATCTACTTAATTGGTGCAAAAATCTATTTGTTCTATAGTTCCGTTTTGTCGCGAAAAAAGACAAACATACAAAGATTTACATTATTAATATTTAGGTACATAAAAAAGCGCTTTGTGACAAAATTGCTTTGTCTTTTACGCATTCCTCTAAGACCTATACTTTAGTATTTAAACAAGATAAAATACAATTTTTTTACGGCTCTCACGGATCATCAATCTTAGTGCAAAAAATCTCGTTAATCCTTTGCTCATTTTAACGCGACAAACAAACATACTTGCGCATTTACAGTACTAAGACAGGATTAACCGTGTGCCTATGCCTAATGACCATTCTATCTAATACGCCGTCGATCTATGAAACGTTTGATATATCGAACTTTAAGTGTAATGACATTTCAAAGTAAAGTTTCGATGAAATTTACGTTTCATCTAGTCTAAAAAGGTAATATGGTATCTTTGTAATTATCACCAGCCAAATACCTCCTCCAAGGTTCTGAATCACAACTAGATTTCTGTAATATCACAATATTAAACAAATTCCTAAACAAACCGTGTGTCACTTTATTACGCGAATCGATAGTTCTGTTTCTAATAATTAAATTCTTCTGAATTACTGAATCCAGATAGCGAAGCAACTTTTTAATGGAAATGCAGCGGAAGATTCTGTAATATTCCAAGACAGACAGAAATGGAGGAGTTTAGCAAGTTTTGCTTTGCGAAAGGTTTCATGAAACTTGTGAACTTTTTTTATAATAACAACCTTAACTGCACGTTAAATACTCTAATTCGACTTTAATAAACTGCGTTTCAAAATACTTTTCGGGTTGGCATGTTTATCAAGACCAAATCTTAGAATTTTCCTGTCCTTATATTAGAATAATAACAATAAATATTTTTGTTTCCAACTCATGCAGTTTGATTTGTAAACGCGTAGACTGGGTTTGATTTTTAGTGACGGAGGCTATTGCCCTGCAGTGGGTATAATAGTATAAAGGCTCAAAGTTTGTTTTTATATCCATATTTTCAATTCTGATATACCAGTAACTACACATAGCGAGACCATTAACATTGATTTGATTTTATTATTTGAACATTAACCCCTTGAGCACCGTAAAACCAGACACAAATGAAAATCAATTGTTTCGTGACCGCCGGCGGTCTTATGATCCTTGACCTATTTACTAATAGACCACCAGAGGCAGTTACATGTAAGGTCTAAATATGAGATTAGGTATAGACTGGAGACTAATTTACGAGTATAATAAGGTGAGTACAAAAGAAATATATAATTTATATTACATATGAATATATCAAGCCCATTTCCCGGAGGGGTAGCAGATACCACAGTTTACCATTTGCTACAATCTTAACCCTTTCAATAGCCATGTTTTTAAAAAAATTAACAAACAATTGCAAGTCTAGCACTTACCTACTACATTGGGGTTAGTGGCGTTTTTCCCCAGTTTCGATTTCACCCGAAAATTAAATAAATTCTAGTGTCGTTTTCACCCGAATTGTTTAATGGTACAGACGCTTTCAAAACTACTTATTACGAAATAATTTATTAGTTATTAATATACTAGCTGCCCGCCCGCGACTTCGTACGCGTCGACGCGCACGAAACAAGGAGCACACGGATGAAGTCGCGGTTGTCCATACGTCTTTTGAGGCTTACTTACACCTTCGGCCTTATCGTCACTTTCCATCAGATAAGATGAAGGGCAAGTGCTTCATCAAATAGTGCACGACATTGATATTTAAAAATCAATGACAAATTCGCAATTTGCACGAACGAACACAGCAATTCGTGTTATTGCCTGCACCAAGCGGATAACGGATATTATCAATTGCGACCGGAACCATATATGAATTTTATAACGTGGAAATCCTTTCCGGCATTATGCATAAAAATATAAGCTTCAATCTTTCTCGCAAACAGAATGTACTCAAACGAACCAATATGTAAAGTTAAAATGTTAGTAAAATACTATCGAACGAAAACGTGAACCACACATGCGAGTTGTTTTCTGATTCAGTATATAAACGTCCCACTACTGGACTTAGCTTTCCCACAGGCTTAAACATGCATTAATATTACAACCATTATTCACGTTTAGATTGTAGGAAATCATTTTAGATGTACGATACGAAAGTTACCACGCATTCACTGCCTCAAACACAATAGAAATACAATTGTTTATCGGTCAACAGTGGCCAACGCTCGCTTTTGGCGCTTAAAGCTTTTATTTTTCCCTTCCATTTTAAAGATTAAACCAGGAACCCACTTTTCAATATTTCATTTAATACCCTGCTAGATTAATCGATACATTAATTATCCAAGGAGTCTACAACTCCTCACAACGTTGTTAATCAGTCATACTCGCACCTCGTTTATCCATAGCAGTCTAACAAGACGACGATTATACATCCAACATAAGCCCAACACGTTCAAATTAATTACCAGTGTAATAACAGAAAGGAAGCCGGGTGGCGTGCAATGGCGTGCGTGGTTTTTCGTCGGGACAAAGTCGGAGCGCAACAAGTGACGTCTCGACCCTGATCACTTAAGCCAAAAGACTTTTACCCGCTATCGACTTAAGACCGTCGACTAACAAAAGTCACTACACCGAAGCGAAACGCAGCCGCACCTACAGAAATATTCATACATGTTCAAATGTCATTTCAGTTTCCACTGCATCCTCTGTTCTCTCAACAAACAGTTCGTATGAGTTTATTTACTTTCCGCCACTTTTAAAACAGAGTACCCACTGCAGCGCGCTTGCGCGATCTACGAGAGAGAAGCCCCGAGAAGCGGGATGGGAGACAGTTTCACTCGCTCGGACCAATCGATTAGTCGCATAACGATAGCGGCTTCTTAAATGCAGATGTGTCGTGTAGACCAACGTCAGTAAGCAAGCGGCGGTTGTCGGGAGCGCACGGGTATGGCCCCGCGATACCGCCGCCGCACGCACGCTGCCCCTTTGTAGCGAAATACGCGCCGGCCAGCGCGGCCACCGCTCCGTGTGACCACACGTTGCGGGATCGTGGAAAATAGCAGGAAATCAAAAGATAAATAACTTCTAAACAAAACTTTAAAAAATTCTTAAAGTAAATTGATTAAACGTAATTACGGCCTAACTGTCACCGTCTTCAATCACGAAGCGAACACTCTGTAAGTGCAAAAACTCAATTATGAAGTGAACAAAGAAGGATTGTACCCTAAAAGGTAAATAGTGGATATGTCATTAGATTTCACTTTGATATTAGGCGCACAAAAGTTTGTTGGAATTTTATTCCTCCTTAAAGATGAAACAATGTTTGCTGACCATAAATATTTGACGGTTGATTCGACACGACTATTCCCTTTTCATGTTAATTTTGTTGAACTCTGAACAGGAAAAATTGTGTATTTTTGCTTTGAACAGTAACCTCTCCGAAGTAAGAACAGTTCGTCCAATTTGAAAACAATAGATCAAACATCTTATTTACATGTTATGTTTAATAATCCATAACATAATCATTTTAGACATTACTTGAAACAGAAAATTCTGCAGAACATAATGTTGTGTTCGTAAAATCAACAATTTTTATTCCAGTAGCTATACGTAAACATATTGAATTTTGAAATGTTGATAATTTTATTTAAAACGGTTTAAATTTGATAAAAGAAATAAGTAAGGAATTTTCTGCGGAAGTTCGCTCTAGGCATTCATTCAGCAGTTGCTTTTCTGTTATTTATCTGTATTTTAAATGCTTATTTACGTGATATGCTTTATACGAACCAACTCGTGTTTTTCTGATAAGTATTACATTACATTACATGACAAAACTTCAAAACAAACACGACTAGAGTGTACAAAATATAAGCGTACTCGTTTAAAGTGTTCCGTTTTTAATAATATTACGAGTATTAAAAAGGAGAAATTATTTTTTAAAAGTTATTTTAAAATTGTTTTGTTTTGTTGTTGTTTCCTTTCGTAGTTTGACATCGTCAACTGAGTTTTTCATTTCAGTACGTTTTATAATATTGTCTAGTATTATTAAGAAATGGACGTAACGAAACTATAAATAACAACCAACCAACATAGTACACGTATTAATAATGTATGAAGTCTAATAATGCGAGACAAACGACAAATCTCTCGTAGCAGATTGTGTGGTTCGTAGCCCGTAGCAGATTCGTAGACATACGTATTGATAATTAGGATACCGTTTAAGATTTTGTCATACTTAAGCAGAGCTACGGAATGTATCGTATGAGAGATGTGTTTTTTATGTTGAGTGTATGTTTATGGGTTTGTTTTCTTTAAAGTACGTACAAATTTTGAATAGCAAGTACGAAGAGATAGGCATGAAGATGCATTTTTTTATTGGTTACCTTCAAACTTTTTGTTTGTTTTCTTATGAGATTTTATTTATTATTTATACAAGTTTTTGTTGTAATAAATGAAGCGTTGCATTATTTGTTGTTTTTTGTATAACGTATATGTATGAAAATTAACAAGTAGGTAAGTACAATAAAATTCTCATGTCCATGTCAATTTTTCTTTTCATTGCATTGAAACTGTATTTGCATTGGAAATGTGAAAGCTGTTTCATTTAGTCAATAATTTTGGTTTGTTTATTTTTTATTGTTTCAATATACGTTTCTTATACGTCGTAAATATATGAAAAGTTCTCATATCTGGAGGACCTGGATACAATTCCCAGGTCGGGCCAAATTGATTATCGTTTTTTTTTATTTATAATCATTAATCCACATTTGGCTGTGATTATGCCCACCAATGGTAGTGATAACTATGTTTCAATGATGGAGATCTTTGCCCACCAGTGGGGCTGTGCAATTAAAACTTTAATAAATATAATATTAGTAAACAATCTTTAAGTTGTGTACCCAAAACATATGCTATATTTTAAGGATTAATATACTTATTTTAGAATAACTGTAGAAATTAAAGTAATTGGGCAAAAAGTATTAAAAAATTTCTGCGTGAGACACGAATGAAAAATAAAAAATTATAATATTTTGAAAAAGTTAAGATTTAAGTGTCTTATAATGTTCTTTAATATGAAATTATTTGGGAAACTTGAACACAGCAGTGGGAATTTTAAAGCTGATGATTATGATAAAGATAAAAGACACGAATCAAATAAATCAGAATCATAATGTGTTTGTGCTGAGAGTAGCCGCTGATCGTGCTCAGTGGCGTGTTCTTTAAGAGGTCTATGTCCAGCAGTGGACAAGTATAAGCTGATGATGATGATGATGTGCGTTCGTCATCTGTTCCAGATCTAAATTTAGAAAAATGATAGAATATTACACTTTTTCTATGTCAACTAATTCCTTATAATAAAAGTTAAATTTATTAAAATAAAAAGCTAAGCAGCTTTTGCAAAACGGAGTGCTATTTAAGTAGAGCTTTTTTATATATAAAAGAAGGAGGCATGCTACCAGGCGGGTCACCAGACGGAGAGTAATCACCGCCGCCCATGGACACCCGCGAAACCAGAGGAATCGCATTTAAGGCCGGCCTCTAAGGAGTAGGTTTAAGGAAGGAATAGAAATTGGGGGGGGGGAGGGCCTCCGAAACCCTCACTGGCCGGACGAAACACAACAGCTCCAAGTGCCATTATTTCACGCCGAATATTCGTGAGGTGAATTGCGTTGACTACATTTTGCTTCATTAAGACATTTTGGCATTGTTAACGACTATTTAAATAATTATCTCTTACCGACGCCGACGAGCATATACGAAAAAAGTTATAAGAGTAAATGAAGCAAGAACTGTGTCGCGTAGCGGTGAAAGAATACTACCACCCCTTTCTTCCCTTGGGTGTCGTAAAAGGCGACTAACGGACTAAAGACTGCACATACATCCAACAGCATAGAGCGGCGTTGGACTCACCACTTGTCACGCTGAGTACATGTGCAGTCGCTATTTGGTGAAAAGTGGACTATGGCAAAAGACTGTTTTTGTGGTCCTCATCGCTTAGTCAGTGACTAACCCTTCGGGTATAATAGTCGTGATTATATGAATGAATGAATGAAGCAAGGATGTGTGTCGCTGTTTACCCCTCTGGGAAACGGACGTGATGTATTTATGTACTAGCGGCCGCTCGCGGTTTCACCCGCGTGGTTCCCGTTTCCGTGGGAATATCGGGATAAAAAGTATCCTATGTGTTAATCCAGGTTATAAACTATCTGTATGCCGAATTTCATCTAAATCCATTTAGTAGTTTTTACGTGAAAGAGTAACAAACATCCATCCACACTTACAAACTTTCACGTTTATAACATTAGTAGGATTTCTCTCTTAAGTCCCACATCTTTACTGAAATTCAAGGGATTTGGGGAGAAACATAACTTACCATAAAACATTTCAATCATTTTCATAAAGCATAACGAACCACGCTAAGAAAAGCTATACCTTCTAATACAAAGTCTTTCATTCACAAAGTCAAAGTTACCGGTTGACTGGTAGAGAATGCCTTGTGACTTTAAGTCAGCCTGTTGCAGTTTTTTATGTGCAATAAACATAAAATAAATTTTAAAAAAACAATGAAAATTCTTGATGTGTAATTACTGAATAAGGAAATTGCTTACAAACAGTTCAAAATCAAAATATACATCACAGTATTTTATTCAAATTTCATTTTAAGAACACCGGACCAATTCGAAACCGAAGCTCTTAATTGGTAAACATATATAATTTGGATAGTGCTTTGCTGTTGCCATAAAATGCCAATAATTTACAACCATCAACCAGAATTGGGATACTTAATTGATGGCCTGCGTGTGTAATGGTCAATGTGGTAATTATATGAGTTGGATAATGCATTATTCAATC
The DNA here is from genome assembly GCA_963921215.1 of Scoparia ambigualis. Taxonomy (NCBI): domain Eukaryota; kingdom Metazoa; phylum Arthropoda; class Insecta; order Lepidoptera; family Crambidae; genus Scoparia; species Scoparia ambigualis. The sequence goes on along the minus strand of OY992502.1, from coordinate 21,618,303 downwards.
TTTTCCTTTCACTAATTTTATTTATAATGACTCTCGCGTTCCGCAACACCGTACTCATGCATACATCAACCGTTATAGTTTTACGAGAGGTACCAGATGACCCGTTAGCATATAAACAATTATAAAATTCGTATGGTAATTTGCATACTAAGATTAAAGTAATGCTGCCTAAGAGTTTCTGGCGGCGCGCCTACCTTCATGACGCCGCACATAGTTCGACACGAAGCAACATAGTACCAACCGTGTCAACAGATGGCGCCACAAAAACCAACTCAGCGACATCTCCATACTACGACAGGAAATAGTATGGGAAGCCTGCATCGCTCCAACTAACATCCGTTGGACTTCGGTCCCCGAGCTATAACACCCAGCTCGGAGGAAGATCTTTCCTTTGCCTTCCTCAATGTGGCATCCATCTCTAATCTACCTACTATCGCTTCCCTACAGTGGTGACCCCGACGTGATCTGCTTCCCTACAAGTTAATGGTAACGCTCCAGGTCATAACGCCAGATCAGAATTCATCGAAACGCCTTAGAGTCGCCTCATAGAAATGGAGCCTATACTTCCCATTTTCCAGGTAGGCAACTGCAAAATGTTGCCCGAATGAACGATGGTTTTTGATTGTGAGATGTTGCCTTTGCAAACTGCATTGAAACGTAAACCGAAAAAAAGCCCCTTCCTTTTATAAGAGAAATACCCTAACAGCCTCTATCCAAATATTTGCTGCGCCTGCGCACAAAAATGTATCGCTATTTATTACCAGCCGTTTAGTTTAAACTTGGCTAGATAGCGCTATTTTATACCAACCGGAGCTGTCATGCACACTCGCATTTCGTTGTACTACGAATACAACAAGCCACTTATTCGGTTGGCGACTCTTTGGTCAACTTCCAAATTTCCTCTTTAGTAGCGTAATTGTAACACACAAGCGCACTTCCTTATCGGCATCAGCTGTCTGAACAGCTGATACTAAACCAGTTTTACATGGTTCCACCTACATGATAATAATCAACAGCCAGTGGGCAACTGCCTGTCTTTATACACGCCACATTAGTCAGTCCTGTAATCCGAGATGATATGCATTTTGGCAAGACGTGTCTACTAGTTATCCAGAATAGTATTGAAGATGAATGTCCAGTGAGAACCACCGAACAAATCATTCAAGCTTAAAAAGGTTAAAGACCTAGCAGAATCGTTTACAAGAAGCTCCGACTCAGATTGTTAGTAGAAACCGGTCCCTGTACGTGACTTGACCTGGTTGACACACTACAAATCTGACGAACATTTCCCTTCTCTACATCTTCCTTTCCTTCACGAAACACAAGACCGGAGGCCCGGTCTCTCTAGCCCAGGTCACAACCTGTTCATTGCGTTCTTTCCACTACCGTTGACTAAGACTACTTAAGTATAATTGCTCTGCAAGACGCCCGCGGTCGTTACCGGGCCATCGCTGGTCACATAACAAGCGGCGCTGCACCGTGGAACGGTGATGGTGTCACTCTGTGCAATAATGACCTGTTTTGTTCTAGCATTGCTTCAGTTAAGAATTATGTTTTAATATTTAACAATTTTTTTCTTAGCTTATTAGTTTCTTATTAGTAATCGATTCATAATCTAATAAACCTATAAGTGGAAATTGGGTTTGCTCTTGACCCAAATCAAGCCTAAGACAAGATCCACAATGGAGCGAGCTAACCCAGAAGGTGCCTATTCACTCTTGCATTAAAGATAGCCGGGTTATAAGTACCTACTCGAAAACACAGACGAAGGGAGGGAGTTCCACTACTTTGTTGTGCGCAGTATAAAAGATATTGAGTAGCGCTTTGTACAACATTTAGGAATATCCACCAAGAAAGGGTGGTAGCCCGCAGTGCGTCTGGATATCCGATGTAAGAAAGGGGATAGCTGTATTAGCTCATGCAGCTCCTGAGCACACTCTCCGAAGTACAGTCTGTAAAAGACCGACAGACAGGCATCTTTGCAGCAGAGAGGTAGGAATTGAAACTTGCTCTTCACCAGTTCGTTGTCGCCAATTAGCCACTCAGCTCTGCGGTGAATCTTGTCCAGTGCAGCTAGTTTGTATTTCGCTGAGCCGTCCCATAGGTGACTGCAATATTCCATTCAAGATCGGACTTGAGCTTTATAGAGAATCGAAAGCTGTCCCGGCGTGAAATATCGCTTGACCTTATTTAGAACGCCCAGTTTTTTGGCTCCAGTTTGAGCCTTGGACTCGATGCTGGTGCCGAAGTTGAAGTCTGAAGACAACTCCATGCCCAGAAGGACGAGACTGTCGGAGATGTATAAAAATAGTATTGGTTAATTCAAATTGCTATTCCATAGTTGATTTTTGACAGTAATTCTTACAAGAAGCAAATAAATAAATAATTAATATTTATAATTACTTGAAGTATGACAATTTATTTTGGCATCTACGAGTACAATAATACAATAATTTGGCATCTAAAATAACTAAAAAAAAATGTATAATATAACCAAAACTCTTTCCTAGAGCAGAGTTTTGAGTAAGTTCTACTGTATCTATTATGATTTATGGCCAGTCACGCCAATAACGAATTATAGTTTCGAAACGTTTTATAGTTTCGTAAAAAAGAAATAAAAAAGACACATAACGCATAAAATTTTTGTAGTTCCGCTTTCCGATATACGTTTTAAGGTTTTTTATGTTTTGAATTGAATTTAAAAAATATTCGGCCTTATTCCCTGTTCAAAAAAGGTTTCTAAAACAAAACTGTGCAAAATTTCAGCTACCTATGTCCAAAAGATTAAAACTGGGTGTTGATTAGTCAGTGAGTGAGTCATATATATGTATATGTGCACAGATAGACAGAAAGCAGGTTCGCTTTTACGATTCCAATTTCTGAGTCACAGCGCAGTTGAACGGTCATTTAATTTAATAAGGATAGGCCTAAACAAACAAATGACTGCGTACGGCCGCGGTTGATTGAATGGAATGGGAATTAAAAATGTACCGGTGTCATTATTAACAATTAACTCGACTCAAATGACTAACACGGCGCGCGTCATCACGCCCGGTTAACGATTTGCATTTGAATAATAAACCATACAATTCATGACCTACTTTTTTGTATCGTGCTTATATACATACATAGATTTAAGACTATTATCCCCAAAGGGTTAGATAGATAGATAACTCTTTAATTGCAACACCACAAAGATATACCATAGGACTTAAAAACAAACTTAAAAATAGAACACAATTACAACAATACAATAAGAAAATACGATAAAAAAATAGAGTCACCATTAGGCGGTCTTATCGCTCTAAGTGATCTCTACCAGACAACCAGTCGGATGAAGAGAACTTAAATACTTTAAAATCGGAGGAGACATTAAAATTGTTAAAAACAAAATATATAAACACTTACACTACTATACATAAACATAATAAATAGTCTCAGGTAGGAAGTAGCGGACAACGGCAGTTTATCAGCAGTTAGTCAGAGTCTAGGCAATGACCGCAGAAGCAATCCTATCCCATAGTCCATCATCATCATCATCAGCCAGAAGACGTCCACTGCTGGACAAAGGCCTCCCCCAAGGATCTCCACCACGATCGGTCTTGTGCTGCTTGCATCCAGCGGCTACCTGCGACCTTCACCAGATCGTCGGACCACCTTGTTGGAGGCCTGCCCACACAGCGTGTTCCGGTGCGCGGTCGCCACTCGAGAACCGTTCTGCCCCAACGGCCATCGGTTCTACGGGCGATGTGCCCTGCTCATTGCCACTTGAGTTTGGCGACTTTTTGGGCTATGTCGGTTACTTTAGTTCATCTAAGAATCTTCTCATTACTGATTCAATCACGTAGAGAAACCCTGAGCATAGCCCTCTCCGTTGCTATTTGCGTGACTTTGAGCCTGCTAATTAGGCCCATAGTGAGCGACCATGTTTCGGTACCGTATGTCATCACTGGCAACACACACTGGTCGAAGACTTTCGTCTTTAAACACTGCGGTATTTTGGACGAGAAGATATTTCGTAGGTTAGGAACGCTGCCCAGCCGAATTGGATTCGACGATTGACCTCTTCCTTAAAGTTGGACCTACCTAACTGGAATGTTTGTCCCAGGTATACATATTCGTCAACAACTTCAAGAGCAGAGTCTCCAACCTTCAGAGGAGTGGGTACGACACGTGAGTTAGACATGATTTTCGTCTTCTCCATGTTCATTTTAAGCCACTTGTTGAGAGACTCTGTTGAGATCACCAAGCATTGTGCCGAGGTCTACGAGGTCTACCATGGTCTCAGCCATGACTTCTATATCGTCGGCTCGGCGACAATCGAAGAGGACTGATTTACACGCCGTTAATATTGATGCCGAGTCCTCTCCAGTCCAGAAGCTTAAACACGTCCTCCAGTGCAGCAGTGAAGAGTTTCGGAGAAATGACGTCTCCTTGTATCACTCCACGCTGCAGCTGGACTGGCTTCAAGCTCTGGTCCTGAAGGAGAATTGTCATAGTGGCGTTTTCGTACAAACACTTCAACACTTCGATGTACCGATAGTCAATTTGGCACGGCCCATGTTTTGATCGAATCAAAGGCTTTCTCACAGTCCACAAACGCAAAGCAAAGTAGTCGGTTATACTCTTCGGTCTTCTGTATAACCTGCCGCAGCGCATGTATGTGGTCTATGGTGCTAAAGCCTTTTCAGAAACCGGCTTGTTCGATTGGCTGGAAGTCATCAAACCTGCGTGCTCGAGAACAGCTTATAACTCTCGAGAACAGCTTATAAACGTGACTTAAAAGTGATATGAGTCTGTAGTTCCTCAGTAGGGTCTTGTTGCCCTTCTTAAAGAACAACACAACCTCACTTTTATGCCACGCTTCTGGCGTTCTACCTTCGAGTACGACGGAATTAAATAGTCTCTGAAGAGCTGCGAGTACCGGTCTTCCGCCTGCTTTCAGAAGCTCAGCCGTAATTCCATCAGGACCCGATGTCTTGCTGTTCTTAAGCTCCTTGAGAGCCATACCAATCTCGTACAGGCTGATGTCCGGGATATTTTCGGTGTATTGTCGGGTTAGCTTAGCTCTAGGGTCTGTAGCTAAGCTTTGTACAGGTGGCCGCGTGGACGTGTACAGCTGTCCATAGAACTTCTCGACCTCTCCCAAAACTTCGGACCTGGACGTGACAGTTCTACCGTCATCGGTTTTCAGCGTCGTCATTTGGCTCTGCCCAATTCGCAAATCTCTTGCGAACACTTTTGAACCTTTGTTTCACTCGATAGCCTCTTTAATGCGGTCGGTATTAAATCGGCGAGTATCGCGAGTCAAAGACTTCGAGATCTGCCTATTGAACCGCCGAAGCTGAGACGAATCATTCGAAGAACGCAGAACCATCACACGCCTCTCTTCCATCAGTTTGAGAGTATGGTTCGAGAGCTTTTTAGGTCCTCTTGTACGGTGGGTTTTGAAGAACTTAGACCCAACAGCATTGACAGTTTTTACAAACCTGTTGTTGTAATCGTCCACGTCTATGGAATCCTTCAGACATTCGAAGCGATTTTTCAGTTCGAGCTGGAAGCCTTGCAGGTGCAGGGTGGAGCATAGACTTTATCAATCGACGTCTTTCCAGCTTGATATTCAATGTGCCTCTTACCAACCGGTGATCACTGCCAGTTTTAAACGCATTGATCACAGAGACATCATTGAATATTTGCTTTCTCGTCAACATGATAAAGTCAATCTCATTTTTTGTTGCGCCATCGGGACTTAGCCAGGTCCACTTGCGGTGTTCAGCTTTCCTAAAAAAGGAGTTCATCATGAAGAGTCCCTTCCTTTCCAGAAACTCCGCCAGCAGTTGGCCCCCATAGTCCATGTTTCACCAAATTACAACTGAACATGTGCTCAACGTGTCAATAGGTGGGGAGCCAATCGCCTTTTTATGCATTTTACGACATCTAAGTGAAGAGATGGGTTGGTTTTTTGTTAAATGTGACACGTCATAGTGACTACATCCTGCCTGGTGGTAAGCAACCGATGTAGTCCAAAATAATGAGAGCGCTCCCCACCGTGGAACAAGCACGGTAACAAGCGCACCCATTCATGACGGCCTGCATAAATGCCGTTTCACGCCCCGTTTAAAAGACCCGGGATTACAGGAACTGGGAAACACATGCGCCGGCAGAGAATTCCAAAGCCGAATGGTCTTACAGAGGAACGACTTGCCAAATGTTTTGGTACGAGTACTGATATTCTGCACAGTATGATGGTGGTTCCTAAGACCAGCACGTGCAGTCCGGGAGAGGACGGGATTAGATAAAAAGTTCTTCAAGACACTCTCCGTAGTAATTTCGGTAGAAAACACGTCACGAGAGAAGCAATGTCTCTACGCAGCTAGAGGTCCTCAAGAGAGGCTGTAACCTCAGCATTTCCAATAATGCGTACCGCTTGCCTGTGCAGTCTATCAAGTGCATCGAGGAGGTATTTAGCGGAGCCGTCCCATAGATGGGAACAATACTCCATACTCGATCGCACCTGAGTCTTGTACAGCAAACAGCGCTGCTCGGGAGTGAAAAACCGCCTCACCTTATTGAGAATACCCAACTTACGGGAGGCAGTTAAAATAACACTCTCGATGTAGCATTTTGGATTCAGTTCCTGGCTGATGTCCATGGCAAGAATGCTGAGGTCCACCGAAATGGGTAAAGGAGAGCTCTGAAGAGAGGGAGGAGTAAGAAAGGGAGTTATCTTGGACGAGAATGCACAAACCTGGGTTTTTCTGGCATTAAACTCGACCAGATTTTCAGATCCCCACTTGGTGACACGATCGAGAGTCAGGTTCAGTTTGGCAACCAGTTCTTGCCTTTTTACCACGATATCAGCTTGCTTTGCCGCAGGATGTCCTATGTACCGCTCATGCACCGTACTGTCATCCGCATAACAATGAATATTGCCCAAGGACAACATGTCATTGATATGCAGAAGAAATAGAGTAGGTGAGAGCACAGAACCCTGCGGAACTCCGGCATTGACTTTATAGAACTCGGAAGAACTACCCTCACAAAGGACACGAATCCTCCACTCTTCTAAAAAGTCTGCAAAGCTGCTTCTGCTGGTAGACAGCTCAGCAAATTACATTATATAACCTAACCTAACCCACCCCTAAAAATAGTTTTAGACATCTTCCATTACGTTCAGTATTCCGTTGATCATAACAATAAGTAAAGATTGAAATTATTGTGTACGGTTCAGTAAAGGTACAATTATTGTGCCTAATGACCCGCGAAGTGCGTATGGTCGCACCAGCAAACGATTAATCTCGCATTGGTAGCCATTATATGACTGCTGTATCGAGCTTTTCTGTGAGGTACTACGAATTATGGTAATCATAAATCATCTTGTGCGTGTTGCTTTATTGCTGTGTTCTGACAGTTAGAAGTAAGATAGCCAGATTCTCGGTGGTTGTGGGTTCCGTATAGAGTTTGCTTCCATATTTGGCGTAATCGTCACTATCAGAATTAAGGGAGGTTAGGCGGTCAGCGAAAATTCCGGGCCCTCGCGGTGAAGGGGTCCGCGGTAATTCGTAAGCGCCATTCACGTCTTTTTCAAAAAGATATTTTTTTTTCAAATTTTTCGTAAATTTAAATCATTTAAGAAATCGAAAAAGTAATACCTATGTGTTTATGATTTTATAGGAATTACTATTGTAAAACACGGTCGTAATAGGCATTTAAATTAAATTTTGGAGATAGTTCAGGATTTTTTGTATCGATCAAAATATTTCCAATCGTGTTTTGGAAACAGTCATCCCCTTACACATACGTTCTGTAATACATATTGAAAATTTCCTGAAAGAAAACAGTAAATTTTTCCATTTTCACTGCCTAACCGCCTAAGGTTGTTTGACCACGACTGTAGTCTTACGGTAGTATAACCGGTCTCAGACCTGTAGGAACCACGAGTTTCATACTTAGCCTGTACAGCACGTATATTATACTACTGCAAAATCCTCCATTAAATTTAAAATATATAAATACAAAAAGACGCTTTAAAGCTAGGTGTTAGTGAAAAATTAAAATAACACGTACTTAGAATTATTTTTTGAAGTAGTAAACAGTAAAGTTAAAATCTGCGAAAATTATGAAATATTGTTGAGGCTTTAATCTGTGAAATACACCCGATGGAAACACGATTTGATAAAGTTGGCTCGATAGAATAAATTCACAAAGTTACATATTTTTGTGTAAATGACTATCTTCTTTTCCAGGTTTTATTCTTAAAATAAGTGATTTGATATTATAAGTCATTTACCAAAATGAAGTACATAGATAACTTGAGGTATTATAACTGATCGTTTTTTATTTATTGCTTCTATCAACTTTTTAAAATATAAAACGCGATGATTCGCGCCGCTTCGCTGTTTTACCCGTCCCTTACCGTCGTACCGTCGAGAGAGCGAGAGAGAAGCGCCCGAAATACCTCCCCTTAACCTCCGGATATCCAGCCGAGCAGTTGATCACTTGGCCACTGAGGCGTATTGGGTTAAATTATGATGATGTGGTTTGTTCTACCTACCTCCAACTTTACTAAGTTTATCGCCAGAACAATACTTTTACAAAATGGTTGTTCAGATATCAAATATAGTAGTTCAGATAATAGTTAAAATAGTCAGTTTCTTGGAAAAAAAGACTTCTTAGAGAAATTTGCAATTTTTACTTTCATCGGCCTTACCTTTTCATTAGACATAACTTAGATGTAAAATTTCAAAAAAGAATGACTTAAAAAGCAGTCCTCTCAAACTTGAAAATATTTAATTAGTACCTACTACTTATTTGCAATGTTTCCCTACGGTGACAAAACCCGTTTTAACCCAAAACGTGAACAAAAATCATCGCTACAATATTATTATTAAGGCTAGGTGTTAGTGAAACATTAAAATAACCCGTTCTTAAAATTACTTTTTGAAGTAGTAAACAGTTAAATTAAAATCTGCGAAAATTATGAAATATTGTTGAGGCTTTAATCTGTGAAATACACCCGATGGAAACACGATTTGATAAAGTTGGCTCGATAGAATAAATTCACAAAGTTACATATTTTTGTGTAAATGACTATCTTCTTTTCCAGGTTTTATTCTTAAAATAAGTGATTTGATATTATGAGTCATTTACCAAAATGAAGCTCGTAAATAGTTTGAGTTATTATAACCGATGGTTTTTTATTTATTACATCTATCAATTTTTTTAAATATAAAACGCGATTATTCGCGCCGCTTCGCTGTTATACCCGTCCCTTACCGTTGTACCGTCGAGAGAACGAGAGGGAAGCGCTCGAAATACCTCCCCTTAATGGGTTTTGGATTAACCACCATACTCGCCAAATACGGGTTAGCGGTCACAAACCCGATGCATCGATAAATAGATACTAGATCTCGTTCAAACCTATTTTCGGTGGAAGTTTGCATGGTAATGCATGGTAATGTACATTTTAGAAGTTACAGGGGGGGGGGGAGACACACATTTCACCAATTCGGAAGTGTCTCTCGCGCAAACTATTCAGTTTAGAAAAAAAAGATGTTAGAAACCTCAATATCATTTTTGAAGACCTATCCATATATACCCAAAACGTATGGGTTGGATAAAAAAAAATTGTATTTCAGTTTTAAGTCAAATACAAATTCAAATTCAAAAAATATTTATTCAATAAACTCAATTAATAAGTACTTTGAATCGTCCAAATCTTTTTAACCTACCACCCATTCAGGACGTCATTTTTTAACTGTGGCAAAGAACGGGCGCAAGATACCACAGCGCACAGAGGGAACGACATTTACAAAAAGAAAGAATATGTCGTTACCAGGTCATAAAATACAAAATATGAATTTAAAAAATAATAAATTAAGCAATACAAAACTACCATACAATGTAAGTATCAATTAATTATAGACAGTCAATTAGAAATAGCTGTTGGAGTAATTGGAGCATTTCAGATCCAAGCTGTTTTGTCTTCTGTGTAATCTGACACTTACTTTATAATAAGCTTTTTTAAAAGCTGTTCTTTGATTTTGATTTTAAATTTATTATGATCTAACTTCTGAATATTATTTGGTACTTTGTTGTAAAATCTTACATACAGACCCTTAAAAGAATTATTTATTTTATGGAGCCTAGTATAAGGTACTGCTAATTTGTTCTTACTTTTAGTGTTTACATTGTGAATACATTGTGAATATAAGTATGGGGAATGACTTGAATTGAATGTAAGTATGAGGAACCCCCAAAATTTATTGTTTTTTTCCTATTTTTGTGTGAAAATCTTAATGCGGTTTACAGAATACATCTACTTTCCAAGTTTCAACAATATATGTAGTTCTTATAGTTTCGGAAAAAAGTGGTTGTGACATACGGACGGACAGACAGACATGACGAATCCATAAGGGTTCTGTTTTTTGCCATTTGGCTACGGAACCCTAAAAACACGCTTTGCCCGACCTGGGAATATAACCTCCTGATATCGAGTTGACCACTCAGCCACTGAGGCGTATAGGTTTTAATGATGATTTGGCCGTGTCACGTAGCGGTGAAAGAATACTACCAACCCTTCTCTTCTTTTTAGTGTCGTAAAAGGCGATTAACGGACTTAAGCCTGCACATACTTCCAACAGCATAGGCGACAATGGGCTCACCACCTGTCACGCTGAGCACATGTGCAGTCGCTATTTAGTGAAAAGTGGATTAAGGTAGAGGACTGCTTTTGCTGTCTTCATTGCCTAGTGTCCGACTTACCCTTCGGGGATAAATGTAATGATTATAATGTACGTAAGTATGTAAGTATAATATTTTTAACAGGATGAATGGTTGTTCAGATAATAGATAAAATAGTCAGTTTCTTAGAAAATTATTTGTACGGGACTGGTTCCGTACAAAGATTATTTATTTCTCATGAATCTACGGTTACGTAGACGGCCAAAGGGGAAAAGGCTTCTTAACGAAAATTGCAATTTTCACTGTCATCGGCCTTACCTATTAGACCTTAAATGTAAAATTTCAAATAAGAATTACATCAAAAGCAGTCCTTATTAACTTGAAAATATTTAATTAGTACTATTCGCAATGTTTCCCAATGGTGACAAAACCCGTTCTAACCCAAAACGTGAACATAAAGTTTAACCGGATTTAAAAAATGTTGGTCAAATCAATCAGTGCAGAAGCATACCAATATCGAGATATTAGTACTTTGCTCCAAGAAGGAGAGGGCGTGCAGGACTGCTCAGGGGAAGAAGAGTAAGGCCTATCCACCAAATATGTACCCTAAGGATCCGTCTGAATCGTAGGTTAAACGAAACCATCACGACAGTGATCTGTGTAGCCGACTAGTAATAACTTTACAGGACTTAGGATGACCTAGACTGTGTTTAAAATTCAAATTGCTCAACAATTTATTACAATGCCAAAAGGTTTCTCTTACAATTAATCCGAGACCTGCTAATTATCGACGCACAAGTGAACTATCAATCTCGCGCTGGCAGCCATTTTCTACAACTGTATTGTGCTATTATGAAGACTGATTGCTACAGGAAAAATATGTACCCATCATAGGTTTTCCTTTTATTTTCTTCAGATTTGGAGGTGAAAGTAATGTCACCAATAAAGATTAACGGCAATAAAACAAAGCTGTTCTCTTAACAACAGCTGTTTTAGCAGGGTCAGATACGGACAAAGGTAGAGCGTTAAATATAATAAAGTTGGTGAAAATGTTAAAATGTTGGTGGTACGTTTTATTACTTGTAGTTATCAGTGTAGAGATACTTCCGATAAATAAACTTTTACGATAAGTAATTTAAACTTTTCCCCGGAATTTCAAAATGATCTTTTTAGTAAATAGGTATGCTACAACTATATAATGTAAATTATGTTAAAATAACCAACACGGTCATAATACATACTTACAGTTTTTAGTTTAAATTGAAAAGCTAGTTATTATCACAAAGTTGTTTAAGTTTTAACAACTTCATGTTGTATTTAACAACATTAGGCATCAACATTATTCTATTTTGATCACTGATCATGGCACAATTATTAAAAAATCATCGTCGCATACTGGGCTATTTTGGCCATATCGCCAGACGTGGCGACAGTAGCTTAGAAAAGGTCATTGTGGTGGGAAACGTGGAAGGAAAACGTTCACGCGGCCGGTCCCCGACCAGGTGGTCTGACCAACTGAAGGAAACACCAACGTCCCGCTTCTACGCCGCGGTGAGGATGGCCACAGACCGGACCCCATGGAGACAGTTCGTCCAATCCAAAGTGCTGCCGTGATGATCACGATCCTCAGTCATCAGGGAACGACCGAAGAGAGAGATTAAAAAATGCTTATGTACATAAAATGTAGAATTCATGATAGTTTTAAATATACAAAATTATTAGGCACTCTATGGCAAGCTTATAACCGCCATTTTATTTACCAGTCAAGTGCCTAGTTTTTTAGTTTTTCTTAATCAAAAAATGTTAGATGTTAAAAACCTCCTTGGTTTCATTTGTGTTTTGTTTTTGTTCAGCATTATCCGTGAAGTATTTGCTACCAAGCGTAGTGTCTACCTACACAGGTGTAGTTAGATCGCTTACAATCAACCAGCCTAATGACCCACGAAGCCCGTGTGGTTGCACTACAGAGTAATTAATCTCCCATCGTCTCGTCGACTCATTTTCTACGAATTGTACTCTCGGTACTAGTATTTGAACTGCTAATACATTAGGTTTAATACTTTGTTGTTCTGTTTCGGCTTTCATGAAATACATGAGTTCTCATTAAAACGTATTGTGAAAATTGTTCCTAACAATAGTGTAAAATTTATTAGTAAAGTTTACGCGAACACTTTTAAGTGAAATAACACTTAATATGAAATAAAGTTTAATAAAATTCTAGCATATACTATTTACCGGGTAATTGTACCAGAATTTTGTGTCTTATTTGTAACTGTGAAATAATACGGGCTTTGACGGGTCACAAAAAGGGCAATTTGATATGCAAAATAAAAGGAAAAGTTCAAAATAATCCTAACATCTTTTCGTACACTTCAAATATTATCCAAAGTGAAACGGTATAATGAAACTTACCTATTAACAAAGGCAAGGTGGCAACCGAACCTCCGTTATCATTATCGCCCGTTTCACGTAAGCTTATTACACTTCCATCCGATCCAGTCGTCACCCTCATAACCTTTATGAGTGCCTTGATATTGAACATTTTATCTAACGACTCACACGTGACAATCCTGCGTAGATAAGTGTTATAATAGAGTTATTATCTCTTTTGTAAGAAAAGGTAAGTCGTAATCATAAAAGACCTCTCCTGTTATTGGGACCAGGGGTCTTTTGGAACGGAAGATGTCATTCACGTTTATTATGACACACCTATTCCTTGTACACAACAGACACATGTGGATAGGTAATAAAAAGTATATAGTAATTATATAAAATGTTGTGACTGTTGTTTGACACATTATGCCGTGAACAACAGTTTTGTATTTGAAGCTTTAAAAATGCGGAATTACGTACATATAATTATTTCTGAAGGGTCAGTCAGAGATCAGGCAATGAGGACAGCAAAAGCTGTTCTCTACCATAGTCCTCTTTTCACCAAATAGCGACTGCACAGGTGCTCAGCGACACGCTGGTGGTGAACCCATCGCAGCTCTATGCTGTTGAAAGTATGTGCAGTCTTTAGTCCGTTAGTGGCCTTTTACGACACCAAAGGGAAGAGAGGTGGAATACTACCATTCTTACACCGCTAAGCGACACGGTTACTTGAGGGCCGCAAAAGCAGTGCACTGCCATAGAGTTCACTTTTCACCAAATATCAACTGCACATATGTTCAGCGTGACAGGTGGTCAGCCCATCGCCGCTATATACTGTTAAAATTATGAGTAGTCCACATCAACTTGAGGATGGCGGTCTACTTCTGTGCGTTTTTCACGAAATTTCTTGCCTCGACCTACAGTGTTGTGGGACCAGCTCTCGGCGGCGGTATTTCCAGACCGTTACGACTTAGGGATCTTCAAGAAACGAGCCTATCCCTACGTTAAAGGCCAACGCGTCTGCGATACCTCTGGTTTTGCGGGTGTCCATTGTTCATTACTCTCTATTATTATTTAATTTTATTAATTAATTAATTTTTATTTTATTTGTTAATGTGATATTTTATTGTAATTTGTATGGGTGTAAATTACCTGAATAAATAAATAAATAATTATTATTATTAATTGAGTGGGCTCTAATTTTCTGCTCTTTTAAACGTATTTCGAAGACAAATCGAACGATAATTACTTACAATATGTTTTAGAATTTTAGCCTGTATGTTATTATGTTGTATGTTATTTTTTTATGTCCACACAAAGCATTGTCTAACCTGATTTTAAACGTGGGGACCCTTTATTGGCCATCTGCTACCTATTTTTAAATGTATGGATGTTTCATGTGCAGTTGGTCTTCTAAAGCAAAATAATTAAATAACGACGATGACTAATAAATAAATGAAATAAAGTCTCCAATGAGTAATTTTTTTCATTTCAAATATAGTTAAAGTTATTATAGTGATATATAAATATTTCCTCTACATCAGTTCTTCTCCTAGTGGTAATTGATATATTTATGTAGATATATAACGTCTTTTTTGTATGTCCATGTAACATTTATAAGGCTTGGTGATGATATTATGGCCCTCAAAATGCTGTTCTCTAAAATTTCAAAGCAAACAAGAGGCCCTTCAGTGTAGAACCCCTTTTTCAAAGGCTCATTGTAAACAAAGTTAGCTTAGCGGCACTCAAAAGCCTTGATGTAGTGTTTCTCTTGTCTATAAAAGGTTTAACCAATTTCTAGTCGACACACTAATAATTAACTAATTTATTTATAATGATCCCTTGACTTCAATAGGTTTCTGATTTATTTGTAGAACTGTAAACTATTTATTATTGGATTAAATAGAAAAGGAAATATTTAGGTTACAAAATAAAATTGAAGTTTTCTCTACATATTTATAATGATAGTTACTTACTTCCGCCTCTGACTTTGTCTACGAGAAATTGGTTCTGCCGTGTATCTTCTGTAAGTATCTTCTAGTATCCTGTAATATTTGTAGATAGTGTAGATCTTTTTATCTGAGAAATATGTTTTTTAAAGATATTTTTTATTCGGAAAAGATAGTAAAAAGAAAGCAAATCATAAATCATTTATTCACACGAAACATAGTAAACAGATGGTCAGGTTTCTAAGCAGTGCATACATGTTTCGCCAAAATTGGCATGCGAATGTAATAACAATGTATTGAATTTAAATGTGATGCGATAGAATAATATAGATTAAATAAAAATTAAAATTAAAATCAAAAATGTCACAATAACCTAACCAATACTTACATAATTATAATCAGAGCTAGCAGTAAATTAATTAAATATAAAATGAATGTCATCTAAACTGATCAAAATATTCCTTTATATTATAAAAACAATGATTGATTAATAGAAGACGTAATTTCGACTTAAATAAGAAAGATTCGACTTAATTAATAAAAAGAAGAATACAAAGAAAAGAAAATAAGCAGTTCACCCAAAAAAATTTTCTTAGAGCAATTAGATAGAATTCGAAAGGTATAAATGTTAAAAAGTCTTTTCTCTTCTATTGATTTTAGGCTGTAAGAATACTTTGTATAATTGATCACTCATAAAATCAAATGGTTCTAAACTTTTTCAAGACCGACTAAATTGATTAACAATATTGACGTCAGAACTAACATTAAAAAACTATTCTTCCAGCCATTATTATTTTTACGCAAAACTTTAGTCATTTTAACCACCTTGGACTTGCTATCTGATAGCACAGCTGTGAAATATAGCTGATATAAATTTAACTCAGATCTTCTGGCGAATAAATTGGCATAAAATAGGCATTTACAGCCATTTCCCCTTCAAATTACGGGTACATTGCTTTCCATGTAGGTCTGCAGAATCTTGATTTGACACACAATGTTGAGAACAAAATAATGGTTTCTGTCTTGATTTATTTCATTAGTACGATACAGAAATATAATATATTTATAAAATTATACATATTGTTAGTTTTCTAATACATAGAATGAAGAATGATGCACTATGATTGTCTACATTAGTTTCAATTGGGTTGTAGAATATTTTCTTTTCTATCACTAAGAAATATTAAAGGGTATTTTACGAGTGTAGGATACGGCCAGTTACACAAACGCGCGTACAAATTAAGGTTTTAAAAAAGCGAAACATCTGAAACATCCTTTCAAATTTCTTCCAATTTGCGTGTTACCGGGCTTTTCGGAACTGTGAAACGAAGGACATAAAGGAAAACTAAATAAAAGAATTCCTGTTTTTTAGAGCGACTAGTCATATTTATTTAATTCATGTACTTAAACAGGATACAAATTACCACGAACACACAAAGATAGTTTCTGATGCATACAGGTTTTTGCACTCCGATTATAGCTGAACATTTAAATATGTGTAATAATTATTATGATAAAATAACGCTCAAACAATACAAATATTAATGAGTAGTACGATATATTATTAAACACAAATGGAAATTGAAATGAAACACTTTATTGGTACATAATATTATTTACTCGCGTTGCTTTTACATAATTTAATTTAATTCTGACGTATCAAACCCTTTTCGGGTCCGTGGTCACTGGACATGGTAATATCTGCAAAGGGTTCGAACGTCGGGATGAAATGATAATATTTAAACGCAAGCGTAGTATCTATAGAGTGTTTCAAGTGAGTGCTTTGTCTGCATGATGTCTTTGTTTTGGTCAGTCACATAGTGCTAACTCCCGAGGAAATCAAAGGATCAACCATTACGTTACAATTTTAAAAAATAACTTCACAAAAAATTATTAAAATTATAGATTAAATTAAAAACAACCAAAGCTTCCAACCTTACTTTGAAAAATGCAAATTGTTAACACCGATACACATAGAAGGACACACATGTACATGCCGTATATGTGTGTCCTTCAAAACAATACTTTTTTTTAAATATGACACCTACAGTGTGTTCTAAAAAAAAGTAGACTTTTTCTACTATTTAACAAATAAAAATGCCAAAAAGCAGCCATACAATATTTAAGTCATACTCGTCTTTATTATATATTTATTATGATAACTACATATCCCTGTTAGTAGCTAAAATATAGTGATATTATCTGCATCCAACTGATAATAATACGGCAAAGAAGATTAACAAAGTTTGTGGACACATTATTACATCGACATTGTTAGACATAATATTATCAAGAGCTTAAAATTAATCCTCGAAATTTGGTTTTGCGAATGCCATGGTATTTGCTTAGGGCGACATAATAAATCCGTGGTTCCCTCGACTCTAGAGAAACGTCTATTCATAGCGTGAAAGTTTCACTAATTTCCGATAAATTTGTGCGTTTCGCGAGTGAAACGAGCCGCAGTAGAGAATTTATAGCTTTTGAAACGGCATTTACCTTTAGAATTGGGCGTTAATCTTGTGTGAAAGACGCCTCGAGTGATGCGAGTGTTTGTTTTTAATGTTCCGGAGCTTCGCTGCGCTAGATCTTTTGCATATTTTCGTTAGTAAGAAGGTTTTAATCCCGTGTGGCATTAACTCACACCCTATGAAACGAAAATCGTTTAGACTCACACACAGTGGTAAAAATATCTGAAAGATAGCTCTTTTACATGAAGTGAAATTCATTTCAAAATCTAATTTTAAGTAAACATTCGAAACCCGAAAAGGTTTCCGACAGTGTTTTTTTAAGCAATCGTCAACGAAAGTGCTTTTCGGATTTATCTAAAAATAAAAATAAAAACAATCACCGTCGACTGTTTGTGGTAATATAGGGTAAACAACGTTATTTTTTTTCGGTTACTCCTCATGTAAGTTACGTATCGGTGAGAGTTTTCCGTTGGCGGATCACGTGCTTTATTTTCCCCGTAGCTACCTGATCCTTTGTCTGTTCTCGCTCCACAAACGTCGCTTTATTTGCTCAGTGCGATTGGTTCATTCCGTTATAACAAATGAAACGGAGTTATTACCAGTTGGCCTTATTAACTCCGCAAAACAGCCAGGTTGGCGATCTCTGCTCCTAGATTTTGTCTTAGTCAGCGATACCTACTGCCGACACAATATGTTAGGAGTTATGTCGTAATAAATAAGGTTTTCGTTTGCGTCGACTTTGTGTTGTGTTGTTTATTAATACTTTTAGCACTTAATCGTAGATATCATTGATACAGATAAAATAGAACGGAGTTTGTATATTTGTCAATAAAGACAATATGTTGATTTGGTTTAATTAACACGTCAGGACCAGCGCCCCCTTTTGTAACGCGAAAACTCGCAACCGGGTCGCTAATAGAATCAAAAAAAATTAAAATTATACATAGTTTTTGGACTCATGTGACTTTTAGGACTTATATTATTTTCATTTTCTTATATATTCTAATGGCACATATTTTTCCCATACTACTATAAATTATCTATTAAATGAAACAAAAAGAGATCAATCACAACTTATGCGTTTTTTATAAACTGACTCTGAATATCAACATCTTTCATTAATTAAGCTTTTTGTAACATGCAGAACTACTAATCAACAATATTTAATATTTTTTCTAAATATTATTGTGTGTTCTCTACAAATAGCGACATTGCATTTGGCATAAGACATTTTGGTTTTTCTTTCCTTTTTCCAAGTACAAAGACCGCAACGAACTTTTCGTCTAAATAATCGAATCAACCATGGCGGTGGTTCAACTTGAGGTATTATGGCCCTGATTCGATTGTTTTTATGTGATGTGGAATGCTTATAATAACCACTCTTTTATGTACGTATGTTGAATAATCGTAACAGCCAATAATTTTAGGCAGTCTTTACGTAGATACTAAGTCGTTAGAATCTGATCTGGCTTTATGAATAACACATGCGTTTACTCCAGCTAAGCAGCACTTCTAAGTCTGTACGAAAGTAGTCAAGTACAAGTCGATGAAAGCCTTCACCTGGTTGTGAAATTGGTTGCAATGTTTGTTCACTTTCAGAGACTTGCATTGATAACGGCTGCACAAACGGACTCGGTGGTATAGACATTTCGTACCCTTCATCACAATCTTGTTCCCATTGTGATTCATGTTCATTTACTTCTAAAGAGTCTTCTGTTTATGAGCAGACTTCTCCTTCTATTTCTTCGTTCAGGTAAATTTCAATATTTCTGTCGTTTAGTGCCTTACTGGAGGCCAATTTATACTATTAATAAAAAATAATAATAGAGTACAGTTTTTTAATTATTAAAAACACTTACGTGTTTATTTGCTACTGGGTGCAACGGACCCATACGCACCTTTTACGTCCATAAAACTCAATCGCGGCGCGCTAGCTGGCGTCTGTGAGTGTTACCCGCTGCGAAAATGTATCGTTGAAAGGTATTAAGAGCGGCAACGTCGCCAACCGTTGAATTCAAAGGTTACCTGCTAATACGCCGAGGCCTGGGTCCAGCAGACCCATTAGCGAGTCCTTAAGTGTTAATGTGAGGATGTTTTCACATCTGATTAAGGCGCAGATACCCGCTAACATTGCTCTGTTCTTTTAAGGTGCTCTCTAGAATCATTACATCATCATTATATCATACTACCTCCAGAATCAATATTCTGGAGGTAGTTGAACTAGAGACGCCTTGAATTCCTCATAAGTGAGCATCTACTTTTGGACGCGGTCGCAAATGCAAATAGAGTTGTTGGAGACCGTTGCTTTGCTTTAAAGACTGTGGTAAGAGGGAAATAGCCGCTTTTAAAATTGATCACCGAACCTGGGAGATTCTTGTGGAGAAACGGACGCAATTGCGCAAACACTTAGTGAAGGGTCGTGAGTTTTGCGATGAGGCCTGGTTTGCGGCACTCTTTGACAAAAGACAGAGGCGACATCAAAGCAACTCCGCACCAGCTTAATCTAACAGGCTTGTAGTGTGATAAGATCATTCCGCTCTCGCATCGGTCTATTTAGCCATCAAAGGCGATGTCTGTCATGTTGCACCATAAATCGACTGCTGTAGACGTAAAGGCTATTGATTGATTATTTAATTAAAAGCATGTACTTAAGAATCTATACCCATTTAATGTCGCACTCGATTCTACTGCGGTAACAAAATTATATCACAAAAACTTTACTCTCACTAATACTTTCCTACCAATATATTTACCAATCAGCTTACGACGTTAAAAATAAGTAATCTTTTAAGTAGAAAACTCGTTTCTGAAAAATGTCTATTTCTAATGTCGTCCAGAACCCCAGCCGAAACGGTTATCCTATAAAATGGATACCGGATCAAATTAAAGCGTACAGCCGAAAAGATGTAACAGCCATCGGGCTGATCGATTTTGTACTTGATCGGGGTGCACTCACAACATAAATCTAGTAAATGCGAAAACTTTTGTAACGGCCCGTCCGTAGACGGGCGACAGACATGTGAAAAATGTTCCCACCGGCGCGGCACCGCTCACTCCTAACTATTTTTAAACATCCGCGCATTCATTTAACCAGGGAACCATTTGAAAATTAAAATCTTTTAAAGTAATGAAAGCGGGCGGGACCTAAGCTCGGTTAATGTGATGACATGACGTGAAAAATTTACTAAATGGGAAAGTTCCGTCCACAGAGAGGCATTAAATCACACGTTTCGCGAAATATAGTAAAAAGAGGGCGTGGGTATATTAAGTGGATTTCAGCGCATTCGCCTGAATTAGTACGTGAATTAAACTCTTTATTTGAGTTTTATAAAATATCGTCTATTTGTGAAAGTGATATGATTACATCATATCAGATAGACACGATACTTTTAAAGTCTAAAATGAAACTTTATAATTTGAAATCAAACTAAAATCATCATAATATCGAAAAATCTTTAACAACGAACTTCAATAGAAATAATGTTATTTTTTGTAAAAAGCAATTTTTTGAAAAAAGTAGAGGGAGGCCATTGCCCTGCAGTGGGACAAATTGGGCTAAATCATAATAATAATAATACATAAAATAAAGCAATTTATATATTTAACGATGACTTGACATTATTAATCAATGTACTTTTTTAGATAGATAATTAAGACTATACGATTGTAGCCTTTGTCAAATGTACTAACTTCAGATAAATGTCCAACAATAATTTGAGAACAGGTACTCTATTTAAACATTGTTGTCTTTTGTAACTTTTCATTATTTGCGTTAAAAAACGCTGAAAGATAACGAAACGTTAAAAAAAATGTTTACTTACCTTACCTTTTTTCAACGTTTCGTATCATTGTTGTTCTTTATTCTGGTTTGGTTTTTTAATTAAAAGTACATATTTCAAACATAACTAATTTTTTTTAAATATTTAAATTGAATTTCAAACATTTATTTAGTGTCTGTTAATAATATAAAATGTGGGAGACCTTTGCCCAGTAGTGGGACACTATAAGATACGAAAAAAAAAGAAATCAAAACAAAGTACCAGAAATCAATAAAAGAATGCGAATGAAAACAGTTGATAGGTAAATAAACACCTTTAACACCGTTCGCGCACATTGCGCCCGATAATGAAAGCTCACCCTCCATAAGCTGTAGTATGTACGAGTATGTACATATAAACGCGTCCCATCACTCCCATGGCGACTCCGTGTATCGTTCAATCAGTTTATGCAAAACAAAAGAACGAATAGCATGTTCTGTTAAATAGGGAACATTGCGACGTACTCTCACTTTATCGTGTGTAGACGTGATTGTGAGAGTTGATGTCACATAAATGGTCTTAGAATGTTAAATATATATCAGCCAGAAATATCAGAAACAGAAACAAATATTTATTTTATTATGTATAATAACATGATTCGTACATATGTAACTATGGTTCGAAAATAACGCTTTATTTACGTCTAGTTTAGTCAATGTTAACAAAATTCTTCAGTCAATCAGTCAGCTAAACTATAGAATTGGTTGTATAGGTATATTGACTTGTGTTTATTCATATTTATTAAATTCTTTTTTATTGTTACAAATATTTCGATAGCAATTATTAAAGGTGAACTTTCAATATTCTATTAATGTTACTTATGAAAAATAAAGAACAGTCATCAAACTAAAACTTTACTCCTGAAACAAAGTTGTTCATACTATAATGTTTTTACAACCAGCTGCGTTGAAATTAGTTTTAAACTTTTCTTTAAATACATAAAAGAATTGTAGAAAATAGCTTTTAAAACTGCCCAAAGTAGTTCATCATATTTTAAGAAAACTATGAATATTCACTTATTTTTAAGAAAATTATGGAAGTTTGGCATGGAGATAAACTTGAACTGATATACTACCAGCTTCCTTAAAACGGGATAATAGATATTAAGAGGCATGAGATGGAGTATCTTTATTGAGTAGACGTGTTGTTAAAAACGTGGAAAATAACGAAAAACTTAAATGTGCAGTGCAGTGATCATCAAATTCATTGACGCAACCTAAGTGGTCATAAAACCTCTTACCGTAAGAGAAACAAGCCATAACGCTGTGACTGAGAGTAGTACTTGTACCTATATCTTTATATAACTCTTGTCAACTTTTTTTGATTTAAGAAAAAATAAACATAGATATTACGACTGCTTTTACATGAGTAAAAGAGAAATGTTTTTGTTTCAGAAGGCGAGAAAGATTAGGCCCGATGTAGACCAGCGGGCAATATGGGCCATTGGGTGACGGCGGCCAGCTCTGTGCTGGCCTTCCTGCTGTATTATAACACCTTGGATGCTGGATTCGTTTATGATGACAGGTAATAAATCTTTATAACCCACATTGACAAAATAAGACACCTCAGTAATAGTCTATATCGTTAATAAAAATGGCCTACTCCTGTCTTTATCCGAACTTACACTTGGACTAGTTAAATCCAGATTAAGATAGTATTCAATTTGAATTTGCATCGTTATTATTAAAGATGGAGTAAGCTTGGACTAACAAGTCATTCACTACGCAAGGCCTAACGTGTTTACAATGGTAACTTTTAAAGCAAAAAAGTTAAAAAAAAGAGTTTTGAACATTGAGTTATTATGTACTACGTACTAGAGAAGACATCTCAACTAGATTGTTTGTAACACGCGTTAGAGCCAGCTCGCTCCAACTGTAGTAGTCTGTGGCAGGCGCTAGACGCAACAATAAATGTGTATTCTGTGTTCTATTTTATTAAAATATACCTTTATGTGTGCTAAACAACTCAGGAAATACAAATTAAACCAAAGGAATCACTTTTCACTTGGAAATACGTACTATATTATCGATGTAACATGCATTTGACTAATTATTTTATCAAATCGCCGAGAAATGAAGCGGCGGCCATGTTTCGGTAAAATGCATATAGAGTAACAATATTTCTGTTTTGTGCAGAAGTGACACTTTTAACGCTTTATGTGAAATAATTACTAGAATTAAGTTTATGGTTGCAGTTTGATTGGGGATTTCGTTATAATTAATAAACTTACCTAAAATACTTTTTTATTAATGAACTTGATCGTTTTTTTCGAGATCATTAGATATATTAATAAATATTAGATATTTACTTTCGGGGTATCACAGGATTTACACGGCGTGGAAAATGACTTTATTCTTTAGCTCCGATGCATCGTTTATGTGATATTTTTATTTATATTTTAGTACCTACTACCTAGGCAGAAGAAATAGTAGGTATGTATATAAATGTATTTGGTCATAAATAAACGCAAAGAGTTTCTTTCATTTTATTAAACCATAGTATTATCTATGGTTTAATCTGAAATAATAAAATGTAATAAAGATTGAATTCTAATTAAAGGTAGGTAGAAAACATGCACAACAACTATGTCCGTTCTGCAGTGTAAAATCTATTATCTGTTGCACTACGTTGAATATGGTTGAACAAAACGCGTAAGCGCGCCGTGCAAATGGCGGCGCTTTTGAACTTTTGGCCGCGAGAAAACAACACTCTAGAAGCGGTCTAGCGCTGTTAATTGTATGTGGTTAAAGAGTAATAATATGTTGTCAAATAATACACAATTTCACTCACATTGTCTGTCACGAAAACACGTAGAGGTTACTAACTATTAAGGTGCAATAAACAAGGCAGACCTGTTTAGTCTTTACCTGCTACACCTTGTTTAGTCACATAGTATTATATGTTAATTAATGGCTATCGCGTGTAGCATTAAGCCAATTTCAAGTGTTTAATTTTTTTTAAAGTTTATTTATTATTGTACGGTAGATAAAAATAAAATGGAGTCTCACAACACGTGTTGTTGCTAAAAGAACACGGGAGAAACGCTGTTTAGTCACTTCTCAGCTATTACGTTGCCTATATAATTGTGAATAATAGGAGTCAAGGACTATTTTTTCCAAAAAGTCGTGTCCTAATTTTAAATAAAAATTGGAACGCGACTTTTTTATTTTACTTTATGGTTGTGAGTAATTAAACTAAAGTAATTCAGATGAAGCGGGCAGGACTCAAATACGATTTTTATTCTCATCTCAATAATGCTTGAAAAATTTGAGCATCTGAATATTTGATACTCAGTAATATTTTTACACGTACCTACTTAAATAAATATTTTCCAAAATAATTGAAAAAGATTTTTATTAAAAATTTTTTGCACATTTATTGTATGGGACGTCTACTCTAGTATATTTACCTCAATGGTTTTGAATGAACTCCACGTTAATTGACATAATTTTGACATTTAGATCAAACATTATTTTTGCGTTGCCTTGCCAACGAATGGCCAGTACTCGCGGCCGATCTGCATGCTCTATGATAGCCGTCACATAACTGTCACCACCTGACAGTCCGATGTAAAATTGATAATTTAAAAAATTATTGATTTTAATTTTTGAGCTGTTAGTTACGAATTATACTTAGAATACACATTTAGTTATAATGTACTACGTACTAGAGAAGACGTCACAACTAGATTGTTTGCTACACGCGTTAGAGCCAGCTCGCTCCAACTATAGTAGTCTGTGGCAGGCGCTAGACGTAACAATACGTGTGTATTCTGTGTTCTATTTTATTAAAATATGCCTTAATGTGTGCTAAGGTACTGTATTAAGAATTCAGGAAATACAAATAAAACTAAACGAATCACTTTTCACCTGTAAATACGCACAAAATTATCGATATGAAATGCATTTGACTAATTAATTTATCAAATCGCCGAGACATGAGCGGCGGCCATGTCTCGGCGCATTAGAACTTTTGGTCGCGAGAAAAGAAGCGGTCTAGCCATAGATGAATGAATGGCCTCGCTGCGCAGCGAGAATAATTATTAATCTAAGGGTCTAGCACTGTATGTTTGGTTTGTTCAGAAAGACGATAAATTATTGCTTTAGCGCTGCAGCGCACTTTTAGACTTTTGCTTAGGATAGCTCCTCTAATACGTAGTACATAATAATATAACTCAATGAGAATACATGATTTAATTTGTTATATTTTTACAACTTCATCCCATAAACCAAACCTACATCAACGGCAACTATAGAAAAATGGCCGACTACAAAATGTCAAACTACACCATAATGTCACTACTCCACCCTTACAGGTTACCGCCGAGGTTTAACTTTACTCCGAGAGTAGAGTCGGATTAGTGTACACATTAATTACTCCATGTTCATTAATAGTGAAATTTGTTAACACTGACTTAATACTTGAGTAGAGTTACTCTTGCCTTAGTCAAGTGAGTTTGCGACGCAATGTCATACTACGAGTACATTGTATGATAAAATTATAATATTTTTTCATTATGGGTGTGAAACCATTATGAAGACAGCCACGACACTGCTATTAATTATTAGGAACTAATTAATGAACCAAAATATATTAGACAGCGATCAATAAATACGGTGATATTATACCTGTGTAGTTGCAAACACTGATAGTTCAAATAGAAACATACAGTTTTTATAATTGAAAAACTAGGCACTTACAAAAGTACAATATTTATCATGTCATATGGAAGAGGATTTTTTTGACTTTCGTATAAATATAGTGAGCTTGTATTGTAATCTCGTACTATTGCAGAACGCCCTGGTGAATTTTGTGACATCACAATGTTATCTCATATACAAATACAAGTCACATTGCAACGCAATTTCATGCTGATACAGAAAACCCCGGGTAAATCCGGCCACATTGTGATGCAATTACATGCTGATACAGAAAACTAGTAAATCTAGTACCATTGAAACGAAATATCGTGCTGGCAATGAAACAGTAACATCGACCACACATTTTTAACCTTTGCTATTTATATTATGCAAGAATACTCGTGTTGAAATTGTTAAAAAGGGTTGGTCATTTAACAATGTTTAAGTATATAAAAACTTTTTATAAACTTAAACTTTAAAAAATATGTAGGTCTAAAACTTAATAAAACTCTCCAGTACACAATGGAAGTATTTGTGGTTGACTTTGTCATGGTAAAAAGTTTACACATTGAAGTATTCAAGTGCTCGAAACAAAAACGGGAAGCACTTGGAAAGTCACAGAAGGGATGTATTGTAATAATTAATAGGTATTACGCCCCTCAGGGCCTGAGTGCTGTTAAACTAAAGTACTTACATTGTTATCACTAATTGCTTAACTTACGTAGAATCGATTAACGACAGCTTTCATACTGATTCTTGATTGTTTCATTATTTGTGTCGAGCAAATTGATATCGTTACGCTCTCAAACGAATTTATGTTTCATTTTTGAACAAATATGTAAATTTTAAAGGCATATTATTGTTTATCACGATTAGTAGTTAATGAAGGCCTCAACCAAATTATTAAGACAAAGCATAAATAGATTGGGTTACAAAACAACATTTGGGTATTTAATATATTCACCTATCAATTCTCTGCCATTCAAATGTTACAGTTCAAGTTGCGATCAAATTTAAACATTTGGAGCTGCGGAAAACAAGTTAACGCGTTGGTTCTAATAGTAATAGTCGTAAACGTGATAATCTTCGGCCCGATCTCCCTCTTATCTCTCAAATGACATAAATAACAGGTTTGATCATCCTTCCTGGGGTTCACCATTAGACACGTTGCTTAGCATTTATTCATTTCACTGCAGTCGTTAAAACGTTAACATGGTCTTCGAAATCATAAAACTATCCAATATCTAAACAACAGCGGTTACCAAAGAAGCAATTGCCTACGTGTTGACAGTTCAGTATTGTCGCAGATAAAAATCAAAGCTGACAGCTTATCATGCTTTCTGAGGAATGAACTAGATTAATAAAGTTTTTGCGCTTGCTTGGGATCGAAAGCTTAACCTACAGGATTATATTGGGGATCCTTCGTTAAGCTAAATGTCGATTGTCTTGAAGTCACTTGGCATCCTTAACAAGTGGTATAGTTTTTACATAGTTACTTACGTATCTTAGTTTGGTTTTATGGTTTTTGTGTGACTGTAGTTCATAATATATCCATCGATATATCTAGTCCTTCAGTGGTCGAGGAATTCTATTGTAGTATGCTTTTATTTTCTTAACTTATCATTAGTTAAGATCAAGCGAACAACAAAACCTGTTGACAAAAGATATTGCTGAAGAACAGAAATCCTTCTACATTCCTACTGAATACCTTACGAGCTAGAGTGATACTCAAATAACTGTAGTTAGTTCCATTTAATACTTATCCCTCTCAGGCCTCGGAAACAGATTTTGCTATCCTCGATATGACGACATTAGGGTGGAAAAGGGAATTACTTTGAAAGGTCAAGCGGACTCGTGTTTCTATTTTATTGGGAAAAAGCGGACGGCTGGCTGGGTCCAACATTGTTAAGTTCATTACATTTTAAACGCGCTGCTGTAAGTGCACACTTTTCAGTTTTTGGCAAACCAAGGAGAGATTGAGGCTAACTATTTTATTTTTTACTTTTTTGTATGAGATGACTCTTTGAATGTTATTATTTTATAGACGACTATCTAATTGTCTAACTATTAAATATAGCTAGTAAAAGCTATATCTAAAAGCAACTTGATGTGTATAACTCTTTTTTTTTTTTTAATTTTTGTATTTTACCTTAGCCTTTCACCACTGTTCAAAGCAGACTTCGCCGACGACGACGAATTCGCTCTATTCATTTTAAAGTAAATAATAGGACTAGTTTTGCTTTGTTTTACGTACGAAATATAGTATAGTACGATGTAAGTGTGTAAATGACCTCCGTAGTCGAGTGGTTAGCAGTCTGGCGTCGCGCCATCTCTTAGGTCCCGGGTTCAATTCCCGGTCGGGTCAATTTAAAGAAAAACTGTTTTTCTAAATTGATTTCGGGTCTGGGTGTTTTTTCTATGTTTATGTATATTTATCCGTTATCTTACTTTATTAACTAGTTTCAAAAGAATACTTATCTTGGTCTAGATTTAAGGTATATGAGCGTAAAACAATTTTTTTAATGTTGTGGGACTCGCATTGCTTATTTTGTGGACTATATATATACAAAGGACATAATTTTTTTTGGTACTAAAATAAAAGAGAAATTAACTGCAACAATAATATACTTCCTTGTCCAAGAGACTAAATGCTATCATTTTGTATATTTTTTGACGTGACAACGTCTTATAAATTGGTTTGCCGGGTGACACTTCAAGAAACTGCGTTACGCTCCGCTCACGTTATGCGCTCACAATGAGAGCGAGTGAGAGGCACGCGTCCCTTCCACTCGGGCATGGTTAGCCCGCCTAAGAGCGAGAGAGACAGACATAAAAAGTGAAAGGCACGCGTCCCTTCCATATTATTTCATCCTTCTTCCTACTATACGAATGAATATTTACATTAAAATTATTTTACCACTCAAAGTCGTTGTCACGTAAAACTTTCACCCGTAAACCGACTTTACAGGCAACCAATTTTTTAGATTTTTAATTACCTACGTTAAAGAATACTGTATTTTGTACGTTTCTGAACGAAAGTTCCGGTTTTTTCAATGTTAACGAACGCAGGGTTATTATGTAGGTAAGTCTATGAGGTCTATGGTAATATAGAAACGATATCGCTACACACAGTTATCTTAGCAACGATACCACTATGTCTGTGAACGATACACATAATTACCACAACGAAAGCGCGGCCGGGAATCGTCTGGCGGCTGACATTCTGACATCTGTCTATGATGCGTATTGACATATTAAACGTCAATCGTCAGTGCGTCACTTTTTCATTTTTATTAGCTTAAAGTGTCACAATCCGACTATAATTTTTTTATTTGTCATTCTCGAGTAGAAATCAATGTTGGTTTTGAACTTATATAAAAAACTGAGGTCTTTAAATTAATAATACGGTCATAAATATGTTGGTAATAATATATTCTTCAAGTATTTATACATTGGCGTCAAGTTAAAAGACTTTGGAATTTAGTACCAAGCCCCATAGTAAAAAAATATGTCCTTTTAATTCGAAATCCTCGTCCTGTCTCTGGTTACGGGAATACAGTCGTGAGCCGTAAGCACGTCACGTGATGCCTTCCCGACTAATGCATACCGTCGATCATCCACCTTTCAAAATACGCCCTAGCTGTGATCTCCTGTAAGAATAGCCTTGCTTCGTTATCGCTAAAGAAAAAAAATAATCCCAAAGCTTAGTCCGTCTCCGGTGCCCTTCAGGTGTGTACACCTGAGATTGCAAAACCGAAGTGAAAAAAGAAAATGGTTATTTATTCGGTTTTGGATCCAAAACCGGTTTTAACCAGTTTCGAATAAAAAGTATCGTAACATGACGTGGAATAACACATTTATATTTAATTCTTAGTACAGAACAGCTGTGAACGCGTCACGTCACGCCACCCCAACTAATGCATACCGTCGGTCATCAACTTGGCCGTCCAAATACGCTCCCAAATTGTGAAGGAATCGATGAACTTTGTTCAGGATCAAAGCTTCCGAAAACCACTTCAGTGTTTCGTAATTGAGGGCTTACGTGACGAGTCGCCGCATCTGGCCCCAACTTGCCCCGCAAAAAGTTCGCCACTATCCCTAACTTTATCTCAATCTTCGATTCGGGGATGTGAGTTGTTTTTATCGACGCCCCATGAAACTTGTATCGGCTAATATTGGTTTGACGGCGCGGTAATGGGGATTCCATACCGTTCGGAATGTTTAATGGATATTGAAACGGATTGCACGGTCGGGCATGTAGTGAGAATTGTATTACTAACTGATCGTGAAACCAACGATTTCTAAACTGTAATATTTATGAGGATTGGCAGTTGAATGCAATTATATAACTTTTATACACACAGAGATTTCATTATGAGAATTCGACCTCGAACATTCTAGAATGTAATACCTTAGGGTAAAATGTGTGCTAGAAAAAAAATCAACCTGTATCAGGAAAGCTCGAATGGGATCCCAATTCGAGCTTTCCTGAGACTGGTTGATTTTTCTAGTAAACATTTTATTCTATATCTATAAGTATAGCATTGTGAATGCAAAATTTTAATAATAAAGATATGTATTACATTTATACCTTATATGATATACCTTACATGGTTAAAGCACTTTTTCTGTATTAATTTCTAATTATTATTCCCCTCAGTCTTGGATTTTTTTGACACTTTTTTTGGCGCAACTGTCAACGTCAAATTTGACAGAATCGAGCATAGACTATGCGATATTTGCGATAACAATACATAAGATGAACCACAGAACCGAAATAACCAAACTTGTTCATACTAAAGTAGTCTGTAAGTCTATGAAAACACGGTACAAAGTCAAGTGTGTTTTTGTAGGTGCGGTCTCATGCGACCGCTTGGGGTTTAAGGGGTACAGTTTTCAGAAGCGCTCAACATTTTCTCTACAGAAAATACAAAATGTAAAGATATGTGGAAATCAAAGCCAGTGAACACCAACTGAACGCATATATAAAATGCTGGGATAGCACTTCTCGAGTTACTGGTGCGGGTGAAAACCCTATAGCCACTTCAGAGCCGCCAAGCCATAAACTGGAAATGCCTATATCTGAGCCTAAAAAGGTATTCCTTATTTCTACCATTTTATTACAAGGCGTGCCTCTACTATTTCCTCTATTTACAACCAAGAAAATATTATTATGAGCATAGTATGAAATAGAGCACGAACCTTTTCGAATAATTGTGATGGTCGTTACCGAACCAAAATCCTATCCTACTAATATTATAAACGCGAAAGTTTGTAAGTATGGATGGATTTTTGTTACTCTTTCACGTAAAAACTACTGAATGGATTTGGATGAAATTCGACATACAGATAGTTTATAACCTGGATTAACACATAGGATACATTTTATTTCGATATACCCACAGGAACCGGAACCACGCGGGTGAGACCGCGAGTGGCCGGTAGTCTGAAATGTACTACGTTTTAGAGGTTTCAAGGTTTTCTAGTTCAAACGAAATACATTTAGATTTAAACTGGTAGTGTTACCAAAGCATCATTACAATCATCTCATCTCATTACAACTTTGTGTATCCAACACAAACGTACGTAAGATTAAAATATAACAATGCTTAAACTTATTTGTTTAAGTTGCTGAAGCCTAGCATCATTCCGTATTATACCTATAACAGTAGGTATACTATATCGACTCACAGTACAACATTTGGAAAGCCAAAACAAATTTTCGCCGTTTATTAAGTATCTTTCTTCAAATTCTGGAGCGCGAGTCCAAAACGAAAGTCATTTACGAACAAAATACTCGACGAAACTTTTTATGTAAATAAGAGAAGGAAAAGGCGTCTTACTCACAATTTGCAATACAATGGCCGAATGTTAGAGATGATGTTTCCTTCTGCGCATAGTAAGCACGGTTCTAGTCCCATAAAAATATATTATTCAATCGCCTATTTCAACGGATTTTTACTGGAAATCTAAAATAAGGGATGGCGATGTTGGTGGGATCAAGAGACAAAAAGGTGGTGATACAGCCTTTCGCGCGCGGTTCTCATCTATGATCGATGACCGGGACGAATTTGATCTGGACATATGCGAATTATAGCAACCTCTTTACTACAGCTATCGGTTTCCGCTTTGCGTCACTACGCCGTCAATACTTGTGAAGGCGTATTCGTACTTTTTGTTTATGTGTAAGAGAGATCAATTGCTTTTACCATAATAGAAATTGTGACAAAAGGTTCGTTGTTTCTCTGCATGGTGCTTTAATGATCGTTTTGTATGAAGTGTACATTGCAAATACTACAACTCCTATTTTATTTGTAACTTTTTTAAAGCTGAAAAAGCTGCTTTTTTTGGAACGTATTACTTAACCAATTTTCCCAATAAATGTGGACAAAAATGTAAATATATTTCTATATATTTACCAATGTAAATATATTCCCCTCTAAACTTTCAATAAAGTATTATACAAAAAACTCCTATGCAACCAGCCGAGCAGTCACTAATATAAATACAATCAATTCAAAGATTAAAATAACTATAGTGAGTAAATAAAACACCTACATGGAACTCGATCGGTTACAAAAGTTTTTATAGCGGGCTCCCAAGGCATTTGATCGGGATCAAAATTGGTCAATGGTACTTTTTGAAATAGGGCTATACGAGTATATACACTGGCCTGCAAAAATAAGTTTCACACTTTAAAAATTTAATTTTTTTCTAAACTATAGAAGTTAGAGATTAAAAATAAAAAACGTTGTACTGCAATTTTTATAAGCTTCCTTTGAAACTATACTAACTAACTATTTTTCGAGTCCTTTTTGTTTAGAAAATATATCTTGTGTACCACTTAAAAAGTTATTGCTATTTTAAAAGTGTGATACTTATTTTTGCAGGACAGTGTATGTAAAAAATGAGCTACAGCTCTGTGTTGCATATAAACATCACTAACTTTTACCTAACCTCGGTATCACGAAGTAACTACCTACCCCTTCCATTCCAGTCAAGTAGATATTTAATATTGTATGATTTAAATAAAACAGGAATTATATTTTCATTTCGAATTTAGTTCCTTAATAAACGTTACTTATTTCATCCCCTTTCAGGGATACTTACACCCTTTACCGAAACTGTATATAATTAACATAGAAATCATAGCTATATAGACGCTCAGACGATTATTGAACCGTATTCGAATCGAGAGTTCTCACTTCGACCGGAATCAAAGACATAGCGAAATCAATTCCGAGGCGCTTGCCGATTGGTATGTTTAAACATGTCCATTATTCATAAGAGCGGACGCGGCCGTGAACAGAGCGAGAACTGAAATCGGCAGAGCTATTAGTAATACATTTACTTACATACTTAAACATAATAATCACGACTATTATCCCCGAAGGGTTAGTCAGAGACTAGGCAATGATGACCGCAAAGCAATCCTCTGCCATAGTCCACTTTTCACCAAATAGCGATTGCACATGTGCCCAACGTGACAGGTGGTGAGCCCATCGCCGTTCTATGCTGTTGGATGTGTGCAGTCTTTAGTCTGTTAGTCGCCTTTTACGACACCCAAGCGAAGAGAGGGGGTGGTAGTATTCTTTCACCGCCACGCGACACTGCTATACACGGTAATACATAAACAATCTATAAAAAATGAGCAATAATATTTAATGGTGCGTACATATACCCACTGCTTATATATCACTATTAAATGTGGTAAAGTTTTTTTCATATTTTTATTTACTCTTAAGTAACGGTTTACGCATTTCGATTTCCCATACAAACTTCCAAGTCGAAATTTTTAAAAACCATTAAGCCAATTTCAATGAAACTTTGCATGCTAAAGTAACATACAGAGATCTAAATAGTTTGTTGAAAACATTTTTAAAAAACGTTTAAATAACTGAGTTAATGCGATTTTAAACTTTCTATAGTGGACCTTAAATCGCAATAACTCAGCTATATAAACCTTTTTTAAAAATGTTTTCAACAAACAAAAAAAATTCATTAAAATTGGCTCATAGGTTTTTAAAAATTTCGACTTGGAAGTTTGTATGGGAAACCGAAATGCGTATACTTCCTTAAGTAAGTACATTTTGTACAACCCTATTTTGTTATTGATTGACAAACGCAAGCGCAGTGCCGGATGAGTGACCTTTGACACGTGGCACGCTTGTACCTTGCCGCCTCCCCTACGTCTCGCTCCCAGTTTAAACAAAAACTTGAGTTTCTTTTTGTCTATAAAATATAAATTTCTCAGCTACCCATTACTTGTGAAAAAAACAGTTATCACCAAACATGCAGGCTGCTCAAATTTTATTGCTTATTTTTTTCCAGGTTGTATACAAACAAGTATGTATAAATATTTCATTATTTGGCGGGTAATCATGGTCTTGATTTGATGCTACGTGATGACAAGGCCGATGGTGGAAGCGCACTTCAACGGGGATTCCTCAACCACTGAGGAACTGGCTACCTTATCTCTAATTGTCGCAGCCAGGCGGACTTAAAACTAGCCCTGCCACCAACCAAATTGATGGATAAGTAACATAAAGAATAAAACATAACTGTCATTATGATTAGAGTTAGTTTTCGACACACAATAATAATATAATGTGACTATAAAGTCATTCATAAAAAGAGCACCAAATTCTCGTTAAAGACTACATATTACTACAGACATATTTCACTTAGATATTGCTTTGATCAATAAAATTGAATGATGTCTGTAGATTGGACAAGTTTGCATTGATAATAGAAAGTCAGCAGACCGTCGAAACGTCCGTCAATAGGTTTTCCTTTTCTATTAATAGGTATACGTATATATTATATCTTATTGAGTTCAATGGCGAGCACACTTTTAGCGATATATTCGCATTTATTCCTTAATACACTTCGATAACATATAAAAACTATGTAGCGAAGTTGATACAACAGTATCATTTTGTGTTAATACATGACAGCAAACAGGTTTTATCTAAATTTTCTATACTAATATTATAAAGAGGAAACATTTGATTGTTTAATTGTATTGAATAGGCTCCGAAACTGCTAGGCCGATTTTAAAAATTCTTTCACCGTTGGGAAGCTACACTATCTCCGGGTGACATAGGCTAAATATAATATTTTCAAAAATTCGTCACGGGGTACGGGGTCCACGCGGACTAGGTCGCGAGCGGCCGCTAGTTAGTATTATAAAGAGGAAAAATTTGTTTTTTTGTTTGTTTGAATTCAATAGGCCCCGAAACTACTAGACCGATTTAGGAAATTCTTTGACCATTAGAAAGCTACATTCTTCCCAAGTAACATAGGCTATATTATATCCCAATATTTCTACGAGAACGGGTACCATGCGGGTAAAACCGCAAGGATCCGCTAGTATTTCATATTTATATTTTAAAGTCGCAATAGGGAGCTGCTTATTAATTTGTTCTATAAGCGTTCAGCTGCTTAGTTGCTATAGAAAAAGCCTTTATTTAGAAAGAAGGTACTGTACATTCTATGCTCGCTCTGAGCCGTGTAGTAGTAGTTCATTTTTAAAAGAATACTAACACTTTATATCTTCCCTTTAAGTGGCGTAAAAATCAAAATGAAAACTATTTTTTTGCTTATAAACTGGTTATTTTTTTGCTTATAAAATGGTTTAAAACGATGTTGCATTAAAAAAGTAAGTTCTCACGTTCAACTAGAGTGTCATGCAAATAATGGTAGGGATAGGATGTAGGTAACAAAAATCAGTAACAAGTTTAGATGTCCAACACAAACCATTAACAATCAAGCCTTAATAAACATAGCATTTGTAGAAGATAACCGCCTCCGTGGTCTAGTGGCTAAGTCACCGGTTTCAGACCCAGAGGTCCCGGGTTCGATTCCCAGCGGGGGGCACATCTTTGTGTGCTCGGTTTAGTTGGTGGTAGGGCTGTTAAGTCCGCCTGGCTAGCTACCACCGTCTTATCTAAGTCTGTCGCCATAACAACGACGTTTATAGCATTGTTGTGTTCCGACAGTTGGAGATAAGATAGCCAGTTCCTCAGTGGTTGAGGATTCCGGGTAAAGCGCGCTTCCCTTCGGCCTTATCGTCACTTACAATCAGGTGAGATGAAAGCCAAGCGCTTACCCGTTCCTGAATATAAAAAATAAAGATAAAAAGCGACTTACTGATTAGAGACTGCACATACATCCAACAGCATAGAGCGACGATGGGCTCACCACCTATCACGCTAAGCACATGTGCAGTTGCTATTTGGTGAAAGATTAACTGAGGAGGTTCTTTTCAAAACTTGACTATTCCACTTTTGACAAAATATGATTTATTTTTTTTGGGTTGGTAACATTGAAATCTACACGATGCAAAAACAAGAATTCAGCTAAACGCGATAGATCCACTAAAAAAATATATCAAAACACACGATTTGGTCAAAAGTTGATATGACATTACCCATGTACATTTTTCTCAAATTCTGAAAAATATAGAAAAGTGGAATAGTCAAATTTTGAAAAGAACCTCCTCACTGTGGCAGTGAACCGCTGTTGCGGTCCTCATTGGCTAGTCCCATTGTTTGTAGGTATGTTGTAAATTTACCAGACATAACGATATTGATAATTTCAAAGGCCTACATAATTTTAAGGCCAACATAAAACTAACTGCTGTCTAAAACTTTAATGGCGATGTGTTAGATTTTTTGTCGCGAACTTGTAATTTCTTTAACATACAATATTGGTACTTATCGCGTCCTTGTTCTACAACATCTCTTCGGACCCCTAGTAGTTAGGTAGCTAAGAAGAATAAGGAAGCGATAGTCAAGAAACACGTTTTAAAGTCCATATCGAAGCACAACGGTCAAACTATACGAGACTATGTCACTAACAGTTTCTTTAGTTTTACCTCTTTGGTATACCTGTTTCTAGCCACATCTTTATAGCTTTCACAATTAAAACGGTGGCAAAGGCGAGGACACACGATTACGCGGTTTCGCTCGCTACGCTCGCTCCGCCTCCGCCGCGTCCGCCCCGCTCACTCTAGTTGTTAACCACTCCCTATTGGCCCCAAAACCGAGGCTTAGGGCAACGGGCCAAGAGTCACGGTAAACATGGAGAGAATCTCGCAAAAGAATGCGTGGGCCACAGGTAAGAAAGTAATATTTTATTTAAAGCCTGACGTAGTCTGCGCCCTCCTCGGATTTGTTTTTCCAAACTTCAATATTGAAGTTGAAGTATTTTCTTCAATAAACATGTCTGTTTGTATATTATTAATGGTAGGTACGAAGTGATGTTATTAAAATTTTGTGTTAGTTTAGATGATGATTTCTGATTATACTTACTGTTAGTTGGGGGCCTTTATTAGTATATATTGTATATCTTTATGTTTCTAATAGGATTGAATTACATATAACCTCATATAACAAATAACAAACAAACACACAAAGCACTTATAATTTAACGTAGTTTATATCTGGGCCCATGCTATAAACTTTTATTTAAATTTGTATTCTTATTATACAAAGAAAAAACCCAGACTAAAACAATTTAGAAAATCACTTATTTCTAAATTGACCCGGTCGGGATTCGAACCTCAGAGATAGTGACGCCAGAACTGGCGTTTTATCTACTCAACCATGGAGGTCGTCAATTACAATTGTACACCAAATTTACTATTAGCTACCATTAGTAAAACTTACAAGTAAAAACTAACACTAGTAGTTTTGTAATATGCGAATACTAATGTACGATAAACGAGCTACATAATAAAAACTATACAACACAATACAATACATCTTGATACAATAAACTAATCGGACCTTATTGCTTCCAAACTCTCCTCAATTTTTTTTCTAAATGGTTCAATGGTTACCTTACAAAACAGTAGGTACGGGCTGGCAAACTCGATCATGCAGTCACATGGTCTGCGGGCGACGAAGGAAGGAAAAACATCTGCATACAACTAATGTTCATACCAGCCTTTATAATAAGACAACAGTTAACCAATGACAGATCCTCACAAGTAATACATCTACAAAAATGCATTACCTCTAACCGTGTTGCGTAACGGTGAAAGAATACTACCACCCCCTCTCTTTCCTTGGGTGTCATAAAAGGCGACTAACGGACTAAAGACTGTACATACTGACTGACATACATCCAACTGCATCGAGCGGCAAAGGGCTCACCATCTGTCACGCTAAGCACATGTGCGGTCGCTATTTGGTGAAAAATGGGCTATGGTAGAGGACTGCCTTTATTTGCGGTCCTCATTACCTAGTGTCTGACTAACCCTTCGGGGATAATTGTCGTGATTCCTGATGTACACACGGCGGCAGGTCAACTACCCAAAACTGTCAAATTTCTCTAATCAATATTATTCCTTAACCCAAAGAATAAAGTTCAAAATTGATAGAAGAAATTTGACAGTTTTGGGTAGGTTGACTTGCCGCCGTGTGTACATTGATATCAATGTACACACGGGTACATATGTACTTACCGAAATGAAACATTACCTACTTTAAGTTATAAAAACAGAGCAAAAGTTTGCAGTTATTTATTTATTATCCGACCCCTTCTGAGTCTTCTCTAGTGCTGACATACTTATACTACTTTCTACTACAACAAATATAAAATTTTAAGTTTGCAAAGAAGTTTTCACTTGCCACCATCAAAAATATTAAAGCATTGATCATGTGAAACGAAATTAAAACATTCTAGACTTATCTAATATCAACACGTATACGATTTTCCATTAATCAACAATGGTTAATCAAAGTAGATAAATTAAAATATTTAATTATCAAATCTCAAAAGAACGTTTTAATTGTCTCACTAACACATAAGGTTTCTTATTCTTTCTAGAACAGTTTCTTTCAAAAAATTGCATGATAATGCCAAATTATTACGATACCCTTACAGGGTCATGTTAAGGGACTATTTATATCATTGCAACATTTATGTACCATATCAACATAATGCAATAAATGTTTATGACTATTACTATTTACTTTAAAAACCGTGTAATAGTTACTTACGTATATTCGTAATTTATAGCCAATCGCAAAAGACACAACGAATTATAAAATGAATTAGTCAATAGTAGGGTTCCCGGTTCCCGCCGATTCCCGCGCAATATCAATAGCAGGCTACTATAACTAATGCTTGTGTCAAAATATACAAATAAATAGATCCACGATTATTATCCCCATAGTCAGAGACTAGGCAATGAGGACTACAGAAGCAGTCCTCTGCCATAGTCGACGTTTCACCAAATTACAACTTACAACACATGTGCTCAGCGTAATAGGTGAAGAGCACATAGCCGATCTATGCTGTTGGATGTATGTGCAGTCTTTAGTCCGTTAGTCGCCTTTTACGACACCCAAGAAGAGATGGGTTTATAGTTATATTTTAATAATAGACCGCCACCACAGAGCAGCAGCAATTCTGAACATGTATTATATAAATAGAAGTTAAAGGAATTCTTACTAATTTGTTGTTTTTTATATATTTTAGCATTTTATTAACGCTTAATAGCTTAATAAGCAATGTTGACTAAAAAACATAAGCATCAAGCACTGACAAATTTCGACGGGTGAAAACCATACCTCGGTAGCCAAGTGGTTAAGGCAGCCGCCCGGAATGCGGAAGGTGCGTGGTTCGATTCCCGCCTAAAGTTTTTTTTTTTTTTTTTTATATGAAAAGGAGGCAAACGAGCAGGCGGGTCACATGATGGAAAGCAATCACCGCCGCCCATGGACACCCGCAAAACCAGAGGAG
Organism: Scoparia ambigualis; assembly: GCA_963921215.1. NCBI lineage: Eukaryota > Metazoa > Arthropoda > Insecta > Lepidoptera > Crambidae > Scoparia > Scoparia ambigualis. The sequence continues at coordinate 21,578,617 of OY992502.1, read as the reverse complement.
TCGCAGATGCGTTGCCGACCTTTAAGAAAGGAATAGGGTTAGGGGAAGGAATAGGAATTGTGAGGAGGGGTGGGAGGGGAAGGGGCCTCCGGAACTCTCACTGGCCGGACCGGACGAAACACAACAGCACCAAGTGCCATTATTTCACGATTGTCGTCTTCGTCGATGGTTGTCGTCTTTTTTCAGTTTTTTAAAATTTTTACTATTTTGTTGGTAATTTACAGGCTTTTTTCTCTAACAAAATATGTGCAGTTTTTATTTGTTGAAACGTGAACTATGGCACAGGACGGATTTCGCGGTCCTCATTGCCGTGGCTGTGACCACGGCTCTGACCAACCCTTAAATAGTCGCTGTGTATGTATGTATGTTTTCCTACTAATATACTCGTTATGCTCGATGGCGCAGCGGTTAGCGCGTTCGGCTTGCGATCTTGCTCGCTAAGCAACATTCGCAATGCTTGGTCGCCTGATGGGTGACCAGTTAAAAACATTTAGAGCTCCTCCGTGCTTCGGAAGGCACGTTAAGCCGTTGGTCCCGGTTGTTGTCGTAAGATGGCAGTCGTTAAAACCCTCCAACCCGCATTGGGCCAGCGTGGTTGGTTATGGCCCAGTATCCCCGCGTGCTATTGTCCACGTGGGAGGCCTGTGCCCAGCAGTGGGACGTTTATAGGCTGATGATGATGATGATACTCGTTATGCCAGAATACCAGCGTCGTTGCGATGTGATTTTGTCACACCGTAGCGGCATATGCTGAGATAGGGTCCTGATTGACTCGTCACACGGTAGTGTTTTTTTTTAAATTTTTTCTATGTTAATTTTTTTATTTTTATTTTCTGTTTTTATATTTTTATTTTCTATTTTTATTTTTTTTGTGACAGTCAATAAATGTTTTCCTTCTTACTTTATTTCTAATAACCCCCATCGATCGCTGTCAATCAAACCTTGGAGTTACCTTTTCTGTTTCTATTCTTAGCTTACCTTGTCACCATTTGTGAAGTTGTCGCCACGTTCATTACTGTAATTGCGTTGAATGGTTGACGCCTACTCTCTATAATATTGTTTTTGTAAACAGTTTTCTGTAACTAATGAATGTTATCGAAAGTCTTTTTACACCACGAATATTCGGCGTGAAATAATGGCACTTGGTGCTGTTGTGTTTCGTCCGACCAGTGAGGGCTTCGGGGGTTTCGGAGGCCCCTCCCCCCCCCTCTTCCTAATTCCTATTCCTTCCTTAAACCTATTCCTTCCTGAAAGGCTGGCAACGCGGCTGCGATTCCTCTGGTTTTGCGGGTGTCCATGGGCGGCGGTGATTACTTTCCATCAGGTTACCCGCCTGCTCGTTTGCCTCCCTCTTTTATATAAAAAAAACCACAACTGGGATGGGCCTGGCCTTCATTCATATCACCTTATGACATGTGATGATGAGGAAACCCACTAATAACGGTATTTAACTTAAATAATAATAACTATTAAAAACTTTCTACTCGTGAAACTTGTTTAAATGGTTATCTATAGATAACGGATAAACACACATAAACAGAAAACACAGACCCGAAAAAAATTAAAAAAAACTTTTTTTTCTTAATTGACCCGATCGGGATCGAACCCTCAGAAGTGGCGCTACAGCAGAACTGGTGGCGTGCTAACCACTCGACCACGAGCAGATCACTAACAATACTCAACTACTGACAAACTGACTATCCGATCTCTGACTGTCGGAACAGATCAATGCCACTAACAATAGTGTTATGGCCACAGACTAAGATAAGATGGCAACTGGCCAGGCGGATTTCAACCAAGCCTTACCACTGTACTGATAGGGATTTAAAACAGACACTTTAATTATGAAACTGGTTTTTTAACCACAAAACTAAACAGGATTTTTTTATAATTATCTTTCTTTTTATTTTTTTTTATTTTGTACGGCACAATAAAAAATAACTCGTGGATACAGGGCGGGCGAACGAAAGGTCACGTGTAACGTAAAGGTAACCTAACCTAGGTATCGGGTTTTTTGTGGATATGTTTGATCAATTTTAGTTTCTTTATTTTTCCCTTAAAAAAATTAAAATTAAATCTGTTGCTCTAGATTAAGTTACTCTATAATATAAAAAATATGCGCACAGATAAAAAAAAATCCTGGTGGAGAAAGTCAATTTAAGTTATTCTTAAATAAGTAAAAAGTTTTAAAACTTAACAATTTTTCTTTTAAGTTTATGTTCAGTCCGTGACACTGGACCACTTTTCTGAAGGAGCTTAAGGCAAAGTATTAATTAACCAAGTTAGAAACTTGATTTTAATGCAAAAATACGTTACTTTGTTTTTTGTACTTCGTTTACGTTTTACTAAACACCTCTGTGGTCTAGTGGTTAGACCACCAAGACCAGAAATCCCGGATTCGATTCCCAGAGGGGTCACATGTTTCCACTCGGTTTGGTTGGTGGTAGAGCTTTTTTTGAGTCCGACTTTTGAGTCCGACTGGCAAGCTGCCTCCATCATGTCTATGACGCTAGAACACATTGTATCATTGCACAAATATACAGAAAATAGTGCACAAACATTTTGTCTCTTCCCGTCCACTGCTGCTGCAAGTCACCACAACTAACTAATACGGTAAATTGTGTTCCGACATTTAATGATAAGATAGGATAGCCAGCTCCTCAGTAGTTGAGAACTTGAGGTAAAGCGCGCTTTCACCATCAGCCTTATCTTCACCTAACATTAGGTGAGAGGAAGGTCAAGTGCTTATCGGTAGTGACATATAAAGAAACGGATTGACGAGATTTTACCTATAGCGAGACTTGGAAGTTACCATAGGCTACTATGGTAAATTCATGTTTACTCCTTACTAATATTAAAAACGTGAACGTTTTTAAGTATGGATGGATGTTTGTTACTCTTTCACGTAAAAACTACTAAATGGATTTGGATGAAATTTGGCATACAGATAGTATATAACCTGGATTAACACATAGAATACTTTTTATCTCGATATTCCCACGGGAACGGGAACCACGCAGGTGATACCGCGAGCGGCCGCTAGTAAGCTATATTATTCCGGTCATATACAATATTCTCTAAGGCATATTGTGATAAAGACTTTTGTGACAGACCGGATCCCAAGCGGGCGGAAGTTTGTAGGTACTAAATAAAACTTCTTACTGCACGGTTTTATATGGAGGACTAAAATACTTTTGACATATTTTGATCTATGTTACATGTGAGAAGTTGTTCAGTACACAAAACCTATAAGAATAGTCACTAATAACTTTAACTATGTTCTAGTTTTGGGTAACCGGTCTTAGACCTGCAGATCCCCTTGTTCATTACAGAACGGGAGTGGTATTGAATTCAACTTGATAGGGCGTTTTCGGAATAGTCAGTCGCACGAAATTGTGAAAATGTACGTATTTTCAAGTTACTTGTACTATGCGCTGAAGTAGTTAAATACATTAAAAGAACTTACGTAACCTAGCCTGATCATTGCACAAGGTCGTGGCCTTGTTGAAATTTGAAACAAATTCTTTAAACAATAACAAACGTATATATACATAAATGTAATGACTCCTAAAAAATTTTTTTTTTGACAACTTTCTTAATTTTACGCATGAAACAGTAATTCTTACATGAAAACATTTGTATTGATATTCCGCAGGTCACCCCCATCATAAAAAAGTAAATTTTAATTTTTAACACAAGCGCGTGATGGTTTTGTACATTTCGCAGAATGAAAACATTGCTCTAATAAAATTACTAGGTCTGAAACTTCAAAGCATAATTGTTCTAATTTTAAACATCAATATGATTGATTTTGCTTTGAAGTTCATTAGGAGACTTATGTCAGTTTTTGCGATCGCTCGGCATCCCCTTAACAAGGTTTGTTGGATTGTTGTTAGATTTGTTGTCTTACGTCTGTTAGAGATAAGATAGATAGTTCTTAAGTAAGTACCCACTTACTTGAGCATTCCGGGTTACCTAGCTACTTCAATGTTATCATTTCTTTAAATTATTATTTTTCTGTAAGTATACTTCAAAAAGGCAAAGGTTTCCTCTTTGTTTGTAAATAAAAAAACTAAAATGTGTACTTTCGTGTTTGAGTTTCATAATTTCCTCATTATCTTAACAATATTACATTTAAATAATTATAATAATATTATGAGTATTGTTAATACTATAAAAAAAAAATCTACTGTTCCTTCGCACACATTTACACTCGAAATACATAATTAACGTTTCAAAATAATAAAGAAGCAACAACAACAATTTACTAACTCAAATAAGGAAACATTAACTAGGTACTTTTTACTTAAGTTTATTGGTTCGGAAATTACTATGAACAAATTCTTTTAGACATCCTCCGCTAAGTCATTCGTTTCTCGCATGACAATCGATTGATCAACTCGTAATGAACGGATGAAATGTAAATTGATTGATGGACTTTATGATTCCGTCGGAACGCCGGCGAAGAGCGGGTGGGTAGCTTTTGTGTAAATGATATACGTGAAAAACTGACCAATTGGAAATTTGGTGATATACTCGTAAATATCAAACTGTGTGCGCCTCACGCGAAATCGGGGTTTATTAATTAAAAAGAGGCGGCCATTGTCATAAATAGCATAATGGACGGCTGCTTATCATTGATGTTAATAATTAAAATTCCCACCAAGATAAAATATAAAATTACGATTTGTTGGAATTTTACAGGCCTGATTTTATGTATTCACTAACGACATCATTTTGTTCACGTGTGAAGGCGTATTTTTCAATGTATTTTATCTGTAGCAGCAATTATACAGAACGTGCAAAAAACTACGTGGATCCGTTTTTTCGTAGAGGAAAGACAAACAATATACTTTCAAATTAATCAATCATATCAGCTAGGATGTTTGTGATATCGATTTAGCACCTTTCTGAGATGTTTACAAAACATTACAAAACACTCACTAGAACCATCGGCTTATCTGAATTCCAAGTTGCATTATAACGCCTTCCTGCAAAATGCCTATACCATAAGAGGCATGAAAAAGACTGGATTTTAAAATTGCTGTTTTATTTCACAGGCGGGCGATCCTCTCAAATCCGGACGTCATCGGGCATACACCGATGGAGGCTTTATTTGAAAACGATTTCTGGGGGACGCCACTCTCGGACCCCGGCTCCCACGGCTCGTACCGGCCGCTGTGTGTCGCCACCTACCGGCTCAACTACGCTTTCAGTGGATTCAAACCGTGGAGCTACCATTTCCTAAACGTGATATTCCATTGTACAGCCACAGCGCTAGTGGTCACGGTCGCCCGACGCTTACTGCCTCATTATTGTATGAGGGTGGGCACTGTGGTCGCCGGCTTAACTTTCGCAGCCCACCCCATACATACCGAAGCCGTCGCTGGAATAGTAGGCCGAGCTGATTTGGCCGCTTGCAACTTATTCCTTCTAAGTTTTTTACTGTACAGTGAACATATACGGCTCAGAGAAGAACACCATAGGAGGCAGTGTAGGCATACAAACAAAAACATTGTGCTGCACAGAAAACTAGAAGCCAGCGACCACACGTTCCGCCTGAGCTGCCATGGACTGGTGCAGCATATCATGATGAACTTTCGCAGGCTGTTGAAAGCGAGTAAAGCCGGCCCAATGAAAGTGTTCGACCCGTGTGAATTGAAAGCTGAGACCGTGAAACTCAAATGTCACAGTGATAGTGTAAGTGAAGAAACTAGTGAACTCATACAGTGGATCACGTTATCTGGGACTCTGCTCTTTGCAGCCGCAGGCACTCTATGCAAAGAGCCCGCGATAATGGTCTTACCTCTTTGCATATTCTATGACTTCATCAAGGGAACGCGCCAAAAGGAACCTTACTCGAAGGTAAGAGAAACTCTTTTATCGATAACTAGTTTGCTTTAAGGGAAGGGTCTAGTATTTTTATTGTGTAAAGTCAAGCATCATAAAGTTATAAAAGATTTCTATATTGAAAGGTTTTTATGTTCAACTTTGAGAGTGGGGTTAAAAATGATTTATTGCTTTAGAGTTAGACTACGAGGCCGATATGGGAAAAATATATAGTTTTTCTTTACCTGTAGGCACCCTTTAGAGAACAAACTCGCAGAATAATCTTTTGTTGCTTCAAATTGTTTTTCTTGGAATAGGGATATGACTAGCTTTAACAAGAAGTAATATCAAGTGTTTAAACCTAAGAGGGGGAAAAAATAAAGATGACAAGCAGGTTGTATATTAACTATATTATTTCCGAAAACTATTTAATATGAGTTCAAGCTCAACACGCGACCTTTTGATTCGGTGCAAATCACGTGAACTTGGCAGAGTCACTGTTCACGGTAATTTCCTGTGTTATAAATAGAACCTATAAAATGCTTATTTAACGACAACTCATACTTTACTTAACCCCTCAAGCCCAAAGCGGCCATATTTGGCCGCACCTAAAAACTCGCTATTCCGTCAGACCCCAAGCGCGGCCATATATGGCCATATATGGCCGCGCTGGCCGCGTTCTCCTCTTGACTTTGTACCGTGTTTTGATACACTTAGAGACTACTTTAGTATGAACAAGGTCGATTATTTCGGTCCTGTGGTACATTTTATGCATCGTGAACGCAAAATTTAAAATGAACTGCGTTCGATTATATATATTTTTATTCTATTTCCGCAAATTTAAATTCTCGCCAAATCGCAGCTGCTGTCAAAATTTTTAGACATTTCGTTGCCAAGACTGAGAGGTTAAAACCTGCGACAGTAAATCAGTTATGCCTAATTTAGATGAGATATTTATGACTCTGATTTAAAAGATTTCATCCATTATCAGCTTTAAATCGTCTCTCTGCTGAGCTTAGGGCAGCCTAAAAGAAATATCTTAGACGATTCGAAAGTCTATCTAAACAGTGCATATTATCAGTTCATAATTCGAACAATACGCTTCAAAAATAAACTGTGTTATATTTCTCAAAGATAATAATTTATATATATATATATATAAGAAGGAGGCAAACGAGCAGGCGGGTCACCTGATGGAGAGCAATCACCGCCGCCCATGGACACTCGCAAAACCAGAGGAGTCGCAGATGCGTTGCCGACCTTTAAGAAAGGAATAGGAATTGTGAGGGGGGAGGAGGGAAGGGGCCTACGGAACTCTCATTTATTATTAGCATTAAATATCAACAGACAAGAAGCCGGTGCTTTTGGAGGCTCATTATACCGTTGGTTCCGTTGTTGTAGTAAAAAAGCAGCCTTTAAAACCCATCGATCTGCCCAATTACATATATGTAACTTCTTACATTTCTCACTTTTTTACCTTTACATAAGCCCAGTTGTAGTATTTTCATAAGCTAATGAACACACGAAGAATAAGAAAAGCACGAAATATATAACTTTACCAAACATAAATACTATAAAGACCTTCATAGTACACCAGCATTATCTTTCAACGTCGAATCACGTAGGAGTTGTTTAATAAGAATGACGAAGAAAGGTTGCCCCATCTCCGTCACGTAAAACTTATTTGCTCAAGCAATTATCTAAGAAAGTTCTCTCGTTATGTTTCTTACAATCGTTGCGTTGCACAAACTGCCTTTATCAGGCGTATATACCAAACTGGCGAGTGATTTACTCTCCTATAACTTTCTTTAGCTGTATAAAGACTGATAGCCGAATCACAAACAAGCGCTATTCTGGGAGAAGCTGGAAAGAGAAAACCTATGGGTTCCGTATTGTTTTATTGTTGATACCGTTTTCAGCGCTGCTTATCGTATTATTACAAGGCTTGGCAACTCACGAAGGCGTGAAGGCGCGGCGAAATATATCATGGAGGGGTGAGCTCAGCTCTTAGGACACTATTTCTTAGGTTATGACTGTCGAGTATTGCCGCTTTATTACACCTCAGCACACAAAATTGAGCAGGATGGAAGTAATTATTTAATATTGATATTTTTTTTTTATATTTGTTAGTTTAATTTTTTTAACGTCACCAAGCTTGCCTAAATGGCAAAATAACATTTTTGTTATTAATGCTTCTTCCTTACGCAATAATTGTAAGATAAATTGTCAGGTTAATAATTAATTTGTTTCATACTAATTATGAACAGACATAAATAAATATACTACGAATTATTACCGAAGGGTGCTTAGGCAATACACATCGCCTCTCTATGCTGTTGGATGTATGTGCAGTATTTAGTTCTTAGTCGCCTTTCACGACACCTAAGAAGAGATAGGTTTACAGTACTATTTTAATAATAAGCCACTACAGAGCAGCAACAATTCTGAACATGCAATATATAAATAGAAGTTTGAAAAAACTCTTACTATTTTATTGGTAAATTACAGGCCTAACAGATTTTGTACTTGATCGAACCAACAACTGTAACCATGGTTCAAAGTGAATACCTAACTACTTTAATATTTCACTTTCGAGTTTCATTGTCATTGCTTTTTTTTATATATTTTGTTCCGTGAAGGAACAGCCTAATATCAGTGACCATACTGCCTAGTCATTAGTTTTTTTATTTATTTTTTTCCCTTGATGATAATGTAAGATGATGAATGATAAATGATGTTCCCCCAAACCCTTCGAGTCCTCAGTAAAAATGTGGGACTTTACTGAGGTTTCACACGGACTTCTTGAGAGAATTTGAAAAGTGATGTTGCACTGTTTTGTTTCATTTGCCAAGACTCATGCACGTTCACAAACACTTAACGGTTAATAATCCACTATTATTTCGCATTAATGTTCGAAAAAACACAATTTTTAGAAAATAAAACAAAACTGGAGAGTCATGACGCTTCACTTTCCCGCCAAGAAGTTCTCAATGCCATTGCGATACCCTAAAAACCGTACAATCTGTCTTCTCAAACTAAAGTCACTACTAATCCAATTCTCATCCTTTGAACGTCTTGATTGTTTCGAAGTCGTGGTCGGAAACTTTGATCAGGGGTCGGTAGGGGAAGTTAGCCACATGTAATTAGTACTGGGAGATTTTAAACGAAGCCGGCAAAATAGTAGCTAATACATGAAGCAATAAAAAATAAATGGTACCACTATGAGAAATCGAGATATTTCTGTTGCATCCAAAAATCACGTTATCCTACTAATATTATAAACGCGAATGTTTGTATATATGGATATTTGTTACTCTTTCACGTAAAAACTACTGAATGAATTTAGATGAAATTCGGCATACAGATAGTTTATAACCTGGATTAACACATAGGATACTTTTTATCCCGATATTCCCACGGGAACGTATGGACGAATGTTTGTTACTCTTTCACGTAAAAACTACTTAATGGATTTGGATGAAATTCGGCATACAGATAGTTTATATCCTGGATTAACACATTGGATACTTTTTATCCCGATATTCTTACGGGAACGGGAACCACGCGGGTGAAACCGCGAGCGGCCGCTTGTATTATATAAATTAATGTGTACGGTCAGTACCTCCATATAGTGAAATTCTATAAAACATTATATTTACTTTATAATATTATACTAGAAACTGAGGAGCTCGTTGGCGCAGCGGCTAGCGCGTTCGGCTTGCGATTTTGCTCGCTAAGCCACTTTCGCAATGCCGGGTCGCTGGATGGGTGACCAAATTAAAAACATCTCGAGCTCCCCCGTGCTTCGGAAGGCACGTTAAGCCATTGGTATCGGTTGTTGTCATGAGATGACAGTCGTTAAAACCCACCAACCCGCATTGGGCCAGCGTGGTGGGTTATGGCCCAATATCCCCACGTGGTATTGTCCACGTGGAAGGTCTGTGCCCAGTAGTTAATAGGCTGATGATAATGATGACTAGAAACTTGAATGTCCAACATTTATAATTTATACAGTCATATCCTTCATATTTTAGTTTGATTGCTTTACCAATAATTGGCAGTTATACATGGTGTTTCTTGTAAGGTGTCAAACTGATGTGTGATGATAGGCAAGTACCATACCTATCTATTGAAACCCCATGTATGTTCAGCAATTTTTGATAGTTTTCGAGCTACATTTTTTTCTTTTCTAGATGCGTATGCATCTAGAAAAGAAGAAGAAGATTTTAAGATGAATGACTTTATTTTTTTTTATCTTTTTTTGCGTAGACATTTCTGTGCACTTTTTTCTTTAACTAAGTAATCATCTTTCTAATATCAATAAAAGTTACAAAAAAATAATTTAAACTGATGTCGTAATAAAATACTTGGAAAATAAAAAATATAGCTCGATAACTCCAAAAATCGCTAAACATACATGGGGGTTCAATAGATAGATATAGTAGTCCCTCGCGTCGGCTTGTCACCTTACAAGAAACACCATGTATATTAGGCTGCGAGTGTATAAATTTTCCTCTCAGTAATATATTGATATGTAGCTGACATCCAACCCCAATCAGAAAATCTTAATAATACCTACCGACTTTCTTATTAAAAATATTACCTTACTGATATGTATTATCAGTAATACGTTTCCAAACTTTCCCCTCTCGTTTGTACCGACACGAGTTCCATCACTTTCCTTTCGATATATTCGAAACAGATAGCGATTCAATCAGCATACGTAATAATCGAAAATCTTATTTATACCGTACCAAAGGCCTTTGTACTCCGAAAGCAAGATGGATAAGATGCGGGGCCCGTTGAAGTTTATCCGTAAGATGGGGAACGGAGCTAGCCCCAAAATAGATCCCTGTGATCGTGTTAACAGCAGGGTGAGTTCATTTCCAAGTCTGTTTTTAATTTTCCACCTAGTGCTTTAACGTGGGAAGTGGAGATACGGTGGGGAATAATTCGTACCCAACGAAATAGGTAATCCCAGCCCACATACGGCGTTGTGATTTCGTCTGACGTACACTTTGAACACGGAGTTATGATCTTGGCAGAAAGTGCATCTGTCAATTTCGTTGTGCTGGTGAGATCATGTGGTAAACATCACGCCTTATTAACGGCAGAGACCAGACGGCAATTGGAGTTACATTCGTTTGTTGAGGTAGAAGTAGATTACTTAATAACACAGACAATACATTGACTCAACTAAGTACCTACATAATTTAGTAAATTTTAATTTATTGTATCTACAAGGAGAATAAAGGCGTCATTTAGTATTCACAAGTTCGCTAAAGCCTACCGAACAAATTGATTTTAACGCAGAATTGACTCTACAAAGGACAGTCTGCGTCCACTACTTCAGTACAAGTCAATTGATAAGTTGATGGAATTTAAATTTCAATAGACACTCAGCACTTATTTCAGCAAGGTACTCAATGCTACATTTTAGGAAATTTCTTAGAAATCCTTACAAAGAGAGACGACTTTTTCAATATAAGTACACAATCTTTGTAAGCTTTTCTAATAAAACGGTTTGATGGTTTCTGTATTTGTTGATAATAATTACGAATAACTGAATTTCTTCGTATTCGTAAGTGAGTAAGAAGATAAGATTCTTCAAAGGGTCTCAAGTGATATTTTCAAAATTAATAAGCAGTAGAGGTTATAATATCCTGAAACACGTAATACGCATATTTATTTATCTTCAACGTTGGCATTAGCGTCTGCTTTTAACGATTTATGACAAAAAAGTCAAAAGATCTTTTCGTTCTTACATATGCAACATTTCATAGGGAGAGAAAGAAACCACGACACTGGCATTGTGTTTGGTGGATTTTAACGACTGCAACTTACAACAACAACCGGGACCAACGGATTTACGTGCCTTCTGAAGCACGGATGAGCTCAGTATGTTTATAATATCTATGGGTCACCCATCCAGTGGACCGACATTGCAAAATTCGCTTAACTGGCAAAATCGCAAACCGAATGCCTTAGCCGCTCCGCAATCGAGCTCCTCATCAGTTCATAAGTTTAACTATTGCGTACAGTGTACGTTGTACAGTCACCGGCATTAATATGTGATGTGCAAAAATATCTGATCATTGGTGGAAGGCAAATAAGTATATAAGGCGACTGCTAGAAACCGCAAGAAACTTCAAGGGCTGGTCAGGTCAAGTTTTTTAAACATGACAAAAATGACAAAATAAAATCGAGCTTTTTTATATTTTTCATTAAATATTCATTTTATTAATTTTAATTTCATAGTCTTTGAGTATCTAATTTATTTTAAAGCAATAACATAAGAAAAATAAAATGAAAGAATTAACTATTAAATAACGATTATTTACAACGCGCGGGCAGCGGCCGGCCGTTGACCGTCCCGCCGCGTCAGCTGGGCGATAAGTACCTACGTTGGTCTGTAACCATTTTAGTCATGTTTAAAACACTTGACTTAAACAGATCTTGGAGTTTCTTTCATTTTCTACCAGTCACCTTATATAGGCATATAATTATTTGCCTTCCATCAATGATCAAATTTTTTGCAGGCCGTCGATAGTCACATCTTAATCCTGGTGACTGTACGCAATAGTGTTGTGTTATTAAACAGAACACTGAAACAACATATTTTGTTTTTTCACATTTCGATATTGTACACAGTGTACTTTACAAGTGCGCTATATAGAGGAAAATTGGGAGTAGACTAACGACCCAAGTACCTACTCTGTTAATTTCCGAGTAGTTTCGTACCAACAAAAAGCGAGCGGGCTTTATTGCTCCGGTCACCTATCTAAAAATAGGGAGCGAACATAAACACTAACAATTCTTGTTTTGGGAGTTCAAAGAATACTAAATGTGAGTTTTTTTAACCATTCTATTATAATAGAGCATGTTCAGACCTTGTAAATGTATTTATATATTTTACAATTTCTCTTTTTTCATTAATTATTTTAACAATCTATTATAATAGAATGTTTTAACCGCCTATGTGGTCTAGTGGCTAAGCCACTGGTTTCAGACCCAGAGGTCCCGGGTTCGGTTCCCAGCGAGGGGTACATCTTTGTGTGCTTGGTTTGGTTGGTGGTATTGCTGTTAGGTCCGCCTGGCTAGCTACCACCATCTAATCTAAGTCTGTCGCCATAACAACGATGTTTACAACATTGTTGTGTTCCGACAGTCTGAGATAAGATAGTCAGTTCCTCACTGGTTGAGGATTTCAGGTGAAGCGCGCTTCCTCCTTCGGTCTTATCGTCACTTACCACCAGGTGAGATGAACGCCAAGCGCTTACCCGTTGTAGAATAATAATAAAAAAAATTAAATAATTATTATGCATACCTACACAAGGTCTGCACATGCTACAAAAACAGAAGGTACTCATTTAGCAACAACAATCATTTTTCTATTTGTTTAAAGATGGGAACGTAACTTGAAAATGTTAACTATTGGGACTGATTATCCACTACATTGAACTTCTTTGCGAAAAAGTATACACAAACAGTATTATTCTGATCTCTATTACTAAGGTATGAGAGATTATAAAAAAGACAAATTAGTTGGTAGACAAGACTATTGTTAGAGCACAATAATTATCTCGTACAGCACTGTAACGCGCTAGCATGGTAAGTACTAACTTAGTTCGGAACAGAATATCTGTACAGATCACACGAAGAAAGTTAACACGATTACACAAACTTAAATAATAAACATTTTATTTGGACCCTCTATGTATATCCAAGGTATGATTCCGAGAGGCGAGGGCGCTTTTTGTAATTTAAAAATGTCTAAAATTCAAAATATTTTACTTTAGAAAACAACCTTACTTTTATATAGGTTTTTGAAATGCTTCCACCTCCACCACTTCAGAGTGTATAAAATCTTTCTATCCGACTGGTTGTCTGGACGAAATCGCTATATAGCGTTATGACAGCCAAATTGTTACAATGTATTGTATTAGTTTTATGTATAATGCAAACTGTTGCAATAAAAGTATTATCTTATCTTAGCGGGGCCTGCCGAAGTCTTCCGCTTGCTCTAGTAGCACGTCGACCCATTGGGATATTTTATGCAAAAAATATTAACTATATGTATCTAATTAATTTCTCGTGTACTAGTAATATAATGGCGTCGAGCGAGCAACATGTTTTCTCGGCCAAGAAGTATCTACGTCACGAGGGCGCGGCGCGAAATCCTCTAAGCGGTCAATACCAGATCTGCGCGGCTATTAATTTTTTTTTAAATTTAAACAGCATCAGTATAGTATAATAATAACCCACCATGCGGGTTGGTGGGGTTTAACGACTGCATTTTGCTTGCTTTCTGCTTTACGTGCCTTTTGAAGCCCGGAGGAGCTGAGATGTTTTAAATTTATTTACTCATCCGGCATCCGGCATCACGAAAGTTGCTTAACTGGCTAGATCGCAAAACAAATGCCAAAGTCGCGGCGCCATCAAGCTTCTCATGATGTTTATAGTATAATATGGTGATAATAACACAAAAATACATATTTGGCCTACATCCGCTATTTGCTTATAGCATCGCCGGTTGCTAATAAATCGTTCTCCATCAAGAGGCGTTTATAGGCCGAGCTCATTAAATCCAATTTTGGAATACGTCGATGGTTGACAGTCCAATTGCCGCTGTGCCGAGCAAACTAAAATACAGAATGATTGGCAGCCAAACATTCGGGTAGACGAACGGCGCTTTTGGAATATCAGACTTGTCGAAACTCTTAACTCTTCATCTCAGCTCACATCAGTAGCAGTGGGATATAAGCCTTTTCACCAAAACACTTCACCTCCATTTATAAAATTGTCCACATTACAAACCGAATCAAGTGTATTAAGACGAAGTTATATACGAGCTGGTGAAAATGAATGAAAATTTCCTCGGCTGCAGATAACTGCATCGCGCTTAATTAAGCCACGGAGGATGTCCGTCGGCAAAATAAATTAGTCAGTTCGAAGAGTATAATGACTGAGTAACACAAAAGGTACGAGGATTTTCTGACAAAACTATATTAGTCATAAAACTCAGTGTTAGAGCGAGGCGATAAATTTTTATTCTAAGAAATAGGTACCTATAATAAATGACATACTATTTTATCACTTTCCTATCCATAAATTCCTCAGTAATTTTATGACTATTTTTAGGCATGTAGGTGCCTAAATATAAAGAATTATAAACAGTTTATACTTTTAAATTTTCTTTCCTATATTTATGCAAATAAAGAATTTGAATCTGAAATATAAAAATTCCCTTCCCTTATAAAAGAAAACCTATCACCAAAAACATTGAATTATATTGCTACAAAACTCGATATTAGCCTATTTCCATGCCATTTGTCCGTGAAGCATTTCCAATCAAAGCAAATTAGCCAGGTCGAGACAATGCAATTATCGAGAAGCATCGGTATCGCTAAAACGGTGCGGTCACCAAACTGCTTTGCATATTTTTCCTCTACAGTTAATTTTTGCTTTTGACTGGCCACCACTAAATTTATCTGTGAATGAATCTACGGAATGGTTTTAACCCTTGTCGGTTGGTGTCTATGGCTGCCAGAAGGTAAGTACTGTAGTAATGCGGTTGATGCCTATAGTTGATTTTGGAAAGGGTCTCACTATTTTTTAGCACATGTGACTTCCCGAGTCCTTGTAATATAGATTAAATTAAAGAGTACCTGTATTGTACACATTAGACGTTCTTCTAATGTGTGTGATACAACCAACACTTTTGATATAATACGTAAATTTTTAAATGAAGCTTGAATGAAGAATTAAACCTTTTTAACATTTTTTTTATTAATAAAAGCTATTTTTCTAAGAAGCTGTAAAGAAGCGAGTCGAGTCTAACAAAATTAAGACTTAGTATATAGTACCATGACAAATTAAAAATATTTTTGTTGTTCAATGTAAGTTGTTAAAAGTCAGTGTCATGAAACCGTATATTTCCACTACAATTGCTGTGTCGTAGTCGCTACGAGAATGCTACGAAATATATATTTTTTGTATTTTGTATGCGTTTGACTAATAATAAAAAATATCATTTCTTTGTTCACTTCACAATTTTAAAAAAAATATTTTTTCACTATGTAACATATGCCGTATAATAATAAGCCTAAATTTAGATAAGATAAGAATATATCAACTACTCGAATATGAAGTAAACAACACAAACACCACACACACAAGTGAGTTCTGACGGAGCTCTCGTGAGTACACTTAACTTACAAATCATGTACGAAACTCGGAAGGTAGCTCATATTTACATTCAAAAAATATAGCGAAGGTTCGGCATTATATAACAAACCGTCCAAGTATTTTCCTTATAGTAGCATTTTATTGCCGCCGCCTTCGCAAGTTTATGCGATCTCATGCAATAAAGTGATAAAACAGTTAGCAAGCACAACGTTACCAAACTGGCGCAGATATATCGACGCGAACAAATAAAACTGCCATTAAATGCGCAAACTTGCCAATGTTTTGTTTTCTCTTTTTCATAATATAATAACTCGCACATCCCCCATATTAGAAGCGGCTTTTGCCCGCCCGATTTTCATAAACCGTATATATATCTCGGTGAAATACTTATTTGATTGTGATTTTATCGTGTCTGATTCGCAGCTATCGTCCAGGGGTTGTGTTTGTTTAAGTCTTTATTGCAGAAGTACTGAAATAGGGGCACTTAATGAAGCATTCAGAACTTCAAAAATATTTTTATGAAAATATTCACATCTCGCTAATTCAACCTGTGCATCATTGAAACGTATTTGATTCGTTAAGTTGGTCTGATTTCCATAAGCAATGGCACTACATTAATTTGAGACACGAACATGTAAGTCGTAGTATTCAGCACATTCAGCACTCGTAATTGCGTTACTGAAATAACACACAATTTTTTCAAGCATTGAAATAATTATAATGCTGACAATAACACTCGCTAAGGGTATTTTTTCTTCTTTTAGTGCTGGAAAAAGGATAAGTATTTTTGTTAATATTTGCTAAGCAAATTCATATTATTTTTTGGCAGATAATAACTACCTAATGATATTAATATTTTACAACAAAAAAGTTGTAGATTTTTAAGTCTTGTGCAAGGTAAAATCATTAACATTATTGTGGGTAAATTAAAATGTTAATTTAACATAGAAATACTAATTTTTATAATAAAATCCGGAACCCCACAGATGGCGACGTCAGTACCGGCGTACTAACCGTTTGATCGCGCAGGTACTCGTATATGAAGAATTTATATTCTATAAAATCGAGACAAAGTGTTAAAACGATTAAAAAAGAATATCTTGAAACGGTAGATTATTTTGTAATATTTCTTTGTAGGTCTAAAATGTTGACCCAATATCTAAACGAGAACAAATCCATAAAGACTTTATTTTCTAAAGAACTAATTTTTATTACGCCCCGGCGAATATTATAAACGCCAATGGCGTAATCAACGGGCTTGCTCCCGAGTCTAAAAAAGCTTTTAAGCAAGTAGTAATACGAAATCGTTTTACAGTAAAAATTAACGTTCGCTTAGCCGAATGAATATCGATTGAACATTGGCGTACTCCCCGCCTCATTTGCCCTGCATAAAATTAGTATGGCCTATTCCACGGATAGGGGCCAATATTTCTCCCATCTTGAGGACTGGGCAATTTTCTGTAGCTCTCAACATTAAATTAACATTTGGGCTTTTTCTCGCTTGTACCCTTCGTTCTTGCAGGCCGTGGCCCAGTATATTTCAGCGGTCGCGTAATTTGTGGCTCGTAAATGTTCAGAAATTGGTCATCCCTTTGGTTGAGGTGAATTTATGGCCTCCTCGGTCCGCCTGTCGAAAGGGGAATTAATAAGTCCCCTCTAATGGTGAAACGTACCCTTACCATCAATTTGAATGCCCCAAGATTGCCACGGCCCAGCAAACGACCATCTGGACATGAAATATCTCACTTACAAATTCTTATTCATTTTGTGTGTCTGATAAATTGGATTCAAGACAGTAGCAGCGCTTCAATTTCATTAGAAGTAATATGTATTCCTGTCGATTTTGTAGATTGATTGCCCTTAAATTGAATCGCTATTGATTGCTTTCACCGTGAGAATAGAATGGGCTTGATTTGTTACGTTGTCCATAATGAAGGCCATTTCTGCAAGGATTTGATTATAATTGTGTACTTAATTCGATAATTTGTCTTATATTCAATAGTTGAAATCTTAGATTTTCAGTAAATTGCAGCGCTATTCAATAGTTTGTTAAATTCGTTTTGTATTACAATTACGATCTAATCGTATCCACTGATTGATTCAATTGTATCACTATGATATAATTATGATACTTTGCTTACTCGTCTATTGTTAGTAGAGCCAAATGACTCAACTCCACTTTAGTCGACCACATTTCCACCCTTGACTAACTTTATTTCAGAAACAAAAAATCTAACGAAAATGGTATAAAAACTATTAACGACACTTATAAATAAAACTCCTACGGTATTGAAAATGTAATTACTGACGATAATTGACAAGGATTTTTTACTTGGAGCACTTTTAATAATACTTCATGATTATAATACTTAGCTGTTCCTTTTCTTTGAAAGCCCCTGAAATAATAATTGTTTGAAACTCCCAAAGCCGTAGCTCCGTATTCCGTCTTTTGTAATTGAGCAAAAAGTTGGAACAAAAGCGTTCATACAATATGAAGAATTTCTATAAAAAATTTGGAAATAACAAAATTGCTCTAAGGAATACAGATTTTATGCAGTACCTACGTATTGTTTGTTCTCCTGTAATAATAATCAACATTTTTTTTTATATTTGACATCACAATACCATTTTTATTTCTCGTTATATACTTATATTTACTTGTTTTAAAATAAAAACCCTTTTGATTTTAAAAATGGTTATTTTTATTTTAAAACAACCAGAATTTATAAGTGTCTATTAAAAAAACATAAATAATTGTCCATTACTTTTCTGAAAATATCAAGCGTTAGTATATTATCTGGTTTAACATTAAATAAAAACATTTCGTGACTTCACTACGTCAATAACGAGAAAATAACAACTACCTTTCTGAAAGAGGCTCACACGAGTGAGTTCGGGCACTTAATACGAAGAAAATTGATGAAACATTCGACATGACATTTATTTTAATACGTTTAGCAGTTATCTTAAAATTTACGACAAAAAATAAAGGATGAGTTTATAATAATGCTTAAATTTATTTATTAAAAACTACGCATCCACGCCATTATTTTTTAATCAAATTACTCCTTCGCTTGTGCAAAGTGGAAATTTTAGCGTATGCGCATTCTAAAAACCTTACACGCATTATTACTAAAATATGCTTACAAAAGCACAAAACTTTATATAAAGCAAGCTTTAAACGAGCAATCCATAGCTCACGCCAGCACGTCGTTGTCTCAGCGCGCCAAAACCATAATTTATGCCCCAATATCATTGAAAAGAGATAAACAAGAGGTTGTAAATAACACTGCTTGAACGCCTCCTTGTCCTGAGAGAAGAATAATCGCATTTTCTATTTCGTTAGTCTACACTACGTATAGTTATGTGCGCTCGGATGGCTGCCAGCTGGGACGTACGCCCGTGTCCCTCCGTCCAGCGTGGACATAAATGCAGCGGTCATGTTCTGGAAGCGATCGGCGGCGCTTTAATCAAACAGAGCTTTTTCTTTTTAAGTTTTTCAACTTTTCAGTATTCTGTTTGGCCAAAGGAGTTTTAATGTATTTAGAACGGCCTTGGTTAAAGTTTAAAACGGAATTTTAGCGTTTGGAATTTGTAGCTATTTTTACTATACTTACACTTCAAATTTGGTTTTCATTGTTTGATAATTACTTCTATTTCTACAAGTAGAACATTTAAAACCATAATTAGAGGAAGACAATCTTAAAACTCAACTGTAGAGTTTAATAGATTACCCCGTTGTCAAGAAAAAATAGCCCCATTTTACCACACTGACCCAAAGCGGAATAGTTTTATCATAAATCTATGTCTTTATCACCAGTCCGAAATGAAACTCCAATTCCACAGTAACATTTCCTTCGTCCAGATAATATCAGATGAAATAGGGACCAGTATCTGACAGTAACAGTTCATAAAGTCTCTTCCATGCCGATTCTATAATATGGCACAGAACTGGTCCTAAATCAAAGAGCCGTGAAGTCCCCCCCACACTTCCATATTTTCGCACCCCGACAACCTCGTATAATGGCTATTGACCAAATTTATCGACTTTCGTGTCATATTTTCATCTTTATGTTTCGTTGGAGCAGGATCACATGTGGTAAAAAATGCCTTGCCAACCATAAATTATTCTGATTTCATCCTATTGCCCCATTGTTTTATTGATGGGGACAATGCCTTATTTTACGCGCTAACGATTCGAGGAAACAAGTAAATAGTACTACTTATTTGAGAACAATATCGAAAAATTTATTGCTTCGTAATTTGCCGGAAGACGAGAGGGCTTCCAACAAATTACGAAGTAATTTTTTATAATATAGAAATGTCATATTTCTACGGATTTTTCTTCATTTTCCTTGCGGGTGAATTTTTTATTGGCTGTTGATGCCCTTTACAGTGTATCCGGCGGCTATTAGTTGACGGTGACAAAACTTGGTGATGACTAAAACCATAAAGACCAAAACATGTTGGGATATTATATTAAGGATCGACATCACACGAGCGTTTCGCCATAATTATCTTAGATAGATAGATAAAACGCTTCATTGCACACACAAAAATACAGAAAACATAATATAATCATGTTAAAACTAATGTGGGCAAAGGCGGTCTTATCGCTTAAAGCTATCTCTTCCAGGCAACCTTTGCGGTGTAGGACAACAGAAAAAGAACGACAATCAGTGCACCAGAAACAAGCAAATATGAAATAAAAAATAGAATTAAAATTCTTAATACAAAAATAAATTTAAATTTTATCTTACTTCATTCTCCTTGCGTATCTCTGGTGTAGACACAGAGCAGAAGTTCTTCTGTTCTGTGGGTAAAAAGAGTGCGGAATCACTTGTTAACCGTGTTGTCAAAATATTGTATCGTATTCATATTTGGATTCTTGGTAACATAGGTACAAAATAACAGTTGATTATGTTTTTAGCTGATTTACTAAGTTATTCTTGTAATAATCCCTTGAGCATCGTAAAACCAGACAAAATTGAAAATCAATTTTTTCGGTCTTATGATCCTTGACCTATTATTACCGGTATCATTTGATTTGATGTTTTACAATAAGACACGATCTCTATTATTGTTACGTCTTACGTCTAAACATAATTTATATCCACTTTTTTTCCGCGTTCATTTTTAGTATTCTGTCTTAGAATATAAATAAATGCGACATATTGATAGCGGCAGCGACATTAATAGAGTTACATCGACAGCAGTCAAAATTATGAAAAGAGCTATACAAAACCAACGCTTAAAATAATAAAATTTGCTCGCTTGTATACGTTTAAAACCAATTGCCAAGGCATAATTTCGCATAAATATTAATCCTATAGATTTAAATTTAATAACGCCAAAAAATACTCGGCTTCATGAGAAGATAATATTACATTGCTTGTCGAGGAATCAAATTTAAATGTTTTTATTGTTCCATGAAGAGCAAATGGAAAACATTGTCTTAGTTGCTCTAAGAGAAATGCTTCAGTTCCTACTCTCCTTATGATCCGTTTCCCTTCGCGAAGTACTTATAACCACAGCTAAAGTTGTTTACAACCTCTTGTCAACGTTCCAACGACATAACTCATTCAATGATTGATGCAATGATGCAATGATTATGATTAAGATCAAAATAGAAAGATTAGAAATAAAGATCGGTTGTACAATAAAAACCAGAAATAAATATTAATATATCATGGCCGATCTGTTATACATTTAGGTGTCCTGAGCACTATCTAGTTGACATTGTGTGCACGCCGTACACCTTGTAGAACGTCTTTTAACTCAATCTTACTCACAAGCCATTCCAGAACTGAGCACATGGAAACCAATTGCCATTTTAGGAACAGCCAGGGCCAACGACAAACGACTTGCGCCTTCCAAAGTAAGAATCACATTACACTTTAATATATTCCCCTATAACACTTTATTAGCTGTAACAACGGAGCATGGTAGAAACAATTACGTTAATTAGTATTACAAGATTTCTCCCTAACTGAATTATAATTTCTAAGTAATTAGGAAACTTCCAACAAATCATCTCAATCTTTGTTTTCAAAACTTCCTACGTGTTAGAACTTCGGAGCACCTATATCAAATTAATACTGAGATTATTCTTAAAGAATTAGAAATTCATTTTGCATAAGAATATTTAAACCCAAACCGTAAGTAATAATGTTTATCAAAACATAAGGGATGTCAAGCGCTGGAAAGCGTTTTCGAGTACGTAAATATCTAAATGCAAAAGCTGTCCAAGAATATGTAATTAATTTGTACAGTTACCGTCATGCTCATGAAATTTATCAGTGGTATTGAACGTGGAAATGGATTCTTATTGAGATTTTAGTCATGGCTGCAGAAAAGTTGTAGCTTTACTGATGGCCTATTAAGATATTCATGTTTGAACATCCCCGCGAATCTAATAAGGTACGGGGACACATTAGAGGAGTGATACCTGCCCCCCTAAAATCTTACGGTTGTTGGGGCAGAAAACTGTTCTAAAGTTTTCGACGTTCATAAATCCGATCACGCTGTAAATACAAACGCGTTCAACAGCAAAGATTTCTCGAATTACCAACCAGTGAGAAAGTAACTGTAAGTACTAGTAACGCGTAAGCGTTTAAAATGTGCTCAAATGTACAACAAAGTAGGAATGCAAAGATTGAGCAACCACAATTCTTGAGTGTTCCAACTCCGAAGTGCCTAATCAAGCCGAGAGCGTTTATAAAATGTAAGTGGCACAAAGCATCTTAATGCCTTGGACAATTGTGCGCTCACGTATGCTTCGCGATCACAAAAGGCAGCAGTGGTGTGCATTTACAAAGGGGCGGAAACGGGCACGAAGAAACACTGGCATTAATAAACGTTGCGTTCAACGCGACATTGAATTGTGACAAGGAGATTTTTGTTCCGTTCCACAAAGGCATGCAGTTTTATCTTCCTTTACTCCATTGTATACATAAACGGAAAAGGCGTTGCTTGTATCTTTTTTATTATCATCAACGGGGATGCGATCTCTTTGTTTATCTCGTCTAGCGTTACACTTAGGGTGACAGAATGAGTAAAATTTACCTGGATCCTACAATTAAAGTGATATTTGTAAATTTCTTTAACTGCAGATATACTGCCGCCTCTGGAGTTTTTGGTATGACCAGCGTTTTCAGACTTAAAGATACCTTCGTCATTCCTTGGCCGTGTATATTTTAGATTTAGATAAGAGTTGGGCTTAGTCTTATTCTGCTAACTAGCTAACACTATTGTTTACTAAACATCAATGTTAACTGAATTATTGTGTATCGTCAGTTTGTGGTAAAATATCTAGGTATTCAGTGGTGGAGGGTTCTAAGTGATGTTCTCGATCTACGGTCTTATCGCTATGATGAGACATATTTTCTGATTACTGAGCTAATGAGCGGATCGGCTAGCAAGTTTCCCAATGCTTGACTCCTAGGTTGGTTTGAATTGAAAGGTACCTACTGAGCTTTTTCGTGCCTCGGCGGGTATGTGTTTGTTTTACAGACTAAAAACTCTACAGTGCGTGGTAAATGGTTTGAATTTTTTATTTTGATTTTGTTTGGCATTGAATCAGGACCTACTGATGGCAAATGAGGTGAGTATCAATTTTGCTATACAAATTCTAGTTTTCGTTAACGTGAAAGAATGTTAAAAAAAACTCGCACTCAGCACTCTGATATGTTTTGCAAACACACATTGATGATATGCAGGTGATGAATAGTGTTCATAGCGGTAGGGTGGGAGAAGGATGACATCTAAACAGATATATCCAGGTGATGAATAGGTGTCCATAGCGGTAGGGCGGGAGAAGGATCACATCTAAACAGATATATCCAGGTGATGAATAGTGTTCATAGCGGTAGGGCGGGAGAAGGATCACATCTAAACAGATATATCCAGGTGATGAATAGTGTTCATATAGCGGTAGGGCTGGAGAAGGATCACATCTTAACAGATATCCAGGTGACAAATACTTTGTGTTCATAGCGGTAGGGCGGGAGAAGGATCACATCTAAACAAACCTATTTTCCTAGTGAAGGATTTATAACTATTCTGCCAGTCATAACAAGCGCCGTCTAATGCAAGTTTGTATCACTAGTTTATTTCTAGATGGCGCTGTCTCAATTGCATCCAATAATGTTGGAGTTAACTTTAACTTTATGTATTTTAAAGAAAATTTGCACCGGGCAATGTGCATTCAATCGTCTCAAAAGCGGCGAGTTGATGCATAATATTTTTTTTTCTTTGCTTATGTATAATATTTAACATGGTATGAAAAAATGATTGGTATCGATTATGCTAGTATACTGGACTAACTCAGAAAACTTCCTAACCTTGTACATTTTGCATAACTTACTAGTTTATTTAATGTCATATGATACAACATAGAAGTTAGTTTTACATTTTACTTAAAATGTTATTCGTACTCGTTTTACGCTCGCCTCTTTTACGAGAGGTGAGACAAAGTAGGTACAGAATGTATTATGTAGGTACATTTTCCACGGTTTACTGCCTCGCGTTACGGGCAAAATGAAATTTTATTTTTCTGATACGTTTTCACACCAGCTCTATGTCAAACACAACATTAAAAGGTAGACAAAATGGAGGGTAAAGTAACATTGCATGAAATCTCGTCGAACGAAGGGGAAAAACAAAAAAGAATATTTAGAATATAACATACAAATTTCAATAATAAAGATATTTAAAGCAATTATCCACTATATACTATATTATTATTATTAGGTGGATACCCACGGACGGGTGCCGTCAAAGAGGAAGACCCAAAAAGAGATGGTGCGACGACCTTGTAAACCACATAAGGGATTGGCAGTATTTGGCTCTGGATCGGGATCTGTGGAAGAGTTTGGGGGAGATCTTTGCCCAGCAGTGGGACACAAAAGGTTAAAAAAAAGCAATTACGACTTTATCGATTGTTAAATATATATAATATTTCTTTCGAATGTGAGGGTAGACTTCACAGTGACGTTATACCGCTGACTTGTAGCGTATCAACTACTAGAAAAAAATCAACGTGTCTTCTGGGGTCTCGGTAGCTTAGCGGTTAGAGCAGTGGACCGGCAAACCAAAGGTCATGGGTTCGAATCCCGTTTGAGCTTTCCTGAGACTGGTAGTTTTTTTTTCTCGTAAACATTTTATCCTATATCATACAAAACAAAAAAAATAATAAAATCTATCAACAAAGTTTACAATTTACATCATAACTAATTTAACAATTTTCAAGTTTAAGTAACAATTTAAAAAACAACTCTGAAAGACAAATAAAATAAACGAAACACATTTCATTATGTAGGCTTTCTTTGTCAGAAGTTTTCTATCGTAGATTATAATAATAATAAATCAATATTATACGGATAAATTTAGAAATTCTCTATTAATGATGTTCCGCGTTACCCAATTTGTCAAGGAGCAGCTACACAAGCGTTATAACAATATTAATATCATGAACGCGAAAGATTTGGAATACAAATTACTAACAGGTCAGTCCTAAAATAAATAAACTAAGAAGACGAACGGGCGGCTTAAAACTCCTAAACCACCGTCATAACTTGCCGGCTCCAATAAATACTCCGAAAAACCAAGTACCCAGGTGAAAGTACGAAATTTATTATGGAATGTTTTTACTGGCAGAGTTCCTTAATCTAAAATCGATAGCAACAGCGACGAACAAACTTGCCAATGGTACCTTAAGTTCGGAATTGAAGAAAGTCCAACACCTGCGTAAAGATACGCTCGGTTGATAAAGCTGGTGCTCGAAGCAAAAATGAGATGAAACGAAACCTTTATAGAGGAACTCACATCTTCCAACGACGCGAGAAATAATCTTATAGACATTTGGAAACGGCGACAGTAGGCAGGCTACGGAGCGTAAACTCGGCAGGTATTTTGCCCATAAAACGGGTACACGAATTACCATTTGCTCTAGTTCGCTGTGTATTTTGCAAAACAGTATTTTAAATAATAACCCTGTCGCGTAGCGGTGAAAGAATACTACCACTCACTCCCTTCCCTTGGGTGTCGTAAAAGGCGACTAACGGACTAAACTGAACATACATCTAATAGAGTGCGTAGGGCGGCAAGGGGTTCACTACCTGTCACGCTGAGCAGATGTGCAGTCGCTGTTTGATGAAAAGTGGACTATGGTAGAGGACTGCTTTTGCTATCCTCATTGCCTAGTCTCGGACTTACCCTTCGGGGATATTGTCGTGACTAATGTATGGTACTCCTTTATATTGCTCTAGTTCAGTGTTTATGTAATATTATCTGACTTTTGCAAAACAGTATTGAATTCACTACTGCTATGGGCTAGTTGACCGTCGATACTTCAGTGGGCGAGTGGGAAAGTATTCGACCTGATATCCAGAGTTCATGGTTTTAACTCCCGGATCAGGCGATATTTTCAATTTACTGATTCACAGCCCGGATTTGTAATCACCAACTTGCATTTGCAAGCGTGGGGGTTAAAAGTTACTTGCGTCCGTAGGTTTACCCTTGAGACCCTACACGTGACCCCTGGGTGGTGCTAAATGAGTGACATTGACTGAGTGGTAGAGCCACGCTGCGTTGCAGCACGCTTGGCCTGGCGAAGTACCACCCTCTCACTAATATCTGGCGTGAAATAATAGCACTTGGTGCTGTTGTGTTTCGTCCGGCCAGTGAGGGTTCCGGAGGCACTCCCCCCCCCCCCCCCTCACAATTCCTATTCCTTCCTAAATTCTATTCCTTCCTTAAAAGCCGGCAACGCATCTGCAATTCCTCTGGTGTTGCGGGTGTCCATGGGCGGCGGAGATTACTCTCCATCAGTTGACCCGCCTGCTCGTTTGCCTCCTTCTATTATAAAAAAGGTCAATACTTTTCAATTGCGGTGATGTCTCGATTTCAATGATGGTGGCCTTTGTTCAGCACTAGGACGGTATAAAGGCTTTTGTGTTGAACATAAATTCATAAATTATTAAATCTGTAACTTTACCTATAAACACAAATTACTAAAATCCACGAACAGATAAATGTGATGACTACCGCAGGGTTTATAATTGGGGTGTATTTACAAAATAATTAGGTAATAACATTGATTATCCGTTCGTTCACAGACTGGCATTTTTGTCATTATTATTTTATATTTTGAAACATAAAATCGTAAAAACCGTCTCGCAAAGCAATACAGAATACTACCCTTCTCTCTTCCCTTGGGTCTCGTAAAAGACGACCAACGGACTAAAGACTGCACATACATCGAACAGCATATAACGGCGATGGTATCACCACCTATCACGCTGAGCACATGTGTAGTCGCTATTTGGTGATAAGTGGACTATAACAAGAGGACTGCGCTTGCGGTCCTCATTGCCTGGTCTCTGACTAACCCTTCGAAGTTAATAGTCGTGATTTTAATGTATGTATGTAAAATATCATTTTGAAATGTGTAATGTGAAATATTATGAATTTTCAATTTAATAATTGATTATTATAAAAGATTTTTTTGTTTTATATAGGATTAAGTACTTGGAAATAAATTATGATATAAGTAATACAAAACAAATACGAGCCAAACTAAGTACAAAATAGTGCAATAAATATGGGTTAATTTCAATAGTCTTTGGGCAGTTAATAATTCATCTTCATCAACAAACTTTTTACTATACAAACGAAAGTTTAGTAAATATTGTCTTGCTGTAAACCTAAATACATTAATACTTAAAATCTAACCTTTATATTTCAAAGGCAAAAGTCGAACTGTATTATTGACATTTTCAATAATAAAATCTTGAAGCAAAAAAAAATGGAAGACGGCAAATAACATTTTATCATATTGTAAATGTAAAGACTTTAAGAGCCATGGTGGTCACCATCGCCATGGAACAGATTAAAAAGAAGGTGAACGTCATGTCATATCAAGAAGTCAAGGGATTGACTTGGGACAGAGATGAATGGATGGAGGAAGCTACAACGACAAGAGCGTTTAAGTTCAAAGAAGAATGTTATCCTACTAATATTATAAACGCGAAAGTTTGTAAGTATGGATGGATATTTGTTACTCTTTCACGTAAAACTACTGAATGGATTTAAATGAAATTCGGCATACAGATAGTTTATAACCTGGATTAACACATAGGATACTTTTTATCCCGATATTCCCACGGGAACGGAAACCACGCGGGTATTATCCCCGAAGAGTTAGTAGAGACTAGGCAATAAGGACCGCAAAAGCGATAACTGCAGCAGCAACTGCCCACATATGCATATCCTGCTGATCATGCTCATGCTAAGCGTGATAGATAAATAGATAGATATTCTCTTTATTGCACATACATGTGAAACAATTACAAAACAAACCCCAAGCGGCCATAGTTGGCCGCACCTAAAAACTCGCTATTCCGTCAGACCCCAAGCGGCCATATTTGGCCGCGCTGGCCGCGCTCTCCAATTGACTTTGTACCGTGTATAGATACTCTTAGAGACTGCTTTAGTATGAACATGGTCGACTATTTCGGTTCTGTGGTATATTTTATGCATCGTGAATGCAAAATTTAACATGAACTGCGTTCGATTTTTTTTTTTCATTTTTGCAAATTTAAATTCCCGCCAAATGGCACCTGCTGTCATTTTTTTTGTTTTGACATTTCGTTGCCAAGACTGAGAGGTTAAATCTAGTATGAGCAAAGGCGGTCTTATCGCTTAGATAGGTGGTGAGCCTATCTATTCTGTTGGATACGTGTACATCCCCTCTCCTAATTTCACTAAGTTTATTTGTACTGGCACCTCGAGACCAACCGTTAGGTTATGCAAGAAGTGCCAGACGTCCCTGCGCCAGTAGAACACTCGCGCAGGAGACCACCAACGTTAGGTCTTGACGCCAAATTAGTGCCCGCCGCAGCGCGCTCTTCATTCGGTACTCATAAGACTAGTGTCTCAGGAGAGTATCCCCGTGAACACGTGTAGTTCACTGCCTATTGCCCAGATAGGTAACCGGAGCTGTCAAGCTCGCTCACTTCTCGTTGCACGAAGGGCACAACTCGCAGTTGCCACTGCTAGGGTCGTCGACTCTAAAGTCGACTCCCAAGTGTCCACCTTGGTAGCGAAGTAGTAAGCACACTCACTTCTCGGAACCCATCCGGGCGCCTAGCCAGTTCCCACGTCCTACGCGGGTGGCTGGACTGGAGGCTACGGCATCTAGGAGGCCGCCTCTACTAGTTCTCCAGACTAGTACCGGAGATGTCAACACCAATGTCCAATGAAAACCACCGGACAAAGCTGCCAACTATAAGGGAAACTCACGTTCCCCGCAGGACTTTTCGCTTCTGGCCCCTCAGAGACCGCTACTAGGCCCCGCTCGCTGTGCACGAGTTTGGAAGTCCTGGCACACAATACCAGGACAAACGAACATTCCCAAGCTCTACAGCTAACCACACGCCACTACGAGTCCAACCCATGTCCGGATCCCGCCGGAGGCGCCTGGTTAAAGGCACGACCAGCGGGCAGAGGTGGGCGTTAAAAGCAAAAGCACTTAAAAAAGTATACTTTTTGGCAAAAGTAATAAGCATGCTTTTAGGTTTACACTTATTATGCTTTTCACTTATAAAAGTGTACGTCCCGTCATCTATGAAATCTCTATAAAACTACTTCAATACTTCCAGTATTTCAGTCCAGCAATGAATGAAAATACAAAAAGTTCAAAACATAAATGCTGTTTGCTTTTTTGCTTTTTACTTACTAAAAGCAGATAGACAACTTTACGTTTTTCGTTTAAACACAACGTTGCCTGCTGTTTGTAAGTAAAAAGCGAAAAAGTAAATAGCATTTTTAAAAGCATGCTTTTTGAAAATCGTACAATGCTTATACATGAAAATAAAATAAGCACTTTTTTCCACCTCTACCAGCGGGGGGCTAGAACCGGAACCCCGTAGTACCTCTGAAAACACAACCGGACCAGTAGTTCCAGTTGCGATACCCTATCTATTGAGGTCGGTAGATAGGGACGTAGATAGGGATACGTGTACAGTCTTTAGTCTCTTATACGCCTCTTGCGACACCCAAGGTAAGAGATAGGTTTGTTATTATTCTATTAAAGAGCCTCCACCACACAGCTCTAAAGAAAATTAATAACTTGATTATTACGAGTAGCATGTTTCTTGTTGTCGTTGAGTATCCTTTATGCGTAGGGTTGCCAGATGGTATCCAAAAGGAGGACATGACCTCCTTTTCCATGTTTTGTCCTCCGGTCCTCCCTTACCTACTGTAAGTCCTCCTTTTTGCTCAATACAATTCTTCAAAAACATGACATTTGAAGATTATTATAATTACTTGTTGAAAAACCAAGATCTTCTTGCAAAAATTGGACCCGTCTGGCCTTTATCATCAAATTATCATCTAGCAACCCTATTTTTGCGGCATGGTCACGTAAATAATGTACCGAATTGAATGCGTGGATATTATAAATTTAAGCATACAAAACAATCTACACTCTTTATTACTATTACTATATTATATATTATTATATACTATATTACTATTAGTTTTGTTTCAGTGTTTTTTAATTACTATCACTTCGAATTCGATGCCACAATGATCACGGATGTATTATGTTTAAAACAGTAAAAGTATGCGTATTTGTGATGAAGCATTCAATTTTAAACCAAGATTTAATGATAGTAGACCTCAAAGAGGTTTGACCATCGCATGTCAAAGAATTAATATTTAACGGTATTTTGGGAGGATGACTTTCGACCGTGAATGTTATACTTCCTTTCACGCTGTTGAATAGACAAATGGGTGACCCAATTAAATTAGCTCGAGCTTCTCTGTGCTTCGGAAGTCACCTTTACAACAATTACTCCGGCTGTTGTGGGCATACGATGTCTTAAGATAGACCAAACTATGCTACAGTGTGCTATTCTAGGTTTATATTTTTTGAAAATACCGTGACCGCTGAAATCAAAGCCGTTAAGTTATACTCCAGTAACTCAACCTGGAGCATCTTTAGTTTTACATTTTCCCATACAAAAGTCCTATACAAAGTTAATCAGTGAATAATTTAATTTGCTAATATTTTATATCAGCGTAAGCCAAGGGCTTGGTGGTGTGAGGGAGAGAGGGAGAGTTCTTTCAACATCAAAAGTACGAAAGCTCCGTGGTGAAATGGCGCCTCAAAATATTAAACAAAAGAGGCAATTTCACACCAAACCGTTTTATACTATTCTAACATTGCGAACGAAAAGCTTAAAAGATCAAAGAGCACGCGAATGAATTTAAAAGCTCGGTATAGACTAAAATAACGTAATTAAATGTTTGTTTAATTAATGGCGCCGCATCCTCTGAGGGCTCACAAAGGCGCACTGTGAAACCTGACACAGCCGCGAGGTCACAGCCGTAAACAGGAAATTTCATCAATATTACTTTTTTGTGGTAAATAAGAATAGATGAAGCACAATTACTTGAACGGAGCCCGACGCAAGCTGTTTCTTTCTCGCCTACTACAGTAATGGGTTCTCCTTCCTCTAGCGTCCCCCCTTCCCCCGTCTCCTCGGTGCCACCGACAATGACCTCGTATTTTAGACGGAATTGCTCAAACACGGAACAACGAAACGTGGAATAGTGTTTTGTAATTCACAATAACGTCCCTCGTGTTGCCGGGAAGTTTTGGGGATGACTCCACTCTGAATTTATGGAGTTGGGCAACTCAAGTACACGCTGGGTCGTCTAGAAAACTGTTCGCTCTGTCTGCTAAAGTTTTGGGTGTACGAGGAACAAGAGTCACTGCAAAAATGTAGGTAGCCAGTTGAGTGGAACAGAAAAGATTATTTTCTTACGATCTAGTGACTTTTTTACATCTAGTGCTAAAAATATTTTCAAACTTAATTGTACCTACTTTAGCACACTTTAGTAGTCTTCTATATGCAATGCTTTATTTTGATAAAGTAGTATTATCCTGAACTAACTAAGCATAGCTAGAGATAGATAGTTTGTTTATCATTTAGCACACAAATAGATGAACCTGAACCTAAGACTTTCTTGGATAAAGACGAGGCTGAGTTGTACACCATAACAACCGTGTTGTGTATGGGTATTGCATTATATTATACAGGAATTACACGTTACCTAGGTATATTAACAGGTGTAGGAACAGATAGGACTATCACATATTAAAGGAGGCCTATTATACCCATCAGTGGGTGGTTGCGGCCAGAATGATGATGATGATAAAAGGTTTAAGGCGCTCTTTTCCCGTTTTTAACAATTTCGATTGATTGGACCGCCAGGAATATAAAACATACAGTTCTAAAATTCATATTTATTATAGTTGAACATATTACCTAATGACTTTTAAAAACAGAAACATGATTGGTAACTCGATAGAAAAAAAATTCATAGATTGCTCTGTCAACATTATAAAAGAGCTTTATGTCAGATAATACATTAATAAATGACATATTTTTTTTTAACAATAGAAATAACATCTAATTATCTAGTTAATGCAAAAAGCACATATTTTTTATTTCACTTGTTTTTTCCTGTAGGCAAAAAACCTATAAAACGCTCTTATTCGCGCCGCTTTCCTGATACACCCGTCCCGTCCGTCGGTCGTACCGTCGAGAGAGCGAGAGAAAAGCGCTCCGAATACCCCGCATTAAATAAAACCAGTGAATAACTAAGTAATATTGTTATCCTTTAAAATGGATAATTATAATCTCAAGCTCCTACGTTCCAGAAATCGATCGTGATCTGTGTATGCCTGTATGTAATGTATGCTCTTTTTACAATTACCAAAAGTTATGATTTTGTCTGTTAACCATGTCGCGTAAGACTACCACCCCCTCTCTTCCCTTGGGTGTCGTAAAAGACGACTAACAGACTAAAGACTGCACATACCTCTTACAGCATAGGGCAGCAATGGGCTCACCACCTGTCACGCTAAGCACATGTGCAGTCGCTATTTGGTAAAAAGTGGACTATGGTAGAGGACTGCTTTTGCTGTCCTCATTGCCTAGTCTCTGACCAATCCTTCGGGGATAATAGTCGTGATTATAATGTATGTATGTATGATTTTTTCATAATAAAGTTATCCTTTCATCGTAATAATTTACCAATCGATTTAATTTTCGACTCTCGTACAATACTCTTCCGTTCATAATTAAACAAAGTCGACGGAAAGGTCGTAGAAGTTGGCCCTTTGAACATTATCGTCGAATAATTGGAATCGTTTGAAAATAATTAAAGTAGATGCTATCCTCAAAGATACCCCAATCACGCTTTCTAAAACGCGAAACTCGGGGGAAGAAGAGACGTGCGGCCCTTAATACACAATTTCGCCGTCGAACCGACCGCCACATTAACTACATAAGAGTAACCGATCGCGATTTTTTTTAAATATTTTTTTTTATCCTGCACTCACTCACACCAGTTATCTAGCCCAAGAGAAGCTTCGTTATGAAACTCGTTGAATGGTTACTACACAACGGATAAACATACTTAAAATACTTAAATACATACTTATTATACATAGAAAACACCCAGACCCGAGATAATTTAGAAATAACAATAGTTTCTAAATTGACCCGACCGGGGATCGAACCCGGGACCTCAGAGATGGCGTCACCATGAAAACCGGTGTACAAACCACTTGACCAAGGAGGTCGTCAAATTAAATATTCCATCACCTTTAGCTGCTGATCGGAGATGTTTTTGTGTATTCTTGGGTAAGAAGTGCCCTAGACCAACTAGCATATCATTGTATGTAGAACTTTATAAGCAAGATTTGATTGGATTTTAGGAAAAGTGTTGGGTTGAAGCAAATGAAAGCAGTAGTAAACAGGCGTTAAGTATGTATGAATTTATGTAAGCTGTTGTACTAAGTGATAGTATTGAGAACTGGATATGCTTGTACTCGTACAGACATAATGAGATTTTTTTCAAATTGTAATAAGTTTTAGTAGGGCAGATTGTCAAGTTTAGATTAAAAATTAATTCATGGTAATGAAAGTTTCATACTTAAATTAAAGCATTTTCATTGAATATTGTCGAGATAGAATAATAATTATTAATAATTTTCTGGATTATCGTATCATTGTTAACTTTATTCTCTGTAATGTTACTGTATTGTTATAAAATTTATTTTGTTTATTACATACCCTACCTAGGATAGTAAAAAAATGGCAACCTTACTTTCACTTTAAGTTTAAGTTCTTATCAAATGTGACCGGTCGCTACCTTACGTAGTAAGCTAGCAAACTTCTACTTTAACGTGACCCCGTTTTTATTAACTGCTCACTTGATAACTTTAAAATCGGCCAACTGCCTCCCAGGCACGCACGCGGAAGAGTTAATAAATTGTTAAAAAGTTTGGTAGCCCTCTTTTTTTTCAAGTGTACTAACGTTTTTTAATACTCTGTCTTCATGAAGCAATACAAAGAGTTTCGCTGGTTATTAATTAAATTATTTGTACAAACATTATCAATTATTATTAATAAAACTGTTGTTTTGAGACTTTTTTAGGTTTTAACTAGCTCTGTAGTCTGAATAGAGCACTGGTTTCAGCCCCAGATACTTATGTACATATATATAATCAGGACTATCATCCCTGAAGGGTTAGCCAGAGACTAGGCAATGAGGGCAGCAAAAGCAGTCCTCTACCATAGTCCAGCAAAAGCAGTCCTCTACCATAGTCCACTTTTCACCAAATAGCGACTGCAAATATGTTTAACGTGACAGGTGGTGAGGCCATCGATGCTCTATACTGTTAGATGTATGTGCAGTCTTTAGTCCGTTAGTCGCCTTTTACTACAACCATGTGAACTTTAATATTTAAAAAAAATAAAATGTAGAGATGTCGATGACGTCGTTATCATCATCATCATCAGCCTTTGAACATCCCAATATTGGGGACAGACTTTCCCACATGGGCAACAGCACATGAAGACATTAGGCCATGACCTACCACGCTGGCCCAATGCGAATTGGTGGGTTTCGACCGCTATCTTATGACATCAACCGGGATCAAAGGCTTTACGTGCCGTCCGATGCACGGAAGTAACAATGTTAACTTATTTTTATGATAAAACGGGATATTAACCATGTTAGGTTGTTGTTTTTGAGTCCCCGATATTTCGGCACAGTTGCATACACCATGATCACAGAGTAACTGCAGTTAATGCGGGTGGATGGTAGGAGCAGACGAAACGGTCTACCCTCTTTCTAGTTCGTTTACTGCGCTCGACACCCGGTACCACTATTCTCGATCGCATTGTCAACTCGAACTTGTGTGACGACAGTGCGATCGAAAACATGTGTGTTCATGGTCACGACCATGAAAGTTTAAAATGTTAATGTTAACTTACTTTGCATAGGTATTATCCCCGACAGCCTAGGTAGCCTAGGAGTCTAGCCCATATTGCAGAAGTTGCGGGTTGGGATCTACCTACTCGTATATAAGTAACACTTTTTCTGAAGTGAAGTTTAAACGCAATAAATCAGTTAAATGAAATGAAATGAAATGAAAAATGTGTATTTTGCGCACTGTTACGTCAAATGGGATTACATACAAGGCTTATGCCTTGTTAGACGCGGACGTGGGTTCGATTCCCACATGTGGTAGTATTTTTTTTCAACGATTCTTTTTCGGCGAGTTTAACTTATTAGACAAGTAATCGCTTCAAAACCTTTCTTTTTACTGCACCACCCATTCATTACATCTTTTAGCTGTAGAGAAAAATAAGCAGCTAAAGCAGTGAACAGCGACAAAAAAGTCTCCGTCTCACGGCAAAAGCCATACCATTGCCATGCCGTTGGTTTTCAGACGGAGGCCTATACAAAGTTGCTTCTGTAGTTGTCTCACGCCTGACAACGAATAGCTCCGTTAGACTACTGACGTGAACCCTCTCCGACACACCGATGGGTTAACAGGACTATTATTAGTGAGTTAAACGCACATTAATAATAATATTTAAAAAAATATATATTATTACTTTAACTACGTAAAAAGTAATTGTCGGAGGTAGTCTTCATAAACCATTACTCGGATACAAAACTACATTTTATTATGTAAAATGTTTACCTAAATGTTATCATGGAGTTAAATCAAGAAAGGCTATTATGTTGGAGAGGCAGAAAAAAGGTGTAATTCTTGTTATTATTTCATATTTTGGTTAATACAAATCTTCCTTCGTATTTTAGTGGTACAAATTTCTAACAAGATCATTGTTACTTAGAAGCGGCGTACTTACCTACTAAAATGTTAAATATTTTCTCATTTGAAACCCGCAGAGAATTTTAAACGTACTCAATGTAATGTTTCGGAGATTCCAAAAGAAAATTGTATTTTAAATAAATGTTATGATAAAAAATAAGATCACTGGGCCGCTCCAAGCAGAAAAGAATCTGTTATTAACTTTTATTTATTAACACAGATCGTATTCACTTATTTATTATTCGTTCTTTATGTTATGAAAAAGTCGAATAAATACCTATTTACTTATAAATTTATCCCATTTTGGCCTTTTTACTCATGAATCAAGACTAATCGGTATAATACTCGCAGGTAGAGTTAACTCTACCTGAGAAATTTAAATTTCTGAATTTGACTGAAACGTAAAAATTTTTAATTGTCATAAACACAATTGTAAGTACTCTACTTACATTTCTTTTTTATATTTGTCATTTATTATTGTTTAATAATAACAAAGCTCCTACTCTTGGTGTTAGTAAATTATTAAATAAATAATTGTATTATAATTATAACAAAATAAAATATACATACATATATATAATCACGACGATATCCCCGAAGGGTTAGTCAGAGACCAGGCAATGAGGGCCGCAGTCCTCTGCTATAGTCAACTTTTTACCAAATAGCGACTGCACATGTGCTCAGCGTGACAGGTGGTGAGCCCATCCCCGCTCTATGCCGTTTGTGTAGTGCTAGTGCAGTCATAGTCCGTTAGTCGCCTTTTACAACACCGACGGGAAGAGAGGGATTGGTAGTATTATTTTGATGAGCCCATCGCCACTCTGGATGTATGTGCAGTCTTTAGTCCGTTAGTCTACTATTACGACACCCAAAGGAAGAAAGGGATTGGTAATATTATTTTGACTAGCCCATCGCCGCTCTATGCTGTAGGATGTACGTGCAGTCTTAAGTCCGTTAGTCGCCTTTTACGACACCCAAGGGAAGACATGGGTTGTTAGTCTTATTAGGATTGAAGTTAAAAGGGGCTTAATTAAAATCATCCATGTTTAAACTATTAAAATGTATTTCTTATAATTTTACATTCACTCAACAAACAATTTTACTGTTAATAATTCATTATAAAAACATGTTAAATCCAGTTATCATAAAAACGTTTTATAAAAGCAGTTACAACCACTATTACTAAAATACGAGTATATTCCCGACTGTCTCGTTTGTGTAAAAAACACGTTCTCTTGTTTTGTTAAATCCAGTATAAAGTCAAGAGATTCAAAACATTCCCTTTTTAAACCCCATAAATAGAACCAAAGACAACTTTCATTATAATTGAAACTTCTTCATATTTCTATTAATAATAGTCACAAAATGACCGTATCTGTCAGAAAAACGATTCTCCCTAGGTCGTAAAATACTACTTTCCACACGCTCCGCAGGCAACTTCAGACCTATTACTTTCCGAGTGTGAGAAATGAAAAATATATTTTTACAAAATAACTACTGGTCGAACAAAGCCACAATAGCCTAATAATTGGTAAAGCGCTTGGCCCGGTATACCAGAGGATACGGGTTTGAATTCTAATCCTGACTTTTTTAACACAGTTTTTTTTTACTATCATGTTTAGTATCTACGAGCAAACGCTAACAAAGCTATGTTTAAAGTTAAATTCATGCATCAAAGCGAACCAATAGTTAACTAAATGTGATCGTAATTTGTAAGCTATTTGTATACCAAACATAGTTTTAATGAACGCACAATATTGGCCAGCATTATGTATGGAAATGGCTTCCAGTCAAATGGACATTATGGAGACTAAATAATTTTATTTTGTGTGGTAGGTAGTTAGTATCTTCTCTTAGTCTGGCCTGAATCCGGCAGTATGATGACTACCCTATTACATCTAAGACGCTTACCTATAAATATTTCTAACTAATTAGACTCAGTCATATAAAGAAACCTACGTGGTTAGAATTTGGTTTATAATGAAAAGTTTGTCATTTGAATCTGTCCTCGTACAAATCTGACCTAGTACGAATAAACTCCCTAACCTACTGAAAATGTGGCCTCCTCAGAAAAAGACTAAGTGAGAAATTAGTGCATATAGTATGAGGCATAACCAGAGACTGACCAACTCCAAATCCAACCCATTAAAAAGAAGCTGACAAAATAAGAAACTGGAAAAAATTGTAATGAACCTAATCCGAATTTGGCAACCTCCGCCTCTCCTACTACCTACTACCTAAACTCTTTGGTGCAGTATTTAGAACACCGGTATCTGACCCAGAGGTCCCACGTACAATTCCCCGTAGAATTACATGTTTCTACTTGGTTTGGTTTGGTGGTAAGGATTCGCGACTTAAAATAGTATACCTACATACATACATACATACATACATACATATAATCACGACTATTATCCCCGAAGGGTTAGTCAGAGACTAGGCAATGAGGACAGCAAAAGCAGTCCTCTCCCAATACTCCACTTTTCACAAAATAGCAACTGCACTGCATACACACATATATATACACACTCACACAAATACACGCACGCAGGCACTTACACAATACAGCAATTCGCTCTAGTATAAATTGTTGCTATAGTATTAATTTTCTTATTTCACGTTCATGGTACCTCTTATACGAGATTTTACCTAAACTTTTAAGCAAGGGGGCCCTGGTGACCTGTGTCACAGGTTCTTTTGATACCAATATCAGGCACCAGTCTCTCACAATGCAGGTCTGATGTAATATATTGTAATCATCTAGTTAAGAGTACTTAAGTACCTATTGTGGAGAGAAAATAAATTGATTTTTTTATTTTTTATTTTTTATTTGTACTAAGCGTGACAGGTGGTGAGCCCATCGCCGCTCTATGCTGTTGGATGTACGTGCAGTCTTTAGTCCGTTAGTCGCCTTTTACGACACCCAAGGGAAGAGAGGGGGTGGTAGTATTCTTCCACTGCTACGCGTCACGGTTAGCGGTATGCCACGACAGAAACAAAGGCACCGATAGCTATTATTTCACGCCGATGATCGGTGAGAGGGTGGCATTCCACCGGGCGAGCCGGCCTAATTTTTTTTATTTAATTATCAGAAACAGAATTATACATTTATCCTTTACAGATAAGTACTACTTAAACCTCCTTGAGTTTGTTTGTAGTACTAAACATATTCATGTACCTACTTACGTAAAGAATAAGACAGTGGTTCGTGTTATTACATTACTTACTACGATTCTAGTCTCACAAAAAATATAAAAATAAGGATTCGACAGTGTTCGGTCAGTAAACATATACATTTTATTTCAATTTATTGAAGAAGTACTCTTTTAATTTATATTTGATGTTATTTTTCGTAATAGCATTACGCGTGGAGGTAGGTAAAGAATAGAAATAGGTAAATATTTCAAGAATAGAAAGGTAAAGAATTCGTGCTGCAACTCAGCGTGGCTCTTCCACTTAGACAATGTCACTCATTTAGCACCACCCAGGGGTCACGTGTAAGGTCTCAAGGGTAAACCTACGGACGCAAGTAACTTTAACCCTCAAAGTAACAATTTTATAAGAAGACATAGACCCTATGTAATAGGAAGGAGGAAAAACGTATGCTGAGAGAGAATTCTACTTTTTGGAAGTGCAATCTTAAGATTGTTTGCCTTCCATTTTAGCGGTGAACGTGCCACTTTACCGCACGACCACGATCACAGGCGGTCGACGCGACGCGCAATTTCTCGGTTTCTAATACGTTATTTCTATAATCGTCGACTAAGTATGCCGTAGCACAAACGCGAACTACAAATCCGCTTTTCGCTTGCCGCGTCACAAGTCGCTCATGCTCTCAGCCGCGGCCTTTACGTAAGTCAACACCAAACTCAAAAAGTGGAGAACCAAGCTTCGCGAGCGTAGCTACTTACGGAAGTTTTACACAAATAGACGTGTTTGATATCATGAGCTGATAAGGGGATATACGGTTATTATGTTAACGGGGACGCGGACGGCGACATGAAAAATGATGGCGTACAGTCGGCCTTCACACTTTAGAACTGTGTCACATCAACTCGCTGGAAACGATCGCGCTCGTGCAACCATTAGGTATGAACGCAATAGTTGCTATGACATAGTACTAACGTGTTAAGCTACTTATGAGGCCGTACCAACGAGCGAGGAAATATTAAGCGCTCTGTTTTGTTTATAAACGAGACTTTGTTTGTCTTTATGTAGGTACTTACCATTATATAAACCTTGAATTGGCTTGAATAAATAAACGTAATATTCGACTGACAACGGCCGCTGTCAATGTTTAATATATTTTATTTATTAGCTGTTTTTTGAATATATCTACAGCGTGTCTCGTAAATATTTGTATAGAAGCAACTCTGATAATATGTAAAAAATGGTTGTTCCATACAACACTGCAAATACGTAATACGTAATCACCTACTCGACCTATTTTAATAGAATCCTTCTACATTAAAATTAAAACATTATCTGGGTCTTACCGGACCTTAAACAATGAGTACAATTATCTATATTTATACCAATAGAAACACAACAAAGTTATAATATCTGAACGGATCGTTTTATAACTCGAAACACCCAGTTTAATATCGTCATAAACATCAATTAAAATTTCATTACGCACGACTTAGACAGTCGTGTAGACATTTAATAACTGTCATGTTTAGCATTCATGATGGGTAATCCATTTATTAGCATTCCCTTGGAAATAAATTGGCTCAGCAATATATTATATATGAGACACGTACCGGCAGACGAGTAGATTGGTTAATTTTTCGCCATGTGATTACCATTTGCATAATCTGAGAGCCTTTCGGCATGATGTTACCTTTCCACAGGATAAGGGTAATGGAAGCGACAAAGATTAATTTAAAAAAAATCTTGCGCGTTTTTAGTTTGTTGTTTTTTGTAATTTGCTGTGGAGATTGAAGTAAGCGAGAGATGTTTTTTTTGCTAGTGGCTTTTGTTAAGTTTTTAATTCAGATTAGGAAAGCGACTTTCATAAAACACAACGACTGAAAAATACCGTTGCTTAATAAATCTTTAATACTTACAAAAAACAGCAAATTGATGTTGCTCAAAGTAGGTTTTTAGGACTGAAAAAACTGCTTTCGCTTGGCATTTTATTAACCATTAGGTACTATGTTCGGTACGTTATTATTATTCGTACTTTGTCGATAATAACATATTTTCTTAAACAATTAATAAGATAGGATAACATTAAAACATCTCGAGCTTCTTCGTGCAACGCATCAATGGTATAGTCCAATTTTCCCATAGAATTATAATTATTTATTATTTTATTTTGTACAATATTTACACAGCGAAACGGTGACTCCGGGTATTATTAAGCAATTATTTAGATATTTTTATTACGTGCCAACGTTAACAAGACCTCATCTCGGATCTTATAATTAGGCATAATAATGAGTTCAGCCCATCCCGCGGATTCATGATAACATAAACTGTAATTAATGCGCGATGGAAGCTTTTCGTACAAGTTGATTGGACGCGGTTTATTCGAAATTCAAATATTTTGCTTTGGTATTCGTAACATTAAATATTTGCATAAATATTGTATTCTAAAATTACGAAATAATATTGTGTTTATTTGTTAGAATCAGACAAAATACCGCATTTAAGACCATTATCATGTGTAACTGTTTTTTGTTTATGGAGAATAAAGTGTTTATCTTTCTATCCATAAGTACACTTATGTGAATAATATTATTTAAAAAAGGGTACCATTTTTTTATTGAAATCTGATTAGGGGAATTAAAACCTTCAATTACGTTTTTATATGTTATAGAAGATTAAAACATAGTGTTTTATGAATATGAGGCAGAACCTTCGCTTACACTCACATAGCATAATCTCTATATACCTACTACATGACCCAAAGCGAAGCGCGGTGGCGTGCTCGGTGCATAGGTTAGTGTTCCCCAAAGAACCTCGTGACACGACACACTTCTAAACTTTAATCAGGAATTAAAAATTCATTCATCGTGTAATAGGTATTAATGGATAAATTTTGTTCAATCGTGCAAGGTAATCCGTCCCCAAGTTTTGTATCTTTTTGCAATGTGGGAAACGATTTTCTAGAAATAGAGTTTTGCAATAGCGAGATGATGAGTCGTAAAATGAGGAACTTAAGCATTCAATAACTTAGAAATGTTACTTAAAACAAATGAAGGTCTTTGAACTGCAATGGACAATAAAAGATTATAATCCTTCATTCAGGCCTTCATTTGTTCCCTTAGTGTAGTTGTGACTGAATTAAATTTTTATTGATGTTCGTCAACCACTGCCAGATCATGCTCGTTTCGCTCGCTCGACTCTAGTGATAGGGTCACATCGAAAATAATTCTTAAGCACCCATTTGTCAGAAGCCAAGCTGCGCTTTTTTATTCGAGTTAAGAGGGTTTACGCATTTCGGTTTTCCATACAAACTTCCAAGTAGAAATTTTTAAAAGCAATAAGCCAATTTTGATGAAACTTTGCATGCTAAAGTGAAACACAAGGATCTAAACAGTTTGTTGAAAACATTTTTAAAAAACGTTTTTTTAGCTCAGTTATTGCGATTTAAAGTCCAGTATAAAAAGTTAAAAATTACAATAACTCAGCTACATAAACATTTTTTTAAATGTTTTCTACAACTATTCAGATCCCTGTGTTTTACTTCAGCATGCAAAGTTTCATCAAAGTTGACTTATTGGTTTTTAAAAATTTAGACTTGGAAGTTTGTATGGGAAACTCTGATGATCGCAACCATAACGTGTTGTTTACTACGCCATCGAGCTCCTCAAAACAAGCTTACACTAAAAAAGGTCTTCTCATTAATATTTGTACATATCCCTTTGTATGTCACGGAGACTCCTAGAGGTAGCTAACAATTTAATTTCCATTGAGTCTGGTATTACGATGAGCTCATAATTGACTGGTTACTGGTTACATAGCAAATCAAAGAAATGTTCCTTTACTTATATGACAAACAACACGAGTGGTAAAAGTAAAGTAGGAGCCAGGTCGTCAATTTAGAACTTTACTTTTTTAAGTAAGTTTGCCTGTCTAAGTCTAATCAACGCCGGTCAATGCCTCCTGCCAGTGAATTAAATAATTAAAGCATTCATATGCGAGCCTTTATGCGGATGGCAGAATAACAACGCCATAGCAACCATAAAAATATTCCGAACTCAAATTAAATGCCGCCGTACGTACGCTTTTTAGAGACTCACCTACTTTTAGGGATCAATTTACCAACAACTTGTTTCCAAGTTGCCACGTAACTCGCGATAATTTTACGAGTTATACACACGAAACATCAAGTGGTTATAGTGAGTAATATTCTGTAATAGGATACGACGTCACTGCTTTTTTTATATCGTGAAGTAAAGCCATGTAAAGATTAACCTACATTAGTTATGAACTTTTTGATGACTGCTGATAATTTGTTTATATTGTCAACCGTGCCGCGTAGCGGTGAAATAATACTACCACCCCCTCTCTTCCCTTGGGTATCGTAAAAGGCGACTAACGGACGGAACATACTTTCAACAGCATAGAGCGGTGATGGACTCAACACCTGTCACGCTAAGCTAATATGTGCAGTCGCTATTTTGTGAAAAACAGACTATGGTAGAGGACGGTTTTCGCTGTCCTCATTGCCTAGTATCTGACTAAACCTTCTAGAATAATAGTCGTGATTATATAAATGTATGTTTATATTATCCATCGGTATATGAGTGAGGTTTATATCAAGCTTTGTCTTTAGCCCCGGGCCGTCTTTTGAGAAAGCAATAGGTTTAGGCGTACTTTTATAAAAGTACCCTCTTTTGCACGGCAAAGTATTCATTTCGGATACTGTTGAAGGCATTGAGGTACAATAAACTAGAGAAGACACCGCGAAGCAAGTTTGGGCACAACTAAAATGCAGCCGCAAGGTCCACAATCTCTAAGGCGTTTGCTTGCAGCCCATGGGCTGCACCTTAGTCCGCACAAACTTGCTTCGTGGTGCCTTCTCTAGTTTATTGTACCTCATTGGTTGATGGCATACATCGGATACAACTCGATAGCCTAAACAAATATTAGGATGGGGTTTAACGCAAAATTACTTAGTGAATGCAACCTACGCATACATTTTATATACCCGACGATAGACTTGTGTGGCACATGGCCGATCTAACCAGCAGGTGCGAGCTCGTATCTCGCTTTGAGGAAAAT
Source organism: Scoparia ambigualis (assembly GCA_963921215.1). Lineage (NCBI taxonomy): Eukaryota > Metazoa > Arthropoda > Insecta > Lepidoptera > Crambidae > Scoparia > Scoparia ambigualis. The sequence goes on along the minus strand of OY992502.1, from coordinate 21,534,159 downwards.
TGTGTCACCTCTATCCAGGTACAAAAGTGTTTATCAAAATATCTCGTCACAATTCACAATGTAACTTTCCTGTGTAGTCACAATTTTATCTCGCGGCGTTCTCACATGTAAATTGAAACGGCCGGGGTAATTCTCCGGCCCTGCGCCCCATTACGGAGCTCAGAGGTAAAATAAAAACGTCCTAGGCGGGCTTAGTGTGTGCTCCGAGATAGCTTGTTTTGCCAGTCGATTACTTTTTGTCGGAGCAATTACGGTAATACGTTTTAACTGTACATGAGACGTTATGCATTATATTACCACTTACCGGGAACACTGTTCCAAGTAAAGCGTCCAATGTATGGCACACGTGGGAAATTATGGCGGGTTTATCCGGCAATTGTGGCCACTTCTGAGAAATGAACGCTGCAGCTTTTTGTTGTGCTGTTTATAAGATTGGTGCTACTAAGTTAAATTGTATTACCAATGCTAAGCTCTATTATGGTTTAATGTCATTTATGTCTTTGCATTATGAAACATGTAAATCTTTGTAACCGTGTTGCGTAGCGGTGAAAGAACACTACCACCCCCCCCTCTTCCCTTGGGTGTCGTAAAAGGCGACTAACGGACTAAAGACTGCACATACATCCAACAGCATAGAGCGGCGATGGGCTCACTACATGTCACGCTGTGCTCATGTGTTGTCGCTATTTGATGAAAAGCCTAGTCTCTGACTAACCCTCCGGGGATAATAGTCGTGATTATAATTATGTATGTAAATCTTTATAGGCGTGTCGATACTTAAACGGGTTCACGAATGAAGAAATCATGGTTACAGGGTGCTGAATTTTTTGCTTTAAAGGCAACGTAAACGCTAATTTTGACGGGTCTTAACACAAACACATTCAGTTGTGGTCTATGCCTGCCTTCCGGGAAACGGGCATACAAACATAAAATCACGACTAATAACCCCGAAGACTAGGCAATGAGGACATCGCCTCTCCTTAATTCACTAAGTTTTATTTGTACTGGCACCTCGAGACCAACCGTTAGGTTATGCAAGAAGTACCAGACGTCCCTGCGCCAGTAGAACACTCGCGCAGGAGACCATCTGCGCTAGGTCTTGACGCCAAATCAGTGCCCGCCAGCGCGCTTTTCATTCGGTACTTATAAGACTAGTGTCTCGGGAGAGTCTCCCCGTGAACACGCGTAGTTCACTGCCTATTGTCTTGATAGATAACCGGAGATGTCAAGCTCGCTCACTTCTCGTTGCACGAAGGGCATAACTCGCAGTTTCCACTGCTCGGGTCGTCGACTCTAAAGTCGACTCCCAAGTGTCCACCTTGGTCGCGGAGTAGTAAGCACACTTACTTCTCGGAACCCATCCGGGCGCCTAGCCAGTTTCCACGTCCTACGCGGCTGGCTGGACCGGAGGCTACGGCATCTAGGGGGGGCAAAGCAGTCGTCTATCATAGTCCACTTTTCACCAAATAGCAACACGTACTCAGCGTAACAGGTGGTGAGCCCATCGCCGCTCTATGCTGCTGGGTCGTGCAGTATTTAGTCCGTTAGTCGCTATTTACGAACCCAAGGGAAGAGAGGGGGTTGTATTCTTTCACACCGTTAGTACTTATAACCGTGTCACGTAGCGGTGAAAGAATACTACCACCCCCTCTCTCCCCTTGGGTGTCGTAACTTAGTAACCTATGTATGTAAGACAAGATTATATATCACCTTGTATAACGACGCACTGAAAGAACAAAAAGGTTGATTTTGCACGGGTTGGCGGCACATTAGTTGAATTAACAAAGTGATGGGTTAAAGCAACATAAACAAATTGTTGTTTTCACAGAAAAGTTTTTGTTGATATGAAAACAGTTGTATTTTACCTATTTGTACATGTTGGCGTAACAATTCATGCATAATTCAATAGGTAATTGTTGATTTTACTGTTCAAGTTGTTGAAATAACCATTTTTAAAGTTAAATTTACAAAATAAATACGTTAAAACAACAAAAGATATATGTAATAAGTTCAAATTACCGTAACTGATCAACAATACAGTTTTTGTTCATTCAAAAAAACTCAAGAGTAGGTGTTATATTAACCCTAAAATTTTGTTGAAATATGGTAAACGCAACTAATAATTTCTTTCCGTGCAGATGGCATTGATTAATATAATGTCACTATTCAGTGTCTCATTTTCATTAACGTGATCGAATTGTGAAAAAGCCCTCAGTCAGACCTGAGTAAGTAGTAACATATTAATATAATAATTATTCCTTATACGCGTTCTCGTCAGAACTCGTCTGAGCAGCACTATTATCAGTAACTTTACACAACATAATGTTTTTTTTAAGTTTTCTTAACAATCATAGACACAGATTCCTCGTAGACTGAAAAGAGTACATAAAATTTAAGAACTAACTGAAAGAGTCTACAGAGACTTATCCAAATGTATGCGTATCTGCTGTCACGTTTTTAACGGAATTGTAGATGAGCAACCTCTGCGGCGTGCTTAAATAAAACTGAGTGTCTGTAGATATAGCTTCTTTGTAGAACTTACTTTAACTTCTTCATAACTAGGTATATGAAATCTCTACAACAGGGAAAAGCTTTCTTAATTCCGCCCGCCATTATTTCACGCAAATCTTAAGCCTCACTCAAGTAGAGTATCCTAAATAGTATAAGTACTTATATTGTAGCCAAACTTTTACAAGTTTTTTATTTTATGTTTCGCATTTTATTCGCAAACTTTTGCAAAATGTACTAGAAACTCATATTGAGGTTAATGATGTGACTTTAGTGTTCTCTATAATAATGATAAACTTATACAAGACTTTTTATAAACATAAATGTGAACATAAAAAATCAGAACTAACAGGAAAACCTCAAGGAAAAACTAGATACCTGTCTCTGTTTAGTAAAAATTTAGTTTAATCTACTTTCCAGTCTCGTAGACAAACCACCGCATCGGTGTTAGATTAGCTTCGCTTCCCAGCATACATTTTACGAGTACTGTACTAGGTTTGAAATGTTTGGCCATTTAAAGCCCATGTCGAATTATCAGTTAAGTTTAAAGTCAAATGATTTCCCATAGTGAAAATTACATACAAACATATAATCACGACTATTATCCCCGAAGGGTTAGTCAGAGACTAGGCAATGAGGACCGCAAACGCAGTCCTCTGCCTTAAATCCACTTTACACCAAATTGCGACTGGGTTGTGCTCAGTGTGACAGGTGGTGAGCCCATCGCCCTCTACGCAGCAGTACCATGTGCAGTCTTTAGTCCGTTATTTACCTTTTACGACACCCAAGGGAAGAGTGAGGGTGGTAGTATTAACATTTTAAACATTCATGGTCACTACAATTATTTTTATGAAAAAACGGGATTTTTACCATGTCTGAGTTACTTGTTTTGACATTTTAAACATTCATGGTCACTACAATTATTTTTATGAAAAAAAGGTGGTAGTATTCTTTCACAGCTACTCGACACGGTTAAGCTATGCGATTCTCTAAGCGACACATGACGCTGCGCGCATGGATGTGATCTGCTGTCTCTTTCCAATTCTATGAATATGAAAGAGACAGAGTCAACTCTCAGCGATGCGGCAGCCGCTGCTACCAAGGCTTTAACTTAGAGAATCGCACTGAAGTAAGGTTAGTGAAAGTAAAAGCTTAACCTACAAACGCGACGCGCATCTTCAATAACTCAAAACAAATACTAACTTGTTTCATAAGAAAAATCTTCAACATTTCATTGCAGGTAATATTGCGGTATTGTTTTAAAACGTTTGCGGACACAGAAATAGGTTTCATCTCGTTAGTTGCTGGCCATGTTTGAACTGGAAGGTAAATAAAGGTATCAGTTCTTACGCAATATATCTTAGCCAATAGTGAAGGTAAATAAGCAAGTTTCCCGTGGCGAACGAATTTCATATCGCCATAACCAGGTAGCTTGCGGAATTCGAGTCACGTTCACACAGCAGCAAATAATATTATGAGGGAAATCGTGTCTGGTAGAAGCGTAGGTACGTAAGGTACCTTACTTAACGCTTTCCGCTATAGGTGTCGTGGCTTGTGTTGGAGCTCTTCAATAGTTTTTATGCAAAGAACAAACGGCCGCTTAAGCATTACTGGGTTACATCAAACATGTTTGGGATTTGACAGCGGTACGACCCTTCTCATCCTTAAGAATAAAGTCGTCATCAAACGTTCCGAATGGGGACTCGAAACGACTGGCGGCTGCGAATGCGGTTTTTCAATTCCATAATGTTTTAATCGGTAACATTATGGACGATGTGTGACGAATACGAAATGCTTTATCGCGTTTTTTTCTTTATTTAAGGGGGTGCCGCGCGATCGCAAAAACTGACATAAGTCTCTTAATGAACTTCAAAGCAAAATCAATCATATTGATATTTTTAATAAGAACAATTCTGCTTTGTTTTGTCAAGTTTCTGACCTAGTAATTTAATTTAAGCAATGTTTTTATTCTGCGAAATGTGCAAAGCCATCACGAGCTTGTGTTAAAAATTAAAATTTACTTTTTATGTGCCCTGCCTGCGGAATATCAGTACAAATATTTTCATGTAAGAGTTATTGTTTCATGCGTAAAATTAAGAAAGTTGTCAAAAAAATATGTTTTTAGGAGTCATTAGATTTATGTATTGTTTGTTATTGTTTAAAGAATTTGTTTCAAATTTCAACAAGGCCATGACCTTGTGCAATGATCAGGCTAACTTACATACTCGTAAGTTCTTTTAATGTATTTAACTAATTCAGCGTATAGTACAAGTGACTTAAAAATACGTAAAATTTCACAATTTCCTGCAGGACCCCTTAACTGCGATAACGACGAATACGTTAAAGACATAGAATCTTAAACGTCCATACATGACCCCCGTTTCCCGGAGGGATAGAAAGAGACAACAACATCATTTGCTTTCTTTACTCTTATCACATTTCTCTTGGAAACAGAAACATAAGTACAGAATAATCACAACCATTATCCCCGAAAGGTTACTCAGAGACTAGGCAATGAGAACAGCAAAAGCAGTCCTCTACCATAGTCCACTTTTCACACTTTTACCAAATAGCGACCGCACATGCTCAGCGTGACAGATGGTGAGCCCATTGCCACTCTATGCTGCCGGTTGTATGTGCAGTCTTTAGTCCGTTAGTCGCCTGTTACGACACCCAAGGGGTGGTAGTATTCTTTCACCGCCACGCGACACGGTTACGCGAAACAGAAACATACTAAGTTGTAACCTATAAGTACAATGTATAGTAGTCTTATAAGGATTATAAATAAATAAAAAATAAAAATTATTTTATTTCTCAAATAAATAAACATATTAGAAGTGAGACAACCCCAGAGAGTAATACAAATACTTGTAGTGGGGTGTGCCTCGCTCTAGCCTAGTGCCAGTAACAAAATTGCCGGCAACGCGCCTGCGATTCCTCTGGTTTTGCGGGTGTCCATGGGCGGCGGTGATTACTTTCCATCAGGTGACCCGCTTGCTCGTTTGCCTCCTTCTGCTATAAAAAAAAAAAAAAAAAAAAAATAGGGCTGGAATAACAGTATCCTTATTTTAAGCTACTACTTATGAGCTAAATGTGTGTGAATGTGAGTGTGTGGTCTAAGTGTAAGTGTGTGTGTGGTGTGTGAGTGTGTGTGTGTGTGTATGTGTGTGAGTGTGTTTGTGTCTTAACATCGATATAATTATATTTGTATGATCTAATAAGATGAATATTATAAATATAATGTGAGTTCAATTTTATGATAGTATGTCGGAATGTTAACCTATACTGTTTAAAATGGCTTCGGTTTCATCATAGTTTAAGGATTTTAGAAAGTCGGTAAATATTTCTTTGCACTTATGCTTCAACAATTGGTATAATATGTTCTTTTCTAGTCCACGATTTATCCTACTAATATTATAAACGCGAAAGTTTGTATGGGTGGATATTTGTTACTCTTTCACGTAAAAACTACAGAATGGATTTGGATGAATTCGGCATGCAGATAGTTTATAACCTAGAATAACACATAGGATACTTTTTATCCCGATATTCCCACGGGAACGTATGGATGGATATTTGTTACTCTTTCACGTAAAAACTATGAAATGGATTTGGATAAAATTCGTCATACAGATAGTTTATAACCTGGATTAACACATAGGATACTTTTATCCCGATATTCCCACGGGAACTGGAACCACGCGGGTGAAACCGCGAGCGGCCGCTTGTAGGATTATATAAATGTAACTGGGATACTGACGTCTCGCAAACTTGGTGCGAACTGGAAGCGGAAGGGCCACAATGTCGTTTCTTCTTCTGGCTAGTTTAGTGGGATCAAAATGCAAGGTGTTATGTAAAGCAAGCATTATGTTTAACAGATATAACTGCCTTATAGTTATAGGATTGATTTTGACTACATTTCCAATTTTTATTTACAGATAAATTACAGGTTTTTTTTACAATTGAGGGAAGCTACGCATGCTACCAATCAAAGGTTTTCCGAAAAACGTTTATTACTATTAACAGTAATAAGCAAACTGCGTAAGCGTTTAACGTCTAAATTTCAAGTCGCTGATAGCGAAGACAAATCCACGGCTGTATTCTTCCGCGATCTATTTGCTGAGTAGTATGGTTCGGCGTATTACGTCCGCTCGGTAAATAATGGTAAACCGAGTATTTACTGTGACAGTCAATGTCAACAGACTGTTCGCTTTGTACCGACTCGGGGGGCAAACAAAGGTAATCCCACCGCTCCGGAGCGCGAGTCCAAGACTGGAGATGTTCGTTCAACATTCAGAAATAGGCGAATTGATTGTAGCTTTATTTTCAATTTGTCATCCGTAGTGAGTCGTGAAATGGAAATTTATGTGGCGGTCCAAGTCGGACGGACTGCTGTTCTCGGATTGGAACAAATTTATAGCGCCCCTTTGTTGCAACGCTTCGGCGGTGACGCGTCACGGATGTTACGGAGCGGAATGTCCGTCGGTGGATTGTGAAAATTGTGTGTCCACATTTCGATTCTGCCCTATCTCTCGATCGCGATAAATGTTGTTGTCAAAACTTTGAAAAGTTAACTTAAAAATATCGCCTTTGCCCATTTCCATGCTTGTAAGTAGGTAGTTTTAAAAATATCGCGAGGCCACCGCGAGGCCCCCGAGGCGCGGGGCCTGTAGCCTGTAGAACTGTGCCTGTAGCATAATATAATTATGCTGTCTCTAGACAAGACCCTTGTCTAGCTGTGGGGGCTGTGTGAGTCTCCTGATACATAGCTTATCTGGCACTAGCCCCACAGCTTACAGTTACTTACAAGTTATAATTTTTGACTTTGACTTTGAGGGCCTCGTCAGCTGGCAAACAAATTAAACGCTACGAATTTAACGCTACGATAAACAGAATGTATGGAATAGACATAAGCAAAAGTTACCTACGTCGTAAAATTTACGCTAAAATAGTAATTGACAGCTTTGAAAAGCCAAAAATCGCAAAGCTACGTTTGAGGAGATAGCATCGAGATTGTCAGGCGCAAGATACTTTAGTACATTAGACGCCAAACAGGGTTTTTGGGATGTATTATTGCATAGTAGTTGTACATACTTGTGTGCCTTTAATACAAATATTTGGTAGATATAAATTTTTAAGGATGCCGTATGGCATAGTATTTTGCGATATACTTAATACCTACTGTTTTTTTTTTCTATTTACATACATACACAAAATCGCGCAAGACTATCCCCAAAGGGTTAAAGAGACTAGGCAATGAGAACCGCTAAAGCAGTCCACTATTCAGTCCACGTTTCACGAAAAAACAACTGCGCATCTATTTTATTTTTTATTCTACAACGGGTAAGCGCTTGGCCTTCATTTCACCTGATGGTAAGTGACGATAAGGCCGAAGGCGGAAGCGCGCTTCACCCGGAATCCTCAACCACTGAGGAACTGGATGTCTTATCTCAAACTGTCGGGACACAACAATGCTATAATAAACTTCGTTGTTAAGGCGACAGACTTAGATAAGATGGTGGTAGCTAGCCAGGCGGACTTAACAGCTCTATCACCAACCACATTATTTTATAGTTTTTTTTATTATTTAAGTCAATAAACAGCCTCATAGTAATGTATGTTGTATTACAGATCATAGTATTTTATATTACAGACAATGTTACTTAATCAGCCATTGACCACAATAATATATTCATAAGTAGGTTATTATGTGGCCTAACGAACTGTAGTTGGAAAGTGTTTATCTATGTTATTCATTTTTAAAAGTGAGAAGAAAGACTATTTTTGTTTCCTTATGAAAGAAGTTACAATAGAAATCCAATGCTATTTATTTAAGGTAGAGTAAAAGCCTTTGAACAACAAGTAATATTTGGTTAAACTTAACATCAATCGGATATGTAGGTCAAACAGTAAGGTCGTATTTTTTTGTCACATATTTTGTTTGTAACGTTTTCCCAGTCACACGGTGTATTTGATTTTTCTATAGTATCCTATATTAACATCAACACAACTTGACTGTACAATTTAAAAAGTGCGTTATCAAAATATGAAAGAAGCTTGGCATAAAGATAAGAAAATATGAGATGAGATGATAAAATTAATGTCACTTCAGTTAAAAAAAAGTGACATCAGATATCTAGATTGGACTATGTAGACTTTAACTTCTGAAATTATCTTAATACTTTTAAGTGTACTTAGAATCTGTGTCTTTAACAGTAAAGAACATTTAATTACACGATATTACAATAACATTATTTTTCAGTACATACATTATAAAGAAGTGCGCAAACAAAATGTTAAAGATAAGTTTTGTAATAATATAGTAGGTACGTTTAGTGTTTATATAATAATTAACCATGTACATTATTAGTCTTAAATTGGTATATTCAAATTATAACACTGTATCAAGATACACTTTATTTATTTTACTTAGATGTTACTGGTATTACTAAGCCTAATTGTGCTACATCGAATAAATATTATAATTTATGTTGTTTTTGAGTATTACTAATAATCGAAATGATTAAGTTTTTCCGATGTGTAACAAGAGCCGAAAAAACGTATAAGTACACTAGTTATTATACCTAACATAGGTGAGTGAGGCTCAAGATTTTCGTGAAATAATGGCGGGCGGGAATTAAGAAAGCTTTTCCCTGTTGTAGAGATTTCGTCATGTAGTTATGAGGGTGCTAAAGTTAATGGAGCCACGTCGCCCACCTTACCCAGTTTATGGACTTATAGGCACGGTACCACCGAAAATTATATTGTGCTATTTTCGGATATTATCATCGGACGATGTTGTTTCAAGGAGGAACGGCGAGATTGGGACATAAAGAAGTTATTGCCTAGTTTTATAGTTAATGGCAGATTACTTTATTTTTATTGTGAATGTGCATAAGCGCTGTTATAGGCATCAATGATGGCTAAAATCAAATGGTTATCGTACAAAAATACTTTCTTAATTTTTAAGAGCTCTTTGCGTGGCTTTTCAGTGTTGCTTTTTAAATTGGACTATGCGTTTATGCGTTAGGTTTCTCCAAAACATTTGTACTGCCTTAATTTCTCAGTCTTGGAATCGAAATGTCTAAAAATTTTGACGGCAGGTATAGTCTAAGATCCGAGTATAGAACGACCTTCACCGAGAAGGTTAATGGATGAAAAGTATTTTATATCAAATTTAATATGTTAAATAATATATCGCGAGTGGGTTGGCTGAAAAATTTCAGTCCAGTACCATTAATGATTACTTAATTTAATATTAAAAAAAATATTTTTTTTTACATTGCACTGGTTTGGTGTGTGTGTGTTTGAAATGAGCTTATCTTTATATAAACATAAATTTTATTTATTTAACCAGACGGTTGCAAATTACTAATATTGACTTGCCTGTTTACACCTGCCTACCCAATGTTATGACAGGAAAAAAATAGTCAACCTAACGTTTGCATATTATAGAGGCCTCATACTTTCTATTGGTACCTATGTAATTTATCTAATAACGAAACAAGTGCAATATTTAAAAAAAAATTAAAAATATTTAATTAATCATATACTGGACTGAAATTTTTCAGCCAACCCACTCGCAATATATTTTTTAACAAATTAAATTTGATATAAAATACTTTTCATCCATTAACCGCTCGGTGAAGGTCGTTGTATACTCGGATCCTCTACTAGTACGTCATAATTTTTTTTGGCTGGAATTTAAATTTGCGGAAATGGAAAAAAAATCGAACGCAGTTCATGTTAAATTTTGCGTTCACAATGCATAAAATGTATCAAAGATTCTAAATCATCGAACTTGTTCGTAAGAACTAAAGTAGTCTGTAAGTGTATCAAAACACGGTACAAAGTCAAATGGAGAGCGCGTCCATATATGGACGCTTGGGGTTTGACGGAATAGCGAGTTTTTTAGGTGCGTCAATACATGGACACTTGGGGGACTGAGAAGAGGCACGAGAAGATTGTATTCATTGCTTTCGTATCATAATATTATTACAATTATTACCTTTGTACTTATGTTTATTTAGATTCATTGTTTATGATATCACGTATTGTTGAACGCCAGGATAGTTATTTAACCGCTAGGCCATTTGTGCAATGGTTGATTTTCAGATTGGTAACCTTTTTATATTTTTCTCGTGAGTTCTTTTATAATTAATATAATCGTTTATAAACATCCCACTGATGGGCACATGCCTTCCCACATGGATAAAGACACAACAGGACATGTTAAAATTGTAACATCCTTTTTAACCCACTGTTGGAATTGACCTCTATTTGCTAGCAACATTCTACGTAGGCCGCAAAAAATAAGGATCTACTCTCGTTTATGTATATGTATGTGTTATATATAACATAGCATATTTTATTCTATACATGCTTACGCTTCTCAAATAAAGTGTTATCAAAATGGAGCACCAATACAAAACAAATATCGAACATAACTATGAAGTCACCAACAAAATACATAAGCCTTAAGCAAGTCAATACCAACTTCAGCCGTCCGTCCGTCCCTAGAGTCAGCAAACTTTCCAACTCCATCCCTAATGCTGTTTAAAGGCAAAGAAATCAATCGCATTTCATGTTAGAAATTCATACGCGTATTTCCTAATACCTAACAGAGGATGTAGCCAACATTATTACAGCTTTACTGTTTTTACGTAGCCAAACTGAAAAGATGAAATTATACAGAAAAATATTTAATTTTATTATTTATTTATTGATCCTAAATTAGGGAGAACACTACACATTTGAATTAGGTAATATTTATTTACGAATCTGCTCGCGTTGTTTTTTACATAATACCTATTATTCTTCGAGCTAGGCTGTAATTTGTTCTTCTTATTGACAGAAAATATAATACAGTATCTAGAACAAAAGCGAGCTAGAATTGAACTCGACCTTGGAGGTCGAGGTGTAATGTACACTATTTTATAACCTTGCAGGAATACTGTACACATTTAGCTTTCACGACATATTTTTTGTTGTATTATGCTAACATTACAGCTAAATTAAATAACATTACAAAGTTTCACATATATCTACGTTGTCAAACGTCCAAATATGTGTACAAATATCCTGTACTACTTAATTATATCTTAATGTTGTGCCATATTCCAAGAAAATTAACTATAATTCCATACTAGACTGGTGGCATATATTCTGTGATCCATCTTTGAATCGTACCGATCTACCTTCTTTAATATAACGTGACGCAAACTGACTTCATTAACACATTTACAATTTTGATAACAAGTGAAACGCATTTTCTGAAAAACATTTTCGCATTTTGTTTTAGATAATAATATCACTTTTTCCTCAAGTGAAAACAAAAAACGTCCCCGAAACCAAACTAAAAAGTAAATGTTCGTTACGCATTTCAAAGGGACAGGCAAATGAGCCTATATTTGCGTCGCGACGCGATGACGTCATCCAGCCAGTAAATTTTCAAGATAAGTTGTCGCGTAGCGGTGAAAGAATACTAACACCAGGGGCGTTAGATAACTTGTGTTAATTATTTCTTAGAACGTCTTTCAGTAAGTACATATTTGTTCACGAAAATATACATTTTCTGATATCTCCTTATCGATTCGAAGAAGATTGTACTCACCGACTACATTAAAATAAGACTTGACATATTAAATTTACGTCTAAATATTTCATCATCCATGTTCATTACCGTGTCGCATAGCGGTGCAAGAATACTACCACCTCCTCTCTTCCCTTGGGTGTCGTAAAGGCGACTAACGGACTAAAGACTTCATATTTATCCAACAGCATAGAGCGGCGATGGGCTCACCACCAGTCACGCTGAGCATATGTGCAATCGCTACCTAGTGAAAGGTGGACTATGGTAGAGGACTGCTTTTGCGGTCCTCATTGCTTAGTCTCTACTAACCCTTCGGGGATAATAGTCGTGATTATAATGTGTATGTATTTATGTATGTAAGTTGTCGCCACCGTTGCCGTGTCTTGCTTCTAGGTCAAGTTTCCTTAATGGCATGTCTACACTTGCTCGTGTTAAGAACGCCTGCGATCCAGGAGATCTCCTTACATCTAACGGCGGGTACAGACTGAGCGTTTTTAAGGCGGTTATAAGGAGTTTTGTACATCTAATTTAATGTTTGAATCTTATGAGAGTAAGTGATGCAATGATGAGTAATAATGTCGTACGGCATTTTACTGTGGGGAAATGCTGCCGATATTTAAACTATCTTTGTGCTGCAGAAGAGGGCTATTCGAGCAATATATAACCTATAAAGGCTGGTGACTCTCTCAGAGAGAGATTTAAGGATATAAGTATATTGACAGTTGCATCACAATACATTTATGAAAATCTGATGTATATACATAAATATGTTGAAATATTTAAAAAAAACAGTGATATTAACAATTTAAACACTAGAAGTAAGAACAAATTAGCAGTACCTACCTTATACTAGGCTTCATAAAATAAATAATTATTTTAAGGGTCTGTGTGTACAATTATAAAACAAAGTACCAAATGATATTCAGAAATTAGATCTCGATAAATTTAAAATCAAAATCAAAGAAAAGCTTTATTTAAAAAAGTGTCAGATTACACAAAAGACAAAACAGCTTGAGTCTGAAATGCTCCAAGTACTCAAACAGCTATTTCTAATTATCTATAAATAGAGCACCATATTTAAATAAACTATTTACATTAAAATTCATATTTTGTATTTTATGACCTGGTAACGACATAATATGTATTTCTTTTTGTAAATGTAGTTGCTTCTGTGCGCTGTTTCTTGCGCCCGTTCTTTGCCACAGTTAAAAAATGATGTCCTGAATGGGTGGTAGGTTATAAAAGATTTGGACGATTCAAAGTACATAATAATCGAGTTTATTGAATATATATTTTGATTTTTGACTTTTTGAAAAGGATGTGTGTCAGGATCTTAGCAAATGGAAAGCCGTGATGTATGTATGTATGTTTTTTTTTTCTTTATTAAACAAAAATATAAGCTTAAAAAACATTTTAAACACACAAAAAATCACGGAGATTTGTCTCGTGTGCTAGGGGAGATACAATATTTCACTACATACTTAACAATAGCTTCTCTAAATAATTTCTGCCACTCAAACACTAATTGCAATAACAGCTAGGTACTTACTACAAGACCATGTAATTTTGCGTGTGTGTTTTTATGAGATTTGTTATTGCTTATGTGTTCTATGATTGTTTTATTGTCCATGTAATTGTCATTTTATAATTATGTTTGTGTGTGTGTGTGTGTTTGTGCGTATGTGTGTACGGCCAGTAACAAAAGGAAATATACACTTTTGACAGCCAATGACCCTAATTTCTTTAGGAATAACTTCTATCTACCTGTTGCCAACGTACCATTCTAATTCTATAAATAGACAGAAAGTAGTTACCGGACGTATAATAAGGTAGCTTTGGATCAAGTTTGGATATTTTAAGGACAGATATTTTATGCCTACGCCTAGAATAAATGCTTATGCCAAGAATAAGTACCACAATGAATACCTACTCGTGTTTTTAATAGCTACTACTTAAAATACAGAAAAGATCGCACTATACCAGAGGATTATACTAACAAATTAACTGTTTTTTTACAGTCGTTTGTGTGACTTTTGCAATAAATTCGAGTGTGTTAGTTATTGTGGTATAACAACTAGAGACGACACCGCTTAGCATGTTTTTGCGCCCGGCAAATGACCCCACTCCACCTGATGTTAAGTGGAAATGAAGTCCAGGCGCGAGGACAACTGGTGCAGCGTAAAGCCGGGTCCGCTGCGCCAGATTTTTGAACAGAACATTGTTCGAAAACATAAATAAGGAGCGTGGCCCATTGAGTAATAATGTGGTCCATTGAGTAATTTATGTTTTCGAACAATGTTCTGTTCAAAATCTGGCGCAGCGGACCCAGCTTAAGAGACGTAGCATCAGTCACCCTCACTCTGCCGGCCCACAAAGTGCTTCTTCACGCCTCGTTTGAAGGACCCTATATGTCATAGGTAGGAGGGAATACGTGTGCTGGTAGACTATTCCATCTTTTGGAAGTGCGGCAAAGAAACGAGTCACCAAATTTCTTTGTGCGTGATGGAATATTAGAGACTGTAAGTTGCGGCCCATCGGCTGCAAACGCAGTGATTGTGAGTGATCCATATGTGATTGTGGTTGGTACGGCCGCAAATCCATGCCCTGTGCGGCCTATGCTTGCGGTTACCTGCAGATGGAGCGTATTTTACGTTCGCATACGCCCTATTTAAAGCTTATTCAATATTAACAGTAATGTTTTAGTTATTTAAGTTTATTAGTTCTGGAAGAAAACATTTATTAACATAACCTTAAAAGTCCGCATTATAAACGACACAAAAAGTTCGCTACCACCATTGAGTTATATGTATAACTAAAGACGACATCGCGAAGCAATTTTTTATTGTGAGCTAGTGTTGGTAAACATTTTTTTATGAAACTTTTAAACAGGGATAATTTTTGCGTACTTATAACGTGAAGGTGACGATACCCGTTGCCTTCGCTTTGAAAAAAGAAGACCAAGAGCGTTTACCGTCACGTGTGAATGAACCATAACATTTCATAAAATTATTTACATCAACCCTGAAAGTGCTGACGAGATTTGTAGAAATTAAATACGCCTGCATGCATATTCATGCCGTTCATTACGCCAACGCCTTCTTGGAAAGATGTACGCTTCATCAGCTGATGTGAGCTTTAATTAAATACTGTTACAATTAATGCTGATTGCGCAACGCTGTGGAACAGTTTTTTTTTCATGATCGTCATTATTCCGTTCTTTAGGTTACCGATATTAAGGTTACCTTTTTCATTTTCACATGTATTTTGTTTTTAATAAGCTCGTGTATATTTCAATTGACGACCTCCGTGATCGAGTGGTCAGCGCGTTGGGTCTGGCGCCGCGCCATCTCTGAGGTCCCGAGTTCAATTCCCGGTCGGGTCAATTTAGATTGATTTCGGGTCTGGGTGTTTTTCTATGTTTATGTATATTTATCCGTTATCTAGTTTAACCATATTAACGAGGTTCAATAGAAGCTTATCTAGGGCTAGTTATGTGGTGTGAGCGTAAAATAAAATTAAGTATTCCGGAATTTTAGATTGTGAGCAAACAAACGAAGACGTTTATAGGATGATGACGACGAAGCTGTCAGTTAATACACATTACGACTCACAGAAATGTGGTAACAATAAGTTACAGTGGAAAAAAGTTCAATTTACGAAGTAGGCCTTAATGCAACATACTTCTTTATTATTTAATAAAAAACATTGACCTAAATTACTAGGAATACAGAATTTACTCCTTTGTTGAACACACGTAAAGAAACCTCATAGAATTACACCACTTCCTTTGTTATTTCAGCCTACTATATTGGAAATGTAGTTCAACGTAATTCGAAGTAAATTACATCGAGTTCATTGCCTTGTCGTGAATGAAGAGTATTTGTGAAAAGGAACAGGTACCCGAGGTCAACATAGTTTTAAAAATAAGTCGGCGAACATGACGTCATTCAATAAAAATATTTAATTTGCCTCAGATTTACCGCTAAGACGCATTGTTTTGCATTGTTGAGTTAAAATTGCCAAGTATAGAGGTAAAATGATAATAATGATTTATTTTAAAAGGTTGCACAACCTAAGGGTTATAATAAAGTCAAAATTCAACCAGTCTCAGGAAGCTCGAGTGGGATTCGAACCCACGAACTTTGGATTGCCGGTCCACTGCTCTAACCGCTGAGCTACCGAGACCCCAGAAGACTCGTTGAATTCTTCCTCGTAGTAGTTTTTTCTAGTAAACATTCTATCCTATACCTATATAGCATTGTGAATGCAAAATTTCAACAATAAAGATATAATAAAGTCTCCTAACGAAGTAGTAGACCGGCAACGTGCGTACATTACCCTTGAAGAAGTTGTATTGAATTCAGGCTACGGTGGTAGCTTTTAAACCATGTCGCGTAGCGGTGAAAAATACTACCACCCCCTCTCTTCCCTTGGGTGTCGTAAAAGGCGACTAACGGACTAAAGACAACACATACATCCAACAGCTTAGAGCGGCGATGGGCTCGCCACCTGTCACGTTGACCACATCTGCAGTCGCTATTTGGTGAAAAGTGGACTATAGCAGAGGACTACATTGCAATCCTCATTGCCTAGTCTCTGACTAACCGTTCGGGGATAATAGTCGTGATTATTATATGTTATATGTAGTAGCTTTCCATTAAGGGTCGTGCGCTCATTTGGCGGCTCAGTAATGTAAAGATACGCGCAAGAGAATAATAATAAAAAAAAGAACTTGCTGTTAAACTTTCACAATATCCAAATAATAACAAATAACTGGGTTCTGATGTTCACCAACTGTGATCACATTATACATACAGGGGTAATTTTGGACCCCCCCCCCCTCCCCCTTTTTTTAAAGTGATCCTAAAGCAGCAGTACAACCAAATAATGAAATTAAAAATCATTATTTTTTTTACATTTTAATCTCAACTTTTCCATAAGAAAATCAAAATTATTGTCAACTAGCGCGCGGCCTATTGCGGTAATCAAAGAGCATGCGCGTGACCGCTACTATTCACCCCGTGCACCAATGACAGCGCGCCGCCGCTTTAACCGCGAGGGTGAGCGCACGCACCTAGAACTATAGGATATAAAAAGCAGGCAAAAAATATGTTTAAAAAAAACATTCATTATTTTTAGGTTTAAGATCTTTTTTTTTACTCTAAGATTATACAATCACTTACGAGAAAACATAAACAGCAAATAATAGATAAGACAAAAACTCGTAACAATCAACAAAACAGACGTGGGTGGGTAGACAATAATATTCTGTTGGTAGAAAATAATTATAGCGGGCACGAAGCGCGCGCGAACGTCAAATACTTTATTACGTATTACTTTTTTCAAAAGTATTGACCCAGTATTGATATGTCAGACCAAAAGACTCCGTGGCTTCATAAAGTGTGTAAAGAAAAGCTTTTTGATGGAGTATGTGTCTGTTTTATGAATGTTATTTTAGGATGACAACACGCTGCCGGTGCCTTGACCATTAGTCGTCGATATTCTAAATTTGGCGGGAACTAGCATAAACACACGCATAAACGTTAACTAAACAGACAATCGCGTAATAAAACATTTCTATATGTCATCGGGTGGTAAAAAAACGAATTATTTATTTTTTAAAGGAAACATACAGCTTCTTAATATAATTTATTATGACAAGCAAGGTAATAAGTAACTGTGCTTACGCTAATACAGTTCCCTTAATAGTGTTACAGACAACTGTTTATTTACTAAAAGTCTCTTAAAATAAAGTAAAATAAAGGACTTAATTTCAACTTTTCTTTTATAAATAAACCAATTTTTTCAAAAAATCATAAAATTAAGGACATTGATCTTAATTTTTTTATTGTAGTTGCTACATGCGCGAACAAGGAATCTATTTTAGCATTGTTTGTTTTACAAAATGGGATTCTAAAGGGCTTAGGTGAGCGTGTGTTACGTTTAGAACAATGTAATGAAATGCGACTTAGCAAATAAGGAGAATCTACCTGGTTATTTCAAAAGATAAAAGCGGCCAAGTTCGAGTCGGACTCGCCCATGAAGGGTTCCGTAGCAGCAAGTAACATCATATAAAAGTTCTTGTAGTTCGTTGTCACTTTATTGGTTTTAACCCCCAAAATTTATTGGTTTTTTTTCTATTTTTGTGTATAAATCTTAATGCGGTTCACAGAATATATCTACTTACCAAGTTTCAATAGTATAGTACAGTTCTTATAGTTTCGGAAAAAAGTGGCTGTGACATACGGACGGACAGACAGACAGACATGACGAATCCATAAGGGTTCCGTTTTTTGCCATTCGGCTACGGAACCCAAAAAAGTTGATCCCGAACTGATCTACGGCTATCCAGAGGCTTCGAACAGTTTTTGAAGTGTTTTTAAATTTATAATGTATTCTTTTAATTAATTGCCGATGTATAACATTACCGATATGTAAGTAATTAACGTTACTGATAAAATACATGATCGCCACATAGCTATAATACTCTGCGAACGCCACAAAGCATTCGTATTCATCCTACATCCACTATATTAATACCATCTGATCGGCAAACCATTGGGTCTGAATTATCGGCGAGAGCGGAAGCACCAAATCGATCGGCGCGCAACGACGTGCGAAAAACTGTATTATTCAGTTACCTATCCACGTTTCGATTGATTAATCCGAAGCTCATCTGTGTTCCCGAGATTTCCGTTTGCCGTGGCGCCTTGTAAATTGTTCTAGAAATCCGAAACGGCGTCGTTAGTTCTGCTCACGGCGTCCCCAGGCGATCGGGCAGGCACGGGACGCGGTTACCTTCATAAATCTTTTGCTGGCTCTTCCCGCAACTAACAAGGCTCACTTTCGACTCCGCAGCCCGCCGCTAGTAAATAACCCCCGAAAGTTCTCATAATAACACCACTTTAAGTAGATTAAAATACCCAACCGATAGTATTACCATATTAATCATACACTGGAAACGGGTGCCTACGGTTCTGTAGGTAATTTAATAATCTAAAGGGACGTCTTGCGAGTTGCCCCGTTATAAATCAATTTTATCGAGCTACCTTAGCATAGGATTAAAATTAGCTGGCTGTGTGAGCTATTTGAAACGTAGCAGGGAAACCTTTACTTCTATCCGTCGCAAAAGGTCCTGACTTTGTTCGTATATAAAGAGTAGGAGTGTATACTGCGAAGGTATTAAGTGATATTATTAGAATACCCTTTGACAGGGTCAGGTATACCGACCGGTTTACCGAAGGATAGGAAATCTTCGAAGTTGATTTATTTATCTTACTTAATATACAGTCTTTGTCTACTCCTTTGGGAAACGGGCTCGATATATGTACTTGAAGTACAAGTATAAGTAGTTTTATAATCAAAGAATAGTATAATTTTTTCTCTAATATAAAACATTATATGTACAGTCAGCATCAAAAGTAACTGAACTAAAACAAGGTGGCAAAAGTAATAGTCACGTGTCAATGTCTTTACAAACTCATCATTTAACATTTTAGAATTATATGACATTTTTTGTGTTTATAATAAATGGTTAAGGCAATAATGCAAAAGTATATTGTCATGTACTTTGGACTTAACAGCTATGTCAGACAGTTCTGCTCATTTCAATCGTAACAATCATTTGAAAATTTCTTATGCTAAGCTACTTTTGATGCTGAATGTACATCATCGAATTGCCTACAACGCATTGTATTATTTAAAAAAAATAGTAAATAAACTTTTGAATTGCATCCAGCTCTTATGTTTACGATAATGTATGATAATCTAAAAAAATCTGAAATATCGTGGCAAATTCTTGGACAGATATTAATGAAAGATTTCCCATGCGGTAATCAATCACTGCGAAGTTAGAAAGATGCCGTGAAAAAAATATCATAGTGACACGATCCTGTGTTGACAATATAAAATGTTAGGAACAATTAACACTGTACTGTACTTAAGTATCAATATAAACCATGTAAAGATATGGATGAATTAGACAATGAAAAATCCTATTTGATGTGCAATTATTTTTTATTGTTATGATTTGTGATAATGCATTGCATAATTGATTATACAGTACGTAATTAATTGTTTTACGTTATATCTTTGTCATTATGTTGAAGATATTAAAAATAATATACACATAACCTTGTCGACGCTAATAGATGTTATGATACAAACTTTTTATTTTATTTATTTTAAAATATCACTCGGAAAACTACTTCCACATTATATAAACTTTCTACTACCGTTATTATAATATATTCTGAGCTTCTACGAGAAAATAATTCCATAGCAACCCGCACTTAGCAGCGGCTTCCAACGACCTTTACCAGTTCGTTGGTCCATTTTATCTACCCGCACACGTGTGTTACGTGTTACGTGCGCTCCTTGTAAATAAAGGATTTTCTTTTGTTTCAGAGCCGATGGCGGAGCATATGTGCTTTAGGCACGGGCGGTTTCGTCTTACTTTACTGGCGGTTGCGAGTCGCCGGCACACCCACCGCCTTCGCCGCCGCCGACAACCCAGCCTCCAGAGACCCCTCCCTCCTAACCAGATTCTACACTTTCACCTACTTGCCAGTCTTCAATTTCTTTCTCCTTTTATACCCCTTCCACCTCAGCTTCGACTGGTCCATGGAGTCAATACCCCGAATCACAACCATATCCGACCCCAGAAACATATCCACCGTTATTTTTTACGCCATCATATCCAAAGTCACGTTGCGCACCATTAAAAATGAATTGAGAAAACGACACGAGAGAGCGGCGAAAGACGTAAAATATTATAAGAAACAGAATTGTAAGGTCAGACACAAATGGACCTACAACACGAAACAATACAATAGGGGACAAGACTGTGTCGAACGAAAAAGCTATCACACGCCACACAAAGAGAGTGTGTCATCTAAGAAGATATTGTGTCCTTGCACGGGGTGTAGGCACACGGTCACGGAGGAGCACACGATCGCTTGCCGGGCGATGAACAATAATAATACTATGATGCACAACTCGAGCTGCGTTTGCCCAATGGCGAGCACGAAATCTAAAACGCCCAACCCTCAAAGGAACATTTACCGCAGCCCTCAAGTTGCTTTGCTAATGTTCGTGGCATTTATGGTCTTGCCGTTCGTGCCTGCTACTAATGTCCTATTTTATGTTGGCTTTGTGGTTGCGGAGCGAGTGCTGTACATACCGAGCGTTGGTTTCTGTTTATTGCTCGGTTTGGGCGCCGGCGTCGTGACGCGCAGCTGCCAGAAGAATGATACGAGGAGTCGGGTGGTCATGTTGACGCTACTGATCGCTCTGTCGTCGATGTGTGGTTACACCATGCGACGGAATCTCGACTGGCGTGATGAGGAGAGCTTGTTCAGAAGTGCGCTCCACATCAATCCACCTAAAGGTAAGTCAAATTTTAATCAAAATTTTTGTTATTATTTTTAATATTACCGTTTGAAGATTCATTGAAATTGATTTGGTACAAAATTGGAATTAATGTTTTATATTTTAGCGTTTTATTAACGCTTAAATATACTTAAGTAAAATTTTAAACACTGAAAAAAGACGACAACCTCAGGCGGGAATCGAACCACGCACCTTCCGCATTCCGGGCGGCTGCCTTAACCATTTGGCTACCGAGGTCTGGCTTTCAACCGTCGAAATTTGTCAGTGCTTAATGCTTATGTTTTTAGTCAACATTGCTTCATCGAATCTTAGAAGTTTTCACCTCTGAGATCCGAAAGAAATATTTTTACAAATATTTGAACATTCGGTTAAGATGAAGCTGCGTTTATAGATTAATGTTTTATATTTTAGCGTTTTATTAACGCTTAAATATACTTAAGTAAAATTTTAAACACTGAAAAATTATACAAAATTGGAAGTTACGACTTTTCATGGCTGAATTGAAAAAGTTGCTAGCATGGGTACTTATATTTTAATAAATGGTAAACACAGTTTCCGCGAAGTCTCGGTATTTACCAATTAGCGAATGCCTGTCGCGTCAGCTGTCAGTATAATTTTGCGAATTCACGCCATAACGTTTGAAGACGGGAGGCGTTCGTACGCCTTCCTCAAAAGTTTGTTTGAGTTTCCCTCGTTACAACTCAAAACTAAGACACAATTAATTTGTTTGAGAGACAGCTACAAACTACCTGTCCACGTGTAAGTTTGTTGTAGTTGGAAAAGAGGCTGTCACTGTACAAGTCGGTCTAGCTATATGCACACCCACTGGGAGGTAGTAATGTATTCACTACCTCTACAGTGAGACTCTTGACCTTTCTAGGACGCCATTAAACATGCATGTGCGACGTCCCGAGGGAGGCCGCCCGGGTTTCTGTTCACATCACAAACTTTCGCGCAAAGAGAAAAGTTTCGCCAGATGGTTCTCATTTTGGCTCACTTCATATGGTGAATTCTGGACTCGATTCCGAATATTATATTACTTTTGTTTTGTAAACTGCTTGTTTATGAATGTTGTTTGGTTATCCTCTTCGCTTTTGAAGTTGAGATTTGTACACAGACAGGTAAAGGACCACCTATTACTTTTTACGATACAATTCCAACAAGTACGAGTAGTTTTATTGTCATAAATACATTTATAAAACTTTTCTACTTTAATCCCTGGGGAAATTCGTACTGTTTTGTTTCTTGATATAAAAAGAAACACAAAATATTATCAATCATTTATATAGAATTGAAATATGTACATTATACTTACTACGAATCAGAATTCTAACAAAACTTAGTTAGCCAGTGAGAATTAATTTAGCCAGTGGTTTATTCTACAATATTTTTAAAAAACAATTAAAACGTATGTGATTTAAAATCGAGTAAGATTTAATACATTATGATGAATTTATTTAAATAACTACTTAACCTAAGATCTCTGTATTTTCCTTCAGTACATTGAAACTCATTATTTTACTCATTTGAAAGACATTGACCTTTGGAGTTTGTTGAACACATCATATTTTACCATTGATCCCATAATGTAATGTGAAATTGTGAAAAAATGTGTAATTTACCTACATTCACTAGCGCTTGATGACGTATCAGTAAATAATACCCATACAACCACCATTACAGCAGTTGTACTAACATTTGACAAATGGCTAGTACACATGAAAAGCCTATTTGCTTATCAACAGGTGACCGTAACAATTTGTCGCACAGAAAACTAACGGCCTACTGAAAACCACAAAAATATGATGATAACGAAGTATATTCCCTTCTAAAAAAAACAATATTTCATCCAAATTATGACACTTTATCGAAAGGTCCCCGATGTACAACTATCGAACTTTCTGCCTATGGGTTTGTAAGGAAAAAATAAGAGAGCCAAAGTAGCTTTTTAAAAGTTTCCAACGAACGAGCGGGCGTCTTGTATTTTTACGATATCTCGAATCACTTTTAAAATATTGAGGAAGAGCGCTGGAACAGCTGCGTCGTAAATTATTTTCTCACAAGCATCAAAATACAGTGGTAACGTTATAGTGAAGTAATACCAGCGAAACACACCTTTGGCTTGTGTATAGCTTATTCCACCGCCCTATTTCAGTAACGTGAACAGTTATTCATTTTTTATTTTACAAACAAGATCTTTCAACTGCCGTTAAACCAGATACAATAGAAATTCAATAATTGTTAGTAACCAGGTTTTGTCACAGATGAGAGGATAAGTTTAAATGTTTATTTTGAAATACAAACATAAAAATGCTACAACTGATTTCGAAATGTAAAATTACAATTATCGAAAAATACAGTCCGTTTTAAAAGTGTATAGGTATTACGTGCCGCCACAAACATTGCATTTAAAGTAACCCTCTCATAGAGTTTTCAACAACCCCTAAAACAAAACAAAAAGTTAAAAAGATCCGGTGCATTGGAAATACTTATTCTAATAATCAATTATATTATCAGTCAGAATTGCAAACAAAACGAGGCGCATAGCTGAAATTCTGTAGAAAATCATGAAAGAATCCAATAAGGCAAGTTATTCGCCAATCGGAAAGCATCCACCTCAATTAACTGAAACATAAATGAGAAAAAAACACGAGAATTGTACGTAGTATCTAAAATAAAAAGTTGCGAGTAAATAAATAGGGAAAGTTTTACCAGTGTGCATATTTTACGAATTTATAGGCATATTTATAATAGACATTCATTTTAAAAAAGGAACATAATTGATTGTCATTTTTATAATTATGAAAAACTCAACCCTTTTTAAGTTAGCTAACAAAGCCGATTGCTTTAGAAACGTAGAAACTTTGTCCATCAATTATCAAGCAAACAGTTCCAACTATTAAGTTCGGGTAAGTACCAACTTGACCTGGAGCTAAGTTAAACAAATTAGATTCCAATTCGGTAGCCTACTCCGTCTCCGATAATATACCTTCATGTATAATTTATGTCCGTTCAACGAACGTAGTCGTGTAAACTCAAACACCACAATATTATATGAAAATGGGAGCCAATGTTCATCAGGAACATAAATCAAAAATCAAGGAGTTGGGCCGGAACCGGCTCCTATTACACCATTGTGTGTATCTTGGCAGACTTCCTCAGTTTTATCACATTATTTAGTGTCGCGCAGTATTTGTAAATTGTTGTCACTACTCCAATTGTCTGCTTCACAGCATATTTTTAACAGAGCATTCTGGTTACTTACTACTTACATTGCTTTGACATCATCAATTTTAATCAGCCATATCCGTCGGGTTATGGTGTATAATTGAGACATCGTTATAAAATGGCCTAATTCAGGTTGGTGGGTGTGAACGATTGCTACTACTTAATTAAGGTACTTGAGATATTTTAATTTGGTCAGCCATCCAGTGGCTAAGACATTATAGCAAAAAGTGTTTACTCAAAGCATTCTTCATCAAAATACGACTTTATAATAACACAAACGAAATAGTTTATCGTAAATGTGATAAACTACTGTCTGTCGAAATCGTAAAGCATAAATCCGAAACTATTGCGAGTCAAATAGATTATAGAACGTTCACTTTAACAATTGACGATCGTTTCCAAGTGCTTAAAAGCACGATATTTGACGAGACTGTCAACATAAATAACAAGATAGCATCGCGGTGTGCCACTACAGAATTAAAAAGTAAGCAGCAAACGTAAGCTTGTGTGGTTTAGGAGGAACAAAGCGGAGTATTTCATTTATTCACAGCGGTGCCCGGGCCAAGGATAACCGCCGTTATAAACAACCAACGCCGTACGAACCTATTTAATTATTCAATTAATTGACTTTAACTGAACCAAATGTGCTTAGTCTGTGATTACCCTGATAAGGCTCTGCTTATTTAAATACATTGGTTGCGTAGTTAATTACTTTTGTGTGTGTGTACTGTAATGTTTAGGGGACTAGATACACACATGGACTGAGATGAGAATCGAATACATACATACATATAATCACGACTATAATCCCCGAAGGGCTAGTCAGAGACTAGGCAACGAGGACAGCAAAAACAGTCCTCTACCATAGTCCACTTTTCACCAAATAGCAACTGCATATTTGTTCAGCGTGAGAGGTGGTGATCCCATCGCCGCTCTATGCTGAAGTATGTGCAGTCTTTAGTCCGTTAGTCGCCTTTTACGACACCTAAGGGAAGAGAGGGGTTGGTAGTATTCTTTCACCGCTACGCGACACGGTTATCTAATTCAAATTGTGCTTTATTACTAAACTAGCCGCCCGCCCGCGACTTGTTCCGCGTGAACACCCCTTGCCCCGTGACGAATTTGCTAATAAAAGAAAATAATTTATTTTTATTACAAAACTAGCGGCTGCTCGCGGTTTCACCCGCGTGGTTCCCGTTCTCGTGGGAATATCGAGATAAAAAGTATTCTATGTGTTAATCCAGGTTATAAACTGTCTGTATGCCGAATTTCATCCAAATCCATTTGGTAGTTTTTACGTGAAAGAGTTACAAACATACACACTCACAAACTTTCGCTTTTATAATATTAGTATTATGTGATAAACTGGAATAAAATATTAAGGGGAGGTATTTCGAGCGCTTCTCTCTCGCTCTCTCAACGGTACGACGGTAAGGTAAGGTATAACAGCGAAGCGGCACGAATAATCGCGTTTTATATTTAAAAAAATATATAGATGTAATTTTAAAAAAACGATCGGTTATAATACCACATGTTATCTATGAACTTCATTTTGGTAAATAACTCTTAATATCAAATCACTTATTTTAAGAATAAATCCTAGACAAGAAGATAAAATGACACAAAAATATGTAACTTTGTGAATTTATTCTATCAAGCCAACTTTATCAAATCGTGTTTCCATCGGATATATTCTACAAAATAAAGCCTCAACAATATTTCATAATTTTTGCAGATTTTAATTTTACTGTTTACTACTTCAAAAATTAATTCTAAGAACGTGTTATGTTAATTTTTCACTAGAGGTCCTATCTAGAGCAAGTTATAAGTGCGGACTCTGCTCTCCGTGTCCCGCGCAGTGTATCCGGAGGTCCTAACAATTACTAGATCAGGCAAATGTTTCTGATTCTTCGATACATAGCCTGTGTTTGTGACAACAACTGCTACATTTGCCAAACGCGGTGATTGATTCAATACCCATCAGTGGTAGAGATTATTTGATATTAATGATGGAGAGAAACCCCTTCATCGTTACAATCAAACGATGATGATATTTTATGTAAAGACATAGGACATCCTCTCTCCTTAATTCACTATTTTTTATTTGTACTGGCACCTCGAGACCAACCGTTAGGTTATGCAAGAAGTGCCAGACGTCCCTGCGCCAGTAGAACACTCGCGCAAGAGACCATCTGCGTTAGGTCTTGACACCAAATCAGTGCCCGCCGCTGCGCGCTCTTCATTCGGTACTCATAAAACTAGTGTCTCGGGAAAATTTCCCCGTGAACCCGTGTAGTTCACTGCCTATCGCCCAGATAGGTAACCGGAGCTGTCAAGCTCGCTCACTTCTCGTTGCACGAAGGGCACAACTCGCAGTTGTCAGTGCTCGGGTCGTCGTCTCTAAAGTCGACTCCAGAGATTTTAAATGTTATGAAAGAAAGAAAGCTATTTATGGAATTTGCCAAAAAAGTTGCCAACATTGTCATAAATAGAAATAGGGACAACTAGAAAGAATTAGGACAATTAGTAATAAGAAAGTAAGCAAGACCACATTGTGGCAGGAATGTAACTGGAATAGAAATAAAATAAGCAATTTATAGTAATAAGCAAAATATGTACCTAATACAGAAATAATAAATAAATACATGTATTAATAGAAAGAAGGAAAGAAATAAATAAGCAAACTAATTAAAAATGTAATAATATAAATATAATTAAGAAATGTGCTTTAGAAACGTAAGATAAAAAGAGAAGAAATGTATCAGTAAGTAAGAAAGAAATGTATTAGGGTGTAAGAAGAAACTGTAATATATAAGAAAAGGAAATGTACTAGAAATAAAAACTGCATGTGTGTATGTTAAAAAGTAAAAGATTAAAAAAAGTATAAAAAAAGAGTCAAGAAAAGAAAAAAAACAGAAATGTAGAGCTCTTAAAGCTCAAGCTTATATAATCTCTAAAAAATAAAGAAACAAAAAGAAAATATGTTGGAAAAATAAAAACCTGCCAAAAAGCGGGAGCAGAAAGCTTTAAAAAAAAAAAAAAAGTCGACTCCCAAGTGTCCACCTTGGTCGCGGAGTAGTAAGCACACTCACTTCTTGGAACTCATCCGGGCAAAGACAAAGACATAGGACAGTAGGTATATAGGCCAATAACTTTGACTTAATTACGCTCCACTCCATAGTTCGTTCTATAATATATTTTCAATAATTAACACCTGTCATAATAATAATATGAGTCACATTGCGAGTTCCGAACCATACTTCACTATCGAATAAAACTTCGGTTATCACCATACATCAATCTGACATTGTTGTTGTTACTAACAACTTCACCTTTACTTACATAAAAACAAAGTAGAATCAAACGTCAAATCGTCACTTCCCCACTCCACACTAATGTGACGCACACCAATCATAGCCAGCCATTTCCCCCCGGCTCTTCAGGAGGTCATCATCATCAAACGCGACATGACCATTCAGACATCGACCGAATCGTACACCGAACGCTCGCAGTATCGTCGGAAACTATCGCAGTCTAATTTCCGATTTGGTTTACCCCCTCCCCTATAAAGTGAGGCAGTCGAATGAACTAAAGAAATGGTACCATTCCTTTGATAGCCTTCTGATGTGATCTCAAAATTGTATGTTCCACTTTATCTTTGCTACTGTGTATGGAATACTAAGCAGGGAGGATTCATCTGTTTCTGTCTGCGATCTGACCTCCTGATACGTGAAACTGAAATGCAGGACAAGGTGGAAACATGTTTTGTCGGGACCGGCTGGGATGTAGCTTTAGTTTCCGCTGAATATGCAAACGCTTTCAATAGTAACTCTTTATTGTTTTAAGTATAGATGTGTTGGATGGATACAAACTATTTTAAAAAAGTTTGTCTATATCATGATCATCATCATCTGCATCTAAAGATCCCACTGCTGGGCTCTGTATCTGAATAGTAGTACATAGTAAGATCGGGCTCAATGTGGGTTGGTTGTGTTAAGTTAAAATTAAATTTTAAAAAATATTCACTTTTCTACAATCACACCAATTATCTAGCCCAAGAGAAGCTAGGAAGAAACTCGTTAAATGGTTACTAGACAACGGATAAACATACTTAAAATACTTACATAGAAAACACCTAGACCCTAGACAATTTATAAAAACCATAGTTTCTAAATTGACCCGACCGGGGATCGAACCCGTGATCTCAGAGATGGCGACACTATGAAAACCGAAAATAAAGCTGAAGAAATAAAGAAAAAGTTTTTTTTCTTCAGCTTTAAGGCACATTTAAGAACCGCTGTAGCAGAGCTTGGGACATCAATAATTAACGACTTTCAGATAGGTTGCCGAATTTAGTAATCTGAAGTTCCTCATTGCTTTAGAAAGCACGTCAAGTCATAGTTATTGACCTAAGGTGCTAGTAGATAGTATCCATCAAACCAGGCAAAATGAGTCAATCTCCTCATGCGCTATTTATATGCAAAATCTTTACCGATAGTGGTGGACATGATAATAATCTTTCATTCTAAAACTCTTTTTTAATTTAACCTTTATCATCATAAAGGTCTCCAAATCATTCCATATATCGTCGTCGTTATGGTGATGGAAATATAAACGTCACGATATGTTATCTAAAACAGAATCCTACTAAACGACGCATGACTGACATAGTGGAAATCAAAAGTAAAGCCTACATTTGGAAAAGTACCCCTTTCTCACAAATAATGACAATGACACTGAGCTCCCAAAAAGCTATTCGAAATAAAATTTGGTTTGCTACTGTAACATACATAATATATTATAGTAGAGGATCCGAGTATACAACGACCTTCACGGGGCCGGTTAATGGATGAAAGTATTTTATATCAAATTTAATGTGTTAAAAAATATATTGCGAGTGGGTTGGCTGAAAAATTTCAAACCATTAAATGATTAATTTTTTTTTTTAAACATTGCACTTGTTTGGATAATAGATAAATTACATAGGTACCAATCTAAAGTATGAAGCCTATGGAAGAAAATAGTCAACCTAACGTTTGCGACTATTTTTTTCCTATCATAACATTGGGTAGGCAGGAGTAAACAGGTAAGTCAATATAGTAACTTGCAACCGTCTGGTTGAATAAATAAAATTTATCTTTGTATAAAGATAATCTCATTACAAACACACACACACACAAACCAAACCAGTGCAATGTATTTTTTTTAATATTAAATTAATCATTCAGAAACAGAGTAGGGGACAACACACACCCCTGCGGGACTCCAGCATTCACGAGCTTCATGTCGGAGCACGAACCGTCGACTGCGACTCTGATGCTACGCCCAGTAAGAAAGCTGGCAACCCATGAACACAATTTCTCAGGAAGCCCGTATGATGGAAGTTTAGAGAGAAGAGCCCTGTGCCATACCCTGTCAAAAGCTTTCGCTACGTCCAATCTAACTGCCAGTGCCTCCCCTTTACTCTCGACTGCCTCCGCCCATCGGTGAATAAGGTACACTAAAAGATCACCAGCCGATCGACCGCGACGAAAACCATACTGGCGATCACTTAGTAGCTGGTTCTCTTCTAGGTACCTTAAGAGCTGGCGGTTTATAATGGACTCCATTACTTTGGAGAGTAAAGAGGTAATAGCTATTGACCTGTATTTGGACGGATCTGAGCGATCGCCTTTTTTTGGAATCGGGTGGACAAGGGCTGTCTTCCAAGAGCTCGGGACGACGCCAGTGGTGTAAGAGAGCTGGAAAAGGCGCGTTAGAACTGGTGCCAATTCTGGAGCACACGTCCGAAGCACAATGGGTGGAACTGCATCAGGCCCACTCGCCTTATGGATATCAAGAGAAAAAAGAGCCTTACGAACTGACCTTTGCAGGAACTGAACGTTTGGCATTGTACAAGCGTAATGCGGTATGGTTGGTGGAGAGTTTTCCCCATCGTCCAAGATCGAGTTTGATGCGAAAAGAGAGCCCAAGGGATCGGCTTTCTCCTTTGCAGTATAGGCCAGGCAGTCATCGGTCTTGTGCAATGGTGGTAGGGACGGCATACAAAAATTCCCTAAGATAGCTTTGGCGAGAGACCAGAACGCACGCGTCCCCGAAGGAAGACGCACTAGCCTCTCGCCAATTCTACCTATGAATGATGACTTCGCCTTGGCAATGTCCTTCTTAAAGGATCTGGCGGCAAAGTTGTACTTCTTTCTGAGCGCACTGGTGTTTGGGTCCTTTGATGACACCGCATTAGCCCAGGCTTGGTAATGTTGTCGCTTTTGGCGAGACGCCATTTTGCAGCAACGACCAAACCATGGTTGGGACTTGCCGCCAATGGGAACCACAGAGTTTGGAATGAAAAGTTCCATTCCCTGCAGTATCACATCAACGACAGAGTCAGCGGCGACATCAGGATCATCCAGCGAGAAGCAAACTTGCCACCACGGGTAGGATGCAAAGAAGCTTCGCATCCCCTCCCAGTCCGCTGACCTATAATGCCAGACTTGACGGCTAGCCGCTGGTTGCGGTTTTGAAGTTTCTGTGAGAGGCACAGTGCTGCGAATCAGACAGTGGTCTGATGAGCCTAGTGGTGCATCAACAGAAACTTGATAGCCGTCTGGGTGCGAGGTCAGCAGAAGGTTTAATAAAGACGGTGCATGACTCTCCACATCTGGAACCCGTGTTGGCTCGGTTACCAATTGGGATAGACTGTAGGCCAAAGCGAAGTCATGAACGGCTCTACCTACGTGGTCAGTTGTGCGTGAACCAAACCATTCGACGTGGTGGGCATTGAAGTCTCCCAATACCACAATCTCGGCCGAGGGGATCCGTTGGAGAAGGGAGTCTGTCGCTGTTTGGACGGTCTCGATAAGTTGGTCAGTTCCGATGTTACCGCTGTAGGACCTATACAGGCACGCGTAGACGCGAGGATGACGTCCGCAGTCGACGTGCAGCCATAAGATGGAGAGGTCCCTATCTTCAAGATTTCCAAGGCGACGAACGCACATATCCTCCCTGACATAGGCACAAACACCGGCTCGTGGCACAAATGCATGTTCCAGGTTGTATCCAGGGTAGCGCAAGTACGAGATGTCAGGAGGGGGGGATATCTGCGTCTCGGTGAGGAAGAGCAAGGCCGGTTTCGCCGTCTCGAGGTGGTAATGGACGGCGCTCAAGTTAGAGTGGATTCCCCTGATATTGCAGAAGTCCACGCGAAGCGTAGGAGGGGGTGCCAATTGTCTTGCCTTTCTCCTGCCTGCAGCATGACTTGGCACGAACGATGAATCTAGATTAAAGTTCGCTGCCATATCAACTGTGGGGGGGGGGGGGGGAAGGGGTCTCCGGAACCCTCACTCGCCGGACGAAACACAACAGCATAGAGTGCCATTGTTTCACGCCGAAAATTCGTGAGGCAACGCAGCGTGGCTCTACCACTCAGTTGGTGTCACTCATTTAGCACCACCCAGAGGTCACGTGTAGGGTCTCAAGGGTAAACCTACGGACGCGAGCTACTTAACCCCCAAAAGCCCGTTAGTTTAGCCTGTTAGTCGCATTTTACGACACCCAATCGAAGCGAGGGATTGGTAGTTTCTTCTAGTGAGCTCCACACACGGCTAAAAAAACAGGCAAAGCAAAATTTGCTTAGCTTCCGCATCCTACAATACAGAGCGATGTAACCTAACAGCTATCTCGATCCAATTTGTCTGTGTCTAGATGGGAATAGGTCAATCACAAGTCGATGCTGACCATTACGGGGTTTTGTTGCGGCCGCCGTAAACTCGGATCGGCTTTTGCTGGCTTAACCAATGCACCTTCACTAGGCAAACCTGATACGAGTATGTTGAACTATTTGGACAACAAAAAAAGTAAAAGGTTAAAAATTAGGAAGAGTGATTATTATGTACACAAATCGGTAGTAAAACAAAAAATAGGAATAATAGTTTTATGTGGGCCAATATAGACCCAGTAAAGACAGACCCCCTTTTCGTTATTGGTCAGAAGTCTAGCCTAACGTAACTGTCAGACCTTATCTGTAGTTCAGCAAACTTAGTTTTTATTTGGGGGGGCCTTAGCAAAGAAATCCCCCTACAACAAAAAAAAAACGTACAAACTGTTTCCATTATGCCTATTGATCTTTATGCTTATTTACTATTAAACGAATAAACAATATAAAGAAAGTATTAGGTGCATTTATTGAACCGCTGGCCATCACTGCATGTTGTAGTGACGAGCACTCTTCTCATTCCTTGACGAGCACTCCTCCCATTCGTTTTTGTTGTTACCGGAGACTATTGTAACAATAAATATTGTAACAGTAGGTACTTATATAATAAGAATTAAAAAAATATATTCTTCAAAATAATATTGTTTTTTTGTTATTGCTGATTTGTGATTGTGATTTTATTTGCAAGATCACCGATTAGATTCATTCAACTAATGCGATAGTATAAATTACTT
Source organism: Scoparia ambigualis (assembly GCA_963921215.1). NCBI lineage: Eukaryota > Metazoa > Arthropoda > Insecta > Lepidoptera > Crambidae > Scoparia > Scoparia ambigualis. The sequence goes on along the minus strand of OY992502.1, from coordinate 21,500,996 downwards.
TAAAAGCACTTAACGACGTATCTTAAAAATATATTTGAAAGTTATTAACGCAAACAGCATTAAATATTACAAACTTATTAATGATTTAACACTATCTGACTTTTGGCCTTGCCCGTAAATCTATCGAATCATGTCGTAAACTCGTTAACTGTTAACGAGTAATTTTGTATGGAAATTGGTACAGTAGCGCCACAAAGTTCGTAAATTGAACAAACAATAAAGTTGGCAGACGTCATTTCATTGAACTATGACGTCATCATTTAAGTAGCTATACTTTAGGCAGTATGAAATTGGTAAAAAGAACGAAAATCATTAATACTATTTGCATTTTAAATTGAGTACATTTTAAAGAATAAGTTTAAATTTGATATTAATCCATGTTTTTAAATAGTTGTAATCATTCTCTAATCCCCTAAAAATAAGGTTGAATTTTATTTTATGCTAATTTGTAACCATTCAAGTATTTTCATAGTGCTATAGAGTGGTTTAACAAAATAGTTTTCTGAAAGTACAAGTAAAGTGTAATAATGTGGAGTTCTTCTAATTTGTTTTACTAACGCAAAGTAATACAGCGTTAAATCACGATTTCATTCTGGCACGTAAAGAAAAAGTACCTACGGTGTGTCAATAAGTTTATCCAAAATAAGTTCTTAATGCCCCTCAAGTCTCAACACTGTTCTCGGTATTATCTTTTACAAGCAAAACTCTTCACTCGGACATGGCTGATGTAATCAGTTAAGCCGAACTCTCTATCGGCCTCATCTCTGAACCGATGCCGAGCTCTCCAGTCCCTCAGATTAACACCATTATCTCAGTTGCCAACTTATTTCACTACTTACGACCGGCTAACTTCTATAGAACTACTGTCAGAAATCGAAGGTACCATATAAGTTAGAGATCAGAGAAATGTATCTAAAAACCGTCGTGTAAAGCTCAGTTTGCTTTGTAGACGATTAGAAATTTGACAATTTATAAGAATATTTTATTCAATAAAGTTTTCGTATAAAATCGTGTGACCTCAAGACAACCTTCGCTAATGATTTTCTTTCTGCACTAAGTAACGAATTTCACAAGTAATTTCAATTAAATATTACAAACTGTCTCGACTCCTTAAGTGTTTGAATCTTTGTTCCAAGAATTTGTACGAAAACTATTGTGATTGCTTTATGTACTTTATGTTACAGAAGTAGAAAAACTTTTACTAGTTAAATAGATTAATGATCTTCAAATATAATAACTCACTGGTATTATTAGCTTTAAGTCCATTAAATCTTTAACAACTACTTGAGCCATTTTAGATCTCTCATGACTATTATCGGCGGGTCGTGGACAATTTTATTGTTTACTATCTAGCGTCGCAACTTCATCCAAGTAAGCCCCTGTGTCCCATAATCCATTTAAAAACGGGCCTTATTCCTTGTCTACATCATAAAATCAAAGTCATTAAAAATAACAAGTAGCACAATTTGATTTAGTTTCCAGAGAACCTCAGTTAGATGCAAATGTTAGATTTCTAGATCTTTGACAAAATAGTTAATCGAAGTTCTCGATACAAGGGCTATAGCTGAGCTTTGGTGATTCAGTCAGTGAGTTAGTCAGGACTGTTAGCTTTATATTATTTACTAAAAATAGATATGAAACTTTCCCAGCAAAACTTTATAACTAACTTTACCACGTAGGTACATACTACTAAATATTTAAAATTAAATAGAAGTAGAATTTTATATTTGTCAGGTCATTAAATTTCTACCATAAAATTTGCGGTCGTAAATCATGAACGCAACACGCCTAATGGAAACTTTTATTACTAACAAAGTTTGCAGGATATTGACAAAGTGACAGTTTGTATGATCGTTTAAAGCCCAAAAAGTTGTAAAGGCCATCCGCGGAATAGAAAAGTTTTTAAAACGGCGTAAAATCAATTTGCGTGAGTCGCGGCTTTTATAACTTTCGGGGCAAATTCAAATGGGCAAGTATAAAGGAGCTGTAAAAGTTACAAAAATGTGGTGAAATTTTGATATAATTATTATTGAGACGGTGTGACCGAGTGGCAAAGCGCTTGATCCTTTATCTGGAGGTCCCGTGTTTAATTCCTAGCAGTGCAATTTTGTAAAGGCTCGATACAAAACTCGATCCTGTATCCGCGGTGAGTTATCAAATTCGACTCTACACAAACGTCACAAAGGTCTCTCATTTTCGGAACGTGAGGGTCGAAGTTAGATAGAGAAGACTATGTAAATGACAAATATGTATGGACATAGTGCATGTACGAGCATTACATATTAGTAATTTGTATATTGTGTAACTTGGTAACGACATATTGTTTTGTAAATGTCGTTACTTCTATATTATTATAAATCTGTGGAGTTTCTTGCGCCCGTTCTTCTTCACAGCTAAAAGACTTCCTGAATGGGTGGGGAGGGTGAGCGGGTGGTGCCCATCCATCCAAATAAATTTAGACGATTCAAAATGCTTATTTTAAGTTTATTTTATAAAGAAATTTTGAGTTTGAGAGAACAGTTCACGATCGAACTTTAGAGTATCGACATGCAGGTCGGACAAAGGAAAAAGTGCAAAACCCGGGCTCGGCAAGCGTAGTAATTAAGTCAATACCCATCACTTGCAGTGATGACTTGATTTGGCCGTATAATATTTATTTATTTGTTTATTTTTAAGGACAACCAACACATCTTACATTAGAAGGATAGCCTTTCATTTCAAGTTATATAACTTGAATGATTCAAGTATAGCCCTCTTAAATTTATAAGTGCTGCACGAGAAAACCATCAACATCAGTTTTCTTCTGCAGTTCGTTGTAGAGACGTTGAATATAAGCTACTTACTTTATTGTGAGCAGAGATCAAATTAAATAACTTCAAATATTTGCCCGCCATAGCTGTGTATTTATTACGCATTACACACAATTTACAAATTGTGTTTTACTTTATGTTCAACTGTACCTTTATAATATACTTGTAACACAGCCATTCTTAACTTTGGTTAGGTACATATTATTTATTCAGTGTTTTTAATGATAACAAAATTAAACACGTTCCTCCTTACACTTCCCTACCGTTTGATTTGGTTTTCGTTTTAAAACTCACCCATAATAACGATAAGAATTACGTCTAAACAAAATGAGATAATCTTTTACAATCATTAAAACAAATTAACGCTTTAAAATATCGTCGGGAACTAATTTCCCCGATTCCTTGGTTAATCTTTGATCGTTAATCGTTAATCAATCGTTAACTGGTTCAATGTCGAAATCATTACATCGTTATCGTTACGATGAGCACGGATCACTCCGCAACCAACTTCCACCATGCAGACAGTCAATCGAGCAGATTATTAAAAGCATATACGCTTAATTTAAATCCCTTTGAGTGCGCTCTTCGACTAAACACATGTGTTTAATACGAGTGCGTACGCGAGCACAGCAGCAATATATTGCGTACCTTACGTAATCTGTAAGTGTGTACATAAAAAAGCTTTCAGACCAATATACCAATCACCGGACCGACTAAGCAGCGTCATGTCTCCTTTATATTTTGCTCTCTATGTTTTTCTTAATGGTGCCGATCGTAAATGGGATAAGATTTTATTTTCCTTTTTTGATGTACCCCATTCATGGGAAGTGCGCTGTAACTGTTTTATGTAAGCGCTCCTTTGCAGTAAAAGTATGTGAAGATTCCGCTTACACGTGTAAAGATCTGGTGGCGAAGCCCGAGTTTGGTTGGAATTGTTATTAGATGATATAAACGGGCTGGTTGGTTTTTCGCTTTGTGATAAATTTCATTATTGGGAACATCTCGATCTTAGATCTATGGAGAATGTGTATTATATGTCGGCAACGCGTGAGTAATATCTTTGGCGTTGCAAAGGTCTTATAACTAATGTAACCACTTACTATCAGACGTGTCGTATGCTTGATTGCCACCTAACGGTATGGTAGTTAAAATACACTGGCCTGCAAAAATAAGTATCACACTTTTAAAATTGTAATAATTTTTAAAGTACACAAGATAAACAAAACACACAATACTTAAAAATGTTACTATTGGATAATTTACTATAGCTTCAAAACAAGCTGATAAAATTAGCTCGGGAGTCAGGGCAACAATGAATTATTGTAAAAGGTTATATTTTATTATTAAATAAAGTTATTATTATTATTAGTTATTAAAATTGCTATAAAACTTTTTTTTATTTTAAATCTCTAACTTCTATAGTTTAAAAAAAGTGAAATTTTAAAAGAGTGATACTTATTTTTGCAGGCCAGTGTAGTTCATAATCCACTAATATGATAACTAACTAAACTATACAAAGCAATACTCAAGCTTCTTTAGTCACTGTCTCATTTTTCGACTGCGTTCCATTGACCATTGTCTTAAATAGACTGATCACATAAATATGGCAGAGCTTGGTCTTCATCTTACCTGATAATAGCACATTAAAGCCATAGCTTACCCAGAATCCTCAACCACTACGGAACTGACTATCTTATCTCCTAATTTTGGAACACAAGACGACATAGTTTTTATAGTTTCAAACTTAGTTAATATATTAGTAGTTAACCTGTTGGATTTAGAATAACCAAACCGATTACAGTATGTTTCCACGCTGAGAGTCGACCCGGGTACCTCTGAACCTAAACATGAAGAAATCTATCACAGGCAGGAATTTATCTGAAACTAAACATTTATTATTGTTAAGCTAGGAAGCACTAAGAACTGAGGCAACATCCATAACTTATTTTTATGGACGAATAAAATATAATTCTTCTTTAGCCGACCCCTAAGTGGCGAGGATAGTTACCCATCAAATCTTGGTTTATTCTTGTCTCGTGTAAGAGTAAGAGAATCATGTCTGTATTGATAGCTGAATCTCTGACCATTTTCTTTGTTATGCCACTAAAATATAATCAAAAAGACTTATTGATATATAAACATCTTGCAAAAAAAACAATATTGAATTTTTCTTTTGTGATTATTTTTCAAGCGTACCTCAATTTTTGTAAAAAGTTTGATCCAATGTATTCCCAGAGCCATGTCAAAGGGAAAAAACTAAGGAATTTCTTTTAGGGTGACTTCATTGCTTTTATTTGATAATACCCTTTGTTAGCATAAGTCCTCCCGCGCCCATGGGGTTTGATCCCTCGTCCCAATTTCTGGACAAAATGTCTGTTACTCAGTCATTTTGTATTTCTACACTTAGCCTATGTGTCTTGGAACGGCTCGTGAATACAAATGTGGACGGGGTGTAGGGAAATCGGCCTTGTTGAATGGAATTGAAATAGTTTTATAAATGCTAACTATTCTGTAAGCAATTCATGGAGTTTTTATTATACAGTCGTGTTATTTAATTGAAAAAAGAAAATGTTGTTGCCAATTAATTATTTAGGTATTTACCTTAATTACATTCATGACTTTAAATTAAATTAAATTTAAATTAATTTATTTAATTTAATTTGTTAACGTTCACACCAATTATCTAGACCAAGTTAAGATTCTTTTGAATCTCGTTTATGGTAAGATAACGGATTAATATACATAAACATAGAAAAAACACCCAGACCCGAAACAATTTAGAAAAACAGTTTTTCTCTTAATTGACCCGACCGGGAATTGAACCCGGGACCTCAGAGATGGCGCGACGCCAGACCCGGCGTGCTAACCACTCGACCACGGAAATCGTTAAATGATATGTGTAACTTTTCGATTTCGTAGTGTCTGTTTATTCTTCTGATTGTCAGGAAGAGATTTAAACCGCTAAGACTGCCCAATTATTATTTAATTTTAGGTTTCCTTTTAATTAATATTTAATATTCTCTTTAGCGATGTATAAAGTTATATTTATGTCAAACAAACGTTGAAAATACACTCACCGTCAACTTTATTTTATTTTTATTTTGATTTGTTTCAAAATCCACAGCTCTTAATCTAATTTAACAAACTTATATTCTAGTAACATACAGCAAATAACGGATTTTACATACAAATATATTATATTTGTAAAAAAGTTAAGTAAGAGGAGATATACATTGTTCAACCTTATAAGCTGGGTATTTCATTATTATATAAAATACATAAATATGGATACAATATAAAGATAATAAATACATAATTTTTAATAGGTACTTATAATTAAATACAAAACATAACTTATTTTATTTTAAATATTTTTTTTATTTTACATCCATATTTTACGTTGAGATAAAAATTAAAATGCCAATGTCATTTTTGAAAACTTATAAAAGTCCCACTGCTAGCCACATGCCTTCCCACATGGACAGCATATACTGGGCCATAACCCACCACGCTGGCCCAGTGCGGGTTGTAGGTTGAAAAAACAAACATCGCATTTTTTTTAAAGCACTGATTATATTTACAACGCCTAATAACGCTTCGTACGCTACAACATCCATCCGTATTAGTCCGTCCAATTTTTAACCTTATCCATTTCAATTATTAGCGACCGGCGGCCAAGTCGCATCACCGGATTCCGAACCATATCGCACTACCGAATAAAACTTCGGGTCGCGTCGTCCACCGAGCGGACATTCTGGATATTGCTCGAATATTTTACGGCCGCATTAACGCTTATGACGATCGGCCGACGAGGGTCTCTCGAATCGAATTTAATCGACTAAGCGTTCGCGTCCAATACCGAGAGCCACTCTTACGGGACTGTTAGGGAGACCATATATTTTAGTTTAAGTGATCCTTTGGGTTAGCCGGCACCGATGTACTAACTAATAGCGAGTGCCGATGATTTTCTTAACGAATTTGTTATGGAGTTCAGGTTTGTTAAAGTCCGTGATCGATTTAAGGTTAGTTCGAGAGGTTTCTACATAAGTTAACGACTATTATCCCCAAAGGGTTAGTCAGAGACTAGGCAATGAGGTCCACAGTAGTAGTACACTGCCATAGTCCACTTTTCACCAAATTGCAACTGCATTATATGCTCAGCGTGTTATGTAGTGAGGCCATCGCCGCTCGTTATTCGCTTTTTACGACACCCAAGGGAAGAGATGAGTTCCTAGTATTCTTATAGTAAAAAAAAATACTACCTCAGGTTGGAATCGAACCCACGTCCTAAACAATGTAGGCGGCTACGTTAAGTCTGCGTAGTGGACAACGCAGCCGCCAATAAACATATTTTGATTTTGACTTCGACTTGTTCGTCTGGGAAAGTTTAAGCCCAGCGTTGGGACGATTACGAGCTGATGATAATGCAACACTTGGAAGATCGTTTAATTTCGAAATGTATCTTTCGGATACTCGAAGTGTTTTAATTAAAGATTGATGAAGCAACGCTAACTCAAACAGCGTAGTATCGAGCATTTTAATAATTCGGCGGAACAAACAGAAATAGTTTTTGTTAAGTTATTCAATTCGAGGATCATTTTTGTTCGTTTTGCGAACGGCCAATTTTTGATACAATAGTTTGATGTTTATATTATTGTTACATAATTTCATACTACTGAGGACTGATACGCTCCATGGCGCAGCAGTTGTTCGGTTCACGATAGTTATTAAGCACCTTTCCTAATGTCGGGTAATTGGATGGGTTACCAAATTTGAAACATCTCGAGCTCCTCCGTGCTTCGGAAGGCACAATAAATAAATGGCTTAATAAATTTAAAATCAAAATCAAAGAAAAGCTTTATAAAAAGGCTTATTATAAAGTGTCAGATTACACAGAAGACAAAACAGCTTGGATCTGAAATGCTCCAATTACTCCAACAGCTATTTCTAATTATATTGTCTATAATTAATTGATACTTACATTGTATTGTAGTTTTGTATTGCATAATTTATTATTTTTTAAATTCTTATGTATTTTGTATTTTATGACCTGGTAATGACATATTCTTTTTTTTTTGTAAATGTCGTTGCTTCTGTGCGCTGTGGTTTCTTGCGCCCGTTCTTTGCCACAGTTAAAAAATGACGTCCTGAATGGGTGCTAGGTTAAAAAGATTTGGACGATTCAAAGTACTTATTAATTGAGTTTATTGAATAAATATCTTTTGACTTTGACTTTGCACGTTAAGCCGTTGGTCCTGGTTGTTGTCGTAATATGGCAGTCGTGAAAACTCACCAACCCGCATTGGGCCAGCGTGGTGGGTTATGGCCCAGTATATGCTGTCCATGTGGGAAGGCAAGCAGGCGGCGTATCGTGCTTGGACCAAGGCTCGCGCTCTGAATGACCCTAGTACCGGCTCCTTGAAGGCGGCCTACAACAAGGCCTCCAAGTCTAACAAGAGGGCTCTCGCAGGAGCGGATGCACAAAGAGTGGCAAGGGTGGGGCGGGAGTTGATCTCGCACCCTACGGGTAATAATAATATATAAATACATAGATATAATCACGACTATTATCCCCAAAGGGTTATTCAGAGACTATGCAATGAGGATAGCAAAAGCAGTCCTACAAACCAAGTCGACTTTTCACCAAATAGCGACTGCACATTTTTTTTATACAAAGTCCGGCAAATGACCCACTGCACCTGATGTTAAGTGGAAATGAAGCCCAGGCGCGAGGACTACTGGTGCAGCGTAAGAGACGTAGCATCCCTCTACTTCTTTTCACCCTCACTTTGCCGGCCTACAAAGTGCCTCTTCACGCCTCGTTTGAATGACGTGCTCAGCGTGGCTGGTGGTGATCCCATCGCCGCTCTATGCTGTTGAATGTATGAGCAGTATTTAGTCCCATAGTCGCTTTTTACGATACCCAAGGGAAGAGAGGGGGTGGTAGTATTCTTTCAGCGCTACCCGACACAGTTTTTCATTAACTAACATAACGTAATCTAAAGCTATAGGTATTGCAAAACTACTTTTCGTATTCATGTCAAACACTTGTCAGTACAGCTTATCTGATCGAAGGCTTTATAAGCAATTATAACACACGCCGTCTACTCTTTTTGGTTTACACTTCATTAATAAGTAAACTTTTCCATGGAAATCCCAATACATAATACGTAGCTACAACTAACGGATTTTATTACCGCCCATAAAGTTTCGGAGAGCTAACAGAACTTGAAGGAGGGCTACTTTATGGTATATAATCTGTGTTATAGAGGTCGTTATGAACAAATGGATATTTTCATTTCCCTTGATATGACGATATCTGTATGGTAGTTATTTTTTTGCGTCAATGCTTTTAGTAGGTACATTGTATTAGAGAAAGCGTTTGCCTTTGAAAAGTATGAGGAAGCCAGGGTCATTCGCTATGCATGTTATTCTATTGATATTTTCGTCGTCGTTTCCTTCAGAGAGAAATGTTTAACTATGTCCCGATGATGGGCTCTTTAAGAGTCATACATTTTAGTTACGAATTGAATCAAACCCATAGGAGTACGCGTGCTGCTCTCCGGAGTCACTCATTTACCGTCCCTAATATGCGATGGAATCGCACACAAAGAAAGGAGATTGACCATTATGGACCAAATGCTGCCCAAACATGGGAATACTACATGAAGACATGTAAAAAAAATTAAAAAAGAAACATCCACGGGGTTATATAGTATCTAAAAACTTATCTTATGGCTTTTTGGTGCTTTAACTTTTGATATATTTTTTAACATCGTCGTTACGTTACCTATATAATGTTATTATCTTACTTAGTGCCTTCGCACACGGCGTAATAAGACGCTTGTTATTATTTTTCGTTACTGTAAAACCTATACAACAGATTATTTTCTCAATACTCCTCGGATAGATTCTGAAGCGCTTTGGGTTACATACTAGTATTAGTCTAAGGAACATTATGCACTATGATTCAATGTTGGGCAGCACTCTTGGTCCAACGTTCATACAAAAATGGTCAATCTCCTTTGGTGACTCGTTTCGTTGTAACACCGCTAAAAGATGGAATAACTTACCAGCACACGTCTTTCCTCCCTCCTACGATATGAGGTCCTTCATAACGGCGTGAAGAGGCAACTTGTAGGCCGGCAGGGTGAGGGCGACTGATGTTTTGTCTTTTTAACGCTGCACTAATAATTTAATGCATAAATACTACAAGGGCACTTGTCACCTTTTTACATTGTTTTGTACTAATAGTGATACAAAACGATGTAAATAGGTGTTGCAAAACGATAGAGACGAAGGTACAAATGTGACCAGTGCCCTTTTAGTATTTAGGCATTCAATTGTAGTTGCGCTTAGACTCCATTTCCATTTAACATCAGGTGGAATGGATTCATTTGCCGGACTTACTACATAAAAAAATGTACATAATTTATATAGCCGTGTGGAATCAACTTTTTTTTTTACACATGCAATTATCTAGCCCAAGAGAATCTTCGAATAGATACTTATTATACATAGAAAACACCCAGACCCGAGACAATTTAGAAAAACAATAATTTCTAAACTGACCCGACCGGGGATCGAACCCTGGACCTCAGAGATGGCGACACTATGAAAACCGGTGCACAAACCACTCGACCAAGGAGGTCGTCAAAACTTATTTTCATAGTGTAACTTCCTATCAGAGAAAGATTTTTCCATATCAGTTTAGTAGTTCCAGAGATTACCGATACATTACAGATATTAGGTATGTAGGAAGTAGGAACATACCAACAAACAAACCTACACTCTTGATAATATTAGTAAACATCCTACGTATTATGGCCGTTTCTAAAATTCAGTGGTAAGTGTAGTGCCTGAATAATTTCTGATCATAGATAACTTTACAAGTCATTTTACGTTTTTAATGTTCCAAAACTCACGCCATGTTAGTTTTATATTATCCAACAAAGCTTTTGTTGCCACATAAATTTTGTTAATTTGCCCTTACTAACGTGCCGTGGTTTAATCCGAATTGTGGGACAATTAACAAAATCGCTATTTTTTATTGCAATTGCTATAGTACTCGTATGTCACTATGCGAAGGGTAAAATGACTTTTATACGTATAATAAACAAAAAAAATCCACGGTATAATGAAATCACAATTTTGAATAAGTAGGTTACGATAATATTAAGTAGTACACAGGTTGTTTCTTGTATGGTGTCAAGCGTATGTGTGGGTGATAGGGAACTACCATACCTATCTATTGAATCCCCATGTATGTTCAGCGGTTTTTGATAGTTTTCAAGCTATAATTTTTTTCTTTTCTAAGTATTTTATGACGAATGACTTTATTTTTTTTAAGTATCTTTTTTTTGCGTAGACATTTCTGTGCACTTTTTCTTTAACTAAGTAATTAGCTTCCTGAAATAAATACAAGTTCAAAAAATATATATCTAAACTGATGTCGTAATTAAATACTTAGAAAAAAAAATACCCAAAATCGCAGAACATACATGGGGGTTCAATAGAAAGGCATGGTAGTACCCTATCACCAACATCCTGTATACAGGGTTTCCCAAAACAATGGAAAAGCCTGTAACTATCGATAGGCCTCATCATGGCCTCCTTAATCTCAAATTTTGACTCTAGTAAAAGTATCTCGGTTTCCAAGATTTAATTTTAACAAGCAATAGTTCAGCTATCAAAAACTATTAAATTTTAACATTTGTTTTTGATAGCTGAACTATTGCTTGTGAAATTAAAAAAAATCGAATCGAAAAATCTCTCAATTTGTAAAAATGGCACAATAAAAACCAACTGTAGGTGGCAATTTAAATACCAAATATCTTAGAAACCGAGATACTTTTACTAGAGTCAAAATTTGAGATTAAGGAGGTCATGATGAGGCCTATCGATAGTTACAGGCTTTTCCATTCTTTTAGGGACACGCTGTACGTACAGTCGAGGCCCGGTACCACTTTTCGGCTACATTCGCTTGCGCTCCATTTCATCTGCGCCTATAAACCAGCGTGCGTGTTATGTCTCCTCTACACGTCTACAGATGCGTCCACGGTCATTGGCAGATGCATACGCAGATGAATTTTCACGAGCTGTCCACACGTCTGTAGGGCGATCAGTCTATGTTCATTCTGGGCAGACGCAACTCGCACTCGCACATTCTAGTTCCTATGGCCTTCCAGTTCCATCATCAGATCAGCAGCATGTCATCATAATATAGTATTGTCACGCGATTTGTATAAATTACAAATTAATTGAAATAGGTACTTAGTTAACTAAGTACTATAATGATTTATATCTAGGTATTATACCTACTTATAACATTTTTATTTTTGTGATATTTATTTTTAGGATTCCACAGACAGTTTTCAGCTTGATATAGCTCAATAAACATAAAATTTTCCTTGGTACTCTCAATCACAACTCCGATCAAACTGATGCGTCGGCAGACGTGTGGACAGACGCCGGACGAAGGCGCCGAATCACTTTGATGCGTGCCACAAAAACCGATAACTGTCGGATTCGAAGCAGATGCATCTGCAGACGCTACACGTTGGCCGACGCATCCGCAGATGACGTCTGCGGATTCGACTGCCGACTTGAAGAGGGGGCATTATGTATAAGAAAGCTATGACGTCACTGAAGAAAAGCTGACGCCGCACTATCATGGAACTGTACGGCATCACTAGAATGTAAATATCAAGAGTTCAAGACAGATAGGAACAGGCACTCACGAAGCTTGGTCGCATCTCAATTATTTGTATAAATGTACTTACTTACTTATTTTACATGTACTTTAAAATTGTAAAATTAAATATTCTTTTTAAAACGAGCTTTATTCTTTTTAAAATCATAATTTGTGAGTAGATAGTGTGCAAGAGAATATCGCTGATAGGTGGTCGGCGGAAACATCCTCGGCTGTACTCATTTAAGCACTCGTTGTCGACCCTGAAACTTTGGTTCATACACAAAAGTTAAAAGTCAAAATATAATTATTCAATAAACTCAATTATTAAGTACTTAGAATCGTCCAAATCTTTTTTAACCTACCACCCATTCAGAACATCATTTTTTAACTGTGGCAAAGAACGGGCGCAAGAAACCACAGCGAACAGACACACAACGACATTACAAAAAAATAATATATATTACGTCGTTACCAGGCCATAAAATACAAAATATAAATTTGAATGTAAATAGTTTAGTTAAATATGGTGCTTTATTAAATATAGACAATTAAAAATAGCTGTTAGTACTTGGAGCATTTCAGACCCAAGCTGTTTTGTCTTCTGTGTAATCTGACACTTTATAATAAGCTTTTTTGAAAAGCTTTTCTTTGATTTTGATTTTCAATTTATCAAGATCAAGACTTTTAAGACACTTTTCATCATCATCAGCCTATAAACGTCCTACTGCGGGGCACAGGTCTCCCACGTGGACAATAGCACGTGAGGATATTGGGCCATAACCCACCACGCTGGCCCAATGCGGGTTGGTGGGTATTAATGACTGCCATCTTACGACAACAACCTCGATCAACGGCTTAACGCGCCTTCCGAAGCACGGAGGAGCTCGAGATGTTTTTAAGTTGGTCACCTATCCAGCGACCCGGCATTGCTAAAGTTTCTTAGCAAGCAAGATCGCAAACCGAACGCGCTAGCCGCTGCGCCATCGAGCTCCATGCACTTTTATGCGCTGTAATTTCAAATTTAACATACCCTTCAAACCGCAACAGAGTAATGCACAACGATGCTGCTTAGCAGCACAAGTAGCTATTATGCTGGTCGTCATCCAATCGGAGTATAAACTAAAGGCTTTTTGTAAATATAACTTGAACACCTATCGCAAAACCATTCAAGTAGAAGTACATTGCTTCACTAATTTGATTATTTTGATATTACTTTTATAAAACAAAACTAGAAAACTAGTCACTGAACATTACAACCAGGCTAACCTTAATAGAGATAAAAAGTTCAAAGATTTTCTCGTCCCATTAAGTAAGGTAGGTACTATGTTAAATAATCCGATTCGAGGCAGGTTTATTCATTGCTAATAACTCTACATTTACAAAAGAACCCATTATATGTAAACAGATCTGCAGAGTATAAGAAATGTATATTGTGTAAAAAAAAATTTTTACTCCAAATTAATTTAATTCAAAGTGTTTTTGAACGTTAAAATCTAAGGCTTCGTGAAAATTTACCGAGAAGAAGCCAAAAGAAATTCGGGAAGGGCTATTTCTTTCATCGGTTTTGTGTTACAATAAAAGATAGAAAAGTAAATTTCGTAACAGTTATTTCTCGTTCACTGTGTCGTTTATATTTTAAACTAATACAATATTTTTGTTTGTGACAGAGGCTATAAATTGCTTGAGTAAGAGTAATAGTTGTAAAAATAAGTTATAAAGATTTTCGGGTAGATAGATAGACTAGTCCTTTCTCCGCTTCAATACTGTGGCCCTGTGATCGGTCCTAAGTTAACTGCCAAAACTGAGAGAGCTATTCAGCGCGTACAAAATGCCGTATTCGTTTCTGTTATAATGTACCCAAAAGAAAATATACCTCCATACCTTAACAGAAAAGGCATTTTTAACATGAAATCTCGAAGGGAACTTCAATACGCATGTACTATCTATAACATTGTTTTTAAAAAAAGACCTTTTTGAGAATTTGTCCTGGGTAAAAATGGAACGCAGAGGAAGCTTCGGTCTGCAGCGCTGGACTTGCTGATTATACAAGACCACTCGTAATTTGATGCAAATAATTTTTTATTAAATTTCATTGTTTTTATTTGTAATACGTATCCAATTTGCAAATCAATAATTAATTATCTTTGTTTGTACTTCATTATAATTATATTTTAAATTATGAAGCCCTTACTTTACTCTCACCAAAGATCTCCAGAAAAATGGGAGTGGCTGAAAACCAGCGCTGCCTGAGATCCTCCCCCCAGGTCAGCACGCTGAGCTACTTCCAATTGCTTTGTTTGTTTTCATTTTTATTTGTTCATTGTTTGTAATGCAATAAGAAGCAATAAACATTTTTTTTTACTTACTTTACTTTTACTATTGTATAAACTAATCCTTTTTATTGTCTTTATTTTTTTGTATTGTCAATAATGATTAAACTTTATGGATTTCTCGAATAATTATTAATTCATTCCTTCATTCAAAGTACAATTCACTGCTGATAACATGTCCATTCAACTACAGTTAGTTGATCTGGTAAACCCATACACGGACGCTAGGTAATTTATAGACGCTGACACTCCAATCAGTGCAATACCATCTTGGTGTATGCGAAGGCCAAGATTTATCGCGATTGTACTCCTAACAATACAATGGTCAGACCATTACTGCGGGCAGTATTTGTTATGTAGTCATCTTTAATTTGTTTACTGGTTGTCTACGCATTTAAATCAATTGAGGTTATTGTTGTACCATTTATAAGTCTACCATTTTATTTTATATAATGATAGCAGATCTACAAATTATACGGCCTTTGCGTTTATATGAGTAATGTCGATGAGTATGATGCATAACTCGACCCGCATTTGGTAATTTTGATTTACCTACAGATGAAAACTTAATAATAGCGTTATTCAGGATTCTACTGCGCAGCGCCATCTATAACCATTTTTGACCTGAACTTAACTTAGTGTTAACCAGTTGTTACAAAAATGCTTTGTATTTAACCTAGCACACAAAAAATTATATTCATATTTGGAAAGCCAATACCCAACTAACACAATACAGTATATAACCAACACGTCGTTTATATCCATTCGATTAACGACGCGGATGTAAACGAATTACATGTAAATTCCGTAGCGGCGTCGTGTCGGTAGATAATTGTATTTTTGTTCGTCACGCTCAATGTGGGGTGAATAATACTGTATAAAGCTTTTATTATTGCAAACCCGCCGCCCATCTAACGGATGCGAATAAGCAGCGACGCGTCGCGCTGATGAGAATTAATCCGAATATTGTAATAGCTTTTGTCCGCGGCTTCGCTTGCGTTAATGTAACGTTACCTGATTGCCAAATTCAGCTTCATGAATACGATTTTTTTAAATGTTTGCATCCAAATTTTACATGTTTTAAGAGACAGTTTAAAAATAATATATGCTAGCTTTAATTATTTTTTATAAACAATATTTATACAAAGTAAAAAGCAAATCGGACGAAGCAATAAATAGTTTTACACAAAGTTTACTCTCCGATTTCCTCTTCGAATATTTTTTTCTCGGGAAAAAGTAGCTTATAACTATTTTCAGGGCAGGTCTAAAACAAAATTTATCAAAATGTGTTTAGCGGTTTAGCGTGAAAGCGAACTAAACAAACAAACTCACTTTCGCATTTATAATATTAGGATTTTGTCGCCTTACATTACAATTCTGCTTAAATAGTTGCTGACGTAATCGCAACGGTCGCGTTTAATGGCGCCCGGAATTACTTTAGCTGCGCCGTCAATTGTTTTATTATAATTCGTGGTTACGTGTGCCAAAAGTGCTCTTCGCCGCCTTCAGACGTCATAAAGCAACAAGGTCTATTTTAGCTTGCATCACTAAAGTGGGAATTATTATTCGGGCCAATGAGCGTTTGTTTTTTTTTCAAATTGATCTTCTTACCGTATTTGGAGTCTCGTGGTTGGACGACCGGGGTTTGACCCAGAGGTAACGGTTTTTATTCCCAGTAGTGGGTGAAATTTCCAAATAATTTCTAATTGATAAAGTATTAGCTTAATTACCACTAACTTGCTAAATGCGGGTTTGTTATTACACATCATCGAAATATCCGAAACACACTTTGCCCTATCAGAGATTCGATCCCACGACCTTAGGGTATCGAGCCGAGCGCTTGGCCACTAGTTCACCAAGGCACACTTCAGACTGTCTTAAATACGAATTCCAGTCAAAGTAAACAATCTTTAAACTTCTCCATATATAATCACGACTATTATAAGGGTTAGTCAGAGACTAGGCAATGAGGACAGCAAAAGCAGTCCTCTACCGTCCACTTTTCACCAAATAGCGACTGCACATGTGCTCAGCGTAACAGACGATGAGCCCATCGCCGCTCTAAGCTGTTGGATGTATGTGCAGTCTTTAGTCCGTTAGTCGCCTTTTACGACACCCAAGGGAAGAGATGGAGTGGTAGTATTCTTTCACCGCTATACGCGAGACGAATAAACTTCTAAGTTAAATAAATTATAAGAGAATTAAGGTATTTTTAATTCCATAATTTGAAGCGTCATCCTTAATCGCAGGTGATTGTTAGTAATGATAGTGCCGAAAACAGAAGTCAAGCACACTTCACCCGGAATTCTCAAGTACTGTTAAACAAACTATTTTACCTCTAACTGTCGGAACGCAACATAGTTGCCTGCCTGTTGAAACGGTGATAGACTGAAACGAGACGGTGTTAGCTAACCAGTTCGAACTACGATGTTAACAATAACAAAAATTTATTACAAATTAGCGGCTTTACTTATAAACACTAATTAATTTAGTATTATTTAGTCATACATTGTTTTATCAATCTTACTTTTATGAGACAATAGTAGATTGTTATACAAGGGGCTAAAATGACCCATTATATACGAGGTAGTTTTTTTAGTAAATAGAAACCGAGTTTTAATGGGCTTTTAGCGCCGAGTGTTACACTCTGCTTTTCACTACGAATGCGAGAAAATAAAACAATCCAATACAATATGAATTGGTTTATTTTATTTAAAATTAACCCATTAGTTGCTTTAACGACACCCAAGGGAAGAGAATGGTTGGTAGTATTATTTTGATGAGCCCATCGCCGCTCTATGCTGTTGGATAGTAGATATATGCAGTCTTTCCATCTCTTCCCTTGGGTGTCGTCAAAGGCGACTAACGGACTAAAGACTGCACATACATCCAACAGCAAAGAGCGGCGATGGGCTCATCAAATTAATATTACCAACCCTTCACTTTTCTTCGATTTGGTAAAAGGGGACTAACGGACTAAAGACTGCACATACATCCAACAGCATAGAGCGGCGATGGGCTCATCAAAATAATATTACCAACCCTTCACTTTTCTTCGATTTCGTAAAAGGGGACTAACGGACTAAAGATTGCACATACATCCAACAGCATAGAGCGACGATGGGCTCATCAAATTAATACTACCAACCTCTCTCTTCTCTTCGGTGTCGTAAAAGGCGACTAATAGACTAAAGACTGCTCATACATCCAACAGCATAGAGCGGCGATGGGCTCATCAAAATAATATTACCAACCCTTCACTTTTCTTCGATTTGGTAAAAGGGGACTAACGGACTAAAGACTGCACATACATCCAACAGCATAGAGCGGCGATGGGCTCATCAAAATAATACTACCAACACCTCTCTTCCCTTGGGTGTCGTAAAAGCGACTAACGGGCTAAAGGCTCACCACCTAAGCACATGTGCAGACTGTACAGTTTTTTCTTGCTGAAGCGTGGTCTGTGTTATCTCAAAAAAATTATTGATATAAGTAAACAGTAATAAGTCGAGGCTTTATTCATGATTATTCTACTTAAGACTAAATACTTTTTCGTTTTTGTAGGCTCATTGTCATGTGACAGACAAAAATTTAAAAAAAAATTACTTTTTCCCCTAGGGCGAGAAAAGCTATTTTAGCCCCGCTCTAGAACGCTACAATGACGGTCTTTTTGAGCAAGAGGAGTGAAAAACAAATTTTGACTAAATAAATATTTAATCGTATTTATAAGTAAGGCTAGATATTTAGTGACTTAATCTTTAAAATAAGTCACTGAACAGATAAATACAACAAGCATGATTCCAAATTCATATTGACAGCTGATTGAGGTCACCGCCGCTTTAACAGATGTTTTCGTATGAACCGTACCGCCCTGGGTACGTGTCCATGCCCAATAGTTTAATTTTTAGTCATAGGTTCAATAAATAGATGTTAAAGAATTAAGAAGGGTACAAGAGACGCCTTGCATGGGCACAGCTACGAGGGGCAACTATTGCCATTTTACTTATTAAGTATTTAAGTATATATCTTCTGAAATTATGATGATATTACTTAAAATAAACATCATGTAAAAATAAATTCAAAATTAAATCAACAAAAATCCTACTAATATTATGAACGCGTAATAGTTTGTAAGTATGGATGGATGTTTGTTACTCTTTCACGTAAAAACTACTGAATGGATTTGGATTAAATTCGGCATACAGATAGTTTATAACCTGGATTAACACATATTATGATACTTTTTATCCCGATATTCCCACGGAAACGGGAACCGCGCGGGTGAAACCGCGAGCGGCCGCTAGTATATTATAATAGTAGTAGGTACCAGTAGTATATACGACGACGCGGTGTGCAAGGAAGGAAGCGATGGAGTCCGCGACAGTACTAACGCATAGTGTATTTTTAATACTAAACTGAGAACTAATAATATGTCTTTGTGTTTACAGCCTACGGGAACCTCGGCTCAGTGCTCACTGCGCAGGGACGCACGGCGGAGGCTGAGATTGCATTCGAGAGGGCACTCAAATATCGACCTAACATGGCCGATGTACATTATAACTTGTGAGTACCTACTATTTTTTTTTTGTTATAGTTTATAATGGAAATAAACAATTTAACAACACATGAAAAAGCTTACATAATACACAGTTACCCGTAAAGTTTCCACAGATTATACATACAGATTATTTCATAGCTCTATAAAAACAGTAAAAAAATAAAATAATAAAAGTTTTAAAATTTAAGTTCATAGATATAAAAATAGTAGTTTAACGAAATATATTCACGTTGTTGATATTCACGTGTATAAAATTATACACGTTGCCATTCATTAATCACGTATTTGCTTTCTAAACTGAGCTTTCCGAACTTGATATCATTTACCTAATCTGCGATAACAACATAATTTGTAGGAATGGGCCAAAATTCGTTTTACATTCGGTTTAACCGAATTTCGGCAGCTTGAACCGAACTTCGGCATTCGGCGAACATTCGGTTCAAATGCCGAACTTTCGGTACAAGAAAATATTGAAATAATATTTGATATTTACTTACACTCATTGTATTTGCAACAAGAAAATATATCTATTACTTTACCTCGTTAATTCACTTAAAATCACGTAGATATTAATGTAAACAATAACGCAATTGTCGCGTGGATAACATGTTTGCTAATGACCGGCTGGCCGGAACGGGAGACGTGGGGATTTGTCGCGGCTGGGTTACATGCGGGATGCAATACCAAGAATTAAAGGTAGCGCGTAAACTAGTTCAAACGTGTTGTGGTTGTAATAGAGAAAGCGCTTTTAAAAATTTTAATATTTTTACCGAATGTTTGGCCGAAGTTCGTATTCGGTTCAAATTACATTCGGCCCATCTCTATTGTAAACTACAATGTAATATTTACATGAAGCATTTCGTTTAGGAGATAGTGTGTTATTTAAATGTTAGATTTCAAATTAATTTTA
The DNA here is from genome assembly GCA_963921215.1 of Scoparia ambigualis. Taxonomy (NCBI): domain Eukaryota; kingdom Metazoa; phylum Arthropoda; class Insecta; order Lepidoptera; family Crambidae; genus Scoparia; species Scoparia ambigualis. The sequence goes on along the minus strand of OY992502.1, from coordinate 21,480,694 downwards.
TATGTCATACGTCTTTCATAGAAACGAAATAATCTTTAGAAAGACAACCCATAAAAACCCTGTTACCAAAATTCTGCGACTTAACACAAAACATGCCATGGCTGCTTATAATCGTGTAGAGCGAAATAAAATTTGTGGCACCTTTAACACAGCACATGTACAGTGTAAGTAAAATACCTGTAAGGATTCTAGCAAAACATTTCAAAATGGTTTCTCATAAAAGTGAAGACCCACTTAAGATAAAACTCGTTTCTAAAGTACTTCACGATATGTCCTCGACTTCAACACACAATTACCTGTGCAAACTCTACAGTTAGGAATCTAGATAATCGGTTGATTATCTAGATTCATAAAGCACCTCAATAGCTATACAAGAAATGGTAAACTATGTGACTGTAAATAATGATTGGTAAATTTTATATACGTCCAAAGGTAAATAAAAATTGACTTATTTGTTTGTAAAATTCTAATTCGAATTGACTTGTTTCTTTATGATAAAGGTATTAATAATGATTTTAAGATCATTACTTTCTAAAACAATGGTTAATATTAAACCGCATTGGCACCAAACGTTATAGTTACGTCTTAGATAAATAAACACTATTTCTTAAAGGCAGATAAAGGGACATACAGCTTAGGATCAGATAACCTAAAAAAAGTATTTTAATATAAATCCGCATTTACACTAAACGCTAATTTGCCTCCGAATGTGAACAAATTCACTATAAGCCCCAAATGCGAACGTGCAATCAGTCTGCATTTTTCGTTTACACTATGCAGATCAGCTAACAAACAGTGCTTCGCCCGCGTGGTTTACACTTCATGCGTACGCTGAGCGGCTTACGCTGTTCTTGTATAAGACAGGTACTTTAAAAAAAAAATTAGGATCAGATAACCAAAAAAAGTATTTTAATATAATTCCGCATTTACACTAAACGCTAATTTGCCTCCGAATATGAACAAATTCACTATAAACCCCAAATGTGAAAGTGCAACTTCATGCGTACGCTGAGCGGCTTACACTGTTCTTATATATGAAAGGTTATTTAAAAAAAAATGTTTAAAGTGTATTTTGTTGTACAAGAGGTGGCATAAAACCCTCTTTTAAAAAATAAGTAAAAACAATGTTTGTTTTATGACGACGAAATACAGGTTAAATCAAAATAACTCTTTGTAACGATTATTTAGTCCGTAATCTTTTTTTCTCCGCTAGGTGGCGTCAAGTTCATACAAGGTCTCCGTATTTGCTTTAATGATTAAATTTACAAGCAATGAGTCTGTAGAAATAAACAACTGTGCCAAAAACTGGATATTGGCGAAATCCAAAGGGAAACGCCACTGCACAAAAAGAAGAAGAAGAATGATTAAATTTAAATTCCTATAATTATTTAAAAATAACTACTTAAATGTGATAAATGTGCTGTGAAATACAAGGATTAACGTTATTAGCAAAAACACTACAACCAGTTTCAAGAAAATCAAGTGTAAATTGATTGACAGTTGCGGAAGTGGATGGTGCTGTTGCGGTGTATGGAACTTAAACATAAACATTTAATTTATTGTACTATTTCGTGTAGTGATTTTCAAATCAGTCAAAAGCAAAGTTAAATAACCGAAGTGAATTCTTTACGCCTTAAAATATCATATCGTCGGTACTTCAAGTTTATTCTTTCCGACGAGGGTCGCTTGAAACAGTGCTTCAAGTCTTATTGTTCCGACGGCAACGGCAACATAGTGACACTATTACCTACCTAGTTACTACGACAGCAGTACAAATTTTTCGTCGTTAGAATTATCGATTCCTTGGTCTAGCGGATTAGATCGCTGCTCATAGCAAGCGAAAGGTCTGCGGTTCAAACCACCGCAAATACAAAAATAGTAATTTTGTCTTTTTGTTCGACTTGACACTTTCTAAAAATTGTTTATAATAACATTTCGGCCGGATCGCCGATCGGTGCGAAAAACCGAAAAAAAAACCGCAGCTGGCGACAGAGGTCGCCACTAAACACATTACCTACATAAATCTGAGAACAAAAAACAAAACAAAATGATTTGTAGTGCCTGCAACAAGCATGTTAAATCCGACCATTCATTGGTATGCCAGCATTGTAAGCAAAAATATCATCACCAATGTTTGAATGTAACTAAAGAACAATTCTTATTGTTTAGTACCGATTATCGGGCGAAATGGATCTGCCCTGCGTGTAATAATATAACACGTCGCACAAAATCTAACGTTAACACCCCTGTTAAACAACAACATCAGGTACCAACATGCAGCGATTCCATGAACATGTCTCTGGACAATAGCGACGCACCCAACCAGGCTTCTGCTTCAGGTACGAGTTGTACAGCGGTTGAGCTTGGTGACGTTACAGTAGAGAAAATTAGTGAATTACTTGATAAGAAATTGCAAACAACTCTTTCCTTCGCCATGAAGGAGTTGCGTACGGTGTTACACGAAGACGTTAAGAAACTTGTAAAATCCGAAATAAGCATCGTGGCGCGTGAAATAAAAAATGATTTTAATGCCTCAATTGAATTTTTGAGCCAGGAACAAGTATCTCTAAATACACAGATAAATGATAAAAATGATTTGAAACGTCACTGGAAAATGAAAACCTGAAACTAAAGCGAGAAGTCCACACTTTACACACCAGATTGCATAACATGTAAAGCATATCACGTAGTTATAATGTTGAACTTCAAGCTGTGCCTGAATCACGAAACGAAAACTTGTTGAACATATTTAAGAATCTTTGTGAAACACTAAAGTTGTCTATTGATGACTCGCACATCCAGTCATGCCGGCGTGTCGCTAAAATGAACCCTTCTTCCAATCGCCCTCGTAACATACTAGTTACACTGTCAACGCCTCGACAGCGAGATACTCTGCTATCGCAAGTTTCAAGATACAACAAATCACATGTAAATGATCAACTCAATACCAAACATCTTGGAATGACCGGCGAGACGCGTAGGATCTATGTCGTCGAACACATTTCACCAGAGAGTAAAGCTCTTCATGCAAATACCAGGAAAGTTGCAAAGGACAAACAATATAAATACGTGTGGGTGAGATACGGTCGTATTTTTGTACGCAAGAATGATGAGTCTAGTAGTATCCTTGTAAGAGACGAAAAATCATTGGAAAGATTGTAGCTTTTGTTGTTGTTGTTTTTGTTTGTCGTTTAATTTATTTTGATTTACCTAAGTATTTAGCACTTAGTCTTTGTTTCATTATGAGTCTGTATTATCAAAATGTGAATAGAGTTAGGACAAAATTAACTGATCTGTATCTGAATATTCTCAACAACGATTACGATCTTATCTGCTTGACGGAGACGAACCTGAATGATGGTGTTCTTGATTCTGAGGTTGTTGATTCTCGTTTTTGCTTATTTCGAAGAGATCGCTGTAGTACGTCGATATCCAAGTTGCAGGGCGGAGGTGTTGCCATTGCCGCGAATAAAAGATTAAATTTCACCCGTCAAACTGCATGGGAGAGCGAGGTTGAGGACGTATGGATACAGATAACCTTTACTGATAGTATTGTTAATATCTGTTTATGCTATCTGCCACCTGATTTACCGTAAGCATTGTTGGAATCATTTTATAACAACTGTCAAAAAGTAATTTTGGAATCTGGTGACAACAATAACTTTGTCTTGATTGGTGATTTTAATACCCCTGGTCTTGCATGGACGTTACAGGATGGTGACAATGCTCTGCGATCGAGTTCTCCTCGTGATCATTTTAAACCTCAACTTCTTTCCGAAATGATCGACTTATGCAATCTGCAGCAGTATAATTGCATTCCTAACAAAAACAATCGGTTTTTGGACTTGGTTCTGACGACAATGGACTGCATGCAAGTTTCGGAGGCTGAACCACTTAGTCGAGTTGATGAACATCACCCACCACTGAAAGTCGACTTTAAATCTGAGTACAATTATCCTAATTTAATTAAACCTAATAGCTCTAAACGTTTCAATTTTAATAAGTGTGATTTACCCAGTGTTGCGATGGCATTACGGGAAACTGATTGGTGCACTATTTTGAACACGTCCGATGTTGACGAGGGGTTGAATATCTTCTACATAACATTAAATAAAATAATTACCGCACACACACCTCTTAGAAGAGACGACTCGGACTCATACCCTGTTTGGTTTAGCTTAGCTCTAAAAAAATGTCTGAAAGAAAAGTATAAATATCACTCTAAATTCAAAAGATACGGTAACCCTAGGGATTACGATACTTTTAGTTTACTGCGTCGTAGAAGCAAACATCTTATGCGTAAGTGTTACAGTGGCTATTTAACCACGATTGAACAATCGCTTAAATCAAATGTTAAGAGCTTTTGGAGGTATGTGAATGGTAAAAGAAAGGCTGACTCAATTCCTTCCTCAATGAAATATGGTCAGAATGTAGCATCTAATCCTGAAGATATATGTAATCTGTTTTCTTCATATTTTGGCTCTGTATACGAGACTGTTTCGGCTTCATCAAATTGTAGAACGACCATTAATTTAAGTCATAGTCACACGCTATCACATATCCTCTCTATGTGCCGAAGATGTGCTCAAAAAAATAAAAAGACTTGATCCAGCAAAGGGCGCTGGCCCAGACGGTATTCCTGCATTCTTTGTCAAATCACTTGGAGGAGAGTTGAGTGTTCCTTTGTCTATTCTTTTTAGAAAGTCTCTTGCCACTGGTGTTTTTCCTACGTTTTGGAAAACAGCTCACGTAATACCTATTCATAAGTCCGGCGACAAGACAGAGTGTAACAATTATCGACCCATTAGTATATTGTCGTGCTTCAGTAAGTTGTTTGAGTCAGTAGTCTATGATATCTATTATTGTCATTTCAAACCGTTTATATCCGACAAACTACATGGATTTGTCAAGAATAGATCGACCACTAGAAACCTATTAGAATATAAAAATTATTTATGCTGTGCTTTTGCAAAGCAGCAACAAGTAGACTCCGTGTACACGGACTTTGCGAAAGCGTTCGACAAAGTTAATCATGGAATACTCTGTAAAAAGCTCGAAGTGTATGGGGTGTATGGCAGTCTTTTGCGTTGGGTCGAGTCGTATCTTAAGAATAGGAGTCAGTTAGTTGCAGTTCGGGGACATTTGTCGGCACCTCTCGTCATTCCTTCTGGTGTGCCTCAAGGTTCACATATGGGCCCTCTGTTCTTTGTGATGTTTATAAATGACCTTGCTTATAGGTTGACTTGTAGCAGTTTGTTTTATGCCGATGATCTTAAGCTATACAGTGTAGTCAGTAACAGTGTTGATGCACAATTACTACAAGATGACCTGAATATGGTGTCCGAATGGTGTCAGCAGAACTGTATGCATTTAAATATCAACAAATGTCACGTGGTATCTTTTACTTTTAAAAGAAATAAACTCATATATAATTATAAAATAAATGATGATGCGCTAGGTCGAAAAGATCTCGTGAAAGATCTAGGTATCTATTTCGACGATAAATTGACTTTTCGCAATCATTATGATCATGTGATAGGGAGAGGATCCCGGATGCTCGGTTTTGTCTCCAGATCTACCAAGGATTTCAGAAACCCGCAATCTTTATTGCACCTTGGTTAGAACTGTTCTCGAATACAACTCAGTTATTTGGTCACCTTATTATAATGTTCATGCTAATCGCATAGAAAGGGTTCAGAAAAAAATTCTTAATCAACTATGCTTCAGGTTTGGATTGAATCTCAAAATATAATCGTATAAAGACCGACTGGTTAAATTTAAGATAGATACCCTGGAAAACAGACGCAATTACACCGCGCTTTCATGCTTATATATAAAATAATAATAATAATATTATATAAAATAGTTCACTCCCACATCGATTCTTCTAGTTTACTAGCCCTTTTAAATTTCAAAATTAAATTTCGTTCTCGTGACAAGGATCCACACACTTTTGTACTTCAAGTCTGCAAAAACAATACGTCTTTCTTTAACCCTATGGTTCGCATGTGCCGTCTATATAATGACCTCATTAATAAAAGCAATAACTCGGGTGTAGATATTTTCCAACTTAGTCTTTCAGAATTCCAAAATTGCTTAAAAGTCTCGATAAAACCTTCTACTGTAATTTAGTTTTAGTTTTATATTGATATAGTTTAAATTGTAACAAAGGAAGCACCTTTTTATAGTTTGGATATTTAAGTTATGATGTGTGCACTCATTATCAGATTGTAGTTTAACAAAATACTATATATATTGCTATGTATCCTGTTCATGTTTTGGCTATAATCTGTGCTGTGTACCGTATATAAATAAATAAATAAATCATTACAAAACAATGACTGGGTTTTGATGTCCTGTAAATAACTTACCCCTAAAGAATTAAGAAATGTGTGCTAGAAGCTTTTTCATATCTGAAAGCCTGAACCCAGTAGTGGGATGTTTATAGTCTGATAATTATGAGTGTGAACGTAAAGTTTAATTTCTATGTAAAATCGCAAACGTGCGTTACTAACTAAACGACTAGTGTGAATGCGCTAGTAGGCTGCGAATAAGATTACAATATCGATACGCCGCTTCTAATTAACAATATCGTTACAACGTTCACATATCGTTCCATTACAAACTAAACGTTTATATTCAGCTATTACGGAAACACGAACACGAAACTTCACTTAATAATGTCTATTGATTGTACGAATGTAGGAATGTTTGACGAATCAAGATTTTACTTTGTCGTCAAATCTTTGCGGGGTGACACAGGAATATTATTATCCCAAAGCAAAAAGCTAAACACACAAACACAAACGTAAGCCTAAACCTTTTGAACAATAGAAACTATTAACGGACAAATATTGTATGTGAACCTCACATTATTGTAATCTCAATAACAACAAATGTTTAATACGTTCAAAGGGCTGTATTCGGCTTTGGTGTGTAGGGGGAATAATATTCGGCCTGTCTCCTAGGGGACTAAAAAGGCAAAAGGTCCAATCCCTACAAGGGACATCGAGGAAAGGAAAATATCATAAAAATTCATGACAAAAATTCGTATTTCATGTAACGTTGTCAACTTAAACGTACTTGTACAATAAGAATGTTGTTTCGCTTATACCATTGAACTTTGACCTACATAAATTTTTGAACGACATTTCAAATCAAATAAAAGACCAAAGATCAATTCAGTAATTTTATTGATTGGACATAATAACGTAGCTACGTATCTATCGACCGTCATGACATTGAAGCATTCTAGTTTATTTCTTTATTATAAAAAGCAAAAGAAGTAAAAAATTACGTGCTGGAAGTCAGTGGTATCGAAAACTTATTTATTGAATCAGTTCCAGTCTGGAGCACATCAAGCTTTGCAATTCAAACTTTTTACCGTTTTGTAATGTTTAAGGAAATTTGTAGTAACCAAGTTTTTACCAGCAATGCAATAATGAGCCTTTACATTGACGGCGCGCGTTTTAAACAGGTTGTAATTAGGATTAGAGACGTACTGAAACCAACTACTCTACGTGCCTCCTGAAACACGGAGGAGCACAAAATCTTTTTAATTTGATCACCCATCTAGTGACCTGACATTGCTGAAGTTGCTTAACAGAACCGATCAAAACTGAACGCCTTAGTAGCTAACAATTCAACAAGTAACGCAACTCATGCAGGAACTACTTCTTGTCTGTAGACAATTAATGATTGTGTTCCTCTCGAGGCATGTACCTATATATTGTGTAATATTTACACAATATTTATATTACGGGTTAAATGCTTAATTCGCCAGACAAGAAGATGACTATCTTACTCATAAAAATTTAAACAGAAATAGTTGTACCTGCTTACTTGGTAAAAATTGAATTCAAAAACCCAGTTTATCTATTTTTTTTTCTGAAAAAATCTTGTTTTTAATTTTTTTAATAAAAAAGATATTTAATTTATCAGCATAAGTTCGCAAATCTTATTCTTAGCCTACTTGTAATACGAACATGTCTAGACAAAGCCTACTGTAGTAGGTACTTGAAGTAGCATAAAAAATATTAAAACTTTAACGTTCCATTCTTGAAACGAAATAATAGTTCAAACGAAAATAAAACTACAACTAGACATTATTTTCTAGACACAAAATGGGTACATATCCATAATTCAATTTTTCTAATGAATTCTCCTTTCTGTAGGAGGCAAGCAGTGTGTATGTCGCTCATTAATCAAATGTATGCGAAATGCATTAGTTGATGAAACGGAATGGATATGAAAAAGCTCCGCGCTCGTTCACACCCGCATGTCACTGTGTGCACTGTGACGTAACAGCTTTATGTAAACGTAAGTTAATGTAACGTAGGTACAGAGTATATTTATGTAAAGATTTTTCGTGATAGGAAATGATACAAAATAGAGGATACATTACATAGTAAATCTTTTCATAAAGTGGTGAAATAGCCGTAGAACTTTGCCTGGAGAAATTAAGTCCATATACAATGTAATAGGGGTGGTACTTCTAACCCGTTAAGGCTAAGTACTACATCTAAATTCATCGACAAAAAAAAATATGGGGGGTCCAACCCTCTCCCTCTATAATTTATGACCATTAAAAATTTTTTTTTCAATGTACTGTGGCGCTATGCGATATCAAAGGTTTCATATGTCGTAGAAACATGGAAAAAATGACAAACGGTAGTTAATTACACTTGTTAGCTAATCAAATACTTCGTTTCGTATGTTTGAGATTATTTTGGTAGGAAAAAAATTATTACTTAATTATTTTGTGATTTAAAAACACTTTTTTATGTTTTTTTTTGTAGATGAATTTAGATGTAGTACTTAGCCTTAACGGGTTAGAAGTACCACCCCTATCACATTGTATATATTAAACTGTCCTCCGTTACTGTTATTTAAAAAAAACGCATTTACGAATAATGTCAATAATGTTAAGAAAATAAATAAGTACACTTCTGTACTCAATATTACTTTTATTTCATTATTAGATACCTAAGAATTTGGGGTTGAATATGGACAAATAAAACATGTCCTGAAGTCAGACTGACTAAACGCATTATAAGACACCATACCAAAGTCTTATTTCAATAACAAATTACGTACTGTAGGTAGTAGGTACATATAATCACGACTATTATCCCTGAAGAGTTAGCCAGAGACTAATAGGCAATGAGGACCGCAAAAGCAGTCCTCTACCATAGTCCATTTTTCACAAAAGCGATGTACAACCACGTACTGACTGCAAATAAACTAAAAAGGTTGTATTCTAGTTATCTTGCTTTATTATTTATTATTATTAATCCTCTTTCCATTATTCATTGTACCTGTCTCATTGTGCACTTATTTCGTTATAAAGTCTATTGTCACATTTTAGTAGGCAATAAAGACATAGAAACATTTAAAATGAACAATATTAAAGTTATACTTGAAAGGCATGAAGGTTTCTTATAGAGTTAAGACACCTAATAAGAAAGTGTATCATTGAATTCATTAAGGATCATGATGTACAGTTGTTTGATTGAATTAAGACGGTATGGGATCGTTAGTTTTAAAACTACTAGTCCACAGTTTCATTCATCATCATCCTTCCGTATGTTCGCAATTGGACGTAGAAATAAAACTGTTCACCTTTATTTTTATAAAAAACATAACTGGTAGAACCTCCAATTAAATGTCTGCAAAAAATCACATTGATTCGATGCACAGATTCAACGTAAAGGAATTTCTAACAAACAAACATTCTTTAGCAATCATAATATTAATAAAGATTTTATTACAATATTCTGGACTTTCGAATGGCGACATTTTTGATTTATGAATTTTAAAAAAACAAGCTGTCGAATGTACAAATGCCAGCACACTGGACTGTTTTTTATTTGTGACGCCGTTCTTTGACTTTGACATATTGCTTTTTTGTAAATTAGTTGAGAAACTCTACTGAGCTTGCTTGCTTGCGTGCTCTTAGAGAGGCATATGTCCAGCAGTGGCTGGGCAGGCTGATGATGATAATGAGAAGCTCGATGGTGCAGGGCATTAATTTTATGGTCTTGCCAGTTGAAGCAACTTTCGCAATGACGTGTCACTGGATGGAGCCTAAGGCTCAAATCACACCGAAATGGCAGCGGCGCGCAGCGCAGCGGCGAACAATTTCATTGTAATGTGATTTTAAACTTTATATTCATTATTATAATACATAGTATCGCTTGATAAACTTGAAGAGTCGCGCGGTCGCCCGCGTCGTCGCGAGCACTTCGACTACTTCTACGCAGTGGCAGCGCGTGACTGATCGAGCAGTAGCGGGCGGCCGCTGGCAGTATCCTGCAAGTTTCCTTGTTAAATGTAGAATGTAAATTGCGCATAGGAATAGCACGATGCAAGTCGCGGTAGGGCACGAACAGTCGCGGGAAGCCGCGAGCCTTCGCGGGCGACCACGAGCAGTCGCGCCGCTGCCCGCCGCTGCCATTTCGGTGTGATCTGAGCTTAAGGCACGTGAAGACTTTGGCCCCGGTTGTCGTCAGATAGCAGTCGTTAAAACCCACCAACCCGTATTAGGCCAGCGTGGTGAGGTATGACCCAACCTTCTATGTACTTTTGTTTTGGAAACGTCAGTACCCAGCAGTGGGACGTTTATATGCTGATGATGATGTTAGTTTGTCAGCTTTACCAATTTTTTTATGAACTGGCAGCACAACTAAGGCCGTAGAACTATCCCAATTACCTTCAGAGCCATGAAAACTTTCTAATTGTTTGGCAGTCTGAAGTGATAGCATGATAGCATCTGCACCAGTATTAACTTTAATCACACTCCACTGAAGATTCCTGATGCAGCAGGGAAGTATATTTATGTTTAACAGTTTACACACCACATTAGGTCTCAGCATGGCGGTGGTGAGTTAAAAAAATATTTTTGTTGCGATATAAAAGTGCTTATCAACTAAATCTCCTTGCATATAAATATTATGATTTTGATTTTATAGCTTAATTATAAATACACAATGCACAATGCTGATAAGTATGAATGAATTTGTGTAATGTATTGATTGCCACTTTAATGGTATAAAAAATGTATATTCCAGGAACAATCTTTCTAGAGTACCTAGTCAAAATGAAAAAAACCGCGATTACAGATAAATTCTAATAATATACTACGATAAATACCTGAATGGTAAATAGATACGTGATTAAAACAGTTGCGTAGTAAATCAACGCAGTTACTCTACATGGTAAAAAGTCAAAAACTAGCAACAGCAACTCAATTATACAATCTAGGAAACGGCGGACGAAAACATACACTCAACAATATCAGCAAAACAAAGGGGAGACGCTATGTAGTTCAAAGCAATAACGCTCGCTGTTGTTGTGATACTCCCGTTCGAAATAACTGAGTGCAAAGGACAATTCGATGGAGGGCCCCGTCCGCGGCGATCAATAGGCACACAACACCGGCTGTCCCATTACCTCGTGAATTCCACTTCTTGAATTAATCGGGATGGGACTGTCCCCCGTCTCGCTAAACGTCGGGACGCCGGCAGCCAATATGTGTCGGGTTTCTCTGCAGTTTCGTGGATAACGCTGAGTGGAAAGATCAAATTTTGAATAAATGGATGCTTTTGTTTATACGATCATTGTTGAATCATTTGTTATAAATCGAAAAATTGGGTGATCCTAATACTATTCAACTTCCAAGTACCAGGTCACTAGATGGAGGTGTTTTACTCAGCAAACCGTGTCGCTTAGCAATGAAAGAATACTACCACCCCTCTCTTCCCTTAGGTGTCGTAAAAGGCGATTAACGGACTAAAGACTGCACATACATCTAACAGCATAGAGCGGCGATGGGCTCACCACTTGTCACGCTGAGCACATGTGCAGTCGCTATTTAGTGAAAAGGGGATGAGGACTGCTTTTGTTGTCCTCACTGCCTAGTCTCTGACTAACCCTTCGGTGATAATAGTCTTGATTATATGTATGTATGTTATATGTAAAGGAATAGTACTGTAAATGTGTCCATATTCTATCTCAGGCGTATAAATAGAGAGGCAGTAAGTTTCAAGGAGGTCACTTCAAAACTTTTTCCTTGATTTATTTTTGTAGTAAACCTTCTCCGTTTTACAAACTTATTGCAGCTGGGTAGCTGGAATGAAATAATTTATTGACAAATATATTACAAAATATTTTTCTGCACCCAAACCGAATAAAAATGTAAACTTTGATTTTTTCGAAGATTTCAACGATGTAAGATGATAATATTAAGTATATTAAGATTAAGAAAGATCCTTTTTGGTAACATATGCTGGCACAGGTAGCTGCCATCCATCTCGTCATCATCACAGCGGCCTCTATACGGCGAGCACTTAACCCTTGACAAGCTGCCTGGCCCCGCGCCCTATAGACCTATTGTGTATTGACAAAAAAATTAACAAAAAATTTTCAAAAAAATTGGGGAAATAGGTGCTGAAGTGATGCGCGAAATTGCATTCGTGGCACGTGGTTTACATTTATATAGCTTCAATAAAAATCATTTATTCATTCAGTTAACTTGATGGTTGACTGCCGATAGATTGACTACTCGGCAACGCCCACATGCGGTTAGCGAAGTGATGCGCGATTCTTTGTTTCCGGCATCTTTTCTATTAACGTTTACTAAGCTGCCATAGTACAACGCGCAATGAACTAGAAATGCGCTTGACGCGTCGCAAGACGTTCGTTCTCGTAGCTAAAGCCTGAGTCAGACGTCACAGTGATGTTTATGATTTTATCCATTGGCTACGGCTTCGCTACGGAGACTACGGTCGATACTACGATTTCCGTAGCTGATCCGTTCGTAACGCCGCACTTTTTCACACTGTTAGTATTGTGTTTTATTTCTATTTTACAACAGGGATGGAGTCTGGCTCTCAAATTACTTGCTAGTGTTTGAAGAATATATTGAAACAAATTATATTAAACAGGGTTTAAGAAGAGACGGATTTCGGGATCCCATACAAACATGCAAGTTCATAATTTTACAAACCCAAAATAAAGATCAAAATAGTTGTAAAATAATATTAAAAAACGTTATGAACTTGCCGAATAAACGACCTCTGTCTTTTACCTTAGCATGCAAATTTTCATGTAATGTAATCACTTAGTACCTAGCTATAAGTAGTTGACAAAAAAAACTAGACTTATCATATTCCTAGTGTCAGTACTGAATCGTAACGAAACCTACGAGTATTCTATTTATGAAAGAGCTTATTTCAATCTTACGTTTTTCTTAAATACATACATATAATCACTACTATTATCCCCCGAAGGATTAGTCAGAGACTAGGCAATGAGGACAGCAAAAGCAGTCCTCATAGTCCACTTTTCACCAAATAGTGACTGCAAATGTGCTCAACGTGACTGGTGGTGAGCCCATCGCCGCTCCATGCGTATTTAGTCCGTTAGTCGTCTTTTACGACACCCATGGGAAGAGAGGGGATGGGTAGCCCCTCACCTCATGACGTCAGCGCGCGCGCAAGTCCTTCTCTGATTTGGGTATGACGCGGCGTAATTTGATACAGGTACTTGAGTAGTGTTAAGTGGTTTTTGTGGCCTTCCTTTTTTAAACACCACACATATTGTATATCGTTGGATTCCTAGATAAATTATCTTCAATATTATGGCGGTTTGATTAAAAAATATTAAACAAATATTTAATTATATTTTTTTTTTTATTTATAATTTTTTCTTTATATATTTTGTTATATTTAAAAATTAAACGCGATAAGGGTATCTTTTTCTTCTTTATATGTAATCTCTTACTACATAGTAATAATAATATATAAAAATGTTTACAACTTTTCATAGAAAAATGTAAAGAAAAACAACCATTTCCGAATCGAGTTATTTTTGATTTTTGATTTTTTATTTTTTTAAAATAGATCTTTTCGAAGTAAGTCTGTTTTTATTGACGTTTATTCACACTAGACAGCTACTGCAGCCAACCGATACAAGCCGCAGACACTAAGAACTCAAACCGAAGTATAAAACAGACTTGAAATACGTAGGCACTATACGTACACACATCGCCTCTCTGAAGATAGGCACTACGTGCGTATCTTCAGAGAGGCGATCAACATTTGTAGGCACGTCGTACCTATCATCAGGTGAGGGGGTAGTATTCTTTCACCGCCACGCGACACGGTTAGATAGGTTTTTCTTTCTACACATATTGCTTCTTGTATCGTACGGCGGCTGTTCTACTTATTTAGGACTCAATACTAATCATATAGTATTGAGTCCTAAAGTTTCTTCCTTTCCCATAGTTTCTGAGTGGTAGAGCCACGCTGCGTTGCAGCACACATTGGGCCGGCTCGCCCGGCGTAATACCACCCTCTCACTAATATTCGGCGTGAAATAATGGCACTTGGTGCTGTTGTGTTTCGTCCGACCAGTGAGGGTTCCGGAGGCCCTTCCCCCCCCCCCCCCCCCCTCCTCCCAATTCCTATTCCTTCCTTAAACCTATTCCTCCCTTAAAGGCCGGCAACGTGTCTGCGATTCCTCTGGTTTTGCGGGTGTCCATGGGCGGCGGTGATTACTCTCCATCAGGTGACCCGCCTGCTCGTTTGCCTCCCTCTTTTATAAAAAAAAAAAAAAAAAATCATAATAAACTCTTTGGTTAGACAAAAGCAATATATAAAATCGAATAGCCTTAATGACTTTTGCGATTCAACAGGCTTTGATAAAAAAAAACCTTAGTTAACGTGCATTAGATTACAATCGCTTGATGCGATAATTATTGGCCTAGTCATGCTATCTTACTATTAGAAACACGATAATAGTTTGTTTCTTTTAATATTTTTACGCTAACAGAGTTACGCTCGTATTTTGATACGAAATGACCTAAATACAACGGACGGGTAAAATTACCATCCATAGTAGTAAGCACGAGGTCTTGGGTTGCTATTCCAGAAGTCTTGGAGTGAATAGTCTTGGAGTCTACAAGAAAAATTTGAAAACATAACGATAATACCCGCAAGTCCCGGGTTCGATTACCGGCGTGGGTGTCATAGCTGTCGATATCTTTGTACTTTACAAACGTATATAGATATAAACATATAATCACGACTATTATCCTCGAAGGGTTAGTCAGAGACTAGACAATGAGAACAACAAAAGCGGTCTTCTACCATAATTCACTATTCACCAAATAGTAATTATACATGTGCTCAGCGTGACAGGGGGTGAGCCCATCGCCGCTCTATGCTGTTGGATGTATGTGCAGTCTTTAGTCCGTTAGTTGCCTTTTACGACACCCAAGGGATGAGAGGGGGTGGTAGTATTCTTTCACCGCTACGTGACACGGTTCTTGTACTTTATAATAATAATATAATAGTTTTAAGTCCACCTGACTAGCTACCACCATATAATCTAAGTCAAGCCATAATAGCATTGTAGTGTTAGTGAATAGATAGAAAGTTCCTCAGTTGTTGTTCCAAATCTGAGTACAGTTCGCCTTCGTCTTTGTAGTCACTTTCCATCAGGTGAGATAATCCGACGTAACAAGAATCCAGCGAAACAAGAATTCGGCGAATCAGGAATCCGGCGAATCAGGTATCCGGCGTATCAGGAACTAATCTGATGGAGTGATGGAGCACTTCGCCCAGCAGTGGGATAGTATATGGGCAAAATAAATTAAACCTTACTTTACCATTAGCAAAGAAAAAGCCACAAATGTTAAACATCGAAATTTATGACGTCAAACCGATACTGCCTATCCATAGATAATTTGAGGTTATCCGTGTGCATATCTACTACAGCGGTAGTTCCGGTAGGTACCTACCGGATGTCCGGTTCCCAGGCAATCTGTTGATTTTGGCATATGCAGTTTTACTATGCAATTACATAAATAATGATACTAAATACTAACAGATTACGTGAGGCAAATAAATGTTCTTTTTATTATTTTATAACACATTTGCTCGTAAAGTAGCTCTTATTACACCGATTTCAGCATCGTAATGTAATAAGTTTCACACTAGTGCGGTAATGTAATTTAAAAATTAGTTATCATTTGAATCTATGGACAACATAGGCCTTTAAAGCCCGTTAGTACCTTTTACGACACCCAAGGGAAGAGAGGGGTGGTAGTATTATTTTGATGAGCCCATCGCCGCTCTATGCTGTTGGATGTATGTGCAGTCTTTAGTCCGTTAGTCGCCTTTTACGACACCGAAGGGAAGAGAGGGGTTTGTAGTATTATTTTGATGAGCCCATCGCCGCTCTATGCTGTTGTACAAAGTAAAATATATGTTGGCTTACCAAAGATTCATGCACTAGAAAAACAACAAAAAAACGCAGTCATTTTCGGATTTTTTTTCCTTACAAATATGTTATAAAACGTCGTATGGCATACGTGCGCTTTGATAATTACAGCCTCTGCTTTCTTGTAGCCCTCGCCTACGGCTCGGGCTAGCAATATCGCCTCGGCTGTAATTTTCATCTTACCGCACTTATATCATAATGTACTATTACTTCAATTTGTTTAATACTATGTATCTTGTAAATTAACTTGAAATTAATCTACTGAAAAGGATATTTAAGTAAATAGGTATAACGATAAACATGTTAGTGCAAGACCTTTTTGTATAACATATTATAAAGTAAAGTCGCCGTTTTCCTCTGTCTGTGGCACCGCACTATTCTCCTAAACCACGCAACGGATTTTTATGCGGTTTTCACTAAAAGATAAGCCGTTAACCTTTAAGTATGGACATGTAGCCTCACAGGCTACACGAGAATGGTGGTTTCGTTGTTTTACCTGTTTCCCCCCGCTCCCTTTGACTGAGCCGCTCAGTAGCTTCAGTTTTAGTACCAAAACGACCAGCTAGGAAGGAGGTTGCGTCACTCGAAGCAAAACACGTGAGTAATATTTATTTAAAAAGTGGCTGGAGCCTGTGAGGCTACACGTCCATAGTTTTCTTACAAAATTTTTAACAAGGTTCTCATCAATCCAGCTTGTTGATGAACTATTGAAGCGGAAACTGACATATGTCGGGACAGTTAAAAAGAATAAAAGAGAGCTACCGAATGAATTTCAACCAGACAAGCGTCGAGAAGTCCAATCTGCGTTATTTGGATTTACGAAAGAACCCTATGTTTTATGTGCCAAAGGAGAACAGAGCTGAGATACTCGTATCTTCTATGCATCATAATAACGTGATTGACAGAGAGACTTATAAACCCGAAATTATAATGTATTACAATTCTACTAGTAGATAGAGTAGTACTTCTAGTAGATGAATCTGATAAGAAATGCTCGATTTACTCGAGTAGCCACCAAACAGAGAGATGGCCTATAGTCTTATTTTATCGTGTTCTTTACTTGAGTGGTATGAATGCGTATAGTTTTTATAATATGCTTCAGTCAAAGGACAGAGGAGATTTCCTCAAAAAATTAACTCGTTCGCTTGTGGTACCCCATATGCAACGACGTGTTACCAGTATAAATTTGCTTAGAGAGCTCAGATCAACAATGACTTGAGTCTTAGGCAAAGGTATGATTGCAGTGGATGTCCAGGCAGGAAGAGCCATACCAGGAACTATAAGATTATGTAGACTTTGACCCTCAAAGAAACATGGATGACGATCCACGTTTGTGTTGGCTGTAGCAAGCCAGTTTGTCTGCAATGTTCACGACCTTTATGTAACGACTGCCAATAATTTGTCCAAGAAAGTTAGTAGTGATTTTTTTAAATTTTGGTTTTCAGAAGTTGATTTTATGTTTTTTTCATTCTTTCTATATTAGACTTTACAATAAAAAGTAAATATCGCTAAAAAGTACGATAACTTATTTTTTTTAGATTTTAAACTAACCCTAGCCAAAATTACTAAAAAAAAGTGCCTAAACTGTTGATTTTTGATTTTTATAGATTTTTAATAAAAAAATGTAGTATTTATTCACGTCTTTTTGTTGTTAGTATCCATATACTTGATTTAGTTATAATTTTAACAGCAATTAAGAATCTTTAAGAAAACAAACCACGCATCTTTATATCGGAGCCTGTGAGGCTACACATCCAAGGTAGTGTTATAAAAATAAGATGTCCATACTTAAAGGTTAACTGAGGATGGTTTTTGTTTAATTTTATAGATATTTTTTTTAAATGGCTGAACTATTACGGTCTTTCTAAGTTAGCGTGGACGAAGGCGATTATAGTAAGTAATAATTTATTGTTTTGTTTATCGTTCCGTCCATCGACGAAATATTTGGTAATAAAACAAATATGTGCACAATACTCCTCCTCCTCTACGAGTTTCATAACAAAGCTTCTCTTGGGCTAGATAATTGGTGTAAGTGTAGGAAAGTTTATTATTATGATTATCCTCTCATAATTCCTGTTCCTTCCTTAACCCTATTCCTTCCATAAAGGACGGCAACGCTCCTGTGATTCCTCTGGTTTTGCGGGTGTCCATGGGCGGCGGTGATTACTCTCCATCGGGTGACCCGCCTGCTCGTTTGCCTCCTTCTTATATAAAAAAAACAAATTCCTGCAGTTAACACCAACCATATAATTATCAATCGGTAATAGGTTCCATTCATCATTATCACATCATCATCATCATCAAAAAAAAATTGTCTATATTCGTCCCACTGCATTTGCTTTTCACATAGACAACAGCTCAAAGGGTGATTGGAAAATAACCCACCACGCTGGCCCAAAGTGGGTTTGTGGTTTTTGGTTGATAGCCCATGCGCGATATAAAAAAAAATTAAAAAAAAGTTAAATAATGTACATATACAAGCAAGGCGTCACCCAATAGTGCCAAGTTCCAACCAATAGCATGCATGCCATACTTGGCTTGGCACGCGATAAGAAATTGTGGGCACGGCATTGTCTGACGCCTAATTGAAAACAAACAATATGTACCAACCTAACAGAATAGTAAAAAATGTGTAGCCTACATACACCGACCCGCATTAGGCCAGCGTGATAGGTTGAATTCATTGCTACAATAAGTTGATGGGTAAATAGCCTTAATCAACACGCTTGCCAAAAGCGTGGGGGAGGGAATCCGCAACCACTGTTTTTTTTTGCAATTTCCCTGTTGCTCGCAGTCAAAAGTTCTTGTTACTGATGAGGACATCGGGTCGGGTCATAACCCATCACGCTGGCCTAGTCAGGGTTAGTGGCAGTCGTTGAACTGCCATCATACGTTTCCAACCGGTACTAACGTCTCTTTATGTGCCTTAATAAGATGGCTCAGTTTCGAGCATATATACATACATATAATCAAGACTATTATCCCCCAAGGGTTAGTCAGAGACTATATAGGCAATGAGGACCGCAAAGCAGTCCTCTACTACCTAGTCAACTTTTCACCAAATAGCGACTGCACATGTGCTTAGCTTGACAGGTGGTGAGCCCATCGTCGCTCTATGCTATTAGGTGTATGTAAAGTCTTTAGTCGACACCCAAGGAAAGAGAGGGGGTGGTAGTATACTTTCACCGCCACACAACACGGTTAACGGATTAAATACCTATTACCAAATAACTTGCCTATATACAAGACCTTTCTCAAAGAATACTTGTGAACAGAACACGCCTTGACGTGCTTAGCTACGCGTCTCACCTACGTCATTTGTCATAACTCATAAATCAATAGCGCCTAAAACACTCACAATTGAATAAGCCTCATTAGCACCCATTCAAGGAAAAAGATGGACATAAGAAAATGAGCAATGAACATGAAAAATTATCCTATTATGTGAGGGTATTACTGAAAAGCAAACTTAATGAGGGTAAGCTCCGATTTCGGCGAAAATTAGATTATTTTAATTCGGCGTCGTCGTCGCAAGAAATCACTTGGGCACGTACGGCTTGCAGCCGGAAACGAAATGCTCGCATACATTGCTCACGAGTGGTTGTGAATCTTGTAATTTGTTGTACTTACATATAATTAGTATTAGTGGTATAAGATTATTTAGTTGAATTGAGAAGTGACTTTCCGATCTTGGAAATTAAGCAAGTTTCGCAATGCCGGATGGGTTCATAATCATCACCATCACCATCATAAACCAGGGACAGTTCACTGCTGGGAATAGACGTCTCCCAATGCTTGGTAAAGCATTTATTTTAAATAGTAGAGTACCTGAAAGTTTTAATAACATATTTATTTGTATGATGTTGTTTTAGTCGTTTGTAATTTGTGTGTTTTTTTGAAATGGAAAGTGTCCTTTTATGATAGGGAGGGCAGTTTCCAATTTTCATTTGACACTGGAAAAGAAAGGGAGAAATGAAATGCCCTTGTTGAGTTACATGCCGGCTCTTCTCAATAACCTACAAACTTACGACGTGTTAGGGTAGCAACATTTATAAATGCCATTTAATGTAAAATGAAAAAAATTGTATCTAGAATGTTGAATTTTAAATCATGCCAAATGATGGATTACCAAATTAAAAAATATCGAGTTTTCCGTCCTTTTGTACAATTTTTCAGACAAAGTTTTACTATTTAAAATACAAATTTGGTGTTATAATTTAATTTGTCTTTTGTATTGTTTTGGTTTTGCCACTCGTCTTTTGTTTGTGATTGTCGTCGTTTTTCTGCACGGATTTAACAAGTGCTAATTGTGCTGCAAGGGCTATTACAAATACATTGAATCCCAAAATTCTCCAATTTGGGTAGTAAATCAAGCCTGCTACACGCTTCCTCTTAAAAATAAAAGTAACAAAAAATATTGTTGAAAACGAATTCCGCCACAACTCTAGAACGTAGTAGGTACAAGAGTAATTTGAATCGGGGGGTAGGCGAGGCACGCCGAGGCGTTACTACAGAGGCGCCTCGCAGCGCGATAAGGCGTAGATTAAACTCCTGTTTGCTCACACACACATATTTAGCATTCCCACCAAGCTGAGTCGTGACAACGCTTCCTAGCTATTTGCATACTTGTTTGTGGAGCTATCCGGACTGGTCGTGCACGCAAACGCAATATCCGCTGATTAAATTGTTGGATGCTGATTTAAAGCAGCGACATGAATGGCGGGAAACAATCAGTGCGGCGATTCGATAGAATTGTAATTCGATAGTTGCGCTCTAACGATGCTGTTTATTCTATTTCGGTAATTGTATAGTTTGTGATGTTCACATGTTTTATTTTAATATCATTATTTAAAGCTCAGCTGTCGTAATATCAGACACAACAGAAATTAAATTAAAAAAAAACCTCTGGAAGTTTTCGTGACAGACAAAGGGTTATTAGAAGGTTCACACATGTTGTTTTAAAATAAAAGATTGGTACTTTTGGTACTTACCTACTTTGTACAGTCAGCATCAAAAGTAACTTAGCATATGAAATTTTGAAATGATTGTTACGGTTGAAATGACCAGACTTGTCTGACATAGCTGTTGAATCAAAAGTACATGATCGTCACTATAGGTAATTACAGAGAAGTTATAATTATGAACACAAAAAATGCCATATAATTCTGAAATGTTAAATGATAAGTCTTACACATGACTATTACTTTTGCCACCTTCTTTTTGTCCAGTTACTTTTGATGCTGTCTGTATTACAATAGGGTTGACACGATGAATACTATATCTTCCGAAATGCCCATTTCTTTGTTATTTTCAATATTATAAAGGATTTACTTTTCCTAATGAACATTAACCAATGCCATTAACATTTGTCTGTAACAAACCTATAATCGAAGGCACAACAAACCGTCGCAACGCGCATTATGATCCGTGCGCGATATTGAACATTAATTCAATTCACAATTTGTCACCTCGCCATAATCGCGGAATGCCAGAATCGCGTGACTCGCTCCCGAGGCATCCACGCTCGCGCCGCCTGCATAAATTACTTACAATTGAGGTGCGTTCCGACTCCGGCGAATCAAACTGGCGACTGTCGTAATGTGGTTTAATGACGTCACCAAAGGAATTACGGCCTGTTTAAAGTAACACGTCAATTTCTTACAACTTATAGAGTTACTTAGTTGATTTGAAACATACCTTGTTTACCTTACGTAGGCAAAACGGGGTGTTTTAAATCGAGTGTCACAACAAACATTGAAAATAGCAGCTCCTGTTATTTTGGAAGTTACGGTTATGTGTGTGGAGTTAGTTAACTTATGGGCGCTTATAACGTTAGGGACTCTTATTTTAGCAACTAGCACTAAAATAATAATAACTTTCTAAGCTCAAGTTAATACCTTCTTTTGAAACTTGTTTAGATGGTTATCTAGATTTCGGATAAACATAGAAAATACCCGAAGTCAAATAAGAAAAACTATTTTTCTTATATAATTTCTTGTCTGAATCAATTTAGGAAAAACATCATTTCTAAATTGGCCAAACCGGGAATTGAGCCCAGGAACCTCAGATATGTTGCGACGCCAGAACCGGCATGCTAACTACTCAACCACGGAGGTCGTCATACATAAAGGCATAAGGATCTCGGTGGCGCAGTGGTTAAAGCGTTCGGTTTTGTTTAAGCTTCTTTATCAATGCCGGGTCTCTGAATACATACATACATGTATATATATTTAATACTAGCGGCCGCTCGCGGTTTCACCCGCGTGGTTTCCGTTCTCGTGGGAATATCGCGATAAAAAGTATCCTATGTGTTAATCCAGGTTATTAACTATCTGTATGCCGAATTTTATCCAAATCCATACAGTAGTTTTTACGTGAAAGAGTAACAAACATCCATCCATACTTACAAACTTTTGCGTTTATAATATTAGTAGGATATTATAATTTTTATTTCAGTCTGTGTCCTTAAAAGAGGAAATTGATTGTCAAAATTCATAATTAAAAATATACAATCACGACTATTATCCCCGAAGGGTTAGTCAGAGACTAGGCAATGAGGACCGCAAAAGCAGTCCTCTGCCATAGCACAGAATAATATTACTAGCAGAAACGACACTATCGACACAATTACAATACAAATTCAACCTACGGTGCACGCGAATACAGTCCAAAATAACTCTGCTCTTGTACTCATACCTAAGTCTTTCAACGGCCGGGACAATCGAAAGTAAATCTTATATCTAAAGACGGTACGAGCGCGAGCCACTGCATTTTCAAAATCCTGCTTGGCAAGCTTGACGTAACCCGGCCGCGTGTTGTTCATAGGGTTGGTTGAATGCAAATACTGCAAATATAAAGCGCTTGCGCCACTACCTACCTATAATAAAAAATACATACGCTTTTTCGTGGTTTGTTTGTTAATAATCAATAAAATACAATATTATTAAGTAAGTAATACTTAACCACCAAACATTGAAGTAGGTGGTTATGCGTACCTACATAATAATACTATGTAGTTGGTATCTACTTATGTTACTATGTGCTTATGTAAAGTAAGTACTTACAGGCGGCAATAGATCAACCTACATAACCTACAATCTCGAAATATATTGATGTAGGTAGGTAGGTATTTTAAGCGCTATATAAACAGAATAACAGAACATAATTAGTTGACTTGGGCGGTCAGAAGAACTCACGTACAATCCATTTTTCGATCACGCACACAAACTAACTAATATTACACTTGACCAACTTGACTAACATATTCTGCCATCTTAAAGATGATGGGACACGTGTACTGAGGAAATGCCTACTAAAGTAAGTAGGTACAAAATCGAGGGACATAAAGCTACTTTTAAATTACGTTCGCATTGCGCGATAATCGACATTCACGTGGACGAAGTCGCCCCCGGGTCACTAGTATCAAACACAAGGTCATTTGCTTTTCATATACATACCTATAAAAACCGTACGTATATGTAAAATTTTTGAAATGCCTGAATCCATGAATTCATTGGTAAATACCTACCGATGATAATTCATAGTGTAATTTTACCAAGGACTACCGCTAGGTTTGGTTTCGTAGAGGGGCGTTATTAATGCTTAACCACCGTACCTGTCTACTAAACCTAGTCTAACTTTGGACCGCGTTTTGTGTTAAGATTGACCGCAATCAGTACCTAATCAATAAACTATTTACGAACTTAAAATCTATTCATGCGTGATCGCTGACAAATTGAGTAAAATTACTTTTTATACGCAGTTGGTAGGTACCTTATATACCTAACCTCCAACGATAACTGCATTGAATTTGTCTACTTCTCTCATCAAACTAGTTAAATCAATATCATATTATTATTAATTGTCTATAAATACTACAAGCATACCTACTTGTTTACTTACCTTACAGGATTCTTGGGAAGTCTATGAAAGGTTAAATCATTATCTTTAAATTTCGTGTTAGTGCATCCGAATGCAGAAACAGTAAGTAACGCTTTTGTATCACCATCCTGTGAACTTTCCTCATGCGAAAATAAAATAATCGGTCGCGTCCTGCGTACTGCGCGCGCCCTGTGAAATGACCACGCGGAGGGAACGAGCGTGTAGGTGAATAAGTCGACCGAATTACGGAGTGTCACCCCCCTGGCCATAGTCCACTTTTCCCCAAATGGCGACTGCACAATGTACTCAGCGTGACAGGAGGTGAGCCCATCGCTGCTCTAAGCTGATGGATGTATATGCAGTCTTTAGTCCGTTAGTCGCCCTTTACGACACCCAAGGGAAGAGAAGGGTTGGTAGTATTCTTTCACCGCTACGCAACACGTTTATCACTGAATGGGTGGCCAATTTAAAAACAATTCTAGTTCTTGTATGTTGTTTCTTTTTGTACTTACTTACACCTATGTTCCTAATATTGCAGCAACAATATTTTTCATGTTTAACTTAACCCCTACCCACAGTTATTAAACGTGGGAGTGAGAAGACATTAGCCTAGTAAGTCATCTGAAGAGCCAATATACTCACAGCCTTCACATTAATAAGCTCAAGGACTCAATTGCGAAATATCCGCTTCCCGTTAAGTCCACAGACATGATGGATGTGTTTTGACTTCCAACCAATTGATAATTTAATCGGTAGTAGCTACGAGTAATTTGGTATCCCATACTGAATATTATAGGTATTATGAAAGAATATGTATTTTGAAACGGAGCGACCGATGATGTGTTGGCGTAATTTTATGGTATAGAGTCACGAGCTCCAATATGTATACACTTTGAATCTTATTACATTGTATTAAGAAAAAAAAATCAAGAAATATTTATTTTAGTAATATTTTCATTTTAACATTATTCAAGATAGACTCTTTCTTTTAAGAGCATGTAGCCCCTGTTACAGAAAGGGTCCCTCTTCCATAGCTTCTACATACATTATTTAGCAATGAGATATCAGAACATAATTAAAATATAATTATAATGGCATTACGTGTGTGTGAGTGTGTGTGTTTTTGAAATGGTAGATTTCCAGGGTTTTATTTGTACGATTGTATAAAAGCGATGACAAGTATTGAAACTGGTTTTGAGCTTTGCTAAAGAGTTACAATTGTTTATATTTTTGCTCGTGACTGTACCTAGAGGATATTATTATATTTTCTCTAGGCCAGAGAGGACATCCTGTTCTATAGATTAGGATTGTTATTACTATTCAAAGTTTTATTTTTCACAAGTGTAATCCTTCAGCCCCGAACTAAGCATAGCCCGAACTGTGGTGACTGAATAAGGGATCTCTGCCTTTTCGCCGAAAATTGTTTGCCAGATTTTCACTTGCCAACTAACGTTCGCAGAATTTTATTTTGCCGAACGATCATTTGCCAACTTATCATATAGTTTTGTTATATTTCCCAACCTCATAGTTACCAACTGTACGTTTTAGTAGAGGATCCGAGTATACAACGACCTTTACCGGGCCGATTAATGGATAAAAAGTATTTTATATCAAATTTAATGTTTGAAAAATTTCAGTCCGGTATATGATTAATGAAATATTTAAAAAATATTTTTTTTAAACATTGCACTGGTTTGGATAATAGATAAAATAGATAGGTACCAATCGAAAGTATGAAGCCTCTAGAATATGCAAACGTTAAGTTGACTATTTTTTTTCCGTCATAACATTGGGTGGGAAGGTGTAAACAAGTAAGTCAATATTAGTAATTTGCAACCGTCTGGTTAAATCAATAAAATTTATGTTTATATATAGATAATCTCATTACAAACACACACACACACACCAAATCTATGCAATATGAAAAAATATTTTTTTTAAATATTACATTAATCATGAAAGGTACTGGACTGAAATTTTTCAGCCAACCCACTCGCGATATATTTTTCAACATATTAAATTTAATATAAAATACTTTTTATCCATTAACCTTCCCGGTGAAGGTCGTTCTATACTCAGATCTTAGACTATTTGGTCTGCTTTTAATAATGACACTTTTCAAAATACCAACTTTCAAGTAGCAGAATGTTTTAGTTTGCGTAATATCCATTTAGTTGTTTATTATTTACCAAATGTTGTAATTAGTAGGGTTTAGTTTAATAATCATGTAATTTTGATATAACAACTGACGTAATATAATAAACATATAATATAATTGTAGATTCTATTATTTCATTTCATATAAAGTACTTTTGATATAATATACATTTGATATAATAATAGAAAACATTATTCATATTATAAGCAAGCAGCATTCAAGCATGCAAGCAGCATGCAAGCAAGCAGCATGCAAGCAGCATGCAAGCAAGCAGCATGCAAGCAGGCAGCATGCAAGCAGGCAAGCAGCATGCAAGCAGCATGCAAGCAAGCAGCATGCAAGCAAGCAGCATGCAAGCAAGCATGCAGTATGCAAGCAGGCAGGCATGCAGCATGTAGGCAGTCATGCAGCATGTAAGCAGGCAGGCATCATGAAAGCAGGCATCATGAAAGCAGGCATGCAGCGTGCAAGCAAGCCAGCAGCATGCAAGTAAGCATGCATGCAAGCAAGCAGGCATGCAGCATGAAAGCAGGCATGCAACAGGCACGCAGCATGCAGCAGGCATGGTTTCTGTCACGGCTCCGGTGTCGGCGCTGTGGGACTCCGGCGGTCCCACGCGCCTACGCGGGCTCAAATTACACTCTAGCGTAGGGCAGATAAGTCTACGTGGAGTCGGTTTGGCCGCAATTTGTTTCTGTCACTGACTTTTGTTGCACAACCTTTACGAAAACACAACGTATTAACTTTTTAAGACAAATTTAAAAATTAATTTAGGGTTAATACTATTTTTATATATTACGTATAAGCCAAAACTATATTAAATGAAAATATAGAATATGAGTATTATATCAAATGAATGAATGTTGTTATAGGAAGTGTATTTAGTACAAGTAAAATTATGTCCAATGAACGTTGTCTTTTGAAATTAGTTCATTTGTCATTATATGAAATGATATGCACCCTTACTTTTTATCATTATATCAATGTATGAAAAGGTAACTGTTGCACTGACAAAACGCTATTCGTCTAAGGGTGGATTCGACCAAACTGGAATAAGGTCTTATACCTAGATTAAACGCCGAATTTGTATAGACTAATCTCGGAGTAAGTCTTATTCCAGTTTGGTCAAATCCAGCCTAATATTGAAATATTTGACAAATGATAAATGTCCCAAACGTTTTGAGTCATTATAATAATCAGCTTAACAATAATTCTACCAAATGAAACGTTGAATATGCAAACGTTAGGTTGACTATTTCTTTTCCCGTCTTAACATTGGGTAGGCAGGTGTAAACAGGTAAGTCAATATTAGTAATTTGCAACCGTCTGGTTAAATAAATGAAATTTATGTTTATATAAAGATAATCTCATTACAAACACACACACACCAAATCAGTGCAAAGTTAATATTTTTTTTATATTAAATTAATCATTATAGGTACTGAAATTTTTCAGCCAACCCACTCGCGATATATTTTTTAACATACTAAATTTGATATAAAATACTTTTCATCCATTAACCTTCCCGGTGAAGGTCGTTATATACTCGAATCTTAGACTATATGTTTACTTTTTTGCATTAAGTCACTTATTTAACAACCAGGAGCCTTCAAAATTTTGCGAAATCACTCCGTTTTAAGGCGTCTTCAGCAACATTAAGTAACCGGTTTAGAATAGAATAACTCTTTATTGCTTTAAATATGGTAGCAACAAGTTCTTACATACATTTAGCATCTCATATTTAACCAAAAATTGGTATCCAAATACAGAGAGAGAAGTCTAGCTGACAAACAATTAAAAATTACAATCAATAAAATAAAATAAAACAATAATCAAATTTTAAAAAACAATCCAAATTATATAAACTAAATAAAGTAAAATAACAAAACAACATAAAACAATAATCAATAAAAATTAAAAGTAATAAAATTTAAAAACATAAACAAAAAAAAACATAACAAACATACAGACATAGAAAATCTCTTTCTTTAACCGATGCTGGAAAAGTAATAAAAATTGTTCCAGTTCTGAAGGAGGAAACAGGGGACTACGAAACGTCGTTTTTCTGTGTTTCGTATGAGAATTTTGCATGCCACTTCCACGTAGTTCCTCTTAAGTCCGCCTTGCTAATCTTATCTGAAGTCTGGCGCCATAACAACAATATTAATGGCATTGTTGTGTTCCGACTGTTTCGAGATAAGATACGAAGTGACAACTTTGGGTTAGTGTGACTCTCCTCCCTCTCGTTATTCTAATCGCAGTAGCATATTATAAGTGCTATTTTAATTATCTTTATTATTGAAATTTTGCATTCACAATGCTTTAGAGAGATATTATATGTGTGTGCCGGACCTGTACCTGTGGCGCAGGCGTCGGCCACCACTGCTCGAGGTGCCAAGGGCGGACTAATATTTTAAAAGAAGCGCCATTTACCCTAGCCTTGCGCACTATTAATAGGGTAGCTAATGATGTTGACATATTTAACTGCTCTCTGAATGAATTCACAAAAGTCACATTGTTTGTTCTTTGTTACAGAAGTAGCTAAAAAGTAAGTAAACACAGTGTAGTTACTTACTTTACTGAATATGTCCTGAATATTTTATAGTAATAGCAAGTTTGTAAATAGATAAATAAAAAATATTCGTTTATAAATAGGTTAGGTTAGAAAGTTTTATAAGTGCTTGTACTATCGCATTGGATTTTTTTTTCTGTAATGGTAGTAATTAAGTTTTGTTGTTTCAAATAAATAAATAAATAAATGATAAAATGTTTACTAGAATAAAAAATCAACCAGTCTCAGGAAGCTCGAATGGGATGCGAACCCACGCACCCACCTTTGGATTGCCGGTCCTGCTATTTTAATTTTTATTCAAAGTGGTTTTTTATACACTTTCAAACTTTTGCGTTCTATTATAAACACATAATAGACGCTAACTACTTGTAAAATGCATACTACGCATACCTTTTTTACACCCGACCCCGTCTAAATTTTTTATTTTTTTATTTTAGGTACCTACAAGCATCGTTTGTAAGAAACAGTTGGAACACAGAAAATAATGACTACTTCTGTTCTGTGAGTTGGAACGTTGCAAGTAAAGCAAACATGAGATCGTATTTACTCAACAGATCGCAATAAGTTTGTTAAACTGTATTACGATTCGACCATTGTTAACGCGTTATCACGTCTTAGTTCCACACATGTTTGTATTCTATAGGCCTCTGTTATATTGGCTTTATAATTAGACGAGGACAGTTATGGATTCCTTTTCTGCAGCTATCTGGTCTCGGGAAGCTTTTGGTATTCATCTCCCTTGATGGTAAGTAACGATATGGCAAAGGGTGAAGCACACCCGAAATTCTCAACTACAGAGGATCTTATCTGTGAGCTGTCGGAACACAACAATTCTTTTAACATTGTTGTTATGGGGTCAGACTTAGATTAGATGGTGGTATAGCTACCAGCCAAACTTAATAAGCCCTACTTATTAAGTTTGGCTGGTAGCTATACCACCATCTTATTTATACTAACGACTAACCGAGCCAAATACATGAATATGTACCCCCTCTGCTAGGGATCGAACTCGGGACCTCTGGGTCGAAGCCTGACAGAAAAATTTTACGGCCGCTGGTGCAGAACTGCTTTGGTATCAC
The DNA here is from genome assembly GCA_963921215.1 of Scoparia ambigualis. Classification (NCBI taxonomy): domain Eukaryota; kingdom Metazoa; phylum Arthropoda; class Insecta; order Lepidoptera; family Crambidae; genus Scoparia; species Scoparia ambigualis. The sequence continues at coordinate 21,450,720 of OY992502.1, read as the reverse complement.
CTCTGATTTTTGTTATTGAGTGCCACAAGCCAGGTCAGATCGCAAAACTCGAGACCCTTGCGCCATTCAGTTCGTTTTTTCGCATGGTTGTTATTTTTTTAATCAAAGTTACATTCATTTATCATTTAGTTCAAGTATACACCTCTTTCGGGAACCTTCCCAATAGGATATCTACATTAACTTAACTTCTTGAAGAAGTTCTTCAGGAAGTCGTCTGCCTCGATTCTGCAAATAATCGTAATAATATTTAATTTTTATTCTCATAGTCACAAAGTCAAAATCAGATCGCTAAGACTTGGTCTAAAATAGCTGAGTCTCAAGACATAGCACGCGCGTCCGCTTCCGCGCCTCCCGTCACGTTGGCAACACGAAAATCCACGAATACTCGACTATTGTTGTTTTAGGGGTAGGCAATGAAATACTACGTGTTTACACTGAACACTCGTGTGCTCATCCTTACCCATCCGAGTGTGAATTCCAATATTGTAACAACCACCTACACAATATGTCAATATTTGAAACGGTTCTTAATATCCACCGTGTAGATAGAGGCGACAATTATCGCCAATTTAATAGACAAATATTGAATCAGCAACGGGAATGTATTGGAGCGTCTAAATTCATTATTCTTCTTCTTACGTCTCAATCTTTCAACTCAACTTTCAACTCGTAAGGCAGAATCTCCCCATTTGCTATCGTCTATGCTATGGAAGGCCTGTGCCTAGTGGTGGGACGTTTATAGGCTTATACATACATACATACATATAATCACGACTATTATCCCAGAAGGGTAAGCCAGAGACTAGACAAAGAAGACATCCCCTCTCCTTACATCACTAAGTTTTATTTGTACTGGCAACTCGAAACCAACCGTTAGGGTATACAATAAGTGCACCAGTAAACTACTCGCGCAGGAGACCATCTGCGTTAGGTCTTGACGCCAAATTAGTGCCCGCCAGAGCACGCTCTTCATTCGGTACCCATAAGACTAGTGTCTCGGAAGATTTTCCCCGTGAACACGTAGTTCACTGCCTATGCCTATTGTCCAGATAGGTAATCGGAGCTGTCAAGCTCGCTCACTTCTCGTTGCACGAAGGGCACAACTCGCAGTTGCCACTGCTCGGTAGTCGACTAAAGTCAACTCCTAAGCGTCCACCTTGGTCGCGGATTAGTTAGCACACTCACTTCTCGGAGCACATTCGGGAGCCTAGCCAGTTCCCACGTCCTACGCGGCTGGCTGGACCGGAGGCTAAGGTATCTAGAGGGCCGCCTCTACTAGTGCTAGTACCGGAGATGTCAACACCAATGTCCCATGAGAACCACCGGACAAAGCTGCCAACTTAAAGGGAAACTCACGTTCCCCGCAGGACTTATCGCTGCTGGCCCCACAGAGACCGCTAGCGGCACCGAAAATTTTGGGAATCAAGGGAGTGATACAAAATTGTTAGTGGAAAAGATATTCATTGTTTTTCGAAGTATTTTCCTTGAAATTTGATACATTTTTACAATCGATGGAACCAATTATTAAAGTATTCATTCCACTCTGAAGTTGGGGTATTCAAAATGGTCGTTTTGTAGGCGTCTACAGCTTCTCCAGGTGAGAAAATCGTTAACCACGCAATTTGTTCTTAATTTTGGGGAAAGTATAAAAATCATTTGAGCTTAGGTCAGGGCTGTACGGCGGATGGTCTAATAATTCAATGTTTTATTGCTCCAAAAACTCTTTTGTTCTGCCGTGCGATTCTCTAAGCTAAAGCCTTGATAGCTGAGGCTGCCGCAGCGCTGGGAAATGTCTCTTTCATATTCATAGAATTGGAAAGAGACAGCAGATCACAGCCATGCGTGCAGCGTATAAGTGTCGCTTAGAGAATCACATAGCTGTAGGCGATATGAGAGCTCGCATTGTCGTGATGGAGGATGATGCGGCGGTTGTAGTTCGCTTTATGAAGTTCAGAGACGACCTGCGGCAAACAAATGATAGCATACCATTCTGCATTGCCGGTTCTTTGTCCTTCAAGAGGAATAGTCGCAACATGGCCGATTTTGGAGACAAACGTGGCCATCATTTTTTTTGCAACGCTCCGTGAACGAACAACTTTTGTTGGCTTCATCTCATTTTCGAACACCCAAACTCGTGACTGGTTTTTTGTTTCGGGTTTGTATGCGTATATCCAGAATTCGTCACCTGATACGACGCTGTATACAGAATTTGAAGATCCTTCGTGAAATCTCTCGAAAGTTCTGACGCACCAAGTAACGCGAGCCGCTTTTTGCTCCTCACAGAGCGAATGCGGGATCCATCGGGAAAACAGCTTTTTTACGCCTAATTGATCATGCAAGATTATTTGTATTTGACTCATGCCAATATCTAAAGTTGCCTGAATTTCGCGATATGTCACATGTCGATCTTCCTCAATCAGCTTACGCACGGCATCAACGTTATCTTAAGAGATTGCAGTTTTTTGGCGACCTTGACTGGGATCGTCACACAGCTTGACACGTCCACGTTGAAATTCCGCAAACCAGCGATAAATTGTGGTTTTAGATGGGGCTTCATCACCAAATGCAGAGAGCATCCGATTAACACCTTGTTTTTGTGTTAAACCACTTCGAAAGTCATAATAAATCATTGCTCTTGAATTTTCTCGAGTCAATTCCATTTTTACACCGACTTTACAAGTTCGACCAGACCTTGTGACAAGACCGCGATTTTTTTTAAATAAATAAATAGTATTCGATTAATAACTATTAAGATTTCGATTATAAACTCTGCCAGCGTATTAGCCTGGCAATTCAAAGAGGTAATGTTGCCAGCATTCTTGGGACCATACCTGCCCGCAGTTGGAGGACATTTTTTAGTTATAGTTTTTAGTTTTAAATTAGATAGATAGATAGATAGATAAAAACTTTATTTACTGCTAAAAGACACACACATGTTGGTACACAAAATCACAATAAAAAACACAGTACAAAAAAAAGAAAATAATAAATATGTGTGTGTGTGCCGCAGCAGCAAAAGGGTGGCAGCTCAGCGTCATATTCGCGAGCCGCGAATCGCTGGTTTTCAGCTACAACCGTGAGTGTAAACGCGAGTACGTTTACCAACGTTAGAAAAAAAAATCAAAACTATAACTAAAAATTAAATACTAAATATTAAACTTAAATAACCTGTGATGATTGTACCTATTTGCTTGCCTAAATTGCAGCTGAGATGAGATATACCTAATAAATAAGATATAAAATTATTTTATAATATATATACATGCATACATAATAATACACACATACAATACATTCATACACAATATACACATATATAGATACAATATATTACTTCCTATAAGCTTCACTTTCAGTCCCCGCTACCCGCAAAAGAACTTTGGAATACCTAACATTAATTTGTTGGTCTAGTAAGTAAGACTTTAGTTTTTTTTTAAATTATATTTGTTCTTTAACATTCTTAGTGGAAGAGGGATATTATTCCAACATTTTGTCGCGTGGTAACGGAAACTACCCCTGAAAGCTGCGGGTCGGTGGTGATGAGACTTAAGCGGTGGTCTAATTGATCTAGGGGAATGATTGTGGTATTCATTAGAGCTAGTGAAAATCAGTTTAGCAAAAAGATAGTCTGAGCTTTTAAATATAGTAATATCAAACATCAAACAAGCCAGATGCAAACGTCTTCGAGTTTCCATGTTTAGAATCGAGGTGGCACATCATAACAATATCTAAAGCATGCATTTTGCACACGTTGTATTAAACGTTGTGATTTATACAGTAGTCGGGGTCCATAAACAAGATCAGCATAGTTAAGTCTCGACAGTACCAAAGCTTCAACAACACTCACTCGGGCCTCCCTGCTCAATAGATTACGTATTTTGTAAAGAACTTTCAATCTATAAAAGCATTGCCTAACCAGACCCTCAACATGTTCAACATAACGTAACTCCCTGTCCAATATTACTCCTAAGTTTTTTGCGGTGTCTACACGATAATTTTTTTGGCCAAGTATACTTATTTTATTTATTTATTTATTTATTTATTTATTTATTTCATCAAACTTAGTACTAACATTACAGAAAAATCCATTACAGTTGGATACCTATTAGCAAAATGAGACATTTTTATTTATAGTTTTAAGTTATTTTTTGTTTTTAAGTCCAAGGCGTGTTGTTTATATTTTCCTTTTGTTTTTTGTTAGTCGTTAGTGTAATATAGTCCATACAAATTGTATCAAACTAATGATGAAACTCATTCTCGTAGGCAAAACAACAGTATTAATTTCGGGCGTTAGTCTCAGTAAAATCTATTGCTATTGAAATGAAACACTTTTTTACGGATTAACTCGCGTTTAATTTACTATTTACATAGTTTTTTATATTCCCCTGTGACCACGGACCCTGATTTGAATTTTGACCCTGACGAAAAGATTATCCTGACGTTTCGAACCCTTTACAGGGTCCGTGGTCACAGGGGAATATAAAAAACTATGTAAATAGTAAATTAAACGCGAGTTAATCCGTAAAAAAGTGTTTCAATTCAATGTGTAGTGCTCGCTTAAACCTCAGTTAATCTATTGCTATGTTATTTATTTCGGGGAAAACAAATCAAATAAATAAAAATCAAATATTGCTGAACAGAAAAAAAACTCTTTATTATGCCAGGAACAATGGAAATATTCTATTCCCTATACTTTTAGTGCAGCCTATGTACTAAGCCCCGCTCGCTGTGCACGAGCTTGGAAGTCCTGGCACACAATACCAGGACAAACGAACATTCCCAAGCTCTACACCTAACCACAAGCCACTACGAGTCCAACCCACGTCCGGAATCCCGCAAAGCAGTTCTCTGTGCTCAGCATGACAGGTGATGAGCCCATAAGAAATTATCATCCACTGTAAGCTAATAAAATATGTACTTATATCTCTCTTACTAGACGCTGGCTAAATGCGCCAACCGCACCTAGTCATTATAATAATATTATTTTAAAAATACTGCACGGCTTAGGCCTCCATGATTGAAAACAAATCAAGAAATAAGAAAAGTAAAAATTGCAACTCGACAACCCGCCGGCGGTGCCGCCGGCTTTACAGGCCCCACGTCGGTACTTAAAGGTTAAAAAATTGTAAGTGGCGGTGACATGAATACGACATTCAGGATAAACATGAAACGGCTTTTAACCTCACCGATTTCGTGGAATGACAATGTCCATTATTTTCTACATAGCCGAATGACGTTAATGTACCTGCTATTAAAAATAATATATAATAAACGTTCATAATAAATAACTGAACACATTTTGTTAATTATCATTGTGACTCTGGATCGATATGCAAAGTTATCAGCAGTGTTTTTATTTTTTATTAACTTTACTAAATCGTAACGTTGTTTTCAATTTCATTTGCAACAAAATCTGTCTACACCTATTAACAGTAAACTGTGTAAAGAATAAGTTTTTGTTAAGTTAAGTAATGAGATTTTCTCTTAATATCTAATCGCCAAATAGGGAATGTTTTCTTTATTAAAAAGCATTATTTAAACCAACAACGGGAGTAATTGGTCCATACGAGTACAAGATTAAACTCATGTACCTATTCAATATCAGGTAACAAGAGTTACAAGATATTGAGAAGCCATATACTAGTAACGGTTTGGTTCAGACACTTACGCGCCCACAATACATTGTTCTAATAACAAATATTTTAATTATAGATTATCATCGTTTAAAATTATACATTATACTCGGTCGTTATAAAACACCGTTATCTAAATGGTTTGTTGCTTTCAACGAATTGCATTAACAGCGCGCGCACAGTTAAACTTTAATAGTACTGCGTCCTACAGTATTGTTTCGTAAAAACATGCAATTCCAGCCACACAAGAGACTGCAATAATTATCAGGGAATTGGTAACAATATATTTCTACATTTCACTATACTTGCTCGTAATAAACCACTGTTGTCTAAAAGCTTCGATGCTTTCAGCGGATTGCATTAACAGCGCGTGTTTAATTAAACTTTAACCGTACTGCGCCGAATATTGTTTCGTAAAAATATGCAATTCCGAAAACACAAGAGACGATGCAATACTTTTAAAGGAAATTAGTAAAAATATATGTATATATCATAACAATACTCGCTCGTTATAAACCATCATTATCTAAAAGCTCCGATGCTTTCAGTGGATCGCATTAACTGCGCACGTACAATTATACTTTAATAGGTTTGCGCCCTACAATACTTATTATTTCGTAAAGACATGCAATTCCACCCACAAAAGAGACTGCAATAATTAGCAGGCAATTAGTAACGAATTATTTCTATAGGGGGCGCGGTCTAATAGCGTCCGTCGGCGAGTTGGATAGGTCTCATTAGTGTCCCGGGCCAGCGAGGGGTTTGTTGTCGGCCTTGCATTATTCATACAGACAATATTGCTCCCGCGCTCACAGGTACCGTCCGCAAAAGAAGTTAACGCGAAAATTAAAAACAACAAATATTCAGACAATAAAGACCCCTCGCTTGAATGGTGTTAAGTCTAATTAGGAATAAATGTTTTTCGCGCCGCTCGTCCCCGTGACGTGATGGCTCTTTCATTTGCAAATGGCGAATGAAGCGCTTGCTGATGCTTCGGAGAGCTGTTGAATTTTAAATGTAATGGCCTGCCTGTCGGCTAATAAATTTTACAATAGTAATACAAGTGTAAACTGTAGCGCTGCAGAATACATAGCGAACCAGTAATTTATTTCGTTTATAATTTTATAGCTTTTTTTACCCGTTCGTGAGCTCATACAAAGTGCTTTGTTTTTTTTTCAGAATTGCGTTGTAATTGAGCTTTATAAATATCAAATACATTATATTTTTTTCATATGAAACATAACACTTTTTACACATGAACTCGCGTTTATTAACTACAATTATTAAAGTTTTTATTTTATTTTTTGACGTTTCGAACCCTTTACAGGGTCTGTGGTCACAACGAGACTGGGGTGTTGGTCGTCTTATAATTAAAAGTTATTGCATAGGTACCGTCAGTTGTTTTTTTTTCCAGGTGCATTCAGTTTTATGAAAAAAGAGCTCACAATATTTTTAGGTCTTGCAGTGGGGTGCTGTTGGGGCTGGGATTTTATTACCAGTATATGATTGGATCCCAGGCAGGTAGTAAAGCTTACATTTGCTACGATGACATACATCCTTTGCTTAATTGACAATGATACTGTCAGTTATTATGTATTCGATAGCAAAACTGTAAAGAACTGTTATTAGTTACTTCTATTTGGTAGACAGTACCTCGTGACGACACTTTGTATTGTATCCGAGCACCCCGTACTAATGACAATACGTTTGTAACTAGACAGAAAGTGATCGATGATTATCGTCAAAACATCTCTCATGTATATTAATTTCTCGTATTTACAGTAGGTACCTATGTATCACGATAGCAATGCTTTTGGGGTTAAATATACAATTTAGTTGTATTTCTTCAACTTAGGGTGGATTCGACCAAACTGGAATAAGGTCTTATACCTAGTTTAAACACCGAATTGGTATAAACTAATCTCGGAGTAAGTCTTATTCCAGTTTGGTAGAATCAACCCATAATCGACAAACAAGCGCGCAGCAATGAACGCCGCGGTATAGGTAGGTACTTATTATGTACAGGATGTTAGGTATAATTATGTTTAATATTATAATACCCTACCTGGATCATCCTATTGAGTTCAAAGTACACCTATTTAATGGGGTTCAACTCTGAAATTGCCAAAAAAATATCAGCTATTCCCTATTAGGTAGAATAGTGTAAGCAGTTTTGTTTTGTGGAAAATGAAAAAAACTGAAAACAGTGTATGAGGCGAGACGCAAGAGTACCTAAATTAGACAGTTAGATGAAGAAGACCTCGAGTTAACGTATTTGGACCAAAGGCGAGACGTTGTCGTAAAAGGTGAAGAGTAACCATGCATGAAAATGTTATGAATGAGATTAAAAGAAACGTAATAATGGCGTTCGGTTCGTAGCAAAATAAAAAGAAACAAAACCAAATTTGTCATTTTCTGGTAGTTTGACCTGCGCTGTCGTCTCTACAAAAACGTCTTGGCTTAGTTAGTTCATTTTAACGCCATCCCAGTTTCTTTATAATATTATTATAGCTGCCAGGCTTACTAGCATCGGCGGATGCAATGGCGGACTTTCCCGCCATAAAGTGTTTGCAAAACCTCCAAAGTAAAAATATAAATTGTTATTGACTTTTTTGTTATTGCAGTTGCCATCAGCGCTATCCGCGACAGAGTTATTCAACTAGTTTAAAAGCTATCTGAAATACGAAAGGAACTTTTACGATCAAATGCAGTTTCTGCGTCGTTATAAATAAAGTTGTATTTACTTTGTGGGTTTTCATTGTCTCTTGATACTTTTATGAATGTAAAACCTAGTACATTTTTAGAATTTTCTAAATTGACATTGGGTCGATATTGAGTAGTTAAATTAACGGTAATGGCAGACAGGTAGACAGGTATAAAAAAAACCTGTCACGTAGTTCGGCTGTGTAGTACCTCTGTTAGGTGCTCCTCAGGGTTCATAGGGGTCCGATGTGGGTGTGACTCGTAATAACAATAATATTATGATTCACCAATTACTGGTTTGTTTTAAATAAATACAGACAAAAATTGATGAATAAAAGCAAGAAATGAAGTACAGAACAGGGAAACGCAAGGAACGATGACAATGTCAATACAAAAACAATATTCTTATTTAAAAAATATGAAAAATGGAATGTTGGATGAAAGTACTGAGGTTGGATGATGTGATGACACGCACTGTTACAAACATGTCGTTACAATTACTTCTTTCAAATCTTTTATTTAAAATTAGTAAATTTTCGGTTTGCTAACTGTTAATTGTGATATTGTATAATTAATTATATTATTAGAGTAAACACAGCACACAATATTCGTTTTTATATTAAACATAATAGATTGGGGAAACTAAATCCATATCGTACCGACGAGTCGGGTCTAAAGAGCAGAGAAGCCGTCATAATTTCTAAAGGCTAGGATTTCAGTTCGAGTTTGCCCTGTTCTGGGGGCCTAGTATATAGGTTGTATAATATAATATTTGCATTCAGTGAAAATTTGTAAGCGCGTTGATTAATCCTGCATTAAACCTGCCAGCGCTTCCAACGCCATCTATCAGTACGTATTCAGAACTTCGTACTAGGCGATGGTTCACGTAGAGGTGCTTGTAGGTTATGTTGTATAATAGGCGTCGCGCAAAAAAAGTAATTTTAGGGTTCCTTAATTCGTACGTAAATAAAAAGTATAAAAAGACACATACAAAAGTGTTTAAAAAACCGCCACATTATGACTAGAAGGTAATGCCATGTCATGGATCATTCGATGGCCGTGTGGTCGAGTGGTCAGTGACCCTGACTACACAAACCACGGTCCCGGGTTCGAATCCCGGTAGGGGTAAAACGTTTGTGTGGTGAGCACGAGCATTTGTGACCGATTCATGGATGTTTATTAGTATTTATGTATGTTTATCCGTTATTCAGTCACCATAGTTCGGGCTATGCTTAGTTAGGGGCTCAAAAATTGGGGTGGCAATTGTGAAATTTATTGATAAGTTAATAAGATTTTACTTTCACAGTTAGCGTATTAAATAAATAAATAATTTATATACTCACACATCAGGAGTAGGTACTAAAGGGTGAACTTCATCCCTACGGTTTTTGAGGTTCTACCAAGTGACGTAGAATTAGAAATATAGTCGATTTCAAACACTCTAGAATACTCTTCATCAGTCAACCTTAAGGGTTTTAGCTAAGTTATTTGTCAAGCATAATATTTAGTAATTTTTTGATAGAATAATCAATAAATAAATTCAGAAACGTACCTACATAAAAACACTCGAACTGCGAACTTTTTATTTAAAAAAATATTCCTACATAATCGGTTATTATAATTGTTATTAGAAAGTCTCATTTTACAATATAGTACTTTGACTAACAGCTGTTTTACTATTTTAATAAAACGCTTAATTGTAATTAAAAAACTGTTATTTTCATAATAAAAGGTTTAATATTAGGATTATATTCACTTCAAAAACAAAATGAAATTCTTTGCATCGAACAGTTTATGTAATTGTAATTACACGAAATGTTAAATTATTAGACCTAACTTTACTAAGGCTTTACCGAAATTCTAAAGTTTTTGTTTCTTTGTTACAGAGGGATTTTACTTCAAAACCAAAGGAGATACGGGGAAGCCATCAAAAGTTTCGAAAGAGCAATTTATTTTAGACCTTCTATGGCTCGTGAGTATTAATGTATACAGTCAATGCAATTATAAAATATAGTTATTTGTTAAATTAGCCAATTTTCATTTATAATTAATCAGGAGGGACCAGACGTTGTAAAATTTTGCTTATTAAGCAAAAGATGGGTGGAAAGATATCCCAACAAGGGGTTTTGAATAATTGAATAGGGCGTCTTACTTTTACTTTAATATTTCCTGCTTTCTGGACGATAACCTCATTAATTATTCGAGAAAGGTGGTGTTGGGCGCTGTGGTAATGTGGCTGTGACAACAATCACAAATGTTAAGCTACCTTTCGCATGGCCGGCAACCGGAATGGGGTCACTAAATGTTGAATCTTAACTTTGCTCGGTAGGTACCTTTGAAAACACTTAAAGCCGTTGGTTTTGTATGCTATCAGAACAACAACAGAAGAATAAATAAGAATACTTTATTTACACTTTAATCTTTAGCGTTCTATTTTAAACAAAATATTAACGCAGTCTACTTAGTAAAGGTAGCCTACGTTTACCTTTATAGTGTAATTAATATACATAACGCTAGCTTACGTATTTCATGGTTTTCCTAAAGAAATTGCGAGGGTTATTTAGCAAAATACGTTTTTGAGCTTCACTTTTGAAACGAGATTTGGCCATTAGCTTTATCATGTTGACTAATCTTTACTATCGCAACATGTATGGAAGCCCCAGTTTTATTTTACGGGCTTTTAATGTTGCGTAATTTTTTTTTTATCTCTTGTTTACAGTTTTGGGGTAAAAAATCTGATATCTCTCCGAAACGTTCCGACTCAAAGGTTTTCTAGGAAACATGTTTTGTATAAATAAACCTTTGGAAACTGGCTTTTACTATATTCTGCATTTCTGACTTCTCTTGGCATGTTTTATTCATGGAATGAAAAACTTCTACGTGGTGGTAAAATTTAGTCCAGGTTCGGTACCCGGACGGTGTATATACCATAATATTACATAATTATTGAACACGACGTGCCTCGATGGTTTGCTTATAGTAATCCTGAGTATCACAATGTTATTTTATTCTATCTCCAAAACAAAAACAAATTAAAAAGTAGCATCTATGTGTTCCGACAGTAAGAAATAAGATATTCAGAGCAACCCTTATCGTTTTACATACAAAAAAAATACATTTATTTGTTAATGTTTTATATTTTTAGCGTTTTATTAACGCTTAAATATACTTAAGTAAAATTTTAAACACTGATAAAAGACGACAACCTCAAGCCAGAGCCAGACCTCGGTAGCCAAGTGGTTAAGGCAGCCGCCCGGAATGCGGGAGGTGCATGGTTCGATTCCCGCCTGCGGTTGTCGTCTTTTTTCAGTGTTTAAAATTTTACATTTACTTGTTTCTCTCTTAGTCGCGTACGTCAATTTGGGCACATCATTAATGGCGGATGGGCGGCTAGCTGAGGCGACTAGCGCACTCCGCGCCGGCTCCCGCGCAGAGGGGGTTCGAGTCCGCGATCGTCGAGAGCACGAGTCAGCGAGAGTTTCCGCTCTCGTCCAATTGGCGGCGCTGCATTCTCAGCGAGGGCACTGGCATAAAGCGCTGTCAGCGTATAAAGAAGCGTTGCTGATATTGCCGGACACAAATGCTCCTATCGTTGGATGGACGCGGCATGTAAGCTCAAATACTAATATTATAGCTACATTCTGTTTGAAATTAGACAATAGTCAATCTAACTCTCGGGATTAAATTATACGTGTGGCCGCAAGTATCCGGTATTGGTAGGATACTAGCTGCACGGCCAAGCGCTCCTACAGGTAAATGAAAAGTGAAAGAGTGCTCGATGTTAGCATAGAATGCGTTTGTGCAATGATCGTAAAAGTTAAGTGGCCATAAGCGGTAAAGAAAACACACCAGACACTTCTCCTTCGCCGAACACGTCGGTGGCCGAAAGGCTAAGCCTCTCGGTCGGATAACTGAGGTCCAGGGTTAAATTTCTAGGTCGGACAAAGTGTGTTTCGGATTTTTGATGCGTATAACCAACCTTGTTATATGTCCGTACCCAGACATGGTTACGACACAGTGCATTAGCACTCAACTCACAGCTGTCTCTTATCATGTGACACCAAGGAACTCTAAATAAGATTTAAACCAAAACTATTAATATATTAATAACTAGTAACTTATCTCTATGGTCTTACTGTTAACATATTAATGGATAGCGTTAAAAGAAATATAATAGACATTTCAACTTAACTAGTAACTTATCTCTAGGGTCTTACCGTAGTTTTGGTTTAAGTCTTACCTAGAGTTCCTTGGTGTCACATGATATGAGACAGCTGTGAGTCTCTTGGAGTTGAGTGCTAATGCACTGTGTCGTAAACATGTCTGGGTATGGACATATAATAACCTGTATTTAAGTCTTATCTAGAGTTCTTTGGTGTCACTTGACATGAGACAGCTGTGGGTCCCTTGGAGTTGAGTGCTAATGCACTGTGTCGTAACCATGTCTGGGTGCGGACATATAACAACCTGTATTTAAGTCTTATCTAGAGTTCCTTGGTGTCACATGATATGAGACAGCTGTGGGTCCCTTGGAGCTGAGTGCTAATGCACTGTGTCGTAACCATGTCTGGGTACGGACATATAACAACCTGTATTTTTATCTTATCTAGAGTTCCTTGGTGTCACATAATATGAGACTGCTGTGGGTCCCTTGGAGTTAAGTGCTAATGCACTGTGTCGTAACCATATATGGGTACGGACATATAACAACCTGTATTTAGCAAGCGTGTGATTAAACCAATACCCATCAATTGTAAAGAAGACTTGCCTTTGACATCAACAATGCCTTGGCCCAGCTGCGAGACAGTAGGCAAAATTTCCTTTTGAACTGTTTTAATTTTTTAATAGTTTATTTCTTACCAGAACGTGCTGTCCATGGCTGGTGAGATCTACGTCCAGCTGCAGCAGTGGCCTCAGGCTGAGCACAGCATACTGTCGGCGTTGGCGATAGCGCCGAACCATGTGGAAACTCACCTCACGTTAGCACAGATCCTCGCAAGAAATGTAAGTGAACTTTTTGTAAAGTGCTTTTGAATCGTCCTTCCAAACATTTTTCTTGCCTACTACCCGTTTAGGACGTCTTTTAACTGAGGAGAAGAACTTGCAAGAAACTCCACAGATATTTAAAAAAGTAACTACATTTACAAAAAGATTATGTTCTAAGTAATATTTGAAGAATAGAATAGTTGAGAATGATGATATCGAGGTTCGGCGAATCATGTTTTATTCAACGTTTGATCACGTCAACTAGATTATTTATATCATAATTGCTACTCACTCAATACTGCCAATATAAAATTCGTTTTCTTTAACTTGATCGAATGGTGAATGAAAGGTGCACTTAGCAGTCATATATTATTCCTAATGAGTACTGCGACAACAAAACTGAAAATTCAATATTAAAATTTCCATTATTGCATTGTTGCTTGTCATTCCTTACTTTTAAGATGGGGACAACGTTCATGCCAGCCACCAAAAATAGAGTTTAGAATTTACTGTTTTATTCCAAGATTTATAAGAGCGACTTCTAGTCCGAGTGCATATTCTTGACAAAGCTGCTACCTCATCTAAAATTCTTTAGTGCCGCTATACGGGAACTTGTCTATTTTCGCTGCAAGACTTAAGCTACTTGTCTCAAGTCTTAAAGCGGAAATAACCTTAAAACTTAAATTTCTTCTTGAGTACCTAACGCCTGTGACGGTAGGTAGATAACTACTACATGCAGGTGCATTATAATTAATCTTCAGGGAAGTATATACTCAGAAGAGCGCTCGCATTCTTGCACTACGGAATTATGCAAATGCAGAATGTGCGTTATGCGAAACATAATAGGATCTAATTTAACTTGACGTTGGAGCAAGTAGTTAATTCTGACTGGCTGGTGTCGTGTGACATCGCGGCGATAAACGGAAGTGCGCTATTAAGTGACGTCATAGACGTGAAACAAGTGGTGCCACTCGGCATAGTGATAAAACACATTATAAAAATAATGCCTGAGCTGTATACAACTATTATTGGTACTAAACACTTATCCACCCCCTCTCTTCCCTTGGGTGTCGTAAAAGGCGACTATCATACTAAAGACTGCACGCACATACATCCAACAGTATAGAGCGGCGATGGGCTCACCACCTGTCACGCTGAGCACATGTGCAGTCTCTATTTGGTGAAAAGTGGACTATGGTAAAGGACTGCTTTTGCGGTCCTCATTGCTTAGTCATGTATTTGTATATATGTATGTAAACACGTATCTAGGCGTATACATAATAAAGCCTCGGGGGGATATTAGTCCAAGTGTCAAAACGTACAAGGGGTCTAGATGTCCAGATGACATAAAGACCACAGGTCAATTTATGGTTCCGTCAATATCCTGGTAACAGCTCAATACGTACGAGTATATAACGTGTCGTTTATTAACAGCTTTAACCTCTATTATTATTTGTTTTTATAATGCAATGCTTACACAAAGAATCGTTTATCGGTTTAAAATTTAATTTACCAACATGCGACGTGATCACGAACTTAACTACATCAGTAATAATACTATTAGAACATAACGTTTAAATGCCAACCTTTATGTTATTATCAGTTGAACTGACACGAATGTCCATCAAAAAGTAGCAGCGTATTTTATTGTAATATTATTATATAAATCATTATTTAATAGTCAGACACCCGGATAAAAAATCTTGTGTTAGATATGGATTGAAGGGCCCGTGGTTCATATCCTTAGTGGACTGGTCCCGCGGCCTCCACTTCACTTTACTTTTTTCTATTAACTTCACTCGAATATATGTCAAAAAAAAACAAACAAAATGTTGAAGTTGGAGTGCGTGTGAAAAAAAGATACTGGTTCAAGTCAGAGTCTAACAATTTACAACGCTTACAGACTGCGGCATCATAGGCCTCCTCTGAAATGCTTAACTGTTGATTATTTAAAAAAATGGACTGCGTCTGTCATCTAGTCCTGATTATTATGTTTGTATATATTATATTCATTCAAGAGTGGAAGGAGGGTGGGGTGTGGGGAGTACTGGGGAGGCCTTTACCTACAAACGTCGTGTCCAAAAGGATTGTTTTAAACAATTTACTAGTAACTGCGAAAATAATATTAAATCACATCCTAAGCAATTTTGGTCTTACGTAAAAGCTTTGCGCGGCGGTTCTAATTATCCCAAAACCTTAAGTTTAGGCGACAAGAGTTATACGGTTGGAAAAGACATTTGTGAAGGGTTCAACACATTTTTTAAAAGCGTCTTTGGTGTCCCTAGTGATAGTTGCGTATTGTCGGGGAAGTGCTCATTGAATGTGAATGTAATTTCTAATGTAGATACTGACCCCGAGGCGGTAAAGATATTGCTTCAGAAACTGGACAAAAATAAGGGCGCTGGTAGTGACGGGATCCCTCCTCTTTTTTGGTATAGATGTGCTGAAAGCCTAGCCCTTCCAATTTCTATTATATTTAATCACTCTTTAAAAGAAGGTATTTTTCCTCATATTTGGAAGGCAGCGCACATCATTCCTGTACACAAGAAGGGGTCGCGAATAAAGATTGAGAATTACAGAGGCATCTCCATACTAAATACTATTGCTAAGGTGTTTGAATGCATAGTGTACAAAGAAATTTATCCTGTAATTTCCCAGTCTATACCTCAGAAACAGCATGGTTTTTTGAAGAGGCGGTCTACCGTTACCAACCTGACGTGCTTCTCAAGCTTTATTTTGGAAAATATGGATGGAGGTGGTCAAGTCGACGTGGTCTACACGGACTTCGAAAAAGCTTTCGACCGTGTAGATCACTTGATACTTTTAAATAAGCTACAAGGGCTGGGAATACACGGGAACTTACTCCGATGGATAGAATCTTATCTTAAGAATCGTTCTCAGGCGGTTGTGGTGGGAGGTTATCGTTCGGATTTTATTGAAATACCTACTGGTGTGCCTCAAGGCTCACATTTAGGTCCGCTATTTTACAATGCATATCTGCACGATATAGGATCATGCTTCAAGTACTCGAACTACCTTATGTACGCTGACGATAAAAAAATATATTGCAAAATTAATGGTGAAGGTGACTGTACTCTAATGCAAAAGGACCTTGATAACCTATTCCAATATTATAACAAAAATATGATTACAATAAATATAGACAAATGCGAGTGTATAACATTTACCCGAAAAACTAAACCTATGACATTTGATTACCACTTCAATGGAGACGTAATTAAACGCACAAAAGTAATTAGAGACTTAGGAGTATATTTAGATCATAAAATGTTACTATCCGATCACATAAATTTAATTACCAGTAAAGCCTACAAAAATCTAGGTTTTGTTTTGCGTACATGTAAGACCTTCACAGATGTTACAGCTATTAAAATCGTTTACTTTGCCTACGTTAGAAGCATTTTAGAATACGCGAGTACTATATGGTCCCCTCAGTACATTATTTATAAAACAAGTATAGAACGCATTCAAAGAAAATTTGTAAGCTACCTTAATTATCGTTCTAAAACTAACAATAATGCCTATGAAGATAGTTGCGTTATACATGGTATTTTGACCCTAGAGCAAAGACGCATTATGTTGGATATGTCATTACTATATGACATTGTGCGTAGCCAGATAGACTGCTCCGAGCTGGTGTCCAGAGTATCGTACCGCACGCCCACGCGCCGCACGCGCCACACCGCCCTGCTGCATGTGCCTCACCATCGTACAAACTATGCTAAAAACTCCGTTCTTTCACGAATCGCACATGTCTACAATACCACCTTTAGCGATGTGGATATATTTAACTGTACAAAACAGCAGTTTAAGAAAGCTATAGTTAATGCCTTGGCAGAGGCTAAAGATGCATAAAATTACATAAAATTACTTTTTTTACAATTGAAAGGAAAAAAAAAAAATACAAAAAGGAGTGTAAGTATTTGTTTGTATTTATTTAATATTTTATTATATTTTATTGTTATTATTTGTTTATTTATCTATTCTAACAGAAATTTTATTAATATCATAATGCAATATCTTCTTATGTATAATAATACCATTAGTTATTCGTAATATAATTTTTTTGCGAAATAAACTCGAGGATTCTGCATGTGTTGTCATTTTGAATGTTCTTAAGTACCTACCTTACCTGCCTAATGATGTGATTTCTAAATGGGTATATTGTTTTTTATTCTTGCAAGACTTATAAATTATTTAGAAAAATTTCAATTCATCGCATAAGAAGAGTCAGTCAACGATTACTTTTATTTAATTTATTATTAGTTTATGCTCAACAACTTACTTTTTGATACATTAGGAAAACCTGTAATTGGCCTTAATTTAAGTTTATACTATTTAAGATGAATTGTTTGTAAACGCTGTTGGTTTTCTGAATAAAATAAAATAAAATAAAATAAAATAAACCGGGCTGAATAGTAATAATAACAATAATGTTCTATCTACTCTTATTCGACAAACGTTTATGCTTCATTTCTTATTTATTATACATATAATTACAGCTTTTATCCCCGAAGGGTTAGTCAGAGACTAGGCAATGAGGACGGCAAAAACAGTACTCTACCATAGTCCACTTTTCACCAAATAGCGACTGCACCTGTGCTCAGCGTGACAGGTGGTGGGCCCATCGCCGCTCTATGCTGTTGGATATATGTGCAGTCTTTAGTCCGTTAGTCGCCTTTTACGACACCCAAGGGAAGAGAGGGCGTGGTAGTATTCTTTTAATAAGCCGCTACGCGACACACACCTCCTAATAAATGTATTTAACAAATCATTACTATAAAGTTTATTTTCGTATTCTACGCTGCCCCACTGCTCTGCACTATGCAAAAAGCATTCCCCAAGTCTTTCCATCTCTTTCGCGAGTCACCCTAATACGGGTCGGTCTATTGTGCGTCTAAATTATAAAAATGTATTAAAAGTATTTATTTTTTGCAGACGAGTAGATCAATGGAAGCGGAAAGGTGGTTCAAGAAAGCACTAACATTAGCCCCAAACGATCCCTCAGTAAGAGATCAATTTGGTAATTATATATTTTATTATGGGTAGTAAGTTATATTAAAGTCGCATTTCAAATAAAAGCAGAAAACGCTTCAAAACTTTTTAGTAGTAAAATTATAAATCCGCTTTATTCGAGTATATCCACGAAATAAGAAAAATATATGAGTATAATATAATATGTATATAGGTATACCTTACATATACAGCGCGTTAGATTAACCGAGGGATATATTAAGGGAGAACATTAGGTATTCGATTCCCGATCAGATTCATTAAAAAAAAATCATAATTTTTTGCATAATTATTCTATAATGTTAGCTAATACACTAAGCGCGGGAAAGGGTCAAATATGATCAAGTTTGAAGGAAAACGGGTCACACTAAACACGACAGCTCTACCTATTCAATACCATACACGTAAATGAGTCGAAAGCTCTAGGGTGCCCAAACATTACGGGAAATTTCATGAAATTTTAACATCGATTTTCTGAATTATTTTGTTTAGTATTTTTTTATTTGTTTGTGTTCACTTAGGCATATACTACTAGGATTAAATATGTTCCTCGTGTTAACTAACAAGCTGTAGAGGAGAGGCGTTGAGTTTTATAAAACTTTTATTTAATCGTAACATTTCACTTTGCTTTATTTGTTACACGTGTTTTTTAATTAATTTCGAAACTCTGCGTTGCGGATTAAATACTCCTTTGTTAGTTTACACTTTTTATATATTTCTATGATCAGTTAACGTTCCTTTGTTTTTCGGCGTTTTTCTGCTTGGGATGTTGTTCTAATTTTATTAAATTTTTAGTTCTCTGAATTTGGTTTTCCCATTAACAGTGTAAGCCACTGCACTATCGATCACTTAAAACACATGAAATTAAATTTCTAATAGCATAAGCTGACATTATCTATTATCACCACAGTCGCCATAATCGAAATGTGCAATAGTTTCACTGCTCAGTTACATAGCACTGAAACAGAATATCTCGCAAAGACGCATAGGTTATAATAAACAATGCACTGAGCTTACGGGGCGGGTCACCCAAACACAGCCGCATGCATGCGCTTGCCTCAAACGGCGACGCAGTGTCATGCCTCTCGCCATAAATCGCAGTGTTTTTGGTACCTACTTACTTTAAAATCGAAAATGAAATGATAACTTATTCTACAGTCAAACTTTATAATTATTTTTAAAAAACAAAAGCTGTATCAATATTTTTATTTTTCAAACGTATTAAACAACTGCACTATCGAGATCATAAATCACACGAAGTAAAAGCATTAAGTAACAATATTATACCTATCATTTTCTATTATCACCACAGTCGACATAGTCGGAATGTGCACTGTTTCACTACCCGGCAGAAATAGAATATCGCAAAGACGCATAATCAATGCACTGAGCTTACGGGGCGGGTCACCTAAATACAGCCGCATGCATGCGCCTTACCTCAAACGGCGACGCAATTGTCATGCCTCTCACCATAAATCGCATGCTAGTATTTTTGATAAAAATGAAATGAAATAAAAAATAAGTACGTAGTTTTTACCGTTAATAACTCTCAAATACACTCGAAGTTAACGATACGTTAATAATTTATTGAATAGTCAATTGTTTTTTCGAACGTGTAAACCACTACGCTATTAAGCTCTTAACAGACACGAAATGTGAACATTTAATACTATACTATGTAACTAATATCACCTTCTGATATCACTACAGTCGACTTAGTCGAAATGTGCAAAACGTTCACTGCACAGCAGAAACAGAATATCTCGCAAAGACGCATAAACAATGCACTGAGCTTACGGGGCGGGTCACCCAAACACGGCCGCATGCATGCGACTTGTCTTCAGTCCTAACAAATGGCGACGCGACGCACTGCCGCATGTCGTGCCGCCCGCCATAAATCGCATAAGCCGTGCGCCAGATATATTGTTGCCCCTTGAATTAGTAAACATCGCACAAACGTGTGATTCGAAACGCATTGTTGCTTGCTCCTGCATCGGAGAGTGGGTTTATCTTGCCGTGACCTCTTATTGGCTATTCAATTACGGTATCTAGGAGTCGTCGCTTTTTTACACTTATCTATTTATTTTGGTACGTCTATTTGCTAATATAGCTACATTTGATTCTAATTACTTATCTATAGACGTAGTTTGAAATGAAACGCTTTATAGGGACTAGGAATCTAAACGCATTTGTTTCACATATTTTTAATACTGATGTTTTGTTTGAACCATTTGTTTTGGGTCCTTGGTCACAAGGAGACTGAGCTGATGGTTACGATCAGTTTGACTCATAATGTGCACAAAAAATCTCAGCCTTAGATCTCACAAAATCATGTTAAGAATGATATACTCTATGATACGTAACAAACCCAATTATTATTGCCTCAATGTCTATCTACTGCTCGAGAAATATCATAAAACCTCATTATAACATTATCTATATAATAAGCTAAGCTTTTTTATTACTTCGTCTAACTTTACGGTCTCGTAAATGTAGAAAATGTTATTATTAGATGGCTCGTTCCAGTTCTCATTATAAAACGAATCAGTTTTTCACAATTTACGAATGAGGTTTGCATGATAACGGCGCGCTGCAATGGAAGAAGATGTCTCATGTTTTTATTATGCATTTAGGTAGGTACATTTACATTTTGCAAGTAATTGAACAAGAAAATCAAATGCTTCACTTCTAGTTACAGGTTTGCAAACCAGTCTATTTGATAAGAATTTTATTAATGTATAAATAGATGACTTAAGAATATCTCTAAAACGAATACCTATGTAGTTTTTAAAGGTAATTCGGTCTTATTTATAGAGGTATATTAAAGCAACATTGAAACTTAAGAGTACGAAATTTGAAGACCGACGTCTTTGCCAGGCATGTTCCTGAGATCGCAGCGGCGACTTCGAGAATCTGCCGAGCAACTAGTACTAGCAGCGCAACTAGCGCCGACGGACAGCATACGAGCAGCGTCAGCAGCGCGAGCGTTGCGGGACGCGCGACGTTGCCGCTCCGCCGAGCGTTGGTACGCGAGAGCGGTGCAGTTAAAACCCGAGGTAAGATGAGTGAGCACCCAGAGTTAGTCTCAATATTGCCTCTCCTTGTAACAGAGGGCGGAGTCTTGTGACAAAGCGTTGTGGGACGCGCCAGACTTTGCCGCTACGCCAAGCGTTGGTACGCGGGAGCGGTGCAGTTAAAACCTGAGGTAAGATGAGTGAGCACTTGCAAATATTTAGATTAGCACACAAGCAGCGTCAGCAGCGCGAGCGTCGCGGGAGGCGCGACGTTGCCGACTTGGTGGAGCCAAGTGCTGGTACGCGAGAGCGGTGCAATTAAAACCTGAGGCAGGTTAATTATACTGTGCCTGAGGTAAAGATGTCTCAGCAGTGCCTCTATTTGTAACATAAAAATACAATATACAGCAACAGTGCGTTCTACAGCGCGAGCGTTGCATTGCAGAACGCACGACGCAACCGCTACGTTGATACTTGAGAGCGGTACTGTTAAAAACCTGCTAAGATATTGATGTGGACATTGTAAGTGATGTTTATTTTAGAAATCTGCAAACGAATATAGTGCTCATCTCAAAGAATGCTTTTCATTTCTCTCAATACGATTAAAACCTGTTTGTCAAGACTATTTTAAACGCCATTGCACGTTGGCAGCCATACACCATGCACCAAAGGTTTGTTTTATTTTTACTTTGCTACACTACGGAAAAGGTATTACTAAAACACGATTCGTCTGACTATTACCACCGAAAACAATGCAAACATTCCCATTTATTGTTGTACCAACCTAAATATGCAATATGTAGCTCCACCGGCCAATAAATTGCATTTCGACAAACACGCTGTCTTCGCGACGCCGCCGCCGCACGAACGACCAGCTATTTTCGCACGCGCGCTAAAGACCGAACGTGACCACCCTATCAAAATAATAAAAATACTTTCACCCGGCCTGGCGCGCCCGTGTCCGGCGCCACATAAAGCAGGACTTTTCTTTCCTTTGTAAATAGACCTGAAGTGATATTGTGACCCTTTTTGGGCTATAAATAGCTTAAGAAAAACTTGATGCCATTAACTCGCGTTACGCTCTATCGAAACTGATAAAGAGTATCTTACTCACCTTTAACATGCTAACTTTGCCGTGTCGATACAGCTAGAGTTACATTGTATCGATGTGTCACCAATTACTTTTAGTAACGAAACATAGCTACTCGTAATTTAGTCATTTTCATTATATTCAATTACCAACTGCCACTTTATTTAAATTCCAGACACGTGATAAAAAATAGTTCGTCTATTTCGTCGTTCGTAATAAAATAGTTCTCCTATTTTATTACACGTGTCTAAATGGAAGAAATTAAGTTAACCGTAACTTTTACTGTTGATTTTCTACAAATACGAGTAAGCTAGGAAAGTTTGCATAGGTTAAATACAAACGATGAAGCTGTTTACTTTTTCAAATAACGCAGGTATTTCGTCTATTTTAAAGCAGGACTCAAATTACGTCTCTGTGGAGCCATAATATTATACTCTTACTAGTACATTTGTATAGGTAAAAAGAAAATGGACTATGAATTCACTTAGCTTCGTCTTTAGTTATTAAATAAGTATGTTTATACTTAAGTATGTTTATTACGGGCTAGATGATGGTGGAAGTATGGGAAAATTATTTATTTAAGACGCCAATAACAATTTATCTAATAAAGTATAAGTAATAATAATTAATAACATGTGCTAATATATGTCACGCACTCTGCTGATACATCATACATCAGCTCGTTTCCTTTTGGCATTGAGTCCGTTCTTTACCACGGAAATTACCCAGCAGATAAAATGTTGCTAATTGCTAAACATCATGTCATATATTATTATATGAGATTTATCTCAAATAAAAGTTGGTTAAGGACTACCCTAACTAACTTTTAATTACTAATTTAAGAACTACAGGCATGAAAACGATATTTAGAAAAAAGTAGTAGCTTTGTTTATAAACCTACAAAGTAGGAACATGGAGGTAATAAGAACTAAGGAATAAGTAAGAAATTTCTCATATATTATTAACAAGCGGCCGCTCGCGGTTTCACCCGCCTGGTTTCCGTTCCCGTGAGAATATCGGGATAAAAAGTATCCTATGTGTTAATCCAAGTTATAAACTATCTGTATGCCGAATTTCATTCAAATCCATTCCGTAGTTTTTACGTGAAAGAGTAACAAATATCCATCCATACTTACAAACTTTCGCGTTTGTAATATTAGTAGGATATTGTTCCCCTGACATTAAGCATGGGGATTAACATAATTATAAAAATAACAAATGTTTGGTAAAAGTAACAATATAAATAAAACAAGGTAATTTCCATGGGTTTTAGGTAATTTCCACGGTGTTTTATACACGGAAATTACACTATGGAACTCACTAAAAAGCATATATTTTGAAATTCCTCGGCATTGAAATGATTTAACTTGCTAGTTTGTTGCTGGTTATCTACATCTGGGAGTTAGGCATTACACTTCAAAACCCGTTTACCAAAATTAGTATAATTATATTGGAAAAATGTGACATGGAAATGGTTGAAAACAGAGAACCAACATTTTAAAAATTTTAGAACTTACTCGGCACCGAAAGCTCGGGAAAACAGTGACACGAACACCTACCTGCATGCTGGGACTTTAAATGACGATTCGCAAACACTAATCACGATTCAGCTATGCCTACCCAGTCCAGTGCCCCTCGTAAGGAGCACAGCGAAAATTTTGTTAGACGTGTTACGTATGTTCTTAAAATCAAAAGTTTCCGTCCGATGGGATTAAAATTGTATCATTTATAAAATGATTTATCTATTTTAAATTTGTGTACGAATCTAATTAAAAACGTGGGTGATTTAAAAAATATCCGCGATTGCTCAAAAGACGGCGAACGTGGTATACGTGAAAAACGTGCAAAATTAACCGGATTTAAGGTTCTTAAGGTAAATTACTCCGATGTAGGTGGTTTTTACATAATGAAATCTACGAGTATATGACACGTTGCATATGGAGTGTATAAACAATGTAATAGTAGATTTAATAAAAAAAATATTTAATAATTTTTAAAATTTAATTTAATCACTTACCATCAGGTGAGATCGCAGTCAAATACTTGCCTATAAAGAAAAAAAAATATATTCAATCATAAATTATTTCTTGATATAGGATATATGAGTGTGTTACGGTCAAAAAATGCTCTCCCAAGAACCACCCAAGTGCTAGACGTTATTTGGCAGCACAGTAGCGCCATCTAGTTAATATTCTGTTACACTGTTGATAAAACAGTTTCAAATTAAACAATACTATTTTTCTTCACCAACCTAGGTACTTAAAGCTAAAGGACATAGACATTATTCCCAACCTCAACATCGGTGTTACAACGACAAAAGGGTTACCCCAATACGTTTGTGGTTAACGTGAGATAGTGGTAATTTGTTTAGAAGACAGGAACTACAAAGTTACATTGTTGTTTTAGTCGTCTCTACGGTGGTGTAGTAATTAAAACCATCAGTGCCACACCCAAAGTTGCCTGGTTCGATTCCCAGCGTAAGTACTTAAGCCTTCACCATCTTATTAGCTCAGCTAATAAGATGGTGGTAGACAATAGATGTAGACAATACATCTAATGTCTCGTAATACCAGACAATTGATTTTCAATTTTTAGCAACCTGGTTGTCTGGCAGAAATCCACTTTTAAGCGATAAGACCGCCAAATTGTAACATAGTTTTTCTTTTTTTACTCTTTCATGTAAATGTATTGTAAATGTTTGTGTTATAATGTTACAATAAAAGTAGAATAGAATAGAATTTATTATGCATGAATGCGTTACAACGTTCTTAATGTAAGGAATAAGTGCAAGACACATTCACCCAGTTTGGGCATGCAAAATCGTAATAATTATGAAGTTACTATTAATTATTATTTATAAAAAATTCAAATAATATATTATATAGTATATTATTAATACTTAATTGAATTTTTGAAGAGCAAAAAAAAAATTTCATAATTAAATATTATTGAAATTTCAACCGCCAAAATAAAATTAAAATATTAGGTTTAACATTCAAAATTATCTATTTATCTATCAACCTCTAGGAGTCTTTGTCACAGACAAAGGGCTATATAAATATGTCGTCATAACACCATATATATGTTGTGTTCCTACAGTCAGAGATAAGATAGCCAATTCCGCAGTAATTAAGGAATCCTGGTGAAGTGCCCTACAGCTATCGGCGTTATCATCGCCTTCGGGAAAAATCAGAAATATCCGATGCACAATCCGTATATTTATAATCATTAACCCGCATTGAGACTTAGTACCGATCAATCAATTCAATGATGAAGATCTTTACCTAACAGTGGGACATTAATAAGCTATACAATTACTAACTGCCCCCTTACTCTTGAAACCGATCGCTATTAGATCGGGTTGGTATTGTGAATTTTCGTACTCCTAAGTTACGACACCAGAGCTAATATGGATTCATATTGCGTGGATATTAAGCGAAAAAATACAAAACTGAATGCCATTTAGTTCACCCAATATGAATCCAAATTAGCGCTGGTGTCGTAACTTAAAAATACAAAAATTCACAATACTAATGCGATCCAATAGCGATCGCTTTCAAGAGTAGTAGAGTAGAGTTTCAAGAGGGGGCTGGCGTCTTTGTGAATGAAGGTAAAGTCTCCTTCTTATCACCTGAAACGTAGTTAACACTGGTTGGCACATTGCCTATCAGCATGTGTAAAGTGTAAACGACCGGCGTATTTGGATAGTCTCCTGGAAAATAACGTTTTGTTTTTTTTTGGCACGGCCATCTTTACGGTAACCTATCATAAATTCGAAACTTTCCTGTACGAATTTCAATTGTTCGAAAACGGTATGACGAAGTTTTAAATACCAGATCGTTGCATAATTTTGTTAATTCATAAACGTATCATCCATACGTTTTATTTTAACTATTAGCCGATTATCAAAACTACTTTTTTCTTTTGGAAGATGTTTTGCTTAGGAATAAATTTAATATCTAGAAGTATTAAAATTCGAAGTAACTTTTCTCTAAAATATCATACCCAGATTTTCGTTTTTTTTTTGTTTTTCATAAGTATTCATATTAATAGGTATTATAAACCAAAATGTCTTAAAAAGTTAATACTTTGTGTGTTTCGGTAAGGTTGTGCTTACCGAAAACATAAAGATTTTGAAAAAATAACAATCGATAATCGGCTTTTCAACACTTTGTCAATTGTATTTTCGGTAAAAAGAAAATTATGGAAAACAAAAATTACAAACCGTTTTCGGCCAAATAAAATTAGTGCAGGAAATTTTTTTGTTTGTCAAATTAGACGCATTTCGGTCTTGGCTACATTTCCCCTGATTTATTTAAACGAGTCCAAATAAAAAAAAACCAAAGCCGAAGTATTCTACACATTTTTTTTATAACTTGAAGTAGGTAAGTACTGCACTCGCTAGCGTCAAATAGCTGCCTGGTCCGTTGTAAATTATAATAACTATCACATTCATATCAAATATTGTAAACTTAAGTAATAGACACGTGATTTAAGAACATCTATGTAACCGAAACAAAAATATTAAAACCTGCAAATAGAAAATGTAAGCTAACTGTGGTCTAATGGGAACGACCCATAGTTGCTGGCAACATTGCCTCATTGGATTGCCAGGCCAATACGTTGGCAGAGGTAGCTGCCAGCCTCCTTGCCACATAATTATCAATTTCTACTTTTTTTTGGCTTTACTCTGTAAGCACAGACTATAGTTAGTTAGTTAGATTAGTTGTTAAGTCTTAACTACAAGTTAGTTAACTGTTTTTTTTTATTATTATTATTAGTATTGACGTCAATAAGTTAAGTAAAGGTTTACATTGAATAAATAATTTGACTTTGACTTTGAAACAAATTGCCGCGGAAGATTTGAAATGATCTTACCACAACAACCCAGCCCTAAAAGACTTCTTTTCTTTACCTATATCAAATCCAGCGACATGTACGGTATAATATTTTTATGCAAAATGCGGCACCTATGCTATTGACACACGCAAGCATTTATTTATTGTTATTTCTTAGATTTATGTGAAATCTGTATAAATTGATGTGGAAATATGTATGTTCTCTTGTCAAACTGCTCAACTGACATCTCAGAGTAGGGAGTGGCTGAAACAGCGTTGGTTAAGGTCCAGACCTCAACTAACTTAGACTGAGCTATTTCTTTTTGTCTTTTTTTTAGTTTTATTTTTTAAAAAGGTTTTTTTTTAAAGTATTAATTGCACTATTTGTACTGTCGATTGTTCTCATCTTTTATTTCAAAATGTAGAAAGACAATAAATATATTTCAATTCTATTATATTCTATTCTACTTTGAAAATATCTATATAATATAATTATTATGTTACATTATTTATTATTATTCTCTTTATTTAGATATAGGTACTAAGGTTCAAATTCATACACAAACAATTTTTATTTGTTTCAATTTGAAAAAATCCCTTTAATGATAAACGGGATGAACAGGAATGAATTATTAATATTATTATTGATGATGAAATGAAACACTTTTACCAATTTTCTACTTTTCATTCATAGTACCTACTATTATACTAAAAGGGGGTAAAAAATTTATTTAAAAATAATTTCAAGAATTAAAGTGTTAAAACACAAAAAAAATATATTTTTTACTCGTTTATTATGAAGGAACATTTTGGTCTAAATCATTTCTATTTCTATATAAAGCGATAAGACTTCCAAATTATAACTTCATAAGTCGCTAGTTTTTAAAGAGGGTTTATGTACATTTATTTTTGTGTAACAATAAACGTATTATCTATCTATCTATACGGTTAATCTACGAAGCCTACATTCAATAGGTATTATAGCTATGGTACTGCATAGCACTTACTCCAGTCCGCGGTAAGGCTTTCATTTAATCCACCTTATTGCCTAATACACCTAAGTCGGCCGCCATAAAAGCAATGATTGTTGTGTACCGACTGTTAAGAGGTAAGATAGCCAGTTTCTCATTAGTCGGGGATTCCGAGTGAAGCGCTCTCACTACCAGCCTTATAGTCATTACCATTAGGTGGATGCGGGTCAAGATTTTCTTGGATGCAAATAAAATAAAATATGCTAGCTTCTTGTAGCATAGGCCTTCTTTTCCGTTCCTTGGAGTGAGTCCCAAACTTCGTCGCATTAGGTAATGAGTGGTAATGAGTATTTTTGCACATATTACTGCTTATACATTTCCGATAAATAACTTTAAACAGGTTTTCTGCGCTTTCACCAATATCTAGCCAGGCCCGGCTTCTTGTGAAACTTGTTTTAATGGTTAGGTAACGGATACGTATACACAGAAAACACCCAGACCCGAAATCAATTTAGATAAACAGTTTTTTCTCAGTTGACATGACCGTGAAATAAACCTCAGAGATGGCGCGAAGACAGAACGGCGCGCTAACCATGACCACGGAGATCATCTAAATGTGACGTCTAAGCATATTTGTAGGGTTTCTTGCGTGTCGTAAAAGACGACTACCAGACTAAATACTGCACAAACATCCAACAACATAAGCAGCGATGGGTTTACCTATCACGCTGAACACATGTGCAGTTACTTGCTAACATGTGGACTGTGGCTGCACTGCACTGACTCCGATTAACCCTTTGGGGGACAATAGAAATGTATGTATGTACGTATAACCGTGGCGCGTAGCGGTGAAAGAATACAACCACCCCCTCTCTTCCCTTGGGTGTCCTGAATGGCCCCTAACAGACTAAACACTCAAACTCAAACTCAAAATTTCTTTTTTCAATGAACTTAAAATAAACATTTTTAATCGTCTACATTTTTTTGGATGGATGGGCACCCGCCCACCCACCCCACTCATTCAGGAAGTCTTTTAGCTGTGGAGAAGAACGGGCGCAAGAAACTCCAACGAATTATAATAATATAGAAGTAACGACATTTACAAAACAATGTCGTTACAAATTACACATTATACAAATTACTAATATGTTATGCTCGTACATGCACTATGTCCATACATATTTGTCATTATAATCTTCCACTTTATAATAACCTTTACTCATGAGGGTTTTTTAACATGGGCTTTAAATGTTTGTAAAGGCATTTCAGTAATATTTAGTGGAAGTTTGTTATAAAGCGTTACACATACTACCAACTGCACATAATACCAACAGCATAGAGCGGCGATGGGCTCACCATCTGTCACGCTGAGCACATGTGCAATCGCTATTTGGTGAAAAGTGGACTATGGTAAAGAACTGCTTTTGCTGTCCTCATTGCCTAGTCTCTGACTAACCCTTTGGCGATAATAGTCGTGATAATATATATATATATGTATGTACAATGCAACTAATATTGAATTTGTGGGTAAACAGATTAAATAAAAGCCTCTTAACTTTTAAAGTAAGAGGCCTAAAAACGGGCGTGTAAATAAGGTTCATCGATCAAGCCGAAGTAGTAAGTATGCTGGGTTGAGCGATGGGGCTCGCGAAGAGGGTGTTCCGTCACCAAATATATGTTTCGTTTCCTCATAGCTATTAATCGTAATTAGGGTTGCGACTTTCGAATCTCACTGGTTGGTATCGGCATAAATACATACCTATACAGGGCGTCCCACGGACATGCCACATGGAGGGAAAGTACCTTGAATATTGTAGATGGAACATTTTACTGAAAGAAGACATTATATATTGAATTTAAAAACAATTTAAACTGCATTCATAGATATTTCAATAATTACATGGTTGAACCGGGAATCGAACCCGTTACATGAGAAAAATAATCATCCTGTAGCTTTTTTCACACCGATAGAAAGGCTTCATCATAAGGATTATTTATTGCTAAATAGCATAGTGTCACAAATAAAAGGAAGACCATGAATTTTAACATTTTTAATACAAAATTAATCAATTTATGTATGTATTTATTTCAATGTCAGTTGTGATGTACTTACGGCAATGTCAGCTTTTCATTTTTCTGAACAAAATTTCACATCAAATGTTAAAATTCATGGTCTTCCTTTTATTTGTGACACTATGTTATTTAGCAAAAAATAATCCGTAAGATGAAGCCTTTCGATCGGTATAATAAAGCTACAGGATGATTATTTTTCTCATGTAACGGGTTCGATTCCCGGTTCAACCATGTAATTATTGAAATATCTATGAATGCAGTTTAAATTGCTTTTTAAATTCAAATAATGTCTTCTTTCAGTAAAATATTCCATCCACAATATTCAAGGTACTTTCCCTCCATGTGGCATGTCCGTGGGACGCCCTGTATACGTATACTCAACATTTTTGGGTGCCGTCTTCAAAATGAAGTTTAAAGGTCAGTTGACAAAATTACCTAAACTTACAAATATATATCGCCGAAGGGTTAGTCAGAGACCTGCAGTGCGATTCTCTAAGTTAAAGCCCTGATAGCAGCGGCTGCCGCAGCGCTGAGAATTGGCTCTGTCTTTTCATATTCATAGAATTGGAAAAAGACAGCCGATCACAGCCATGCGCTCGGCGTCTCCTCCTCCTTGCGTCGTATTCCTCAATGCTGAGAGTCGTGACCTACCTTCTGTATCACTTTCTCCCTTATGATTTTTCTCAATCTGTTTTTGTCTCTGGCGGTGTGAAGAGCGTTGTGAACTGAAGAGTTAAGAGTAGTGCGGATCTGGTCAGACCAACGTATTGAGCTGCGTCCTCGAGGCCGTTTCCCGTCCACTTTGCCGGTCACGATGAGCTTCTCGGGGTTGTCATCGCTCGCAGCGTCTATGTATCGCTTAGGGAATCGCATAGCTGGGAAATAGGACCGCAAAAGCAGTCCACTACTTGACAACCTCCTTGGTCGAGTGTTTTGTACTACGGTTTTCATGGTGTCGCCATCTCTGAGGTCCCGGGTTCGATCCCCGGTCGGGTTAATTTAGAAATTATTGTTTTTCCAAATTATCTCGGTTCTGGGTGTATTCTATGTATAATAAGTATGTATTTAAGTATTTCAAGTATAGATAATTGGTGTGAGTGTAGGAAAGTTTAAAGTTTAAGTTTACTTACTACACACGTCCACGTTTCACCTAACGTCAAATGCACATGCTCCACATAGCTCTAGTAACATTGTAAGTAGCATGCAATGTGTGGCGTCGGGAGATGTAATAACGCAACGGAAGTCGATTCTTAACTGATATAACAGAACGGAAAACACAACGGAAGGCGATTCTTAACTGATATAACACACCAGAAAACACAACGGAAGTCGATTCTTTACTCATATAACACAACGGAAATCGATTTTTAACTGATTTATTGATTGAGAGAAAAACAGGGTTTTTAAAGTGATGTAAAGGTAGGTTGTGAGTCATTTAGGTGACGCATACATACAGATGGTTTAGAAGAGTATCCAATTACAGTTTGTCAAAGTATCAGTTTCATGCTACACGTTTACCTTAAATAGAATATTAATTTATAATAGAAACAATATTATCTTTGTTGGTCGGTGTTTGATGTTGTGAGCTATACTACAAGCATCAACATTAAACTTCGACGCTAACAACTGAGAACAGTTTCATACGACCGTAATCGGTGTACGAGGAGCTCGATAGCGCAGCGGGTAGCGTGTTCGGCTGGCGATCTTGCCCGCTAAGCAACTCGCGCAATGCCGGGTCGCTGGATGGGTAACCGAATTTTAAACATCTCGAGCTCCTCCGTGCTTCGGAAGGCACGTTAAGCCGTTGGTCCCGGTTGTTGTCGTAAGATGGCAGACGTTAAAACCCACCAACCCGCATTGGGCCAGCGCGGTGGGTTATGGCCCAATAGCCCCACGTGCTATTGCCCACGTGGGAGGCCTGTGCCCAGCAGTGGGACGTTTAAAGGCTGAGGATGATGATGATGATTATGTAATCGGTAAAGTAACTGTATTTATGCACAAATAATGAATTATTGAACTTTATTCTGTTGCCTTTGTGTGCCTACCGGCTTTGCTTGGCTGGGTTTGGGTATATATGTCGCAGGGATATGATAAAAACAGAGATTTGGTAAATTCCCTAAGTGATAGCTGCCCTACTCCTGTAGGTCACATGTTTTTGGTCATTTCACGGATCCAGTTCTGGTTTTTGTTCAAATCCCTAGATTTGTTTAGGGAAATGATAAAATCGTGTTGTTATTTTAACATCCTCGTGATTTGATCAAATCACTTAGGGAATTGACCAAATCTCTGTTTTTATCATATGACTGCGACATATATAATTAACATAGTTATTGTTAGAGTGTGAAATAACTGTATTATTGTTGTTTGTCTATTTTATATATTTAGCACTTTAGTTTTAACATAGAATGTAAGTTGTTTAAATTTGTTGTTGCTTAGCATCTTACAACATCTTCTATAATACATAATAGTAAAATGTGGATAGCGTATTTGACTAAATATTAATTATAATGACATAGAGTTAATTTTATTTTGCTATTTGTAAATGTGCTGTTGTTAGCTGTTCCTACAGAGAAAAACAAAAAAAGGAAAAAAAGTAAAACTTTAGGTAATGGAGTTGTTGCTTACTACAACATTTGGTATGAGCAACCTTTCCTCCAACATCACCAGGTACTCAATTCATCTACCAACTATGCGGCCGATCCTTACTACCCATAATATCAAACCTCGATCGATTAATCCATGCATTTTCAAACCTTGTATACCCTTGTATACAACCAAAACAAATAGGTTATTACTATCTCATAAACTGTACGTTACTTGTGTAAACGGTACTTATAAAATGTTTTAAGGATTCATCAGTTAATGTTGCACTTTAATCACGGACCTCATAATATACTTAATGCAACGCCAACTTCAAGGTAAACAAAAAAACAATTAAAAAAATTAAAACAGCTGACTCTAGTACAGAGACAAAAGAGCAACATCAAAAAAGATAAAAAGGAAGATTAACCTTAGCCACGGGGCCTCGCAAACACGTATGGAATCTTGGCAAAGGCGCCGTAACGCGTTGAAAATGTGCATTTCCATGATAGCAGCCTGAATTAAAGTCTGCATTTGACTAGGGAAATGTAGGAGAAACAGAAAAAAATGCACACGTAACTAACACACGGAAACAAAAACTCGTGGTGGGTTTGTAATTATTGCAGAATGTATTTTGGAATTAGCATTTTGTGTGCGGCTACTTTGTATTAATATGAAAGAGGTAATACAGGTAGTAATGTGATGTTCGACCAATTTTTGTTTGTTTGTTTAACAAATTAAAGTGCCTTTGTTATGAAATTGAGTATTTCATTAGTTCCTACAGTAATTTTAGCATTCACATAGTTACATTTAGCTTTATCGGAAAACCTACATTGGAAATGAAGCCTCAAAAATGAAACTAGACTACTGTTTTTGAATAACCGAACTACAACATTTTTATAATGATTTACACAACGAAAGCATTATACCAAACTAACAGAATTATAGAAATAAAAGCAAGTAAAACTTTGATTTACAAGACTGGCCAAAAAGGTTGGTAAATCATATGTCGCAAATTTTTTTTTACAGTACGCAGAGCATCCTACACTACGACCAAACTAATCCATGCAATCTATCTAAGTACCTATATAAATTAAAATCAATTACCTCGAATAAATGTTCACGCATCACTACAGAACGGTTGCATCAATTTGGATAGTTCTTTTATTGTTTTGGTTGTAATTGGCTACTTGACAGTTTTCGAAAAAGTATTTAAAAAATTACAAACGCTTATTTTATGCCCCGTACAATATTTTCTTTCTCGAAAAAGTATTATTTAACAGAAATAAACATTTTTTTAGAAAACGGTTGGTCACGTGACATTTTGCTCTGTGACGTCACATTTCAATAAATACAGCAACTTATCTTCAATCCTGACATATAGTATTTGTATATTTTGTGAAATGTGACGTCACATGAAGCTCAATCATGGCCGCCCGTGTTTCAGGTCTTGTAATCCACAGATAAAAAATTGCAAATTCATTTTGTAAAAATAAAATATTTACAAATTATCTTATTAAAAAAAAACTATTAGATAATTATCGTTATTGTTACAACTGTCAAACAGCCAACTGTCAGGACCGTGCCGCGTAGCGTGACCGTGTCTCGTAGCGGTGAAAAAATACTACCATTCCCTCTCTTCCCTTGTCGTAAAAGGCGAACGGACTAAAGACTGCACAAACATACATACATCCAACAGCATAGAGCGGCGATGGGCTTACCACCTGTCACGCTGAGCTCATGTGCAGTCGCTATTGAATAGCGACTGGCAGAGGACTGATTTTGCGGTCTTCATTGCCTAGTCTCTGACTAACCCTTCAGGGATAAACAGTTAGAAGTGTATGTCATTTTGTCAACTGATGTCCACACTTTATTAAGGAGACGGCACCCAAAAATGTTGAGTAAGTATACGTATGTACTCCAATCTCTCCATGTGGGGAGACCTGTGCCCAGCAGTGGGACGTTTGTAGGATGGTGATGATGATAATGATAATGAAAAATTTACAAAAAATCCCCTTTACCTAAAAGTACCTACTTTCTATAGAGATTGCTTCAGCATTGTTAAAGGCACAATAAATGTCTGTTGTATTTGGACACTTTTTATGATTTCTTAAAGAAAATGTCCGACAATTCGCCGTTCGCCCTGTACTATCGGAGTCTATTGCAACTGTAACAAATAATATTATTACATTATTACTATTAAAATTAAGAAAATTTTAATAATTAGTAAACTAACTGTTGTTGTGTGTTGATAAAGCATTGAATCGGGTAATACAATCGGGCATTTACCAAATTTAATTAAATTATTTAAAAAATAATGTTATTTTTCAAACAGGCTTACACTCTCTAAGTCACATTACCGTGCCTACGACAGCAATGTTAACAGCTGCTTAACTTTTTTCACAGGACGCGGAGTACCATTCCAATCTTGGTGCTATACTACACCTTAACGGGAAGTATGAGGCTGCAGCATCATCGTATCGAAGGGCTCTCCAGTTCCAACCGAACGATGACATCACAATAACAAACCTGAAAAGGGTTAGAGCACTAATGGGCAAGCAACGAAGGAAATGAGATAAGTTTTGTAATACAATAAATACGTTTTGTTATATCGAGAGCTAATTGTATAAATGTTTGATTTAGAAATGCCTTAAAGACTAACTTCCTAATATTGAAACGAAATGAGGTTTCATTCGTTACAGCTGGACAAGCATTGAGTTTCCTAACATTAAGTCATGTTTATCACTAAAAGACCGCTAAGTGACGTTTAAATCAAATTTAGCCCGATGACAATAAAATACATAATCATAATCGATTATATAATTCCACGAATAAGATCATTATAATACAACACAATAAAAAAACATTTTCGATTTGAAAACCAATAGATAACGCACATTATTTTCTCTGTTGATCTCATGTTTATACTAATAATAGTTGAGATATCTTACGTAGCGTAATAGTTTTCAAATCGAAAATTTTACGAAATACTATTAAAAGTCTTTTAGTGATTAGATGGCGGAATAATAAATCCCATTGGTATTTTATTGAGGTTGACTAATTCACTTTACAACCAAAATCAAAAACAAAAGCATACGGAGAAAAATGTTTTCCTTTTGCAAGTATCATATCTGTCGGTGGCTTTATACTAATAAAAAATAATTAAAAATACAAAGCGAGATTTAACATTTAATCCTCTCCTCTCCCAATAAAAATAATGTCAATTGACATTTTCTATGAAACTGAAAATCTATTTTTTTTTGTTTTGTAATCTAATAATAAAACAAACTACACTCACTCTTGATTTTGTTTTGATGGTTGAAGTAATAAAACTAAATTATTGCATTCCAAAATACCAGTAGGCATATAAAATGTTTAACTGGTTTTTATTGTTCAATTGCAAAACAAAACAATGCAAAGCTTAAGTTTTACGTTTACGTGAAAAATGACACCGTAAATCGTAAAGAGAGTAAAAAAAAATCTTAACAAAATAATTATAGGTTGTTTTTGATGCAACCGACTGATATTTTGCTCGACAACGATATCATTATTCTTTTTGTCAGAGATCGGAGTTTGATTCGTATTGTACACATGAAACTTTATAATTAAGCATGAAGTATATTTGAAACCATATTGACGATGAAAATAAGAATAAGAGGCAAATAAACATTCGATTCAAAGTTGCGCCGCCTCTATTTTCTTGTCTTATGTCGTATATATAGGCACAGTTTCAAAAGAGTTTGAAACTAGGCATTCTCCTTGCGACCGTAAAACAACCTTGATAATATTAACAATAATTTTTCTTCCGATCTCTAATAAGAAGGCACACTGTTTCCGCGGTTCTAAATAAAATATTTACTAAGTGGTCTTATGACAACGTTATAGAAATATGTAGTTAGACATTTATTGTAAATAGAAAGGTAAGAATAAGGAAATTTTATACTTGGGCATATAAGGATCTATGTAAAAAGTTAGGCCTCATAATTTGTAAAATTATGAGAGTAATTATTATTTTTATCTTGTTGTTTTTTTGTCTTCCATAGTTAACTTTTCTTACAAAATACAACGTCATACTAATATGAAAATGTAACATTCAAAATCGAAGCGAAAGGCTAGTGTATTAATGTGTATTAAACCACTGTACATAAATAAATGTATTATGAAGTAAATACTCCATTCAATTGATTAACATGTACAAAAATGAATAGGTAGCTTGTGTATTTGAAAGCAAAAAACTTTGTACAAAAAACAAGTAGATAGTATAACATTTGAATTTGGGATTAATTATTATATTTCATACAAATACTTTATCTCTGTCACTTAAAGCCACTTAAATGCAAAAAAAGCCATTTTTGTTTAAACTAGTTTTATCTAGGTCCAACAAGAGTTAAAACAAGTTGGCGCAGTTCTTTTAATAGAAAAAACTAATAGGTGTCTTGCTTCGATAACATATAAAAACTGCGATCGAAGGTGTCTAGTCCCCATAATTATTATTTTATTGACAAGTACTTACGGCAATAAAATGTTTTCGACCGTTTCGGTTTTATCTGACTCTACCTTTATCTGACTACGTCGCGCCAGAGACGAACTTTAACAATAATTACTTGTTCCTAGTCAAAGCTAGTTTGTACTAAAATTGGTAACAGAAAGGACAAACGCAGTTCTCCTTTTTTTCAATGAGTACTATATTACCAGTAATATTATTTTCCGGCTAACGCATGACTCCTAAGTATTGACCAGTACTGTGAAAAGACTGATAATTGATAAAAAACCCTTGTGGGTCCAAGTTCATTACCAATTTAAACTTGCAACACGATTCTACTTTCATAAATGCCAGTGAAATAAGTATAAGATGCGTTAGCCTTTCATATTGACAACCTAAATTAGGTGTTATTGCTAATTTTGATTCCTATCTAACTGAAATAGACTTCTGAAATTAAATTATTTTCAACTCTC
Source organism: Scoparia ambigualis (assembly GCA_963921215.1). Lineage (NCBI taxonomy): Eukaryota > Metazoa > Arthropoda > Insecta > Lepidoptera > Crambidae > Scoparia > Scoparia ambigualis. The sequence goes on along the minus strand of OY992502.1, from coordinate 21,412,842 downwards.
TCCAACCGAATGGAAGTGCTAAGAGCTAGATCTAATCTTAGATATCGAATGACGCCATACTATGAATTGTCAATGGTGTAATTTACGGGTACTTAGCCTGGCACCGACAAAATTGTGAAAACACAAAAACGAATTCAAAAATTTTATGCAGCTAAACTGCATTGCTTACTTTATATTTAAACAAATAATGCAATTAATTATTACTTTTAAATTGTAATACTTTGGTTTAAAAACCCCCATTGCAAAAAGTTGTTACTATTTACTACACGAAGTTTGTGATAAAAAGGAATTATTTTCATGTGAAGTGTAAAACATATCTATTTCGTGTTTATAAGTACTCACACAATTGTTAATATTCACTACTGTAATCTGTAATATATCTACCATGACAAATTGTAAATAACGATCATACTGTATAGATTATAAATAGTACTTAACGATTAAATTTGAACCTTGATTTTGTCATTTTCTTCTCACACCTGTGACAATAAATGTAAATTACGCTTTGTAGTAATAGTTCATGGCCAAATATATTAAATTATTTTTTGTAACTACCTGATAACATACTTCTGTAGTATGGATTTTATTGGTTTTCTAAATCTTTTATTCTTATAATTTCTATTTATATTGGTCATAATAAAGTAAAAATGCGCTATGAAAGCAGTTTACGCGAATCATTAAACGAGTTCTTAAAAATCTGTCATTAATACTTAATTTTAATCGATTTCGTATTGTAACGATTTCATTAAATTTTATACGAATACTAATGTAACATAAATTACAACACATATTTCTATTTTGAAATTACATTTATGCCATCGCTTTAAAATTTAAATATTTCATGTTACATTTAATTATAGTTTTGAACTTGATAAAGATCTTTAAAACAAAATAACCTATTATTTATTTACATTTAATTAAGGTTTTCATATAATACAAAACTTTGTGAACTTATAGTTTACGCGAAGCTTTAAATAAAATTTTATTATATTTTTGATCTTGAATTCAGATATATTTTATTCTATAATATAATTTTATTGAATAAGTTACATATTCATTAAATAAAATTTAGCATTGCTACTTTATACTGTACTCACTTCCATAATGTTTATCAACATAACTATGCCTACTGTAAGGTAGGATTCACACCTAACAGAGCGCATCGGAGCAGACGGGTATAAATTAAAAAGTTTTTTATCGCCAGTTCTCCGGTATCCATTGCTACTCAGGTATAACGATTAATTTCAATATTCTGCTCTCCGGAAAAATGAACTTTATAATTGATTTACTTTTCATTTAAGTATAGTAATATTCTGCACGTGTTCGTTCGCTCCGATGACCAATGTTAGGTGTGATTGTCCTTAATGGTAGGAACCTACATGTAAACGATCGAGGAATTGTAATCGCTATATTGTTTTTATGAATTAGTACTGTATAGGTATATACATTAACGGCGTTATGTAAGTGAATTACCTGCAAATTCCCAAAGTGATATTATATGTTGGTAATTTTGTAAATAAAAGCTTCAATATTTTACCTGACTTGTGTTTTTTTACTTCGGTGATTTGGTAATTTCTGCAAAAATATTAATGTTATATAAAATATATTAAGCAATCTTGGGCGCCGCTGGTACCAGTATAAGGAACCCATAATTTACTCTCGGGTTTTCTCTATGGAAAAAGGACAGAATTTTAAGCCACTATGCGCACATGTATAAAAAGGATTTAACGCAAAACTACTCAGTAAAGGCATCCTCCTACGCATACCTTTTATACCCGACGTTTCGACCGAGTTGCATCGGCCATGGTCACGGGCTCACTGCTGTCGCGGTGTACCTACCTATAGTAATATCACAGTCTATATAATTCTTACAGTCGGTCAACGGGCACGTCTAGACAGGGCAATCGTCAGGGGCGTGCGGGGCAGGCGGGGCGCGGTGCGACTGGGGCTTACCATACACTTCACTGGGGACACACGAGTCAGGAGTAGCGCATTGTATTAAAACGCGTGTAGTCAATTTGATTTTTTTTTATGACAATTGAAAGGTAAGTAATATATTTAATGCCACATACATTAATAATGCGTAAGGTTTTTTTATTCTTTAATTTTTTACATAAACGTACCTACCAATAAGCAAAATAAGACAAAAAAAATGTATGTGTCAACCCTGCGACAATGACGAATGTCTAGACGATGGCGGCATTTCGCGCAACTTCAAAGGCGTTGGACCACTGTAAGTTATTAACACTGTGGTAATATTAAGTATATTTAAGCCACTAGTCCCGACAGCTATAAGAAAATAGCAATCGTAATTTATTACTTAATCAATCAATCTATTAATCGTGTCGTGTAACCGTGTCACGTAGCGGTAAAAGAATACTAAAACCCCCTCTCTTCCCTTGGGGGTCGTAAAGGCCACTGACCTACTAAAGACTGCACATACTTTGAACAGCAGAACAGAGACGCTGAGCACATGTGCAGTCGCTATTTGGTGAAAATTGGTAGTCCAATGCACCAAACCAAGGCACCAAAGACCGCAAAAGCAACCATAGTTGCTTTTGCGGTCTTTGGTGCCTATTCTTTGACTAACCCTTCGGGGATAATAGTCGTGATTATACGTACGAGTCGAGTATGTATGCGAATATCTACCTGTTGTTTTACAGAGGTATTATTTAATTTAATAAGTTGTCCTTGCGGTTCATCACTCGATAGGAAGAACATTACGAAATATTGTGAGGTCCTGCCGCTGAGTTTAGGCCTTAGCCCATAGACAGATTAGGTTATAACCAACAATGGTATGCTAAATGTAAGTTAATATGATATCGGTCGTTAAACCTTTTTAACGACCGATATCATAAAACAATTGAAACCACAGAACAGAAGGAAAGGTCTCGTGTTCTGTGTTTAAAACCAAGGGATAAATGCACATTCCGAAGCATCGACTAATAAGAGATATTTTAATTCAGTTACTCTGAAAATGGAGTGAAACATAATTATAGTCTGTAACACTATACTTTATAGAAAAATATCAGCCTCAAAATCCTATTAGACGAATCACTTTTTTCACCATACACAAATTCACAATTCAAAAAAAAAATAGTAGATAAGTAAGGTTTTTTGAAGTAAATACATTTTAATACAACATTTTTTTAAATCACAGCAAAAATCATTAAAGATAAAAAAATGCAAAGCCAAAGTTTACCTACTTATAAAGAGGTTAATATCTAAAACATTATGCCATGTGAAGCTCCGCGTCAGATTCCCTTGCATAATATATAAGGCCTACCAAAATCAGTTACCTCGCGATTAACATTCCAGCTGCAAACGCGGAGTATGGCCATGTAATTTAGCTTATTGGCATGCTTTGTACCAATTAAATTCTGTTCTGTTCTTCTTTAAGAAAGTTCATTAGGCTTCTGTGCCTCCTTCTGAACAACTTGATTCTTAGATTTGTTTTTATGATCCACCATCCCGCATTAGGCTAAGGTGGCGGGTTATGGCCCAATGTCACCATGTGTTGTTGTACACACGGCGTCAGATCAAACTACCCTAAACTGTAAATTTTTCCAATGAATATTGATTCTTAGAACCAAACAATATAGATTAAAATTGATTGTAGAAATTTGACAGTTTTGGGTAGGTTGATCTGACGCCGTGTGTACGGCCGGGTCACCGTCGCTTTAACACTTTGCAGCGATTTTCGTATGAAGCGCACCGCCCGCCCGGGTACGTGCCCGTACCAAATGGACGACGCGGTGTGCAAGGGATTTTGACCTTTAGACTGGTAAAGCGACGGAGTCCGCCATTGTACCTGTGGGAACGCCTGTGTCCAGCCGAGTGGTAGTTTAGGCTTATAATGATGGATTTGTTTTTATAAGTAAGTAATATGCGTTTTATTTACTTACTTGCTTTTAATAATTGATTTTCTACAAAAATAAGTACCCTAATATTGGTAACCATAAACTATAAAATCTACATAACTCTACGTTTACATTAATAAAAATCAATTGACCCGAATGTTTGTTCGTGCATCACTTCAGAACGGCTATATATATTAATTGTTTTTTGTTGTGTTTGTAATAGTCAGGAAAAGGTTTCTATGAAAGAAAAATTTTGGATATTTGTCATGGGGTACGGGGGTGCCTACGCGGACAAAGTTTTGTTAATTTGAAATCCGTAAAACTTTTCTTAAAGTCCTAATAGATCTGGAGCTAGACAGGTCGGGCGCGGATTCCCTAAATCACAATTCGTCTGATTAGCTAAATTGCCAGTTTCTCACTTCGTACACATCGCAAATCGTCTTAGTCGCAAAATGTCTAAATTACCAGTTTCTCACTTCGTACACATGGCAAAATGTCTAAATTACCAGTTTCTTACACATCGCAAATCGTCTTAGTCGCAAAATGTTTAAATTGTAAAATAGGTAATGGATCGGCTCGGGTCGGGCGTGGATTACACAAAACCCTAATTTTCTGAATTATATTTTAATCATATTTTGACTTTTTCCACTAAAATTATGAAACCTCTTTTAAACAAGCTTTTATTTAAATGCACTAAAAAGAAAAAATTAACTTTTACTATCAACTTTTATAGTCGTTACACAATTTATATGATTTAAAAGGTTGTCGCGAGATTATGTAAGCTACCGTTCAGTTTTAGCCTGACGTGACATTTTTTGGGGGAAGCATTAATTTTGACCTGATAAGAACTAATATTCAACTTTAGTTGCAAAGGGAATAAGGCATTCTATCTAATACCAAAGCGACAAACGTCGAATTTTCGAGTGGACTTCTTTTACCGTACAGCTCATTGGACATGGAAATATAGAGTTCGGAGATAAAATTGAATTCCAAAATAGATAGAGTCGCATGTTTGTCGCGTCCAATTAGTCACTTCGACTTACTGCTGAGATTTTCCCACTTTAATTGGGTTACTATTCTAGGAAAGCAGAAATTAAAGCTCGCCAGATTTTAACTCAACGCGCCGATATTAGTTAATTAGTCATTGTAAATCTATATCTGTGGTCATTTCAGTAGCCTTGTCGCCCTTTTTGTATTACTCATCTCTGATAATGATAAAGCAAACAATAGCTTTGTAAATTATTCTGGATAGTTGTTAAAATGGAAATTAATAAAATGAAATATGTTTAACAAAGAAGCAGTGGTCTCCTTCCGGGAGGAAACAATGAAATTAGGTACGCATTTTATACATTATTTGTGATAATAATTGTATAGCAGCAACTTTCGTAATACCTACCAGGGTTAAATTAATTTAGTGTGGTAATACTGTGTGATCGTGTGGGTGATGAAATATAAACATCTCCCGCTCGGTTATTGTCGTAGATCGCAATCGTTAAAACCCTTCAACGTGGGCTAGACTAGAGTATTGGATATTGGTGTTCTCCCCATGAATATTTGTTCATGTTGGACGTATGTAAAATTGTAATGGTCCAGGCCACCACTTTCACTGCTTAGTGCTACATATTATTTAATTAGTAACTAAAATAAGTTATTTCTTAGTAACGCCAATAAAAAGCGCAGAACATGCTCAAACTCCCAATTGGAAGCACCACACAGCGAAGTCGCATTGTAAACTTTTTACATCGAGATAATGTTGAAAGTGATTACATTTCTTGCCAACTCGCGCGGCTCTCTTTGTGGCGGGCCGTGAGATATTTTTTCGCCGGCGCGCCGCGCGAACATGTACGAAGGGAAAGACACGTCAAATAACTTGGAAAAAAGCCACTTAGCCCCCACACTTGCGCCTTCCTGCGCCACTATAGCGCTCCAGCGCCATAGTAATTTCCCACGAAGTCATTATTTTCCGTAGCCCGCGCGAGCCGCCGCCATTTTGCTTTATCTCTTTCCTCGCATTTTGCTCTCTCGCTTTGTGCGTTTAGCGGTTTGACGTCGTTTTATTTAATCCATCATCTTATCTTTTTACTTTTATTTCTCTTTGAGTTTCGCAGGTGTCCGAGGGGTAGGTAAATGTTTTGTTTTTTTTTTGTTTCGCTTTGTTTATTCATAAGCGCGGCTTCTCGTCTCGCTGTATGATTTATACTGTCGTCAACTTTGACTTTGATTAGAATCTCTCTAACAAAAGGATGTGGTGACGTAGCTTTTATACCATTATTTAATTGTAGTGCTTTAACCGAAACATTTCTACGTAGAATGCTGGAGTCATACAAGATTTTTGTTAATTAAAAATAATATTATCCAATTTTAAATTAAACTGTCATTTAATTTTAACAACAATCAACCTCAATAAAATTAAGAAAACTTTATCTATATACGACATAAATTTTCACTGACGACCTGACGCGAACAGCCATCGTCCTTAAACAACGCATCGCGTGATGCAGAGAGAGTATTTATTTATTTTATTTATTTACTTCGTACACAAACAGACAATGACAATGTTTAACATTTTGGAGTATAAAAATACACGTTAACAAAAAAAAATCCTGAAAATCCAAGAAATTATGTACTCCTTACTGGGAATCAAATTTACACCTGTAGATCTGAGACTGGTAGTCTACCGACTAGACGTAGAAAATACACAAAAAAGACATAACTTAGAATCAATGTGAATTATGAATCAAATGAACAACAGTGCAAACGAGAAATTAAGCTTTTGCGTAAATATAGGTCCAAACGTATTCACGAACTGCTTCATCGGTATAGTTCAATTTTGTGTTCCAGCAGGCACATGCATAACACATGACTAAATCTCCAGAATGCTTTCGTATTTTCGTGTCATTAGCGTTCACTAGAGGATCTCGCATTCACGCTAATGAATGTTATGCGACTACTAATTTTACTATACTACCATAATATCAACTTTCGCATTGTTAAATGTTTAACCACTTATTCAGATAAGTAATGAGCGTCACCTTCTGTTTAAAAAACTATAAATAAAATAACATAACATACACCTTATGTCACACTGCTGAGATGGTATTGTAGTTTGTAAAAAAACATTGTAAAATAAACGTTATGTTTTAATCAATAAATACCCTGTATGAAGATAACTTTTGTACAAAAAATGAGAGTAAAGATTCTAAAAAAATATGTAAAATATGAGTAAATAATAATAAGTATTGTCTTTGTGATCTTCTTTCGAATTTATGATTAGTTAAATCAGAAGAAACGTGTCCTAAGATTACCAAATAAATATAAATTTCTTGTTATTAAGGTTTCTAAACTTTAATTAAATTAGTGTTTTCTCTCAATTTATGATATCTTAAAAGATATATATTTCGCGTTTTAACGGAGAAAGATTAAAACCTCTATTCGCTCTAAGAGTCTTGCCAAACGTAATTTTCTCAAATCAACTGCACAGAGTGGCACAGACATGCAACGGTCGGTCATCATATTTATTTTGCTTTGGGTTTCTTATCTTAGATATTGCTTTTAATTACGAGCACCGGCCGTCTTGAAGATGAGTTTATGAATGGGAAATAAAAAAGTAACCATTGTTCATTAAGTATCGAGGAGATAAACCGATGTTAATGAAACTCAAGTAATCATGTAATCTTGTGCACCTAAAATATAATTCGGGCACGCTGTGTCTGCATCACGTAGAGTATAATCAACTCGACTTTTTTTAAATTTACCATATGCATATAATAAAATAGGTAGGTGTTTCATAGGATTATAATAATATGAACTCGATGGCGCAGCGTATAGCGTGGGTTAGGGTTAAACTAAATCCCTACAAAGATTAGTTTCAATCTATAAAGCAATTTAAAATATGAAAAAATCTGTCTTTACACTATTTTAAATCTAATTCTGTATGTGTGAAGTTGCGGTGCACCAATGAAAAATTTCCCCCAGACTTAGCTGTAAACTATTTATCTTGGATATACGTTAGGCGAAACACCCAGTTACGCTATCAAAGGCATTTGCTCCACTAATGTTGACTAGAATTCTAAATATTTGGCCGGAATTTAACTAAGCGTCGCCGTTGACGTCGTTTCTTTCTAGATAATTTATCACGAGGTACAACGCCGGTTCTTTAAACATTAAAACTTACTATCATTGGGATATTTTTATAAACATACGCATATAAAGAAGGAATTTGTTAATTAACCTACCTACATACATACCCGGGCTTTATACATATGTGTGTACGTACTGCAATGAATATTCTAATGTCCACACTGTCTAATAAGGTATCTTAGAATAGAAAAATCTGCTTTGTTATATTCAATCTATCAAATGCTTTAGCGGGTAATCCCTTTCTTCTCCTAAAATTGTTTGTCCGATAATCATTTTTCATAACATGTTTACTATATAATTAAATGTGTAATAAAGATGAAAAAGTCGAAATTGTGTTTTCTATTATTATCTTTATTTCTAAAACTATTCTGTTATAATATCTAGTACTACATATTATTATAATAATTGAATCTCCTAATCTTAAATGATATAAAGTCGTATGTCCTAAGTATTCTATCGTATTATGTGTATTATTCCGAATGTTCATTTTTAATAAAATTAGTGGCCCTAAAACATTTGCTAAAAATTAGGTTTCAGTGACGCACAAGAATCGCTGTAAATCTGACTCCATGCAGTGTTGTCTGCCCTACCACTAGAGTGTAACTTAGAATCTCGTAGGGTCAAGGCAGCCCGCGGGTTGAGGAGCGGGATGCTGTGAGCGAGGCACCGCGACCGAGGTTGGCCGACTCAGGCTGGATTCGACCAAACTGGAATAAGACTTACTCCGAGATTAGTCTATACAAATTCGGTGTTTAATCTAGGTATAAGACCTTATTCCAGTTTGATTGAATCCACCCTTAGTCGGCCAGCAAGCCCAAGCTGCGGCGGTGAGTGAAAGCCGTCTGCGACGATTAGCACGCGTGGGCCCGCCGGAAACCCGCAGCGCCGGAGCCGTGACATAAGCCATAATTGGTTTAAAAATCATTATTAGGATAAATAAACTTCGTATAATTTGAAATTAGGACTTAAAATTTTAATGAAAACGGTTTCAAGTCTTTTGTATTTAATTGATTGTAATATTTATGACAAACAAATTCGGGGCACACTGTATTTAGGGATTTCAAATTTTTGGCATGTGATATTATGTAACATTAAATTCGAGCAAGTTTTCATTCGGACAAATGATGATTATGACAAAAAAGTTAAAACACTTTTTTTAGATTATGGATTAAACATATAAGGGACAAAATAGAGAACCAAAAAAACTAAAGGCTTACTCAATATTAAGTTGTCGACCTATTTTTTCTAGTGAAAACACAACAGAGTAGTCACGTTTATAAACGTTTTAGTCGGAGCTTCAAGCACTTAAGGCCCCATTTTTATTCGAACCCGGCAAAATTCAATTGAGATCCCGTCACATGGCAGGGTAAATGACATTCTGAGTGATGATAATGTAATGATGTGATATACGCCGACGCATTACAAGTTCTCGAATTACGTACCTATTGAATGAGAAGATACTTGTCATTATTTATTTGGCATCGGTTAGATTCTTGTGTGAAAAGTATTTTGTACAAGCATACAACCCCTCGGTGACCATTTAAATAATATTTTGTACTTGCAACGCCTTGATAGCCAAGTAGCAAAGTAACCAGTTCAATATCCGGAAGTCTCACACATACACATATCTTACTATGCAAAATTCGTATAGAAAAAGTACGTACTGTTGTGAGAGATTTTATGTTATTTTTTAATTTTATTTTTAGAGTTGATGGTTAGGCCCCTGGTTTCGATTCCCAGGTTAGGCTATGTGTGTTTCGAGCTCTTCGATGCATAGATTGAGTTTGTGATGGGTGGGGTTGGTGGGCGGGTTCCCACCTACCCCACCCTCAAATTTAGACGATTCAAAATGCTTATTTTAAGTTTATTGAATAAAGAAATTTTGAGTTTGAGTTTGATCACAAACCCGATTTTGGCGAACGCAAAAGTTAAGAAAACACATTACAATAGTAGCGAAACTTGATTTTAATGATGGAAGCTCTTTGCCCTACAGTGAGACCAATTACCGTGGTAGGACAGTAAACATTACAATTACTCCTACTCTTACATTTTTCATTTATAAATGATAACGATACCTTTTGAGTTGAACTCATTAACGTGCATACTTTTACATATTTAACTAATCCTTTTCGCAATTACCCGTCAAAAGAGCCGCGCATACTCACTATCATTTACATTTTAGTCGTGGCATTGTTAATTTATTACTAAGTTCTTTACATTTTAATGTCTTCTTAAGTTTGCTCAAGGTAGGTGGTAGCAGAAGTACCTATATAATATACTGGGCCACTGTTAAGTTTTTGCATCAATTGATGTATTCATGAATTGATGACCGTGTCGCGTGGCGGTTATTGAATACTAACCCCCCCCCCCCCCCCTTCCCTTGGGTGTTGAAAAAGGTGACTAAAGGACTGCACATACATCCAACAGTCACGCTGCACATGAGTGCAGTCGCTATTTGGTGAATAGTGGACTTTGGTAGAGGACTGCTTTTGCGGCCCTCATTACCAAGTCTCTGATTAACCCTTCGGGGATAATAGTCGTGATTATTTATATTTATTATGTATGATGGGTATTGGTTTAACCATTTCCAATATCGAATTGGTGATTACAAACGCGGGTTATGCAAAATTAAGTCGGAAACACACTGTCCGGCCTGGGAATCGAGCTCAAGACTTTCGATTATTCGGACGAGACTTACCTACTAGGCCACCGAGGCATTTAACATCATCATAAATAAACCGAGTCAGTCTACTGCTGGTCATTTTCTTCTCCTAATAGATACCACTGCGCCCGATTTTCAGGTCATCTTATCTATAATGTTATTGTTTATATAATTTTAACGCAAATTTTGTTGCGAACAAATAAGAACAAAGAAAAGATTTACAAATTCTAAATTATAACACAGCTTGCCTATTTCTTAACTGATCCTTATTGTTTGTAAAAATATTAAGATCGGATGTTGATAACGTAGTTTGTTAACATTGAATGGGCGCTTTTGGCTTCCAAAGTAAAAAATAAAGATGGTGTTATTAAGTTCCACGGTAGCACGGTAAGAGCACCTGGCCCGGATTGCCAGAAGGGTGCGGGTTCAAATCCTGCTCGTGGAAGTTTTTCGACACTGTCTTTTTCAATTTGTAAGTCATCTTATCTATTCAAAATATCCAGTTTACAGTATCGTAGCTCAATCTATCCGGATGGCGTCCCACACCTGATATGCCGAGCCGTTAATGGTGTGAAATTGGAATTTAACTGCAAACCCAACCTCGTACAGCAAAAACAACTGAGCACGGATTTGTTTGCGCACGGCAGGGCGCGACTAGCGACTCCGAGGTTTTTTGCCGAGACCATTGCAATGGGTCTCGCTTGCCCGCTTACTATGCAACAAGTACGCGAAGCGCAGAATTTACAATCAAAAGAAACATTGTGGAGGCAGCCGGTGTTGGACTTCGTGTCACAGTTCATTAATATTAATCGGTGAGGACGGAGCCGGGCTACTAGGGATCTGTAGGGAGACCACGGCTTTGTAATAAGGAAAACTAAATAACATAAGATATTATAAGATATCATTATCTTTTTATTGAACAAAATAATAAATTTAAAACTTTATTAAATAGCTTAACCCTTGGGTGCCTGGTGGGTAAAACTCACACGGCGTGCTTTGTGGGTCTGATGGACCAGTTAATAAAATATTGTACTTGAGTATAATTTTATACGATAGATAATAGAAATTTTAGAAAGATAAATTTACAAAATAAAAACATATATATATATATATAAAAGCTTCATTAATCAATGGAAAATGAAGACGCATTTCGAATTGAAAATGCATTTTATTTTAGGTTACAAAAATAGCCGCGTGCTTGGTAGGGTTTCTCAGACCCAAACGCACTTAAGAAACGTGCTACTCAGACGCGAGTGCTCTGAAGGTTGCACGGGCGGTGGCAAAATTAGCCCTAGTCTTAATCGCGAAGCTACTCAGGGGCAACACGTGCTGAGTTTCATATTTAAATAAATATCGATAATTATTTAAAGTGTCGGGTCTAACAGACCCGCCAGGCACCCCAAGGGTTAAAGTAGCGTCGACAGTAAATCACGTCATCATCAGTCTATATAACATTTCTCTGCGAAGCTGAAGTTTTTTTACATAAATAATTTTGACTTCAGAAGCACAGAGAAGCTTAACAAATTTTCACATGGTCATTTAACCGGTGACTGTATTGCTAAAGTTAGTTATCTTTGACGGTTAAACCTCTGAGCTATCAAGCTGGTACTTATAAAATAATAACAGTATTAAATAAAAATAGGCAAACTTAAACTAGCAGTAGGTACTACAAATAGAATAATAAAAAAATATGCCAGTAGCTATTGCATCGCCGCCGCCGCCAGAGCCCTCACAACGCACTTCATCATTTTCCGACTCTGTAATGTTGGCATTCATACAATTTATTCCCGTTTGTAACCTCCCCACAACAGTAAATTTGCTACACCTAAATCTAAACCTGAATCTAATGCCTTTCACACCTATATGCCTAGCTAGCTTATAATACATACACACATCCTCGCCGCTTTACCTTAACTTAAATTATTATCTAATTCTTAAAACTAATTAACCTAATTTATCTACAATCTAATGGTTGTGTCTGGAGTTTTGTAGAGTGTGTAGCGTTTGTATGAAGATGGAACCTTAGCATAGCTTAATTCTATTTGCAGTGAATTTCAGTCAAGCAATGTAATATTATAATAACTACTATTTTGGCCAGATCGTCTAGTGAACCCTCCGTTGTTAACCGCATTTAAGTAACTCAAGTTCTTTCGTGAAAGTTTAGTAATTGGCTTATCCCTGTGTTAAATTATTTTCTCCTGACCTAATTACCTACCAGTCTATAAATCCTAACATAAATATGTGTAGCCTAGCAATGACTCCGTCTGAACTGTGACCTAAATCCTTCACTGCAGCTGCGGGGAAGATTTGTAACCACTCAAAGGTAATCAGATGATAGCTTAGCTTGTAGGTATTATTATTTATTATCAGTAGCATGATACATAAGAAGCCTGGTGCAATTTATATGCCATATTAGAGGATTCTGGTAATTTAAGAGTCTTGAGGAAATATAAAAGTCTTGTAGAAATATAAAAGTCTGGTGGAAATATAAGAGTCTTGTGCAATTTAAAAGTCTTGTGGAAATATAAGAGTCTTGTGGAAGTTTAAAAGTCTTGTGGAAATATAAGAGTCTTGTGGAAGTTTAAAAGTCTTGTGGAAATATAAGAGTCTTGTGGAAGTTTATGAGCTCCAACCGCCGCTCCATAGCGTGCCATTACATCTCATTGTTTAATTATGGCCCCGTCCACTTTGGCTTTAACATTAATTATTAGCTTGTAGCTTTAATTCTTTCAAACTGATAATTTACATCTCTTCTCAAACTCTAATTTCATTTTACATTATGAACTATGTGTTAGCAATTTAAATTCTTATTATTCCACATAAATCAATAGAGTTTATCTCAAGGCTTGCTATCATCCAAATATCCTTTTCACATTAAGAACTTAATTATTTAATGCAATAACTTATATTCAGTCCCGTAAAGGGTGGATAATTTAATCAAACGCCACTTCAGGCGGTGGCTAAAGTAGAATGCTATTAATACAGGTAAAACTACTTTTATTTACTCTTAGTATTTATTATACAGGTCTTGTAAAGTTCCAATATAACTACATTGGATTAGCTGCATTGGCAGATTATCACATCTTAAGTTTATTAAAGGATGCTAAATTCATTCAATATCCTTGACTTTAGGAAGTGAACTGAAATAGAATACTATCATTTGAAGTAAATTACTTTGGGTTACTCTTAGTGTTCATTATACAGATCTTATAAAGTATAAATACATCTCAAGTTTATTGAAAGATGCCTAATTTATTCAACATCCCTGACTTTTAGGGAGTGAATGTAGTTAATTATTTTTCCATTAACTTACACTCTCTGTCTCTCAGACTGAGTGGTTAATTTGATAGACTACTAAATCATAGTTAGTATACCTTTAGTAGGTAGTTAATTATCACTGTTAATCATTAAATAAATTACATTTAGAAGTTATCTTTTACTCACTTTAATAAGTATAAATTAGACTGTACTAGGTATTAGTCTGATTGATTAGATTGTTCCCATCAAATATTTCTATGTTTCATATTATTAGAAGTAAGTACTTACATATCTTAAGAGGTCTATTCAAATGGTATTAGTAGACCATTGTCAGGCTAATTAGCTGGTTGTTATCAATCAATTATTTCTATGTTTCAGATTATTAGAAGCTCATAGCTTGCAATGTCTTCTTTCAACGACTTATCCTAGGTTCTAAACTGGTTTTAGTTGTTCAGTTTGTATCAGCTTATTTTTGCTAAGGTATCGGATGTAAAACTTTAACACCTTGAAGAGTGTAGCGATATGAGATCGTATTGCATCCCAGGGAAAGCTAAAAAATGCCTGTTTGGTCATTTCAGCATTAAAAATCAAACATCACAGTACGGCTAAGCTTATTTGCTATAACTTTTTAGTATTTTTCTTGTAATAGGAAACCAGTCTAGACTTTTAGGTATTCCAAGTAATGATGGTACAATATTATCATACTTCTGTTAATTATTTAAAATGAATAATTAATTGGTAACAATTTTAGGAAAACAATTAGAATTTTACCGGCCTGCGGTAACAGATTACTTGCCTAGCTAGGACCCACATCACTTCATCATAATTTTATTTAGCGCCTTAACTTAATTATCCCTACCTTATTAGTCTGAATTAATAACTAACCATATATATTATATCCGCCTACCTATAGATTCCTACAACTTTCCTCACTTGAACATGCCTATATTTTGTCGAACTAACAGTCCCTGTTGTGTACCTTGCAAACTAGGCCAAGCCTCATTTAATTTAAATTCGTGGTGTGTGGTGAGAGTCGCATTGCCCCTGAAAGCAACTAACTCCTAAATGTTCTATCAGTCGAGCCAGTATACTCAGTGTGTTATTTTCCTATCCCTACACTGTATGTATGGAGATAGACTCGAGATTGGACTGGGTCATACGGGTCTACCTCCAGCTAAATGGTGTCTGACCTATCTTCAACTTTCACTAGGGAGACAACTGTCTCTCCCCCATTACTCCGTCGAAGATAGTGTATTGTTTAGCGTAATAGTGTAAAACGCCGATCTTATTAAATACAATCAAAGATCATCCAGACCGAAGTCTGTTGAAAGGTACATAGGTTTTTGTTGTCACCGTGACTCGTTTCAGCCGATGCACCCCAGAATACTTCATTCTGTTAACGGATTCGAGTTGCGATCGCAATAGTTTACTTTATTTATAACTTTCAATTTCACAAATCTTAATTAATATCGCAGCTCGAATATCACTTAGCGCACTATCAAAGCTCGGACGCTATTTTTCCCGTATGAGTAGTACCGCACTCTTAAGTTGGACCGCTCCGCTGACGTCCCAAAACTCAATGTCCGCTAATTTTCCCAAGCATCTTAACTTTCCCGCCACGCGCGCCTAAGATTTGCCCGCGCGAGTCCACTTTTCTTCCCTTCCACCAATCGCTAGCCGTTTCCCCGATCCCCCCCGCCTTCGCGTCGCGCCACGTGGAGCTATCATCCGACCTCTCTTTCTGTCTTTTTCTCAACCTCTTGCTCGCTCATTGCCGCTTTCGCCGCGCAATTCTAAAATTTTCCCATAATCTAACCAAATCTCGTCAGATAGCCAATATTTCATCTTTGAATATCTAAATGTAGCCTTCTATTAACAATTCCCTCTTAATAATCCTCCACTTAAGCCAATAATCCTATATTTTGGGAAATTATAAAAAGTTCCGTATTCCGACCATAGGTGGCGCCCGCCCGTATGTCTACCGGCTTGCCAACCTACGCCTATGTCACAAGGCCACACAGAGCAGTCCCCGCGAAATTCAAAATAAAGATAAAGCCCGTTGCCAACCTAACACGAAGCTCAAGTAAATAACTCACGCTAGACGGCGCCTATGTCGCAAGGAGCACACAGAGCAGTCCCCGCGAAATTCAAACTAAAGATAAAGCGCTAGACCACTGACCATTATTCTGAACTAGTTTATTATTCCCTTTTCATGCTTATTATTAATGGTGCTACGCATTAATATTTATTTTAGTGCTACTCCCATGCATTCCTTACTAACGGACGGATACCATTCATTCTGTACCGTTACAGCCGCCCCCGATAGAATTTAAGCAGATAAAGTACCACTCTTATCTGCGGCGAATTATATCTAAACCCTGTACTTAATTAAGTACAAAATAGCACCTCCTTCCTTGCCAACCTCATTGTCATCCTAGCCCTCAAAGATATTCCTACTATTTATAGTTCCTCCCCAAATCCCTAATGACTCCTTCCTCCATAAGCTTTCTTATTGCAAAATAGCCCACACCCCTCATTCTATTCAACTGACACAAAATCATAATCGCATACCCAGTTCTCGTGTTCGAAACGAAATCCCAGTAAACTTAGTCTCGGTAAATATTTCCCAATAACTTAGACATCTACCATTTCTTTAATCATACACAACCTCCGAATAATGATTTGCCTTTTGTTTACCATCATAACAACAAATCATATTATAATATAAATCAATATAACAGTCTCTTGCTCTGTCTACTAACGCCCCCTAGCGAAAACTCTTCAACTCTATGACGATTCCGACGTAAGTTTATAACATCTTCCGAACCATTCAATTATTCTATTCTTTAAATTATTTTCCTAGAATAATTTCAAGTACATCTGTCATCATGGCCTTCTTTTAACTTACGTCTCTTCTTACAACTTGTTTCGCATCTAAATGTTGCAACCTAGGGATCGAACCTGGGATCTTTCGTGGGTGAAGCATCAACCACTTCGCCGTCATGGTCTTTTAGTTCCAACTAGGTTAATGAATAATAATTAATAATTTGAATTAAAACTTTCCTTCATACTTCAACGCTACCAATCTCATCTTAGCTTATATAATTACCTAAGATAACGAAACGTCGGAACAATTGTCTACCTCAGGCAGGGATCGAACCCGCGTCCTCCACAATCCCTAATTAGCTACTTCTTTCAACCGAAACCTATTTTCCTCTACGCGGATAAGAAATCTTAACCAAACCCCCATATCAACCAAACCCAGTAGGCATACCATCATCGCCCAAGAGTTATAACTTTATTTTAGATGAGGTACATCTATGTCTAATCCTACAAATAACCGAGATAGAATACTAGACTCGCTTCCGTCCGGTACGCAGTGACACCCACTCACCGTGCATACAAATAGAGGTCTCAACGCCTTACAATAAGGTTGTCGATCGTAAATATTTAGGAAAAACTCATTCACTCTAAGGGGCCACGCATCTCGAAACACGTCCTTGAGTTTTGAACTAGCTACCCCGTAGTTCAGATCTATTAGAAGTTTGTGTGCTATGTATATCCGTCCAACTGTCAATGTATGCGTCATCGATAAATACTTGTTAATACCCCGGTACGTGTTGGACATTGTATACTAATTGACAAGTACTGAGCCTATACGTATAAGCAAATACTTATGCCAAAACCTATCTAGTAACTATGTCTCATCCCTAGTTATTACTATTACGAAAGACAACATTTAGTCTCATTTGCCAATATATAATACGTCAATATCCCCTTACTTTCCTATACCTTTGAAAAATATCATTTTCTTTTTAAATTAAACAGACCGGTAACTATCTTATCCGCCCCCACAACTCTACTTAACTTCCTACCTTTTATATTACTAATAATCGGTCAAATCGGTAAATAATAAGTCATTAAAGGTGACACTTCGTCTTAGTATTCATGGTAATTAATATCGTAAGTTCCTTCTCGTATTTACTGAATTCCAAACTGCGTGATTCAATAGTGCTAGTTTCTTTTTATTTTTTATTTTTTTTTTATTAGATGATTTTAATTTTACACTCGCACAAGACACATTATTAAGATGGTAATCTCCCGAATGTTTGTAACTCTAATTGGTTACTCATTATGCATTCTACTTTACTTTTCAGCCTTCCGTCCAGATGGTAAAATTCCCCAGCAACACGAGATCCCCTGACCACGCCAAAATGAAATGCCATCAATGGCCTCTGTTTCTGCAGCCTAAGACATTATCTCTCTATAGGTTAGTCAAGTATAATTGTCCTGATTTAGACTTCACAAGACGCCCCCAAAGGAACCACCTTACAGCAGAATTTCCGCAACTTTAAGAAAGGCTAGTTTAGGAAATGAAGCTAAATGGAAACCACTTAATTTTATTGTGTGCTGAGTAATTCCCACTTCTACAGCACAGTTCCGAAACTTCGATTCAATTACTTCACCAGGTAAATCAAAATAAACCCTACACGCTTAACTAAGTTCTATTTGTGCCCAGTGCGACTAAAAATATTCGAACACCCTAAACAAGCTACTTTTACTAATTTAACAGTGCCAATTAAGAATGCTCCCTTGTGTCATCTATAATTTTATTGTGTGCATAGACGACCAAAGACCTCGCTTTCAGCATGCCTTCTTCGTTGGACCCGCTTAGTTAAATACTCTAATCAAAATTCTAAAGTTACAAATGAAAATGTCAAAAGTTCGAATATTATGCAATAGAGAATTTCTCTAACATAGTTACTCCATCTCTTCGCACTATTTAGTCAGGCATATTGCAATTCAAGTATTTATTTTAATTTATAATGACCTATCTTCTCCACCCCTGTTCACATACTTTAGCCATCCCTATCCACAGCTGCGGTGAAGATAATTAGTTAATGAACAAAACATCCTATAAATACTCTATGTTGCTACCGCAATCACAAGAAATATTTACTAGGAGGATTATCTATCATACAGCTGACTATAACAAAATGAGTCCCCCTTATCTTTCTCCGTTCCTTCTCCTAACGTAGAAGACAACAACAGACAATTAACAATTAATTACTTATAATTTAGAACAACCCTAGGTAAAACGCTACAACAAAACTAAAATAGAACAGGATAGAACTAACCCGAACTAAACTTTTGTATTCACACTTGCAAATAAAATATCTTTATCTTCCCGTGTTGATTGATCTTGCTAACACCATTTCATCAACTCAATGTCCCGGCCTACATATTTGAAAACTGCCAATTAATTAGTTTGTATAACACAATTTTGATGCAACATGTAGTTCACATTAACTAACAATTTTAAGGTTGTGTCTTAATTCCGACAATAACCTTTATTAGCACTAATTTTAATCATCTACAATTACGTCACGTACATATTAGGTGCCAATAATCCAGATTATTTAAGATTTCTAACAATTCATAATAATCAATAACCAACAGGATCATCCCGCTTGTGACAGTCCGCGCTGACCTTCCCACAAGTCAAAACCGCGTTTCGTTCGTCCTATCATCTCTAAACCCGTAGACATTTACTTTGTACTAAAACAAATTATTGAGTTAATAATTATTTGTCAATTGTTAAGCAACCCTATTTAATTTCATAATAACAATTTTAATATAGCAGTATTAGAATATTATTATAAGTTCCGAACATCTTTATTTATTATAATCAACATTACCGGTTAAAGTATTTGAATGTCCTAGTGCAAACTAGGTTTCAGGTCGCACCTCGGAAAATAAATTTACTATTGACTTTAAAATCTACTACTTATAAATTTATTATTTTCTTCTGACATATAAAGATAGGCTATGACTCTAGGTCGGGTTTAGTAAACTTTGAACTATGGCTACCTCCACGATAACCTCGGTTAAATATATATATCCGCAAAACGAAATATGTCCAATACGGCCGATTTTACTAAATTTAAATTATGCTACTAAACAGTACGTGTCCTAAGAACGTCACACATCCGAAACCCATTTCAGTTCTAATGTCTTTACCCATCTAAATTAAAATTTGTACCTGTCGACGCGAGACAACATCTAAATAATTACCTTGTATGATTCGAATTGTGATAATCGATTTCATATTGTAATCTCGATAACGCAATACCAGGGATTTACTTGTTAATAAATTTTACACTAAGAGATTTATTCTCAGCTCGCAATATCAGTCGCTTTATTTCCGGCTTGAATGTTTCTGCGGATTATGAGTTTAAAATTATCCTACAACTTAAAATCGTGGTATATAAAATCGATCACTGTTTTATAAGTAGCTTGTGTTAACTTTCAAAATAATAAAACGAGTTAACTATTGAGTATGACGTGACATCCGCCCGCAACTCGCCTTTATAATTGATGTGATAACATACGCTATTGTTATCCCTATAGCGTAACAGTGCTATAACTCGTTAATTTAGCAGTTAAATCTCGACTTCAAGCCAGTCAACTATTTTTTCTTTTCTCTACCACTATTATTATATTTTCTTTCGACCCCTATTTTGCTCCCAAGCTCAATTAATATCCACCTTCCACAATTATCCATCATCCGTTTAGGTATCCTCGAGAAGCATTTCTTTTTTTTTTCTACTAATTCGCCTATCGTATTCCTACTAACATCTCTTCAGCATATATAATTTCTACCGTTCCTCAATTAAATATAATTAAAGCCGGCTCTAAGATAATTATAAATATAATATTTTAGTGTCGTGTGTGTGTAGAATCAAACTTCGACTAGTCAATGATCCCTAGTAAGTCGGCATGGTTGCCCTAGAAGAACCATCAACTAACCAAAGCTAGTGTCTGGGATACACCGTCAGGATATTCTCCTTCGGCACTACCCGATTAGTCAGTACCAGCCTCTTGTACAAGTGCCTCTTTCGATTTACCCACAAGCAAAGCTGCTGGCTTATGTAGACGCGGTCAAGCATCCGATTCAATGGTTTTTGTCTGTAAAATGGGTGATTATGTTTTGCTTTGTGTACTGTAATTGAGTATTGTAACAAGTACTGATTGGATATGATTTATAAAATATATATAATATTTTGTAGTAGAATAAACTCACTACACCCTATCCTGTGCTATGCTACCACTAGTATACCTCCTACACTTTCTCACCCACAAGAGTATCTCCGCCCAACTATATTTATATAAAACCAATAATTAAATATAACCAAGTGCAGGTTCTAATGTACTTATAAATATAATAGATTAGTGTCGTGTGTGTGTAGAATCAAACTTCGACTAGTCAATGATCCCTAGTAAGTCGGCATGGTTGCCCTAGAAGAACCATCAACTAACCAAAGCTAGTGTCTGGGATACACCGTCAGGATATTCTCCTTCGGCACTACCCGATTAGTCAGTACCAGCCTCTTGTACAAGTGCCTCTTTCGATTTACCCACAAGCAAAGCTGCTGGCTTATGTAGACGCGGTCAAGCATCCGATTCAATGGTTTTGTCTGTAAAATGGGTGATTATGTTTTGCTTTGTGTACTGTAATTGAGTATTGTAACAAGTACTGATTGGATATGATTTATAAAATATATATAATATTTTGTAATAGAATAAACTCACTACACCCTATCCTGTGCTATGCTACCACTAGTATACCTCCTACACTTTCTCACACAACACTTAACTAGTAATATCATTTTTTTTTT
This sequence comes from Scoparia ambigualis, assembly GCA_963921215.1. Taxonomy (NCBI): domain Eukaryota; kingdom Metazoa; phylum Arthropoda; class Insecta; order Lepidoptera; family Crambidae; genus Scoparia; species Scoparia ambigualis. Next base: position 21,391,243 of record OY992502.1, on the reverse strand, counting down.
TCAACATCTTAATCGTTCAACGGAGATAGACAATTGTGCAAGATACCCTTCTTAATAGGCTAATCCAACCCAGTGAATTTAATGATTTATTTATCTCTACCTATCCTAACTAATTAGTCATGTAGTAAGGTCTTCCCTTTTCACCGCTCTCCTGACTTAGATATTTCTAGGTAACTCACAACTGATAATATTAGGTAATTAGGTATAGTAAGCTGTGCCCAGCGAGCTTTACCTCTGCGTACGTTAACCTCATCTTAAGCTAATAATAATCCTTTATAAACCTTCATAATTAACTATTTATCACGATTTCAATTATACGGTAAGAAGCGACGATTACCGGTAACGACTACTTACAACGCTGCAAGAGTATTTCAATTATACATATTATTATTAGACCGCACCCTTTTACCATCATCCAAAATAAAATCTTTTATTGGTAACCCAACGCCATCTAGCCTCGCTAATAGGTAACCTCCCCACAATAGAGTAGATATTAGATAGTTGTTTCCAGACGGTAACGACTTTTATCGCCTACTAGACGTATTTATCCGTTTATATTATGCATCCCAAACTACGTTGCTTTTAAACCAAAATTCCTACTAGCAATGAATAGTCATATGATTCTATCCCCTACATGACATCCCTGCTACTTGTTATTACTTATAATCGCGATTCCTCATCAACGCGTGTATTTTGAACCGTAATACTATTTTATGTTACTTTTCCTAGGATTTTAGCGAACTAACAAAATGAAGCGGCATTTCCCATGTCATTGCATTCTAATCTACTACGTGATAAGTATTAGGAAAATCTCTTCCAATGTAAAAATCGCAGGTATTAAAAATAGCAGGTATGGAAAATAACAGGTGATTCCGCTTGCTATAACAAAATCATATGATTACGCGATAAGGAAGTTTCCTCTTCGATTGGTTTTATGACGTCATGTTTTATAATCATTCCTAATTCTAGATTGTTTATGGTCTAGCTAAATCATATGTCTATGGTCCAACCATAGACAAATGATTTAATAGTCCCTGACTAGCCTAAACTACTCTATGGATTTCAGACGTGAGACTCAAGTACATTATTATATTTTTCTAACATAACCAACAAAATAAAATATAATACGTGGAATAGCACATCAACTAAAAACCGCAATCGCTCAATGATTATTAGTCAAAATATAATTATTATTAGTTTTATATCATGCTGTTAGCGTCATAACTTTATAATATTGTACAGCATATCGCCGTCCTATAATATAAATTGAATCCAGCAATAATTAAGTTGGTTACCTCTGTCCAATCTCGCCCCCTAGCCTTCCCATCCGACAGCAATAATAATTAAACCGCCCCCTATTCCACAAATATTTCTAAATCAATAAATGTTGATCTATGTCATCCTATCGACCTTTTACGATCCTAAAAATAACTCAACACAAGGCTGTATGAACCAGTTGCCTATGCCTATATGAAATCTATCACCAGGAATAGAAACAAAACTACAGTTACCATAACTCTTAACGTCAACAATTAACTTGCGTCCTATCAAAATCGAATACAAAGTTTTAGTACTCATAGAAAACAATTACTAAAGGTTTCAGTATTCACAGATAACTCAACAATTTTAAAATTTAATACTCCAGACCCCCGGAATAGTTTGGTTATTGACTATATCTAAGTACTTTGTTCACTCATTAAACTTTGGAAAACCAACAACGCACGGTACCTGATGCTGGCGAAATCCGCCATTAAATAAAGAAGAAAAAGATAATAACTGAAAGGTATTGTATTTCAAATAATACTCATTACGCTATTGTTTTGTAGCTTTATCTCCTCCTTTGACCTTTAACCTAACCTGAGAATCTTTTTGTTACAGATTTCGTACAACAAAATTTAGCTCCAGCTCTCATTGCGACTGTCTACAATATTGGTCGAACCCGTAATACAAAGTGTATGAATCAACTTTAGAAGATAACAACGTTTATTGTGAAAAGTGTCAAATTATAATTCACCCACTATCAAGAGCCCGTAATACAAAGTGTATGAATCAACTTTAGAAGATAACAACGTTTATTGTGAAAAGTGTCAAATTATAATTCACCCATTATCAAGAGCCCGTAATACAAAGTGTATGAATCAACTTTAGAAGATAACAACGTTTATTGTGAAAAGTGTCAAATTATAATTCTTCAATATCTCTGAATTAATTAATCTTCATTGAATTATTCCCTATTAAGCCAATTCTAAACTCACGCATCGCAACACGACAACAATTTGTGGGAAAAAATCCCACTTCTAAATTAAAGTATTACCGCTTGACTGAAATCCAATACAACTATATTAATGATAACTTATAACTTAACTTTCTGATCCTGGTCATGGCTTACCAACTTGTAACCTCCCCACAACAGTAAATTTGCTACACCTAAATCTAAACCTGAATCTAATGCCTTTCACACCTATATGCCTAGCTAGCTTATAATACATACACACATCCTCGCCGCTTTACCTTAACTTAAATTATTATCTAATTCTTAAAACTAATTAACCTAATTTATCTACAATCTAATGGTTGTGTCTGGAGTTTTGTAGAGTGTGTAGCGTTTGTATGAAGATGGAACCTTAGCATAGCTTAATTCTATTTGCAGTGAATTTCAGTCAAGCAATGTAATATTATAATAACTACTATTTTGGCCAGATCGTCTAGTGAACCCTCCGTTGTTAACCGCATTTAAGTAACTCAAGTTCTTTCGTGAAAGTTTAGTAATTGGCTTATCCCTGTGTTAAATTATTTTCTCCTGACCTAATTACCTACCAGTCTATAAATCCTAACATAAATATGTGTAGCCTAGCAATGACTCCGTCTGAACTGTGACCTAAATCCTTCACTGCAGCTGCGGGGAAGATTTGTAACCACTCAAAGGTAATCAGATGATAGCTTAGCTTGTAGGTATTATTATTTATTATCAGTAGCATGATACATAAGAAGCCTGGTGCAATTTATATGCCATATTAGAGGATTCTGGTAATTTAAGAGTCTTGAGGAAATATAAAAGTCTTGTAGAAATATAAAAGTCTGGTGGAAATATAAGAGTCTTGTGCAATTTAAAAGTCTTGTGGAAATATAAGAGTCTTGTGGAAGTTTAAAAGTCTTGTGGAAATATAAGAGTCTTGTGGAAGTTTAAAAGTCTTGTGGAAATATAAGAGTCTTGTGGAAGTTTATGAGCTCCAACCGCCGCTCCATAGCGTGCCATTACATCTCATTGTTTAATTATGGCCCCGTCCACTTTGGCTTTAACATTAATTATTAGCTTGTAGCTTTAATTCTTTCAAACTGATAATTTACATCTCTTCTCAAACTCTAATTTCATTTTACATTATGAACTATGTGTTAGCAATTTAAATTCTTATTATTCCACATAAATCAATAGAGTTTATCTCAAGGCTTGCTATCATCCAAATATCCTTTTCACATTAAGAACTTAATTATTTAATGCAATAACTTATATTCAGTCCCGTAAAGGGTGGATAATTTAATCAAACGCCACTTCAGGCGGTGGCTAAAGTAGAATGCTATTAATACAGGTAAAACTACTTTTATTTACTCTTAGTATTTATTATACAGGTCTTGTAAAGTTCCAATATAACTACATTGGATTAGCTGCATTGGCAGATTATCACATCTTAAGTTTATTAAAGGATGCTAAATTCATTCAATATCCTTGACTTTAGGAAGTGAACTGAAATAGAATACTATCATTTGAAGTAAATTACTTTGGGTTACTCTTAGTGTTCATTATACAGATCTTATAAAGTATAAATACATCTCAAGTTTATTGAAAGATGCCTAATTTATTCAACATCCCTGACTTTTAGGGAGTGAATGTAGTTAATTATTTTTCCATTAACTTACACTCTCTGTCTCTCAGACTGAGTGGTTAATTTGATAGACTACTAAATCATAGTTAGTATACCTTTAGTAGGTAGTTAATTATCACTGTTAATCATTAAATAAATTACATTTAGAAGTTATCTTTTACTCACTTTAATAAGTATAAATTAGACTGTACTAGGTATTAGTCTGATTGATTAGATTGTTCCCATCAAATATTTCTATGTTTCATATTATTAGAAGTAAGTACTTACATATCTTAAGAGGTCTATTCAAATGGTATTAGTAGACCATTGTCAGGCTAATTAGCTGGTTGTTATCAATCAATTATTTCTATGTTTCAGATTATTAGAAGCTCATAGCTTGCAATGTCTTCTTTCAACGACTTATCCTAGGTTCTAAACTGGTTTTAGTTGTTCAGTTTGTATCAGCTTATTTTTGCTAAGGTATCGGATGTAAAACTTTAACACCTTGAAGAGTGTAGCGATATGAGATCGTATTGCATCCCAGGGAAAGCTAAAAAATGCCTGTTTGGTCATTTCAGCATTAAAAATCAAACATCACAGTACGGCTAAGCTTATTTGCTATAACTTTTTAGTATTTTTCTTGTAATAGGAAACCAGTCTAGACTTTTAGGTATTCCAAGTAATGATGGTACAATATTATCATACTTCTGTTAATTATTTAAAATGAATAATTAATTGGTAACAATTTTAGGAAAACAATTAGAATTTTACCGGCCTGCGGTAACAGATTACTTGCCTAGCTAGGACCCACATCACTTCATCATAATTTTATTTAGCGCCTTAACTTAATTATCCCTACCTTATTAGTCTGAATTAATAACTAACCATATATATTATATCCGCCTACCTATAGATTCCTACAACTTTCCTCACTTGAACATGCCTATATTTTGTCGAACTAACAGTCCCTGTTGTGTACCTTGCAAACTAGGCCAAGCCTCATTTAATTTAAATTCGTGGTGTGTGGTGAGAGTCGCATTGCCCCTGAAAGCAACTAACTCCTAAATGTTCTATCAGTCGAGCCAGTATACTCAGTGTGTTATTTTCCTATCCCTACACTGTATGTATGGAGATAGACTCGAGATTGGACTGGGTCATACGGGTCTACCTCCAGCTAAATGGTGTCTGACCTATCTTCAACTTTCACTAGGGAGACAACTGTCTCTCCCCCATTACTCCGTCGAAGATAGTGTATTGTTTAGCGTAATAGTGTAAAACGCCGATCTTATTAAATACAATCAAAGATCATCCAGACCGAAGTCTGTTGAAAGGTACATAGGTTTTTGTTGTCACCGTGACTCGTTTCAGCCGATGCACCCCAGAATACTTCATTCTGTTAACGGATTCGAGTTGCGATCGCAATAGTTTACTTTATTTATAACTTTCAATTTCACAAATCTTAATTAATATCGCAGCTCGAATATCACTTAGCGCACTATCAAAGCTCGGACGCTATTTTTCCCGTATGAGTAGTACCGCACTCTTAAGTTGGACCGCTCCGCTGACGTCCCAAAACTCAATGTCCGCTAATTTTCCCAAGCATCTTAACTTTCCCGCCACGCGCGCCTAAGATTTGCCCGCGCGAGTCCACTTTTCTTCCCTTCCACCAATCGCTAGCCGTTTCCCCGATCCCCCCCGCCTTCGCGTCGCGCCACGTGGAGCTATCATCCGACCTCTCTTTCTGTCTTTTTCTCAACCTCTTGCTCGCTCATTGCCGCTTTCGCCGCGCAATTCTAAAATTTTCCCATAATCTAACCAAATCTCGTCAGATAGCCAATATTTCATCTTTGAATATCTAAATGTAGCCTTCTATTAACAATTCCCTCTTAATAATCCTCCACTTAAGCCAATAATCCTATATTTTGGGAAATTATAAAAAGTTCCGTATTCCGACCATAGGTGGCGCCCGCCCGTATGTCTACCGGCTTGCCAACCTACGCCTATGTCACAAGGCCACACAGAGCAGTCCCCGCGAAATTCAAAATAAAGATAAAGCCCGTTGCCAACCTAACACGAAGCTCAAGTAAATAACTCACGCTAGACGGCGCCTATGTCGCAAGGAGCACACAGAGCAGTCCCCGCGAAATTCAAACTAAAGATAAAGCGCTAGACCACTGACCATTATTCTGAACTAGTTTATTATTCCCTTTTCATGCTTATTATTAATGGTGCTACGCATTAATATTTATTTTAGTGCTACTCCCATGCATTCCTTACTAACGGACGGATACCATTCATTCTGTACCGTTACACGTTTCTCCCCCCTACATAGTCACCCTACATTTTACTTCATGTATTATTTTCGGTACGGCCTGCTCCGCAAATTTTAATTGGTGGAAATGTATTTCGCAACTTCACTCTGTGACGAGCATGGGTTCTTATTTATGTTCAAGGCAAAATCTGTTTAGCTTCCTCGTAAAAGCATGACATAGCCCTCGTATAAGTTCCATTGGAGGCGACGCCCTGCCCGTGCGTACGATTGTTAACTCGGTAGCGGGTTTTTTTTTAATTTGTGTTCGGGTTGAACTGATTGCGAACTTTTTTAATTTTGCGCTCTCAAAATGTATAAATTGTTCGCAAAGCGCTCTCGGCATGCCTGTATAACGAGTTACAGTGTTCCACGTCTTTGTAGTCCGAGTGATATGGGTATAAAAGCTGGTTGACTTCGTATTGGTAACGAGTAGGTATACAAACTCCTATCATGAAACAAGTTGACGTGTACGGATTTAGCTTTCTTTATTTTGCCGATCGGATCTTTAGTCGAGAAATGCTGATTAAACCATTTAATGTCTGGATTGGATTTTATGGATTTGATAAATTCGTGTACTTTCAACTGAAATAGAAATAGCATTCCACTGGGGATAGTCAATCTAGTTACATTATCTAGATTTTATTTCGAGTCGAAAACACATTATATGCCCAAAAGACATTTCTGTCTGAACTACGTTTTTACGTATCAAAAAAAAGGAGTGCCAGTATAAAAAAAGTGATAAAAATGTAACATTAGCGTTTTATGCAACTAGATAATATATCCTACTATTACTTTATGCATAATGTAAAAGCCTTGTTAAATTTCAAATACAATAAAATAACAATTAAATATGTACCTTTTAATGTAAACAAACGTAACATCTCTCACTTACGCACACAAAACATTCGTTTGCAATAACACCGTTGCGTTGTCGATAAAATGATTTATAGCAATCACATAATTAGAAACCGATCCGATTAAACATAATTACATGTCGCACCGGATTTATATTCCCGTCCCGGCAAATGATCAAACAGATAATAAGGATAATAACATTAAAGTTATTTATGTTTTCCAAGAGCGCGCGCGTCGGCGCTAAAGCCCAAAGCTTATTAAAATCTGACACAAAAAGCCTGCAGCAGCGGATCCCCTATGAGCGGAGGCTTCGTCCCATCTGCCGTTTTAAGCAGAAAAGGTTCATATTAAAATTCGCATTATTTAGGTAGCTGTAGTGGTTCATTATTAAAAGAAAACTACCAACCATGGATTGGTTGGTAGTATTTTAATAATGATCAGTCATAAAAGGCGACTAACACACTGAAGACTGCACATACATTGAAGCCACTTTAGTAAAATAATACCACCAACCAGAGATACAGATACCTGAAGATAAAGATAAAGATTTTTTATTTGCAGAAAACATGGTAAGTAAATTTTTGGTTCTTAATGTAATATTTATAGCACTTGCATGTTTAACCGAATTATCGAAAAGCAATTTTTTTTTATCGTCATGTATAATCTTAATCATAATATTTTAGTAGAAACATTAACATAGTAAATAAATTAGAATTAGTAAAATATATCATAATAATAGAATTTCTATATACTTACCTACAATTATTTATGTCAATAATTAATTAAAAATACCTTTAGCAATACAAAACAGAATGCTAAAATAGACAATCAAACATTTCAAATTAGCATCATCATGTAAATATAATTATTAAATATTATTATTAATTACCATTTTTACCAATTTATTTGCCATTTTCCTAATAATGATGATGGTGGGATGAGATGGCTGGGTAGTATTCTTTTAATAATGAACCACTTGGTGTGTCATAAAAGGCTTCTGAAGACTGCACATATTATTATGTGTACATACAAAATACGTTTGTAATTATGTAAGTTTTTTAATACTTAAAAAAAATAAGGGAAAGCGACCTCGTCCCAACTGCCGTTTTAAGTAGAAATGGTTCATATTGAAAGTCGCATTATTTAGGTATATGTAGTGTGATTAAAGGAATACTACCAAAACATCTCTGTCCTCGGGTATAACCACCAGGCAGGAGCTCCCCACCTACCACGTCTTATTTTGGTGAAACGTAAACTAATAAATACAAATACAAATAAAATTATTTGATAAATGCTTACAAACTTAAAAATACAGTGGAAAATTGTGTTACCTAAATGTAAGCATAATTTTCAAAGAGGTTAAGATTTCCTTGTTTGTACCGTGAATGTGCCGTATCGGGTAGCGGTGAAAGAATACTACCACCCACTCTCTTCTCTTGGGTGTCGTAAAAGGCGACTAACGGACTAAAGTCTGCACATACATCCAACAGCAAAGAGCGGCGATGGGCTCATCACCTGTCACGCTGAGCACACGTGCAGTCGCTATTTGGTGAAAAGTGGACTATGGAAGAGGACAGCTTTTGCTGTCCTCATTGCCTAGTCTCTGACAAACCCTTCGGGGATAATAGTCGTGATTATGACGTATGTATGTACTAATATTTCTGACCCCCCACTAGGCATTGCTTGACCTGTGCTGTGGCAGTGGACTGCTTTTGAGGTCCTCGTTGCCCTAGTCTCTGCCTAAACCTTTGGGGATAATGGTAGTAGTGAGAACATGTGTGTATTATTTAGGTAGCTTCCGTTTTTTTTATCACATTTCAATTAAGGTAGTTTTGCCAATACCCTATATATATTGATTTCAAGTATTTTCATTTTATGTCTATCATTTGACCATTATAATAGGTTTTACTTTATTATTAATATACTTATATTACATGAGTTTAAATGTAAGCCGACATTTTGGTCAATCGTTCGATTTCTAGCGGAGGCACAAATTGTGCACGGTTTGATTACTGGTAGCGCCTATTTGGTACCACAGTCTTATTAAAGCTATTAAAATCTGTAATAAAAATACTATATGAACAGTGGCGGCTTCGTCCCGTTTTCAGTAAAAAAAAGTTTTTATTAAAAGTCGCGTCTGTTAGTTATTATCTTAAATATTCTACTGATAAATATGTACAAAAAGTAATGAATATGTTTTAAATGTTAGCCTTGATGGCTGAGTGGTAAGGCAGTTGGCCCGATATCTGCAGGTTCAATTTTCAGGTCGGACAAAGTGGGCCTAGCAGGACATTAAATTGACATTTAATTTTTACGATATAAAAAGGGGGAGCATTTTTTTATTATTTAGCTGCTTTTATGCAGGATTTTATTTTCTTACATCTTTTCTTTTTTTTTCTTGAGCTTTAAGAACTCTACTCTTTCTAGTTTTTGTTTTACTTTACTTTTTCTTTTCTTTTATCGAGTATTATAAGTAGTTCTTATTCTATTAAAGGTGGAACATTAGGGTTTGAACACTACACCAGAGCCGGTTTAAAAATGAAACATATTCTTGTTTGTTACATGATGCAACTAACGTCAAACGGCATAATATTAAAGTCTCATATATTTTCCTTTGCATAACTTTTAAGTTGCTTAATAGTCTAAAGACATATGACTGATATTAGGATACTCGGAAACAACAAAAAACATGTAAGTATCCCTTCATTAGACTTATTCTGAGGAGCTCGATGGCGCAGCGGCTAGCGCGTTTGGCTTGCGATTTTGCCCGCTAAGCAACTTTCGCAATGCCGGGTCGCTGGATGGGTGACCAAATAAAAACATCTCGAGCTCCTCCGTGCTTCGGAAGGCACGTTAAACCGTTGGTTCCGGTTGCTGTCGTAAGATGGCAGTCGTTGAAACCCACCAAACCGCATTGGGCCAGCGTGGTGGATTATGTTATGGCCAATATCCCCACGTGCTGTTGTCCATGTGGGAGGCCTGTGCCCAGCAGTGAGACGTTTATAGGCTAATGGCAAACTGACACATGTAATGTAGTTAATAATTAAACGCGAGTCAACCCGTACAAAGTGTTTCATTTCAATGTCTAGTACTCGCTTAATTCTTAGAAAACAATCCCTATAATAAGGCGAATGAAAGTTAAGTTTAAAACCTTATTTAGCTAATAACATACATACATACATCCGCTTCCCGGAGTGGTTGGCAGAGACCACAGATTTCCATTTATTTGCACGATCGAATCAATGTATGAATTAATAACTTCATTTCTTATATTCGGTACATAAATAGGATGTCATAAATAAGTAGGTTGTTCAATGTATATTGCCAGAAAGCAGCGTAGATACATAAGCACAATTTAAAATAATTACATAATAATATAATCAATTAATTAATTATATAAAATCAATTAAAATTAACAACATCATAAATATTAAATTAAAATTAACATTACAATATTCAAGTAGGTACAATAAGAATTAGGAAATTAATAAAAAAAATGTAAAAATTAAATGACGTCATCAAAATAAAACAATCATTACCAACAATACCAACTGGAATCCTAACACACATCCATTGCTTCACTTACTCTCATAACATTCTTCATACATGCTCGTTGTTTAGGGTACTCTTGACCTAACCTTTAACGAGAACGTCACCGATCTGATCAAAGTACGTTCGCCGAGGTCTTCGCCTTCCAACTATCCTATTCACTCTTGCCTCATTCACCTAATAACAATCCAAATTCATGTTAGCTATTACAATAATGAAGTTGAAGTGCATAAAGTCTTTATTTTAGTAATAATAAAATTATTGTATTGAAAATATTCTCAATCGGTATTTTAGAGCCCATTTATTAATTTGGTATAGTCGAAATGAGCTTAGAGGTCTAAGTTACTGATCGTTCGAGCCCCCTTCTCAATTAAGGCCTGCTTCATTGCGTCCAGGAGTGGAATTTGCATAAGCCGACATCGAAAATCGACTGGCCACGACGAAATTAAACGGAAAGTAATACGTACCTAAGTACTAGCGGTAGACACTTCAGTAGAGTTTTTTCTTTCAATATTTATAAGGCCGCGATATTTATAGACAGATAGGTATGTGGATACTTTTCTATTTCGTCTCGTGGGACTTCATTAGTGTTTTACTCAACAAAGCTTTGCCAGACTTAAGGAGAATTTGATGGCGAACCAGGTTGCCTAATCTAGTTTTGATCTTGCAAGTTATCTTGCATTTTTCGTAATGTCAGGTTAGGTCGTAGGTGGGCTAATTAAAAAAGTTTCTCGCTTTGTCATCTCTCCATATGACATTGTTCATGTTTCATGTGTAGTGGGACGTTGATAGGTTGATGATGATGAAAGTTGATGAAAGTATATAATCCTAAATCATAAAAAAGGAAATTTTAAAAGTTCTTTTGTATAGTCCTAATTTTTTGTCCACTACCCATGTACAAGGACGTATAATCTTTCAGAGGTGCGACTAATTATTATTTTTTTTGGCAATAAACGCTACTGTCACCATGACTTTCCGCTCCGAGCAGTAACCAAACAGTGAAAAAACCTACAAGCACCTCCAGATTGCAAAAAAAAGGCATTCCTGATTATGTTGCCGCGACGATACCTCATGCTACGGCGAGCAACCGTAATATTATATAGAACTAGACTTAAACTAAACAAGTTGATATTCTCCACTTTTATATCAACAATTACTACGTAAGACACAATTTGATAATGACAAATAAATTCGTAGGTGTGGACGCCCATAAATCGAGATAGTTTGCTATATACAAAAACAGTAAAAATACAGCTTATTCCACCTTAAAGGTCAATTCTAAATATTGATGAAAGATTTTTTGTGATTGAATCGGATGAGTAGTGTCTGAGATTACCTTCTTTATCTGAACTCGCAAAGTTTACATCTTCACATTATTAGTGTAGGTAATGTAATTTGACACTTGGACAGGTTGGTGCTGCTACGCTCTTGCTACGGACACGACTACGAAATGAGTGCTACAATAATCGTAGTCTTCAATAAACGACGATGAATGAAAGGAGGTCAGAAAGTTCCGCGAAACGCTGCTAAACGACAACTCCGGTAGGCTCTTGCAATAAGACGTTGCGTTCAAAGTAATTGTGAATTTGTTCAAACTGCGAGGTGTAATTGGAACTCCCCACACGGAATTAGCGACGGCAGAAGCGGTCTTCGTTTTGTATGTTTTTTTTATTTAGTAAAAAATTTCAGTTCTGTAAAAGTGTGCTTCGGACTTTTTAATGCATAATCTCGAGTTTGTAATTACAATCCCGCATTATTTTTGTGTCAGTTTACCATTACACTAAGGGGAAAGTTAAAAAATTATGTTACTACATGCATAATTTATCACGGCAATTCCCTGGAGACGTAGGCATAGACAACAGTTTTCATTTTGCGACGACACATTTTTTGTTGCATCAAATAAGGCTGCTAACATTATTACTGTGGCGACAGACTTCGATAAAATGGCGGTAGCTATACAGACGCAGACTGCCCGCTAACTAAACTCCTCGTCCTTTTAAAATAATGAAGGGCTTGTCCAATAAACGGTGTACGCATTTTGTACGCGCGCCGCTCAACGCCTGCCTAGTATCCTATCCCACCATTTACATACAAAACCACAAATTAACTCGCGAAGTTAAAGAGGTTTTCATTGAGTGAAATAGAATCCCTCCCCGCAATTCCGGGCGCCTTTACCTCTTCCTGTGGGTATTGACTCCGTCTTCTTAACTCGGCGGCCCCGGGGCTCTTTTCATTTCCCAAACTTGGGCACAATTACGAAAGTAGTTGTAAAGTTTCACATCGGCCCCTTTAGAGATTTTCATTTGCAAGAATAAATTTCTAAATTACAAATGAGCGGTTTGTATAAAATCTCCATTGTACCACCCCAGTTTGGCGAGGCGTATCTGTTACGGATACTTTAGGGGTTCACTAATTAATATTTATCATGGCGAGCTAAAATTGAAATACCTAACTAGTTGATAGATTTGCTCGTCGTTATAATGACAAATGTATATAAAATTAACATAGATAAACTACATTTATCCTCCTATGGCCAGACGGCAAAGAGGTTGAAGTGCAGTGGTGAGAGTTTTGAATCTGTGATTATAACTCTCAGTTTTAAGGTCAGTCAGTCGTGAGCACGACCACCGGTGCAACTCGGTCGACACTTCGGGGATAAAAAGTACGTTTAGGATGCCTTTACTTTGTAGTTTGGTTTTAAACCCCGTTCAAATGTTTGTTAATAATTCTCACACTGTGATATCAAATAAACTCGCGTCTGTGAGAAAACCTTCAATCGGTTAAGTACTTACTAACAATTGAATTTCTATTCTGGCTGATTTTACGGCAGCTGAAATAGGTTAGGGTCCTTCCCTCCTCTAATATTTGAGGTAAACCGTAGCTGTATTTTGACACTAAACATCTCGAGTGGTATTTACCTGAGTACATAAACAAATTGTAAAAATTATCATATTTCATTGTGTAAATATTTTCATATCAAAAATCTGATTTTAATAGTCATGCCAATTTGTAGTAGATACTTAGAAGTAATGTCAAAATAGTAAACCATCTGGTTAGGGAAACAAAAAAGTGCACTTTTTTTGTAGTTCAAATCGTACTTTGTATAATGTAAACACTGTTTTAAACATAATTTAAATAGACTCGCGATCGCGTCATTTGCCTTTTTTTGTTTTGTTGGTACAAAAAGTAAACATGATCTGTTTATGAAACCAATGGTAGGGGAAACAACCATAGAGGCCTTTGGCAGGTGCACTCGAGGTAATGAACCTCCATACTATAAGAGGGCACAACACCTACATTTGTCACTAAGGGACAAACGTTTCACGAGTTGCTTGGATGCAACCTTGGCGTACTTGCTTGGCAGAATGTAAAATTGGGAATTTTATTAGAGGGATCATACACGTACACGTACACAGAGAAAAGTAATTCATCTGAACTGTTTGCCGATTCGTTGTGCAATATTACGGTTACACCTCGCACCACAGAGGAGATTTTTATTACTAGAATTCGAATGTTGATAATAATAATTTAACTTTGTTCGTAGTCATAATTTATGTACACAGAGAAAAGTAATTCATCTGAGTTCAAAAGTTGGGCAACATTACGTTCAACAAAAATTTAAAAAGAACAGATTTACGTGATCTTTCTTCGACTATTATATATATTAGGTACCAAAAACAATTGGCCTATCTTTTAAATACAATACCTACCAACATTAGAGTGACGGTTCAAATACTTGTTCCACATTATGGTACGTAGGCACTGTTAACGATCCATCACATTTAATCATATAAGTGAATTTAATGACAGGCAGTGTTTACGATCAGTAACGCCATAATTTTATTAAATAAAGAAAGAAGCGATACATGTACTATTGACAGTACATTAGGGAGATCACGACAATTCTCTATATCAACAGCACTGAGGTTCAATATCGCGTAATACAACGCAAACGGTGTGGTGTTCACAGCACATTCCCTCATTTTAGGTGAGGTTCGTCGAGACAAATAGTCGCTCAGAATGTACTCATCCTAAATAACCGTAAAATAAATCTTTATTGAGACGATGTACAGAGGTTTTATGACAGCCGAGTTTATGGTAAACGAAAACTTTATAGATGCCGCTAAAAATAAATAGGGTAGGTGTATTATGAAGCTGGCACGAACTGGCATGTTAGTTTTATGGCTGCGAGCGGTGCGGACGTTTACTGAAAAACAATGGCTTGTCAATAATCTTATGAAAATGCTGTAGTTAAAGCCAGCTGAACAAACTAGGTGACAGTTGAAATGCACAATATTTTGGAAACACTACTTTTAAATTTTCATCTACTAAATAAAGCTTTCAATGGTCAAAAAACTCATTGTCCACGTGTGTATTTTCAATAGTGTACTTAGTCATATCGCAGTTTTTTGTTTTAAAATGTTAAGATATTACGAGTTATTCCGGTCGGATACCCTGTATTTGATACCCTGGGGGATCAGTTTTATTTAATATTATTTTCTATTCCTGTCTGATCTACCTCGCACAACAAATACGAGGAGGATTGGCAGAGCTTCACGCAAAATGAAGATTGATTAAGAAAATTAGCCAAGCAGTGGGAAATACATGAGACAATAATAAGAAGGTCAGGATTATGACCTTATCAAATTTGCCTTCGCAGTAGTGAGACGTTAACTGACTTAATGATGTAACGTATCTGTATTCTGTACAGAATAAAACTGCATTTAAATATTTTTGAAAAATCTCCTGATTGAGCCGGGTATCGAACCGGCGAAATGTGAAGAAAAACCTCCTGTATTTTATGATACCAACCGAAAGAGTCATTCATACGGATCAATTTCATTTTAACAACATAGTATCTTAAATTTAAGAAAGACCAAGAAAAATATTTATTTATTGTAAAGTTTACTTACCTAAAGAAAATGGTTCACTTAACTTAATTATGAATTGCTTAAAATGAGACCCATTTTCACGTATGCACAGATGTATTCTTCGACTGAATTCATTCATTCTGATTTATTTAAGATACTATGTTATTTAAAAGAATTGATTCTTATGAATGACTCTTTGGGTTGGTATCATAAAATACATGGATGTTTTTATTCACATTTCACCGGTTCAATTCCCGGCACAAACAGGTGATTTAAAAAAAATTCAATGAAGTTTTAATTATTTTTGAAAATAAAGGAATGTTTCCTTTCAGTAAAAATTGCCATCATCAATATTAAAGGTACTTTTCCTCCAACCACGATCTTTTTTCCACCCTGTATATTGGCAGAGAATACAGCTCCCACTTTACTACAATCCTGACACACGTATTTTGCTTCATTTACTCTCAAAACTTTATTCACACATATATACTCACTATGATCTTTACGAGACACACGTATTTTGCTTCAATCTTAGATGGATGATTGGTCTCGCTGCGCTCGACTAGATACCTGTCTCCGTCGTACTTGTCAAATGCGGCAACAAATACTATGCCGAAATCGGCGTACCCGAGAGCCTGTCACACTGATAGCTGTGTGTAAAGTGTACGTACCGAATTTTTATTAAATTTTGGGCATAATTCAAAGTAAAATGCCAGTGTTCATAATAAAACTGTGTAAAAAAAACTACAAAAAAAATAAGAAGGACAGCATCCTTGCAAATTGTCATAGACGAGTTGCCGCATTTACGGAGCTGTGCTTTTAGATAGGGCGGTATCTAGTCAAGCGCAGCGAGACCAATCATTCATCTAACGCTTCAAAATTACTCTCAAAACATTTTTCATACATACACGCCGGTTTAGTGTACTCAAAACTCCAGCTCTATTTTACGCAAAACCTTGTTCCTTATAAAGAACTTCATTAACCTGTTAGTATGTTACCGAAAAACAAAATTCACTGTTGTATTAAGCGAGCTCCGACACGGGAAATGAGTGGAATAAGTGACACGGGTTTATCTTGCGCGCTTGGCAGCCTTTTCCTGACCGCTATCATCTAATTAACAACCGGATGGATCGGAAATCTCGTAGGAGCAGAAGTGTAAAATTCGGTGTTTGTGTTGTGGCCGTACCTACGTATATTGTCACTGTTTTGCTTGCTTTTCTAAGACTGCCTGGAAAGATACCACCATCTTAGTTAAATTACTCTTCTCAACATTATATACACAACAATGCACTAGCATTTATGACAGTTGGAGATAATATAGATATATACGAGTATGTCCGTGTCGCGTAGCGGTGAAAGAATACTACTTACCGCCCCCTCTCTTCCGTTGGGGGTCGTAAAAGGCGACTAACGGGTTAAAGACTACACATTCATCCAACAGCATAGAGCGGCGATGAACTCACCACCTCTCACGCTAAGCACATTTGCAGCAGCTATTTGGTGAAAAGTGGACTATGGCAGGAGGCTTGCTTTTGCGGTCCTCATTGACTAGTCTCTGGCTAACCCTTCGGGGATAATAGTCGTGATTATATGTATGTATGTATATATGTATAGCCAGTTACTCAGTAGTTGAGGAATCCAGGTGAAGTGCGCTTTCACTATCGGCCTTATCATCACCTAGCGTCAGATGATGATGATGTAAAATAACAAAAAAAATGTATGTTGTAGACTTACTTTTTTTTATAAAAGAAGGAGGCAAACGAGCTGGCGGGTCACCTGATGGAGAGTAATCACCGCCGCCCATGGACACCCGCAAAACCAGAGGAATCGCAGGCGTGCTGCAACGCAACGTGGCTCTACCACTCAGTAAAAGATTACAATGTCTAATTCTAACTCATCATTTTTGTGTTTACTTAACTGGTTTGTACTATATACAATATTAGTATACACCTCATTTGGGGTTAAATAAATATTAATATTTACATTTTTTAAGTAAGTAACCTTTTCTGGTGTTACTTTAAAAACGTTTTCTATCTAACGTATTATCTGAACCTACGCAAAACCTACAACTTCACCAGAAAATAACTTACACTAAAATAAGTACCCATTCTGTAGAATAATTAAAATTTCAAATAACTTACTCGTACCTACCTGATTACATACCTACAACAAGTCAAAAATATTGTTTTAGAAATTTGAAATTCTGTGATATCATAGTCGATATTGATTATTAATTCCAAATTCATTTCATTACCATAAGCCCCTAGCTTTACGACTTATATTATTTTAGGCCCAATTAGTTTCAAGGAGTGAGCCCCTAAGGGAAATTGAATTAGATCGGCGGTTATAATACCTAACCGTATAGCTATGTAGCACCTATATTGAAACAATATTGAGACAGTACGTTGATTGCTTCTTCATAATAACATAATGATTGGTATTTTGTTGAGTTTTAATTACTTAAAATAATTAATAATAGATTTCACAACTAGCACACCTACCATTCAGCCCCTAACTAGTAACTAAAGAAAATATATTTGCTATTATCTTTCTGACTTGAGATCGGCTGAATGTGCTAACCGCATCAAGCTATTAATTAAGGAAAAATATTTACCAAAAACTTGTCTAGCGCGAACAAAGCTTAAGGCAAGTTAGTCAGCTCCTCAATATTTGAGGATTCCTGGTGCATTGCACTTCCATCTTCAGGCTAATCACTTACCTGATGGTAAAACAAAAGCTAAGCGTTTTATCGATGTGGTGAAAAACGAAAAAATACTGAGAATATTTAACAAAGGAACGTCGGACGAATTCTGTGACAGTTTTCTGTCTAGACGTCTGTTCGTTATCGTACATTAATTTCGATTGCAGCTGGTAAAAGTAAACTTGTGCATTGCGTAGTATTACCCACTTGTTTCTAGATAACATTGTTGTTATGGCGACAGACGGTGACTAGTCAGTCGGAAAACGTACTAAATCCAATGAAATTACAGGGCATAGTGGCAATAGAACTGAAGCTTTAGTATCTCGGCAGCACGCGCGTGATGTCTTCGTTGTCGCGCGCGTCTATGGTCTGTGGAGGCTGCGTTCCATCAGACGGGCCTTGTTCTTGTTGGCTGGCTCAAATATATAAAAAACAACCTCAGCATAAAATATTTCCCCTTTAAAGCAACTTCGGCATCTCTGACTTTGAGACCAAATGTCTGGACTAGACTAGACAACAATGTTTAACACTCTCATGTGTCGCAGGGAAATTCTGAAAACGGTAATTTGATCAAAACCTTTAGCAATTTGATCAAGCCACAGAAGAAGTTAAAATTAAAAAATTATTTTATCGTTTCCCTAGATAAATTTAGATCTAAAATTCATTCATTTATTTAAATCTAAAATTTAAATTTTAATAAATTTAGTATCCCTAAACCTGTTCAGGGAAATGACGAAATAATTATGTGATCTCAATTACAAATTTAAATATCGCTGATTTTTTTGTTGGAAGTTAAGAAAAACACCACTTAAACCTTATTTAGATATCATATGTATGAACAGTCACTTCTTGATATGCTTTCATGCTCAATCTCGAAAAACAATTAAGTTGTGTTTGACTGCCTACGTTCACATTATTCTTGTAACTTAACAAAATAATATGTAATATAAAAATTCTTTACTAGTTTATCATATCAATTTTAGTATTATTAAAATAAATTGATTTGGGAAAATTATAATTTGTCAACATGTTCACTTATTGATTGTACTATTTTATTAAGGCGATTTCACTTACAAATTCACTACTGCCTATTTGACCAAAAATTATATTAGTATTTGATAAATGTTCAATAAATAATATAAAGATTATTGGAATTAAATTATATTTTTCTCATATGATCCCTCTTGAACCACGAACCTTACTTGCATCTTGTACAGAAACTGCTAACGCTGCAGTTGAATACGGTGATGCGGCGAGGGACACAGACCACAACTGACAGGTTTTTCCTAATTTCACTAAACCAGTTTAGGGACTGGATAAAATCTTCAGATTTTTCCATGGAGGTTATAACATCTTCCGTGACTTAATCAAAACGCTTAGGGATTTGATCAAATCACCGTTTTTAGCATTTCCCTGCGACACATGCATTCATAACATTAGCATGCACATAATAATATGTCCATATACTTGATTCCCACTGCTGAGCTTTCAATGAACAATGTAACTAGCAATAACAGCTGACATATTATAACAGCTCACCATTCTAAAGCACAGCAACACTACAACATCGGCTTAACGTAGCTTCTGAATCACTGATCTACTTTTAAAGTTTAGGTGAAGTTATTGTACTTAATGAAACTTACATCCACTAAAAACATTTATTTTAGAATTGCGAATTCTCTTTATTCATGCAACAGTGGACGAAGAACGTGGTATGCTTGAACATAAAACTTGGTATTCAGTTTCTTCTTTGTGTTAGTACTAAACAAAAGAAATTGACAAAGTATTTTTGCAGACTTTATGTATATTAATGACATCACGGCTTGGAGCATTAAACCAGGTACGGTGCATATTATTGAATACTCTTTAGCGACGACTAATAATGGTTTATTTTATTACAACACGCTAATTACTAAATACACATTGTTTTGTGTACAACGGTTTGAGTGTATTTACCACTGTACCAATATATAAAAAAAAATGTGGAGATTTATGATGTATGCATCTACGTAGCAATTAATACAATAACATATTTATGTTATTTCAGTAATATAAATGAAATTACTCAATCCAACAAGACGATAAACAGCTCACGCTTAAGTCGACTGTAAAAAATTTAACTCTCAACTTGAGTACAAAGGGAAGTTTAAAACACTCGCTAGCCGTTAAACTCCATGTAGCTACCACTCAGACGTGCGGAGTAGACTTAATCCTCATCGAACAGTGCGCCGACGGCTTACAAAGTAAAAATGTCAACAAAACCCTCTGTGGCCGCAGTTGGAACTAAGTATTTGTTGAAGCGAGCCACGAAAGCGCGATACTTAACCATTGTAATAGTTGTTTTAAAACTGTTATTTTATTATTATTATTTGTTAAGTTGTCTATTTATTTATTACGTACATATAATAAGAAAAATAAAAACAATATGTCCCGCAAAACCGCCTAGGCGGTTTGACTGCCGGATCAAGTTTAAGTAAAACAAATTAAAATACTTACATTATTTAAGAAAAAAACCTAATCTAAGATAAGATAGGACAAGAAAACATCATCATCATAATCTACATTAATAAACAATATTATTATAGCATTACCATCATCAAACATCGGTTCTCTTGAGTAACCAGTTGTTGACCTTTATTTTTGGCCTGCGCTTTGGCACCCGAGTCAACCAACCGCACCGCTGCTGCTGCGGCCAGCCCGTTGCTTGGTCATCACGGGCTTTCCTGCTCCCGAAGTGCCGGTCGTCTGTCGCGCCACGCCTCGCTAAACGACGTCATCCGTCGGGCCCTTGCTTCTGTGAACGTACCGGCAATTTTAGAGCCAAATGGCGTATTACGGAGCGATGGCAAGAGGCCCGACGGAATGTCCCTTATCCCTTGGAAGCTGGGGAGGTCGGTGGTGTGGGACGCGACCTGTGTAGACACACTGGCTCCCTCCCACATCCGTGCGACCTTCTGTGCGGTGGGCGCGGCGGCAGCCGCAGCCGAAAGCAACAAGCGGCGCTAATACGAAACACTTGGTGAGAGCTATGTATTTGTGCCGTTTGGGGTTGAAACGCTGGGGCCGTGGGGGCCAGAAGCTCGGCGTTTCATCAAAGATCTGTTGAAGCGCCTTTTCGAGGTCTCTGGCGGCCGAAAGGCTGGCAGCTACTTTGGCCAACGTATCAGTTTACCTAGTCAAAAGGGCAGCGCTACCAGCCTCTTGGGGACTTTGCCGCGCTGCAGCGGGACCCCTCAAGATATATATTTTTTTAAGTTATTAACCACTCACTCTTGGATTTTTTTGACAATTTTTTGACAGTAACTGTCAACGTCAAATTTGACAGAATGGAGCATAGACTATGCTATATTGTGCGATAACAATACATAAGATGAACAACAGAACCGAAATAACCAAACTTGTTCATACTAAAATAGTCTGTAAGTCTATGAAAACACGGTACAAAGTCAAGTGTGTTTTTGTAGGTGCGGTCTCATGCGACCGCTTGGGGTTTGAGGGGTGTTTTAGTTTTCATTACTTCATTATTATTGTTTCGTTGTTGTGTAAATATGTTATAACTGAAAGTTCATATTAACTTTATGAGATGGGTCGTATCTAGCAAATTTATTGGAAACTCGGTAAACTTAAAGTTTCCTGCAAAAAAAAAAGAAAGAGCTGTGTGGTAGCGGCTCATTAATGAACAATATAACCCACTTCTTTCCTTGGCTGTCGTAAAATTCGACTAACGGACTAAATACTGCACATACATCCAACAGCATAGAGCGGCGATGGGTCACCACCTGTCACGCTGAGCACATGTGCAGTCGATATTTGGTGAAAAGTGGACTATGATAGAGAACTGCATTTGCTTTCCTCATTGCCTAGTCTCTGACTAACCCTTCGGGGATAATAGTCGAGATTATATGTAAGTATATAAAGTAGCGTCGAACGGCGTAACTTTTGAATCAAGGTCCGCCTATCCTGGACTGTCAGGTTTCTCTAATTGATATAATTTCTTAAGAGGGTTTACGCATCTCGGTTTTCCATACAAACTTCCAAGTCGAAATTTTAAAAAACCTATGAGATAATTTTGATGTAACTTTGCATGCTGAAGTAAAACACAGGGATCTAAACAGTTTGTTGAAAACATTTTTAAAAAACGTTTTTTTAGCTGAGTTATTGCGATTTAAAGTCCACTATAGAGAGTTAAAAATCGCAATAACTCAGTTAAATAAACATTTATTAAAAATGTTTTCAACGAACAATTTAGATCCCTGTGTTTTACTACAGCATGCAAAGTTCCATCAAAAGTGGCTCATTGGTTTTTAAAAATTTCGACTTGGAAGTTTGTATAGGAAACCGAATGGCGTAAAGCCTCTTAAACCCAAACGTTAAGATTTAGAATTTGTTGGGTTTGGCATTTTGTGGTGGGTTGGCTGGCTGGCGTCTGTACTTTACGGTTAAATAGTGTATGAATGAAGTTTTTGATGTTTAATTTATTTATTGTTATTATTATGTATTATTTTAAAGATAATTTTAAGGAATTTGGAGTAGTACTTTTATTAGTAGTATATTTTATTTTTGCGGTTGTCAGGATAATTGGTCATATTATGAATAACGATTCTGGCCTAATCAACTTAGCTGTAATACTCTTATTTGTATATTAATAGATTTAAGTTGGCTGTTGTTATTCTTACTCAATAAAAAAAAATAAAAATAAAGTGTAATGATCACAGCACAGCTCCTGCACCTTGAACTAGTCAACCTACAGCATGATTACTTTGTGGGTTATAGCCTCTCCTCTATGGAGACAGCACATGGGTGCTGTTGTCTATACGGGAAATCCTTTGTCCAGCAGTGGGGTGTTTCTGATGACAATGATGTTACTGTTTGATCTCAGTCTTTTTTTTTATCCACAACGGGTAAGCGCTTGGCCTTCATCTCACCTGATAGTAAGTGACGATAAGGCCGAAGGTGGAAGCGCGCTTCACCCGGAATCCTCAACCACTGAGGGACTGGCTATCTTATCTCAAACTGTCGGAACACAACAATGCTATAAACATCGTTGTTATGGCGACAGACTTAGATAAGATGGTGGTAGCTAGCCAGGCGGACTTAACAGCCCTACCACCAACTAAACCGAGCACACAAAGATGTACCCCCTGCTGGGAATCGAACCCGGGACCTCTAGGCCTTAAACCGGTGGCTTAGCCACTAGACCACAGAGGCGGTTAAAGTCTAGACTAGAGTAGCTACCACCGTCTTACCCAACTTATGCCACGACTTTTATGTGATACAGATGTTATGACATAAAATATAAATTATAGATAGATATATACATAAAACGCTTTTTTGCACACATAAAAACATAAAATAAGCATTTTAATACTAATGTGGGAAAAGGCGGTCGTATCGCTTAAAGCGATCTATTCCAGACAACCTCTGCGGTATAGGATAACAGTAAAACAGCTACAAGCAGTGCACCAAAAAAAAGCAAATATGAAAATAAAAAATAGAATTAAAATACTTAATATACCCAACTACCTTAAAATAAATAATTAATTATGACTTACAATGACTGTCACAAAGAACGAAGATAAACTAAAAGGACGGATTCCCTTGTTTCGACCGAAACAGTAAAAACGTGCATTGTCCATTAAATTCTTTTTAGATAGATGAGGTGGAGAAAATAATACTTGAAACAAAAATTGCGGCGAGTAAAATAGAACTTCATTATAAAGGTCTCAACTATTCGCTGGGGCGATTAATATTCTGCGTAACACACGGAACTGACTATTGTCCAACAGCATTTAAGGTTCAATGTTATTATTCAGTTTAAGCAACAATAATTGAGCACTTGTGGATCACTATGCCATAACAGTTCATTAGTTTATGAGACTCAGCTGCCTTAAAACCAAACACAGTAGAAATTTAATTTTAAGTTACCTCTAGGAGTCCTTTTGGCAGACAAGGGGATATAGGGCGGGAAACCTTGCACTGAGAACAGCCAGCAAGTAACTCAGTGAAGGCTTTTCTTCTTTCCTTTTACAGCGGCAAATAAAAATTGGAAAATGCCCTCCCATGTCACAGAAATAGACATCTTGAGAGAATTCGAAAAATCATTTCGCACTGTTCTGTTTCATTTGCCAGCACTCATGCATGTTTACAAAAACTTAATAATCAACCAATATTTCACAAAACACAAAGAAAATAGCAAAACTGCAGAAACGCAACGCTTTACTTTCCCGCCAAGAAGTCCACCTGTATTTGACACAACCTCTATTTCCACTAGGAGAGCAGAACTGCCGAGCTGTGTGTCTCTGACAGAGCTCGCTCCCCCGGCGCGGGTTGTCACTGCTAATTTGCACACAATTGTTCATCCCCGACTGAAGGTATAGAAATAAGAAGAGAAATGTAGTCGGGATTCTATGTAATTCACTAATTGGACCCACCAAATTGTATTCCATTCTGACTCTGCGGCGACAATGGCTCTTCGTTACATTAAAATGCAAATTGTGATGCTTATCAGGCTGTATTACTTTGTGGTCATCTGCGCTCGTTTCTTTTGTAGCTTGCGATGGTGAACTTTAGTTTCAGTTTAAGTTAATGAAACTATTTAATATTTAGTAGTTTGAGTATAAGGTGGTTAATTTATACTAATATTACAAAGAGGAAAGTTTTGTTTGTTTGAGTTGAATTGGTTCCGAAACTACTACACCGATTTAGAAAATTCTTTGACCATTATAAAGCTACATTCTTCCCAAGTGACATAGGCTATATTTTATCCCGATATTCCCACGGGAACGGGTACCACGCAGGTAAAACTGTGAGGATCGGCTAGTGTTTCATATCTTTATTACTCAGTAGTAGTGCCGTGTGTGTAGCGACTCACCAAAAGAGTTCTACCAACTCCTCTTTTACCTTGGGTGTACTAGGCGACTAACGGAATAAAGGCTGCACAGCACATACATCCAACAGCATAGAACGGCGATGGGCTCGCCTATAATCACGCGAAGCCTCTGCGCAGTTGTAATTTAGTGAAACGTGGACTATTGCATTGAACATCTTCAGCAGTCCTCATTGCCTAGTCTCTGACTTACCCTTTTTGAGTATAAGAGTCGTTTTTGCGATTTGTTCCGGATTCGTCGTATTCCTGATTCGTCGTAATACGTACAGTCGAGTAGGCACATTAATATATTTCCAACGAATCTTTTCACAAAGTTCTTAAAAACGTTTAAAACATATGCATAAATATATTTTGTTATGGTTTAGTAATTATTACATATTATTTTTAAACCTTGACTGTACAGTCACGAGCAAAAATATGTAAACAATTGTAACTATTAATAAAATGGAATAAGAGTCAAAGTGTATACATACTAGTGCTCGTGACTGTACAATCTTAAGAAAATAATTCTTACAAATTATTGGCTTTTTAGACTTTGTGAATTATGAGTTTAATTGTTTCATTTTATGAATTTATTGAATTAGTATCAAACTGTTTTTTATTCTATCGAGGAGAGTTTTTTTGTTCCAATACTTATATTTGTTTACTTAAATAAGTAACAATTTGTATTTGTTTTTTTTTATTTTATAACAAATATGATAGGTACTAAGGTGAACTGTATTACGACGAATCTGGAATACGACCAATCTGGAATACGACGAATCAGGAATACGACGAATCCGGAACAAATCAATTTATCAAATGCTCAAAATGAGTCCCTTCCTGTTGAATACAAAGTCGCACTTTTTTGATTATTTCGCTCCCTGTCGATTATTTGATCTTGTTGTGGTGGATATTTAGAATAATACGTCTAAGTTCTGCTCGTGTATACTTTCATACTGGTTACTTCTCGAGTGGGTACATTTATTAGTAATAGGTACTTATGATAATGTCAGCTGTATGTCCTTACGGCAATGTCAGCTTTTCTTTTTTCTGAACAAAATTTCACATCAAATGTTAAAATTCATGGTGTTCCTTTTATTTGTGACACTAAGCTATTTAGCAAAAAATAATCCTTATGATGAAGCTCTTCGATTGGTATGATAATACTACAGGTGATTATTTTTCTCATGTAACGGGTTCGATTCCCGGTTCAACCATGTAATTATTTAAATATCTATGAACGCAGTTTAAATCGTTTTTTTAAATTCAAATAATGTCTTCTTTCAGTAAAATGTTCCATCTGCAATATTCAAGGTACTTTCCCTCCATGTGGCATAGCCGTGGGACGCCCTGTATATGGTAGCTTATCAGCAGCTTTTTGTTACTATTTTTCTTATTAACTACTTTTTATAAACTGTTAGCTATCCTAAAACAATAAATAAATAAATAAAGTCTTGAATGTATGTATGTAAGTAACAATACTTTATCCATTTTTTATTTATTTATTTGAGCATACGTATGCTTAATCAAAACTTGTGATGTCAAATCCAATGAACTCAAGAAAAGTATCAAAATACTGTAACTCGCGTGTTGATAAATGCTTTTACTGATCTGTAAGCACGAAACAATTTGAATTAAGTTAAAGTGTTAACGGGAGCAGTCGGAGTTTGCATTTCAAATTAATGCTGAAATACTGACTTGCGTTTTGGTATATTCTGCAAAAGACCGTCGGTAGTAATAATAAAATAATTCAATTTATTTATTGCATGCACGTACTTATTATAAATCTCCTAAGACAAGTTCATATCTCCTATAAAAAACCACAATCAGACAAATTACATTCAGGGACAAATTCCATAAAACGTTTATTACGACATCTGTTTTGTCGCATTCAAAATAGCCAGCGCAGCCAAAAAAACAATAGAACGGCACTAACGAATTTTAATTAAAAACTACTTCATTTCACTCAAGACATTTTGTTTTTGTGATAATTGCTGCTCCCTCCTCATAATTTTCGTTTTCTGAAGTGAATGTTAATTAGGGAAAGACGTGCCTTTGTGCGTCAAGTAAGTATATTTTTAATGTCAGTGTCCCTCAGATCTGGCTTTCACAAAGTAGGTTGCGTCCATGCATTTCGAAATGAGCGCTGCTGTAAAATGAAAAATGGTTTGTATTTCATCTTCTTGAGTGAAATATTCCAAGGAAGTTTATGTAGTTATAAGATATTTATTAAAAACAGTAAAGCGTATGATTTTCACCTCAACAATACTCAAATGATTAGAAACTGGTTATCTCAATTGTAACAAAACATCTTCATTATCTTATAAAAACTGAAATTGGGCCATAATCCACCCCGCTGTCCCAATGCGGGTTGGAGGGTAATCTAACACAAAAATGTACTCAATTTGCTGCTAAAGCGGCCGCGATAAGACCATAGACCATATTATTACTAACCAAACTTGTTACTAATAACTGTTTACTGGCTTACCTGCTCCTCTGCTGCTTTAGGTCTCAAGGAAGACATCATCATCATTGACGACCTCCGTGATGGAGTGGTTAGCACGGCGGGTCTGGCGTCGCGCCATCTCTGAGGTCCCGGGTTCAATTCCCGGTCGGGTCAAAATAGAGAAAAACTGTTTTTCTAAATTGATTTCGGGTCTTGGTGTTTTTTGTATATTTATCCGTTATCTTACCATTTTAACGAGTTTCAAAGGAATACTCATCTTGGTCTAGATAATTGGTGTGAGCGAAAACAAATTGAGCGTAAACTCTTGAGCGTAAAACTCTTGAGCGTAAACTTTTCATCATCACCAGCCTAT
Organism: Scoparia ambigualis; assembly: GCA_963921215.1. Taxonomy (NCBI): domain Eukaryota; kingdom Metazoa; phylum Arthropoda; class Insecta; order Lepidoptera; family Crambidae; genus Scoparia; species Scoparia ambigualis. The sequence continues at coordinate 21,363,409 of OY992502.1, read as the reverse complement.
AAACGGCCCATTGCGGGTTGGTGGGTCAGTTGTCGATCCTGGGCTATACCTTCCCTTCCGTCCTACAAGCATCAATAGGCGAATGCTACACGCTTGATATTTATCACGATATTTATCGCGATCCAGGATCACGATATTTATCGACTGTGTAAGTACAGTGTACGGACCGTCGATACACTGTATTATACAGTCGATAAATATCGTGATCCTGGATCGCCATCCAAATATCGTGATAAATATCTAGCGTGTAGATTAGCTGCAATGTTCGCTGACAATTAGGCAGCATGCTACATACATACATACATACATACATACATACATACATACATACATACATACATATAATCACGACTATTGTCCCCGAAGGGTTAGACAGAGACTAGGCAACGACGACAGCAAAAGCAATCCTCTGCCATAGTACACTTTTCACCAAATAGTGATGCACGACTGCACAAGTGCTCAGCGTGGCAGATGGTGAGTCCATCGCCGCTCATACTGTTGGATGTATGTCTTTAGTTCGGTAATCGCCTTTTAGGTCACCCAAGGGAAGTAAGGGGGTGGTAGTATTCTTTCACCGCTACGGTTGCAGCATGCTAGAAAGCTTTAAATATTTCAAACTAGCGGCCGCTCGCGGTTTCACCCGCGTGATTCCAGTTCCCGTAAGAAAATCGGGATAAAAATTATTCTTTATGTTAATCCAGGTTATAAACTATATATATGTCAAATTTCATTTAAATCCATTTTTTAGTTTTTACGTGAAAGAGTAACAAACATACATCAATACTTACAAACTTTCGCGTTTATAATATTAGTAGGATACTCGTAAGTGAACGTTTGGTAACTTAGAACAACAAAAATCTTGGTAGTAGTAAACTAATCATGAAAAGGTTAACAGATTGTTTTGGACACCCTTGTAAACAGTGTGTTATACTAAAAACACTGTTTGTACAGTGTAAACAGTTTTTTTTAGTGTGAGTGCAAATGTCAAATAAATTTACGTAGCGCGAAAATAAAAGTGAGGCACACGAAGTCGAATAAACGAAAGCATCCCAACAAAAGGAAACTAATTATGTGCAAACTGAACCACTCACCAGACGTTCCCTACTGTGGTTAGCGTCGTAACGCCGCGCAAGATTTATGGAAAAAGTTGAGAATACCTGCAACGTTTTAATTAAACTTTAAGATACTAATTGGAATAAGCACAAACAGACAGAGTTTCTTTCATAAATTGTAAAATGAACAAATAACAATTGAACGTGGCAAGTTCCGTTTTTAATAGTGTTTGTGCTTTTTTGTTGTTTTCTGTTTTCTTGTTGCAAGATATTCATTTCTTCGTGGTGCTAAATATCTATCTATACGAATACTACACCTATGAGGAAATGGACGAACGGGGACTGTGTAGACGAACGGGGAAATGGACGAAGGGTACAGAATTGCACTCCATAACGGTAATACCCTGGTAGTGTCTGACATTTTTATTATTTCGGTCGTAAATAATATAAAGTGAACTCAAGTTACAATCTTTATAGAGTTTCATTACTTTAATTTCAAATTGTTTTAAATAGTATGTTTTAATTACTGTTAACCGAATAAAATCAATAATAAACCCGATCATTAAGAATCAATTACATACCGATATTTCAATCAATTGTTATTAATTTAATTAATCGTAACTCGTTAGGCTACCCACGTTACCAAGGCTCCAATATTGGAATCAACAGACTAGAAACAGAAAGTTGATGCGCTAAAAGGAAACAAAGCAAGATTGTTATCGGCATTGTGAAAATTCCCTCACATTCAGGTTTCGACAATCAACAACGATCTCTGAAATACGGCCGCTTAACAACGTAAACAGTTACCGGTCGCGATATGGTTGCCGAGTGCGGGTTTTTTTCACCAGTCGATCACTTTAACAATAATTCTATAGTAAATGTAACTTACATCGTTTGTCACTGGGGACTTGTTTTGGAGAGAAGGGAAGGCGCCGTATCCCGACGTTGGCCTTTACAGCGTAAACAAATTTTTGGCAGCAGAAACTTAAAGGTTCTTTAGGTCGTGCGACCTAACATAATCGTTTTAGTAAGGGACAGCATCTCGCAAGCAAGTCTCCGTCCCTTACTAGATTCTCTGGGGCGTTCGAGTCGGTTGACTAGAGCGTCCGAGGGCGTCTCTTAAGACACGGACCTCGGCTAAGATTAGCTGTGTCGTATGGGTGGCAAAAGCGACTAGGCACAATGTTAGTACCTGTTATAAATAACGCGCGTGAAGCGGGTCTACCAATGACTCCTCAAATTCTATTCGAAAGTGGGAACTACAGCTTAAAAAATTAACTACATGGAGAATAAAAATGTCTCGAGAATCTCAATGTTGCGACCTTGTTATTTAACCCGTGATCCGTGTTTAAAATATGGAAGTGGCTCTTGCTCCTCCGCGCTTAGGAAGACGTTGATTCCGTTAGTTATTGTTTAAGACCGATATTCCTTTTTAATAACGATATTGTTCATGCGAAAAGATATGTGACCAGAGTAGAAAGTTTGTCAACTTATTAAGATGATAACTTTCCTTATCACAACATTCATTGTTGGCCTCGGACATGCTGTCATATTTTCGATTCATTCAACAAAAAATTGGCCATCATAACCAGTCCCCCAACGTCGTAGTAAGCACGAGGCTCTCGCAATTAACACAATTCAAGTTGCCGATGGAAGTGATCGCGTGCGGTGAGCGAAGATAGTAGTTTGGAGTAATTACGATTGTTGTGAATGCCGACAATCACTTAGAGACGGCTTATCTAAGCCCTACTTAACGCGGGAGTCGGCTATTAAGTCATAAATCGTGAAGGAGTCACGCGAAGAGCTGACGATTTGGAGGTAAGCGAGTTATCTTCACCTCGGCTTCTAATTAAGAAAATCTTTCTTTTTATTGCGCCAGTAATTCTCGTGGAATAAAATGCGCCATTATATTTATGGGCCCACCAATTGGATAAATTGAGTCGGAATTGGGGCCCGGCTTAGTTTCAACTTTGTACGGTGTGAGGCGCACGATGAACTTGCTTTGTAAAGTTTGGGTGTCCGTTTCAGTTAAATTGAGGCGTTATAGACGACCTTTGTGCTGGTGACCACAAGCAGTTTCGAAATGTTCCCTTCTCGAAAGTTATAGGTTTAAGTGGATTAAATGAAAATTACCGCTACGTGGAATTCTGTAGCTCATGCTGAATTCAGACAGACCTTGATTGGCGTCACTATGCATGCAGTACTTAGCGTATTCAAAAAAACGTTTAATGTTTTTACATTTTTTTTTAATGGCAACGGGAAAGCGCTTGATCTTCATCTCACCTGATGGTAAGTGACGATAAGGCCGAAGGTGGAAGCGCGCTTCACCCGGAATCCTCAACCACTGAGGAACTGGCTATCTTATCTCAAACTGCCGGAACACAACAATGCTATAGACATCGTTGTGATGGCGACAGACTTAGATATGATGGTGGTAGCTAGCCAGGCGGACTTAACAGCCCTACCACCAACCAAACCGAGCACACAAAGATGTACCCACGCTGGGAATCGATTACATTTCTACAATACGTTGTTGATTGAACTATTGCAAATTCTAAATTGCCTTGTTAACACGCGACTTATATGCCGATTTGTTTTATTTGCTACCCTTTGCTGTGAGCGATCCTTTTTCAGGGCAGTAGTGAGTTATGATAGAACTTCTTCCAGAAACATTTTCTGTAGTTATTTCAAGATCTAGCCCTAAAGGCAGGGGGGTGTCACTCCGCAGTTTAGGTACGTTCGGCCGGCGCGCTCCCCGGACAGGCGTATGGCACTAAAGGTTGCCGCCCGGCTCGCACGCTCCACGTCGCGCGTCGTCGCTTAAATCGTATTTATACTTAAATATATCCATGAGTGGAAACCTCAACTGCTCCTGACGTCAAATCGATTTCGAGTCAGCGTTGCTTAACGGAATATGAACGCTCGGGTCACAAGATAAGTTTCAATTTCGCGTGAAAGTCGTTAGAGAGTGAAACTTCTGTACGGTAGTAGTACTATTAGTTATTCTGTGCTTTGACCCTTACATACCACATTGAGTAGGTAACAAAATTTGTAAAAATGGTTGTCAAACATCACATTGTTTACAATATCCTCTTGTCTGTCAAGAAGACTCCTAGAGGTTGCTAACATCCCCTCTCCTTACATCACTGTTTTATTTTGTACGACACCTCGAGACCAACCGTTAGGTTATGCAAGAAGTGCCAGACGTCCCTGCGCCAGTAAACCAACTCGCGCAGAAAACCATCTGCGTTAGGTCTTGACGCCGAATCAGTGCCCGCCGGAGCGCGCTCTTCATTCGGTACTCATAAGACTAGTGTCTCAGGAGAGTTTCCCCGTGAACACGTGTAGTTCACTGCCTATTTTCCAGATAGTTAACCGGAGCCACAGTATATATATAAGCTAAAGCAGTAAAGAAGCTACGTACAAACCGGTCAAGGCATCCAACGGGGGGCATGAACCGGAGCCCCGTAGTACCCCTGTGCGTCATACAGCCGGACCCGTAGTTTCAGCTGCGAAACCCTATCTATAGGGGTGAGTAGTAGGGTTGATGAGGATTCCTCTTCCGCTTCCACATGTTGCGGCAGTTCCGCAATTATTACAGTTCCCCTACCGCTATCGCTTCCCTATAAATGAAAGTTAAAAATTCATCTTCCGCCATCGCTTCCTCATAAATTAAGAGGAAAATCTCCGGCCGGCAACAAATAAATAACAAATAAATAAAACACTACTTAGGTACTTTGTTTTTATTAATAACTAGAAGAAAAACGGAGAGTGTGATGAAATACACTTAATAATATGCCTGTTTCATCACCCTTTTTTTTGTCTTCCTAGTCCACATCCGCATCCTCTTCCTTATTAATATTTTCTCCGCATCCTCTTTCTTTGTGCTATATATTTCCTCTTCTCCTTCCTCTTCCTCATAACCACATCCTCAACAACCCTAGGTAGATAGGGACTAGAGGTTGCGAACAATTGAATTTTATTGTTTCTGGTTTTACGACAGCTAAGCTCTTATAATCATCATCAGCCTATAAATGTGCCACTGTTGGCCATATGCCTTCCCATGTGGACAACATCACATGCCCCAATGCGGGTTAGTTGGTTTTAACGACTGCCATCTTACGACAACAACGGGACCAACGGCTTTGCATGCCTTCCGGAACACGTAGGACTCGAGATGTTTTTAATTTGGTCACCGGGTATTGCGCAAGTTGCTTTATCGGTAATATCGCAAACCGATCGCCTTAGCCGTTGCCGAACTAGTCAAAACATAATTGCACATTTATTACTACCTACTAGTAGTTTTTCACAAAGGGATTGGATAAAGCTCGTATCTATCGTACGTAGATAAGTACTTTATCAATAGTCGCATGCAGCTTATAATATTGGAAAAAAATTAAGTTAAAACCATTTCCATTTAAACACTCACGCTTTGACAATGCGGGCTCAATGAAAATACAAAGCCTACCTAAAAGGATTATTCTTTCTGATTTTAAAATACAACTTTTATTTGTTATAAGAGTTTTCGCAATTCCATTTAAATGCATTTGTAAAGTTGGTATTATTAAAAGTTAAGTTACAGTATTATTATTACTTCTGATACTTCTCTCGACCTGCGACTTAGTTTAGATATAATGTAGATCACTTTCGATTCGCTTTGAAAAACATACGTAATACAGGTAAATATTAATAAACAAATATACACGTAAAAAAGTAGTCCATAGTGTAGTAAGATCGATTAAAACGATAAATAGCAGATGCGTGTTGGCAGCCAGTCAATGTAGAGCGAAACAACAACTTAGAAAGAGCTTCGTATTTAATATAGTATTATGCAAATACTAAACAAGACTGGTAGGTAGGGGAGAGTAACCTATATTGGACCGGCGCTTAAATTGGACCTCTTGTGTATTTCTACCAAATGACACCATTTTTTTACACTGGCAACACAAAAAGAGGCGACCGCAGCGCCACTGACAGGTCGCCATTTTGTACCGACGTTCGACAGATCGTATGACGCTAAGAGAAAAAAAAGGTTTTTGACTGAATTGGTGCTATTTTTGCGTGTTTTGTGTAAGGAGATTGTTCATCAACATGGTAAGTCTTAATATTGTAACACATGTCAGAATGCAGCATGTTTTATATTGTTTTAAGTGCCAGTTAATAAACACGAATACATTGAGGTTATGTTTTTGTTTTCATGACTAATTATAAATTTGTCTAGGTCCCTATATCGAACCACTCACGAGTTCCGAAATTGTACCGGTCCAATTTATGCAACTGCTTTTGTTTTTAATTTAATTTAATTTGAAATTATTTTAGATGGCGTCTGCTGATGGTGAGAGTAAAAATAAATATTATAAATGGAGTAAAGAAGACTTGCAAAGGGGGTTAATTGCTTATGAGAAAAAAGAAATGGGCATCAATGCCATTTTTACATTTGGTACAATTTAGGCGCCTAGTGGTCCAATTTAAGACACCGATACCGTTAATTGGACCGACGAACAACCTTTACTAATATATATATATAACTAGTTTCAACAATGCTACAATATTAAAGGATTTATATTGTGTAGCTAATGAAATAAGCTGTATTATGAGTTATTTTGTATTTTTACAGCTTCAAAGGATTCGGTGATATGTGTCATTATATCAAAAGTGGTCCAATATAGGTTACCCTCCCCTACCTTCCAACTGCCAAAAACAAAGTAGTATCTAAAAATAGCAATATTCTTCATATAATATCTATTAAAAACGTCAACACCGCTCCTCTTGCAGCTAACAAGAAAATTAAACAAATGAGAATCGTTGATCACGCCCGCTCTGAATACCATCGACAGGCGGCATTACCCACTTACGTCAGACATTTCGTTAATATTTCGCGGATAAGCTCTCAGCGTTAGCCATTTTAAACAAAACACGTTCGAGACAATGGAACGCCCTTTGTTCCGCGACAATGAGAGTGCTTAGGTGTAAACTGAGTGTCTTATCGCAGAGCACTGATTTGTTTCCCGAATCACTTTTCTCAAGTTTACATCATGTTGATGTTTCGAGGACCGCGATTTGTGATAATTATGAGATGTTTATTGAAAGCAATTCCGCTGCTTTGTTCCGATGTTGCTTAGTAATTGATAAATAACAAAGGATTTTTGATTATTTCGTTCATTAATTTTAATGAGAGGCGTTCTTTATTTTGATAGTACAATATTTATTCTTATTTTGCGTATCCGATAGACATGTTTATATTACCCAATGGAATTTAAAATTTGTCTTTTAATAATATATTAAGAATCCGAGTAGATTTGAGAGATTAATATAAATATCATCCGAGATATTCGGTCGGCAGACTAGACGCAAATGCCGTTGTTATATCGGATACATTATGAAATTCTTCAGCCAACAAAGAAACCAGCCGGTAGACGGTCCCTATTGAATTTCTCGAAGTTGTCTCATCAGACGGCGCCCTCTACTGAACCAATAGTGCCAGCCACAAATCGAACTTGCATTGTGAAACTTATGTCATTTCAAATACGAGTTTACTATACTTATATACACAGAAACAGCTTAGTAGAAAACTTACTTCAATAATGCCTTTAAAAAGATTAAAGGCGATAACTACCACACTTACTGGAGACGTTAATGAGATATATACATACATAATATTATATTATGTATATATATATACCTATTATATTTTAATGACGACTATATTATCCCCGAAGGGTGAGTCAGAGACTAGGTAATGAGAACAGCAAAAGCAGTCCTCGCCATAGTCCACTTTTTACCAAATAGCGACTGCACATGTGCTCAGCGTGACAGACGGTGAGCCCATCGCCGCTTTATGCTGTTGGATATAGTGCAGTCTTTAGTCCGTTAGTCGTCTTTTACGACACCCAAGGGAAGAGAGGGGGTGGTAGTATTCTTTCACTGCTACGCGACACGGTTTGATAATAAAGCTCTTTTAAAATCAGGTACTGAGCAATAAAACAAGTCGATTTGTCCGGCAACTAGATTTAAAGTGTGCGACGACAAGTACGAGATCAATGAGGATTTCGCCAACAAATTAGTCCTCATTAGTCCAAATTAGTCGTCACGAGAACCGCGAACTAAAGTTAAACATTATCAAAAATATAAAGTTATTTTTATCTTAGTACCTACAACTATTCACTCCAAAAGAGAGCTTCCCATTTCATGAGTAGCAACTATTCTACACTGAATAATTATAAGTGTTAAATAATTATGAATTTCTTCTAAAAAAGGAAAGCAATAACTCGCCTATCTAACGTAAGACCTCTCTATCAATAAAATACTTGTTTTGCTACAATTTATACGTCAACTACTAAATCATAAAATTCCTAAATCCCTTCCCTTTTTGGTGTTATGGCTTTGTCGGTGTTTGTCAGATGAACGCAAGCATTCGTACCTGAGTCTGTATGTTTATGTATCTATTTCCACTCTCGTTACCCGAGAATGCTCTTGAGAATTCAGTAAGGTATGCCTTGCTAGATGCCAGTCCCAAGGAAATCGCCAGGGTTTTGGCTCATTTTGGCTTGAGGATGCACCAAAATTATTTTCCAGTCCTATCTGGTTTCTAATAATTTAACAGTGGCTAACAAAAGGTTTTGTAAAAAAATTGCATCTAACGTGAAAGTCAATTTCTGATTTATATTATTCTTATACCAAGTCATTTCTTTGTTCTCGCTGAAGTTATGGAATTTTGAATAAAACTTGAACTAAGCATAATCAGTTACCTTAATTATATGTCGTTGTACTGCAAAAACTGAGTAAATTGAAATTGTCATATCTTGAGTTAGCAGTACAAACGAAAAACTGAGTCGCAGTTTTTCGTGCTCTTTCGTCTTGGAAACCTCATTTTATTATAAATATTTTCTTTCGGATATGAGACAGGATATGAGAATCATTAAGTGTATTCTTAAAACTACTTTATCAGCTCGTTAGAGATGGCGCTGGTCACAAAAATCAACCTATACCTTCGGTCTAAAATTATTTATTCTAAAATGTAAGCTTTAATGTGTATTCACTTGCTTGCATCACACTGGCCACATCTGAGAATTGGGGAACGAGCTTTTTACTAACCAAACGGAACAAAGGTTGGGTCATAATATTCTCATTTCCCATTTCGTAGGTCCAATCCCTGCTCTATATTTTTTCCATAGCGACCATTTTGCACACATCTCCTTTTGATCCTGTTTTTGTTGTAATTTAAAATGTGAATAGCCATAATATTCTGTTCCGTAATTGTCCCGAATGGGTATTCGACGGTTAACAATGGGAGAAGAAAATTACTTTTTTTGTTATTCTTATTTTCTTATAAAAATATTTTGAGACTTGGGATTAGTAATTTCATATTTTGATCTATACAAAATACTTTTCATAACTTTGCACTTTTCTTAACACTCGTAGGGATCTCCCTATTGGTGAATGGTGTAGGGTGTATGAGTGATCCTTCGAAGAGTGACTCACATTCCTTACGAGTGCTTTCCATGCAAGATGAAATAAAAAAACTTTGCCACACTCACACCAATTATCTAGCCCAAGAGAAGCTTCGAAGAAACTCGTTAAATGGTTACTAGGCAACGGATACACATACTTAAAATACTTAAATACATAGAAAACACCCAGACCCGAGACAATTTAGAAAAACAATAATTTCTAATTTGACCCGACCGGGGATCGAACCTGGGACCTCAGAGATGGTGACACCATGAAAACCGGTGTACAAACCACTCGATCAAGGAGGTCGTCAAATGCTTACAAAAGACAATCGTTTTCTTTTTCATCGGTTGCATTTGTTTCATTGCCGTGTTTTCCGGACAAGGGTTTGACGTTCGACTTTCCGAATGCTTGCGCGACGTGACGCACGACTTTTTTTTTACCGATTGCATTTGTATAATCAGCAAGCATTAAATTTGTCTGATTATTAGTGTCGTATGCGCCGTGCAAATCCCGGAACGTGGCATATTGCATCGCCGTGAATCCCGGCGGCGGTCGCCTCTGGGACACGCGCGCTGTCGCGCGTCAAACTGGCCGTCCGTCCAATGGACGGGCTGACCGCTCGCACGATACACCCGCCGGGATTCCGTTAATTCCGCTTTAGTTTGCCTTTGGTAGTGTAAATCGCCGCTTAATTTTGCAGAACGGATGACGCCGTTACAAATTGTCATTGGGCTATCACGTATTGTGTTATAGGTATTAAAAGATCACTTTCACATTGAACAATTATAGTTTTTAGATTATTTTAGTGATTCGATCGAGTTGTAGACTTTTAATTTACAGACGTGTTACTGCAGTAATTTGACAATGATTGCAGTATCGAGTAGCTAGATGTTTTAGTTAATCGGGCTAATCTTTAGTGTGTGGATCGTTCACAGACGTATAATACGTCTGTGGGACCGTTAGTCTGGGCGACTGTTATTTTATGGCTAAAAGGTTTTAGTCTAAGGAGTCTTTGTACAAAATTTCACACCGTGCAGTTAAGGGGAGGTATTTCGAGCGCTTCCCTCTCGTTCTCTCGACGGTACAACGGTAAGGGACGGGTATAACAGCAAAGCGGCGCGAATAATCGCGTTTTATATTTAAAAAAAATTATAGATTTAATAAATAAAAAACTATCGGTTATAATAACTCAAGTTATTTACGAGCTTCATTTTAGTAAATGACTCATAATATCAAATCATTTATTTTAAGAATAAAACCTGGAAAAGAAGATAAAATGACACAAAAATATGTAACTTTGTGAATTTATTCTATCGAGCCAACTTTATAAAATCGTGTTTCCATCGGGTGTATTTCACAGAATAAAGCCTCAATCTACAATATTTCATAATTTTCGCAGATTTTAATTTTACTGTTTACTACTTCAAAAAGTAATTCTAAGAACGTGTTATTTTAACTTTTCACTAACACCTAGCCTTAGGTAGTTTTTTTTAATTAATTGTCGAAGTTTCGAACAATTTAGTGAAAAAATATAACCATAGTGTAGACACAACTGTCATTGCGTTTCATTTCACGAGTGGTCGTAAAAGACAGTTTAATTTATTGATAAAATTTACAATAATTTTTTTTATTTACTTTTTATATTTAAATTTATTACTGTTTATTATGTAAAACAAACAAAAAAATTTTAATCAATGGATTAAGTTACTTGTGCAATAGTTTTTAAAGGTTCTTAATTAATAGCGCAGAAACGAAACGCAAATAACGACGATTGGGGAGGTCTAACGTTGTTTGCTTAATCGAATTGGCTTTGGTTATGTTAGGTTAGACTGTTGTTCAAAAGCCAGGCCCGGCAAGTGCCAGAAAAGAATTTAGTTGGTTGAACTTGACCTTTTCGAAATTGACTAAAAATAAGGGGCGTTACCCCCCTTCTTATATATTATCCGAAGCTAAATAGCGATTTCAGGTTAGTACCTATATATTTTTTAATTAAAGAAAAAGGTGGGAGTTTTCGCTCTATCCCCCCATTCTCTATAGCTTACCTCCTTCCTCCCCCACACAAATTTCAGACTCTATTTTTTGTGCGCTGTTGCAGAGTCCTTCCCCTCTCTTTTCACTAATCTATGGCTCCGCGCCTCGCCCCTTGGAGGAGGGGGGTGGGGGGGGGGGGGGGGTAGCCTTTACTCAACATTAGGACTGAGCGAAGTCAAAGTCAATAAACTTTTACAGAGGCACTTATTGACGTCAATACAAATAATAATAAAAAAAACAGTTAACTAACTTATAGTTAAGACTTAACAACTAATTTAACGAGCTATAGTCTGTGCCAGACAAATGCGCATCGCTACCCCCAGTACCACTGCACCGAAACAGAATCGCGTCGTACCGAAATATAAGCCGTGGTCATAGAATTGTGTAAACACTAAACATACGTATCCTGGTACGAGAAAAAAAAATAGCGGGCAAGTGTCTCTCCCCTAGCGACACAAACGGCTAAAATTTATAGGTAATTTATCGTTTTTTTTGGGATGAAAGGTGAAAAATGATATATCAAAATGAATTGTTAACATAAGTTATTACTTAATGGAATAAAATAAAATATGATTTCCAATTAACGTATTGATATTGTGGTAAGTAATAAAAATTGGAGAGTTTTTGAAGTAAAATAAGTAACGTAAAGAGTAACGGCTGAAATGAGTTTTGGAAAACATTAGTACCTAACCAATAAGGTTGACATTTTTAATCATTCAAATATCTTTTTTGCATAAAAAAGGACTACATCATTCCAAGTTAGTCATTGCTACAATTTATGCCTACTACTATTTATGTAGGTGGTGGTCACTAAACCGTGTCGCGTAGCGGTGAAAGAATACTACCACCCCCTCCCTTCCCTTGGGTGTCGTAAAAGGCGACTAACGGACTAAAGACTGCACATATATTATTATCCAACAGCATAGAGTGGCGATGGGCTGACCACGTGTCACGCTGAGTACTTACTTGCAAACTTCAATATCAGTTAAAACCAGCTCTAGTTTGTCTTTTGATGCGATGCTTTTCAAAACAGGAGTCGAGTTAGAGCTCATTGATGACCTTGCTATAGTGCGTATGATCCAATACGGTGTTAGGGGTGGGGTGTGCATATGCTCGCACAGACACGCTACCTATAGCCAATATTATGCAGTCTCTATTTTGGTGAAAATTAGAATAAGACTATGAAGAGGAGTGCTTTTGCTGTCCTCGTTGCCTAGTCTCTGACTAACCCTTCGGGGATAATAGTCGTAATTATAATTATGTATGAATGATCACTAACCCGTACTATATGTTCTTAAATCGATTTAAACATTAATAAATAAAAGAATATTTTTTTTACGAAACTGCTACTGCTGCACTACTTCATATTAACTGCTGTTGTAGTTTTGACCAATGTGTCCATCCATTATTTGACTGCTAGCACTGCGTGGTTTCAATGTAAAATACGTATACATTTTTTTAAACTTCTGACCCGTGAGAAACGTAAAAAAAAATATGTTTAACACGTAGCCAAGCCTAGCGCGTGCGGTGCGAAATGTCAGCACGCAGCTGCACTCGAATGATATGCGTAGTTTATTGTGTTCAATTTTTTTACAAATTTTTTCAAACAGCTAGCATTTTTTATTTATTTGCTTATTGGAATATTTACAGCATACAGCTTTGATAAATATGAAAGTGTCTGTTTGTCAGCAAGATATATTTTGATGAGGGATAGAGCGGTTACCAACCACTATACAACTAATGGAAAAGCGCGACTTTTAGCAACAAGAGTGGCTTTTTTTCCATTATGGGTAAGCGCTTGGCCTTCATCTCTTGGTGACCATAAGACCGAAGCTGAAAGCGCGCTTCACCCGGAATCCTCAACCAGTGAGTAGTTTCTCACTGGTTGAGGATTCCGGGTGAAAATCCGGCTATCTTATCTCTAAACTGTCGGAACACAACAATGCCATTTAATCTTAAGTTTTTCTCACATTAAGTGTACCTACATCACTTTCAGTTTACTTATAACCTTCATGAAACGTACATTTACGAATATTGCAACATTCCATCCCACCCGAACTAATGGAATGAGGACTTATTGTCAATTTGGCCTATGTTGTTCTGCGATATCACTCAACCCGTGTCTCCGAATATTAAGGTCCCCTACATGTACTACGATATAATACCTCTTATATCGCCAGATGAACGGCAAAGACTCTTGTAACGTAATATTGCGTCCTACGGCAAACTCATAAGCTTTAAGACATCCACTTACTTAGATTTTATTGCAAATCCTGATGCAATAACGCGGATATCAGTAGGGGCAAGTGGGGTCTCGCTTGTATTAGAAGTATTAGCGTTTGTTGGCTATTCATGTAATGCTTGAAATTTACTAGAATGATGACGTTGTAAGCTAATGGGATTTTCGTAACGATTCACCCAAAATTCTTGAAACAATCCTGATTTTAATTCTGATTTTTTTTCTAACTATACCTACCAATTACATTGTTATGAACATTATAAAAGTAAATAAAGTAAAGGATGTGATGTGAAGTCTGTGGTCTGTCTACCACTGCGGGAAGCGGGATATATATGAATATATTGTATTAAAGAAGAAGTTAAGTGAAGAAGTTCCATTACTTGTTTAATGGAATACATACGACACCCAAACAAAACAGACACCTAACAAGTTAATTCCATTGTTAAATTAAATAACACGACAATTGTGAGTTTTTATAGTAATTTATTTCTTCTGCTTGCTGTCTGCTAAACACGTTTTACCGGACGCTTCTCGCGTGTGTTTGACCAGTACAGCAATTTCAATTTATCTCGGAAGAAGGTTGTCGAAATAATGATCCAGATTTTCAAGGAAATTCGAGAAAAATATAGGTTTATTCTGTTTATTGTATCTTACATAGATGTGTAAAAGCCTTCTGTGGCGTAGCACATATTGAACCTGACATAGAAGCGCCTTTCTGAAGTTGAATAATGCGAGTTCGCGCTATTGTATTGTCGTTATTTCTCTTTCTTAACGAGCGTGGGGAAACTTAGAAAAACTCACATTGTTTACAATGACAAATTTGCTTGCTCCAACTCGCAAGTGTGGCGGGGAAGTTATTCGGCCCGGGCGTTTGACATTGAAATATGACGGCAATTTTCAAGCTGCCGAATATACGAACCGTTAGGAGAATTTGCAGTCAATCCTTCTGTTTGTCGATCAACCCCGCCGGGGCGCGGGCGAAATTGAAAATGTTATTCGATTCCGAGGCGGGCATTTATTGTCATTTTTTATGTCAGACCCTTCGGTTACTTGAAACTTGTTGTGGAATTAGTGGTGGCTATGTGGATTTGATGTATTATGGAGTTGAGAAATGTGAGGGGTATATTCTGAATATATTTTGTATTCAGCTTTCATGACGGCTTCCTTTTTTGACCTTCAACTGGAGGGAATATAATATTTTGGGCGAAAAGAAACTGTTTACCTAATAACAATCATTTCGTTTCATGATATTTACTTGTCGGTCTACAATAACCACATGTACGTGTGTTCGCAATAACATTGTGTTTGTAATATATCTACATGTACACACAAATAATGTGTTGTAGCTTCATACACGTGAAAAACACATTTATCTATGTATTCACACATGTACTGATTAACTCTTACATTTTCTTATTTACCAATACTACCAGTACATTGTTTTATATTGCATTATTTAAACCTGTATTTGTATACTTTATATAAGGTGGAAATGTAGTAAGATTTATATAATTGACCACGCTTTATTTCAATATCTAAGTTTCCCAAATAAATATTCTGATTCTGATTCGCAGCCGGTAACACCCACTGTTGGGTAAAGGCCTTTTCTCTATTAGGGCGCTTTCACATATAGGCGTTTTAGACGCGTGACAGCCGCGCGGTTGTGCGGCCCCCGTTCATACTACAGCGGCTGCAACGCAGCTAAGTCGTGAAACTACCCCAAAGCTATTTTATCAATTTATGAAATTTAAAAAAAAACTTTCCTACACTTACACCAATTATCTAGCCCAAGAGGAGCTTCGTTATGAAACTCGTGAAATAGTTACTAGATAACGGATAAACATACTTAAATACATACTTATTATACATAGAAATCACCCAGATCCGAGATAATTTAGAAAAACAATAACTTCTAAATTGACCCGACCGGGGATCGAAACCGGGCCCTCAGAGATCGTGACACCATGAAAACCGGTGTACAAACCACTCAACCAAGGAGGTCGTCAATATCCGCCACTACTATCTCGCTGCTCTGCACTCGCGCGGCTGTCGCGCTCCAGTTGTGCTACTTGAATATGTGTGGGTGCCCAGCCGCATCTAAAACGTCTATATGTGTTACGCCACTCCTGACGATCTTGTGGCAGACAAATCCACTGTTCTCTTACTGCCTTGGCCCATCGGTGATCACCCGCAACATGCAAACACATTTTCAATATTAAAAGCATTTTGTAAAAACATTAAAGGTAACAGTATACATGCAAATTGGAGGAGAACACACACACACGGTATATAAATGGTGAATTTTCGTAACGTTTCCTTGCTAGTACCGGGCGCGGGCTCCTATAAAGCCTCCGCTCGTCAAGGCGCCTCATTAGCCGGCGCACGCCTCTATTCAAGATTATTACAGCCGATACGCTCTTTACGTACCCCCGCAGACAGTGTACACACACCTCCATAATTTAAAGCGGATTCTCTTATCATCACACACCGTGTTCGGTATAAATTCCCCCTTTTGCTATGAAAGTAAATTTGTTTGTGTTTATAACGTGCTGCAATGACTGCAGATCGGGCAACAACCGAAACCAAATATTTTTTTATATATATTTGTACTGCAGAATTATCTTATAGTAGTAAAGATACAACTTGAAATTATTTTAGAAGGTTTAATCGGAATTGATATCTTGATTGATTGATTGTGTAAGCTTGTAAAAATAGTTAATGCTGTATAAGTACTAAACTTTAAATTACACAACAAAAAAAAGAGATTTTTTTTCTCCTACAGTTTTTTACTGCTCCATTTATAGCCCATCGATTATCAGATATTGTTACATTACAATGTAAATGACACTAACACTGATCTAGAGCCACCCAAAGTACCTCCAAATTAAAAAAAGTTTGCTAGCCACCGAATAGAATTCTGTATAACTGTATTAAAACGATTAGGTACCAAAACTTCTCAGCGAAACATAACGGTACTATACACTACTCTTTAATTTTCCTAGTTACTTTTGAACACCCCTATAAACACAGCCATATAATCGGAGAAGTAAGCCTTCCGAACAAGCAGCCACTCATAAACAGGCTGTATAATACGAGTATTTTACTCCGGAATCAATTCTACAAAATGATAATTTTATTCATAGAGTTCCCAGCCAGAATCGTATCGCTTACTTTGTCCGTGATTTGGTTCGGAAATATTTTATGAAACAATTGTTCCCTTGCACATGTTGCTAATATCATTTTGGCTATCTTCGACGGTAGAATGGAACGCTATTAGCTATATTCTTAAATTATTGTACTAAACTTTAATAGGTTGTCGGAGAAACTGTCTCTGAAGCAAATGTTAATTTAGAAAAGCGTTCAAATAATAAATTAGGTTTTGGATTTCATAACTTCATTTACTTAATAATTAGGAAATTAACAACCACTAAATACTTTTATACTTGAAAATAACTTTTTGTGTTCAAATTTCAGAAAATGAATAAATTGAAAATATAATAGTACTTAATTAAAATGGAACACTTTTTTCGAATTAACACGCCTTTAATTACTAGATTCTTATTCAATTTTTATTAAATTCTATCGTTTTGAACCCTTTACTTAGGTCCGTAAGCAAAGAGATTTCAATTTGTACTTAGTGTTCGCGCAAGCATAAGGCCTCCAACAAGGTGGACCGACGATCTGGTGAAGGTCGCGGGAGGCGTTGGATGCGAGCAGCACAAGACCGGACGTTTTGGTATCCTTGGTCGAGGCCTCAGTCGAGCAGTGGACGTCTTTGTCAAAACAAAATGTGTGTGACGATGGTCAGATTGGCAGAGTAACCAGAGGAGATAAAGTCAACCGTACATGTGAAACACGACTGCATTTTCAGAGGCATTGAATTTATGCAATTCATACAAAATGTGAACGGCCGCGCGCGTCAACTGCCGAGTGACGTAAATGTCATGTTTGCAGAACGTGCACTTCGTTTTGTGTCGTCCGCTGAAATTTTAATGGTTGCTGCACATTGAAAGAGTTTTCTAATTTATGCGAAACAACGTTTTTAAAATACAAACATAGGTTCACGACTATAATCCCCAAAGGGTAAGTCAGAGACTAGGCTATGAGGACAGCAAAAGCAGTCCTCTACCATAGTCCACTTATCATCAAATAGCGATTGCACATGTGCTCAGCGTGACAGGTGGTGCGCTTGCGCCTCTTTATGCTGCTGAATGTATTTGCAGTATTTAGTCCGTTAGTCACCTTTAACGACAACCAAGGGAAAAAAGGGCTTGGTAGTATTCTTTTAGAGAGTCGCTACAAACACGGCTCCGGCACGAAGTTTCCTAATTCATACATCCATAATTTAATCAAGACTTTTATCCCCGAAGGGTTAGTCAGAGATAGGCAATGAGGACAGCAAAGCAGTCCCTTACCATAGTCCACTTTTCACCAAATAGACCATCCAAACAGACCATGGACCACCAGGTCACCGATCATGGCTTGCTTGAAACCAGCTGCGCTTCGCAGCGGTTAACGTTAGTTAGTAATAACTAAATTAATACTATGTACTCACCGAATGATGCGTTGGTTAACCCGCCTTGCAACCTGAGGATGTGGAGGTGGTATGGGTAGGAAGGAAAGGATGGTCGCAGCCCAGCTGCCGTGATGCGGTGTGACGCCTGCCTCGTGGTAGCGTGCCTCGCCTGCCGACTCCTCGTAGGCCAGTTCAAATCACACACGCACACTTCCGTTACACCCCGGCCAATTACACACAGGAGCCTCCGATGGCTGTTTGCAAGGCGATTAGTAAGATATAAGCCGATTAACTGTTAATTCACAACGAATGCACGTGGGCATGTACCGACACAAACAACTTCTTCCGAACTATTCCGAACAGCAAACCGTAAGCAGACCGCCGTCCGCCATTCCCGAAAACGAACTGAATGCCATTGTCTTGTTATTTTCCTACCCTGTTCATTGCAGGTTTGCAGTTTTGCAGTTTTGCAGTTCATTGCTGGTTTTAAACAGCGACCACACATGTGCACAGCGTGACAGGTGGTGAGCCTATCGCACTCTATGCTGTTGGCTGTATATCAAGTCTTTAGTCCGTTAGTCGCCTATTACGACACCTAAGGGAAGAGAGGGGGTTGTAGTATTTCACCGCTACACCAACACCAACGTTTTTAAGGTGATAATAATAATCTCTACCTGTGGGAAGGCCTGCGCCCAGCATTGGGATTTTTATAGGCTGATGATGTAATAATGAAGACCTTTGTGGTCGTGTCAAGGGTTTAATTCCCGGTCGGAACAATTTGGATGAACTATAGAATATTATAAAGTGTCTAATACTAAGGTCATATTTGATAAAGAATGTTTTTAAACAAATCATTCACGGTTATTTGTGCTATCTAGCAGCGACGAAGGTTCCATACAACTCGATTCCCACCGGCTTCCCTTCAGAAGTTTAGAACACAACCACTCTCTACTTGAATTGAGAAATGGCACAATCAGTAATTATAAAAGTAAATATATAAAAAAAATATTACATTACACTATGGACATAAAATCAACAAAATTTGCTTTTCAACAACATGTTGCTATAAAATAAGCCGCAGGCGCGATCAGCTTTTTAGCAGTTAAACTTCTGTACAAAATATTCGTCATGACGTCTCATAAAGGTCAATAAACCCACCCTCGTATTAGTAGCCGGTAAGCCGTCTTTATCCGAGTTACTTGATAGAGAAAGTAATACAATTTGCGTGCGCGTTAGCGGGATGGAGGAATATCGTTTTCGGTTTGTGTTCTGTTGACAGATAATTTGACGTAATTGCAATTCATCATTGAATGCATGACTGTGTTTTATTAGTATTTGAATTTATTAGTTAGTTTCACCTATTAGAATGATTAGTATTGGAGTTGGACTTTGTTTATTTGTGTTGTGTGTAGTGATGAAAGTAGTTACGAAGACGTACGTTGTAATTAGGTATTTGCGGTAAGTAGATATTGTAATAAGCTGAAATTACGTATTTAGAGTAAGTAGATTTGCAAAGTAATCGGTAGAATTGTAAGATGTCGGCATTAATAGCTTAAGATTCTTCCCGGCTTTTATGATAATGTCTTAGCGCACTTTGTAAGAAAGAATAGACGAATAGCTTTAGAGTATAAGTAGTATTATTAGTACTTATTCGATTAAGTTTTGTTTAATTTACATCATATCATCATTTCACCACAAACAGCTTTTATCAAAGCCACTTCTATTATGCTTGCAAGACACTGTTTCAATATCTCAGTGCTTACACGTATAGTAAAAGTGGACTGAAGATACATCTGCCTATACAAGACTGAAGCCAGGATGCCAATCACAGATTTTCGGTAAGGACTCAAGACAGTAGGTAAGCATTTTTTTTTGCTCCGGCTTACCTCTCTCAATATTTCACGCTTCGCCACTGTATCTAGTGTCACTTGATTTTTAATGTTGTTTCAAAGAAAAACACCATTGTTATCATATTGTGGTTAACTCGTAAATCTATCTCAAGAAATAGTAAAAATCCGAGTAAACTAGATTAAAGAATACATACCTACAAACCTACATACATACATATAATCATAACTATTATCCCCGAAGGGTTAGTCATAGACTAGGCAATATGGACAGCAAAGCAGTCCTCTACCATAGTCCACTTTTCACCAAATAGCGACTGCACATGTGCTCAGCGTAATAGGTGGTGCGCCATCGCCTATCTATGCTGTTGAATGTATGTGCAGTCTTTAGTCCGTTAGTCGCCTTTAACGACAACCATGGTAAGAGAGGGGGTGGTATTCTTTCGCCGCCACGCGACACGGTCATAAAGAATTTTGAATAATTTGTTTGAATTTGGCCTTAGTATAGACAACGCAACGCCTCGGTGGCCGAGTGGTGAAGCGCTCGGCTCGATATCCGGAGGTCCCGGGTTCAATACCCAGGTGAGGCAAAGTGTGTTTTCGGATTTTACGATGCATAACCCTGGTTTGGATCACCAACCCGCATTTAGCAAGCGTGGTTTAAGCCAATACCCATAAATTGGCTACTTGATAGTTTTCGGAAAAGTATTTTAATTATAAACGCTTATTTTATACCTTGTACAATATTTTTTTCTCGAAAAAGCTTTATTTAATAGGTCAAGGCTCATACGATCGCCGGTGGTCGTGAAACAATTGATTTTCAATTTTGTCTGGTTTTACGGTGCTCAAGGGGTTAATAGAAAAAAAACATATTTTTCATCATTAATTTCAAATTTCGCACGAAAACGGTTGGTCACGTGACATTTTGCCCTGTGACGTCACACTCCAATAAACAAACTTATCTTGAAATCTGACAGATAGTTTTTGTTTGTTTTGTGAACTGTGACGTCACACGAAGCTCAATCATGGCCGGGTCTTGTGATCCACAGATAAAAAATCGCAAATTTATCTTGTAAAATAAAATATTACTAATTGTCTTAATTAAAAAAAAATATTAGATAATTATTGTTAAATCGTAAACTACCTTATCCGGGCATATTTCATATTTTATTGTTACAACCTGTCAAATAGCAAATTGTAGCGGTGACTTGATTTCATTGATGGAGGCCTTTGGAGGTAATTTACTTTTTATAGACACCGCATCCACTTAACGTGAGGTGGAGTGGAATAACTTGCCTACTTAACTATAAAAACAACTACAGGAGTATCTCCGAATTTCCATTAACGATGCCTGTTAAAAATATACCAAGTACTTAAAAATAAGTAAGCTAAGTATCTATTCATAAATCGTTTCAGTAAACACATAAATAAACTCAAGCTGTTTTCAAAGAGACACTCCAACAATTTTTTCTTCTTTTTAATAAAAATATCTTCGTTCAAATATTATTGTATTTTAATTGAATGTTTTTTGATATTCTATCCGTTTGCAAAAGATTTTTTTCGCAGATACTTAAGAAGACTACCTAAGTACATCTTCGTGCGTCAAAGACTCTCAAAATTAAGTCTAAGTGATTACTTTTCGCAACTTTTTTATTTATATAAGGTACTTACCCTTTCTACGGGATATTTGTTCTAGTGCAAATAGTGGACAAGTTACGTGTGTTTTCAGTTTCAATAAATATAATGACAAATTATTATTTAGAAATAATTTTAATTAATTTTCCATCAAAACTACGTCTAATTATCATAGCTGCACGAAGGCTGCACGGTAAACTAATTTCGCAAATTCAATCGAGAAGTATATTAATTAACAGAATACTTAGTATTTTTTTATGAAAAGTAGTTGTTAAGAAAAGAACTCGGGTTAAACTCTTAATAATTATAATGAATATGAATGAAGCTTAATATTTCTGACAGTTATTAAAACTTGATAAAGGCAGTAACACTTTATGCATTTATTTAATTGGTACCAACTACTGGTTTCTTTCCGACAAACAGCGCAAAATTCTCATGAAAGAATAGAATGATGCTTTCTCGGGCTGGAACGTTAGTTAAACTGAGATAATATTTACGCTACGCTACGGCACGCTACGTCGTAGCGTAGCGTATGCTACGGTAACATAATTTTTTTTGCATAGTAGCGGTATAAGCTCATGCTAGTGGTCATGCTATCTTGCAAGTATTATTACCGTATGAAATCATCGAATAGAGTTGCCACGTTAAATCGACCGTATAACATTGCATTATTAGGTACTATGTAAAGCTTTTTGTTCGTACTACGACGCCTTGGTCCAATATTGACATCACATTGGTACCTGACATAACCTATCTATCTAAATGTAATATCATTACACACATACAAATAACCACGACTATTATCCCCGAAGGGTTAGTCAGAGACTAGGCAATGAGGACAGCAAAAGCAGTCCTTTACCGTAGTCCACTTTTCACCAAATAGCGACTGCACATGTGCTCAGCGTGACAGGCAGAGCCCATCGTCGCTATATGCTGTTGGAAGTATGTGCAGTCTTTAGTCTGTTAGTCGCCTTTTACGACACCCAAAGGAAGAGAGGTCGTCAAAATCTTCACAGCGAGTATTTTATTACGTTTCTCTTTGTTCGCTTTAGTTTTAAAATCTTTAGTAAAGCAGCTGCTCTATAACAAATACATTTCCCAAACAAACAAAAAATCCAGGTAGGATTTTATCAATTTCAATTTCTACTGTTTATTTATAAAAATAATGATGAACATCCGTTGACGCTTGCTGGTCCAAACTTCCAACAGAAATGTAACTCCGGAATAGCCATACTAAGATGACTTCATGCTCTATTAAATACTGATATGACGTGTAAATTAATAAAATACTAACAAGACAGTCTGATGCTTGATGTGTTAGTTTTTGAATGCTTACCTAATACAAGAACCTTAGAATAATAACGCTATAGAAAGATAGTCTTCATACAAGCGCTCTGTCAAAAATGAAGCACTAAACCGATTCACACACGCGTGACGTGCGCGCATGGCCGTGATCTGCTGTCTCTTTCCAATTCTATGAATATGAAAGAGACAGCACTGCGGCAGCCGCTGCTACCGAGGCTTTAACTTAGAGAATCAAACTGCAGTACGTTTATATTTTGACCTAATTAACTACAAGATACTATGAAATACTGAAAGCTTACCTGTGAAAAGTGATGTTATTTCACTTCTTTTGTTTTTCAGATGTGTTGTGACACAATTTAACTGCACAAACCGTCATTTTTTTTTTGTTTTCGCGAGACACGTTCGGCGCGCTGTGACATTGAACACTACGGAGCGGTCCGGCGTTTGGTGCCATTTCTGGCTCCAATTAATGTGCTTCAAAATAGGCGCGTGAACTTGGTTTCTATAGCGTTATTATTCTAAGACAAGAACGTAGAACTTATGAGCCATCCTGCATACAGTCCCGACCTGGCACCTTGTGACTTTTGTCTGTTCCCAAAAATTAAGAACCAATTACGCGGTCAACGATTTTCTTTACCAGAAGAAGCTGTCGAAGAGTATGAGAAACCTGTTTCTGAGGTCACCACGGAGGGGCACAAAAGTTTTCAAAATTGGTTTAATCGAATGAAAAAGTGCATTTACGCAAAGGGAGAATATTTTGAGAAACAATTAATTCATTTTTGACCTTTAATAGTATTTTTTCTTATTCATTCCGGAATACTTTTAGTGCGCCCCACGTATTAACGAATTAGAGCACCTTTAAATAAAGTATTTTTGTGTGTGTTGTGACAAATTGCTTCCGAGTTGTAAGTGTTGCCCAAGGTTAGCAGTCGCGGTAACATACTTGTATAGAATGTCATGGATGCATGCAATCAAAGCGACAGATTTAGGCAACGCTCAAACTGGTGACACGTTATTAGGGTTGATAACTTATTTTTAGGAAGATAATGTTTAAACAGAGTGTTTGGTAATTGGTATATATTTCCGAAACTGGGCCGTTCCACTGAGTGCAAAGAATAACTATTTGTATATAATATAAGCAACCTGAAAAAAACAACTGTTCCATACATTAGGTCAAAAAGTATTTGCAGTTTTCCTCTCATACAAATAGTGCTATTTTTAATTTATGTGGTTTGTCAAAAGTCACAAATCAAACTAACATTATAACTATTTTGTTTTAACCGAAACTAAAGCCTCCTTGTTAAGTAGCTGCCATTTATTTTTCTTTTCTAGCCTCTACTGTCCCTCTGCTGGACAAAGGCCTCCCCAAAGTCCTTCCATCCATCTCTATCCTGAGCCACCTCGTTGTCAATTAAAACAGAAAATACCCTGCCAGTTACCGATGCCTGATTCCCGTGTGGCTGACAAAGTATTACGGTTTGCGCAACGCCTTAACGAGCAGCGGCAATAAACTTAACTATAGTCTGTTCAATATAGCTTGATACCTGTGACAGGTGTCATCAAAAACGACGACGTGACTTTGTAAAAGCGTATGAATCTATTTGACAAAATTTTAATAATATTATTTTTTTATAATCCATCACTTAACATACTTACTACAATTATTTTTTGCGATTATTTGTTATACGTTAGATTAGGTTTTATCCCAATAAACACACATAACACACATTTTTCACAACTTTTAAACATTACAATAAAAAAACGTACCCCTTCACAAGGTCATTCCAATACATAAAATCCTTGTGTTGGGATAGTAAATCAATTAAAGTTCAATTGATATTCAATAACCAATCGATTGACTTCAATTTTGTATTTATAATTCAGCTGAAATAATTAATTTGTTAGTCTTTACTTATTTTTCTTTAGTATAATGACGATTATATTGAATATTATATTGATTATATATTTTGGTGATGGTTTAAGTTGTACACCAATACATTATTAAAAATTTCTTCGTTATTAAAACATTCAAAATCTATTCACGTATTTTTATTAACATATTAACATGTACTTCCATAAATAAAGTTATCTAAATACTATCAAAAATTATAATTTGAAGGAAAAAAGGATTAACGACACATAATGATATCCAATTGATAACTTCAATTATCATTTAATTCATTTCCGTCTGTAATGTCTTAACCCTAGACATGACAACTTGACACCTGTGAAAGGTATTAAGCTTTATTAAACAGACTATAGGTACCTACTATTTATCACTCTTGAATGAGCATTACGAAATATTTACCCAAAATTAAGTAACTATTTTTAATTTATAAGGTTCGTCAAAAGTCACATAACGAACTAACAATACAACAATTTCGTTTAATCCGAAACTAAAATCTCCAAAATAAAGTATGTTGCTAGCATTGACCAATCATACACGATGTCACATATTTTTTTAATATCATAATGAACTGATTATATAAAATTGTAATCAATTTTAAAGTATATTTTAAAATAATGTTAGTTTTTCTGATATTAAACTCGGAGTCGCCATTTTGGTTGTCAATTAACACAGAAAATTCCCTGCCAGTTGCCGATGCCTGATCCCCGTGTGGCTGACAAAGTATTAAGGTTTGCGCAACGCCTTAACGAGGCAGCGGCAATATAACTAGTGTCGAGTGTACACTCATGTTGTATACAAAATGCGCAATAGCCGGGTGCTGAATAGCGATCGCACGTATTTACGTTACAGCTATGAGCTATATCGAGCGGTATTGCGCTTCCGCACTTTCTGCTCATAGTCAACTTTGAGACTGGATAATGAAGTCACGAATCGATACTTAATCATCAACATAAATTTTAAGGCTTTCAACGTCCCACTTCTAGACTTAGGCCTCCCTATAATAGGACATACAACAGCTTTGGCCCCGAGTTATTCGCAGCACGATGAAGCTAATTTTTAAAATAAGCTCCCCCCCTTCCCCCCATAATTCTTACTTCTACCTTAAAGATCCTTTTTGTCAAGGCCCCTAATGAATCTGCGACTCCTCTGGTTTTGCGGGCTTTCCATCAGGTGACCCGCCTGCTCGTTTGCCTCATTTTAACATAAAAAAGTGACCAAGTGTTAAAGAATGTTTCCGTTTTTTCAGCCCAAGTTTAAACGTGTCACGTAGCGGTGATAGTATACTACCACCCCCTCTCTTCCCTGATCCTAAAAGGCGACTAACAGACTAAAGACTGTACATACATCCAACAGCATAGAGTGACGATGGGCTCACCACCTGCCACGCTGAGCACATGTGCAGTCGCTATTTGGTGAAAAGTGAACTATGGTAGAGGACTGCTTTTGCTGACCTCATTGCCTGGTCTCTGACTAACCCTTTGGGGATAATAGTCTTGATTATATGTATTTATGTATGTAAGTTTAAACATGTTAATTAATCTGATACCCTTTAATTGTAGCGTTGGCTTGATCCTTTATCCATTATTGGGACATGATAATTATTACTTACAGTTATCTCAATTACCATATAACACAGGACTATTACCATTGTCAGAAGTCACCGTTAGACCACACGTTCCCACAAAGGGCCGCACAAAAGCCTAACAGCCGTCGTCATATAACAAGGCGCTGTTATCATCATCGGAGACTCTACTCTCTAACCGCATCCGAAACTTCGTCTGCCCGTAATTCGCAGTAAACGGCTGTACTGCGCCAATCGCTAGTAGTGATGTACAATCCTCGAGTCTTTGAGTTCTAATTTTGAAGACTCGAGTCAGATTTGCAGGGCTCTGGGAGCTCGATAGGCTCGGAGTCCCGAGTCTAGTTGAGTGCGAGCTTTCTCAGTAACAACTCAAGCCTTTAAAAGAGCTCGAGTCTTAAAATCAACTCGAGCTTTCAAGAATAACTCAAGTTTTAAAAAAATACTTGAAGCTTTACCTTCAACAAAGGGTTGAGGCAATATTTCAGATGAATTATAATTAACTACTATTTTAATCAATCATATTTTATTTCTCATTTACAATTTGAATCAGTGTTATTAATATTAAATCAATAACACTGATTAACAATAATTAACTTAACAATAATTGCTTTTTAAGCACACTTATCACTGTTTTGTATTAAAATGCTAACCTTGAAACATCAATTAACTCATCACAACAAAAGACTAGAGATCAAAGAAAGACTCGAGCTCAGAAAAAGGCTCGAGCGCAGAAAAAGTCTCGAGCGCAGAAGAAGACTCGAGCTCTAATGTCACGCTCCGAGGCTCACGTAAACTCGGTCGCGAGCTTTGTAAACGACTCCAAGCCTTAAGTAAAAGGACGCGGAGAGCTCGAGTCTTGTACACCACTAATCGCTAGTGAAAAAAACCGGAAGCGCGCGTAAATTGTACGACGAATTACGAGCCAACGAAGTTTCGGATTCGCTTAGAGAGTAGGCCCCTCTGTACGTAGGTGCTCTGAACTAGACGCCAGCCTAACTAAATTAGTAGGCACTTAATCACGCCCCAGTTGGCCTTGATGAAAGGGACCTCGTAGACCTTCGTATGCAAAATCTAGTCGAAACTTGCGGATGCTTAATTTTCTCGCTCGACAATAAAACTGAAGGGGGATTTTGATAATTTTATAATGTCTCCGCTCCTGTGTCGGTCGCTCGGAACAATATTTATTGTTGTTTTAAAATCGGTGTCCGGATTGATGCAGGTTTCTCCGTCGTCATGATTTCGACTATCGCAAAAATGTTCGGTTTGCAATCTTGGCAGTTCAGCAACTTCCACAATGATAATGTCACTGGATGGGTGACCAATTTAGAAACATCTCAAGTTCCTCCGTGCGGAAAAGCACGTAAAGCCGTTGGTACCTGGTTGATTTTTTTTTTAATATGTTTGAATTTGTTCGTAGCACTCACTTATTGCTTTGGTTCTTGTTCTTTTATTTTCCAAATTGTTCAAAAGTTGTTAACTTTTTGTTTCAAATTAGTTTAAATTATGTATAATTAATTAAATACTTTGTTTACTTTGTTTTGGGTCAATGCTGGTTACAATTTTTATTGGGATACAAATTCAAAAAGTGTTGGTTTGATGTAAATTGCAATGTAACAATTGGTGATCTGTTATTGTACCTTTAAAAATAAATAAATAAACGAGCAGACGGGTCACCTGATGGAGAGCAATCACCGCCGCCCATGGACCCCCGGAAAACAAAACCAGAGTCTTCGCAGATGCGTTGCCGACCTTTAAGAAAGGAATAGGGTTAAGGAAGGAATAGGAATTGTCACTGGCCGGACGAAACACAACAGCACCAAGTGCCATTATTTCACGCCGGATATTCGTGAGAGGGTGGTATTACCCCGGGCGAGTAGGTCCAATACGTGCTGCAACGCAGCGTGGATCTACCACTCAGTCAGTCACTCGCATTTAGCACCACCGAGGGGTCACGTGTAGGGTCTCAAGGGTAAACCTACGGACGCGAGTAACTTTAACTCCTAAATTCGTAAGATGGTACGACTACCATTCAATCCCACCAACCTGCCCCCTTACTCTCGAAACCGATCGCTATTGGATCGGTATTGTGAATTTTCATATTTTTAAGTTACGCAACATATTATATTTATATTATTATATTAATAATATAAATATAATACCAGCGCAAATTTGGATTCATTTTGGGTGAACTAAATGGCATTGAGTTTTGTATTTTTTTCACTCAATATCCACGCAATATGAATTCATATTAGTTCTGGTATCGTAACTTAGGAGTACAAAAATTCACAATACCAATCCGATCCAATAGCGATCGGTTTTAAGAGTAAGGGGGCTGCATTGGGCCAGCATTATGGGTTTTTGCTCAATCTTCCCATTTGGTGTTGCTCATGAGGGAAGACCAGTGCCCAACAGTGAGATGTTTATAGGCATCAGCCTATAAACATTTAGCCATTATCAAATGCAAAAATGTCCGTAGCAGACACGATTGGAAACTATAAATATGCAAGGTCGCACCTCTGGCGTTACGCAATCTAAATTCATATTAGCGGACTTCCATTAAGAATATTTTTAATGTAAAATTAATTATACCTAAATGTCATCTTTTTTCCTTTTATTGTTTTCGTTAGACTTACACACACTTACACATGCTTACACATACTAATTTTGATTTTGTTTAATTTAGTTTTACGATTCTAAAAATGTTTTGTTTTTGTTTATATTGCTGTATCTGCTATAGACAAATACCTATAGTGATTTTAATTTTTTAAATTTTTGTTATTTGTTTTTGACTTAGTTTATATTAAGATATTAATTTATAACATGTAGGTAATACCTACCTAACCTATCTAGTAATAACTAGGTACCATAAAATCACAATGCCTTTAAAAGGTAAATTTGTAACTACAATTAACACCTGTAAAATACTAACAACTTGTTGTGTACCTATTATGTTACCAAATTTAAGTGATTATATGAATATGAATATGCATGGGTGTTGGCAAATTATACAAGAAAGTAGAAAATCAATTTTTATATACTGTCAAGAAGTAGACCTTTGTGTGAAAAATGTTGTAGAAAATGTATCATCAGCCTATAAACGTCCCACTGCTGGGCACAGGCCTTTCCACGTGGACAACAACACATGGGGAGCTTGGTCTACCACCCACCAGGCTGGCCTAATGCGGGTTGGTGCGTAGAAACTTGCGGATGCTTAAATATCAAAACTGCTCATTAACAAAACTGGAGCGTGAAATTTTATAATATCTCCGATCCTGCGTCAATCAATAGTTGGTCGATGTCCTGAATTTAACATTTATTTGTTCCATTAACAACGTTATGAACAAGTCAATTTCCAAAAACTGATCTGTCACGAAATAGACCGTGAATCTCGTGAATCTTGTCTAAACTTGTGGATGTGTAATTGTCTCGTCAACCAATAAAAGTGGAGCGCAATTTTGCTAAAATCGTTTCCGAACCAGTGTCATTGACTCGGAACAATCTTTAGTTGTTGTTCCGTAGACAAAGTATCTGTCTACTTGTTGTTCCGAGGTCGATGACCAGAATTTTTGACTACGGCATAAATGTCCGTAGCAGACTATCTCCACACGATTAGAAACGGAATAAATACGCTTCTGGTGTTACCGAGGTGTTTTACTACTGCAAGGGTAAATAAAACAAAACAGCGGAAAGTCTTTTTTCAAATACTGTTATGAATTCCACGCGACGTGTCAGCGAAGTCCCATAAGTTTGTTGAAACTCAAACGGATATGGGGAATTTCTTGCGTTGTTCATAATCCATCAATTATTATCAGGCATCAATCATTACTCACCATCAAATCGTCATCCATCATCACATAATGAAAAAGTATTTAACAGAAGACAAAACAGTATGGGCTTCTACATTTTCAATCTTAAAAATACAAAAACCCTAAGTAATTAAAATATTAATGTTTATTATTTCGTAGCGACGGCAATGTTACTTTAAAGTATTTTCTTGCAATTGGATTTCTAGCAAACTTCGACAATACTTGAACAAAACTTTGACACGATTATGTCATAGCTGGATTTGCGCTAAATCTAGATTCCGGTGCTAGCCCGCCGCCCTAAATCACAATAAAACGGTAGCGTAAATACTGCAGTATAAAAAATCATCTCCAACATTTACTGTGTGTGCGAAATTTTAAAAGCTTTTCATTCGACACACGGAATCCATCGATTTACTGTTCCCAAACTTTTAACAGCGACCATTCGGTGCCGCAGACGGATCAGAATATATCTCTTCCATAAAACAGTTCGCAAAACGTTCGTTGTTAAGCGTCCTCAAACTTTCTATTAACAAGAGGAACAAGTGAAATTCCGTTCGACACAGATATACTGCAGTTCATGAGCATCTGGAAGAGGGATGACGAGCATTTGTCATGACCAACTTGTGAAGTATATTCTTTGCCACCTAGCGGCGCCGTGCACTGTTTTATATTCACTGTGTGCGTCTTACAGATGGGACTTGTTGTTTGAAGGCTGCGGGGTGTTGGCGTTGCCGCGTTTTGCATTTGACAAACGTGTGAGTGTAAATAAAATTGGTTGAAACTATGACGTTGATGCTTCTCAACGCTCGCTCGCTGACTGCAGTTGGATTTGTCTTTCAGCAGAATGTAGGAAGGACATAAACGAAATGAATTTTTCGTCTTCAATATTTAAGAGTTCCCTTTGGATTAGAACTAGAACTTCCGGTAACACATAGTACCTGAAAAAAAAAATAGTGAGTATTTTTTATAGGCACGTAAGTAAGTAACCTATATTATAATGTACTCGTTACATCGTTTGTTAAAGTCGCGACGGAGCAATTTTACATAGGTACTGTACTGAAGATGTTTAATAGTGGAAAGACATTAGGCGAGTGAAGAATTCTACTCACTTAGTTACGCTTGGTTGCACTAAAGCTGTATACTTATCTACATTTTGTTAATGGCGGCGATCGGTTGCGCCGTCATGTTGGTGTCCTAATGAAATAGGGCCCATAGTGTATGTTCCACTTCTATAATGTGTAGTCACGACAACATACCGAGTGGAAATACAGAGTGCCACTAACTTTTAAATAAAAATAAAACTATGTATTATTTTTTGTCGAATAATGACACCTTTATGAAAAATTAAATAGGTAGCTAATTTATGAGTTCTGAATAAAAAAGACTAATTTAAAAAGAATAAGAATTAGATACTGAACACTCTTAATTAAATAAATATATTAAAACTACAGTTTAATCTTAACCAATAGGTTAATATTTGTTATAATATTAATGTTTGTTCCAGATTTTCAAAGTGTATTCCGTGAACATTGATGAAAGTACGTCGACTAATAATAGCACCTGAAACTTAGTAGAATTGAATATAACTAGCTCCATCTATCTTTCAGCTCCGTCTTAGTGTTATGTAATTAATATAATCATAATACCTATCGCCATTATGTTCTTTTTTAGTTTTTTTATCTCGAAGGTTAAAGTGAATAAATATCTTGATGTCAATGAAACATGAAAATTGTAAAGTTAGATTAGGTTAATTAATATGGAAATGTTATTAATTTGATTTATTATTGGTATGTAACTTAAATTATCAAGAAAACTTTGTTATGGAGAAGCGGATTCTCTTGAAACAGGTAATATATATAAATTAAGTTGCTGGAATATAAATAATTTGACTTTGAAGATAAAGGAAACGTTGAAAAAAATTTCAACCTTAGATGGGAATTGAACCCACGGTATCCGCAATCTTTTCATGTTTTTAGCCTTCCCCCTTACTCTTGAAACCGATCCCGGTCGATCGAGAATAGTATTGTGAAGTTTCGTTCTTCTAAGTTATTAATATTGCGCGGATATTGAGTGAACTAAATGTAAAACTCAATTCCATTTATTTCACCCAATATGAATCCAAATTAGTGCTGGTGTCGTAACTCGAAATTTCACAGTACCAATTTCAATCATCTGGGATCGGTTTCAAGAGTAAGAGGTTTCAACTTATTGTCCAGGTCGGAAATAAATGGTTTTTTTCTTTCATCTTATTTACTGATTTTACGATGCATTACACGGTTTGTTTTGTTATCACTGTAGTGGTGTGACCACGGGTGATCCTACTAATATTATAAACGCGAAAATTTGTAAGTATAGATGGATGTTTGTTACTCTTTCACATAAAAACTACTAAATGGATTTAGATGAAATTTGGCATATATATAGTTTATAACCTGGATTAATAATACATACGATACTTTTTATCCAGATATTCCCACGGGAACGGGAACCACGCGGGTGAAACCGTGAGCGGCCGCTAGTATCTCATATCACACGTGGTCACACCACTACATCACCGACCCGAATTTATCAAGCGTGGTGATTCAATGCCTATATATTAATTGAAGCGATTATTTGGTTTCAATGATGGAAGCCTTAGCAATGAGACAGTACCGATATAGTAATTGCTATTCAAACTAACTTTAGTGAGTCACAGGAAGACTACGATGTTTGACCACGAATCCTGTAAAGTGTTCAAATCATTAAAAAAAAAGTTATAATTATTTCTTAACTAAAAGTAGAATAAAACTTAAGAGGCCTATTACATCTCGAATGTGATTTTTGCGTAAAATGCCCATTTTCGCACTTTGAAGTAATTTTGCAGTTTTATTTATCGTTTTTATCGAAAGAGGATAATAAATTTGTGCATAATATTACAAATATCCATTCTGTGAGCATAAGTTCAATTCGGACGGCCGGCGCATCGCATTTTGTAGTAACTTTGCAGTTGTATTTATCGTTGTTATCCTAATAGGATAATAAATTCATTATAAAATCTTAATTCCTCATGAAGTAACAATTACTCTGGTATAAATTTTGCTCAATAATATTATTGTAGATAGGAGATATTCACAGTTAACTTAAAGCGATTTTGGAAGTTTTTTGGTTTAGAATAAGATTTTTTTCCTATATAAAATCAATGATATCTAAAAATTCCGAGGCCGCTACGCACTATTCGACTATATAAGAGATAACATTATAATTTTTTTATTTCACTTGTTTAGAACAGTAGTTCAATCGATGAGCTCAAAAAAGTGCCTTCGCGCACTTTATGAAAATCTTTCTCTGCAATTTTGGGTTTAATTAAAAAGTTAAGCAAAATTTACCGAAAAGCGAGGCCGCTACGCACTATTCCAATAGCTATTCTACACTATT
Source organism: Scoparia ambigualis (assembly GCA_963921215.1). Classification (NCBI taxonomy): domain Eukaryota; kingdom Metazoa; phylum Arthropoda; class Insecta; order Lepidoptera; family Crambidae; genus Scoparia; species Scoparia ambigualis. Next base: position 21,329,619 of record OY992502.1, on the reverse strand, counting down.
CAATAAGTCATAATTGTTAATGTATTTTTGTTTCTGAGATCCATAACGCCAAAATTGGCCATTTTACGCAAAAATCACAGTCGAGATGTAATAGGCCTCTTAACGTTAAGTTGTCGTTAATAAAACAAAACAGTGCAGCATCACTTTTTAAATTCTCGTACCCGTGTGAGATTGTTGTGAAGTTCCACATTTTTTCTAAAACTCAAAGTAGGAATATTATTTCTAAAACTTTTATCACCACATCACACGGTTTCATCAACATCGTTATAATCACGCACTAGAAAATATTGAATCATATCCTTTACTTGACAAAAACCTTTTTAATCCCACCTATCTTTTTAAAAATCAAACAAGAATTCAAAGCAATACGAGTACCGCAGACGAAAATTTAATAGTTTCGCCGACTATTCGGTGTGAAAGAGAACGGTAGGCCGCAGATCCCACGGGGCGAACATTTTGACCGTAATCAGGCTAATGGACAAACCCTGGTCCGCGCTAGGGGTCCGTCCAACTGACACTATAACAACCTTATTTTGTTTATTTGCTCTTACATTGTAGTTTGATATCGATTTCGGGATTAAGCGTTTCGAATGAGGGCGTAGAAAGGGATAACATATACAAGTTTGGAGCGTAACCGTTGTTTTTGTTTTAAGTTGGGATTGATTAGCATTTTAGGTGTTTAGTGTTGTTGTTTGGGGTACCTTTTCGATAGTAAACATTATTACGGTTTAGTTATAACATTTAGGAGATTTCTCAATGATATAATATCAGACTATAATATAGAACGTCAGACTGTAACTCGAACACCCTAATACCTATTTCAGTTGCCAATTAGGTAACGTTATTATTTTGCATTGCCGTGTTCCGGGTTGTATGCTGTTCAATTCAATTATAGAGCATGAGCAGCGTAAATAACTGTTCTATTATATTCTGATTCTAAGAACTGAACCTTCAAAGACAGCTACGCTAGTCTGGTACTCATAATGTTCATGAGCTGCGGTTGCCGCTTTTATCAGGCTGTAAAGATAATGTATATGATACTTTATTATGATTGATGTGAATGAATGGGGTAATTCATTCCGTGGACAAACAAGCATACACGCACACATCATCAGAGAGCATCAGATCTATTTGTCTGCTGTCAGTAAGTTTATTTATTTATTTATTTCATCTGCATTTCGTGGTAGTTTTCGCTGTGCTGCCACGAAGTGTTGGAACAATATCCCTACATCTAGCTTTAAGAAATTCTCAATCAGTTCATTCTTTCAAAATTAATTATAAGAAATATCTACTTGACCAACAAATAGAACAGCTACTTTGAGCAGGCAGCTCGTTACTACTTACATATATTATACTGAGTTAAGTTTTTAAATATTTATCTCTAATATTGTTATATCGCATCCACTCATAATATAAACAACATATACTAATATAGTTCACTTAAAAGTAATACTTCTCAAATATAAATACATTATTTTAGCCTTTATACGATGATAGAATCATACTCACACTTTATAATATACCCAACAGATTAAGCATGCTTCCCCCTTGTACACATGCTGTCGTTACCTTAGCTGACCCTGTTCTCGGTACAGCGTGTATCATCTTAACTTTCGCTTACTTCTCAACATGGCTAATATTTAATTGCTGGCTAGAGCATCTAGACGTTGATAAAATCACGCACACTTTATGTAGAATACAGATTATGCATGCTGCCCGACGAAATTACCTTAGTTGACTATAAAGGGTCACTTAACATGTTATACAAGATATACTTATGTATTGTCTAAGTCCCATTGCTGGGCACAGGCCTCCTACGTGGACAAGAGCACGTTGATATTGGGCCATAACCCACCACGCTGGCCCAATGCGGTTTGGTGGGTTTTAACGACTGTCATCTTACGATAACAACCGGGACCAACGGCTTGACGAGCCTTCTGAAGCACGTTTATGTAAGTTTGTCTAAGTAAAGAGCTTCTCAAAAAGGAGTCGTAGAACACAAACGCGAGTTAGCCAACATTAATTATTTAATCACTTTCACAATTGTAAAAAGAAGAACACACTTAGTATGTACTAACCTTAATGCTTACTATTCGACGGCTCGTTCAAGACTGATCCCCGACCGCAACCGTCGGTGTGACGTTGTCTTGACACTGGCAGTTAAACGTCAGTGTCACAGACAACGAGTGACCGGTAATGGATAGTTATCATAATATCTGTTACATATATCTGATACAACATGTTAGCTGTACCTGTTCTCGTTATAGCGTGTATATCACACTTAATTATCGCTAGTATGTATGCAGTGCCAGTATCTTTACCGTTGCAGATGAAAGCTTATAGACGATGATAAAATCACACACAGTTTATGTATCAGAACAGACAGTATATATAGCTGGGGAAATAAACGTCGATTTTGGGCCAAACCTTGCACTTTTGTCTCGGAAGACGCCACTTGGCACGATTGTTCTATGGGTCATTCTGAGCTGATTTAGCCCGGTAGCCACGAAATTGCCCACTGCTGGTGGGCACCAGGGGGGGGGGGAATTTTTCGTCTCCTGAATCCTGGGGAATCCTTTTCTTCAAAATTTTTTACCCGTCATAGAAAAAAAAAGAAAAATTTTTGAAAATGCTCTACTATAGGGATAACACGTGGATATTTGGTAAACAAAGAATATAATGTTATAGCCTATCAAATCATAAACCTTAAAAGTATTATTTAAATGAATGCTTCTAAATAAAAGTTAGCTAGAAAAATGTTTTAGGTTGTTGATCGGGGTTATTTTATCACCCCCCATGGAAAGGTCTATGTGCATGTGTATATCTAAGTAATACAGAGGCTACGCAAATCTTCGATACTCGACGACTTTAGTCTCCGAGTGACCGCCATACAAATTGGAGTCGCGGGACAAAAGTCGGCGACGCTACTCGTGTACGAACGAATAAAATTTTTTTTTGAAAATGCTCTACTACAGCGATACCACATGAATTTTTGGCAAATAAAAGATATAATGTTATAGCCTATTTAATTGTGAACCTAAAAAGTATTACTTGAATGATTGCTTTTAAAGAAAATGTTCGTCAAAAAAAATATTGCCATTACTTACGCAACCTTGATTTCACTTGTTCGATGGGATTTGACATGGGATGATTACACTTTCGCATTTAAATCTCACTATAAATCGTCAATATGAAATAATATTTGTAAACAGAAGCTACCGCCGTGTTAGGAATTTATATACCGAGAAGAACCGTCAAGAAACTCGATAGTAAAGTTAGTCTTTTCAATTGCCCCATAGTTATTTTGTCAAAGCTTATCTCTAAGTCATACAGTTAGCTCTTTCAGACATAGGTAAATTAATATTTTATTTGTAAAATTAAGATTGTCCTCATGTATTGTACTCATACATGAACCGCCGCACCCGCACAAATCTGTACACTTTAATGTCTTTTGGTACAGTTGCATCTGTTATTTCTGCAGGTCACCTTGCACTTGCATCTTATCAGTTCCAAACATGCTTTATCAGCAAGGGGTAATGTGGACCAAACAGGCTTCCAAGTTTGGTCTTATTTGTACCATCCCCACTTAGAATGACATGGCAGGTCTTGATGGGGGTCATAAGACTTTGACCCCATACATGCCCTCCTTGGTTGACAGCTCGCAATAGATGTTGAGTTAAAGCGTCTCGAGTTCGCAGCAAATTTTCAATGTTCCTGAACAATTGCAGCGAAAAAATTAACACCAGTCATCTGGGTATCGGTGGCAACTAGACCCCAGTCTATGTAACAGAGCACCTGACTCCGGAAACTAAATTGTTGCATGCGGCGACTCGTCGCACTACCAGGGAGCTAAAGCATAAATTTATAGTACGCGACAGAAAACTTTTTAGCAGAAGAACGAGGAACGAGAATCCAATTATGTACGCATCGAGACTCTCAAAACAGTGCACTAAGGTTTTTTTTTACTAAAAGGCTTGTATTGACATAATTGTTTATTACCAATATGTAAGAGGTTTGCGAACAAAGACTGTCGATATATTTAATAATATTATTTGTAATTCTTGACTGAAACCTGGTTGAATGACGGTGTTTCTGATTCTGAAATCCTTGATAATAGATACAACGTGTTCGCTAAAGCAGTGGGTTCCATCCCTCAAAGAATGGTGGAGGGGTGTTAATCGCTGCCACTAAACTACTTGACTCAGTACGACTTTATTCATGCGAATCTGATTGTGAGGACTTGTGGGTGTGTGTCGGGAGTGACAGGGCCGATTCCGCGAGGTGAAACATTTGCGGTGTACCTATACCTGCCACCTCCTATTCAAATACATATTTTGAAACACTATATTGTAATCGTGTTTTAGATGCACTGGTCGGCGATACGCTCATAGTGGGTGACTTCAATTAGTCAGTACCTATGTCATGGATTGCGGGAGCGTTTAATGATCTTTTACTAGGTTACTCGAACAGCGAACTACACAATATGCTATCAGATTTTCTTTTCATTGATAATTTTAAACAGTATAATGGCATAACTCAATGGAAAATCTTGAGTTTAATTTTGTGCAACATAGCTGTCGCCGATATTGCAGGCATTCCTGACCCCTTGTCTATCGTGGACCCGCTGCACCCTCCAATGAGCTTTTCTATCCCTTACATATGTAATGACACTTTATCACCTAATAATGACGCCAGATTTTGTTTTCGCAAGGCCGGCAAGGTATAGTCATACCAGTGTCATTAAAGATTTACACACTATCAATTGGAAGGAGTTACTTTGTGATTGATGGTCTGTTGATGAGATGCTGGAGGTATTTTATGGCATGATAAGGAGTTTGATCCTGAAATACGTTTTAAGACGTTTTTAGCAAGGTCCCTTAAAGAAAAAATAAGTATCGTGTTAGAATGCGGAAGTACAATAATAACCCCCGTGATGTTTTAACGTTCAAACTCCTCAGAAAAAGGTGTGATTCACTGTAATGTTGTCTTCTTCCTATGCTTTATACTTGGCTCGTATGGAGGATTCTTTAAAGTCAAACCCGAAGCTAGTGTGGACTTTTATTAAGAATAAGCGCAAAGGTGCAAATACATCGATTCCATCGAAATGCCGGATATTTGCAATGTTTTCGCTGATTATTTCGCATCAGACTTCAATAAGTCGGTTCCATCACCTCATTCTCCAGCTGTTGCCTGTTGTTGTGACTATCTTAGCTTTTAGTTGTTTACTACGGATGAAGTTTACAAGGCTTTAAAAAGACTTGACTCCACTAAGAGCGCCGGAACAGAAAGCATTCTGGTTTTCTTTGTCACTAATTGCGGAAAAAGCTTGGCATTACCCCATACTTTAATTTTTAACAGGTCTTTATCGTATAAAGTTTTTCCTTGCGCCTGGTAAGAATCGCTCATTTTGCCACTGTGCAAGAGTAGTGACAGGTTCTCTGTTGGAAGTTACAGGCCTATCTCTATCTTACCTGTATTTGCAAAGGTTTTCGAGTCGCTTGTTTATCCAGTTTTAGCATTTCTATTTAAACATATTGTTGCTAGGCAAAAATTGCGGACGTGGGTTCCTCAGCTGCCAAATTAAAATGGAACTAGGCAGGCCATGTCTGCCGAATGCCAAACGAGCTCTAGGCCAAAGTAACCACAGACTGGGTACCGAATAACAGGAACTGGCAGCGCGGCAGGCCCAGAAGGAGATGGCGGGACGAGCTGGACTTTTTCCTGAAGGACTGGTCTCAGATCGCTGCAAGTAGGGAGGAATGGAAGAAGGGAAGGGAGGCCTTTGACATGCAGTGGGACAATTTAGGCTAATAATAATAATAATAATTGCTACACAACAACATGGTTTTGTTGAGCATAAATCCACTGCGACTAATCTTATTTCTTTCATCGAGGACCTTACAGTAGCTCTTGATAATGGTTATTCTGTAGATACAATAAATACAGACTTCAGTAAGGCCAGACTTTAAACTATCGCGTTGCATTGCATTAAAACTATTACAACGGGACCTAAGCCCCTTCGTACACAAGGCTACGAAAATCTTCGATACTCGACGACTTTAGTCTCCGAGTGACCGCCATACAAATTGGAGTCGCGGGACAAAAGTCGGCGACGCTACTCGTGTACGAACCTCATGGATTTGTATGGTGGTAGTCGCTTGGAGACTAAAATCGTCGAGTATCGAAGATTTTCGTAGCCTTGTGTACGAAGGGGCTTAGGTCCCGTTGTAATAGTTTTAATGCAATGCAACGCGATAGTTTAAAGTCTGGCCTTACTGAAGTCTGTATTTATTGTATCTACAGAATAACCATTATCAAGAGCTACTGTAAGGTCCTCGATGAAAGAAATAAGATTAGTCGCAGTGGATTTATGCTCAACAAAACCATGTTGTTGTGTAGCAATTATTATTATTATTATTATTAGCCTAAATTGTCCCACTGCATGTCAAAGGCCTCCCTTCCCTTCTTCCATTCCTCCCTACTTGCAGCGATCTGAGACCAGTCCTTCAGGAAAAAGTCCAGCTCGTCCCGCCATCTCCTTCTGGGCCTGCCGCGCTGCCAGTTCCTGTTATTCGGTACCCAGTCTGTGGTTACTTTGGCCTAGAGCTCGTTTGGCATTCGGCAGACATGGCCTGCCTAGTTCCATTTTAATTTGGCAGCTGAGGAACCCACGTCCGCAATTTTTGCCTAGCAACAATATGTTTAAATAGAAATGCTAAAACTGGATAAACAAGCGACTCGAAAACCTTTGCAAATACAGGTAAGATAGAGATAGGCCTGTAACTTCCAACAGAGAACCTGTCACTACTCTTGCACAGTGGCAAAATGAGCGATTCTTACCAGGCGCAAGGAAAAACTTTATACGATAAAGACCTGTTAAAAATTAAAGTATGGGGTAATGCCAAGCTTTTTCCGCAATTAGTGACAAAGAAAACCAGAATGCTTTCTGTTCCGGCGCTCTTAGTGGAGTCAAGTCTTTTTAAAGCCTTGTAAACTTCATCCGTAGTAAACAACTAAAAGCTAAGATAGTCACAACAACAGGCAACAGCTGGAGAATGAGGTGATGGAACCGACTTATTGAAGTCTGATGCGAAATAATCAGCGAAAACATTGCAAATATCCGGCATTTCGATGGAATCGATGTATTTGCACCTTTGCGCTTATTCTTAATAAAAGTCCACACTAGCTTCGGGTTTGACTTTAAAGAATCCTCCATACGAGCCAAGTATAAAGCATAGGAAGAAGACAACATTACAGTGAATCACACCTTTTTCTGAGGAGTTTGAACGTTAAAACATCACGGGGGTTATTATTGTACTTCCGCATTCTAACACGATACTTATTTTTTCTTTAAGGGACCTTGCTAAAAACGTCTTAAAACGTATTTCAGGATCAAACTCCTTATCATGCCATAAAATACCTCCAGCATCTCATCAACAGACCATCAATCACAAAGTAACTCCTTCCAATTGATAGTGTGTAAATCTTTAATGACACTGGTATGACTATACCTTGCCGGCCTTGCGAAAACAAAATCTGGCGTCATTATTAGGTGATAAAGTGTCATTACATATGTAAGGGATAGAAAAGCTCATTGGAGGGTGCAGCGGGTCCACGATAGACAAGGGGTCAGGAATGCCTGCAATATCGGCGACTGCTATGTTGCACAAAATTAAACTCAAGATTTTCCATTGAGTTATGCCATTATACTGTTTAAAATTATCAATGAAAAGAAAATCTGATAGCATATTGTGTAGTTCGCTGTTCGAGTAACCTAGTAAAAGATCATTAAACGCTCCCGCAATCCATGACATAGGTACTGACTAATTGAAGTCACCCACTATGAGCGTATCGCCGACCAGTGCATCTAAAACACGATTACAATATAGTGTTTCAAAATATGTATTTGAATAGGAGGTGGCAGGTATAGGTACACCGCAAATGTTTCACCTCGCGGAATCGGCCCTGTCACTCCCGACACACACCCACAAGTCCTCACAATCAGATTCGCATGAATAAAGTCGTACTGAGTCAAGTAGTTTAGTGGCAGCGATTAACACCCCTCCACCATTCTTTGAGGGATGGAACCCACTGCTTTAGCGAACACGTTGTATCTATTATCAAGGATTTCAGAATCAGAAACACCGTCATTCAACCAGGTTTCAGTCAAGAATTACAAATAATATTATTAAATATATCGACAGTCTTTGTTCGCAAACCTCTTACATATTGGTAATAAACAATTATGTCAATACAAGCCTTTTAGTAAAAAAAAACCTTAGTGCACTGTTTTGAGAGTCTCGATGCGTACATAATTGGATTCTCGTTCCTCGTTCTTCTGCTAAAAAGTTTTCTGTCGCGTACTATAAATTTATGCTTTAGCTCCCTGGTAGTGCGACGAGTCGCCGCATGCAACAATTTAGTTTCCGGAGTCAGGTGCTCTGTTACATAGACTGGGGTCTAGTTGCCACCGATACCCAGATGACTGGTGTTAATTTTTTCGCTGCAATTGTTCAGGAACATTGAAAATTTGCTGCGAACTCGAGACGCTTTAACTCAACATCTATTGCGAGCTGTCAACCAAGGAGGGCATGTATGGGGTCAAAGTCTTATGACCCCCATCAAGACCTGATATGTCATTCTAAGTGGGGATGGTACAAATAAGACCAAACTTGGAAGCCTGTTTGGTCCACATTACCCCTTGCTGATAAAGCATGTTTGGAACTGATAAGATGCAAGTGCAAGGTGACCTGCAGAAATAACAGATGCAACTGTACCAAAAGACATTAAAGTGTACAGATTTGTGCGGGTGCGGCGGTTCATGTATGAGTACAATACATGAGGACAATCTTAATTTTACAAATAAAATATTAATTTACCTATGTCTGAAAGAGCTAACTGTATGACTTAGAGATAAGCTTTGACAAAATAACTATGGGGCAATTGAAAAGACTAACTTTACTATCGAGTTTCTTGACGGTTCTTCTCGGTATATAAATTCCTAACACGGCGGTAGCTTCTGTTTACAAATATTATTTCATATTGACGATTTATAGTGAGATTTAAATGCGAAAGTGTAATCATCCCATGTCAAATCCCATCGAACAAGTGAAATCAAGGTTGCGTAAGTAATGGCAATATTTTTTTTGACGAACATTTTCTTTAAAAGCAATCATTCAAGTAATACTTTTTAGGTTCACAATTAAATAGGCTATAACATTATATCTTTTATTTGCCAAAAATTCATGTGGTATCGCTGTAGTAGAGCATTTTCAAAAAAAAAAAATATTTTCATTTTTACGTTTTTGTTAATTTTTATTTTTTTTTGCTAAACGGGTTAAAAATTTTGATCCAGAAATGGATTCCCCATCCATCCATAAATTATATGAAAACGATACCAAACTTGCCCTAGTAGCTAAAAGTGGAGAGGAACTATGCACCGAGTGCAACGCGGGAGACAAATAATTCCCCCCCCCCCCCCTTCCCCTTGTGCCCACCAGCAGTGGGCAATTCCGTGGCTACCGGACTAAATCAGCTCAGAATGACCTAGAGAACAATCGTGCCAAGTGGCGTATTCCGAGACAAAAGTGCAAGGTTTAGTCGCTTATTTCCCCTGCTAGTAACGTTAGTTGACCCTGTTATGGCTACAGCGTGTAACATTCTTAACTCTTGCTTTACTTCGCAACATTGCTAGTATAATTTGCAAACTTTATCTAGACGTTATTAGACGTATGAAGTAAACAGATTAGGCATGCTTTTCTGCCCTTCATCTGACCTTGTTCTCGGCCTATACCACCCTTAACATGTTTAACTTTACTTACATCGGAGCATTTACTTGTGGACGATGACAAAATCACATACTTTATGTAGCCAACCATAGAACAAAAGAAAGAGGTTAGCCAACAGATTAGGCATGCTTATCCGTTGTACGCAGGCGTTGCGTTCGCTGACCCTGTTCTCGTTACAGCATGTATCACCCTTAACTCTCGCTTTACTTCGCAACAGTGCCAGTATCTCTCCCGTTGCAGGTGGGCCGTGAACGCGCCAGCTCCGAGATAACACTCCGGCCACCGCCATTGTTACTCCCAGTAAACACGCTTTATTAATGGACACTGCACAGATTACGTCTCACCCACACTATATGTGATTAATTGGATAACACATTAGCCGTAGTGTAATATAAACCAGATACAAATTAGCTTTAGCCCGTGCTTACTCTGTCCAACAGTTTTGACTGACTTTGTGATTTATGCTAGTTCTTTGTATGTTGTTATTTTAAAAATATTTATAACTTATTAGTATAATATACTAAGATGGCAGTCGTTAAAACCCACCAACCCGCATTGGGCCAGCGTGGTGGGCCAACGTGCCCAATATCCCCACGTGCTATTGTCCACGTGGGAGGCCTGTGCCCAGCAGAGGGACGTTAATAGGCTGATGATGAGTATAATATACTGGAGGGAGAAGCAAGTAGGTGTGGGAAAGCCTATGCCCAGCCGTGGGAATTTAAAAGACTGATGATGATAATTTTGAAGTTTACCTCTGTTATTAATAAACGTGGACTAAAGTTACACCTTCCTTTATTAACAAACACAAGACAACGTCACTTTAATCCCAAGAGCAACTTTTGTTCACATTTATTAATAAGAGGGTATGTGTCCTCCTACTGAGGGGCATAGGCCTCCCTTCCATTCCATAAGTCAACGGCAATCAATGCCAAAAAAATATATGCAGCTTCCTTAATATGTATATGTGAAAATATCGTTGTGCCTGGTTAGGGTACTAAGACTGGCGAGATAAGAGACGGGGTGGGTCTCTTTTGTCGTGGGCGAGAACAAACAGCCGTTATTACGGCAGGTTCGCAGGTTAGCGACGTCATAGCATATAATTAAATTATAGATTCTTCTTTAACCTTGCTACGAAAAGCACGTGTCTTAAAAGGCGACGAACAGAATAAACACTGCATACATTCAACAGCATAGAGCGGCGATGGGCTCACCACCTATCAATCTGAACACATGTGCAGTTATTATTATTTGGTAAAACGTGTAGCAGGACTTCTTGGCGGAAAAGTGAAGCGTCATGTCTGTAGTTTTGTATTATTTTCTATAATTTGTGTTTTGTCGAATATTAATGTGAAATAATGGTGGATTGTACTTCGACGTTGCATCCTCGAGATTTATATTCACAAGATAGTCCACTCTTCAATGTACCAGGCATTCAACACATATTAAGAGCTATCTAAAAGAAATTTTATTAAAAAAAACATAAAACGTTACCCATAGTATAGACACAGGCGCCATCTAGTGAATACCAACCGAGTGCACAAGTTTGTCACCCGCGCTGTCATCGTCATTCGCTTTTCGTGTTCGGGCATCCGCACATCGTTACCCTAAAAGTGTTTTGTGTAGCAAAATACTATGTGCAAAAGGAAGCATGGATAATCATTATATACGCATATGGAAAAACTGCGTAAATGACGATCGCCAAGTAAATCAGGTCAGTCAGTGTTTTAAATATTACATTTTGTCGATGTTATGATTAAACTACAAAGACAAACGATTTTTTTAAAACTATGTGATACGTTAGCGAATATACGACTCAGAACCTCTTAGTGAGACATTCAAAGTAGAAACGTTATTGAAATATATTTCATAGTACGTTTCCTTCTTAATTTCGATTAATACTTTCGCTAGTGCCTTTGTGGTTACCCACATTTTTTGACTTTTTCACTATTTATCGATTTTCAAGAATACATAAGACATTTAGCTTTTTTAAATAATAATAAAAAGGAAAAACACATAAGTAGTACCGTGAAGTGATTACGGTCAGTGCTAGGATGAAATCTAGAATCGTAACGAGATTACGATCGATATTACGGGTACCTACCCTATGCTGTGACGCGATTACGGTAGTTCTATTCTTCGGTCATTCCTTCTAAATGACTCTTTGTTTGCGCGAGGCAGTAGTTACCTACATTCTATTTAATTTTTTTTACTAATATTTTTATTGGAGTGTTTTTTTTGTGTGCAAGTGATTTCTACAAAATCTTACAGTTCCGCCTTACATACTGCACACTTATGTAGTACCGTGATGTGATTACGGTCAGGGCTAATATGAAATCTAGTATCGTGACGCGATTACGATCGATATTAAGGGTACCTACCCTTATGTAGTACCGTGACGTGATTACGGTCAGTGCTAATATGAAATCTAGTATCGTGACGCGATTACGATCGATATTACGGGTACCTACCCTATGCTGTGACACGATTACGGCAATTATATTCCTCGGTCATTCCTTCCAAATGACGCTTCGTTTGCGCGAGGCAGTACCTACATTCTATTTAATTTTTTACTAATCTTTTTATTGGAGTGTTTTTTTATGTGCAAGTGATTTCTACAAAATCTTACAGTTCCGCCTTACATACTGCACACTTATGTAGTACCGTGACGTGATGACGGTCAGTGCTAATATGAAATCTAGTATCGTGACGCGATTACGATCAATATTACGGGTACCTACACTTATGTAGTACCGTGATGTGATTACGGTCAGTGCTAATATGAAATCTAGTATCGTGACGCGATTACGATCGATATTACGGGTACCTACCCTATGCTGTGACGCGATTACGGCAATTCTATTCTTTGATCATTCCTTTCAAATGACTTCGTTTGCGCGAGGCCTCTCGCCTACCACAAGGCTTAGTAACTCCGATTTCAATAAAGAACCGTAAATAACGGACGTATATAAATCAAATATTGAAAAAGACTTACGATCTGTCATGACCGTAGCACAAGTACACAGTCCGGATCTTACCCAGACCATCCAGGACGCTAACGATACCTAGTCGTAATAATCCAAGTGCAGCAGAGGAGTTGCCAGTTGTAAATCCAATATCGTCGGATTTTCTTGACGTTCTTGGAGTTTCTAAAGTGAAGGAGGTACCATTGGGACCCAAAATACCAGAAGAGGTCTCTAAACGCTAGGGAAATCCTCATAGATGGTATGAACAAAGATAATAAAAAATAACTGTTAGCAACAACTTTGATACCTGTTTGAAGTTGGCCAAATTATGCTGCATTTACATTTACATTAGAAAAATGCTTACACTACCTGCCTACTCTTGATAAAAAATTCTTGTCAATGACACAATATGTTAAAAGAGACGCACACTCTTTTGGAGAAAATTTGGGAGAAAAGATAGAAGCTGCTAAGGCCGCTGAAAAATCTGGTTTGCAAATACGGAATACTAACAACATTGGACCGTCAACTTCACTAAGAACTACGTCGCCCAGCAGGGAAAGTGGCAAGACCCATCCAAGCAACAAGGTCACGGGTTGCCAGGCCGGGTGGGAGCAAGCAAAGATTCCCGTATCCACCTCCGAGGCGATCAGCGCAAGCACCGACGTCCGCCCGCTATCACACCACGACAGCAGTGAGACCGTCATACAGACCGATGTTGCGTAAATAACAACCAAGGTAACCTTACACGCTGGTCGTATAAATTTTTTTTTTGTTGACACATGGTGTTCAATCGCAAATGACCCGGTAGTCTGACAGTACGTTACGGGTTACAAAATACCATTTAATAATACTGTAAAGAAAGCTTCTGAACCTATCACTCCTAACTTTTCTTCGGCTGAAATAAGTAAGTTAATCACAGCTATATCTGACTTGTGCCAGTCAGGAGTAATATGCATATGAGAGGATGTCAAAGACCAATTTATTTCTCCCATATTCTTAACACCTAAAAGTGATGGATCGTCCAGATTTATCTTGAACCTAAAATCATAGAATAAAGCTGTCGCCTCATACCACTTTAAAATGGAGGACATACGGACAGCAAGCAAATTATTGTTCCAAGACAGTTATATGGCCAATGTTGATATCAAAGACGCGTATTTTTTTTCTTTAGATCCTATTGATGAAAACTACAAAAAGTATTTAAGGTTCAAATTTTTGGGACACAAAAGTAATACGTATGAATTTTAGTGCCTACCGTTTGGACTTAGTTCAGCACCTTATTATGTCTTTACGAAACTCATGAAACCGGTCTATCTACCGGATTTATCTTAGAAACAGAGGTTTTTTAATTCTAATATATTTAGATCTTGTGCCTTGGCCATTCTTATGAAGAATGTAAAAGTTTTGTTCTCGAAACTGTTTGTTTATTACAAAATCTAGGCTTTGATAAAAACTTCAAAAAGAGTAGCTTGGAACCACAAAAGACTAGAAAATTTCTCGGTTTTGAATTAAATTCAGAAAATATGTGTTTGCAATTGCCAATAGGAAAACGAAAACGCATTCTTGAACAAATAAATATCAATAGAATGGGTGGAGTACAATAAGTTCCTTTAAATAGTATCACTTGTCGTCTATGGCAATGGTGCGAGAAACGCAAAATATTTGTCTTTGCATCCTACATAAAATCTAAAGATAACTTCATGGCGGATAAGGAGTCACGGCGTATGAATATCGATACAGAACGGCAAATGTCGGCACCTGTGTTCGAAAAAATTGTTCAATCGTTTGGGACACCTCTTAAAGATCTCTTTGCTACTTACCAAAATTATAAATGCAATAAATACGTCTCATGGCAACGAGACCCCTATTGCCTTTGACATAGATGCATTCACCTTAAATTGGAATATATTTCATTTTTATGCTTTTCCCCCTTTCTCGCTCATATTAAAATGATTCAGGAAAATAATTAACGACGAAGCCACTGGTGTACTAGTCGTATCGTATTGGCCGAGTCAACCCTGGTATCCCCTACTTAGCTCAGTAGCTCACCACCAATATACTTCGGCCCAAGTGACGATATGTTATTATCACCTTTCAGGACCCAGCACCCCCTTTGCAAGAAACTTATCCTGGTAGCATACAAATTATCAGAAAAGCATTTCAAAGACAATCGTTATGTAATGAAACCATCGAGGTGATGATTTCCTCATTGTCTACATCCTCACTAAAACAATACAATGTCGCTTTTACGAAATGGTGGAGTTATTGTGATATTTATAAAGTTGATTTCTATAACTCCCCACTTCCAATTCTATCAAAATTCCTTACGGTCAACTGTTAACAGCAAAAATTGGTTGTAGTTAATTAAATATGCATCGTTCTGCTCTAGCTATTTAGGGCAAACGTTAAAGTGAAGCTGATTTAGTTGTTCGATTTTTTAAAGGTATTTACAGGACTAAACCTAGTCATCCGAAATATTCGGAGACGTGACATCCAAAGATTGTAATCGATCACCTTAGTAATTTATATCCAAATGAGGAACTTGCTCTGGAGTTTATATTACTAAAAAATTAATAACTCTGCTCGCATTGTCAACCGCACAACGAGTACAGACGTTATCTTCGAATTTCTAATTTAAAAATAAATAATAACTATGTCGAAACCATTGTGGATGATTTAATTAAAACATCTGCTCCAGGGCGACGACCGCCTTGTTTATTTATACCATTTTTTCTAAATAAGATTGAGATCTGCCCTGCAAAAACATTACTGTCCTACTTAGATATGACTAAAGTTTACAGAGATAAACCTAGAACGGAAAGGTTATTTCTCACCTAAAGCCTATTCCTAATGCAACTAGTTCTACATTAAGTCGTTAGTTTAAAAAATCGTTTGTCTTTGTAATTTAATCATAACATCGACAAAATGTAATATTTAAAACACTGACTGACCTGATTTACTTGGCGATCGTCGTTTACGCAGTTTTTCCATATGCGTATATAATGATTATCCATGCTTCCTTTTGCACATAGTTTTTTGCTACACAAAACACTTTTAGGGTAACGATGTGCGGATGCATCATCAGCCTATAAACGTCCCACTGCTGGGCACAGGCCTCCCACGTGAACAATAGCACGTGGGGATATTGGGCCATAACCCACCACGCTGGCCCAGTGCGGGTTGGTGGGTTTGCGGATGCCCGAACACGAAAAGCGAATGACGATGACAGCGCGGGTGACAAACTCGTGCACTCGGTTGGTATTCACTAGATGGCGCCTGTGTCTATACTATGGGTAACGTTTTATGTTTTTTTTAATAAAATTTCTTTTAGATAGCTCTTAATATGTGTTGGATGCCTGGTACATTGAAGAGTGGACTACCTTGTGAATATAAATCTCTTCGGATGCAACGTCTCGTACAATTACGGTCAAACTTCACTTCAGGTAAGTTTGTTTAACCATCAATTATTTACTGTTAAGTGTTCGTGGACGTTCATGAGTATTAGCAAATAAAACAAAACAGTGCAACAACAGTTTTCTATTTCTCTCAAGAAGTCCGTGTGAGACATCAATAGTCCCACAGCTTTATTGAGTCTCGAGGGGTTCGGGGGAAAATCCATTTACCATTAAACGTTTATTATCATTTATTATCATCAACTTAATGTAAAGAAAATAATAATTCTTACTATAAAAAACTTCACACTGGCTAAATGTGCTGGTCGCGCAAAGCCATTATTTAAGAGAAAAAAAAAGTGAAGCAGTGGACTGCTATTGCGGTCCTTATTGCCTAGTCTCTGACGATAATAATAATTAATATTATTATGACACGTAAAGCCATTGGGTCCCGGTTGTTGTCGTAAGATGGGAGCCGTTAAAACCCACCAACACGCATTATACAAATGTAATGACCTAATCTCTCCATGTACATGTGGGATGGCCTGTGTAGTAGGTAATAGTAGGACCAGAGGTGGCTCTAGTTCATATAGCGCGGGTTGGTGATTACAAACTTCAGCTGTTCATAGAAAAATCTGGAACACTCTTTGACTGACCTGTGAAGAAATAACCTGAACCAGAAACTTAAGCTCGTATTTTTGCCAAACAAAGGACAGTATAAAGACTCTTTACTGCTGTCACGACTTGCACCTTCCAGAGGCTTAATTTGTGACAAGAGTTATGTTATATTGTGCCATTAATTTATTTAATGTCATTATTAATGCGAACGCTGGAACAAACTACCCACCTACATTTTCCGACGTAACAATTCTCTCGCAAAACAGGCAATATCTCGACTTTGCAGGTGAGCTGTGCAAACAGGGCGAGTAGCCGGATGAGAAGCAACACACACGGGAGATTTTTCTGCTCAATTATAATTTAGAGGGAGATTGGACCAACCCGCATTGGGTCAGCGTGGTGGATTATGACCCATTCTCTTCATGTGCTATTGTCCATTAGTCTAAGATCCGAGTATAGAACGACCTTCAAAGCATTTTATATCAAATTCAAAATGTAAATAAATATATCGCGAGTGGGTTGGCTGAAAAATTTCAGGTACTGAAATCAAGGTACTGGACCTTAAATGATTAATTTAATTTACATTGCATTGGTTTGGTGTGTGTGTGTTTGTAATGAGATTATCTTTATTTAAACATACATTTCATTTATTAACCAGACGGTTGCAAATTACTAATATTGACTTACCTGGTTTACACCGGCCTACCCAATAGTTATGACGGCAAAAAATAGTCAACCTAAAGTTTACATATTCTATAGGCTTATTAGGCTTCATACTTTCGATTGGTACCTATGTAATTTATCTATTATCCAAACCAGTGCAATGTTTAAAAATATTTTTTTTGAATATTTTATTAATCATATTAAGTATACTGTACTGAAATTTTTCAGCCAACCCACTCGCAATATATTTTTTAACATATTAAATTTGATATAAAATACTTTTCATCCATTAACCGGCCCGGTGAAGGAAGTTGTATACTCAGATCCTCTACTACATGCGGAAAGGTTCCTATCAGTGGGACGTTTGTAGGGCGTGCGACAGATATCTAACTTAATCAACGATAAAAGTTATATCAACTGTTTAGCACTAGTCGTAAGTACTAAGTAAAATTTAAGTTGACTTATTCAATGTTTGCAACTGCAAACTGTGACCTTAACTTTTTACAATAGGAATATATATACATATAATCATGACTATTATCCCCGAAGGGTTAGTCAGGGACTAGGCAATGACGCCAGCAAAAGCAGTTCTCTGCCATAGTCCACTTTTCCCCAAATAGCGACTGGACATGTTCTAAGCGTGACAGGTGGTTAGCCCATCGCTGCTGTATTGTGTCGGATAAATGTGCAGTCTTTAGTCCGTTAGTCGCCTTTTACGACACCCAAGGGAAAAGAGGGGGTGGTAGTATTATTTCACCGCTACGCGACACGGTTACAGGAATATAAAATAAAGTAATTAAAATGAGAATTATTCTTATCGCTAATTTTCATCTCTCGATGCGAGAGAGTTAGAGAGTACGCATCTTCAAGTCGTCCGTCTGCGTCGGCCGTTAGGCTCAAGCAGACATTGTTCATTTTTCCACGCGAAAAAACAGCCTAATAATCTATAAGGCTGCTTTTTTTTCCGACACCCAACAACCAACTTTATTCCCAATTTTGAATTCTCACCAACATATACACAAGTAGACACAAGAATCTCTCTTACTTAAATAGTATATATATTATATAGGGTTAATAGTCCCCAAAGGGTTAGTCAGAGACTAGGCAATGAGGTTCGGAAAAGCAGCGCACTACCACAGTTCTTGCTGTCATGAATGGGTGCGCTTGTCACCGTGCTTGTTCCACGGTTAGGAGCGCTCTCAATATTTTGGACTGCATCGGCTGCTTACCATCAGGCAGGATGTAGTCACTATAACGAGTCAAAAAAAAAAAGTTCACGTTACACCAAATATCAACTGCACATGTGTTCAGCGTGATAGGTTAGTCTTTTACGAGAAAGAAGAGAAGACATTGGTTTGTAGTAATCTTTTAATAATAGGCAAGCTTCCACCACACAGCTCCATTAAATTCGAGAATAATCATAAATGCTTATTGACGTCGATGCCGTATAAGTTCGGCAGTTGAGTGCGGCAGCCTAGTCTCTCGTCTGCGTCGCCCGTAAGACTCGCGCAGATATTGTACATTGTTCCACAACAAGAGGCATTATCGTCCGCAAGCGAACAGCCTAATGGATACCCCCGACATCACTCCTAATTATTTTAATTCCCACCAAGTACATTTTTAAGTGCTTTCTGATCCCTTTCATCCCAATTTAAGGCTTTGAAAGGTTTCCACTCATTGTTTTTAATGAACCTTTGTCCGAAATTAGACCTGTTTTGGTAAAGCTCCTTAGATGTTATGCGTAAGTACCTAAGTTTGCTTACGTCATCCCGTTTGTGTAACAATTATAACGAAGGGTTAGAATGCTAAGTGCGTTTTAATTTGTTGTTTTGTTGCTTTTAATATCCCTCTTCTGCGGATGTGAATAGTATTGCAATTGACGTTGTAAAGGAAATGGATAAAGGAAAAGCCATAATAGATTCTCTACTTCATTTTTCTTGATACAGTCGGCAACTGAAGTCGCTGAACAAAAGCTGATTTTCTTGTAATTTTTTGGTAGAGTCAGCAACGAAAATCATTAAACATAAACAATAATAATATTTTGGAAATCATCTTAGTTTAACTGGCGCTAGTCAACGTCTAGTAAAGCTATTCCGTCATTTTTAATGTTAACCGTACAAAAACACAAAACTTACGAACCGATAGGATAGTGACATTCAAAATAGAGATTTTTTTTACATCAGATTATTATAATTTATGGAGCTCGATGAGCCGATCGTTTTGCGATCGTCGCGAAGTTATACCCACTAACCCACACTTGGACAGCGTGGTGGGTTAGGGCCCAATATCCCCACGTGCTGTTGTCCATGTGGAGCCCTGTGCTTAGCAATGGGACGTTTAAAGGCTGATGCTATTATACTTTCAGCTTACGACGCTTCAATTCGTAATATTTGATTATTCGCGTAAAAAAATAAACTCAAAAATTGAAAAAGAAAACGAAAGACAAAGTTTGAAAAAAAACGTTGAAAAAAATGTCTACCTCAGGCGGGAATCGAACTTGCGTCCTCCGCAATAGTGATCATCGCAGCCGCCTGGACTTGAGTTAGACATTTTTTTCAACCTTTCGTCATTTTTGACGATTCAATTCTTAAGCAAAAACTGGCTGCATGAAATGAAAAGCATGCAGATGCTATCCTTACGAGTACTCGTAGATTATTAAATGCGAATATTTGGAACGCCAGACGAACGAGAAGATCCTGCGATTGAATGCGAGAGATATCACTGCTAGACAAGCGTATTAGCTTACTGGAGCGGTTAATAGGACTAACTCATATCGTCTGGTAATACCATTTCTGTTATAAAAGAATAGAAAGAAAAAATTTATACCGTAAAAGAAAAGTTATTATTTTATTTTTTAATCAAATCTACATACTTAAGTACCTACATAGTCATAGGTAAAAAAGATAACGCTTTCCCAAATTATATCAGTACAATTATATAACGTCAATTCAGGTTCCATAGTTATGTTGGTTTTTTTGGTAATATTTGTCAAAGTTTTATTAGAAACTTTCTGAAAAACCTAATTTAGGCATGAAACGCTATTTATACGTTCAGTTAATTTGAGTAGGTACAAACCTTTTAATATTAAGCAAGTCTTAAAAAAGTTTTTATTATTTTTAATGGTTAGATCACAAACGAACACAAACCGAAAAGACAAGGAGTTATAGTATTTTATTATAAAATATACAAAAACTTGGAACTAACCGAGACATTATTAATGAATACCAGCTTTATAATATAAGCTTTTAACTAAGTTGTTCTTAAGTAAAATTTTAAACACCGAAAAAAGACGGGAATCGAACCTCAGGCGGGAATCGAACCACGCACCTTCCGCATTCCGAGCGGCTGCCTTAACCACTTGGCTACCGAGGTCTGTCTTTCAACCGTCGTAATTTGTCAGTGCTTGATGCTTATGTTTTTAGTCAACATTGCTTCATCAAATCGGACCTCCAGACCTCGGTATCCAAGTGGTTAAGGCAGCCACCCGGAATGCGGAAAACGCTAAAATATAAAACATTTAGTTATTCTCTTTTGTTTCTTTTATGTTTCATATACGAGTAATTTTCAAATAAATTGACAGACAAGGGCGTGCAAGAAAGGTACAAAAACTTAAAGAGTTTAATGAAAGATGAAAACTGAAGTTACCTTCTTTGCTTTGCTGTGACAATGCCAACCATGTTAAACATTATACTGGTGAACCACGACAAGTAAATAGGCAAAGCTGTCACTAGCACTCGCGGTTGGTTCTTACTAACTGGTCACGCGAAAATGAACCGTAAAGCCTTGTTCGCTCTAAAGCCTACATCTGTGCTAGTGATTTAGTAGAGTAGAGATGCATTGCTTCGTCACTTTGCTAATTTAAAATGAATTTTCAAATAAGCTAACTAGCGAAGCAATGTACTTCTATTCGACTAAAATACTAGCACAGGTGCGAACTAGGCATAAGCGAGTAATTTAGTCGTAGTAGTAGTAGTAGTACGATCGAGGAAGTTCCCGGTTAGGTTTGCTAACTATACTGTTAAAAACAGTATTATACTATTTTTACTACATTATACTGTTTACTTTTGAACAAAAATAAAGTATCTAAAATACTGTTTTAGTATCACTGTGCACTAGTAACCATATACCTGTTTATAAAGTAAAAAAGTTGTTAACGTAATCCGCGCGGTGCAGCGCCGTCATAGGTTTTAAAATCTTAGAAAAAATAAAATAAGTACCTACTGTCCATTTTTCTAAAATACTTTTTTCTTATCTTACCCTAAAATACTTTGTTTTTTTAAGTTGGCAATGGCAACCCTATTCCCGGTCGACCACTTTTCGGGCTTTTTGGCGGGAAAGTGAAGCGTCATGTCTGTAGTTTTGTCTTATTTTCTACAACTTGTGTATTGTCGAATATTAATGTGAAATAATGGTGGATTATTAACCGTTATGTGTTCGTGAACGTGCATGAGTGTTGGCAAATAAAACAAAACAGTGCAACATCACTTTTCAAATTCTCTCAAGAAGTCCGTGTGAGATTCAGTAAAGTCCCACATCTTTACTGGAACTCAAGGGATTTGGAGGGGAATATCATTCAGCTTATTATCATCACTCTTATCATCTTATAAGCATAATCAATGAACTCTATTATTTCCACTGAAGGACTAGTATCCATGGTGAAGAAACAAAATATCAAAAAAAAAATCGACCACTTTTCGGCGATAATCGCTTGCACATGGTCTAAGCATACGATACTGTACGTTCGCGAGGTCGGAATTTAGCGCATGCGAATATCGCCAGTAAATGTGGTCGACCGGGAACATCTTCGATTGTACATTGATGAAAGATATACACGAGAACTACTGCCGACATGCTGCCGACAACCAGCTATGCAGTTTGTCAGAAGCATCTCATGCAACCAATAGTTGCAAATGAACGCAATTGTCATGACATGGTACTAAACTGTTAACTACGTCTGAGGCCGACTCGCCGACTACATTTGGTAAGGCTTGAGTCCTCAGTTAGACGTCTAACGATGGTGGAAATGATGAGATAGTAACAAGTAAGTTTCTGCTTAATGCTAAGTTTGTTTGAATTTTTTCCGTTCGCCTGACGAGGCCTCGATAATGCCTGATCCGATTATAGAAAGATCTTAGGCCGCTCCCGCGAAATATTTCCTCTTCCATTGAAATCGTCACAAAGGACAGGAAATCTTCTGGCGAGATCATTATATTTCACTTGTTTATTGGTTTTGCTGATATTTCTCTTTGATTGTGACGTTAAAGTAATATTATTTTGTTACTCGGAATTTAATTAATTTTAACGTTAATTGAGATTGCTTTCAATACCGATTCGAAGGAAAAAAAATCCTTTTTCCGGGAAATAATAATTATTTCCATGTTCGTTACCCAAACAAAATTTTATTTACTTTCTTCATTATAGTTTACAGTCAAGAAAGGAAACGAAATTTCTAATTCCCACTGGTATTATGATGATAATTTTATTTCAACATTAAATATTTGGCTTTTTATTTCTTCGTTTCACTGGGTCGATTTCGAAATAACGTATAATAAATCGTTAAACTGGTCGGTTTTTACTAATAGTAAGTATCTTATGTAAGTTACATTTTCTATTTACGTGTATGAATCATTTATACGGTTTACTAGCACTTATTTTACAGATTATTTAACATTTACCCATTTTTTAAAACCTTGGCAAGGTACGTGGTTACAGGGAGACCGAGACCGGAAAGTATCACTATTCCAACTAATATTATAAATGCGAAAGTAAAACTCTGTCTGTCTGCCTGTCTAGTACTAAATAAAACATCCGAAATTCTTTAATGATAAAACTCTACCCTGCTCATTGTAATTGAACATTAGCAAAATAGCAGTTGGTAGAAAACACATACTTTTCACACATATATTTCATGAAAGTAAGTATAGTAGTATAGTTATGAAAAACCTACTAAGTACATGAAAAAGTTATAATTTTCATGAAAAGTATTTTATAAAAGTTTGATAGCCCCTATGCAAAACAGTGAAAAACCAGAAAGTGACGATTACAGCAAATATTTTTAGTAAGGCAGAGTACCTAGTAGGTACTACCTACTTCAACTACTTATACTTTTGAGTCGTTAGCATTAGCTTCGCAGGTATTACGCCACACAACAATGCTAGCTCAAATGAATTATTCGCTAGTGAAACCTGTTCGAATTCTGTTTGATGCAAATGAGATAAACATGAATAATGGAATCAGTCGCAGTGGTAGGTAATGCCAGGACCAAAAATACGTACGTACTTTTGCTACTTAAGTGCCGTATTTACTTTATAAAATGTTGCAATTGCGAGCGCATACTTTAAAAACGGCATAGGTACATTATATATTGCACTTCACTAAACTAATTTGGTGGTAATAGGTAAGTATTTTGTTTCCTATATGCATATAACCGAGACCATTATTCCCGAAGGGAATATAATTTCATATTTTTAGGGTTCCGTACCTTAAAAGGAAAAACGGAACCTTTATAGGATCACTTTGTTGTCCGTCTGTCGGTCTGTCAAGTCACTTTATCTCAGGAACGCGTGGAGGTATCGAGTTAAAATAAAAATGATATACTCAGGTCTACAGTCAGCGTACTACAGATAACGTAAAACAAAAAGATACGGCTGTTTATGCCGCAAAAGACGTATATTTCGACACTCTCAAGGGAATCGAAATTTATAGGGTATTTTCCGTTGACCTTGAACTATAAAATTTGGCAAATATTACCGTCTTATACTACAAGTATAGGGAAAAATCTGAAAACTATACATTTGTATATTAGAAAGAAAGAAGAAGAAAGAAAAAACATTTATTGACTGTCACAATTAAAATATAGAATAATATGAAAAAAAGACGCGAAATACATATAGGTACAGAAAATACTACTAACAGAAAACAACAGTGTGACGAGCCAATCAGGACCCTACCTCAGCATATGCCGCTACGGTGTGACAAAGTCACATCGCAACGGCGCTGGTATTCTGGCAGGGCCTGTACGATGTGACGTTTCTAATTTTAATAAGATTACATAAATGAATAAATAAGAAAATGTTATAAATAAGGATATCTGAATATTATAAAAAACCTAGATGCTCATAAATATATATATATATATTAAAAATGCACTTACTAAACACCATCTATACAAAAAATAAAGAATAAAAAACAAATATACAAAATAAAAAAATCGTCCAACTGATAAACCTAAATAAAATAAAAATAATAATAATAATAAATCACTATAAACATATAAAAGCTGGCGAGACAGACTGTACACTGAACTAAACGCAGCCAAACTGTCACCTGTCATATTTGACATTGACCTTTTTTGTCCACGTAGGTACGTCTTCTTCTGTCGTCTCGACCGCCACGTCGCAAAAGAAAATCCCATGCGCTTGCCACGAATGCAATCCCAAATTCCACGTTTTGACAACCGAAATGTTTATTTCAAAGCGCCGATTAACTTAAGGACTGCCAAAACACTAATGCAAATAAACAACAGTGCCAGGATGCGATCCCCAACGCCCCCAACGCGACGTGAAGACCCAGATTGTAAGTAGAAATTGGTAGAAATAAGTAAATTTTAAGTCAATTTAATTTAAATTAATTAAATCATTAAAAAACAGGGTCTTTATGCCAGGAACGGCGCGGCGATCCAAATTTTGAATTTAGTTAACCGTGTCATGTGGGGTATCGTATGAAAGGGTTTCATTGGCACAAACTTAAACAGATATTAAATTAATTTTATGATGTAAAGTTTTCGATTTATGACGAAGAATGAAAAAAAAACCTCTTTTCTAACCTAATAATTTTGGTGTACGCACCTACAAAGGACATTGGCGAACTCCCATACAAACCTTTGTCAACTCTTTTTTTAAGCGTCTATATTTTAGAAAAATATGTTGGTATAGAGTTTGTAATCCTGAACAACATGGTCTTGGTTTTAATTCTCTAGTAAGTCTACAATTAAAGATATTCCAATTAAAAGTTTTGGGGTTTATGTCTATCATAATTAGATAAAAAAGTACTTACCTACCTAGTTGTGTTATCCTTTAAAGGATTGGCTAGCACAAGCAACAGACCGCGAAAAGTGGAAAGAGGGGATGGTGGGCGTTTCCCAGCAGTGGGAAAACATAGACTTATAATAATAATAATGTGACTTTAATCCCTTTAATTTGAGTTTTGTCGGATATGAGTGTGAAATAATGGTTAATTATTTACTGTTACGTATTCGTGAACGTGCATGAGTGTTGGCAAATAAAACAAAACAATGCAACTTCACTTTTCAAATACTCTCAAGTATTCCGTGTGAGATCTCAATAAAGTCCCACAGCTTTATTGAGTCTCAAGGGGTATGGGTTAATATCATTCACCATTAAACGTTAATTATCACTCATTATCATTTACTTTATTGAGACTTTATGCAAAGAAAATATTCACTTTAATATACCTACTGGCTAAATGTGCTGACCGCACAAAAGCCATTATTTAAGAGAAACAAAATAAAAACGTTGTCATTGCCCTAAACAGAACAGCACTGCACTAACTAGTAATTTACGTGTCTTTTAAACTTGTTTTTATTTCGAGACTTAGACAGGTTTTTCTTAAGGTTTCAATAATCTTATGAATTTATTTCATCCGTAGTTTTAATAGTGAAATCTATAGACGCTTAAGAATTCATTCAACAATGATTTCGCCATTGTCCTTTATACGGAACCCTCCAGTGGGCGAGACCGACTCGCACTTGTCTGGTTTTTTTAATAAATAAAGCCGTTTTTGTCGTATCGGTTTAGTGGAAAGTTGGTTTAGATTCTTAAATAGTTGATTCATTCGTTAATGACGCATTTCACAGAGTTAGAGTTTTATTAATTTATTTAAAATAGAGAGAATTTAGAATTGATACCAACTATTATAGATCCCGCCCGCTTCCGTCTACTTGAAATTGGGTCAGGCACAAAATACAAACATGTAAGGCATGCAAGACAGCATGTTTTCCTGGGTTGAAAAATAATCATCATCTTAATATAAAGAAAAACAAGGCAGGTTTTTTTAAAACTGTTTAGTTGTGAGTAGCCTTACGTATACAATTTTGATTATACAGATTTTTTTATGTGTGTTTTATATTTGTATTTTTTTTATCATTCAGTAACGTTATTAGGCAATTTTTTTTTATTTAATATTCATTATTTATTTATTTTGTCCGGCACAATAAAAAATAACTCATGGTTTAGGTCGAACGAAAGGTTACGTGTAACGTAAAGGTAACCTAACCTAGGTATCCTGTGGATTCAATTGCGCGGTCCTGGTCGATTGACCATGATTAACGGTATTTTTGTAGATATGTTTGATAAATTTTAGTTTCTTTATTTTCATTTTAAAAAATTAAATTAAATCTGTAGCTCTAGATTAAGTTACTCTATAATTTAAAAATAAATGTGCACAGATAGAAAAAGTCCTGTAAATCTGTTGATTTTATTAATTTTAATTGTTAAATACATACTTACTATTAAATGATACATACATACGTAAGCATTATGTGACACTGTAAACTGTTGAGAGTCCTGAAATAATTTTAAAAAATCCACGTTTTCCAACGAAGCCAAATATCAATATCGCCACTATTATTAAGTCAATCACTTCCATGAAAACCAGCTTTCCTCATTTATGATATAATAATGACCGAGCACCCCTTAGGAGGGCAATAATTTCTCGTGGTACGTACTCAAGAGCCAACCGTCGTCAGATGGAAGAAACAAACAGCCAATAGAAGAGATTTCCCGCGGGAGAGCTATATTACGACTTTCCATCGGTATAGGTAGGCGTGTGTATAGAAAAAGTTGCCAATTTGATAGCCCCGATCTTATTTCGCTGCTATTAATTTTGTGAACGGCCAGTAACAATGTAGCCTATTAACCTACTTTCTGTTCAGCACCTGTTCAGTTTTGATTTCTGTTT
The DNA here is from genome assembly GCA_963921215.1 of Scoparia ambigualis. Taxonomy (NCBI): domain Eukaryota; kingdom Metazoa; phylum Arthropoda; class Insecta; order Lepidoptera; family Crambidae; genus Scoparia; species Scoparia ambigualis. Next base: position 21,302,217 of record OY992502.1, on the reverse strand, counting down.
TCATCTGTCTAAATTATGTACTAGCAGATCCTCGCGGTTTCGCCCGCGTAGTACCCGTTCCTATGGGAATATTGGGATAAAATATAGCCAAATATTTATATAACTTGGGAAGAATGTAGCTTTCTAATGGTCAAAGAATTTTCTAAATCGGTTTAGTTGTTTCGGAGCCTACTTAATTCAAACAAACAAACAAATCTTTCCTATTTATAATATTAGCATAGAGTTTAGATTAAAGAAAAAAAAAATAAGAAAGAAAAATGTAATAGAAAATACTGTATCTTTATAATGAGTTCTTGCTTTTTTTTTGTTATATAAAATTGAGACCTTCTTGGAGTTTTACGCTATAAGTACCTACTACGAGTATAAGTCTAGAGTAAGTTTTTAAGTATGTTAATTATTTGCAAAACTGTGGATAACTGATAATCTGGCCAAGTTAATATGGGCAAAAATGTTTTTATCGCACTATATTGTTACCGTCTGGCTGTTTGTTATCCCTAATTCTTAAATTAAATTAAATAAAAAAACTGTGTTGTATAATAGGTAACTAGGAAGGTACTGCTTCGTTCCATGTAAGAATATTTATTATTATTTAGTTAGTAGATAAATTACTACTTTTTTTTTGTCATGTGGTGTCTACCTATAATTAGTTTTTTTTATTTACCTGTTATTACTTTTATTTTATCTACCTATTAGTTTTAGTGAATGTATTAGTACAAAAACTGTTGGTAGGCCATTTAAAATAAATAAATAAATAAGAAAATTTTAAATAAATTGAAAATTACTATACTTAACCAAGATGCAAGTTGTACCCGCCTCCCGCCAGATACGAATACGTTGGTGGGTTTTAACGACTGCCATCTTACGACAACAACCGGGACCAACGGCTTCACGTGCCTTCTGAACAGAGGAATAGCATAATCTAGGCTCAACCCTTAATTACTTAATTGGCATTGAAAAATGCTCACTTTGGCTTATTAATTAAGTGGATACTGTTGACTAGTTCAACGGACAAATACAATCACGATATCCTAATTAGAAGCCATGATATACCTACTGAAGAATATGCCGGTTCAAATACGGCTAAGGCAAATAAAAAAACAGTACTGCAATGCTACAGTATATTTGTAGCAAGCTTTCCTTTATAAATATATATAGAAATAGCCTTTTTAATGTAGCACACTGTTCTTATCCATATTTTTTTAATTGAATCCTTTAAAAACAAACCACGCTCCAACAAGTGAAAGCTGTCAAGCCCTCCATCAAGCGTGAAATTGTCATCCTATATTAGATAAGGGCATTTTCGGACGGAATTTATTACATAAATAAACTGTTTGTACACTCGTCTTTTGTTTGTGTAGGACCGCGATCGGGCTTAAAAGATCTCCCACGTGCTTTGCTTTGTAGATCATCATTTCGTGGGCGCTGTACCGAGCCTTAATCAAAAAAGGGTTGACAAAAATTACAACTTTATCGAACACGATTATGTTTAAAAAAATATTTTAAAAACCGTGTCGCGTGGCGGTGAAAGAATACTACCACCCCTCTCTTACCTTGGGTGTCGTAAAAGGCGACTATCGGACAAAAGACTGCACATACGTTCAACAGCTTAGAGCGGCGATTAGCTAACTACCTGTCACGCTGAGCACATGTACAGTCGCTATTTGGTGAAAAGTGAACTATGGCACAGGACTGCGGTTCTCGTTACCTAGTCGCTGACTAACCCTTCGGGGACAATAGTCGTGATATATGTATGTAAAAATAACTTTTTCATACTTACACCACACAATTCTCGAAAACTAAGTTTTATTGAATCTTGATTTTAATAGTTTACTAGATGACGGATAAACATATTTATACCCAATGATATTATAAACTACAGATATGTTACGTTCACAGTAATTTGCGTTTTAAAAGTGTTCCGAGCTGCACACATTGACAAGTTTTACTGATAAGTAAAACAAAAGATACGAAATAGCACGCCAATGAAGGAGATAGCTATAATGTTAATGATTGCACTTCAAATGTTTCTTGTGCTTAGAGTTACATACAAGACGTTCCAATTGAGACGTATTTAAGTCATCACTATGCGCGCATTTATAACATATCTGCTTCTTGTTTTATCTAATATCATGTTTATACCTGAATAAAAAATCAAATGTCACGAATGTTGGTCTGTAGTGGTTAAGACGAACTTTTCCTTTGTAAATTTTAAACACTGAAAAAAGAGACGACAACCTCAGGCGGGAATCGAACCACGCACCTTCCGCATTCCGGGCGGCTGCCTTAACCACTTGGCTACCGAGGTCTGGCTTTCAACCGTCGAAATTTGTCAGTGCTTGATGCTTATGTTTTTAGTCAACATTGCTTCATCAAATCTTAGAAGTTTTCACCACCTCTTTTCCTTTGTGTTCAATCGTTCATAAAATTCAGCCGAAAGCCTTGTAGTATGGCGCCTGACAGAAAGAAACTACCAACTAAAAGAGGGGCTCTCTTCCCTTGGGTGTCGTTTATTCACCACCTATCACGCTGAGCACATGTGCAGTTGTAGATACATATATGCATACATTCACGACTATTATCCCCGAAGTTTAGTTTTAGAGAATAGGCAATGAGGACAGCAAAAGCAGTCCTCTACCATAGTCCACTTTTCACCAAATAGCGACTGCACATGTGCTCAGCGTGACAGGTGGTGATCCTATCGCCGCTCTATGCTGTTTGGTGTATGTGCAGTGTGCTTTTCATTACGAATACAAGGAAAAGTAACTAAAAATAAAAACATGATTCTAAACATGATCTAAAGAAAAAACGTGTTTAGTCCATCAGTCGCCTTTTACGACACCCAAGCGAAGAAAGGTTTGGTAGTATTATTTTGATGAACCCATCGCCGCTCTATGCGGTTGGATGTATGTGCACTCTTTAGTCCGTTAGTCACCTTTTACGACACCCAAGGGAAGGGAGGGGCTGGTAGTATTCTTTTACCGCTACGCGACATGGTTATGTGCAGTTAGAATTTTCAGTTGTCAGTTGTAATTTGGTGAAACGTAGTCTATGGCATCGGACTGCTTCTGCGGTTCATTCGCTAGTCTCTGACTTACCCTATGGGGATAATAGGATAATTTGGGGATGAAAACTTTTTAGTCATAATAAACTTTTAAATAATCAATAAATTATTCTTTTAGATACTCTTCAAAAAGCACTTAAGTAGTATCTTTCTGTTACTAATACAGTAATATCACTTTAAAAATAAAGTGCAACTAAAAATTATTTTGTATATAAGTAACACAATGTAATTTTCTTACAAGTAGGTACAAGTATAAAAAACTTAAGGAACAAAACAATTCTGTAAAATTAATAAGTAGGTCTACTGCCTTTTCACACATTACCGGATGCGCATTCGGTATTGTATAGAGTACCTAGGCAAAGTATAAAATAAATATATTTCATACATTACCTACACATTGCCTAGGTATTGTATAGAATACCTGATTATACAGATTTTTGTCAAAAATGTTTTTCTTGTGGTGTACAATAAATTATATTTATCTTACCTTATCTTATCTTATTTTAGATTCAAGATCATATATGTATACATTCATATATACACATACACAGAGATCTAGCTTCACTCGGCTCCAAATAAGTGTTTCATGAACACTCACCAACGCCCAGCATTTCGTCTCCGCGGAAAACCTAATTTCATATTTCACAAGCGCGTTCACACGCTCCCAGATTAGTAATAAGACGTGGAATGCACCCTCGCCGAGTTCAGGATTGAGCTGAGTTTTCCATTTAAGTGACGTCACACCTGTCGGTGGCTTTATTACGTCACCATTGCAAGTTATTCCCAATCTCCTGGGGAGCTCGCCTCTCCAGATCAATACTGACCTTTGCTATCGGATCTCAATGCAAGATTGTGACACGCTATACAAAGGTGTACGTACCTGGCGAGAACTGAGAGTTCTGAATGTCATTCTATTACACTTTACAGTATATTCCTGTGTTTTCTTTTATAGATGCTCAAATGTTTCATAAACCACTAAACGTACCTAAGACACAAAGCTGGCCAGTACTAATTTTAATTATTAGGGCCTTACTCAGTGGTTTTTAAGTATGGCTCTAGTGATAAGATCTTCTCAATTCCAAGACACAATATTTAACGCGTGCTTAGAAAGATAAATACGTTTAAGGGATCCTGCACGAGATTGTGAAAATTTACGTATTTTTAAGTTACGTGTACTATGCGCTGAATTAGTTAAATACATTAAAAGAACTCACCTAAGTTAGCCTGATCATTGCACAAGGTACGCACGAAACAATAATTCTTACATGAAAATATTTGTATTGATATTCCGTAGGTCGCCCCCATCTTAAAAAAGTAAATTTTAATTTTTAACACAAACGCGTGATGGTTTTGCACATTTCGCAAAATAAAAACATTGCTCTAATCAAATTACTATAATAGGTCTGAAACTTCAAAGCAGAATTGTTCTAATTCTAAATATAAATATGATTGAGACTCATGTCAGTTTTTGCGATCGCGCTGCACCCTCTCTGGTACAATTATGTGCCGGAGTTCCTATTTCGATTTTTAAGTATTTAAGATTCATCAAAGTTCGTTATTAATGAAATTAAATTAAATAATTTAATCACTGAAAATAGAGTAGGTACAAAAGATGACAATTCATTATAAGGTTCGTCTATTTTGCCAACGCAGGGCATGTGAATGGAGATGAAAAAAAATTGAAATAATAAAATAGGTAATTACTTAATTAATAATTATACATTATAGCCAATTTACATGATATTGAATAATACGCCACATTTAACAAATAACATTAATTGATAATAATTATTATATTGTATTATTATATTCATTGTATTTAATTACATTATAAACTATGTCAATATTACAATTTAGAAAATCTTTAATAGAATAAAAACATTTTATTTTAAGCCAGTTAAATAATTTTCTTTTAAAAGTACATATATTCATTTCGGTTAATAAGTGAGGTAACTTATTATATACTTTTATGCAACTGGGATAACAATTTCTCTTATATAGTGCTGTCTGTATTTTGGGTAACAACAGCTTTCCACGATACCTTATACTTCTGCTAGTGTTTACATCTTTATTAATAAATAAATACTGATGACTCTTTACAAAAATACAACATTACAGTATATACAATGATGGGAAAGTTAATAAATTTAATTTTGGGAACAATTGTTTGCATGATTGCAATTGACTGAATTTCCCCACAAAAGTAAGCCGTATTTAAGGTTTGATGGTTTGATGCCACGTATCCGTGATAAGCCATCAATGCGGTTTTTTGGTTGATTTGCGTCGTCAGTCGCCACAACGCGTAAGCAAATCTATTTATTTTAGAACATAATTTTTTAATATGTTTTTTCCATGTGCACTGACTGTCAATTATTATGCCCAAAAAAGCGACTTCATCTGATTCCGATATTGGTTCATTATTAAGAAGCACAAACTGATTTCGACTTTTGGGTTTTCTATTATAAAATTGTATATATTTAGTTTTGTTTACGTTAACTTTTAAATTGTTCTCTGTCAGCCATTTCGTAACATTATCAATAGTATTGTTTATGTCTTCATTAAAGTTTCGGCCTGGAGTCTTAGGTATTACCACAGATATTTCATCAGTGAATAAATTGCACGAATGATTAGTAACACAAGGTAGATCATTGATGTATATTATGAATAATAAGGGTCCTAAGATAGTCCCTTGTGGGACACCCACATTATTTCGGGCAAGCAGTGATTTTGCAGAAGTTTCTTCCTTTTGTTTATTAACGTAATTAAGTTCGATATATTGTGTACGATTTCTAAGGTAAGTTTGTAACCACTTTAATGCATTTCCTCTTAAACCGTATTTCTCGCATTTAGACAAAAGTATGTCATGTGAGACAAAGTCGAAAGCTTTGCTCATGTCAAAGAATACGGCTGTTGTATCGATATTCTTGTCAATATTTTCAGTAACATTTTTTATTAAAAACAAGAATTTGTATGGAATTCAAACAGCGCCTCCTGGTGGCATACGAGGTGAGTTACAATGTATGCTATATATTCACGTTTCCGCTAACGTGATCAAAAACAAAAAAAAACGTGAGTAAAAAAAACTCGCACTACGCACCCTGATGGTTTTAAAATCCCCCACGATACGGTAAAATTACCGTCAAAAATATCCGTAGGACCAAAACCGTTTACCGTTAGGCGAACAGTGGGTATGCCTCTGACAACTTAAAAGTTATTATTTATTTCAGTCATGGTTGTCCCACTGCAGAGCAAAGGCCTCCCTTCCCTTTTCACTTTTACATAAAAGGTATTAAAAAAAATACATTTCGCATTTAAAATTCGCATTCAAATAGTGAATTCGACGCTGCATTTTGTAGAGGCTTGTTGTACACCCATTGATTGTTAATTAAAATACTATTTAATTTAGCAGGTTTTCCCGACCGATGAACACTCGGTGCGGAATAAATTGCAAATGTTACGTCGCTTTGCACACGCGCGAGAAATAATTGCGAGGATTGTTTAAAAATATATCCAAATCGGGAAAGCTCATGGCATTTATCTCACCTCATGGCGTAATAAGTTTATCACTCGAGTACCTCCTTCAATTAGCAACTGATTACTATCCATTTCGTCAGGCTTGCCTGCTGGTGTGCGGCCACCGCAGCCCAAGGACGCGCGTGACACTGAAGGCTTCAGCACACCAAACGCGGGACAGAAGCAGCGCAGGTCAGTAGCAGAGCGGAGTCGGCAGTAGTAGGCACACTGAACGCAGCGGCAGTTTCAAAGCTGTTGTAACGCTGGACCGCGTTTAAACTGCGTTCAGTATGACGGGTTAGGCAGGCAGTAGGCTGCAAGATGTCGCGGTTGTAAAAAATACAACAGTTGACAACTATGACCGCTTCCGACGCGCTGCGCTGCACTGCGAACGCCCTGCCCCTGGTGAGTCATGCTAACATGGCCGCCATAGTTATACAACGGCGTAGGCCCGCGCTCGAGCTGCACTGCGTCGCTCCCGCGCCGCCGCAGCCCGCCGGGTTTGTCGTCCAGCAATTGCAGCGCGGCGCGGCGCAGAGCAGTTCGAGCGCGGGCCCGCGTTAAAATTTGATGTAACCCATATCAAAGTTTCTTGTATTACAACTTACGCGGGCCCGCATTCAAACAGCGCTGCTACTGTCCTGCGTTTGATGTGCTGAAGCCTTGAGGGCATCACCCGCGCGCAACGCACCCTGAAGGTTCCGTTTCTATGCCTCTATGCCTTGTCATTTCACTGGATCTAATACGCTTGAAATCGGAATGCATTAATGTAAAACAATACTGTTTTGAGCAGAAATAAGTCTTATCGTATTTCTTATAGAATCAAAAATATCTGCCAACTACAAATTATATTTAACCGGCCACGTTCACTGCATGTCAGACGAACTTTAAACTATGCGTTTTCACCAATACTCTTAGCTCAACGGTTCAATCGCTAAAAAATCCACCAATACAATCGTTTGCTTCGCTAAGTTGTTAACACGTTCGCGGACACTTGACTCTATTTTGCAACACTATTTGGACACTACATTTTTGTATGGAATGCTATAGCTGTACCGTCACTGGTAAATAGTTTACAACCATATACATATGACACAACCGCTATAGCCTTCGCCTGCTCTAGCCGTTCCGTCACTAGTAAACAGTATAGAACTATATACATATGACATAACGGCTATAGCCTGTCTTAATCTTAATGAATTAGCCTATGAATGCAATCCATAATGACATTTGGTATTCAGTAGCACTCTCAATTAGAATTCTTACTGACAAGATATGGTCCATGGTACTGCAACCGCTTTTAACCATAAGTTAAAAGGCCAAAACTATGTACAAATACCAACCTACCTGCGTATCCCATAACACATAAATACAGACTTATTTATCGCAAATACTGTATTAAATGTTTTTTGTTATCGAAATTATACATTTTGATTTTAATATAAGTAACAATTTATTTATAATAACTCAGAAAAATGAAGTAAAGTTACCGTCACAGCAGAACAGAAACCACGCGAAACACACTCCCAACACCTACGCTCTCCACGGGGCACTTGCCGGACGACTGAACAAATTGTCATACAATTCTCGCTGCTATGACAGTTGCGTCAGTGTGCGTGCGCACACAAAATGGCATTAGGTAGTAGTGAGATGTTTGAAGGTGTAAAATGGCAAGTTATGTGACACCTAGCAATTTGCAAGATTCGTCTGGGGGGCACTAGATGATGAAATGTATAGCAGTAGTAAGGAAAATCGTCTGCTACAACCGTTGTGCCCCTGGCGGTCGAAAAAAAAAACAGTGCTATAGCCGGCGCGTCACCCTGAGTAAGTCTTTGATGACTGCTATAGCCGGTGCGTCCACGAACGTGTTAAACAGTTATACGGTCCTTACCAACAAGATGGCGGCGCGGTAGATCGAATGAAGAGCTGAACGTATATGGACTAGAGTGGCTCACTACGCCGTATATAGAAAGAAGTAGAAGGGAGAAAGAAAATCTGGAGAAAATGGGCTAATAATCAAAAACTGAGTCATTAGATTTATGTATTGTTTGTTATTGTTTAAAGAATATGTTTCAATTTTCAACAAGGCCATGACCTTGCTAACTTACATAAGTTTTTTTAATGTATTTAACTACTTCAGCGCATAGTACAAGTGGTTTATATATATTTAAAAGTACGTAAATTTTTTACAATTTCGTGCAAGACCCCCTTAAAGAAATGCTTTTAACAATCAAATTATACCAAGCAACGGCAGAACTAGGCAGAACAAATTATTGACATTTCTTTGTGACACTAGATATTTGCTCAAAGTATAGTCAATGATTTGTTTACAAACATACATACATACATATAATCACGTCTCCGAAGGGTTAGTCAGAGAATAGGCAATGAAGACCACAAAAGCAGTCCTCTGCTATAGTCCACTTTTCACCAAATAGCGACTGAGCGGTGGCGAGCCCATCGCCGCTCAATGCTGTTGCAAGTATGTGCAGTCTTTAGTCTGTTAGTCGCCTTTTACGACACCCATGGGAAGAGAGGAGGTGGTATTATTCTTTCACCGCTACGCGACACAGATATACCTAACAACAAAAGCTCTTAATTCAATGAAATTATACCAGGCAACGGCAGATCGATGTTAGAGATAGAGCGTTTCAAAGAATATTGCGGAATATCCGCCATTAAAGTGGAACGCGGAATCCGGAGCAACACTTGACAGTCACGGAGGAACTAATCCAATTTGCCCGCGGCAGCAGATTAAAGTTGCAGAGGATATTTTAGAGACATACTACGTGTTATAGATTTTTGAAATAGTACACAGTATTCTATCAATAAACCATCATTTTCATTATACAACATACCGTTTCTCCTTCTCTCTTCTAAAGTCTGCTTAGAGCTCAGGTTTTCTACATAAGTGATAGGAAATAGGGAAATCAGGGTATCGTGACATGTTCAGTTACATGCGGTTCTTCGGCTTCGGTCTCCCTGTCCAGGTCCGAAAACAGGGATTCTGCTTCGACAGCAAAGACCTCCATCAAACTCTTCCACGCATCTCTATCCACGTCCTGTCTAACACATACCCATCAAGGTCGACCCCGAACACGCCTTTTGTACTCAGGCATCCAAGGCGTGATGGTGTGCCTATTTCTCGGGTTGCATGCGGCTAACATGCCATTCCAGACCCATGTAAGCAAGGTTGTTTTGCTCACTACTTCAGCAACTTCAGTCATGGAATGCAAGTATGGTATTGCGAATTCGGTTGACGAGTTCGTAGCCACCTTTAATTGTTTTTGGACATAAGTTATCTTATTCCGCCTAGCGTTTTTCCGGACTATTTCCAGGATTCTTTAGTGAGATAGTTCTATTGTATGTCCACCCTCACAATATCTAGCCAGCGTTATTTGGACCTACATCGAGATGAAGTCTTACACAGTGAGGTAAACAAAAATTTTATTATAAACGAGTGTTCATTAATAGAATACTAGCAACGTAGCAACCCATCTCTTCCCATGGGTGTTGTAATAGGCTACTAACGGATTAAAGACTGCACATACATCGCTGAGCACATGTGCAGTTTTTATTTGGTGAAATGTGAACTGTGGTATAGTGGAGTGCTTTTGCGGTCCTCATTGCCTAGTCTCTGATATAAGTACCCTTCGGTGATAATATTCGTGAGCCCTATGCTCACAAATATTATCACCGAATGTAAGTAAGTTATAAACAAAAGAATAGAAATAGAATAATCCTGTTAACGTCCCAGACCCCAATGGAAAGTTGATTTCCGCACAACAGGCGCACAAATTCACAATTCGCGCCGACCTAAAATCCAGCGCATCTCTCGGCTGTCACGGAGCGCGTAATCCAATATGCGGCGTGACCACAGAATGGGCTCGCGAGACAGATATTGCTACGTAGATAAAACAATTAGGAGCGCCCGCCGCCGCTCACGGAGCGTAACGCAGCGAGCGTTCCTAGTCAATGTGCGCTCGAACTCATTTTGTTTGTTTAGATTTTATTAATTTAAACTTAAATTTTTAAATTAATGATTAGACAATTAATAATAATATAAAAATTCATTAATGAATAATAGTAATTTAGGGATTCTTCGGCGTGACCAACAGTGGACGTCCACTTCGGCTGCTAATGATGATGCTGATGATGAATAAGAATTTTTAATTATGAGACACAGATAATTACATAGTTAGAGGTATACAGATTTTGAACATTTTTGATTTACCTACATTTTAAAAAGCTTCAATGCAATATAATATAGTGGTGAATAATTCAGATTTGAGCCACGTAGGTATTGAATGCTCTGGCATTTTGGCAACTTTTAACAAAAATCACTTAAAAAATATTTTTTAGTTATCTAGATAGATACAGTAACTTGTATTTTTAAATTTACGCCAAAACGTTTGACGCCCTAACATTAACACGCTTTTCAAAGCAAGTCTTTCCATCATTTAGCCGGTCGAATCATTAGCAACCAATCAGAAGTACACATTAATTCTGATTGGTTCGTGTTATATAACACCATCGCATAATTTGCCTTGCGCCGGCTCGATCAATCCCATCGAGTGCTATAACCTTAATTGCACCGCAGGGATTGCTACTAAAATACGATCCGTATCAAAAGCTGCTGAACACTTTAGCACCATGTCACACTGAATCATAGGTCGTTTCCTTAAAACCTACATGATTTCGGTTAGTTTTATTTTTAATACCTCCCCTCCCCCTCCACAACTCCTACTCCTTCTTCAAAGGTCTTACTCTTCCTCAACACCGGCAACGTATCTGCGAATCCTGTGGTTTTGAGGGTGTCCATGGGGGGCAGCGGTGATTCTTCCCATCAAGTGACCTGCCCTGTCTGACTTGACCTGACTGACCTGACCTTTTTCACATAAAAAAGAGAACATTTTATTTTTTAGTACTTGAATTGCCTATTCCTTTTCTTGTCATGAATAATCCTGTAAGCAGTTGTATGGCATTTTTATATCAGTGTCCAATTAGGCTGTGGGAAGTCTGTCATACAGTTTTTAATTAACTAGCACGGTGTTATCGTTCAACCGTATCTTGCTATGTTCATTTCCATAAAATGTCACTTATAATCCTACTAATATTATAAACGTGAAAGTTTGTAAGTATGGATGGATATTTGTTACTCTTTCACGTAAAAACTACTGAATGGATTTGAATGAAATTTGGCGTACAGATAGATTATAACCTGGATTAACACATAGGATACTTTTTATCCTGATATTCCTACGGGAACGTATGGATGGATGTTTGTTACTTTTTCACGTAAAAACTACTGAATAGAATCTGATAAAATTCAGCATACAGATAATTAAAAACCTGGATTAACACATAGGATATTTTTTATCCCGATATTCTCACGGGAACGGGAACCACGCGGGTGAAACCGCGAGCGGCCGCTTGTAAGTTATTTATTATACATACCTACTCTGCTTCGTAGAGAAAATTAATAAAGATTATTATTATTACACGCAAGCATGACGGTAAGTGACGATAAGGAAATGTTTACCCGGAACAAGTAAACTGTCTTTCTTATAATTTGTTATTCTCATCTATTCTTATCTCTAACTATTAAAACACAAAATACTATTAACGATGTTATTATGGTTGACTTGGATAAAATGGTTGTAGCTGGCCAAGCTTAACCGTGTCGCGTAGAAGTGACAGAATACTACCACCCCCTCTCTTCCCTTGGGTGTCGTAAAAGGCGACTAACGGACTTAACACTGCAGATACATCTAACAGCATAGAGCGGCAATGGGCTCACCACCTATCACGCTGAGCACATGTGCAGTCGCTATTTGGTGAAAAGTGGACTATGGCAGAGTTGCGGTCCTCATTGCCAAGTCTCTGACTAACCTTTGGGGATAAATAGTCGTGATTATTATGTACTTAGGTATATATGTAATTTCCAAGTGGACATGAAACAAGCCCTTTGCTACCAAACAACCAAACCCAGACAAAATATACTCCTGGGAATCAAACCGATTGGGACCAGTTAGTCTTACCACAAGTGCTCGGAGGCAGCTGACTTTCAGGTCTCAGCAGACAATTTGTGGCGGCGCCACCTGCCGCATGACGCCGCACATAGTTCGACACGAAGCAAAAATACCTTCGCAACCGTGTCAACAGATGGCGCCACAAACGTATACCAACACCGTCTCCATACTACGACGGTAAAATAGTATGGGAAGCCTGCATCGCGGTAGCGAAGAATTTACCATCTCCTTCGCTATAGCACCTCAAGCTAACATCCGTTGGACTTCGGTACCCGAGCTAGACCACCCAGCTCGGAGAAAGCTCTTCCCTTTGGCCTTCCTACAATGTGACATCCATCCGCTTCCCCACAGTGGTGACCCCGACGTGATCTGAACACGCATACCTATCATGCGCACCTCTACAAATTCATCAATAGCCTATAAAAGCCCCAGTGATCGTCACAGAACTTATAACATTTACAACAATACAACGGGAGATTGGGCCGTAATCTACCCTGCTAGCATGGTTGGTGGAAAGCTAATAATGACGTATAAAATTACTACCATGCGAATTATAGCGATCTTATTAATGTAGCCTTTGAACGTTTTGTCTTGGATCTTATCAAATACTGTACTATGGGGTATAGTCAGCTATATTAATGAGATCGCCTTGATTAGATTATTATTAGCAGTATCAGCTGTGCTAGTGTAAGTCCATTAACCTAATTACAATGCAAACCCAAAAATACAGCATATTTATATGAGGGCAATTAGTTTTGACTAATCTCTTCATTCCTTCCATTTGGACCCTAGTCTCATAGCCAATCTTTATGATAGATCAATCGACAAGAGCAATTTCACTTACCTACACAAAAAATAAGTGCAGTTAATGAACTCATTCGTCAAAAATAATGTTTTTAAGTACAAACGCTGCCATCAACAGCAAGATCTCTGCCTACACCTCCTGAAAATTAAACGTACGAGACGTATTATGTATGTAATTACATATTGCATTTAGTGTGGTCTAAGATATATATTTTTTAAAGTAGTACCCAGTTTGCAACCATACCTACCAATGCCTCCGACAATTGCCGAGCGCATCTACTGTCTTACTCTAGCTTATACGACAATTGCGGAGCGCATCCACTGTATATTGTCTTGCTCTTAAACGACAATTGCCGAATGCATCTACTATATATTGTCTTGCTCCTGTACGAATTGCCTAGCGCATCTACTGTATATTGTCTTGCTGTTATACAACAATTCCCGAGCGCATCTACTGAACTCTTATTGGATAAAATGTTTACTAGAAAAATTCAATCAGTCTCAGGAAGCTCGAGTGGGATTCGAACCCACGACCTTTGGATTGCCGGTTCACTGCTCTAACTGCTGAGCTACCGAGACCCCAGAAGACTCGTTGAATTCTTCCTAGTAGTTTGATTTACACTGCAAGCCAGCGGTATTACGTCACTGTGAAGTCTACCCTCACATTCGAAAGAAATACTATTGCAAGTATTTAACAATCGATAAAGACGTACCTAATTGCTTAAAAATATCTTTATTGTTGAAATTTTGCATTCACAATGCTATATAGATATAGGATAAAATGTTTACTAGAAAAAAATCAACCAGTCTCAGGAAGCTCGAGTGGGATTCGAACCCACGACCTTGTGCCGGTCCACTGCTCTAACCGTTGAGCTACCGAGACCCCAGAAGACTCGTTGAATTCTTCCTAGTAGTTTGATTTACGCTGCAAGCCAACGGTATTACGTCACTGTGAAGTCTACCCTCACTCAAAGAATCCAAAGGTCGTGGGTTCGAATCCCACAAGAGCTTCCTGAGACTGGTTGATTTTTTTCTAGTAAACATTTTATCCTATATCTATATAGCATTGTGAATGCAAAATTTCAACAATAAAGATATGAACTCTTATTGTTTTGTCTCTTTCCCTCAACTTCAAAATTTCGTATGAGTGACGTACACAAAACAATGTTAACTAAATAATGCTTTAAAAGTGTTTATGAATGAGGTCTTTATTTTCTATCTACCCTCCAGAAAATCATCATCATCAGCTTATAAACGTCTCACTGCTGGGCACAGACTTTTCCACATGGACAACAGCACACTGGAAGATTAAACCACCACGCTGGCTCCACACCAGTAAGGTAGGCTGATCTTGAAAATATGAAAATACAATTGTACATTCTCAAAAACTCGTCCTAAAAACCTATCTACATATTTACGTGGCACGATATTACCTATGACAAAAAACAAAGCCGTTATTAAATTGTTCAAACACACAACAAATGAGAGCGTAAAACATCCACGTCATGTTCAGGTAGAATTTTTTTCAGTAGGAATAGCCGTGTTATATGTTATATTCATCCCAATACCCGCGTGCAAATAACATAAATGTCTGTGTTTATGCCCCACGTTCGCGTTACTGTTCAAGAGAGAAAATTTTAACTTAACGACAGCAATAACGACCTCACCGGAGCCCGTTTACACCTCGCCTAAAGGTGAACGCTTACTAAAACGTGCTGCAGACGCAGCACATACCGCATACCGCACGCGTAAGTGATACGTATTTGTTAATTTTTATTCTTATAACTATCAGAGTCGTCCCACTGCAGCCTTGCACTTGCACCTTCCTTCTGTCTTTCCACTCTTCGCAATCAAGAGCTTTTGATGTCCAGTCGTTGTAGTAGGAGTCAGTAGTGGCTTCAGCTATTTACTTAACCGAATGCTTTGAACAAAGTTTAAAAATAATTACCGTTCCTTATGAGAATAAAGTTTGCGAAGCTTCCTGTAGTTTAGAGCACAATCGTCTCGCCATTTTCTTCTGGGCCTGCCGCGACGACGTTTGCTGGCATTATCAATGTTGTGGTCAAATGACATACAGCGGCACTCTTACTGTAGTTGTTATCGCCCAAAGCCTGTCTGACATGTAACAAATGTGTCCCAGTTTAATTTCAGTTATTCGTTTATCATCAGCATCGCTCGGCATACTATTGCAATACTTGAATCTGCATGTGCGTGCGTAGTGCGAGTTGTCTCTTCAATAGAGGTAAAAGTTAACTACAATTTGTGTATAGGATCTAAGCGGCACCACCTTACGACGAACTTCTTCATACTCGCACTTAGCCTTTTCAGCACTCTGTTGTAAATAAAGAATGCGAATGAAAAACGTACCAAATTTGGTGATATAATTTTAAACGACTGGCAATTATTTATAGACTGGCTTAGTATTTCATTAATGAAACCGTTTGCTGCAGTCGATGAGTGCACTTTCAGACCGATTTTATAGTCAAGCTATGTGTCAATTCAATTGTATTTTTATTATTCAGAGTCTGACTCGCGCTGTCGTGTGAGCCATGTTGAGCCGAGCTTATACCATCTCTGCTGCAAGCTATAAAATCGTCATAACGGTGCTCTCAGTGCGCGCTCGCCTTTGCACTCCCATGTAATATTTCCAGTGCCTACGCTACGGAAGCAAAAGTAACGGAACGTATCTTCCGCCACCCTGCCGCTTATCCACAAACGCAATGTTTAAATCCCATTTTTTTATAGGTGAAGGGAAGAACTTTTGCGATATTTATTTTTTGGAGTTTTTTTTCCTATTGTTGCCTTTAATGTGGCGTGAAACTGCTTTGTGAGAATGTAAGCATACAGTTCCTTCCTACATGAGATGAAGGAGCTAAATAGCGCATTGAAGAAGGCGTTCGCTTTGCGATCTTGCCAGTTAATCAGCTTTTGCAATGCCGGGTCACTGGATGGGTGACCAAAATAAAAAACAGCTCTTCCGTGCTTCAGAAAGCACGCAAACCCGTTGATCCTGGGGGTGTGTTTTAACGACTGCCATGTTTTCTCTCTATTCACTCTATTTGAAAATGTTAACACACTAAAACACGGTAATTACAACTAAGAGATATAAAATCATTTTTTTTCAATACGTTGCAACTTGCAACAGCTCTAAAGCTCCATGCCTGCAATTTATCTTTCACCGGCAGCTGGTCATTATTCTGAGGAAAAGCTTTATTATTTCTATTGGCATGAAATACGCCTGTAAGTCCACAAGTGTGTCAAACAAACTCGGGGCCTGGCGTATAGTGGTATGATTTAGATAAGTCGCTCGCCCACCAACTTGCTGTGTTCCACTTGGTACCGCAGTTCTTATTATCTTTTACATACATAAATACACAGATTCACGATTATTGTTCGCGCCAAAGCGGCGACGAGTGAAGTTGCAACAATGGAACGCTCACTCGGTCGGTCGCGCATTCGGTCGGGGCCGAGACCGAGACCTTCAGCTTATTAGAAGAATGACTCAGTCGGAATAGCTAGCTAATAACTTTTGCCCTGCCATGCCCTGGCCGTGCCCTGCCGTTCATCCGAGTTAGTTGTTATCCCATTTCCCATTGAGTCTATGTCGGCGTCGTAACAGGCGTCGACAACTATTATCCTCTTAAGGATTAGTCAGAGGCAATGTGAACCGCAGACGCAGTCCACTGCCATTGTCTACGTTTCACCAAATTAATGAGCCGCTAGACACACTGCTTATTGTTTTTTTTTTTGATAATTAATCAGTAACTAACAAAATAAATAATATTTTTAAGTCCCATCAATTGTAGCGAAAACTGCACATCAGTGGGGCAGTTTATAGGATGTACTTTATTTAAGTTCAAGTTAAGTTTAATTGAAACTTTTTTGATGGTTAACTAAAACGGATAAATTCGATGAAATAGATATCACTTGCATTTTGTACGCGTGGCCAACTGGAAAATCGCAAAGTGTGATTATTTTTCGATGCAAAGCCCTGCTTTGTCATCACCAACCTCCTGCATTTAACAAGTCCGATGATTAAACCAATACCTACGTATCAATTTCGTAGACTTGATAATGAATAATAATTATGGAGGCCTTATAGTTCACACGTGCGCTTCTGGTGTGATAAAACCAACCTTTTAAAACATCCGGTCCGATTAATAAGTCACAATATGATATTATTATGCGAGTGCTCTTATAAAAAACCATATATCCCAAAGATAGTGGAACGTTGAAAAATAAACAACTACCTTCGGACCCAAATCTTCAGCAAGTTATTGGTTAGACCTGTCAAAATTCTTCAACGCTTTCTACTTATGTTGCTGCAGCATTGTCTTGAAGCGTCTGCTCGGGTTGAACGCGAGAAATCGTGGTTTAATCCCCCATAGTTTCGATAGACTACTGACGTGAACCCACTCCTACGCAGTCATTTTAGATTACAGGATGCGTTAACAGGACTAATGTGTTAAAGGTAAATTCAAAGTAATCTTTAAAAAAAATCTCTTTGAATTTGTGCCCTAAGATATCAGAATCAAAATCCATAAAAACTTATTTTCAAGCATAACCGAGAGGTAACCGTTCCTTCGTCGTCGCTCAGCGTTGTACCTTCGCCTCGGTACCCCGTCTCTGTTGCACCGCGAATAACTTGAGGCGGAGCAAGTGTCGCAGCCCAAAGTCGAACCGATCGTTTTGTAGCCGCTCAGTTTCTGCCCCAACTACTTCTCACACGGTGCATTACCCTCGTCCACCGCATTTGAGAGCTATTTGCTGCCGGAGATCAGATTAATGTTGCCACTTTTCTACTTGTCGTAGCCACAAAACTTTCGCCCCAATAGTCTTTACTCGGAACAATTGTTTCGTGGATTTATTTCAATGTGCTGCTCCTAACAGAATTGTATCTACAAATTTTAGCTGGAGCGTTGTTAAAGCTCTTTTATTATATACGCTAGATTTTAGCAGCTGCTTTACCTGTGTGCCTAAATGCTCGAGTGTAGATGCAACTTTTAAATGGCCGGAAGTGGCGCAAAATATGACGCCATAAAGGTGACGGTAAACCATTTCTCTGGCACCGTTATACAAAATATGATACTTTTTGAATTGGTATAATACGTTAAAGGATTATTTTTGTGATAAATTCATAATTTTCATACCAAAAATTTGTAACCACACTGTTTTTTTTTATAAAATTGTTATGTGTGTTGCTTTGCACATATATTTAGCGGTTTGGCACAAATTCATTTCGCCTCTTTGGCAAGTGAAATATTTAGTGTAGCTTAAATATAAATACCACTTCAAAGTGGACGTTTGAAATGGGTTAGCAAATAACATATGTACGTCACTACTTTTGATATAATGCTGTGTAAACCATTCCATGTAAATTTAAAAAACTAAACCGTTCAATGTGTCTTTATTTTATTTAGGTATTTCGATTCTAATATTTTTGGGGCGAAGAATCAAAAAGCTCGTTATTTAACTGAATTAAAAAGAACCGCAGAAGCCCTAAACACACCAAACACTTTTATAATTGTATTAGACTTATTAGCAATTGCTAATCTTAAAGAGAGGCAACGAGAATTAAGGTAGGTAATTACCTTAATTCTCGTTGCCTCTCTTTAAGACAGCGCTACCATAATAGCATAGTTATTGGCAAAAAAGTTCTCACATGACGACAAGAAGCGCTATAATAAGAACCTACAATGGAAGGCTAAAAGGTTATCTTAGTTTTACTTAAAGCTACCTAACAGGGAATTATACTCAGGCCGTTGAACTAAAACAAATGGCTAGGTCACAAAAGACATCAATAAAGCTAACACACAAAAAATAATCGCAATAACGCAAGTAGTTAGCCGCTGATTGCTTTCGAATTACCTAATAACGTTAATATGTACACTATGAAAGTGGAAATTCCTGTTGTGTACATATTTGCATTAACCAGCTAACTGCTTCAATTAATGCCTGTTTGTTTTGTTCATAGAAAGGATTTGGCTTAAGCTTTAGCTTTAGCATAGAAAAAAAACATTATTACAATATGACTTTAACATTGATTTTTGTTTAACTTGACGTGGTTTCAATTATTGAAGCCATTCCCCAGTGTTTTTGGCAGTGGAAAAAACTGAAATTTAATTGCTTCAGAAATGTTATTTGTTAATTTCGACCGCATTTTGTTAAATGTTAACAGCTAAGTACGAGCTCTATCGTGCCATAATACATACCTACAGTGCGCTTCGATCAGTGTTTATCATCGAAGAGTGTGCCTCACAACCAACTATTGACCATACACTTGCCATTCACTGTTTTGTTTCTAATACGGCAAGCTGTTATTCATTTATATGCTTTATGCTTTACAAGGATTCTTCAAAGATAAGACAGAGTTACTCAGCAGTAATGAATTCTGGGTGAAGTATGAAAGATAAAAAACCGGCCAAGTGCGAGTCGGACTCGCCCATGAACGGTTCCGTAGCAGCAAGTAACATCATATAAAAGTTCTTGTAGTTCGTTGTAACTTTGATCGATGTTTTAATAATAGTGTATTTTTTTTAAATTAATTAACTTATGACGTATTAAAAAAAACTACTTACTAGATCTCGTTCAAACCAATTTTCGGTTGAAGTTTGCATTGTAATGTACATCATATTTTTTTTTTTATTTTATCATTCTCTTATTTTAGAAGTTACAGGTGGGGACACACATTTTACCACTTTGGAAGTGTATCTCGCGCAAACTTTTCAGTTTAGAAAAAAATGATATTAGAAACCTCAATATCATTTTTGAATTACATAGATACCTTACACGGATGGGTTAGATGAAACAAAAATTTTGAGTTTCAGTTCCAAGTATGGGGAACCCCCAAAATTTATTGTTTTTTTTTCTATTTTTGTGTGAAATTCTTAATGCCGTTCACAGAATACATCTACTTATCAAGTTTCAACAGTATAGTTCTTATAGTTTCGGAAAAAAGTGGCTGTGACATACGGACGGACAGACAGACATGACGAATCCATAAGGGTTCCGTTTTTTGCCATTTGGCTACGGAACCCTAAAAATGAACAGTATTAAAAATACCACATATTCTGAGCCCTTTTAACGCGAAATAAAGTATAACTATCCACCTACACACAAATACTTCGCAGATTATGTCATTGTTCAGCCAATGTAATTAATCTGGCTTTTATGTACACTAATAATAACTACAAAAGACAAAGTAACAATTGAGGCAGAATTAATCAAATTATCTAGCTATAATACATAATTCTGGTAGACCTTTTCCCTTATCTATACTTATAGAAATTTATGAACCAGCCTAATTTGCTAGAAGGTCCCTCTCTTCGGTCGTTCCCTCATGACTGAGGATCGTGATCATCGCGGCAGCACTTTGGATTGGACGAACTGTCTCCATGGGGTCCGGTCTGTGGCCATCCTCACCGCGGCGTAGAAGCGGGACGTTGGTGTTTCCTTCAGTTGGTCAGACCACCTGGTCGGGGACCGGCCTCGTGAACGTTTTCCTTCCACATTTCCCACCACAATGAGCTTTTCCAAGCTACTGTCGCCACGTCTGGCGATATGGCCAAAATAGCCCAGTATGCGACGATGGCATAAGGTAGACAATCGGTCCTTAACGTTCAATTGCGACAGAATTGAGATGCTAGAAGGTGCTATGTTCTAATCCTGTTTGCAGCAAAGGCTTTTCATGTATTAAATTTTGTTCGCAACAAAGTAATTAAATCTGCTGAATGCGGTGGTGGCGGCTTATTATTAAAGAATACTAAAACATAACCAACCCATCTCATCCCTTAAGTATCGTGAAAGGCTATTAACGGAAGACTGACTGCACATACATCCAACAGCATAAAACGGCGATGTGCTCACCACCTGTCACGCTTAGCACATGTGCTGTTGGTGAAACGTGGACAATGGCAATAGACTGCTTTCGCGGTTCGTTTTAGCTCTGACTAACCCTTTTCGGGAAAAAGTCGCCAATGTATGATGTGTAATGTATGTATGTTGTAATCTTCATCATCTGCCTATACTTGTCCACTGCTGGACATAGGACTCTCCAAGAGCACGCCACCGAATAATCTTAGCTTAGATTTAAAAAGGACAGCTTTTTAAAAAAAGCTTATCTTAAAATGAAACCTTAGACAATGATTATTTGACAGGATATAATTGTTTACAGAAAATCATAGCGCCAATTGCCATTTCACTTCAGTACCTATTTAACACGTACCTAACTGAAATATCTTTGTTGTTTTGGGCAGTGTACGGTGCCATTCACAGTGAACACACGGGTACTTACGCTCCGACAGGCTAGGTGCAATAACTGTGACTGGATGCACAACGGCATAACAGGCATTGCCAATTCTGGAATTCAATTGTGAATCTCGCCGGGTGCCGCCATGCCGCCGGCCGACGTTACCGAAGTCAAGATTCAAAGCGACGGTTGTACAGACGACGCCCGTAGTGCCGGTTAGGTCAACTATACCACAAATTGTCAAAATTCTTCAATTCAAATTTTGAACTTTATCTATAAGGATCGATGTCGACTTAAGTTTGACAGTATTGGATAGGTGTACCTAGTGTTGTCAACATTAAGACACAGCTCTCCTCAGTATGCCGGAAAAGAGCCCTTAGCTTCTACGGACATATAGTGCGGTCCTCAAATCACAGTCTAGAGAACCAATTTATTTTTGGGAAAATGGATGGCAGACGAGCTTAGGGAAGGGCACCTACAAGGTGGTCTGACGCAATTAAGAAGGCGGTGGGCGGCAGCATGCAACGTGCGCTCCAAGCAGCATACAACCGCACTGAGTGGAGACTAATCTGTGGTCGCGATCCTCAGCAATGAGGGAACGCCAGAGAAGAAGACCTAGTGTTGTAAAAGATTTGAGTCTTTTAGTGATCAAAGCTTTTAGTTCTAAGTTCAGGCTCGGGTAGGTAAGTACTTTTTTTAGATTCCATTCTTAACCAATTGTTTGAAGTTCAAGTCGCTCTAAGTTTTAAGATTTTTTTCCTATCGACTCAAGTACATCGACTATCGGCTAATGAAATGAGAAAATTTATTATGTGAGTCCTTTTGAGTAACCAGCAACAACAGTCTCCTTTCTTAAGGCTCGGTCAGGACTCAATTTGGCTCAACATTTTGGGATGTGGAACGTTGATCTTCTCTTTATTAACTTTTTTAATTTGACCGATTCACACACGATGAACACACAGTTTAATAATAGTGACATCCGGAAGTGAGAGTTGCCACAAACAAAAGCAATAGACAATATGACAGCGTCATTCGGCTTATGTACAATTTTATATCCAATCCGATACAGTCGAATGGTCAATACAACTCACACTAGGCCCCCTGTGAAGCATTAATTTTGATAAACTACATTTGTCAAAGAGTAGTAAAGACTGTGGTGAGAGGGTAACCTTTCTCAGTGAAATATCAGAATACATAGTGCATTTTTTGTTAGGGAAACTTGCAACTAGCCTCATTTTTCACCAAAAGACGCTGATACGAATTCTCATTAAGTGCGGGGCATAAAGTCATAAGGTCTTTTTCAATCTCTCTAATGAGAATTTACAGCTGCGTAAACATTTGGTAAAATTCATCCCGTGAAAGGCACAAAGTAAATAATCCAACGTCCTAACATTAACGCTGGAAACATAATACTTTCGCATCAATTATACAAGTGAATTTGTGGTTAAAGCCGGTATTCATTATAGCTAAGTAATGCTCTGAGCTTTAAAGTATAGGAAACAGTACTCGCGTGCTCTAATTTATAGATATTTAATTCACGGTGCGCGGAATGAGGCTACACGTAAGAAGCTTATAACTTAGCAGCATAGCGACTGAAGTTTAATTAATCCTCCTTACTTTAGGCGGTTTCATAATAACTGGTTGCAATCATAGCTTCCACTTTTGTTTCTTCGCGTTTGAGATAATACTAACTTTCGTGAAATTCGTGAAATTGGTAATCGTGATACCTACTCGATCTGTCACAAAAGTCTTTATCGCGTTCTTCGGCAACTTGTGTTTGACCGGGATAAAAGGACAGTGTAGCTTTCTATTAATGAAAGAATTTTTAGAAACGGTTCAGTAGTTCTTGAGATAAACGCCTACAAAGACAAAATTTAACTTCTTTTTTATTCCTTAGCGGGTAAAGCACTAAGCTTTCATCTCACCTGTAGTTAATTGATGAGTGGAAACGTACTTCATCGGAATCCACAACTACTGAGGAACTGGCTATGAATATCTTTAATGTAATATATTTTAGCAGATAGTAATCTCTTTATAAATTAGGAGAGAGGTATGACACAAGAAATTGCAATATGGAATATCAGTTCCAAAATGTAGTAGGTATTTTCGTAACGTGGGAAACGAGATAAGCCTGTTTGGTTACTACCAAAATTAAGGTAGTAGCCAAAAAATATTTTTGAGAAACGGTAGCCACGTATTGCCACACTTTATGCCAAACAACGTATAAGGTACTCTGTATTAACGAATAACATCCGATATATTGTCCGTGATGTATATATTACGCGATATGAGTAATCAAAGAAAATTCCATACAATTTATTCAATTTAGGCTACAATAATTGAGCACTTATTAATGTCGCTATGCCATCGGTTCATAAGTCCTAACTATGGGGCGGGAGCCTTGTACTGAGAAGAACCGGCAAGAAACTCAGCAAGGGCATTTCTTTTCTCCCTTTCTTTTACAGCGTCAATACAAATTGGAAAATGCCCTCCCTATCATAGAAGGCATTTTTCATTACAACATCAAAAAAACATTTAATACGATTACAAGACAACACAACACATACAAAAGAATATCCAATAAAAAACAGGTAATGCTCTATTTAAAATAAAATGAACAACGTCTTACAGATCTATGAAACAATAGAAAGAAAGACATTTCTACTACAAATAAAAATAAGATTGCAAGAGCAGATCAGCCTCCCAGACGGCACCCGTTCACGAGTATGACATGTGAATCAGTCATCAATTCGCTCAACCACAATACTGCCTCAACCATGTTTTAGGGAAAGTAACGACCCGACGCACATGCCACCACCGCAGAGCCACTTTGAGAGAGCATGACACTCTCGAGCAACTCCAACGACAGCAAGAAAACATTAAGACAACCTTTATATGCAACATAAATTTTGAGGAATTATAGGTTGGTTATCCTTATAAATGGCTTTTAAGGTGTTACGAACAACTATAAAGATATTTTCTTGTCATCATCATCATCATCATCATCAGCCTATAAACGTCCCACTGCTGGGCATAGGCCTCCCACGTGAACAATAGCACGTGGGGATATTGGGCCATAACCCACCACGCTGGCCCAATGCGGGTTGGTGGGTTATTTTCTTGTACAACCTCCAAACTTACTTTTCTATTCTAACTTTTGAGAGTTAGTACATCTGGATGGATTCGTATTCTTTTGTTTTGTTATTTTTAACAAAATTAAAGTATGAGGAGTTCGATGGCGCAGCGGTTAAGAGGGTCGGCTTACGATAGTCGTTAAGCAACTTTCGCAATGCAAGGTCACAAGATGGGTGACCGGATTTAAAAAAGAAACTAAAGCTCCTCCGTGCTTTGGAAGGCACTTACAGCCGTTGGTCCCGGTTGTTGTTGTAAGATAGCAGTTGTTGAAACCCACCAACCCGCATTGGGAGAGCGTGGGGGTCCCACTGCTAGGGACAGAAAGCCTATAAAAGCTTATAGAATGACGATGAAAATATCTACAAAAGGCAATGGTGCCAAAATAAAAGTAAACAGATTGTTCTGCAATTTCGTGAAACAAACTAATCGTAAATTGTTCTGCCATTTCTATCACACCCAATGGCCGATCGCTCGTGCCAGAACGCCGAATCGTATTGATGGCCCGTCGGTCGGCAGAGTGGTTGTTACATTACG
Organism: Scoparia ambigualis; assembly: GCA_963921215.1. Taxonomy (NCBI): domain Eukaryota; kingdom Metazoa; phylum Arthropoda; class Insecta; order Lepidoptera; family Crambidae; genus Scoparia; species Scoparia ambigualis. The sequence continues at coordinate 21,276,890 of OY992502.1, read as the reverse complement.
TTGTGCGCATAGGTGCCATTACGCTCTTTGCATTGGGACATCTTTACATAAAAAGTTATAGTGCCTACAAAATGCTTTTATATAGGATGACTGCTAGAAACCGCAAGAAACTTCAAGGGCTGGTCAGGTCAAATGTTTTATACATGACAAAAATGACAAAAAAGGAATTCGTGTTTTTTCGTAGTACTTATAGCCCAGCTGACGCGGACGGGTCAACAGACGGCCGTATGCTATAAAATAAGTTAGATACTAAAAGACTATCCAATTAAAATTCACAAAATGAATTATTTCTTAAAAATATATGAAAAACACGAATTCATTTTTTGTCATTTTTGTCATGTTTAAAACGCTTGACCTGACCAGCCCTTGAAGTTTCTTGCGGTTTCTAGCAGTCACCTTATATATAAATAACTATCTATTCTTTAAGGTGCCTGCGCTATAAGAAAGCTAGTAAGGTCTGCTTATGGACATATTACCAACTTTAATTAAAGCTTAATTAATGGCTTCGCGTTAAGCATTAAGCCAATTTCAAGTAGTATATATTTTTAGTACATATAGTATTGTACGGTTGATTGAATTAAAATGGAGTCTCACAACACGTGTTGTTGCGAAAAGAACACGGGAGAAACTCCATATTACCAACTTAGAGCATAATATAGAATGTCAATGACAATAGAATGTCATTACCTATTAAACCCATGGCCATTGCATCCTACTATATTATTATAAACGCGAAAGTTTGTAAGTATGGATGGACGTTTGTTACTCTTTCACGTAAAAACTACTGAATGGATTTGGATGAAATTCGGCATACAGATAGTTTATAACCTGGATTAACACATAGGATACTTTTTATCTCGATATTCCCACGGGAACGAGAACCACTAGTATTACATAATTATGTCAATGGGTCTGCTACAGTGTATTCGTCTATTAATCACTTCTGTAGAGTATTCTGTGATAGTAGCTAAAACAATGACCGGTCTCAGGTATATACTCGTATACCTACATATATAACAACAATGTTAGCAGTGTTCCTGTGTTCCAGCAGCTACCTCAGTAATTAAGGATTCCGAGCGAAGTGCTCTCCACTTTCGGCCCATCACTTATTATTTAGGTGACTGCAAGAGCTTCCGCGTAAATAAAAAAAAACAGAAATGGTCTACCCGTAAGTTAAAAAAATAAAACACTGAAATCCTCTTTGATTTTTTAAAATTAGTTTGACGCTATCTTCATTGGATAGTGGAATCTATTTTTTTGCAGTATTCTATTGAGTGGTAAATTTGATCGGGAAGGCATAGGAGCGGTGTGGCTCCAGTGAGTCAAAACATATTCACTCCTCATGTAGAATGCAGTCTAAATTGGGCGAAACTAAAAACTATTCACAGCCAACATGAAAACGTTCGAAGCCTATGCAGGCATACCGGCGGAACCAATTCCATTTGTATTTATCGGTAGAGCATTTATAAAATAGGAATTTTTAACAACCTTTTTTTGTATGCCTTTGGTTATTCCGTTTTGCGTCTTCCGATTATGATTTTTTTTTACCTTTTCTACTTTCACACCAATTACCTATCTTATCTTATCTTATCTAGTGGGCCCTGTAGAGGTCTCCCTCTCGCAGTAGCACGTCGACCCATTGGGATCTTTTGTGCCACCCCGTCCTATCACTCTGCCTCCTCAGTGAAGATAATTGCCATAAGCTTGCCAATGTCCTTGAGGGCGAAGAGCCTAAAATCTTCTGGTTTGGGGTAGGCCGATCCCAGAAGATTCATTCTTTTCCTGGCAAAAGAGTCGCAGTCACACAGTTGGTGCTGCATAGACTCCGTTTCCCCTCCACATGCCCTGCACAGGTTGTCTGTTGCTAGTTGCATTTTGTGGAGCATTTGTTTAGTGGCATAGTGGCCAGTCAGGGCACCGGTGATTAATCGGGCCTGCCTTCTGCTACCTCCGCATATGATCTTACTCCGTCCTAGGGCGCCTTCGCCTATAAAGGATTTTGAGTGTTTTATGCCGGGTAGCTCTTTCCATTCGGTTTTATGCCTGTTTTGGATATGGTCCTTGAAGGTTTTGTTGATGGTACTCGATGCTAGTGCCACAAATGGCTCAGGGCCTATATAGGGGGTCTCTGGGTCACCAATTACCTAACCCAGCTAAGCTAAGCTAAGCTTCTTTTGAAACTTGTTTTTATTGGCTAAATAACGGTTAAACATACCTTATACACAAAGAAAATACCCATACCCCAATCAATTTAGAAAAATCCTTATTTCTAAATTGACCCGACCGGGAATCGAACCAGGCACCACAGAGATGACGACACCACAACCGGCGTGCATTTACCACTCAACCATGGAAGTCTTCTTCACATTTTTATAGTGTACAGACAAGCACTCCGCTCTATATCGGAGGCTTTAGATTCATTTCCCAGGCTGTCAACTCCCTGGTCAAGCACAGTTTGTTTCGGATTGTTTAATCCATAGTCAGTAACTATCAATAGTAGCGATGTCCTGATTTTAATTTATTTTTTCTATGTATATTAAATATTTCATATGTATAATTCCGTGCTTCGGAAGGCACGTTAAGCCATTGGTCCCGGATGTTGTCGTAAGGTGGCAGTCGTTAAAACCCACCAACCCGCATTGGGCCAGCGTGGTGGGTTATGGCCCAATATCCCCACGTGCTATTGTTCACGTGGGAGGCCTGTGCCCAGCAATGGGACGTTTATAGGCTGATGATGATGTATAATAAGTATGTATTTAAGTATTTTAAGTATGTTTATCCGTTGTCTAGTAACCATTTAACGAGTTTCATAATGAAGCTTCTCTTGGGCTAGGTAATTGGTGTGAGTGTAGGAAAGTTTATTTATTTATTATTATTTAATGATAAAGCTGCTCAGCAGTGGGCTCTGTTCTAAAAACTCAAACACTTTGTGTGTGTAAAATTAAAACCTCTTCAAACAACATCATATAGGAACGACTACCTTATTGGAAGATTATGTAAATGACATACATTTATGGACATAGTGAATGTACGAGTATAACTTATTAGTTATTGTATACGTATATTTCTTTTAAAAATCATGTTGTGTACGATTCAAAGAGTTTATACTTACCTGTGACGTAGAAGGGGAAAAAAGAAAAGCCACCTGAGTTTCATGCCAGATTCTTCTCAGTCGAAGACTCTCCCAAAATCCGAGGTGGTGGTAAATTAGTTAGGTAGGTAGATTAGGTAGGTAGGTGGATTAGTTAGCAAGATTAGTTTTTAAGATTTAGCTACACGTTAGTTATATTTTGGGGACTTTTGGGGGTTAAAGTAACTCGCATCCTTAGGTTTACCCCTGAGACCCTACACGTGACCCCTGGGTGGTGCTAAATGAGTGACACTGACTGAGTGGTAGAGCCACGCTGCGTTGCAGCACGCATTGGGCCGGCTCGCCCGGGGTAATACCACCCTCTCATCCGGCGTCAAATAATGGCACTGGTGCTGTTGTGTTTCATTCATTCATTCATTTATTTATTGCATCACATATGTATGTAGGTACATTAGGGTCTTATAAAATATGGTAGTAATTATAAAGGCCCAGAAATGGCGTTGCAATTTTCTAATAGCACTTTTTTTATTTACTTAAGTAAGTATATTACAATATTTTATGAATCATTAAATTAATTGATTAAATATTAACATATATTTAGTAAGTAATAGTTAAACAATAATTGTATTTTTAAATGTAATATAAATTAATCATAGAAATTGGACCGACACCTTCAACATATTATTAATTCTAGGAAAGAAAATAGTATAAGTTGTTTTAACAGCAGGTATGGTTTCGTCCGGCCAGTGAGAGTTCCGGAGGCCCCTTCCCTTCCCCTTCCCCCGCCCCCTTACAATTTCTATTCCTGTCTTAAAGGTCGACAACGCATCTGCGACTCCTCTGAGGGCCTAGTCAACTGGCAAACGCTCGACCGGTGACAGCGTCAAAATCGCTCATCAAATTCGCTAGGCTACATCGATATCGATAAGCTAAGGGATATAGAACATACAGGCTTGTCTTAGTATTTTTTTGTTTGATGATAATGTAACGCTTAATTATATGTCTGTGAACGCTTATGTAAGATTAATAAATAGGTAGTAACCACACCGATCCTTTTGAGTTTTAGTGAATTGAATGTCACTTTACTAAGAAATTCGGGTAGACTCCTTGAGACAATTTGAAAAATGAATCAATCGCTTTTTTCGCCGGAAGTTCGCCAGGCAAGCACGTTTGTAAATAAGTACTTATAATGATGACGAGTGACTTACCTACCATAATATGATATTGATATGAGACCAAACCCATTTTTCAGCTTATAATATAAATAAATTAAGACTGAAGACCACAAGCAAACGCTTGCTGCCAAGAATTTCTCAAATATTAACAACTTGACGTCCGTCTGTAATGAAATAAGTGATAACACTAAATGTTACAAACCGCGCGAACATTTAAACAGTTTGATCTTAGATGCGAGTACCCACTAGGTAGTGATTAAAACGTTTGCATCTTGTATGAGTACATCGCCTAAAGTAACTCTATGGCGTAGCGGCTAAGGCTTTCGGTTTTAGTTGTCTAACTACAACACCTATCACATTACTTTTCTAATTGATTATTGTCCTAAATAAAATAAAATAAAAAACATTCCAAGTAACTACATGGTTTTGCTAGTTAAATTAAAACTAATTTTAAAATATGCAAACTAGCGAAGCAATGTACTTACTGTTACTTGAAAGGTAATGCTAGAGGTTCAACTAATGCAAAAAGTCCCCGCCCGCGCCGCACCGGTTTGTGATCTTGCCTGTTAGTTACGCAACTTTCACATTACCGAGTTAAAGGATGGGTAACCAAATAAAAAGCGTCTCGAGCTCCTCCGTGCTTCGGAAGGCACGTAAAGCACACTGCGGTTGTATTGGCTCAGGGCTTAAGCCTGTTATAGCCCAGTCTGCCTTAGTGCTGTCGTTCATGTGGGAACGTTCATAGGATGACGATGAAGACAACATCGCCTTAATATAGGATTGTTTCATTGTTACTTATTTATAGCGGTAGGTACCGAAAATAATTGAAATTAAAAGTCAAATCATTTATTAAATATACGCCTTCACAGACACAATGACATTATCGTGGTCTCTACGCGACAAGTTAAAATATTTATTTATTTTACATTATTTATTTCACTGCCATTCATTATGAGTTGGTTGATAATGTTTCTAAATAAAACATAGGATTATTTATATGTTTACCAAAAATAATTTTAAAACAATTAATTTTATATAATTACCCTAGTATGTTGATAATGAATCAAGAACAACTTTAAGCCATGTTTAATGCAGTTTCATTTAAATTCAAAGTTAGTAGGTAGTATATATTTACCAAAAATAATTTAAAAACAATTAATTTTATTTATTTATTTTATATTCACAGGTGAATCGACAGTTCTATAAAAAGTACAACACTGAAAATGTGAAACAGCAAACCATTTACAGATTCACACAAATAAAAATGTGATAGTAACATTACAAACTCAAGCAACAATTACAATCGATTACTTCACAATCGCCAAATTGATAATAACTAAACTATTACAGAGTATGCTAGATATGGAACTTAATTTGTATTATATGTATAACAAGCCACCTTATGTTAAGCCACCTATTTAAAGAAAAAACAATATTATAACAAACACAATAGAACCCACCAGATTTAATAATCGGATAATAATAATGCAAGTTTATACATATAATTACCTTTGTATGTTGATAATGAATCAAGTAGTTACAACTTCAATAGCTTAATGTTATGACTAGTAGAAATTGATATAAGTAGGTACTTAAACATTTTCTATAGGTACCTACTGCAAGTAAAATTAAATATCAAGTAAAAAGTAACATTAATGTTGTATTTCTTAATATATTCTTATTTCCTTACCTAACTCTCTCAAAGTCAAAGTTTATTAAATATGAGGCTTCACTTTCTCTTATTGACATTAAAACTATATGTGTATAAAATTAAATGCCAATTGTGTGTATAAGAAGGTACTGTTTTTTAGTACCTACCTAAGTAAATCTTTTTAATAAAGTACAATAAACTTAGAACTTAATTAACTTTATAAGTACTTAATTTTTCCCCATCATATAAACCAAATCACTATTTTATGGGTTAAATATATTTATGGCACACTGTTCCTTTTCTTAAAATAAAAATGTTGTCAACGAAGGTACTGTTTTTTTGTACATAAGTAAATCTTTTTAAATAAAGCACAATAAACTTAGAACTAAATTAACTTTATACTTAATTTTTCCTCATCAAATAAACCAAATTACTATTTTATGGATAAATATATTTATGGCACAGACTGCTCCTTTTTGTAGAATAAAAACGTTGTCAACATTAGAGCTCCACAAAAAAAAATCATATAAATAACTAAATTCAACGATGCCAAAGCAATGTTCAATGCAGTTTCATTGTTGGATATGACATGTGGTACACACCCCTCCTTTCTTGTGAGTCTGATGCAGCATTAAATATTGTTGTTATTATCATTAACCATGCTTTTTGAAGGTATCCAGAATCTCCTAAGAAATTAGAACAATATACTTACTTATAGAAAATTGTCATAGATAAAAAGTTAGTAGGTAAGTACCTATGTATTATACAAAATTGCTTGATATTGTTTTTTACCAAATAACCATGTTTGTTCACCATTCTGAGGAAGTCCATCCTCCAAATTATGAGGTAACATTTAAGATTTTTGAATCGTCGTCTCAAATCTGCAAAACCACATAAAATAGTTTTATCTTTATGTCAATACTCTTTATTCTAGCAATTTTAACAAAACTGACATTTCCTGGTAAATCCCAATATAATAATACGCATAATACTTACCTTTATTATGTAAGTAATAATTTATTTATTAAAACTTACCGTTTGAACGTAAGGACTGATATCTTTTCCTATTAAGAAAGATGCTTGTCTGTATAAGATTTATAGGGTATAGTCAATAGGTACACCTTACTACACTTAGAGCCTTGGTTTGATACTCTAAGCTACCTGGCAAATTAAATCTTCATTGGAACCTGTAAAACAAATAGGCAATCTAAGTTATAAATTGATAAATGGACATTATGGATAGGTTACATTTAATATTTATACAAAAAGTCCCTTACTGTTGTCTTATTCTTGACCTTTCTTGTCATGATTAAAGGTACTTAGGTGGATTTATTTGGCCCAAATGTTTGTATGGTTCGAGAGCCCCTACAAATTGTTATGCAGCGACTTGCTCTTCGTTGCGGAAAATGTTGCATGACACACATTTATTTGGTCACTCACATCGCAACAACTATATCAGCACGCAATTCCCGGCAGACCTTAGTTAGATATTTGAAAGTTCGTAAACGAGATCTCCGAGAACTATTCACAAGTACAACAAACTCGATTTCGTTAATTTGCTCCAAGTAACGTAGGGAAACATTTCTTCCTTAGCGCCTGAGCACTTGATTATCGCAGTCCACAATAGCCCTTAAAAGAGCATTTTAAACAAAACTTTCAACACAACACAACTATTCCTTCATCAGCTGATCAAACAATCGCCATTTTGTGTGAATTTTTATCTTCAATGTTTGAGTGATCGCTAGATTAGCGATTCTTGGCTTGTCAAACTGTCAATTAGGTCTATTTTAGCGTAAATTTTACGTCGTAGGTAACTTTTGCTTATGTCAATCCCATACATTCGGTTTATCGTAGCGAAGATTTCGTAGCGTTTAATTTGTTTGCCAATTGACTAGGCCCTCTGGTTTCTCTCTCCTCGGGTGTCCATGGGCGGCGGTGATTGCTCTCCATCAGGTGACCCGCCTGCTCGTTAGCCTCCTTCTTATATATAAAAAACTGTTATTTTTGTTTTTGACGTCAAAAAGTGCCTGTAAAGGTTTATGTTGTATAAATGATTTTGATTTTGATATTATTACATAAGACACCGTACAAAAGTTGTAGAAGTTGTTTTGCTATCTTGTTAGGTTACGGCTATAACCATTAAACGGCCCGTAAGCTTCTTTCATTATTATTCATGTGAAATTCTTGAAGCGTTTCACTGGTTTGCTTTTTCTATTCTATACGAGTACTAGCGACCCGCCCGCCACTTCCTCTGCCTAAATTCCCGTATCTCGTTATTAGTTCATTTTACGTACTATCAATATGTCAAAAATGTACATAAGTACTTAATTTTATACATTACGCATTTTAGATATAACTGTTTTAAAGATTTAAAGCGCTATCAGTTATATATACAGAAGAATGTACATATTACGATATTCTGATACCGATATTACATTTTTAAGCATACTTTATTGGTATCCTTTCTAGTACATCTTTAGGTTTTCGTTTCCGTACAACAGAGGAATAATTTAATCCAGCAATCAGCGGAACGCCTAATTTGCTGACGATATCGACGAGTAATTGCGATTTTTCAAAATCTGTTCAAATACGAGTTTCATTGATACTGGCTTTTGCTATGGAAGAGGTTTAAGCTCTCTAATAACTCCTGATGGATTTTAATAACAATATTATGTTTGTGTAACAATATTAAATAAGCTGTGTGGGGTGGCGGCTCTTAAAAATAATAATAAGCTATCTCTTCATCCAACAGCATTAGTGGCGTCATCACCTGTCACGCTTAACACATGTGTATTTGTTATTTGACGAAACGTGGACTATGTCAAAGGACTGCTTTTGCTGTCCTCATTGCCTAGTCTCTGACTAACCCTTTAGGCATAATGGTAGTGAGTGGATGTATGTATTGCGTACAGTGTGTATTTTAAAAGGACTTAGAATACGCGACTGCCTACTCTAATGGTTATAGCATTTTTACTTCATCATCATCATCATCATCAGGCTACATCGTCTCGCTGCTGGCATCAGAGGCTCTTTTTTTTTTTATTAGCAGAAGGAGGCAAATGAGCAAGCGGGTCACCTGATGGAAAGTAATCACCGCCGCCCATGGACACCCGCAAAACCAGAGGAAACGCAGGCGCGTTGCCGGCCTTTAAGGAAGGAATAGGCTCGTTTCTTGAAGATCTCTAAGTCATAACGGTCCGGAAATACCGCCGCCGAGAGCTAGTTCCACAACACTGTAGTTCGATGCAAGAAATTTCTTGAAAAACGCACAGTAGTAGACCGCCATCCATCAAGGTGATGTGGATGGAATGACAGTCGATTGCGTGTAGTGCGGTGAAGGAAATCGGCGGCAGGGATCAAGCCGAACAATTCCTCAGAACACTCCCCATGATATATACGGTACAATATACAGAGAGACGCAACGTCTCTCCGAAGAGCCAGTGGATCGAGCCGTCCTGAAATAACCACATCGTCGACAATTCGAGCAGCTCTGCGTTGAATGCGGTCAAATGGAAGGAGTTGGTATTGGGGTGCTCCAGCCCAGAGATGGGAGCAGTATTCCATATGCGGCCTGACCTGTGCTTTATACAGTAGTAAACGGTGAGCCGGCGTGAAATACTGACCCGCTCTATTAAGCACACCCAGCTTTTTCGAAACTAATTTAGCTTTACCTTCCAAATGACCACGAAACTGAACGTCACTCGAAATATCGACGCCAAGGATTCCAATAGTCGGATTGGTATCAAGAGGAGATCCCTCAAAGTTCAGAGGTACGACGAAGGGATGTTTTTTCGCGGTAAATGCGCAAACTTGTGTTTTGGAGGGGTTAAAGCGGACTAGGTTATGTCGGCCCCAATCCGAGACATGACTTAACATGTTCTCGGTGTCAGTCACAAGTTTATTCCGGCTCTCGATGACGCTTTCCAGAGAAATATTAGCTCGCCCGGTGTAGAGCGTATCCCTAGTACTGTCGTCTGCATAGCAATGAATGCTGTTGTTATGCAGCATGTCATTGATATGCAGAAGAAATAGAGTAGGGGACAACACACACCACTGCGGGACTCCAGCATTCACGGGCTTCATGTCGGAGCACGAACCGTCGACTGCGACTCTGATGCTACGCCCAGTGAGAAAGCTGGCAATCCATGAACACAATTTCTCAGGAAGCCCGTATGATGGAAGTTTAGAGAGAAGAGCCCTGTCGAAGGCTTTTGCTACGTCCAAGCTAACTGCCAGTGCCTCCCCTTTACTCTCGACTGCCTCCGCCCATCGGTGAGTAAGATACACTAAAAGATCACCAGCCGAACGACCGCGACGAAAACTATACTGGCGATCACTTAGTAGCTGGTTCTCTTCTAGGTACCCCAAGAGCTGTCGGTTTATAATGGACTCCATTACCTTGGAGAGTAAAGAGGTAATAGCTATTGGCCTGTAGTTGGACGGATCTGAGCGATCGCCTTTTTTTGGAATCGGGTGGACAAGGGCTGTCTTCCAAGAGCTCGGGACGACGCCAGTAGTGTAAGAGAGCCGGAAAAGGCGCGTTAGAACTGGTGCCAATTCAGCAGCACACGTCCGAAGCACAATGGGTGGAACTGCATCAGGCCCACTCGCCTTGTGGATATCAAGGGAAAAAAGAGCCTTACGAACTGACCTTTGCAGGAACTGAACGTTTGGCATTGTACAAGCGCAATGCGGTATGGTTGGTGGAGAATTTTCCTTATCGTCCAAGGTCGAGTTTGATGCGAAAAGAGAGCCCAAGAGATCGGCTTTCTCCTTTGCAGTATAGGCCAGGCAGTCATCGGTCTTGTGCAATGGTGGTAGGGACGGCTGACAAAAATTCCCTAAGGTAGCTTTGGCGAGAGACCAGAACGCACGCGTCCCCGAAGGAAGGCGCACTAGTCTCTCGCCAATTCTACCTATGAATGATGACTTCGCCTTGGCAATGTCCTTCTTAAAGGATCTGGCGGTAAAGTTGTACTTCTTTCTGAGCGCACTGGTGTTTGGACCCTTTGATGACACCGCATTAGCCCAGGCTTGGTAATGTTGTCGCTTTTGGCGAGACGCCATTTTGCAGCAACGACCAAACCATGGTTGGGACTTGCCGCCAATGGGAACCACAGAGTTTGAAATGAAAAGCTCCATTCCCTGCAGTATCACATCAACAACAGAGTCAGCGGCGACATCAGGATCATCCAGCGAGAAGCAAACTCGCCACCACGGGTAGGACGCAAAGAAACTTCGCATCCCATCCCAGTCCGCTGACCTATAATGCCAGACTCGACGGCTAGCCGCTGGTTGAGATTTTGAAGTTTCTGTGAGAGGCACAGTGCTGCGAATCAGACAGTGGTCTGATGAGCCTAGTGGTGCATCAACAGAAACTTGATAGCCGTCTGGGTGCGAGGTCAGCAGAAGGTCCAATAAAGAAGGTGCATGGCCCTCCACATCTGGAACCCGTGTTGGCTCTGTTACCAATTGGGACAGACTGTAGGCTAAAGCGAAGTCATGAACGGCTCTACCCGCGTGGTTTGTTGTGCGTGAACCAAGCCATTCGACGTGGTGGGCATTGAAGTCTCCCAATACCACAATCTCGGCCGAGGGGATCCGTTGGAGAAGGGAGTCCGTCGCCGCTTGGACGGTCTCGATAAGTTGGTCAGTTCCGATATTACCGCTGTGGGACCTATACAGGCACGCGTGGATGCGAGGATGGCGTCCGCAGTCGACGTGTAGCCATAAGATGGAAAGGTCCCTATCTTCAAGATTGCCAAGGCGACGGACGCACATATCCTCCCTGACATAGGCACAAAAACCGGCTCGTGGCACAAATGCATGTTCCAGGTTGTATCCCGGGTAGCGCAAGTAGGAGATGTCAGAAGGGGTCCCCCCCTACAAACCAAAAACTCTCTACTCTCTAACCGCATCCGAAACGCATCCGAAACTTCGTCTACCCGTAATTCGTCGTAACCGGCTGTGTGTGCAGGTACTGCGCCAATCGCTAGTGAAAAAAAACAGCAGCGCGCGTGCATTGTACGACGAATTGCGGGCTAACGAAGTTTCGGATTCGCTAAGAGAGTAGGTATATAGGCCTATATATAGGCCTCAGACCTTCACACTTTTCTGCACATCAGTACCTTTTCAAAATCGATGCATACTTCGAAACTGTTACTATAGAATTAGTTTTGACGTCAATAAGTGTCTATAAAAGTTTTTGTAATGAATAAATCATTTGACTTTGACATTTAAACAATTCCAACTCATCTCGTTTGTCACCGACCACGATGCTTCAATACTACACAAATTATATCTTGTATTCGTTAACGTGATCAATCAGTGAATAAAAATTGCATCAGGGGCCTCACGTTCTCAGCGCATCCGCTTTATTTGGCCCATAATTTGTTGTACATAAATAAATCTACTCTGTACTTGTGTATAATTATTATTTTTAGACTATTATTAGCTATTTGTTTCATTCAATATTATGAATTGTATTTTATTTAAAATTATTAAATTTTATTAGCATTCATTTGTATTACAATTGTATTGATGCGTACAAATTGTACTTAATTATGTTTTATTATATTGTACTTAATTAGATATGTACTATTACACTGTAAGTAAGTTTTGTTACTTAGAGGGAGAAAAAAGAAAGGCCTCCTGAGTTTCTTGCCAGCTTCTTCTCAGTCGAAGGCTCTCCCAACATCCGAACTGGTGACACACACAGCAGCATATGACGAATTACGGGCCAACGAAGTTTCGGATGCGTTTAAAAGAGTGAGGCCCCAGGCCCAGGCCCACTGAAATATCCGATAAATCATTTGAGATTCAAGCTGGGGCCCAAGTCTGCTAATTTACGAATGGCATAATTGAATCGCAATTGGATCGTATTGTAATTGTTTGACACATTTGGTATTCTCTTACTCATTTACGAATACCAAATGTGTCAAACAATTACCATGCGATACAATTACGATACAATTGCGATTCAATTATGCCATTCGTAAATTAGCAGACTTGGGCCCCTGCTTGCATGTAGAATCAATTAGACAAACGTAAGCGCTTAACGCACGCGTAACGTAAGCGCGTAAACGTTTGATAGAGGCTCTACCTCTTGTCAAAATTCTGATAATATGTACAAGTTATTTGCTAATATGTATACAACTGGTAAAAGAACATTAATTTAGTGCATACAGGGTGTTTAGTAAAATATGGTCAAATGTACAAATCTTTAAAGTATTAACTTGACTGAATGTTTATAGTATTTGTAAAATAAATCTAATGTCTAACCAATACTTTGATGGCGGAATGGTCAACGCATCGATCTCACTTCCTCGCATACCAATGCGGAGGAAGTGAGATCGATGCCCACTTCATAATAATTTTTTCAACGTTTCACTGTCTACATAAAATATAAGTATAGTTTGACGCTCGAAATTGATAACCTAATATTCTAAAGATTTTTTAGACTACTTAAGTGAGGAATGTGTCATAATTTGAATGGAGCTTATGTAAAAAAAATGAATTTAGAAGGCTAAACAATCTATGGATATTTTTAAATTTATCAATTTAGCTATTATTTTCGGGCGTTAGTTTTTCTGCATATGCACGGTCGTTTCGTCAGTAAGGCGGGCGCTTCCAGCGGCTCTATCCGCTTAGTTTAAGGGATGGATCGCGTGCCGTCAGAGATTTATAACTCAATCCAGCAATCAGCAAAACGCTTAACTAGCTGACGATAAGGTGTCGGTGAGTAATCGCCGCCTACAATTTGCCGATAACTACTCGGGCCGGCTCATGTTCATTATACTTGTGAGTTTGCATCTGGGATTCGGTGCAAGTTTGGACAATCAAAGGTATTGTGGTAAAGTTAATTAGTAATGCATATCTGTTACATAGTTTTTGAAGAGAAGTTATTTTTGCTTAAATAAGAACAACAATTGCCCTAATGTAAACGGGATTGCAATAATAGTCGCAGAATATTTATTATGACTGACATAATAGACTTTAAAAAATATTTTTTAGGAAAGATGAAAATGTGTTTCGTATACCACTCCGCACGGGGACACGCAGATGGTTATTTATTTATTTACTAGCGGCTCGTGACGTTAAGAGGCCTATTACATCTCGACTGTGAATTTTGCGTAAAATGGCCAATTTTGGCGTTATGGATCTCAGAAACAAAAATACATTAACAATTATGACTTATTGAATAGTGTAGAATAGCTATTGGAAAAGTGCGTAGCGGCCTCGCTTTTTGAAAAATTTGCTTTTAATAAAACCCAAAATTGCAGAGAAAGATTTTCATAAAGTGCGCGAAGGCACTTTTTTGAGCTCATCGATTGAACTACTGTTCTAAACAAGTGAAATAAAAAAAATATAATAGTTATCTCTATATAGTTGAATAGTGCGTAGCGCCTTCAGAATTTTTAGATTTAGATTTTTTAGTAAAAAATCCTATTCTAAACCAAAAAACTTCGAAAATCGCTATAAGTTAACTGTGAATATCTCCTATCTACGATAATATTATTGAGCAAAATTTATACCAGAGTAATTGTTACTTCATGAGGAATAAAGATTTTATAATGAATTTATTATCCTATTTCGATAAAAACGATAAATACAACTGCAAAATTACTACAAAATGCAAAAAGGGCATTGTACGCAAAAATCACATTCGAGATGTAATAGGCCTTTTAAGTTGCGGCCCATGGCAAATTGGTTCGCGGTGTCGTCTCCAGTTATAATACCTATAAACAAACGAATTCTACGAAATGCAGTGTAATATTTTGTGCGAGTACGTTTAGCTAGAAGCCCTAAAGCTGATGTTTTTAATTACCGTTCACTTTGTATACGTTCGTCTCACTTAGTAGGTACACTTAACATGTATGACGAGTTTTATATAATACCCAAATTACTGCTGCCATTTTGAATTTGTCCGAATTATACAGGATGATCCTTCTAAATAGGATTACGGTGGTATTAATGAAGTTTGTTATTAATTTTCCACATTTTTACAAGCATTTATTTAACTTGCAATGTACGTATGTATGTTTGTTCGGGTGAAATCTTGCAACTCAATTTTAAAGCAAATATCTTCAACCGATTGAACTGAAATTTTGTATACACGTTCAGTTTGGATGAGAATGCACGGTTAATTATGTGACTTTATTCTAAATCCAAGATGGCGGCACACCCAAGATGGTGGACAAATTATTTTTAATGCATTGCTACAATATGGGTATCAAATGACAGGGCTTGCTGAGAATAACTCGAAAATAAAGTGACGTCACTCTAAATCCAATATGGCGGAATAAGTGCGGTTAATGCTTGCAAAGTGTTCAGGGAAACAAAAAAAAAGATTAAACAAAAGAAACCTTTTAAAAAACCATATTTTATTCAAATGCTCTAAAAAGAAAATAATAAACTTTTACCTTCTTTAAAACTTTAACTATCAACTAATAACGTCATCATTACTTAATTTATACGATATAAAAGTTGTGAGATTTCATGATCAGCCTATAAACGTCCCACTGCTGGTCACAGGCCACCCACGTGAACAATAGCACGTGGGGATATTGGGCCATAACCCACCACGTTGGCCCAATGCGGGTTTGGTGGGTGTTAACGACTGCCATCTTACGTCAACAACCGGGACCAACGGCTTAGCGTGCCTTCCGAAGCACGGAGGAGCTCGAGAATTTTTTTTTAATTGGTCACCCATCATCGGGCGACCCTGCATTGTGAAACTTGTTTAGCGGGCAAGATCACAAGCCGCACGCGCTAGCCGCCTTGCGCCATCGAGCTCCTCGCGAGATTTACTTGTGTAAATAAACATGTAAATTAATCTAAGTAAATACGAGTACTTAAATCTCGCGACAGCCTTTTATACGGGGTGTGCATTTTTTCACATAACTTTTTAAGTCCTATTATCGGAAGTCCGAAAATATTTCTCTTACCATTTTACATCACCATCACTGTTCATAAAAATGTTAATTACTAACTATCGAAACTCATAATCATCAGAATTCATAATATCACTAATCACAGGTACACCTTGTTTATACTAATATTTTTTTCATATATTTTCATAGACTAACGATCGAAACTCCGAATCATTCTAATACATAACGCCAATATTCATAAATTGGTTTCATACTAATATTCGATTTCATATATTTCTTGATCATAAATGTTTTTATGAGCCACTCGCTATAAAGAAAAAGTTAAGTATGCAAAACTATAGTTCTGTCGGTTAGGTTAGGTTAGACTTTTAACAAATAACGGAGGACAACCGACCCCCACTATTCTTAATCATAAGTGTATGTATTAAAAACCATATTATGAGTTCAAAAATTTTCTTAATAGTGACATTATTAAATTAATGTTTTTTTTATACATTTTAGTATTTTATTAACGCTTAAATATACTTAAATAAAATTTTAAACACTGAAAAAAGACGAAAACCTCAGGCGGGAATTGAAAACCAGACCTCGGTAACCAAGTGGTTAAGGCAGCCGCCCGGAATGCGGAAGGTGAGTGGTTCGATTCCCGCCTGAGGTTGTCGTCTTTTTTCAGTGTTTAAAATTTTATTTAGACATTATTAAAAATAAAATTATGATAATTGTCTGTTATGAAGGAAACAATTATGAAAAAAAAGATTATGAGTTAAACTTGTTCTTAGTAATGACAGTATTAATAAAAAAAAATATGATAACTGTCTGTTAAGAGTTCCGACAGTATTAATAAAAATTTATGAACAAAAAAAGTATGAGGATAAAAATTAGGAAGTGTGATTATTATGAACACAAATCGGTAGTGAAACAAAAAATAGGAATAGGTTTTTTTTTATATTGACTCGTCATAGTGACTGCATCCTGCCTGATGGTAAGCAGCCGATGCAGTCCAAAATAATGAGAACGCTCCCCACCGTGGAATAAGCACGATAACGAGCGCTCCCATTCATGACGGCCTGCATAAATGCCGTTTCACGCCCCGCTTAAAAGACCCGGGACTGTAGGAGCTGGGAAACACATGCGCCGGCAAAGAATTCCAAAGCCGAATGGTCTTACCTCCGTAAGACGACTACGAACGACTTGCCAAATTTTTTGGTACGAGTACTGATAGTCTGTACAGTATGATGGTGGTTCCTAAGACCAGCACGTGTAGTCCGGGAGAGGAAAGGAGAGGGCCGGATTAGATCAAGAAGTTCTTCAGAACACTCTCCGTAGTAATTCCCGTAGAAGACACTGAGAGAAGCAAGAGTCTCTACGCAGCTGGAGGTCCTCAAGAGAGGTTGTAACCTCAGCATCTCCAATAATGCGTACCGCTCGCCTTTGCAGTCTATCAAGTGCATCGAGGAGGTATTTAGCGGAGTCGTCCCATAGATGGGAACAATACTCCATACTCGATCGCACCTGAGTTTTGTACAGCAAACAGCGCTGCTCGGGAGTGAAAAACCACCTCACCTTATTGAGAATACCCAACTTCCGGGAGGCAGTAATAGTTTTATGTGAGCAAATATGGACCCCTTTTATACTTTACCAGAAGTTCATAGAACTCATCTCATTAAACACTAAATACAAATATATTTTTTTCATTAAACTTATGAATCGTCCAAAATGTTTTTTTGTTACCTACCATTCAGGTTTCATGAAGTAAATTTGACTTTTACGAAAAAATATACCAACAGTTACAACATTTAGCACTACTACGAACCTTACATATCTACTACTTATATTATTAAAAATCATTTGCCGAAACGTTTGTATACACATCACTTCAGAATGGCTCAACCGATTTGGCTGATTCTTTTTTTGTTGTGTTTGTAATCGTCAGGACAAGGTTTGTGTTATAGATTTTTTTTGGAAAATTGTAACGACATACAGGGTGTACACGAGGACGAAATTGCGGGCGGGCCGCTAGCTACCATTTGAACGCCAGAGCGCAAACGCATCGGTGCCCCTTCCACGTCAAGCCACAAATTCAGAGCAAATACCTACAAACAAAATAGGAACAGAAAAGTAAATTTAGTATACTAATTTTGTATTTAAAAATGTCGTTTTCTTGTCGGCTATACACGACGGTGGCGTGTAGGGCACGTTTTCAATTGTCGGTTATATCCGACCGTGGCGTTCAAAAGGTTAAGGCTAATAAATATTTCATCAAATAAGAAAACAAAAGAAGCATTTAAGCGCAACGTGTATTCTGTGTACACTTTGAAATGCAAACGTTCAACGTTTTATGATACCTGCAATAATTTCGGTGTTGGAGTAATGACCCTGTTGAGTTCCGTACCATTAATTTGCATACAAATGGCACAGTTGGTAGAATATTTGAGGGCCACACGAACATCACCGGAATAACTGCTATTGTTGTGGAGGTGGGCTCTCTGTTAGTTAACTCGACGGCAAAAGTGGTGGAGCATTTTGTGTAATTCGTGTTTTTTATTTTAATTAGCGTGTGCGTAAAAGAAAATGGTGCCTATATTTAAGTTAGACCTCTAGCAATACGGGTGTATATCATTTTATGTAATGACAAATTAACTAGTTTCAAAGGAAATAACGTACATTGGGTTAATTTTTACTTGTTCTAAATAAGCTTGCTTGCTTGCTGCATGCTTGCATGCTGCGCTTGATTACATACTGCTTGCTTGCTTGCATGCTGCTTGCTTCCTTGCATGCTGCTTGCTTATTATATGAATAATGTGTTATATCATTAGATTATCATATCCAATGTTTATTATATCAAATGTACCTACTTTATATTAAATGAAATTATAGAATCTAAAATTATATTATATTATTAAAACGCTAGATCTTAAGTATTTATATCAAACATTACACACCCTTAGCAATACATCCGTGAAAACTACATTCATTACATGCCTTACTTTTTGCGTGAAGTGAGTAAAAACAGACAGACGAAAATAGTTTAAAAAATTATTGTCTTCTGTTGCTGTAATAAAGACTCCCCAAATTAGTTTTTGTTCAAGATCTACAATGTATAGACAACAAAATCTTTTTATTTTATTTTTTAATTTGGAAAGAAACTCTATACAAGCTCCTTTGAGCTTGATTGCACAGCGGTTAGCCCATTGCCTGCGTTCATTCGTGCATGTCGAGCAACTTATGTAAAAATGAAATAAATTGAATGTGTGATCAAATTATAATATAGCCTACCCTTTGACAGACAAGATGCACCGTTAGTCGCGTTGGATGGCAGTCGTGAAATTCCCGTCAACTCTCCATCCAACCTCCTACACCGCACCAACAACCATAACACCATTGCATGGGGAGTTATGTGGAGTTGTGGCCCGATTTCCCCATGTTCATGACCTTTATAGGCTGGTTATGATGATAATAAATACGAAATTTTACAAAAGTTATAAGATAATAATACAGTTATAAACGCCTCGGTGGCAAAGTGGTAAAGCGCTCAGTTCGATTTCCGGAGGTTCCGGGTTCAATAACCAGGTCGGGCAAAGTGTGTTTCGGAGTTTTCGATGCATAGCCCGGGTTTGTAATCACCAACCCGCATTTCGCTAGCTAGATGATTAAGCCAATACCCATCAATTGGCTCCTTGACAGTTATCTAAAAAGTATTTTAAAAATTACAAACACTTATTTTATACTAGCGGCCGCTCGCGGTTTCACTCGCGTGGTTCCTGTTCCCGTGGGAATATCGGGATAAAAGGTATCCTATGTGTTAATCCAGGTTATAAATTATCTGTATGCCGAATTTCATCCAAATCCATTCTGCAGTTTTTACCTGAAAGAGTAACAAACATCCATCCATACTTACAAACTTTCACGTTTATAATATTAGTAGGATCAAATACAATATATTTTTTTCTAGAAAAAGCTTTAATAAAAAAAACATATTTTTCTTCATACATTTCAAATTTCGTGCGAAAACGGTTGGTCACGTGACATTTTGCTCCGTGACGTCACACTTCAATAAACAAACAAATTTATCTTAAAACCTGACAGATAGTTTTTGATAATTTGTGAAATGTGACGTCACACGAAGCTCAATCATGGCCGCCCGTGTTTCGGGTCTTGTAATCCACAGATAAAAAAAATCGCAAATGTATATTGTAAAAATACTACCATTTATATTTCATATTTTATTGTTACAACTGTCAAATACCCAAATATAGCTATTACTTGATTTCAATGACAGAAGCCTTTGCCCAGCAGTGGGACAGTGTACACACGGCGTCAGATCAACCTACCCAAAACTGTCAAATGTCTACAATCAATTTTGAACTCTAATGTTTGGTTTTAAGGATCAGTATTCATTGGAGAAATTTGACAGTTTAGGGTAGGTTGATCTGACGCCGTGTGTACTATACAGGCTGTACTTGTACTTTACTTTATCTTTTACAGTTACTAAAACTTTTTGAGACGCAATACCTGTCCATTGTTTTCTTCTATGCATAGTAATTTGGTATAATAAATATTTCATAATCCAATCAGTAAGTAATTCACTTCTGCGTAACCCATAGCGATAAATAATAATGCATTAAGCGATCAATCCATTGCCGAACAGCAGGGTTAACGCATACCACAGGGCGTATTAAGTCGTTTGCTCAGCAGACAGCAGCTATACATTAGCAATTGGACAGTCAGTGTGACGGGAGGCATAGAGCCTGGAAGCTTGACTGATAATTGTAAAACGGTCGTCAACTGTCATCTATTTTTGACGACCGCCGTGGTCTATTGGTTAGCACGCTAATTCAGATCGATTCCCGGTAGCATCAATTTGAAAATAACTGTTTTTCTAAATTGATTTCGGGTCTCGGTGTTTTCTACTTATAATAATGTCTACCCGTTAAACTAATCAATAAAAACAAATTTCATAAGAAACTTAACTGGGGCTAGATGTTAGAAAGCTAGGTGTTAAAGTGGAAAAAATATTTATTATTACTATTCCCTCTATTCAACATTATGTTAAGGATTTTTTTTTACAATATTTTACATAAAAAACACATTTTCAATACAAAATATTATATAAAAAACTTAATCTAGGTTGCCACCGGCAGCGGTGATAGACCCAAGCTATCGGTGTTAGGGCTGCAGAGTGAGGAACCGCCTGAACCTCCTCATCCTCCTTATTATTATTAACCAATGCGACCTTAAGAGTGCGACTGTATTGTGGTTACAGCTTCGTGGAACTGTTATAATGAAAGAAATAACGTTCAAAGTGCCATTTTGTACAGGATCTTTTTGTTTGCTCATTTAGATTGTACATAAATATTTTCTTTATGTATTAATATTATATACTTACAAACTGCTCACGCCTTAGTACCTACAGTGCTAGGCAGAGACGATTCTGTTTCGGCGTGCAGTGGTACTGGGGGTAGCGATGCTCATTTGTCTGGCACAGACTATAAGCTCGTTAGATTAGTTGTTAAGTCTTAACTATAAGTTAGTTAACTGTTTTTTTTATTATTATTTGTATTGACGTCAATAAGTACCTGTAAAGGTTTACATTGAATAAATAATTTGACTTTGTCTTTGACTTTGACTTTGATTGATCTCCACTTTGCGCGGCCCTAACACACCTCGCATGCTTCTCTTACATCCATCAATCTTTTCATGCACGTCCTTTAATTATTTTTATAATTATATTTTGTACTAATCTTAGGCATCGCTACATCGGATGTCCTGCTTCAATTCTGTGTTTTGTATTTTGGAAAATAATGGCGAAATGGTTTGTCGGACGTGGTGATGAAATCTGTACCTACCTACCCATTCATTGTAGTGATGACTTGATTTAAAGACCTTTTATACAGGCTTTGCTCAGCATTAGTGGGGCAGTTGGCTAATTACTCTTTTCAGAATTACTCTTTTCAGTTACCAAATAATGGGATTATCAAAAATAATTTTCTAGGTTTAGGTTCCTAAGTCGTTCCTAAGTCGCGGCGGAAGGGTTCTTAAGTCGTTCCTAAGGCGCGGCGGAAGTTGTAGAAAATATTGCAAAAACTAAGCAAAGGTAGGTACAACTTACTGTACCCTTGTTTAGTTAGCTAAATAAGTTTTTTTTTCCTGTATATAACTAAAGGTATTGTTAGGTACTAGTAGGTACTGTTAACTAAAGATTATTGGAAACACATTTTATGAATAATATACTTGCGTAATTTGACATATTATTGTTTTCTTAAACCCTTTACATAGTATTTACCTTTATTCCAGATTCGAAAAACTCGACCCAAGCCCTCTAACAACTATACATATATGCTAGTATGTCTCTTTATTGTGCTTCCTATAACAGGACTTTCAAAACCAAAGTTGGTTTTGCAAGTCACGCTCGCGCCCATGTTAAACACTAGCTAAGGGTGTCGCCGTCGACGGATACGTCTGGGAGGACATCATCATCATTTACCTTTATTGGTTCTTGCTTGGCTTTCGCCGTGGTCTAATTAATTTATTAACCTTAATACTTCATCGATTTTCCCATTACGGTAACCAACGCTAGTTTTCTCCCAGCAAACAACGCAACTAACACGTCGGAGTTCTTACTTCAAGACTGTCAATTATCCAACCTACCACTGGCCGGCTAGAGTTGCTCAATAATTAAGGTAGTTCCCGCCTTTGGTACGGTCAGCAAATTGAAGTTTCATGTTTCAGCTAAAAGGTTAATTAATAAACGCCAAACCAATGGCGACCTTAAGAGTGTGACTGTAGTGAGGTTACAGCTTCGTGGAACTGTTATGATGAAACAAATAACGTTCAACTTTAAACTCTGATTTTAATAAGTGCAATTTAGTACAGGATCTTTCTGTTTGCTTATTTATATTATACATACATCATTCATCATCAGCCTATAAACGTCCCACTGCTGGGCACAGGCCTCCCCACGAGTAGCACGTGGGGATATTGGGCCATAACCCACCACGCTGGCCCAATGCGGGTTGGTGGGTTTTATCGACTGCCATCTTACGACAACAACCGGGACCAACGGCTTAACGTGCCTTCCGAAGCACGGAGGAAGCTCGAGATGTTTTTAATTGGTCACCCATCAGGCGACCCGGCATTGCGAATGTTGCTAGCGGGCAAGATCGCAAGCCGAACGCGCTAGCCGCTGCGCCATCGAGCTCCATATTATACATACATGTTTTCTTAATGTATTAATCCTACTAATATTATAAACGCGAAAGTTTGTATGTATGGATATTTGTTACTATTTCACGTAAAAACTACTGAATGAATTTGGATGAAGTTTGGCATTCAGATAGTTTATAACCTGGAATAACACATAGGATACTTTTTATCCCGATATTCCCACGGGAACGTATGGATGGATGCTTTCACGTAAAAACTACTTAATAGATTTGGATGAAATTCGGCATACAGATAGTTTATAACCTGGATTAACACATAGGATACTTTTTATCCCGATATTCCCAGGGGAACGGGAACCACGCGGGTGAAACCGCGAGCGGCCGCTTGTGTATTAATATTATATACATATCAACGGCTCACGCCTTAGTCCCTACAGTGGTGGGCAGAGACGATGGATCTCCACTTTGCGCGGTCCAGACACCCCTTGTGTGCTTCTCTTACATCCATCATCAAACTTTTCATGCACGTCCTTTAATTACTTTTATTGCGGCCCCAGCTTTTTTAAAGACATTATCAATTTGGTTCTTGTATGTCTTTCTGGGGCACTCTCTATCCACACTCGAGCTGTAAATCTCTTTCGTCATTCTCCTTTCACTCATTCGCTCTCATCTCAATCTTCATCACTTCATCCACCATCTCAAAATACCTCCTTACCCTTGTCTCTACATCATCTTTTAAACCACAACTTTTTTTGTTATTCTACAATAGGTAAGCGCTTGGCCTTCATCTCACCTGATGGTAAGTGACAATAAGGCCGAAGGTGGAAGCGCGCTTCACCCGGAATCCTCAACCACTGAGGAACTGGCTTACTTATCTCAAACTGTTGGAACACAATAATGCTATAAACATCGTTGTTATGGCGGCAGACTTAGATAAGATGGTGGTAGCTAGCCAGGCGGACTTAAGAGCCCTACCACCAACCAAACCGATCACACAAAGATGGGAAATAGAATGAATGAATGAAATGGATGGAACGGACCCCCCGCTGGGAATGGAACCCGGGACCTCTGGGTCTGAAACCGTTGGCTTAGCCACTAGACTACGGAGGCGGTAGAGTATCTTTCTCAACATCCATATTTCGTACTCTATCACTCATAGATTATAGATAGATCATATTATAATGGAACGCTGTAAGCTGTAAGGTATAAGGATGTACAAATGTTGCTTTTCTATTTATATTTATATTAGCGCGTCTTCTCGCCTTTGCAATACTGTGGCGCCCACCTCTGCCAACTGCACTTGACACATTCGGTGGTTTGAAGTTTAGTAGTGCTAAAAAGTTTTCAATGAAGAGAAACATACACTAAAAGAGTATCTTTCCAGCTGCCTTACTTTCCCTTAAAAGCTGACACGGGATTATATTTAAAGAAGAAGACGAGCATAATATTATTTATTATCAGTAAAGTTCATTATTATTAACTAACATTGATTAAAACTATAAACATCTTGAATCTTCGTAATATTTGATTATTTGTGTTAATAAAGCTCAAATAGTCTTATTGTATTTTTTTCAACGTTTCGTTATCTAAAATCTTTTTTTAATTTATTGAGCACTATACTCACGTTTCACTTTAATCTCACTAGAACAATATAAGTCTAAAGATAGAGCACGCGGACCACGTTAGTTTAATATTCTTTTGTCTCTTTTCTCAACAGTAAAAAGAATAAAAGCTGACAATTTCCTTTTCAACAACTTGGAAGAAATTTATCATTTTTCAAGCGCAACACCTCAATTAGTACATAACAAACTGTTTACTGTTAGAGAAATGTGTAGCAAACTAGCAGTTTGCTGACAGTAGTGATCGAGTGCGAGGGCGAGTGGCGTATGGTAGATAAGATATCGCGTGCCCGGAGTGCAATCCTAATCGGGAGATTGGTAAAACACACCTCAAACACACTGTCCTATCACTGCCCAGTGCCCACCCCGAACACATACTGCTAGGTTTGTTGCTCACGTTTTTGTTTCGTTTTATTGCATTCGGACTTCGTCGCACCTGAGGTGATGGATAGTGGGAGCACACTGCACCCAGCTTCCTCGACTTCTAAAAAGCTGTCTATCATAATGGGTTGAATACGTTTTGTTCGTAATACATACGTACTGCAAAGCTGGGGAACTTCTTGCTTGAGTCTCTTTTTCTTGTCACGTGTTGGGGTTTTTCAAATTGCGTGTAAACAGGCAATAACAACCTTCTAGGCAAGCATGATACGTGATGATACACCGTAGATCACATAATTTTTTACCATCAGGTGAGATAGTGGTCAAACGCAAGCGTAATAAAAATAAGTCTAACTATTGGAACAAAATAATGACCCCTACCACCAACCAAAACTAGTACAAACATGTAACCCTCCGCGAGTAATCGAATCCGGGAGCTGTTGGTCTAGGACCAGTGGTCTAAGCACTAGACCACAGATGCAACCACGTAATTTTTTTAAAATTAATATAATAAAATGAAGTCATATTGAAAATAATTTTCCGCACACACCTGTCGTGTGCACCATGTTAAGATACCCTAAGATGTCCGCGCAAATTCGTGAACGTAACAATGCCTTTCCGAGCAGGTGATGTTGGCGGTGTGTAATTAGAGATGTAAAGCAAACATGTAATTTACGATCGGAACGGCTTTGCTTGAACGAAACTTGTGGAGAACTTAATTTGGGAATTTGATCAATGTGCCTGCTTCATGTCTTGTTTGCGCGTTCGTTTTGCAATTTTGTAAGCTTGGACAAGCTATGGATGCTCTTTTTAAAATAGAGTTGCTTCGAGCTCGAGAAGGCACGTAACCTTTGTCTGTCACAAAGACTTCTAGATTTTGCTAACAATTTATTTATTTATTCTATATTGCAAAATTACAGCAAAAGGCGGACTTAATGCGCTGAGACATTCTCTACCAGTCGACCAGTAAGGGTGTTCAGAGATAATAAACTTGCAAAAAAGACTCGACTAAAAACCTAATTATTAGTAAATAGATATGTAATGATTAAGATATTATATACAATTCGATACTTCTAACCCGTTAAGGCTAAGTACCACATCTAAATTCATCGACAAAAAATAATATGGGGGGTCCTACCCCCTCCCCCTATAATTTATGACCATTTTTACTTTATGCGATATCAAAGGTTTTATACGTCGGAGAAACATGAAAAATGGCAAACGGTAACGGCTAATGACACTGGCTAACTAATAAATTACTTTGTTTTGTATGTTTGAGATTATTTTGGAAAGAAAAAAAAATCATTACTTAATTATTTTGTGATTTAAAATCACTTTTTTATAAGTCCATATTTTTTTTTGTCGATGAATTTAGATGTAGTACTTAGCCTTAACAGGTTAGAAGTACCACCCCTATCACATTGTATAATCATAAATACGTTCTAGTAAAATACGTATCTTAATAAATATTTATGTACTTAAACAAAATATTTAACATATATTCATCAATAAAAAAATACAATAAAATGTCAGAAACTATGAAATTTATGAAGTGATTTAAATTTTAATGAATTTCTATTGTGTCTGGTGTTACGACAGCTGAGCAAATGAAAAATTCTAATTCAAAAATACTTTGTTACATAAGTACACAGTTACGGTTACAGTCACTAGTCACTACATTGAAATTTTATTGTTTAAAGGAGAATGACCTTTTTAATATGAGAGTTAGGTTAGTTTTTCAGCAAGCTAGCGTAACACAGCGCTTTTATTAAATAAATAGTAATCAATAGCAGCAATGCTCTGAATTATGAAGAAAAAATTACATTACAATATTTGATTTTGTTTGAGTTTGAAGCTATCTTCATTTTTAGCTTAAGAGGCCTATTACATTTTGAATGTGATTTTTGCGTAAAATGCCCATTTTCGCATTTTGTAGTAATTTTGCAGTTGTATTTATCGTTTTTATCGAAATAGGATAATAAATTTGTGCATAATATTACAAATTTCCATTCTGTGAGCATAAGTTGAATTCGGACGGCCGGCGCATCGCATTTTGTAGTAATTTTGCAGTTGTATTTATCGTTTTTATCGAAATAGGATAATAAATTCATTATAAAATCTTATTCCTCATGAAGTAACTATTACTCTGGTATAAATTTTGCTCAAAAATATTATCGTAGATAGGAGATATTGACAGTTAACTTATAGCAATTTTCGTAGTTTTTTGGTTTAGAATAAGATTTTTTTTCTATATAAAATTAATAATATCTAAAAATTCCGAGGCCGCTTCGCACTATTCGACTATATAAGAGACAACATTATAATTATTTTATTTCACTTGTTCAGAACAGTAGTTCAAACGATGAGCTCAAAAAAGTGCCTTCGCGCACTTTATGAAAATCTTTCTCTGCAATTTTGGGTTTAATTATAAAGTTAAGAAAAATTTACAAAACGCGAGACCGCTACGCACTATTCCAATAGCTATTCTACACTATTCAATAAGTCATAATTGTTAATGTATTTTTGTTTCTGAGATCCATAACGCCAAAATTGACCAATTTACGCAAAAATCACAGTCGAGATGTAATAGGCCTCTTAAGAATTTTTAAGGTATTTTGAGGTTATGACAATTGTTATCGTATAACTATCAGTTCAGTTCAGCATTTATTTATTACTTGACTCTTAACGCGGCGTTCTTTAAAAAACCTTTTTTAACAGTAATCATTATAACATAATAGAACACTTTTGACATGTGAATGATATTAAGACGCAATAGATATCGAATAGGTTGGTTTGGTCATTCTCCTTTAACCATTTGCGGGGATAAAAACCTATGTCTGTATACAGTATCGCATCAACTTAAAAGATAGTCTTAAATATTTACTTTTTATAATTGTAATGCAAATTTTGTTGCGAACATGTTACAAATTGGAAAATGTTAAAAAAACATTTCATTCATTAACTATAAGTACCTATACCTATTACCTATACCTACCTATATACAAAAACTCACTTTTTACGACTATCTTTTAAAAATATAATATATCCGTATGTTGGGCACTGACACGCTACTTTATGTTTATAGTTCGATTAGGGTCGACAAGCCTTCGCCCCTGTCACCTAAGATGATGGATCGTGTCCACATCAGATTTCGGATAGGTTTTTTTTGCATATTTTATATATATTTTTTGGCGTGAAGCTGCGAGGTCACTGTCGTTATCAGTTTTCTATTGCTCCTTCGCGAATTTTTGCTTTTTTAATGCCCGAAATTAATAACCTATCTACAGATTTTTAGCCTTCTAAATTCAAACTTTTGGTTTTATCTCCATCCAAATTAAATAATTAAAATTTGACATAATTTGTATGTATCTGCATAGGTCATATCTAAAATCATCAATCATATCTAAAATCGGTATATATTTACATTTACAAAAATCTCTAAATAGGTTATTAATTTCTGGCGTTAGTCTACGAGAGATCACGAGAGATCGCCTGACGCCTCGTGACATCCGGTGTTTCTGGGTTCAACACATAGGTCCAGTTTTCGGATATACGATCACCAGTAGGGTTGCCACCTTTTTTAAGGACGAATAGAGTATTTTTTCATTTTGTTAGAAGAAAAATAGAGTACATACTTAGATTAAAACAATTAAAACAAAAAGGGAAGATACGGCATTTGCGTCTCGTGAGTAAGCCGCTAAAATTAGGCCTAAAGGCACAATTTCACTTCAGTCGCAATTTGCCGAGCGTACAGGCTACATCGTACTATTGCGGACATTCTGCTGTGATAAAAAGAGAAAGACGCTACTCCGCAGTGGCGTCGGAATCGGTCGTACGTACTCGTCTGTTGCGAAGCGACCGAGACGTCAACGCGCTCTTGCTGACTCCCTCGCGCTGACGTTGAAACTTACTGCTCTGTCTCGCTCACTCGATTTACACTTTTATAGGTGTGCGTGTGTGAGTGTTTGCATATGTAGTTGAGTAGGACTATATTTTGATTGACTACAAGTAGGAGCATGCCGTATCTTCCCTTTTTGTTTTAATCTAAGAGTACATAGCATAAAAAAGAGTATTCGTTAATTTGTCCTTAAAAACGTATTGTTTGTTGCTCTTTGCGACATTTAACAAATATTTGTCTTTCTTGAAGATATTTACTCTTTGCACTCAAAATTTAGATTAAAATATATAATCTACTCGTTTTTTATTAAATTTAGGGTAGCTCTATTTCTTTCGTCTCTCCAATTCACATTCATAAGGGAGAAGACTCCTCTCTGTGAACGCTGAAGTACTCATAACCAGTAACGATCAGTTTTTCGTAAATAGAGTATTTTAGCGTACTCTATTGGTGTCGTAGATTATAGAGTACGCCTACATGAAAATAGAACAATACTCTATTTTAGAGTACGGGTGGCAACCCTAATCACCAGCCCGCATTTGGCAAGCGTGGTGATTAAGCCGATGCGATGACTGAATTTAATAACAATGCAAAGACGCATTTGCCCAACTGAGGGACAATCATAAGGCAATATTTTTTGTGAGCTTGTGTCTAATTTTTAGGAGTATAAACAGCTTCATACCCAAATTTCTAAAAATCCTTAGGAACGCATATGTTTCATTATAAATAAGGCTAATTATAGAATTTCGGGTAGTTACAATAAGTACCTATTACATATGATTATCATAACATAACTTAATTATTAGAACCTATTACGTGACTCGAGACGTGCTATGTAAGATAATTTCCACGACTTGAGGATTAAACTTAATCATTCAAATTCTAGCTACGCACACCTGTGTTTGTTATCTAACTCGCTCCATTTAGTACATATGTAAATTAAGGTATTTTCGTACATTAACATACGTACATACATTTTGGGGTTGTTAAGCACACCGTCGCTTAAGTAAACATCGTAAATCATACAAAACTAAGGCTTTCGCTCACAAAATTTGCGTTTCTAATTTCCTCTTACCCCCGGTATTGTTTATACCCGCTTGAGTCGTTATAATACAAAATTTATGAGGCAGCTGTGTCTAATTAACTTATTACTTTTAACGGTGCAATATGAATATATTCGTATATAATCCAACAGCGTGAATATATACATCCAACAGTATTCACCACCTAAAATGCTAAACACTTGTGCAGTTAATTTTTGGTGAAACGTGGACGTCGAGATCAGATTATGTTTATCTGATAAATCATGACCTATGATATCTCCTGTTTCGTGTCTGGCGTAAAATTTTATGAGACCTAGGTACGTTAGAACTAAATGAAAAGACTGTTTGGAACTTTAAGATCAAGGAACTTCTAACCAATCACTTTGCGATAGTAACATTGATGTTTTCCTTCTATTCTTGTTTCCATTAGCACCTGATCACTTACAATAAAGGTTTACTGGGTACTAATGAAATTACTTTAAAACGTAAATTGTCTTGGGAGAGCTTCCACTGCTCGGAAGGAGGATCCCGATTCTATTTCAACGGAATTAAGTGAAATAAATGCGAACAAATACCTATTTACCTACGTATAAGTACTCGTTTTATGAGATCGAGTGCTTTTAGTCGAATGAACGCAATGACGATACACACTGTTGCTTAGGTTGATCAGGAAAATAGTACTTACCATTGGCGTTTTAAGGCGTTCCTGCACGAAATTGTGAAAATTTACGTATTTAAGTTACTTGTACTATGAGCTGAATTAGTTAAATTCATTAAAAGAACTTACATAAGTTAGCCTGATCATTGCACAAGGTCGTGGCCTTGTTGAAATTTGAAACAAATTCTTTAAACGATAACAAACAATACATAAATTTAATGACTTCTTAAAACATTATTTCGACTACTTTCTTAATTTTACGCATGAAACAATAATAATCTTACATGAAAATATTTGTATTGATATTCCGCAGGTTACCCCCGCCCCCCCCCCATCTTAAAAAAGTATTTTTTTTTTAATACAAGCGCGTGATGGTTTTGTACATTTCGCAGAATAAAAACATTGCTCTAATCAAATTACTAGGTCTGAAACTTCAAAGCAGGATTGTTCTAATTTTAAATATCAATATGATTGATTTTGCTTTGAAGTCTCTGAGACTTATGTCAGTTTTTGCGATCACGTGGCACCAATCTGGAATTCGACGTAAATCCCCAGTATAATCGTTATTGCATTTCTGTCAGATGGTTGTTTTTATTTTTTGCAACGAGAAAGTACCTTGCTTTTTTATTATTTACTTTCTATCTATATGTTACGGTCCATGCAAGTTAGCCGTTGGTCCCAGATGGCAGTCGTTAAAACCTATGGCGTAATATCCTCACGTGTTATTGTCCACGTGGGAGGCCTGTGCCCAGCAGTGGGTTGTTTATAGACTGATGATATGTTACGGTCAAACTCATATCTAGTCGAAACCACATTTGCCTAATTTTTTCAGTTTAAAGTTTTTCGGTTTTGACCGGTTATAAGTTTTGATTGTAGGTAACATATACAAATATGGTATTAGGCAAAGAAGTTTTATTACATTAATTTGTTAATTTTTTTAATAAACTAAAAAAAAAATGTTACATTTTAGAATAAAAATGCAACCAAATATATTCCCTGTTACGTTGACTTACGATCTATTCAACAGTGTGTAACATTTAGTCAACCGTAAAGTATTAAATATCAACAGAGTGCTTTCGTTCGTTTGTTCGTGTTGGCTACAGCGCGCTCTAGTTAGAAGTGCTCTCCAACGATTTAGTATGAAGAGCCCTTAACTAGGGGACAACAGGTCACGTGTGAGAGGATACAAATTGTAAGTGCTTACTTGGCAAAGTGAAAAACTTTGTCGAGATGACTGTGTCAAGCACCTTCAAGCACCTAAGTACTTAGTTACGAACAGTGAATACAATTCAATTATCAAAAAGTATATTTTTCTTTTCATATTCGGTTTATATCTACGTACAGGTACCTATGTACAGGTATCTATGTACAGGTACACCTATGTCAGAAGCCAGCAATTCATACTACCACAAAATGTCTAATTTCTTCGATACATTTTAAAGTTTGTCACTAGTTCGTAATATTTGAATATTTGCGTTAAAAAACGCTCAAATAAATCTCAGAGATAACGAAACGTTGAAAAAAAATTCTACATACATACATATAATCACGACTATTATCCCCGAAGGGTTAGTCAGCGACTAGGCAATAAGGACAGCAAAAGCAGTCCTCTACCATAGTCCACTTTTCACATGTGCTCAGCGTGACAGGTAGTGAGCCCGTCGCCGCTCTATGCTGTTGGAAGTACGTGAAGTCTTTAGTCCGTTAGTCGCCTTTTACGACACCCAAAGAAATAAAGGGTGGTAGTATTCTTTTACCGCTACGCGATACGGTTTAAAAAAATTCTATATTTTCTATTTTTGTCACCTTTGATATTTTTCGACATTTTTTTTCGTTATCTTTGTCACTAGTTTATAAGGGTCAATATCGATTGGGAAATTTGAGAGTTTTGGATTGGTTGATCTGCAGCAGGCGTGTCTATGCTCTTTCCAATTAGTGTGGTCTGTTGCTAAAAAAAATTGTATCTGAAATATACTTCAAACGAGGCGTGAAGAAGCACTTTGTGGGCCGGCAGAGTGAGGGTGACTGATGCTACGTCTCTTACGCTGCACCAGTTGTTCTCGCGCCTGGACTTCATTTCCACTTAACATCAGATGGAGTGGGGTCATTTGCCGGGCTTAGTATTACAAAAAATACGAGTTGCCTTTCGTGCAGTATGTCTTCAAAAATGAACTATCGAGTCAGTTTGTAGAGCTGTCTTCCGGATTGCGGAAGGGCGTGCGTGTCCCACTTGTAACTTGTAAGTCTTCTTATTTCAAGTGTTGTCACTTTCGAAAGTCAGTTTTTCATGAAGCATGTTTAAAGAATGTTATAAAGAGTTTACACTATTAATTTTTATTTGTTTTAATGAAATTAAGGGTGAGTTCCACCGATGAAACTGAAAAACTTTCCTCATTTTACTATTGTCGTCAATTGATCGGATAGTTTTGCATGGAAGATCGAAATTTTTTTGTCATTTTGCACATAGGTTTCTTGTGGAAAGTTGTTCATGGGTGGAACTCACCCTTAATTTCATTAAAACGAATAAAAATTGAGGGTGTATAGAGTATGTAAATGATCGAAAGACAAACCTTAAAACCGGTGGAAGTTAAAAACGGGTATAATACAATGAACTACTTTTTGTTTTAATCCAATCACTTTTTTGTTTATAATTTTACTAAATGTGATAACTTACTCCTCCCTCTCTTCAAAGCTCTTCTTTACCCATATTAGTGGGTCTCAGCATTCTTGGCATGGACATCGGCCAGGAACTAAATCCAAAATGCTACATCGAGAGTGTTATTTTAACTGCCTCCCGTAAGTTGGGTATTCTCAATAAGGTGAGGCGGTATTTCACTCCCGAGCAGCGCTGATTGCTGTACAAGAATCAGGTGCGATCCAGTATGGAGTATTGTTCCCATCTATGGGACGGCTCCGCTAAATACCTTCTCGATGCACTTGATAGACTGCAAAGGCGAGCGGTACGCATTATTGGAGATGCTGAGCTTACAGCCTCTCTTGAGGACCTCCAGCTGCGTAGAGACATTGCTTCTCTCAGTGTCTTCTACCGAAATTACTACGGAGAGTGTTCTGAAGAACTTTTTGATCTAATCCCGCCCTCTCCTTTCATTTCCCGGACTACACGTGCTGGTCTTAAGAACCACCATCATACTGTGCAGAATATCAGCACTCATACCAAAAAATTTGGCAAGTCGTTCCTCTGTAATACCATTCGGCTTTGGAATTCTCTGCCAGCGCATGTGTTTCCCAGTTCCTATAATCCCGGGTCTTTTAAACGGGGCGTGAAACGGCATTTATGCAGGCCGTCATGAATGGGTGCGCTTGTTACCGTGCTTGTTCCACGGTGGTGAGCGCTCTCGTTATTTTGGACTACATCGGCTGCTTACCATCAGGCAGGATGTAGTCACTATGACGTGTCACATTAAAAAAACGCCCGGTAGCTTCACTACGTACAGTCAGCATCAAAAGTAACTGAACAAAAACAAGGTGGCAAAAGTAATATTCACGTGTGAGTATCATTTAACATTTCAGAACTATATGACATTTTTTGTGTTCATAATAAATGGTTAAGGCAATAATATATTGTCATGTACTTTTGACTCAACAGCTATGTCAGACAATTCTCGTCATTTCAACCGTAACAATCATTTGAAAATTTCATATGCTAAGCTACTTTTGATGCTGACTTGTACGGTACGGTGACATTAGGAATGTGCTAATCAATTGATCTAATGTTCATGTAACAGTAATGTACGAGTATGTAAGAAGCAAAAGTAGGGTTTCAAAATCGTAGCAAATAGAATACTGTGGCAAAGTTATACAGTTGCGAAGACACGTATGTATAACTTTGCAAACGTATCTATGTGAATGAAGTATGAATGAAATTTATTTATAAACTTCAAGAATTACGACATTTCTTATCATATTATTATATTAGTGGGGCCTGCAGAGGTCT
Source organism: Scoparia ambigualis (assembly GCA_963921215.1). Lineage (NCBI taxonomy): Eukaryota > Metazoa > Arthropoda > Insecta > Lepidoptera > Crambidae > Scoparia > Scoparia ambigualis. The sequence goes on along the minus strand of OY992502.1, from coordinate 21,242,369 downwards.
TCCTCTCGCAGTTACGACATTTACAAACATAACCCCACATAAATTTTCAGTTTTTATATAATTATAGTATTGCGGACCAAAATTATAACCATTTACAACAACGGTACCTACACAGTTGTTACATTTATTTTTATATAAGAAATAGAAATAGAATAAAAAAAATGTTATAAATTGTTATGTACATTGTACGTGTCAACGGTTAGGACTACCGTAAACGCGTCAAATAAATGTTGAATATATTTCACAGAGCACATCGGATCTGGCGTCCCAAATACTGAGGTCCCATTCCAGGTCGAGTTAATTCAGAAATAACTGTTTTTCAAAATTGTCTCGTATATGGGGGTTTTCTATGTGTATTTTTCAATTTCGATCTTTAAGTATGTTTTCGGCTATCTAGTTAACCATAAAAAATAAATCCCTATGAAATTCACCTTGGTTTTAAATAAATTGGTGTAAGCATGTGAAAGCTATAACTATTATTATTTATAACAACAAAACAAAGCGTATTCAAAAAGGATTATTTTAATTAACAATCATGAACAAACTGTTAAACGAGTGTAACTGTAATGTGACCGAGGGTGATACGAGCGCATTCGTCACAATCAGGCCTTCGTTTCTGACCCGTCTCGCTTCAATGTGCCCACTGCACACGCATATGCTCAGCTATTTTTGTACAATAATACATACATCGTGTATATATTTACGACTATTATCCCCGAAGGGTTGGTTGCATTAGTTGGCCCTGGAAGGGTAGCATTAAATACTTTTATATAATGATTCCTTTACAAATAGATATTATACATAAATAAATTGTTTTTTTTATTGTAAATTATAGTCCACTTTGCATGCCGTGACAACCTGTAAGTAAGATGACACTTAGCTTTAAATTTATGTTTGTTTCTACAATTTTTGCTTGTATCAGTGTTTGTCTTGCTGGTTGTCCTAATAAACAAATAAAAATAAAAAAAGGGTTAGTCAACGACCAGGCAATGATTATATCTATTGAGTGTACGGAAAATGGAGGTCTATTTTTTATATAATAAAAAGAAGGAGAAATGTCTATTCCATTGTATATTTGTCATTAATTTAATCGTTTACAGTTCGTATCTGAATGTTCACTATAAAGTCTACGATAGATGAAGGTATGATAAAAATGCCAGACAAGCCAGTTCTTCACTAAATGAGAATTCCGGGCTTACCTTCAAATGAGTATTTTTTCTAATTTAAGACTGCTTTTTATTACAACCAATTATAGTAGATAGTTAAGTAATTTATAAAGGCAAACAAAAACAAACTGATGACTAAAATTAAAAAAAAAAATGCATGTTCATAAACAGGCACACTCGCATTCCTCCTCACAAAACATAAATAAAATAACATAAATTAAACTTTAAAAAACTTAAACATTTCTACACTCACACTAATTATCTAGCCCAAGAGAAGCTTTGAAGAAACTCGTTAAATGGTTACTAGACAACGGATAAACATACTTAAAATATTTAAGTACATACTTATTATACATAGAAAACAACCAGCCCCGAGACAATTTAGAAAACAATAATTTCTAAATTGACCCGACCGGGGATCAAACCCGGGACCTCAGAGATGGCGACACCATGAAAACCTGTGTACAAACCACTCGACCAATGAGGTTGTCAACAATGCTAAGACTAATAACTTTTCTTCAGTAGGTAGAACAAAAAACTTATTTCATACAATAAATATCTAACAAAGTTTTATAAAAAAAAGAGCCACTAAATGAGGGCGATGCGTTGTCGCCCGAAATAACTTGAAGAAATAGTGAGCAACCGACTCCGTAAAGTTTAAAGAGTTTGCTCCCAACTCAAATTGCGGTGAGCCGGTGAGTCGAGCCTCCTTTGAGTGAGAGCGAGAGACTTTGAGTGACGCGGTCCTTGGTCCGAGCACCGGCGAGTTAATTATAGCTCCCCGGAGCCTCTTTCGCCGGCTTCAGTTATCTGGACTGACTTACTGCTGAGTTATATATACGTCGATAAAAAGAAACAAAAAAAAATATTACATACATATAATACTAGGCAATGAAAACCGCAAAAGCAGTCCTCTGCCATTGTCCACTTTTCACCAAATAGCGACTGTACATGTCCTCAGCGTGACAGGTGGTGACCCTATCGCCGCTCTATGTGGTTGGATGTATGTGCAGTCTTTAGTCCGTTAGTCACCTTTTACGACACCCAAGGGAAGATAGACTACCACCCGTAGTATTCTTTTACCGCTACGCGACATGGTTATAAGAAATATTGATTTTATATTTAGCACGTGCAAAATAAATAAAAAATGTTTTGCGGACCAAATGGTTAAATACGCATATGTTTGAATCTACCATAGTAATTTGGCCCAACAGTGGGATGTTTATAAGTTGAGCCAGTATCCTGAAGGGGTAGGTAATTTTTTTTAAATTAATTTAATGTTAATTATTTGCTACGAAGCGGACACGCTTTGTGCGATGATGATTATGGTTTTAAAATGCTATTACTCGAACACCTTGTTTTATAATATTGTTTTAAAATTATATTTATTATTTAAAAAAGTAACTTATTAATACCTAACTACTTATTTATTTTTTTTAAATTTTGTTTTATATAACTTCAGAAATCGTACCTACCATTAACTTTTAGCATAAACTATGCCACCCTTTATATAGCAGCATTTCCGAATGTATCGTAAGTTTCAAGTTTCACAAAAAAAAACTAACGAAGGATAAGTTCAGAGCGCGCACGCGAAGTGGACAAGGCTTTGTCGAGACTCGAGTGACGGCCTCTGGAAACTTCTGAGAATTCTCATCGCATAAATAACGTAAACGGCGCAATAACGTCTTCTAGAAATACACTTAATATAAGTTGAAGTGCAGTCCTATGTAGAAAAATATCAAATTCAAATTCAATTCAATTTAATATTATTAAAAATAGATTGCTACTCATGTTAGGTATATAAAGGTCTTAAAATAAAATTCAGAACAAACGGTAACCCTGCAAGAGCACTGCAATTGAGAGTTATATTAGATATACGTAGTAGCAATTGATTTTATTAATTTATACATGTCATGTTTACATCAAGAAGGATTTACTAAAATGTAAGTCATTTCCATTCTCTATGTACCTGTGTACAAGACTGTAAATCTCGTTTTGTAAACCTATTAAAAAAATAAGAAAAAAATATACCTACACAAAATTAAAAATATAATTTACTCAAAAATACACTAAACTTAAAAATACTTAATGCATTCTCCGTTTTTGCTGCTACTGTCATTATACTATTACTATGTCACTTTTTCTTAGGTACAGTCACGAGCACCAATATGTATATGACTCTTATTCAATTGTATTAAGAGTTTTAATTGTTTACATATTTTTGCTCGTGACTGTACATTCTCTTTGCACCTTACCAATAAAACATGAAGAGCCTTAGTTTGGTGCTAATGTTTTAACATGTATGTATGCATTATTTTTACTGTAGTAATTTTATTTACTATTTATTACAAGTTTTTTTTTGGAAGGCCTCGTTATCTAAAGTCTCCTCCAGTGTTAGCCATTTTAGTGTGTTGTTCGCATAAACTTTATAAAACAATGTAAGGATAAAATCTTACCTACAACAACAAAGAAAGCTGCAGCAAGGATCAATGGAGAATTGTGGAAGTGTTCGTCCCTCCCCAGTATCGTTGATAAGTTCAGGAGCTCTGCTGTTTTAGGTGATACTTTATCTCTTTGCGAAAGTTCCGTCGGCCAACGAGATTAAATGGAAAGTTTAAATTAATTGTAAGTTCCTTACCGAAATTTTTGACGTTAACTAAAATTAAATGTTGAAGCTGGGAACGGTTACGCAGTGGAGATTAAGTTGAAAAAGTAAACTCAACTACAAATTGGATTTTTAAGCATTATAAACTAATATAATTCACTCTTTGAAGATAGCTGAATAATTGTAAAGTATGTCGAATGCACCAAACAGAATTTCTTCTGTTTAGAACTGTCAGAACAGTATTTCTTCTGTTCTGTGTCGAATCTACTTTGCGTTCTAGACGATCGCGATCGAAGTAAGACACGCAGAATGCGAATAGCGAATATTTTTTTTAAAGCCTTCTTTTAAATTCAGATGATTGTTTTTCTGTTCTTGTGGTCTAAATGGTAAGAGTTATTCTCGGTTCACCCATAAGTTATCATGTCCAACCGCGGGTAACATACACTTCTCATCAGAAAAATCGAATCACCTTGCAAGTTTATGTTTTGTAAGGATTATCAGAAAAATTTGTATATTTAGGAATATACGTCACATGTCGTTTAATAGTAAATAATTTAAGGTTTTAAAATCTTAATGTTAATGTTCTAAATTCAAATTAAAATTTCATAGGTTTCGTATTTTGTTTAACAAGTCATTTTTACCCTGTATGGAGTATGAAGGAAATTGATAAAACAACACACGTTAATGAAAAAAAAGCTAAGAAACGTTTATTTAATAACTTGTATTCCCTCCCCAAGCTCTTATTACTGCTTCCATACGGTTCTTCATCGATCGAATGAGAGTCACGATCAAATGTTGTGACATTCCATTCCATTCCTCTTGGACTGCATTTTGCAGCTCGCTAAGTGTTTCTGGGGCAGGATCTCTTGCACGAATTCGTCTCTTTAATTCATCCCATAGATGTTCAATCGGATTCATGTCCGGGCTTCTTGCTGGCCATTCCATAATGGAGATACTGACTTCGGTAACATAATCTCGTACGACGCTAGCGGTGTGAGCCGTAGCATTGTCGTGCATGAAAATGAAACCGTTGCCAGTAAAATGTGCTTAGGGTATCACGTAAGGCTCAAGACACTGTTCGATATACCGATGACTGTTTAGTGCAGGTAGACGTGGCCCAGACACAAAGACACGCTCTGTCTTACCGTCGGCGCTAATTCCGCCCCAAACCGACCACTAGCTGACCTTTTCTTCAATGCGGCATTGTGCAAAGCATTCTCCATCTCTTCTGTAGACCTTGTTACTTCCGTCGTTACCATACAGCATAATTTTACACTCATCAGAAAAGAGGACTTTGTTACACTGGAGGTATGACCAATTTAGGTGCTCACGTGCAAAGTTAAGACATGCTCTTCGATGGTCTGCAGTTAATATCGGCCCATTTGCTGGCTTGTGCGGTACCAGTCCACGTTCCTTCAACCTTCTTCTAATTGTAGATTCACTTACAGCCACCCTACGTACAACATGAAGATGCTGCTGCAGTTGAAAAGAATTAAGGCGTCGATTTTGTAAAGAAGTTGTTACAATAAATCGATCATCTCGCTCAGAAGTGACCCAATTCCTGCCAGATCCTGAACGCCGCGTGAACCAACCAGTCTCCCGATAACGTTTGTAGACTCTATGAACAGACGACAGGCTTAGATGCAATCTTTCAGACACAACACGATGACTAAATGCAGAATCTAGCAATGCCACCACTTGGGCGGCTTCTGCGGGCGAAGTATCCATTTGTTTTAGAAAAAAACTTTTTCAGACGTCCCAAAGTCACAGTACACACGCAGTATACAAAACACAGAACAAAAAGATTTAAGATAAGCGCTAATTTTTAGTTTTCAAAGGTGAAATGTACTCTAACTCTTAACACACATTTGTCTCAAAACAGTGAATCATTTCATAAAAAGGATAAACAAATGAAATTCTAATTTTGAATTTGGAATTTTCGCTTATCACTTTATTGGCCAAACTGCCAGCTGTACAATCATGTGATTTTTTTCATGGAATGAAAACTCTTTTGTGTTAAATTAGGACAGAAACCATATAAACGAAAGTGTTTCGATTTTTCTGATGAGAAGTGTATTTGATTCCGTTTAGTATTAACTAACTCAACTAACTCAAATTACAGTTGACGTTTCTTCTGTAAAAGATAACAATAATAAATCCATTTTGAAATTCCAAGTGAAATGTGAAGGCTAAACGCTCTGCAAAAGTGCAACAGACAAAGAACAAAGCAGGAAATCGAAGTCAAGGAAAATATATTCCGTCGACGAAACATAAAAATGATACCGCTTCTATCAATTCAAAAGCTTTATTTCAGGTAAAACCTCTGATAAAAAATCCATTCGCAGTAATCTCTCTGGTCGCTCGAGTCGCGGGAAGGGAATTACCCACAAATCGAGCTGACTGATATCTGACCCACTTTACTGCTCATTCGTGGTAGCAGAATGGGAAAAAAATCAATCCTTTCATTTTTCTTTGCTAAATATAAAATGATTAAGCCCTTAAGAATAATTATTGTTATTTATGTTATGTTTACTATTATAGACCAATAGTAAGCGTAGCATACCTTTATTAAGTAGTTTTGTGTGTACGAGTATGTGCATGTAACTGTGTCGCGCAGCGGTGAAAGAATACTACCACCCCTTCTCTTTCCTTGGGTGTCGTAAAAGGAGACTAACGGACTAAAGACTGCAGATACATCCAACAGCATAGAGCGGCGATGGACTCACCACCTGTCACGCTGAGCACATGTGCAGTGGCTATATGGTGAAAAGTGGACTATGGTAGAGGACTACTTTTGCTGTTCTCATTGCCTAATCCCTGACTAACCCTTCGGGGATAATAGTCGTGATTATATGTGTATAATGTGTTTAAAGTATCTTGTTGAATTGTGTAAATTAACCTTCACACCAAAGCCAAATTGCCGACAGGCCGGATAAAAAGGTGGCGAATAGGAAATGACACGGTATGACGGTACACGGAATAAATACAGCAGCGACCCCCCGCAGCGGGTGTTAACGACTCATTACACGTGAAAGATCGTGAATTTGACAGGTAACCGGGTAATGGCGGGACAGACGGCGACGGTATCGGTTCAAAGAATGTTTTGATTATTAAAATAATCCATGAAACGGCGTGACATGATGTATCAAAAAAAATCAAAAATATTGATTTCCTAAACAACATTAGGTTAGGTTTCTTCGCGAGGAATTCCATAGGAACCTGTTACTGGCATAAATGGTCATGGCCTGTCTTTGTGCTAAATGTCATGCAAATCAGTTAAGCCGCGCTGACTCTATTCTCTATTGTCCAAGAAACTACCAAGGCATTTTATTGATGTCGATCATTATTACTATTGCGACAGGTCGTGAGTTTGAAACCTACTTGAGGCTTTTTTTTCTACTCATATTTCGTTTCTGCGATTTTTTACTTCACCAAAGCCTGTTATTGAACAAGACTGTTGCTTCGTGTCGTTAGATGAGACGTTATCTAACATGGCTTCGAGAATCAAACCAGGAATTTCTAACATCTGTCTCTCTAGTCAACCATTAGCATTTTTATTGTTATCTCTTTCTTACTGTCGAATATAAAACATATTTAACGGAATTTAACACAAACTGCTTAGCATAGAGATTTATACAACCATTTATTTAAAGTAATAATAAATAATACGATTTAAAAGTAATTAAGATAATTTTAAGAAAGAACATAATTTCTATGACCTTTTCATCTATCTATACCAAGTTGGTCATATTGGTCATAATTCAAGAAACTTATACCAAGTTCTTTGGACTATGATAAATATGACCAAGTCTATCGACGTTTTGGCTGAGTTTTTTTTTATAATTAGCCCGGCAAATTACCCCATTCCACCTGATGTTAAGTGGAAGTGAGATCCAGGCACGAGGACAACTGGTGCAGTGTAATAGACGTAGCATCAGTCACGTTCACTCTGCCGGCCCACAAAGTGCCTCTTCACGCCTCGTTTGAAGGACCCTATGTCGTAGTCGTAGTTAGTTGCAGCGCCCGTGGTCACGAACTGACTAACTGTTAAAAAAGAACTGATACAGCTATTTGGTTTTAAAGCACCTGTTCCTATTAAATAAAATAAAGCACACACACTAGCCACATATGATTTTACGACTATGCTTGTCTACATCTACGTAGGCATTCCTGTATACTTCTTTTTCGGTCAACCCAATTTTGGTAAGCCCCAGATATTTGCAGTATTTAGATAATGTGCATAAATGCATGTCGAGTATATGCCTGAGAAGCTAAAGCTCAGCGGTGGCACTCGTATAACGTGTCACAGACGTCACGTGCCTTCTGTAACAAAGATTTCCCTACGGAAGCAACTGTCTAGGTGCATGCTGAGAGCAGCCATCGACGTAGCAACTGTATAATTAGATTTACTAAACACTGTGAGGCTTAAACTATGACTCTTGATTATTGCCGTTGAAAGTCGTATGGAATAGCGACTTACTAAAGTAGGTATACTTGTTCAGAACGGCCACTCATACCAAGTAAAAGTCTTAATTAGTATGTGTACCTACGTAATGTTGATTTGTTTTGTAAGTTTAATAAGTGTTAAAATGTAATATCGTAGAAAATAGTAATTCGTATCAATTAACCGTGTTTTTACAATGTAACTTAAATTTCTAACCTATCACGTGACCTACAGGAGTAGGGCAGCTTGTATTTCTGTTGTCTAACCTTCTGCTGCCAGACTTTTTTTCGCGATGCCGTTAGTTGCCAAATATTTAAAATGGCGACGTGAAATTTGACACCTGGAACTTGAAAACAACGGTTGAGCTATTTCTTGCTTGAAAACATGTACAAAACTAAATATTTATGGCATTTTATTGAAATAATCTATTAAAATATCTAATTAACGGTGTACGTAAACATTATGCGTATAAATACTAAAGAGAGATAATCACAACATCTATAAAAAAAAAATTGTCACAAAATATTCAAATAAAAAATATTTATACATTGTGAACAAAGTATTTTACTATCATTCGATAGTGCATTTACTATATTTACAGAAAACAATAACAATAAGATAGTTTAATTGTAAAAAGACTATAATATTTGTCTAAAAAGTCATCGTGCCAAGAGAAACCGCGCGAAAAAAACAATAACACTAATTTTGAAATTCCCGCTGTAAAGTTCAATAAACGCGTACTAGAGTGAAAAGGGTATATATCGCTGGCTTATTTCTTTATCTGACGTTAGTGCAGGTTACACGGTAATATATATGCTCTATCGTATTTATCACATTATAAAAACCGAACCCAAAATTGCGCAAACCCGCCACGGGCGCGTGGCACTTAGTACTTGTAATTTGAACCCGTGGCGGGTTGGTTGGCACTCTAAAGGGATAAAAAAAACAACCTCGAAATTCAAGACAACCGCTACGCTGCGCTTTGAGATTGTCCTAAATTTCTAACCTATCACGTGACCTACAGGAGTAGGGCAGCTAGTATTTCTGTCGTCTAATAAAAAAACATAACTTCGAAATTAGGTCTTAGAAAATTCGGTATTTTGAACTTTCGGTATTTCGAAATTTGGGGATTTTGAACTTTCGGTTATTTGAAAATCGACATATTGAGCTTCGGTATATCGGGCATAGGTATTTCATACATTCGGTATTTTGATTATAGATGTTTTAAACGTAGGTATTTTAGTTGTAGGTATTATGAATTTTCGGATTTTAATACGTACCCATCTGTTATAGCATTGTGAGTGCAAACATTTCAATAATAATGACTTAAATTATTTCAATATCGTATTTACTGTGCACTACAATAAACCCCGCGATTTTATTTCACATCGTTTTAGTCCAACCGTTATCTGAAAGACTATCAATATTATCTAGCCTAATGTAGCCCTCTGCAGGCCTCCCTCTCCTTCTGGAAGATAATTATATTCAACAAAAATGTATCATTTAGCAAAACTTGACAATTTAAAAGGAAAGTACTTGAAAAGTTAGAATAGCAGCAGCTAATTAATTCTCAACCCCCACCACCCACAGAATTTCGAGCCAAACATTTATCAGCATTTCCACAACGGCAAGTAGCAAACTAAAGCAGCGCAAATACCATTTATTGTTTACTGACGATAGGGTATTTAGAGTAAGCACCTAATATACCGTTTGCTCGATCTGTATGTACAGTCGGCCGATTGAATAACACTAAGTCCTTTATCAGTCGCCAACAGCCGTTCTCGCACCCCACTGCATTTCCATATCTGGCGGATTTCGCGGCAAATTCGTAATAACACACCGATAAAATATCCATCACGCCAAATAACTTATCATCCACTTATGACGTCACCTCTTTGGTGAGCGGAGCCTTCTCTTTATTGACTGCTTCATGACTTTCAGATCACTCCCTTAAAAAGGGATAAAGTTTTGGGCACGTAATATTTATTGTTTTATAAATAAAATAAATCTTGCCATGTTATGTTATGCTTTATATTTAAGTTTTTCCTTTTCTTATTTTTCAGCAAGTTTTGTTTTATTAAATGTTACGTTAATCTTTATGTCAATTTACATAATCAATATAATTGGTACACTGCGGTTTATGGAAAAAATAATAATATGTCTTAGTAACGCTTTTCTCCTTTCTATTTGTGTAGTAATGTTGTCTATGGAGTAATTAAATAAATAAAGAATATTATGAGCCGTTCACTGCTACGATCCTACTCCACTCGTAGCTCGTAAAGGCGTAGCTACGGCGTAGCACACTTGCCTTTACGCCTTGTGAAATAGGATAATATAGCCACGGCCTGTAGCAGACGGTTTACTATTTTTTCATTGTACTCATTGTTGTAAGGCAGAGTACTTTTATCCATAATAAAAGCACCATTATCTATGTACTTACACAAAAACATACATTAAAAAAGCCTCTTTCATCCTAACTTGTGAATAAGCCGTAGTGTTTCTCTACGCTATGGGAGCTTATAAGTTTAAGCCGAAACCATCCTTTAATATTTTATAATGCAAACGGCACAGTCACGAATTCAGGTTACGCGGAGTGGCTGTAGTTTCTATGAAAAATATATAATGTTACTGTGAACTTTGTGTTACCGTAACGCGCCGCCTCGTCGCCTGGGGTGCCGTTGGCGTAGGCCGGCAAATACAAGCTGAGACGCAACCCTGGGCATAATTAAAAAAACAAAAGCGCAACACAACACCGCGAGACAACCCAAAAATACACGACGAAGACATAAAAAGAAACAACTGCGAGTCTGTCTGTGTACCGTGCTAATTGAGCGCAGTAATGGTTGAATAAATTTGTTTGGACAATAAAGACGCTTAAGCTGAACTATGTCCTATTGTAGGGGTTCCAAATTGCTAATTTCACCGCGCAGATTTAATTATGCATGCTGGCCTCGGAGTAGAGGTCATAAAAGAGGGGTGTCGCGCAGGCTTGTTTATAATGTACCGAGTAATGCGCAATCCGGGCCTCCCGCCCGCCCGTGTATTAACTTTTTATTGCGCCCAACCAACTTTCGCGGTTGGGTCGCGCCGCTCGGGAGCGTCAAAAATGTTCAACTACTAATAATTAAACGCCGAAATTGTGACGCGTGAGATAATTATTTATTTTATTTTTAATTTTAGCTTCATACATTGTGTGTCGTTGTGTTATTTCGACGCATGGATGATGCAAAAAGACGCTTCAATTAATAAGCAACGCAATTGCAGGTGGTTCAAACACATTACCATCACCGTGATGATCATGATGGAATTCACCACATGACTGGTTTTCATTCCAATATGCAGGTTATAACCAGAAAATCGCAAGATTTGACTATACTCGTTACAATACGGACGGTACTCAATACGGTGCGTATGACAAAAAACATTATATAAAAAAGAATTTACGGTACTTACCTAACTACCGGCACCTTGTGGGCCAAGTGCACTGGCTGTGGGGAAGAGGAGAAGAGGTCTCCTCTTCCCCACAGCCAGAAGGATGTCAATAATCGCTTACGTTATGCAGATTGTCTTCACCGATTTTGCATTTTTGCGCGATATCTGGACCGCCCGTGCGCACTAATAAAGTAACCTGCGGACTAGCTAAACCGACAAGCAAAACTGACAACAAATGGTGTATTCCCAACCGTGCCTCTAGTGTTGTCCCATAGAGACACTATTAGGATTTTATATGCATTAGTCTCGTGAGACGGTAATTGATCAAAGGCGCTGCCAACTGCTTGTAAATTTGTTAGGAATACACCAAACAAACCGACCATAAAGACCACCTTAAATGTTCATAAGTCGGGAATAACTGAGGAGCGTCTGTTCAAAAGGAGATAATTCCACCATAAAGGAATTTTCAGAAAACACGAAAAACTAATATCATGCTGAGTTTAGCTTATAGTTTTTTTCTTTTTAAGGAGATAGGTAGGTATTACCACAATAGTTCAAAAAAAAGTCAAAAAATATTTTTTTATTATATTTTTAAAAAAAAAATTGAAGTTTGGAAATATCTCCTTTTGATCAGAATTTTAGATTATAACTCTTTTTGTTCAGGACGTTTTGTAAATATCTCCTTTTGAACCAGATTAATCTCTTTTCCCTCTTTTAAAATTGATATCTTTGACAGATTAAAGAAAAAAGAAACAACGTTTCTTTATGGTTCTTTAAAAATAAGGGTTTTCAGTAGATTTGATATGATCCGGTAAATGATTAAAGATATTTATCACCATAATCACAGTACTTTTGCTTTGCCATACATATTTACCATAATGTTGAATGATACACACATAACACACATCATAAGCATATTGGGAGGGTATATTCTTTTTGGATTGATTTTTAGGACAAAAATTATTTCTATTTTCCCTTACAAATACAGAAATTTATAGTATATAAATACACATTAGAGTTATATATTTAAAATCTTTAAAAATATTATTAAATGATCCACAATTATTAATATTATACATAGTTCTGAGGCATTTTTTGTATTATAAAGGTGGATTGACTATTTACTGAGTTACAACAGAATATTTTGCCTTGTTTGACATCACAAATCGATTAAAAAGATAATAATTGAAACAGAAATAAAACATCTTCTTTTGTACAGATCATTTTGGCACGGTGGTCATTTTGTATGAAAAATAACTCCATTTGTTCAAAACATTTTATTGTGTTATATTTCTGTTAATATTCTTTGGAAATGTCTCTCTTTGATTGAAACTGTGAGTTTGAACGTCGTTTTTCTATTGGAAATAACGCCTTTTGAAGCCAATTTTATTTTATTCGAACATAGAGAGCAATAATACCAAAAAAAACAAAAAATGGAAAGTGGATTTATCTCCTTTTGAACAGACGCTCCTCACTATAATAGAATTAATTTAGAAACCTGTAAAGCACGGGTTTCCAAAGGTCGTCCAATAACGTTTACATAATACCAATTTATTTCCCAAATGACAGACCTTGGCTCCGATTGAAATCAGCAGCAGTAACCTGAAGTATCTTAAAGACTAAGACTATGTGGTCTTCAAATATGGACACAGTTAGTAGTTCTACCAAAACAGTTCTGTTGAGTAAGTGTAAGAATTAAAAACTAATGCTTATATTATATCATTCTGCTTTTTTACACATTTTATAATATAATTTTATGAGCCGTACAACTTCAGCGGGACTACTGGGAATAAACCAAATAAGCCGCAAAGACTACCTTAGATATTTATAAGTCGGCAACAACTAAAATTGAGTTAATTGAGTCGGCTTTAGAGCCCGAGCTTCCAAAGCCGTCACCCGTCCAATAACGTTGACAATAGAACTAATTTATTGTCCGAATGACGGACGTTGGCTCCCAATTGGAATCAGCTGCAGTTACCTGATAAATACCTTAGAGACGAAGACTCTGTTGGTCTAAACTGGAGGCAGCGATTCTACTAAAACAATAAAATTCTCTTTCTAAAAATATTGAACACATTAATTGTAACGATAATGATTTTATTCACAGAACATTTAATTTTATTAACCCATTTCATGTATCTCCTGTGTATCTGTAAAGTTGTGTACTTTTTTATTTTTATTTTCCAATGTTTGTTGGTCTGTGTCTCTTTTTTTTCCACTTAAATAATGGCTTCGTGCAATCAGCACATTTAGCCAGTGTCAAGTTTTTAATAAGTAGTAATTATTATTTTCTTTACAAGATGATAATGAGTGATAATTAACGATTAATGGTAAATGATTTTCCCCCAAACCCCTCGAGACTCAACAAAGCTGTGGGACTTTATTGAGGTCTCACACGGACTTCTTGAGAGAATTTGAAAAGTGATGTTGCACTCTTTTGTTTTATTTGCTAACAGTCATGCACGTTCACGAACACTTATCAGTAAATAATCCACTATTATTTATCATTAATATTCGACAAAACATAAATTATAGAAAATAATAAAAAACTGTAGACATGACGCTTCACTTTCCCGCCAAGAAGTCCTCCTGTGTCTTGAGTGAGTGGTCTTCCTTTTAAGACTATTTTTTGTTATATTATTAAATTTAACATTTCTTTTGTTATATTCTAATACATTTCTTTTCTTATATTCTAATATATTTCTTTTCTCATTACTATACATTGCTTACTTACTAATACATTTCTTTCTTAATATTATACATTTTCTGTGTTCTCTTATCTTATTTAAAATTATATCTCTTTAAATTATATTATTACATTTGTTTTTATTTACTTTCTACTTTGCTTTTTGTATTAAACACATTAAAGCTTTTTACTATTTTACTTTTCTCTTTCTTTTGTAACTATCTATATCCTTTCCCCTAAGGTTTTTTAAAATACATTTAAATTAGAGTCCTTACATTACGTGGTCTTTGCTATATATATATATATATATATATATATATATATGTGTGTCTTTTATAGCTTTATTCCCTATATTAAATTTCCATATTTATTTTCCCTTTCGGTTGCCTTTGCTTGTTGTGTACTTTTGTTATTTTGTGTACCTATCGTGTGTGTTGGATTTTATTATTGATTTTTTTTTCCACTTTCAGTGTTGATCTCACACAAATAGTTGTTCTTTGCATTTGTGAGGCCCAGTTTTGAGATTACAATATCTGTTATAATACATTCTAATTATAGGTTTACAATGTAATAAACAGTTTTTGAGTGCTCTTGGAGTCATTCTAAATATTATGTTATTTGGACAGCACTTTTATATTAAGCATACAGTCATTAATTTTGGCCTTTACTACCGTCCAACCAATAAATCATATAAACCCAATAAAATATTTTACTAACGATTAAATGTTAAATTTATATTGAATGTAACTACAGGACCCCATTACTGTAACCTTATTTTATTTACTAAGTCGCCCACATTTATTTCCGACTAAATTGTCTGCGGTCGCATTGTTTGGCTTTCTCTAGTTTGTTTAATTGACTGGTCAAATTAAATTATTATTTGCTAAAATTGGTTGAATGATTAGAAAATTGATCTTTACGTACTTAATCTAATGATTTGGTAATATGTAGGTACCACAATGGCAATCTATAGTTGGAACAAATACATGTTATTATTTGACCGCTTCTGTACGGTCAGCATTGTCTTAATTTCGATTTCCTAAAGTGGTTACTAGAATATATCAACCCCGACGAGGTTCTAAAGCTCTAGAGACTATGGTAATTTATCATTTTCTCTACTGTGAACGTTTAAGCTTTTGAAGCAGCTTTGATTATAATCTAGTCATTCACTGTGTCTAATATTTGATTTTGGCTCGTCAAAATGTGCATTTGTGACGACTTTTAATATTATTTTGTAACTTTGATAATTTATACTTATATTTATACTACTTATAAGTAAGATAAAATTACTTATAAGTAGTATAAAACTCATATTAGGCCACAACATTTTTACATTTAGGACTTCACTTACAACCTAAAAACTACGTTTTATTGTACTTCGACGTTGCATCCTCGAGATTTATATTCACAAGGTAGTCCACTCTTCAATGTACCAGGCATCCAACACATATTAAGAGCTATCTAAAAGAATTTATTTTTTTTTAAACATAAAACGTTACCCATAGTATAGACACAGGCGCCATCTTGTGAATATCAACCGAGTGCACGAGTTTGTCACCTGCGCTGTCATCGTCATTCGCTTTTCGTGTTCGGGCATCGGCACATCGTTACCCTAAAAGTGTTTTGTGTAGCAAAAAACTATGTGCAAAAGGAAGCATGGATAATCATTAAATACGCATGTGGAAAAACTGCGTAAACGACGATCGCCAAGTAAATCAGGTCAGTCAGTGTTTTAAATATTACATTTTGTAGATGTTATGATTTAATTACAAAGACAAACGATTTTTTAAAAACTATGTGATTCGTTAGTGAATATACGACTCAGAACCTCTTAGTGAGAAATTGAAAGTAGAAACGTTACTGAAATATATTTCATAGTACGTTTCCTTCTTAATTTCGATTAATACTTTCGCTAGTGCCTTTGTGGTTACCCACATTTTTTGACTTTTTCACTATTTATCGATTTTCAAGAATACAAAAGACGTTTAGCTTTTTTAAATAATAATAAAAAATAAAAAACACGTAAGTAGTACCGTGAAGTGATTACGGTCAGTGCTAGTATGAAATCTAGTATCGTGACGAGATTACGATCGATATTAGGGGTACCTACCCTATGCTGTAATTCTATTCTTCGGTCATTCCTTCCAAATTACTCTTTGTTTGCGCGAGGCAGTAGTTACCGACATTCTATTTTTTTTTTTACTAATCTTTTTATTGGGGCGTTTTTTCGTATGCAAGTGTTTTCTACAAAATCCTACAGCCACCTTACATACTGCACACTTATGTATTACCGTGATGTGATTACGGTCAGTGCTAATCAATGATGTATAAAGTTATAGATGCGTTGTACACGCTCTAGAATGGCAATACGAATGTAAGGTAATTGCCCGACTCGCATTCAGTCAGGCACGCTCTCGCGTCCCGGCTATACATCGCTACAGCGCGTGAATTTATCAAGTTTTTCGTGGCCAAAATGCCTTCCTGTCTTTTTAGGTGGTCTACAAATTACGCGGCAACTTTTAGAGACAAGAAAAACGTGTCATTTCATTCATAAGTACTGATTTTTTTAAATTAAACATTAAATGCCCGATAAATAAACTGCTGGATGCTCCTCACGCGGGTAAACAGTGAGATGTAATCTGTTCTATGCGTGAGAGTGAAACAGACTATGTTAGCGCGGTCTACTGGCGGCCGTTGCCATGGAAACTCACATGCGTATAGAGCGAGATGTTTAATTATCTCTTTCTAACCACATAATGTGTCTCTTGTTAGCGCAACGTGTCATAATAAATAACAGTATACGTAGATATAGTACTACTTGCAGCACTTTAAAATGCAATAATGTTAGCGTGTAAACTGTCTATCTTTTATATGTCTTTGGTGCTAATATGAAATATAGTATCGTGACGAGATTACGATCGATATTATGGGTACCTACCCTATGCTGTGACGCGATTACGGCAATTATATTCCTCGGTCATTGCTTCCAAATGACGCTTTGTTTGCGCGAGGCAGTACCTACATTCTATTTTAATTTTTTACTAATCTTTTTATTGGAGTGTTTTTTTTGTGTGCAAGTGATTTCTACAAAACCTTACAGTTCCGCCTTACATAATGCACACTTATGTTGTACCGTGACGTGATTACGGTCAGTGATAATATGAAATCTAGTATCGTGACGCGATTACGATCGATATTACGGATACCTACCCTTATGTAGTACCGTGACGCCATTACGGATAGGGCTAATATAAAATCTAGTATCGTGACGCGATTACGATCGATATTACGGGTACCTACCCTTATGTAGTACCGTGACGTGATTACGGTCAGTGCTAATATGAAATCTAGTATCGTGACGCGATTACGATCGATATTACGGATACCTACCCTTATGTAGTACCGTGACGTGATTACGGTCAGGGCTAATATGAAATCTAGTATCGTGACGCGATTACGATCGATATTACGGGTACCTACCCTGTGCTGTGACGCGATTGCGCGAGGCCTCTCGCCTACCACAAGCTTAGTGACTCCGATTTCAATAAAGAACCGGAAATAACGGACGTATATAAATCTAATATTGAAAAAGACTTACGATCTGTCATGACCGTAGCACAAGTACACAGTCCGGATCTTACCCAGACCATCCAGGACGCTAGGGATAGTCGTAATAATCCAAGCGCAGCAGAGGAGTTGCCAGTTGTAAATCCAATATCGTCGGATTTTCTTAACGTTCTTGGAATTTCTAAAGTGAAGGAGTTACCATTGGGACCCAAAATAACAGAAGAGGTCTCTAAACGCTAGGGAAATCCGCATAGATGGTATGAACAAAGATAATAAAAAAGAACTGTTAGCAACAACTTTGATACCTGTTTGAAGTTGGCCAAACTATACTGCATTTACATTATAAAAATACCATGAATAGAAAAATGCTTACACTACCTGCCTACTCTTGGTAAAAAATTCTTGTTAATGACACAAGATGTTAAAAGAGACGCACACTCTTTTGGAGAAAATTTGGGAGAAAAGGTAGAAGCTGCTAAGGCCGCTGAAAAATCTGGTTTGCAAATACGGAATACTAACAACATTGGACCGTCAACTTCACTAAGAACTACGTCGCCCAGCAGGGAAAGTGGCAAGACCCATCCAAGCAACGTCATGGGTTGCCAGGCCGGGTGGGAGCAAGCAAAGATTCCCGTATCCACCTCCGAGGAGATCAGCGCAAGCACCGACGTCCGCCTGCTATCACACCACGACAGCAGTGAGACCGTCATACAGACCGATGTTGCGTAAATAACAACCAAGGTAACCTTACACGCTGGTCGTATAATTTTTTTTTTGTTGACATATGGTGTTCAATCGCAAATGACCTGGTAGTCTTACAGTACGTTACGGGTTACAAAATACCATTTAATAATACTGTAAAGCAAGCTACTGAACCTATCACTCCTAACTTTTCTTCGGCTGAAATAAGTAAGTTAATCACAGCTATATCTGACTTGTGCCAGTCAGGAGTAATATGCATATGAGGGGATGTCAAAGACCAATTTATTTCTCCCATATTCTTAACACCTAAAAGTGATGGATCGTCCAGATTTATCTTGAACCTAAAATCATAGAATAAAGCTGTCGCCTCATACCACTTTAAAATGGAGGACATACAGACAGCAAGCAAATTATTGTTCCAAGACAGTTATATGGCCAATGTTGATATCAAAGACGCGTATTTTTTCTTTAGTTCCTATTGATGAAAACTACAAAAAGTATTTAAGTTTCAAATTTTTGGGACACAAGAACAAAAGTAATACGTATGAATTTCAGTGCCTACCGTTTGGACTTGGTTCTGCACCTTATTATGTCTTTACGAAACTCATGAAACCGGTATATCTACCGCATTTATCTTAGAAACAGAGGTTTTTTAATTCTAATATATTTAGATCTTGTGCCTTGGCCATTCTTATGAAGAATGTAAAAGTTTTGTTCTCGAAACTGTTTGTTTCTTACAAAATCTAGGCTTTGATAAAAACTTCAAAAAGAGTAGAGTGGAACCACATAAGACTAGAAAATTTCTCGGTTTTGAATTAAATTTAGAAAATAAGTGTTTGCAATTGCCAATAGGAAAACGGAAACGCATTCTTGAACAAATATCCTATATCAATAGAATGGGTGGAGTACAATAAGTTCCTTTAAATAATATCACTTGTCGTCTATGGCAATGGTGCGAGAAACGCAAAATATTTGTCTTTGCATCCTATATAAAATCTAAAGATAACTTCGAGGCGGATAAGGAGTCACGGCGTATGAATATCGATACAGAATGGCAAATGTCGGCACCTGTGTTCGAAAAAATTGTTCAATCGTTTGAGACACCTCCTAAAGATCTCTTTGCTACTTACCAAATTTATAAATGCAATAAATACGTCTCATGGCAACGAGACCCCTATGCCTTTGACATAGATGCATTCACCTTATATTGGAATATATTTCGACGGTCCCGCAGAACAAACTCTTATGGAAATATAGGATGATATTTAGTTTGTTATTGATTTGTATTTAGCATCATACTAGCTACATGGGAGTGTAATTATTTTTTACATAACTTTTTTATTTGATGAAATAACCAAACGAACATCACCTTAACTGAAATCTATTCCAACAAACAAAAGCGTATCGACATGTACGAACTTGTTTGCCGCAGTCTGCATCACACGTGCCGCGAACTAACGCCAGATACGAGTTTGTACTCCGCAGTGACGGTCGTTTTTGGAGGTTAAAACTATTTATATATTTGAATCAAATTAATGGTAAAAGGTGTAAATACAGTATCACAGTATATGTTTTACGATGTCTGCATCATCAATACAGAAAATAATTTTGAATTAGGATCTACATATGGATAAAAATGATTGTACTTATTCTACCACTACCAGAAATTTGGGTAAAGAATACATTAATCTTGATGACAAATTGTTTTTTATTTCAAGTCTTACGCGTTTTATAGTTGGCTCAAGGATTTGTATAATATTTAGTAAATATTTTAAGATAAATAGCGAAATCATTGACGTTACCGTCGTATGTTACTAAAGTGTGTTGTTCTATGATAACTCAAAAAAATATGTTTTAGTATTGTTTTGATGATGTGATTAAGTTATTTAGAAAACTGCTAAATAACGTTTCATTTCGTCGTATCTATTTTTTACAATATTATTTTCGCATAAGTTGTTGTTCACCTAAAACTATCTTAAAATTACCAACCGCATGTGCAGATAGGATATTGTTCTACGTAAATTTTCTAAAAAAATACAGTCGTTTGTGATAAAGCTATTTTGTTCGTTGTACGATTTTTTATATGCGACTTTGTTCTAAACAAAAACACACCATTTAACGCTTTTTTAATTAAAATTATGTATTTTTGTAAGTGATATTATAGTGCTCAAGTAAGGCAATAAAATTTAGTAGCTACTTTTTTGTTTATTTGTTTTTCTAACAAAATATTCAAATCAACGTGACAGCAATACCAGCTCTCCGTTACCGTCAGAAGCCTAAACATACATTATCATATAAATAGCAGATGTTTATCAGGACGTATATTTGGTAACTCCAATAATGATACAGAAGTATCAGAACATCAACATGAAGCTACTGAAAATAATTCTCATACCACATGTCAGCAAGTTGTTTCAACCTCTAACATGATTACAGTAGTATCAGAAGATCAGCACGAAATTATCGAAAATACCACTTATGCTACCTGTCAGCAAGTGGATACAGCACCTGTTCCGTTTTTACAACATCCGCATCCGAAAGAAGTGCTTATTCCATTGAATGTAGAAGTAACTTCCAGTTTTAATAATCCCTGTTGCCACTTCTTCAACGTCACATATCACGTTAGCTACACCAGCACCATATCCATTAAATGTACACAGGAAATGTAATGATCACTTTTGTCCCGATCTAGTTCTTGGATAGATTCAGTTCAATCTGCTAATACTACTAATACACCGACTTTTACTCAAATACACATCGTTTTCTAGAGAAAGGACACACACAAAACTAGGGAGACAGTGTGCATGCCCTTATGCGCTCGTCTCACTGCAAAACCATTTACACTCCAGAGGAATGGCGTTTGCTTGTGTGATGGGCAAAACCGAAAGAAGAACCGTATTTAGTTTAAAATATGGAACAGTAAAAGTTCTTTAACTTTAAGACCTATGTAAATGACAAATTTTGGAGCAAGAACTTGAGAAGAAAGAAAAATTTGAGAAAATAAAAAAATATTGTGGATTAAAATTAAAGAAGTTTTGATTGATAAATCTGTGCCAAATCATTATCATCATTACATATTACAAAGTAAAGTCGCCGTTTTCCTCTTTCTGTGGCATCGCACTATACCACGCAATGGATTTTGATGCGGTTTTCACTAAAAGATAGAGCGTTAACTGAGGATGGTTTTTGTTTAAATTTTGAAGATATGTTTTTTTTAAATGGCTGAACTATGAGGTTCTAAGTTAGCGTGGACGAAGGCGCGGGCAAGCCGCTAGCAAATTAGAAATCTTACGAATGCTTGGTTGTACGAAACGATACTAGAAACTCATCTGTAGTACCTGTCTTGGAGCGCGCTTATTCTTCACCACTTGAGTTGACAAAAGCAAAATATAATGATTTAGAGAACATGTGCGATACAGGTGTAATAGATGCAAGTAATGCAACTTTTTCAAATCTTTACCCTTCAAATCTAACAATTGATGACGACTTAAGTGATGAATATTTTTTTTTGTAATAAGTGAGACGTAGGTATACTGATTAAATTTAATAAAACCGATCGACATATTTATGTTAAATAATACTAGTAGTCAAAGTATTATATTGATTACTGAATCTGTGATTAGTTACACTTTTAGCATTGATTTAAGTACATAAATAGAAAATAATTTTAAATCTGATAAAAACAAATATACCTTATCAAGATATTTATGTAGTTTGTTAGAGAGATTCTTACGTTTTGTTAAAAAAAAATTAAGCGATTTTAATGGGGATGTAGAACATTATTCATTTGGTTTACATATTCACCTAAGTAACTATGTTTATTTATTTATTTAACTATAGAATTTTTCCTGAATTTTAGTTATGATAACTTGATAATTACTAGATTCCTATGTGAAAGATTTGTTACTACTATGCCTATTTTTTAAATTGTTTAGCATCTTGTTGTTTTCCATTGTGTTTTTTAGTTTATACACTTTTTTAAATGCCTACTGGGTGCAAAAGATTTCTTTAGAAAAAACTAATAAACAAAATCAAAATATTTAGAGAAAATTACAACTTAAGACTTAATTCTAGAGCCAAATATCGACGTACACCGTTTCATGTACACATACGACATAGGAAAGTATGAAATATTTCATAAAACAAAGTCGCAAGTGTAGTTAAGTCTTAGTGTATTCCAAAAAACAAACACTGATTATTACATAAGAATCCATTTTAAATAAAACATAGCATTACAACTAAACATTAGCACACGCAGACAAGTAAACAAAATAAAGAAATGACTTACTCAATAATTTTCTATAAATTTTCCTTTTCAAGTTACTTAACTGATTCGCGTCACTTAAATGCTTCGTATTGCAACTAGATAATTCTGAAGATGCGACTTTGTTCTTGGGACCCGTCGATTTTATTTTTTATGCTTTTCCCCCTTTCTCGCTCGTATTAAAATGCTTCAGGAAAATAATTAACGATGAAGCCACTGATGTACTAGTATCGTATTGGCCGAGTCAACCCTGGTATCCCCTACTTAGCTCAGTAGCTCACCACCAATATACTTCGGCCCAAGTGACGATATGTTATTATCACCTTTCAGGACCCAGCACCCCCTTTGCAAGAAACTTATCCTGGTAGCATACAAATTATCAGGAAAGCATTTCAAAGACAATCGTTATGTAATGAAACCATCGAGGTGATGATTTCCTCATTGTCTACATCCTCACTAAAACCATACAATGCCGCTTTTACGAAATGGTGGAGTTATTGTGATATTTATAAAGTTGATTTCTATAACTCCCCACTTCCAATTCTATCACAATTCCTTACGGTCAACTGTTAACAGCAAAAATTGGTTGTAGTTCATTAAATATGCATCGTTCTGCTCTAGCTATTTAGGGCAAACGTTATAGTGAAGCTGATTCAGTTGTTCGATTTTTTAAAGGTATTATAGGACTAAACCTAGTCATCCGAATTATTCGGAGACGTGAGATCCAAAGATTGTAAATCGATCACCTTAGTAATTTATATCCAAATGAGGAACTTGCTCTGGAGTTTATTACTAAAAAATTAGTAACTCTGCTCGCATTGTCAACCGCACAACGAGTACAGACGTTATCTTCGAATTTCTAATTTAAAAATAAATAATAACTATGTCGAAACCATTGTGGATGATTTAATTAAAACATCTGCTCCAGGGCGACGACCACCTTGCTTATGTATACCATTTTTTCTAAATAAGATTGAGATCTGCCCTGCAAAAACATTACTGTTCTACTTAGATATGACTAAAGTTCACAGTGATAAACCTATAACGGAAAGGTTATTGCTCACCTGAAGCCTATTCATAATGCAACTAGCTCTATATTAAGTTGTTAGTTTAAAAACACCCTATTTGACAGCGGTATTGACACTTCTTTATTCTCAGCACACACGTGTAAACACGCGTCCACGTCCACCTCGGCAGCAAGCAGAAAAGGCCTTTCAATAACTGCAGCATGGACTGGTAATTCTCTGGTGTTTGCACTGTTTTACAATCGACCCCTTACCATTGGCAATGACGATAATGCCTTTGCAGCGGCTATTTACATTGATTAATTTCTAGCTTATCATCCATTATAATATATCATACTGGTTTGTACTAATATGGTACCTAATTATATTTAATCGGTTATACTGGTACATACTCAATTATAATAGTTGAATTAAATCATATACGTACTTAAATTATTTCGCAAAATTTGTGTTCTAAACATTTACCTTGTGAATATAAATCTCGAGGATGTCAAACTTCACTTCAGGTAAGTTTGTTTAACCATCAATTATAGGCCTAAACTCATAATAATATGTTTTTCATCCCCCCATCTCGGAAAGAGTATTTTTACTCTTCGTTATCTGATTGCAGCCGTTTTTATCCGCTAGAGGATAATGTAAATTGAATTTAGAACATCGTGTGCATTATGTTTGTGAATTCAAAACATCATTAAACCTATTTACTTCTCCCTTCATGGTGCCGAATTTAACATAAAAAATTTTTAGTGTACTTTTTTTTTAATTTGCTTAGTCATTTCCTCGCTGAGGTGGAATGAAAAGTTACGTGTTGCACTCGAGTGCATAGATTTTTCACCTCGTGCTCTTTTGATTCACTCGCTAACGTTCAGGATTCAAATTTTTGATTAAAATCCTTCACTTGTTCGGTCGTCAAAATTGAGCACGCGCTTAAAAAGCAACTTTGCACTCTTGTATAACAAATAACTATTATTAAATATCAATCCAATCACTGTACACACGCCCGCAGGTCAAATCAATCTAAAATCTCCAAAAAATCCAAAACTTTTTTACATTTTGTAGTAGGTTCGCCGGCGTCTGTACTTTGTACAATGGAGCATGGAGCTATTTTGAGTTCAACTTATTTTCGATACACCAAACCGATTCGATGTTTTTAAGAGTATTTCGGGCGGCACGCGTTACAAAAATACCTTCGTTTTGAAGTGACAATTGGAACCGATACTTTTTTTCTGCAACAAAACTGTCACTGCTTCGGAACTATCGGCTTTATCTTGATATCGGAACCGGCGCGAATGTAGGTCAAACGTCGAGATAATATCGTCTCCTATATATGTCGATCTGCCAAGACAGTCGAGCTCTTCATATAGTTGAGTAAGTCTCATCACCTTACTTATACCCGCAGCCCCGTAGGTACCTACATACATACATAATATGAACATTCTTCTTCAGATAATCAACGGAGAATAACGGTTGGGTAACACGTTGGAAAAATTGAGATAGAGATTTTCAGCGTGATAATACGCATCAATATGAAATTGTTTATTTAAGTAAGCTTTAATACTTAATAGAAGATAAATCACTTACTTTTTTTTTATTATTATTTAAAGTGCACAAACGAATATTTAAATCCATATCCACTGCATGGATGGCACTACCAGTGCCACGGGTAATTAAGTATATCACGGTTAATTTTGTTGTAAACGTCCAATGTGTTAATCAGAGACGTAGCGTCATGGGGAAAACAAAATTTTCCATGACACTACTGGTAGTGCCAAGCAGTAGTGCCTAAGGTAGGTAACGCATGTAATCACGATTATTATCCCCGAAAGGTTAGTCAGAGACTAGGCAACGAGGACAGCAAAAGCAGTCCTCTACCATAGTCCACTTTTCACCAAATAGCGACTGCACGGTGCTCAGCGTAACAGATGGTGAGCCCATCGCCGCTCTATGCTGTTCAAGTTATGTGCAGTCTTTAATCCGTTAGTCGCCTATTACGATACCCAAGGGAAGAGAGGGGGTGATAGTATTCTTTTACCACTACGCGACACGGTACTTCTTTCTTAAATAGGATGTAGGCGTCACGGTGTCTCGTACCTAATTAGAAGTTTGTTAACTATCAATGGTATTAGAAGATTATATTAAAACTTAGTATAGAGAATTAGGATCTTTGTTTTGAACAACTGGAACAATAGAGAGAATTAGTGACGTATGCTTTGGACAACTAAGAAAAATTTAGGAACTCTCTTACGGGAACAGCATGCCAAGTCTCTTACGCTTTATCCATAAGCTCGCGCTCACTTCACTTAACTTCAAACACTATAGATAAACTAAACATTGATATAACTTAGGTTATAGAAAACCTTACATACCCGCTCCGTGGTCCTTGACGACTAATATTTCACAGAATTTTAGGCCACCTTAAGATTATCGTCGACTGTTTAAATACGGATACTGAAGTTCTTTGGGCACATAACTCGCAACGAAGACTTCATGGAGCGTCTCGTAGTTCAGGGCCGAATGGAGGGCAAGGGATCCCGCCCATTCAGTCTCGCAACGAAGACTCCATGGAGCGTCTCGTAGTTCAGGGCCGAATATCCCGTGGGCGCTCTCCAACCAGTTGGCTAGACCTCATTAGATCCCTCACTCAATCTACCATGATCGACTGCTCCCACAATGCCCTCTCCAACCAGATGGCTAGACCTCATTAGATCCCTCACTCAATCTACCATGACCGACTGTTGCAACGACGACACAATGCCACTAACAGAGCCGAGTGGAGACGAATAACGAGAGCCGTCATTCACCAAGACCCCCCCCATAACCACGACCACTCCGTCAGGAGCACCCGACAACGAAGAATAGACCATCTGCTCATGTATTATTGCTCCAACAGTGGTTTAAAGGGCCACACCATCAACACTTAGAACTCTATTACTTTAATCTTATTATACAAATTCCTATACAAATTTTGTATAGTAAGATTAAAGTAGGTAATACTGGTCTAAGAGTTGACAGTAGTCCCCTGAACGCAATACTTATAGGCTGATTAAGATGGTCATATAGAAGCAAAACTCCACACAAACATAGGGTTTGTTATAATATTGGCATAAATTATAAACGTCCAATACGAAAAACGTCCAATAATAAAATTGTACAATACGAAAAATATCCAATAATAAAAATGTCCAATACGAAAAATGTCCAATAATAAAAATGTCCAATACGAAAAATGTTCAATAATAGAAATGTCCAATACGAAAAATGTCCAATTTTAAAGACGACCAAGTCTGAAAACGTTCAAATATAAAAATGACCAATACGACAAACATCGAATTTTAAAAATGCCCATTACGAAAAACGTCCATATGGAAAAATGATGAGCTTTACTACTAGCTGTTTGAAGCTAAGCAGATTATTATTTAATGAGCGGTGTAATACTTTTTCATAATAACCGTTTTTCAAACTCGTTTGTAAAATAAAACTAAATATTTAAAAAAAACTTTTTTTAGTGGTACAACACAAACCAAGTCACGATCACTACTCATACTACACAACTACTATCCCCAGCTACAAAGTCGAGACTTCGCTTACGCCACTTGCAAAGAATTAAACCGACAATATGCGATACGTATACACCAAAAATTGGTTGCTATACGTACAGAATGCAATACTAACGTGGCGGAGGAGCTTATCGTCACCTGGAGCTCGCAGCGCCCGCCGCAGCCTCCACGGAGGCCTTACCACGGGTATTTTTCGTAATATTATTATATTACACTACTAGAGTTTTTTTTTTTTTACGGGTAACGGGTAATCGCTTGGCCTTCTTCTCACCTGATGGTAAGTGACGATAAGGCCGAAGGTGGAAGCGCGCTTCACCCGGAATCCTTAACCACTGAGGAACTGGCTATCTTATCTCAAACTGTCGGAACACAACAATGCTATAAACATCGTTGTTATGGCGACAGACTTAGATAAGATGGTGGTAGCTAGCCAGGCGGACTTAACAGCCCTACCACCAACCAAACCGAGCACACAAAGATGTACCCCCCGCTGGGAATCGAACCCGGGACCTCTAGGTCTGAAACCGGTGGCTTAGCCACTAGAACACGGAGGCGGTAGAATAGGCTAATTATGTATGTAGATATATAGATAAACACTTAATCACACATACACAAGAAACAGTTAGATATCGTCTAATCTAAAACTGAACGCCGTCCCTCCAATATGTTTAAGGTTACATGCAAAGGTGTTTAGACGCACGATTAGTTAAACAGCATATGCATGCTGCCAAAAGTTCCGTGTCTCTTTAGAGCTCAAGGGCTAGGCAGGCTTAATGCCTAAATCAAATAATTAAAGTTTAAATACTTCTCAAAGGAAATTTAACTATAACCGTAAATTACTGGTGTTCCAACTTTAACCACCATATTAAACTAACGAGGAACCGGTTAAGTATATTGCCTCTTAACTGTTGGAACACAACGCCATTACTAATGTCGTATGTCCGGAGGACTTAAGCAATTTTGCCTTATCCTCTTGTCTGGCATGATGACTCCTAGAGGTTGCTAACAATTTTTTTAATTACGATTACTCTAATTATTTAGACAAAGATGAGTATTCTTTAGAAACTCGTTAATATGGTAAGATAACGAATAAATATAGTTACATAAACATAGAAAAACACCCAGACCCGAAATCAATTTGAAAAACAGTCTTTCTCTTAAATGAACCTGGGACTTCAGACCCGGCGTGCTAACCACTCGACCACGGAAGTCGTCAAATTGAATTTATATTGTGTCTGGTATTACGACAGCGAGTTATTCTTTAGCGGATGTAGGTTCAAATTTTCCACACGAAAGCTAAGCTGTCTGCTCTATAGACCGCCAAGTTCCTCTGCCGCTAGTAGTTGGATATCCCTGGAACCAGTTACGGGACTGATTCACCCTGGGTGGGTCATCCTGTATATATTGTTCTTCCACACTACTCTACTTCTACATACAATTTTATACACCATTCGATCGGTTAAATAAATTAAGATTTCTAAACACCCACCGTGTTTTCAAAAGAGTGTTTTGTTTAACATAAATCGACTTAAAGATAAATTTTAACACACCTAATACCTAAACTTGTATTAAACGCATTAAAATAAGAAGCTTTTAATTTTTTTAAATAGAACTTTGTCAAAATAACATAAAACATATAAAACAGCGTAAACCACTTTAGTGCGATCGTTGATAAAAAGATCATGGTAAGACCTATGAAGCTTCAGAGCCCGCCGCAGCCACAGCAGTAAGCTGATTATGATGGATACGTCCACCCCCCGTCACACCCCGTTACCCCCTTTCCTCCTCTTTACCTCAACACCAAACAAAAACTCAATTTGAATTCACTCTAGGTTACGTGAAATCTGAACGTAGATAATTTCTGCGATAGGTGGTTAGTTCAATTGCTGAGTCACTATAGTTACTTGAGAGAGTAGCATTTTAACCGACTTAAAAAAGGAGGAGTTTCTCAATTCGTCGGGAGCTTTTTTATGTATCTTCGCCGATTACTCAAAGATGGTTGAACCGATTTAAATAATAATTTTCTAGGCGGATAAGACAATAATATTTTTGTGGGTATTTTATTTACAAAATCAACAGGGCTGTGTAAGAAAAGTTTCCATAAAAGTAAGCTCATTTGTCGTAGAAACTATTTTTAAACAGTCTTGGTGTCAACTGGTACGGAACGCTATCATTGTCATTGTGCTGTCATTTATCGATATCGTACTAGCAAAGAACAAAGTTAAGTTAAAGCAGTTACCTAAGAGCTTTGTTTTCTCAAGCAGTGTGGTGTCTACTGAAATGTCAATTTAATAAATATGCAGTTATCTTTATCCACTATTCATGTAAAATATGCAAAGGTGTTTGTTAGTCTTATGTTCATGTTAAAACAGCAACGTCTCGAAGTGATCTATTTGAGGAGGCATATGTACTTACTGTAAAGGAATTTTTAATAACCCCAATTTAATGTGGGCGATGCATTTTTATTTCGTTAACATATGGCCCTGCATGAACGTTAAATATATATTTTTTAAATCTAATAAATCTCTTTATAAGTAAAACTAGTAATAACTAGAAATTACAATTTGGTGAAACCAACGTTCCTTGGTGACTTCCTTTCAAAAGGTGGATCATAAAAAAAATCAGATAATATTATTTAAAAAATTTACGTCTTACAAAACTAAATATTCATTACAATTACTTAGGTATTGATTTGAAGATAATTATTAAAAATCTAGGGTTTGTTTCTTTCAACAATACCACAACACAACGCAGCGCAGCAGTTTGTAAAATACAAAATCCAGATTGCACTAACAATATGATCCAAGAAACCATTTTAGAGCAAATTCACAGTTTCATATTACTTTCGCGTCATGCAAAACTGACCATCGGCTTATACGGGACGGGTAGTTACTGCACTTTAGCATCAAAAACAATAGCAGTAGCACTCAATTTTGCACAACACCGCTAAGTTGACCCGCGCACTTCCAAGCCACACTGTAATCTGATAATACCGTGTGAGTGCATCTCTATTGTTTGTTTACGCCCCGACCATTCTTTCTCACTTCCGATGCAATTCCCAGAGCAAGAACTTGCACGGGAATAAACAAATCGAAAACCTCTCAGTTGTCTGTTAAGCGAGTTCATTGTGGTGCGAACAGTGGAGATCTTATTCCGATCGAAAGTGTCTATACCACAAATAGAATCTTATCTTACCCTACCCCATTAGGTACTTTATTTAAAGTATGAAAAATGATGTCTCACGCACTCTCCACCATATACCGTTACACCATGGCCAGAGGTGACACCGGGTGAAGGGGGACTCTCCATCCCCTACCCCGCCCAGCTACGAAAAGCTCGACGAGAGAAGGGGAGGCCTGCCTACTAAAAACAGTACCATCCCTTTTCTGCCAGGAGGATTGCTCGGGACCACAACCGGCAAGCACCAGCATCTTAGTAGGGCTTTCAGAGGTTCCTTGTCGCATCACTTTGACATTATCATCAAGTATCTTTGGAGCCATTTGAGTTCTTCTTCATCGGTGTAAACGACTGCTATAAGCTCGGTAAGTCCCTGTGGGTTACCAAAAGTGAGGTCTGAAGTTTGGTTCGGATAAGGCTGTTCCCAGTATTCCGAAAAAAAAGTGCCACACTCACAGATATAGATTTACATCTATATCTGTGGCCACACCCTTACATGTGTTCTATGGTCTACGTAATTTCTCTAAGGGTGGATTCGACCAAACTGGAATAAGACTTACTCCGAGATTAGTCTATACAAATTCGGCGTTTAAGGTATAAGACCTTATTCCAGTTTGGTCGAATCCACCCTAAGTTACATACATACACGAGATGATTATTGACATTTGAATTTGTAAAGCATTTGTTCTGCGACATAATCTAATAATAAGTTCATGGTAGGTTTACGGCAAATGTTGATTTTATTTACATTAATTTCATAGCATAGACATCGACGCAGCAATCTTGCATTTTTTACATAGCCCGAAAAAGCTGTGGGCGCAGCCTGTACTCTGATTGATACACAAAAAAAGTGTGTGTGTGCGTGATCATGAGCTTATTTTTAAAGTATTTATCGCCTCTCTAGTGTAGTGGTAAACTATTGGTCTCAGACTTAGAGGTACCGCGTTCAATTCCCATTTTATTGTTTTCGGCTTAGATGGTAGCATGGTTTGTTCTAAGGCCGCTTGGCTGCCGCCATTATTGTATCAAAGTCTATTGTCTGTCTACCCAAGTAACAAAATGTGGTCTTGTAGTGGTTCCGGAGCCAAGTCTATAACAGGCTAGTAAAAGTTTATAACCACGGAAAAGGGCCCATTTTATACGCGTACTTTTGCTAATAAAACACTCATAGTAGACTTAGCGAGCACCACTTAGACCAATAATACACTTATAGTTGGACTACGCAGAACTATCTGCTCCCGCGAAGCCAACTATAAGCATCTAATAGAACCAGGCAGGCGTGTATCGTACTCTGCGCTTACATTACTAGCTACTTCAAACATTTGTGAATTGTTGTTGTTATACGGTTGAAAAAAAATAATTAAAGGTAATTCATCTATTTTAAATAAAATGTTTAACAAGTATGTCGCACGTAATATTATACGTGCATATGTTTGCACGGCAAACGCGTAAGTATTTTCGGTGAAGTATATTGTGTTTTACATCTCAATTTTTGTTCGCCTTTTGAACACGGCGTATTTACTAAGTTGTGTTTAAAAATAATATTAGTTCTAACAGCATTGTCGTCCATATTGTGACGAAATAGGGTTCCGCATACAAATGTCTTATGATTAATTTTAATAATTAAGAGTTTATTATTTTTATGTTTTAGTTGTGACTTTAATCGAAATATCATGGCCATATTTCCATTTGTTTATATCCATTTTTGTAATAATTTAATAAAACCCAATGACTCAAAAGAAGTCAAAATGACCGTGAATCTGCGATAAATATTAAAAGCAATTGTCTTCTTAAATGGACTTAACGGAGATGTCTTTGGACACTAATAGTTTTACAAGAAACCCTTATATAGAAATTAAGACTATAACAGCATTCGAGAGTCCACAATAGTACCAAGTACACATACTCTTAGAAGACACCACTGTAGAACTAATTCACTTATAATTGGCACATAAAGTTGACTTATACACCCCTAAAGGTCAAGTAACAAGTGCAAATGGTTCTAAGTCTATAAATTACTATAACTGGCGTATTACACTTATAGCGGATTTATAATTACTTCTTGTAGGCGATTATAACTGTAACTTACTGATGCAAGTTTTCTCAAGTGTATTTACACCTATGCAATACTTTTATAGACAATCTTAGCCTTTACTACGCCTATAATTTCGTTCTATACACGACTATAAGTCAACTTATAAGAACAGTTGTACTATAAACCCAAACGAACTCCGTGTAACCTGTTATAAGCTTGGTAGTAAAACCGGGAACCACTAAAAGAGAGGTACTAGTGCTGTAAGCCTGTAAACTGTGCACTACAGGAGAACTTTGTTACTTGGGTATTTCCTCATAGAACGTACAGGTATACTTACATTCCAATTTTCATACGTAATATTATTCTTAAGGTATTCGTATAGTACCTGTACAAAATTAATTAATATCTCTACCGGTAGCTTGTTATGCATAACTTCAATGTAAGATATTCCAAAGTTCACACAAAGGAAAGTATTCGCTAACAATGATGAAATCAAAGAAGCAGATTCGAGTCGCGCTCATTGGGAACGGGGAATCCTTTCTCCGGATAACTTTCTCGACTTCCCTGAGAATGCGTTAACAAATGAACCGTAACGAATTCCACGTAAGTACATACATACTACATATATACATACTTACATACATACATAGTTTCACGGCAATCTAGGCAAGCTAGGCAATGGGGACCGCAGATGCAGTCCACTGCCACGCTTCACCATGCTGTTGTGCAGTCTTTAGT
This sequence comes from Scoparia ambigualis, assembly GCA_963921215.1. Classification (NCBI taxonomy): domain Eukaryota; kingdom Metazoa; phylum Arthropoda; class Insecta; order Lepidoptera; family Crambidae; genus Scoparia; species Scoparia ambigualis. Next base: position 21,208,974 of record OY992502.1, on the reverse strand, counting down.
CCGTTAGTCGCCTTTTACGACACCCGAGGGAAGAGAGGGAGTACTCTTTTAATGAGCCGCTACGCGACAGGGCTCTTTAAATAAATTAACTTTAACAAATGAACCCTAAGTAGAAAAAAAATCAATTTATATCGCTCAACATCTGCACAGTACAGTATGAGACCCCGAGCAATGAAATGACGAAACGATGAAGGGTCTCCCGGGACAAGAAAAGAATTTTAATTTTTGTTTCTTCCCCACAAAAGAATTTATTATTAGGCCCGCGTCACAGGCATACGATATTATATGATATGGAAGTAGGTACAGTCAGCGGCGAAAGTCGCTGATCCCATTAGCACTTCGTTAAACTAACTTTTGATTTAAATAGCGCGCATGGCGCTACTCAACTCTGATGAAGTTATGACATGGTATTACGGCTCGGCCACAACCTTGCTGAGGTGAGTAGAGCGGCGAGCGGATACTGTGTTCAATGTGCCCTTTCTATGACCATTGGCTGAGAATTCCGTAGAATGACGCGCAATAAATAAATAAATAAATAAATCTTTCCTACAATCACACCAATTATCTAGCCCAAGAGAAGCTTCGAAGAAACTCGTTAAATGGTTACTAGACAACGGATAAACATACTTAAAATACTTAAATACATACTTATTATACATAGAAAACACCCAGACCCAATAGTAAATAGGGAATAGTCAATAGTCCTAGAATCCGCTCGCCGCACCGCTCACAGCGGCAAAGTCGTGGCTGGGCCGTTAAAGTGGTTGTGTGACTTCTGACGATTACTGTACCGGCCCGATTGCGCCTCACCTACGTTCGAGAGGAGAATTTTGATAAAAGAGCGCCGCTCTCATTTCAATTACTTTCAATATGGCGTACATGCGCGTAATGTGACACGCGGCACATTTTTTCAATTTCATTCTCATTGAGTAGGTAGATACGCATTTATTACGCGCCGTCACTTATTATTACTTGGTAATCTTGGTATACTCTTTCCATTAGTTATCTTAGAAAAATAAAGAAAAGGTTGATAAAAATGAACATGAATAAGTTAACGACGACTAAAGATTGAATATCAGATTCCGCTTTTTAAACTCCTGCATCTGTAATTATAATAAAACGCACGCGAATAACAACAGATTGTAATAAAAGTAATTGCAGTTAATTACTTTTATTAAAGACTAGTAGCCCGCCCGCGACTTCGTCTGCGTGGACATCCTTTATCCCGTGACGGATTTCTAATAATTTTATTTCACGCAAACCTAAAAAAATATTAATATAGATTTTACAGACATTAATAAGAAACTTTAAAATAAAGTTCGTACGTAACAATAAAATAATACGGATGTTTTTTTATTCTAAATAAAGGTTTGAAGCTATTTTGTGGTCATCAGCGTTTATGTTAAAGCATTAGATGCTCCCTCATCGATAGAATTCGCCTGTAATGTAACAATCAATGATTTTCATGCGAGCATTACAGGCGCTGTAATGCTCGGTTCTCCTTACTCACCAATAGTCGAATTTAAACTGTTACGTAAGTTACGTTACAACCGAACACTCACGGTGAGGGAGAGCCTTAAGACAATTATGATGACGTAGGTGTTTCTTGTCTAATTTTCTGCAGTGTACAGTCACCAGCATTAAGATGTGACTATTGACGGCCTGCAAAAGTTTCGGATTATTGGTGGAAGGCATATAATATGACTATAATATGCCTTCCACCAATGATCAGATATTTTTGCATCATCACATCTTAATGCTGGTGACTGTACGTAAATGACAAAATAAGTAACATTTTTAAATAAATTATTTAATCACCCCACATCTTCATTCCTCCACCTAAAATAAATTGGTTCAGATCGGAACAATTCAATTAGATAAAATATTATCTACCTACGTTACTTCGGGTCCCGTACGTAATTCATCTGTGCCTCCATTCCGCACACATTTTGTAATTTCAGGGTGACCAATTTGTATGCATGGGTTGGTCGAGGACCGAGCTTGGCTTGTTTGTAAACTGTATTGGCCTGCGCGGACCCATCCTAACTAGTTAATTTAAACTTCTAACGCTTATCCGACTTAGCTTGATGAAGCTTAATAATAATATTTAAACGAAATTCTGAATTCCTTCGTCGTAACCCTTTGTAGTGGAAACACACGAATGGGATTTCGGCTTCGAATATTATTCTTTGTGTTTCGACAGTGTTAACAGTGTATGTTGTGATAGGAGCGAGAGGGGTTTTAAATGCTTCTATTGGTTACAGTACCGGTCTTAGTCGCAGATATTCCAGTTCTATTACCAGCAGGGTAAGGTATATTATTGTACTCTCTTTGGTTGGATTCCGGACTCATGTCTCCCTGATGTCTCCCTTCAGTAGGAGAGACATCAGACCTTGCTTTTTAATAATATGTTGAGTTCTTGTGACCCCCTGTCAAGTGTAAATATACGGCCACTCGAAAATAAATAAGTATTTTTGTACCATATTTAAAATGTCTGTGTTATCTTTCAATGTCAATTTGTCATTACATTGCTTTCTTATTAATTTTGAATGTTGGTGATAGGACTTGTTGTAAATTTGCCTGTCTAGCTACTAACGCTCCTACACAGTACGTAACTAAAAACAAGTTCTACCATAAACCAAACAGAGTCAATCGTACCCGGAAACTCTAGAGTCTTAGACCGGTGTTTTAACCACTAGATCACAGCACAGAGACTCATTCTTATCTCATAAGAATAAAATTTCCATTCGTTATTTTACATATTGGGGGGCAGGGGTAGATCACTCCACCCATGTAAATAAGTAGAAAGAAATGGAGGAAAACCCGCTGCTAAAGTAATACAGTGAGCGACATTAGCCGCCCTTAACATGCTGACCCGCAACATACTTCCTCCTTTGACTATAGACATGTCTATATAATCAAAGACTTCCTCACGTCTCTATTAAAACATCCCATAGTAAGGTTTTTCTTTTATTCTCTACGGGTAAGCGCTTGGCCCTCATCTTACCTGATGGTAAGTGACGATAAGGCCAAAGGTGAAAGCGGAATCCTCAACCAATGAGGAACTTGCTATCTTATCTCTAAACTGTCAGAACGCAACAGACGTTAGATAAGATGGTGGTAGCTCGCCAGGCGGACTTTACAAGCCCTATCACTAACCAGATGTCCTATCTAACCTATCTCTAGTACTTTTTACCTGTAAAGACGTTTTTTACCCACATGTTTAGAATATGTTTAGATTATGGTGAAAATTGTAGACTTCCTAAAATGACGTAAGTAAGCATGGACTTAATATTAAGTCCACGTAAGTAAGTCACTGGGTCTCTGTCAGGTATATTAGACTATAACCGCCATACCAACCCTGTCGTGTCGTGTATCCAAATGTGCTTGTATTGCAAACGTAGGTTTGGTCCGTTCAAAGCCTACTCGACTGATTATGAAGGACTATCAAATGACTTCACATACATCCAACAGCATAGAGCGGCGATGGGCTCACCACCTGTCACGCTGAGCACATGTGCAGTCGCAATTTGGTGAAAAGTGGACTATGGTAGAGGACTGCTTTTGCTTTCCTCACTGCCTAGTCTATGCCTAACCCTTCGAGGATATATTCGTGATTATATGTATGTATGTATTATGTACTCTAAAGACAGTGCGCTTAACAAAAGTTTAAGGACCTACTTCAGAAAAAACTTCACATTGACCAGCTTACCGACTGCCCTACTAACTAGCTATCCTTTGTAGCTAGAAGTGTCGTCGCCGCTGGACCTCGTGGACCGGTCAACTCATAGAATAATCCTAATCATGTGACGTATGTCGAACAAGCAATTACTGCGAGAAATGGCTGGATATTCATTTAGAGTTTACATTCGTTGCATTGGTTTCATATATTCTTAACTAGAGGCCCGCCCGCGAATTCGTCTGCGTGCACACCCCGTATCCCCCGTGACTAATTTCCATTATTTTTTTATACATACCTTATCCAGAAAATTACAAACATAACAAAAGAATTAGCTTTAGGTAACACCCACGCTGTGTTGTGGCCTACCAATACAAATGGAGAAGACCCCTAGTAGAAAATAAAAACTTAATACTAGCCTTCCTAACCTTGTTCGAAACTCTATGCTTTAGAAAACTATTATTCCTATCACGAAATGGCACTACAATATTTCAATTTTCAGAGTTCCCTACGAGCGAGACGATTAATCTACCACCAACATTCTTCCAAACAGTTTGGCTGGATCGCAATACCAGTTTTCGTTTGCTAAGCAATACAAAACACGATCATTTTGCAAAAAAAATAACAAATTATTATAATGGAATGAAGTAGTCATAGGATTAATGCCTCTTTTGTTTTACAAATAATTAAAGCCTCCTCCTTCCTTAATCGTGTCGTGTAGCGTAGCGGAGAAAGAATACTACCACCCCCTCTCTTCCCTTGGGTGTCGTAAGCGACTAACGGACTAAAGACTGCACATGCATCCAACAACATAGAGCGGCGATAGGCTGACCACCGACCCACGCTGAGCACATGTGCAGTCGATATTTGGTGAAAAGTGGACTATGGTAGAGAACTGCTTTTGCTGTCCTCGTTGCCTAGTCTCTGGCTAACCCTTTGGGGATAATAGTCGTGATTATAATATGTATTATACAAATCCATAATTACAAATTATCATGCACAACTTCTTGAGTTATCATCATCATCCTATAAACGTGTCACTGCTTGGCATAACCTTTTCATATTATAAACAATATTAACCTCTCAACTGCGGCCGCGCACTGATCAGTGCTCAATGAATATAATTTATTTTGTGTCTAGTGCCGCCGTTCTAAGTTCTAAGTATTTAAGTCTGAGTTATACCTTTGTCCTTATTTCACCACGTCACAATGCAGTTTTAGGTACTTACATGGAATTGTTCGAATATTTAATAAACTTTTGAATATGGCAGAATTGACATAAAAAAAATATCTGTAAATACGTACCATTTCCGCTTCAGCAATGCCTTTTTTCATTTTATCAAAAACGATCGTATCACTTAAAAAAGCGCCCGCCCGCGGCAGTTCCACTTCAGGCGCTTTTAACAAATATTAGGTGTAACATTTTCGATATTTTCCTCTTGTCGAGAATAAAAGACTTGCGCTTTTTTGCGCAAATCATACATACATATAATCCCGACTATTATCCCTATAGGGTTAGTCAGCGACTAGGCAATGGGGACCGCAAAAGCAGTCCTCTACCATATTCCACTTTTCACCAAATAGCGACCGCACATGTGCTCAGCGTGACAGGTTGTCAGCCCATCGCCGGTCCTCGCTGTTGGATGTATGTGCAATTGTGCAGTCTTTAGTCCGTTAGTAGCCTTTTACGATACTCAGCTGATGCCCTTTGTGGTATATGATCGTCCTTCTTCAACGTTTAAATGGATTTTTGTACTCTTGAAGTAAGTTTGCAGATAATATGCATCTTGGCATCTTAGGAGACCTTCGCAAATAATTTATAATAGTTAAGATATTGATATTGTTACCGATACCTAAGGGAAGGGAGGGAGCCCAACTAGCAAAATTTCCTCTTACACACATCCCAAGAGTATAATTTTACCAGTCTTATAGTACTCCAATAGACTGCTATAAGTGTGGATTTGGGCGCACTTAATAAGTCTATTTACCCTTAAATATATCTTAAAATGGTCTCGAGAAGTGTATTTCCAATCTTACAAAATTCTTGTTGATGCTTTAATTATACCAAACAGACTTACACATGATTTACAAAGGCATTCTTTATAGGCATTTACCCTTATAATGCACTTACTAATGCTGTTTTAAGTGTGATATTACTTGTAGTGCTCTTTGCGAGCTTTTAGTAAGACATGTAATCAGATGTAATCACAGTCCGCCGAAAGGATTGCCAAGTGCTCGTGAAACTTTTCTGAATAATAAGAAGAGTATTAAAAACGTAAGTATTATGTATTACTGTCCTGTTTAATTCACTTTCCTACAAAATGTGTAAGTATAATTTCATGTTTATTACGCATTACTAACTGTTATTTAATTGCGAAGTCGATTTTATCGAGTATTTTGAAATAACAATCACAATATTTTTACGGGTCATTTAAACAATGTAACTTTAATAATAAAAAATATTATATTAAAAATGAAAAATATGGAAATGTCGCCATTATCACTAATCATGCCTTATAGTGGCTTTAACAGAACCAATATAAGTGCATTACCATTGTATAAGGTTTACACCGCACTTCTAAAATCAAATTCAACCACATTCTTTAATCCTCGCGGCCATTGCTCATAACCTTTAGGGTTCCTTATTAAAGTAAAAGTAGGCTAAAAGACAAACAGGGAAGTTCCTGGTCGACCACCTTTTGACTTTTTTGCAATGCATTAGAATTTTAATTGCAATTATCTAGTTTCTAAGACATTTGACGTGCTAGTACTCTTTACTATCTTTTACAATAGTCACTTCTAAGATCGAGTGATCTTACAAAATGCATTCATAAGAGTTTATTAAGAATCAAGGGTAATTAGGCTTATAAAGTGCGCATATAATACTACTGTTCTTACAAATGTTTTATAAAGTAAGCTTATACACATCTTTAAGAATAAGTTATAAGTAACAGACGATATCTAACAAAACACTTAGTAAAGTCACTTCTAAGATTGAGTGGTCTTACAAAGTGCATGTATAAGTGTTAATTAAGACTCAAGGGCAATTAGGCTTATAAAGTGCGTGTATAATACTATTGCTCTTATAAACATTATATAAAGTTTGCTTATATACGTCTATAAGAATAAGTTATAAGTGTAACAACCAATATCTAATAAAATACTTTGATAAGTCACTTTTAAGATTAAGTGGACTTACATAGTGCATGTATAAGTGTTAATTAAGAATTAGGCTTACAGAGTGCGTTTATAACACTACTGGTTTTATTGATGTCATTTCTCGTTTTCTTATATACTTCTAAAAGTATTTTTACAAGTATATATGCTCTTATAGCTTAAATATACTTATGATATGCCATTATTAGAGTCTCTATCTTAATCAGAACGTATATAAAATTTATTTAAGGACATAGCTCTTAAAAGCTTTCGTTTCTAAGGGTATTTTGCTAGCTGGGAGTGGTAGTATCCTTTTACCGCTACGCGACACTGTTAGTTAGACATACTTAAGGCTTTGAATTCCTTATATATCCCACAGCAGGACGACTCGCAAATGATATTCAGGTTCTTTATTATTAAAATTTTGCTTTCACAATGCTATATAAATATAGGATAAAATGTTTACTAGAAAAAAAATCAACCGGTGGACCGGCAATCCAAAGGTCGTGGGTTCGAATCCCATTCGAGCTTCCTGAGACTGGTTGATTTTTTTCTAGTAAACATTTTATCCGATATTCAGGTTGTCGTATAAAGGCGGCCGCAATCAAGGGAAGAGAGGGGTTGTATTCTTTCACCGCTACGCGACACAGCAAATCATCATTGTCAGCCTATAAACGTCCCACTGCTGGGCACAGGCCTTCCCACATGGATAACAGTACATGGAGAGATCCATAATCCACCACCACCAACGCGAGCTGGAAGATTTTAACAATCTTTTTTATACCCTCCGTTACGGATATGGACTTGGCCCTCATCTCGCCGGATGGTAAGTGGCAAGTGACGATAACGCCGAAGGTGAGGAACATGGTTATCTTATCTCTAAACTGTCGCCAGGCTTTAGATAAGATGGTGGTAGCTAACCAGGCGGACTTAACAAGTCTTATCCACCAACCAAACCAAGTACATAAATATGTCCCCCGCATAGAATCGAACCCGGGACCACTGGGTCTAACACCGGTGACTTAAGTAACGCAGAGGCGAAATCTTACGACAACAACCGGGACCAACGGCTTCACGTGCCTTCCGAATCATGGAATAGCTTTTTTAATATTCTGTCCTAGTTAATTGGCACAGTGCGCAGCTCGCCCCAATCACATGGCCAAGCTATTAACATTCTAATTGGATGGTGGGTGGCTATATAGTTTGCCAGTGCGGGGTTTGAGCTCATTACTCCTCAATTAGTCCTAACAAAAGTAGCTTGGTAATCGGCTTTTCAGATTTCATTTAGATCTAAAAAATAACGTGCTTTAACTTTTTCGCGTTTATTACGACAAAATTTATTATAAAATTTTTATGCGTTAATAGAAAATCTGTAAATTTAATAAACTTTATAAAATAAGTGCAGTACAAAGCATTTCTGAACAGTAAGAAAATACAAGTCTATATGTAGGTATATAATTTTACATAATCTCATATTATAAGGTCATCGCCCTTTAGACATAAGTAAGTAAGACAGAAATTTAAAATTTAGGTCATGCTACTATTGTTTATGACACAAATCGGAATGTAAAAATAGTAAATTAACAATCATGAACTTATAAAAGCGACAAAATAATTATCTGTCCAGAAAAATAACAAACAATTTGCTAAATACTTATTCTTGCAGATGCTCACGTGGCTACATATCGATTTTATTAAGATTTCGTAAAGTGCTCAAAAACTTAAGTCCTAAGAGAAAAACCACGATACGAAATGTGCGATAATGTTTTTATTTTTTTTTGTAATGAGTACCCTTTGATTGCTTTATCGAACTGCTACGTGAAAGCTGCTTAGAGCAGAATGCTATATTATAGTATTGCTAAATACCAGATCCAAATTCGATAAAGAATGTTTAGAAACAAATTATTTACAATTCTTTGTGCACAAATCTATCGTCACTTAGATTTTGACAGCAGTGCTTCTTGATAGAGATTCACGAAAGAGCCACTAAAGTTGGTGTCTTTATCTCAAGAATTTGGCTCTAGTTTATGTGCGAATTTGATTCACCATTCAATTCAATGCCGTTCAAAAAACGAGACATTATGTCACTTAAGCCTTCTGCAACTCGTACAAATTCTTGTTTTATATAAAACATGTTCGCATGGTGCATAAAACTCGCACTCGCAGTAATTAGCTAACAGTCATTTATAACACCGTTTAATAGCAGCAGTGTGACTATCTAGCTTTTTGCCGCAAACAGAGACTACAATCGTTAACGTTATGTTAAAAAAAATAACTAAGTAAATGCAAAAAAGACCTTACAACCTCATTACTAGAGACTTTTTAAAATGAAGAAAAATTAATGTTACGCAATAAACAATGTAATTTAAAAGTCACAAAGTGCAGCAGTAAGACATGTGATTGCAGCTTCGCGCAGCAGTACGAGGTTTCAGTTACTGTTCAAAGAAGTAATACCTAACATGTTTAGTGCTAGGATCGAAGTATTCATCGTGTGGTAGGTCCATTGCTGACAACGCTGTTCCGAAGTAGTGCCTAGTGAAGTGTAGAGCATCGTTGGGCTTCAGCAAAAGCAACGTTTGTAAGTAATCACGGACAGTGCCGGTTAGGCTACCACTCTCTGTCATGTACCGTGCACCTTCTGATGATCTTGTACTCTGTGAAGGAAACGTGAAAACTTGTTAGTGTGAGACTTGTTCCTAAAAGATAATGTTCTATAGCAATATATTTAAAAAGTTATTAGTGGTTCTTTATATATTTATAAATATAGCATATTAAAGTTTTAATGTTCTTATTAAGTATATATCTTTACTTTACTATGTGCTGGAAAAATTTACGTCACGCGCTGATAACTAGTGGTGAGAGTACCCGGAACTGGCAAAGCCATTAATACGTCAAATTAGGAAAACATGATTGGTCAATTTCGATTACTTATAATGTCAAAGGAGATTGCGCATTTTTGTATGGCGCTCGGAGACGAGCTTAGGATTTTTATACATCGACCAAATAAGTATTATAATATTGTTAATTTAACGTGATTTAAGGGATTTTTTATTTCAATTAAATCCGTACCGTCTGAGCTGAAAAAACCCGACTTTGAATAAGAAACATAACCTCTTTTTATGATCTTTTTATAAGAATATCTACCGGTTTTAGGTGATTTAAATGCACTGGGCTCTTGGTATAACTCGCAGTTTTATACATAATTACTTCAAGGCATCACACAGAAGCACAACTCAACACATTATGCAAACAGCGATTCTAGCGCCATCTATCTATATATGTGTGAGACAAAAGTTCCTAAATCCCCTTGTCTGCGCCAGATGGCGTTATTATACAACATTAGTGTTTTTATTAAATAAAATTGAAACTACGTGAGAGTAAGATATTAGAAAAACTTACTGATAACATTAGTAGACGAATAATATGAACTTGAGTCTGTGTTTCGGAACACTTTATCGGGTGTAGTTTTATTATTTTTTAAATGGTGCCTGTATCACAGAATAAATAATATTTGCCTGTATCCTTTTTTCTCGCTTGAGTCAAACGTGTTCTTAAAAGTTTGTACATTTATCAAACAGTAAAGAAAATTGTAATACTTGGCATTGTGTCACCTTTATTTATATAAGGATTTTTTTTGATTTTTCGATCATATTTTCGTTAAGCAATAAGTTTCCCCGATCTGCCCAATGTCCTTTGTTTGTTCCCGAAACACAACATGGAACAAAGCAACTGTCACTGTGTGTTTGAAACAAAGCAAATAGTAAGTGCCCTACACACAAACACAAAGATGTCAAAGTCAAAGTCAAAATATATTTATTCAATGAACTCCATTATTAAGTACTTTGAATCGTCCAAATTTTTTTTTAACCTACCACCCATTCAGACATTATTTTTTAACTGTGGCAAAGAACGGGCGCAAGAAACCACAGCGCACAGAAGCAACGACATTTACAAAAAATATATATATGTCGTTAGCAGGTCATAAAATACAAATATTTAAATTTGAATGTCAAAACTATATACGAGTAATACCATCATAGTTTATAAAAATGGATTTCATAAAATATGCGTCAACATATGCGTCTTATGTATGTATATTCGTAGAGAAGGTTCCATTTAATAAAAATCCCATTGAACTTACATAACACTTAAACAAAGCAGCTACAATTGGGATTTTTACAAAAGCAGCGCCTTCATATGAGGCAAAGATACCGAGAAATTGAACAGGATTTATAACTGTATTTTTATCAGAATTCCGCGCGAATGAAGTCGCAGGTTCGCTGGCGAAAGTTATTACCCTCTCATCTGACCTTATTGTTCATTAAAGAACAAATAATAACCGAACCCAATTTCAGTTATATAATCGAGTTTAGATAGTATTTAGAGTAGGTATCTTAACTATGGTCTGAAATTTTATACAAATAAACGTTTTAAAACACGGTTGTTCCACTTTTACACTGCCACACCAATCCAACTTCCTATTATTATATTATTACTTAAATGCGGCGCTGTTTTTATAATCCACTCTGTCATCCCGATTTTACAAAAAAAAACTATGCTTCATGGAATTTAATTTAAAAAATCCTCTCTCACGCTCATCGCTCGCTCTCCGTGTGCCGTACCACAAACTATTTCCCACCGACAAATCAGACTTCGTTAGCAGTGTAATGAAACTAAAGGTATAACCTACAACCACCCTTTTAGGTTTACACCTGACATAAATAACCTATTTATCTGTTGTTTTGCCTACTTGAGTTAGAAATTTTACTTAAAAAGTTTAACAGAAACAGCCTGTCCCACTGCTTGGCAAAGGCCTCCATTTTTTATATTTATAAGAAGGAGGCAAACGAGCAGGCGGGTCAGCTGATGGAGACCAATCACCGCCGCCCATGGACACCCGCAAAACGAGAGGAGTCGCAAATGCGTTGCCAACCTTTAGAAGAAAGGAATAGGGTTAAGGAAGGAATAGGAATTGTGAGGGGGGGGGGAGGGGCCTCCGGAACTCTCACTGGCCGGACGAAACACAAGAGCACCAAGTGCCATTATTTCACGCCGGATATTTGTGAGAGGGTAGTATTACCTCGGGCAAGCCGGCCCAATACGTGCTGCAACGCAGCGTGGCTCTACCACTCAGTCAGTGTCACTCATTTAGCACCACCGAGGGGTCACGTGTAGGGTCTCAAGGGTAAACCTACGAACGCGAGTAACTTTAACCCCCAAAATTAACCTCCATGGTTGAAATCAAGTCATCCCTACAATAGATGGGTATTGGCTTAATCACCACGCTTGCCAAATCCGGGCTGGTGATCACAAACCCGGGTGCAGCGTCGAATAATCCGAAAAACAGACTTTGCCCGACCTGGGAATTGGCCCGGGACCTCCGGATATCAAGCCAAGCGCTTGACCACTCGGCCGCCGAGAAATTTTACATAAACTCTATTCAAATTATGTCAAATTTCTGACTCTAGTATCAGATAGATTGATTGTTAGGGAGCAGTATTTTTTTTAATCAATGGTTTGAGCTTATTTGCCTATATATATAGGTACCTACTAGCACAGTTCGCTGTCCAAAAAAAATTTTTTTTTTAAACTAGAAATACAATTTATTGCTATGAACCACATAATGATACATGAAACAAGAAAGGAAGGTTGCCTTTCCAGCTGACTGACGTTCACATTGTTTTTCCTGCGCACCGCTTAGCTGCCTCGCTGTAGGAAAAACAATATGGCCGTTTTGAAACAGTATAATTGCTATTGGGCTTGTTGGCCAATCGCTGACCACTTGACCACCGAGGCGTTGACGACATAACGTAGAGAAAATATAATTTCTATTGCTTAAAAAACCCTTGCTAATATGCCTCACTATTCAATGGCCAAACGGGATGTAAGCCTGCGAAATGCAGACACCTATTCTACTTGTGGAATTCCCACAGGATTTCTTTGTAGGTATATAAATTACAGACGCCAATCGGAGAACGTAACGAAAAACACTGCGAGAATGACAATGCGTTAGGAAAACACACACATTCCACAGTTCCTGATTCTTATTTGATAGAGATTCAGTTTTTACAGTGTAAGTATATAGGTATATATTTTTGCCGCAAGTAATTTTGTCAATGGGCGATTTTCCGAGATCAAAAAAAGAAAGAAATTGGTTAGTAATGACTTCATAGATGGCGTTTAGTAAAAGGCGAGTCCATGAAGAGCACGTGTATGGCTGCGTAATATTTATTCAATTCTAAAATAGAAATAGGTCCCGGATGTCCATAATTAAAATAGGTATGTACTATTTTTTTATTTTTTTCGTAGACGAGCAATGAAAAAAGTGTTGAATTTATTATAGCCCTTAGTTGCGCGTATTATTCAGTATCCACATACCTAATACTAATGTTTGCATATATTGTATGTTCAAGACATCCCCTCTCCTTACATCACTAAGTTTTATTTGTACTGGCACCTCGAGACCAACCGTTAGGTTATGCAAGAAGTGCCAGACGTCCCTGTGCCAGTAGAACACTCGCGCAAGAGACCATCTGCGTTAGGTCTTGACGCCAAATCAGTGCCCGCCGAAGCGCGCTCTTCATTCGGTACTCATAAGACTAGTGTCTCGGGAGAGTTTCCCCGTGAACACATGTAGTTCACTGTCTATTGTCTAGATAGGTAACCGGAGCTGTCCAGCTCGCTCACTTCTCGTTGCACGAAGGGCACAACTCGCAGTTGCCACTGCTCGGGTCGTCGACTCTAAAGTCGACTCTCAAGTGTCCACCTTGGTCGCGGAGTAGTAAGCACACTCACTTCTCGGAACCCATCCTGGCGCCTAGCCAGTTCCCACGTCCTACGCGGCTGGCTGGACCGGAGGCTACGGCATCTAGGGGCCGCCTCTACTAGTTCTCCAGACTAGTACCGGAGATGTCAACACCAATGTCCAATGAGAACCACCGGACAAAGCTGCCAACTATAAGGGAAACTCACGTTCCCCGCAGGACTTTTTGCTGCTGGCCCCACAGAGACCGCTACTAGGCCCCGCTCGCTGTGCGCGAGATTGGAAGTCCTGGCACACAATACCAGAACAAACGAACATTCCCAAACACTACAGCAATGTAAGTTCAAGACAATAGTAAGTATATAGGCTTGCCAACTCCAATAAAGGAATTTCCGGGATTATCCAGCTCGACATCTGGGACTTGGGTATATTAAGCAGGACACAAGTACACAACACACCACATATAAAATAGTTAGTAAAAAAAACTTGCTTTGTAATTTATTATCATTTAATAAAAAAATATCAATACAAATGCCTAACCCGAGGGTAGTTAGTACGAGATAGATAGGTACTTACCTATATCATATTATCACTGCTTTCCGGGACAAAAAGTGGGACAAGGGGTCACGGCGGGACGGCCCAAAATTGACCCAGAAGCGGGACGTCCCGGAAAATCCGGGACGGTTGGCAAGCTATATATAATTGTCCATTTTTTCCCACCATATTTTTTTTTGGCATGCACTTATTTTTCTGTTTTTATGCATTCGCTACAGAGCTATCGGCAAATAAAAAAAGTTATTTTTTTAGTTTATTACGAGAAAAATGGCCAAACTTAGGTAAGTTTGGCCAGTAGGTACCTACTGAACGATGTACAATCGACCGTCAATTCTTCGATCGTACAGTCGGCCTCTGAAGAACATTTTAATATCATGATAGTCCCACCAATTCACTAGAAACGATCGCTCTCGTTGCTACCATTTATTGTATGAACACAGTAATTTAACACACTCTACAACAGTGTGTATGAACACAGTAAACATTAATCTACTTCTAGGCTGACTGTACTTATGCAAAGTTTTAAACAAGCATTTTTTAATTTCATCTTTAATTTTTACCTTTATAAATAGACAATCAAAATCAAAAGAAAATATCCTCATAGAAGAACCAAAATACGAAAGTCTGTTTTTAAACATTTTAACTTTGGATTTTTAGGATAAAATGTTTACTAGAAAAAAAAATCATCTATCTCACGAAAGCTCGAATGCGACTTGAACCCATAAACCTTCACAGTGACGTAATACCGCTGGCTTGCAGCGTAAATCATCAACTACTATCAAGATTTCAACGAGTCTTCTGGGGTCTCGGTAGCTTAGCGGTTAGAGCAGTGGACCGGCAATCCAAAGGTCGAAAGGTGGGTTCGAATCAAAGTCAAAGTCAAAGTCAAATTATTTATTCAATGTTAACCTTTACAGGCACTTATTGACGTCAATACTAATAATAATAAAAAAACAGTTAACATATAGTTAAGACTTAACAACTAATCTAACGAGCTATAGTCTGTGCCAGACAAATGCGCATCGCTACCCCCAGTACCACTGCACGCCGAAATAGAATCGCGTCGAACCGATGATGAATCCCATTCGAGCTTTCCTGAGACTGTTTGATTTTTTTCTAGTATACATTTTATCCTATATCTATGTAGCATTGTGAATGCAAAATTTCAATAATAAAGATATTGGGATCTTTACTCTTAAAATATTGTAATAGATGTCCCCTATCCTCGTTTTTCAAAGACCAAAAACATTTCGCTATATCGAAAATGTGTGCTCGCTGACATCAATAGCTTTGCCTAAGCTTTCTCATTAAGTCTGAATGTCCATTTGGTTATTCAATATTACCAAGTGTACTTACTAAGCCAAAAGGATTATACTACCATTTAGGGTGGCTAGTATAATAATTAATGTCCCATTCCAGCTCTCGACTGTCAAAGCTACATTATGTATAGGACAGCTGAATGCCATTGTGTTGTGTAATTCAGCTCTAGTCAACTCCGCTGATTAAATTGCCAAATATCTTAATTAACTAACATATAGATAGATTGCGTTGTTGAGATGTTCGACGTCAGATTATGTAATTAAATTACCTATGAGAAGGAAAGTGTTTTCAAGTGACCGTCATTCTATTTTTAGTAAAGGGATGACTTATTTATAACTAATCATAATTTTATTGTTAACGCATCTGGGTACAATTTACAATGGCTTTTAAACAATCTCATAATAACTATTCAACACATTCAATATAACACATGGGAGATTGGACCATACGCCATTATATAATGTAAAAAAGAAGAAGTGTCTTTATTATATTATATATATAATCGAATAGAAGAAAACCAAATTATTCAGAGGAATTTTCTAATTTTCCGCTTTCAAAATTTGGTACGACCTGCCGCCGCTACTAAGAGAACCTATGCCATTATGTACATTATATGACACGTCACCATTTATCTTCTACAAAACCAAAGAAACTCCACAACCGCACTTACGACAAAGAACCACCTCCACCAGACGCTCATAAATCTCACAAGCATGAAAAACACACAAAACACTTATACACACTGGTACACTTTAAATCCTCCTCCTCTTTTCTTTTGTTCTTGTTACCCTCCTCACAAGCACACCTTCTTTTAACACCTTAAGTCATTCCAAATCCGACCTCTCCTCAAAGGGGATAGACTGAAAATCGGCGCTGAACCTAGGCCAGGGTAACCTATCATAAATTCAAAACTTTCCTATACGAATTTCAATTGTTCATAAACGGAATGAAGAAGTTTTAAGTACCAGATTGTTGCTTTTACATAATTTTGTTAATCCATAAACTTATCATACATACGTTTAATTTTCAGAAAAACTAAAAGCCGAATATCAAAACTACTTTTTTTCTTTTGGAAGATGTTTTGCTTACAATAAATTTCATATCCAGAAGTATTAAAATTCGAAGTGACTTTTTCTTTTAATTTTTTCCTTAAATTTGTTTTTCATATATTTATAATATTATTAGGTAAATAAACTAAAACGTCATAAAAAGTTAATACTTTGTGTCTTCGGTAAGGTTGTGAAAAAGTCAGTGACATAAACGAATCGCGGCAAAACCGCTTCCACGTAGTCTTGTCTGCCCTACGCTAGAGTGTAATTTCAGCCCGCGTAGGCGCGGAGAGGCGAGGCGGCCCGCGAGCTGAGGAGCAGCCGTGCGATTCTCTAAGCTAAAGCCTTGATAGCTGCGGCTGCCGCAGCGCTGAGAAATGACTCTGTCTCTTTCATATTCATAAAATTGGAAAGAGACAGCAGATCACAGCCATGCGCACAGCGTCTATGTGTCGCTTAGAGAATCGCATAGCAGTTTGGAGTGGGTTTAACGCTCGCCATCGTAGCTGAGGCTGGCCGGCTCCGCCGGTGTTTTTGTCAATTGTCAAATTGTCAATTGTGTTTTCGGTAAAAAATAATTATGGAAAACACAAAATTACGAAACTTTTTCGGCCAAATAAAATTCGTACACGAAAATTTCGAATTTAAGATAGTTCAGTATTATGCTGAGTCTATTACCCATTGCCCACAATAAGGTAGGTAGTATTAAGTTTTAGATTGTAATAATTTATTATACCGTTTTTGTTACCAATTGAATTGTGGGAATAAATCATTTTTATCTTTTATCATTTGTTGCTGTGAAAATCACTACACCGCTGATCTTCCGTGGCAGACACGTTTGGTGCACAAATATATATCTACGTATTTAGAAAAAGTACTTACCTTGAAGTCCAGATAATCCGAAAGCAGCTGAAGATCTTCGCGCCACTTTTCACGGAGCGGCGCATGAGGTTCAATCTCATCTTTTTCAGGATTTATGCGCAAAAGTGGGTTCACATGAAACATGTATGTGTTGTTAGCCCATTCGTGGCTCACCGTATAACCTACAAACGATATTTGTGTACTTTTTCATAATTGAAATGTACCTATTCACTCCTGTGCATATTAATATTTGTAACAATATATTCTTTGTAGCCTATCACTTTTTATAACTTGTCTTATAGGTCTACTTTCAAAACCCCTAAAACCAATATTGGCCAAAACGTAACTATTACCTGAAAACAAAATACAATAAAATCCTTCCATAATCCACTAATGATTCCGTAACAAATCCCACTAAAACACGTTTAAGAGCCATTAGGAAGTGACATTTGTATCAAAACCCACTAAAATAGTCTGTCACTCTCAATTTCCACTAAAAATAGAGTTGGCCCATAGCAGAGCTTTATTTAGACTTTATTAGAACAGTATGTCGCTATTTGGCGTTATTGTTGTCGTCGCGAACGATGCTTTATGCGGTTTTGTATTAAAATGTATACATGAATTATCTTCGTTTGTGAAAAAGTGCCTTTAGGGGGTTTTGAAAGTAGACCCCTCATTATTTAACATTTCAAGAATAGTCTCTACACAAAATATTTTTCCAACGTCGAATGGTTTAATCTTGTGCTTTATATCATTAATCTATAAACGTCCAACTGCCAGGACAGGCATGTATATCACATGACAAAAACAGCACATAGAGAGTTTTAGTGCAAGCTTATAAAACTTTGCTGTAGTAGGTAAGATACTACTACTACTCTACTACGATGGCGCAGCGACCCAAAGTGGGTCTTGGCCTCCGACAATAAGAGCCGCCATTTCGGTCTGTCGTGCACTGTCGCCCTACAATCTTGAACTTGGAGCTCGTGCAAATCCCGTATGACCTGATCTTCCCAGCGATACCTAGGCCGACCGACCGGTCTCCGGCCGTTCGGTCGTCCCAAGTACGCGCGCTTGACGGTACGATCACTCCTCATTCTCTCCAGGTGACCGAGCCAGCGAAGCTTGTGTGCTTTTATCTCGCCGATTATGTTGGGCCCGGCCATCAGTTGCTCGACTTCCTCGTTCTTCCTTCTTCGCCATATTCCCTCTGCCGTACGCGTTGCACCAAGAATGTTTGAAACCAGAAGTATTTGTTCTTCTTTAAGCGTCAATGTCCAAGCCTCGCATCCGTACATCAGTATGGGCCGTTTAACTGTTTTGTAAATACAGATCTTTGTTCGTCGGCTGAGAATCTTGGACACTAACACCTTGTGTAATGCTACACTACAACGAAGAGTATTTTGAACCCTGAGATCTATTAATAGTAGTAGGTAAGATGGCAGTCGTTAAAATATTCCCCAACCCGCGTTGGACCATCGTGGTAGGATATGGCCTATGGTCTCCCTGGTTATGGGTTATGGCCTGCCCTCATACTGTATGCATGTGGGAGGCCTACGTTTAAAGGCATCAGCCTATAAACGTCAGATGATGATCAAATTAAATTAAATTAAATTTATTTACGCTTACACCAATTACCGATCCCAAGACAAGTATTATTTTTGAAACTCGTTAATATGGTTAGATGACGGATAAATATACATAAACATAGAAAAAACACCCGGACCCGAAATCAATTTAGAAAAACAGTGTTTCTCTAAATTGACCCGGCCGGGAATTGAACCCGGGACCTCAGAGATGGCGCGACGCCAGACCTGGCATGCTAACCACTCGACCACGGAGGGCGTTGAATGATGATGAATCAAAGTATAAATTCATGCTGAATTATGTTCATTTACCTCTCAAAGATAATACCGTCAGTGTCTGATGAAGTAGTCCAGACGGCTCTATGATATGACGCTCAACTTTTACCACGAACAAAGGTTTACCATTCACAATAGCTTGGCTCACTCCTAAGCATACCTAGAAAATACAATATGTATTTTTAAGAATCTATTATTAAGAAATAAATATAAAAGTTGAAAAGCTAAGTACATTAAGTGGTTATTGTGTTAGAGTTACAGTGCATTACACTACAGAGTACCACGAGTTAGTATCTACGTGCAATAAGTTAATTATTTAAAAAAAATATATGTAGTTAATAGATTATAAAAAGTAGCTGGGATAAGAACTAGTATATTTACTATCTAGAAAGTTTTAGTATGATTTAAGTACAGCGACCGCCTTATATTGTAAAAATCAAGTAAGTTGGTATTAAAGTTACTCAAAGCTATATACGCCACTCACATAAATGCTTTCGCAAATAGTGCCATTCATCAAAACGGTCTCCGTTTTCACAGTGCCCTTGTAACGACGGAGCCCGAAATATCTCAGCAGCACAATATTAGCACCTTCCAGAAGGAAATAACGAGACTCTTGGAAAGAGTGGTAAAATCGTTTTACGACGTCACGCTCGCCACAGATACGCGTCACTTTGTTATAATAGCCGCTTTCGCAAATGGTCATGTAGTTCCGGCGCTCTTTTGTTAATTCTTTCTTTGTGATATACCTAGAAAGAGAAGTTCTATGCAATAGGGCCTTGTATCACAAAATAGACAAGAAACTGGCCTGTCCCCCCAGACAAATAGTAGACAAGTTTACAGATTCTTGGCGAATGCTAACTCTAGCCGATCGCTAGCACATAATATTTATATGAATCAAGCATAAATAAATAAAGAATTTGAATTTGACCCACCCAGAAGAATTTATTCCATTGTTGGTTCACCCCTTTAAACACGTTGATGTAGTAGTTTAATTTAATATTTCAGTGTAAGATATATATATTTTTGGACTGTGTTAATTTAATTAAAACCTAATTTAATTAATTGATATTTAGAAGTACCCGAGCATGATGTATTTGCCTGTAAGTGTTTGTCTCACCTAGATATATGATTGTAATCTAGTAATAAGTTAAGTGTATTGGTGTGTACAAACGTTGGCAAATCAATAAATAAATAATAAAATAAAAACGAATGATGTTCGTTAATTAGCTTCTACCTACCTATCTTTGACACCAAGTCAAATCCCATGCACTCGTCATTCTATTCTACAAGCGTTCATTGCCACTTGCATATGCCTTATGTTGTACAAAACACAGATCTCGTATTTAACATTGCTCGCACCATGGTTTCGCCAAGTATTTATAAAATGCTATGGATATATTGCTGCATCACGCAATCCTTATCTTCAATGACGGTGATGTCACTAACAATCATGGAAAACAAATGCGTTTGGGATGTTGCGTTTTCTGTCGCCTACAGACACCTTTATTAAATGTTTAAAGCACCCACCACCAATATTCTGATCTAGAAGGGAAAAGGGCATTCCACTGTTCCCTTCTAGTTCAAAAGTCGTGGTCATAAGTAGCTTAAACTTACTATCACAGTGTTAGTACACGTGTTTGTTATTCTATATCATAAAAATATTTCTTACTCTGTCCTGTTCTCTTCCATGGTGTGCAATTGACAATCTAATATGCTCACAAGCTTTGAACCTGTTCTGGCGCCTTCTTTAGATGCATGAGATACCACTTGTACAAGAAACTTATCTTTATCCTCACCTAGAGTCTCGACGCTTATGCTTATTCCTAAAAACATTAAAAATGTTATACTATTTTAGGTATTTTAGCAAAAAATTATAAGTACACAATCCTTTACGCTACCTCCAACTGAGCTGCAGCAGTCTATTGAAGGCTTACGAATTTTCTTCTTGTACGGAGGCGCTTTAATGCCATGGACTGGGCAATCGTTCTGATCTTTTTCCTTATCTCCACCGATACCCAAAATTTTTATTCTTTCTCGCTCCTGTATTTTGTATGATATTTTATCATGTCTATCATAGCCATAATCAAAATAAGTGTGACGGGGATCAACCTGATGACACCACCTATGCCCATGTTTTCCAGCTCTCACACGTTTCAATTTCAATGGATCTTGTTCCACCCCTTTAGTTAAACATGTACAAACTAGACCTTTCGCTAATTGTTTTGATTTGTCCAAACAAATACATTCTTTTACATCAGTTGCTAATGTATCACAAATGCACGGAGCTGAGCATTCGCAAACAGTTGTACATTTGCATTTTTCTGGGTCACTGCCACAGGTGCAAAGCTTTTCTGGGAAACATTTGCAATCGGTAGCCGTTTCAGCACTGCATGTACATTCCCGAGGAACATCACAACTGCATATAGATTTAGAATCATCGCTTCTGCAAATTAGTTCAAGAGTTTCCGACGGATCACAAACGCAAGTCCTTTGTACTCCACAAATACATGTATTTTTATTACAAATGCATTCTTTTCCCTTCGTACAGCGACAAACAGGTGTGGGTTCTGGTTTCTGACAATCACATGGCTCTTCTTTTTCTTCCATTTCACCTTCAATGTCCTCGGAGTATTCATGCTCACCTAATTCTGGGTATTCTATACTACCTTCTTCGATATCCTCAGTAATAGTTTTGATGTTATCAGAGCTAAATTTGGGTTTACGTTTACATGTGCAGACAGGAGATGGAAATTTTTCCGGATCACAAATGCATGGCTTATTTATCTGATTACAAATACATTTAGGTCGGATTTTGCCATCGGGAAAGCACACACAAACATTAGCCTTGTGACAAGTACATCCTGTCTGAGGCTGGTCTTCTTCATTACAAACACATATTGTTTTCAACTGGGAACATAAACACTCAGCGGTAGTTTTAGCACCACATTTACAAGGTAATTTGACGTGACAAACGCATTTACCTTCCTTGTCTTTGCCACAAGTGCATGATAAGGGGGGCTTAGCATTTGGATTTACTTTAGGTAAGCCATCCACTAACATGAGACTTGCTTTGCTATCTTGAGGTGGGAGGGGCTTATTACAATCTGGAAAAAAGAAGAAGTGAAATTCATTTTCTTCTTCTCCAGATTCTTCTCCGGCTGCTTCCTCCTCGACCTTATCTTTTATTTCAATGGGGGCAGGTTCTTCTTTCGCTTTTTCTGATAGTTCGCTTTCAGTACTTTCATGGCATGACCACTCGGAGTCTGAAGATTCCTCATCAATATTGCCTTCATAATGTCCGCAACTTATAACAAGAGTTTCGCCAAAGCATATTTCTTCCTTTAATTGATTGTCTATAAATAAAATTGTTATTCTAATAAATTAATTAACTAATAAAACAAAATATAACGACAATTAAAACACAGGCAAGTAGCTCGTTGTTACTAATAGAAAAAGGCGCGCAACACTCAAGACCTTGTTTTTCCAAGTGCACTTTAGAAAATATTAACAAAGTTAACCACGTTATGGAAAACAAAGGCCGCGTTTTGTCTGCTGTTTCAGCATCTGAATTGCAAGAAATACTTACGACTAAGAGGTCGGTTTGCGATCCTGGGAAACTTTCGCATTACCAGGTCACTGGATGATGGTGATGTTTTTAATTTAAAAACATCTCGAGCTCCTCCAAAGGCTCCTAAAACCGTTGGTCCCGGTTGTTGTCGTAAGATGGCATTCGTTAAAACCCACCAACCCGCACTGGGCCAGCGTGGTGGGTTATGGCCAAATCTCCCCACGTACTGTTGTTCATGTGTGTGCCCAACAGTTTGGCCTTTATGGCTGATACTGACTTATTACAAGGACACTTTTCACATGATGTGCCCGTTAAAGGTTTAAAAATTCTTATATAAAATCAGTAGGTTTTTACGTGAATATTTTAGCGATATCTGGTGGTTCTTTCCCTATTTGGAAGGCTTTAGCTACTTTAAAACTTTCAAAATGGCAACTGGTAACACCGCAGTAGGTATAACAACTATGAACCAGAAATCCGCTATCCGCTTGCCGCGCTTGTGCTTGTAGCCAAGACCTGTGCATGAGCGGTATTTAGGAAAAGCAAGCCGATATTGCGGTGAAAAGGCAAGAACTGGTTGCCAAACTGAACCTGGCTCTTGATCGTGTCTCTAAGTGGGGATCTGAAAACCTGGTCGAGTTTAATGCCAGCAAAACCTAGGTTTGTGCATTCACGAGAATGCACAAACCTGGGTTTTGTGTTTCTTTCGTCCAAGGTAACTCCCTTTTTTACTCCTCCCTCTCTCTCCCTTCCTTACTCCTCCCTCTCTTCAGAACTCTCCGTTACCCATTTCGGTGTCTCAATCATCATCATCAATCTCAGCATTCTTGGCACGGACATCGGCCAGGAACTGAATCCAAAATGCTACATCAAGAGTGTTATTTTAACTGCCTCCCGTAAGTTGGGTATTCTCAATAAGGTAAGGCAGTTTTTCACTCCCGAGCAGCGCTGTTTGCTGTATAAGACTCAGGTGCGATCGAGTATGGGTATTGTTCCCATCTATGGGACGGCTCCGCTAAATACCTCCTCGATGCACTTGATAGACTGCAAAGGCGAGCGGTACGCATTATTGGAGATGGTGAGGTTACAGCCTCTCTTTAAGACCTCCAGCTGCGTAAAGACATTGATTCTATCAGTTTTTATCAGAATTACTACGGAGAGTGTTCTGAAGAACTTTTTGATCTAATGCCGCCCTCTCCTTTCCTCTCCCGGACTACACGACGTGCTGGTCGTAGGAACCACCATCATACCGTACAGACTATCAGTACTCGTACCAAAACGAGCCAATTTTGATAAAACTTTGCATGCTGAAGTAAAACACAGGGATCAAATAGTTTGTTAAAATCATTTTTTAAAAACGTTTTTTTAGCTGAGTTATTGCGATTTAAAGTCCACTATAGTTAGTTAAAAATCTCAATAACTCAGTTAAATAAACATGTTTTATAAATGTTTTCAACAAACTATTTAGATCCCTGTGTTTACTTCAGCATGCAAAGTTCCATCAAAATTGGCTCTTTGTTTTATAAAAATTTCGACTTGGAAGTTTGTATGGGAAACCGAATGGCGTAAACCCTCCTAAGAATATAATTGTGTGGCTAAATATGTAACTTAAAAATATAATGAACTGTGTGGTGGCGGCTATTTTTAAAAGAATGCTACCATACTACCCTATCTCTTGGGTGTCGTAAAAGGCGACTAAAGGCTTCACATACATAGTGTGCCTAAGTCGCGTTATGCCTAGACCAAACGAGATGTGGGCGTATTGCGACTTAGGTGAATTCCGTTTTAGTCCAATAGCGAGATAGGCTTAGTGAGACTAAGGTTCATTGCGTTTTAGTCCAATAGCGAGATAGGTTTTGTGAGACTAAGGTTCATTGAGTTTTAGTTCAAGAGCAAAATGGACATCATTTTTTACTTACTTAAATATAATAAAGGGTGCTAATAAAAAACTATTGTAAAAAAATTCAACTTATACTTAAAAATATAAACAATTAAAACCCAAATTATAATCCTTATTCTACGTTAAACAATATTAGCCTATATTTAACTCATATAGGATTTTCCAAAAATGACTACTATTACAAAAACAACGGACTTCTTTTTTAATTTAAAAAAAACAAACCAATGTAAAAATTTGTCGTATTGAGAAATAGGCAATGTGAGATATAGTCCAATAACGACATAGTCGTATCGCGAAAGGGGCAATGTGAGATATAGCCCAATAGCGACATAGTCGTATCGCGAAATGGGCAATGTGAGAGATAGACCAAACGCTTATTTGAAATGACGTTTAGGCATAACGCGACTTAGGCACACTGCGCTACTACGCATACAAAGAGCAAAGGCATCCAACAACATAAAGCGAAAGTAGGTTCAAGAGGTTTTACGTCATTTCAATTACCTACTCGTTTTACAATATTTTAGTTGACCTACCTACTTTAATAGTGACAATAAAAATGTACCTACCTATTTCAAAAGGAAATTGTTTTGACAAATCTATTAATGATACATGGCCACTCAGCGACATGGCTGTGGTTACAAAAATGTTTTTTTCGTGGACAAAACGGTTTTTTTCTTATTTTAGAATTATTTTGCTTTTCTACACATTTCCACAATAGTTCCACAACCTCTGTCTTTGTCAGTCAGTCTGCACACAGATTAGTAACAATTTTTGTAAGACTGCGGGCATGTATGGAGGTTGGTATCAATAATAATTTTAAATAGTAACGTCGCCGCTTTCCTCTGTCTGTGGCACCGCACTATTCTCCTAAACCACGCAATGGATTTTTATACGGTTTTCAATAAAAGATTTTTGTTTTTATTTTTTTAATGGCTGAACCTTGGCTGAACTATGACGGTCTTTCTAAGTTAGCGTGGACGACGCTTAGAGCATTCAAATATAATATATAGTACTCTATGGCATTCAACCATCGAATGCTCTAAGGGACGACGGCGCAGGCGGGCCGCAAGTACTCCTTTAAATAAACAGATGTTAGAGATTTGCAAATTATTTACAATTATTTGTGCACATCATATCTAGAGTTTTTACTAGCTCTTGAGAGAAAAACAGATTTTTACAATTTCATGCTTCGATCATAAAATTCATGAAAGAAAGACACCGTTGTTAGTGGGTTTCTTGTTATTTTCTCTCAAGAAACAGTAAAAAATCCGAATGACACACAGATACACTAAGTAGGTAGATATTATGTGCAGAAATAATTGTGAATAATTTGTTTAAAAATCATTCTTAGAGCATTTAATGCTTGCGAGCTTCCTGAGACTGGTAGATTTTTTTCAAGTAAATATTTTATCCTATATCTACATAGCATTGTGAATGCAAAATTTCAATAATAAAGATATTTTAAAGGACATTGGCGAACTCCCATACTTACAAACTTTTGTCAACTCTTTTTTAAGCGTCTATAAATGAAAAATATGTTGGTATAGAGTTTGTAATCCTGAACAACATGGTCTTGGTTTTACTTCTCTAGTAAGTCTACAATTAAGATATTCCAATTCAAAGTTTTGGAAGTTATGTCTATCATAATTGGCAAGTACTAACCTACCTAGTTGTGTTATCCTTTCAAGGACAAGCAACAGACCGCGAAAAGTGGAAAGAGGGGAGGGTAGGCCTTTCCAGCAGTGGGAAAATATAGGCTGTAATAACAATGTGATTTTAAGTAACTAATCACTAGGCAGTATGGTCCCTGACCTTAGCCTGTTCTTTCAAAAAACAAATTATAAAAAAATACGTTTTGCCAAATTAAAAATAAAAACGTGACTTCTTGGTGGGAAAGTAAAGCGCCATGACTGCAGTTTTGTTTTATTTTCTATAATTTGTGTTTTGTTGAATACTAATGCGAAATAATGGTGGATTATTTACTGTTAAGTGTTCGTGAACGTGCATGAGTGTTAGCAAATAAAACAAAACAGTGCAACATCACTCTTCATATTCTCTCAAGAAGTCCGTGTGAGACCTCAATAAAGTCCTACAGCTTTATTGAGTCTCGAGGAGTTTGGGAAAAAATCATTTACCATTAAACGTTCATTATCACTCTTTATCATCCACCTAATGTATAGAAAATAATGATCACTATTAAAAACTTGACCCTGGCTAAATGTGCTGATCGCACAAAGCCATTATTTATGAGAAAAAAAATAAAAACGTGGACTTCTTAGCGGGAAAGTGAAGCGTCATATCTGCAGTTTTGTTTTATTTTCTATAATTTGTGTTTTGTCGAATATTAATGTGAAATAATGGTGGTTTATTTACTGTTAAGTGTTCGTGGACGTGCATGAGTGTTAGGAAATAAAACAAAACAGTGCAACATCACTTTTCAAATTCTCTCAAGAAGTCCGTGTGAGATCTCAATAAAGTTCCACAGCTTTATTGAGTCTCAAGGGGTTTGGGGCAATATAATTTACCATTTAATGATAATTATCACTCATTATCATCTACTTTATTGAGACTTTATGCAAAGAAAATATTCACTTTAATATACTGGCTAAATGTGCTGACCGCACAAAACCATTATATAAGAGAAAAATAAATAAAAATGTTGTCATTGCAAACCATAGAATAGCTGTTTGAGCATCCTCTACTTTAGTCTGTGGCTGTTTGCAAACAGAACAGCAATATCTCTGAAACAGAATAATAACTAAAGCATGATGTAGTAATTTACATGTCTTTTATAATCAACTAGACAAATCGTAAAAAAAAAGTGCTGTTATGTAGTAACTGTTTAATCTGTTTAATAAAAACTAACTGTTTCAGTAATCAAAGGCAAATAACATTCTATCGTATCATAAAAAAGCAAATTTCCGGCATTTTCACTCTTCAAAGAGTGTTTGCCTCTCATTATACAACCAGTTATGATAAAGAATTGTTCATTTGCTACTCTAGTACTCGGCGCTGATAAAACTTATTCCTGCAGGCCTAGGCACCATAAAAGGTGACGAAAACCAATACTCAACAATATAGGAGTTTCTTTGCAGTCTTAGCTCTTTAAAAATTAAAAACTTTCTAGCGCTATTTTAATCACAGAACTTGAACTGTTTTCGTCATTGCTCATTGGCTCGTCTTCCAACTCTATGGCATCATGTGCTGCCCATGAGTTGGATTGCTCTGTTGCAACCATGTTTGATTGAAGACTTATCTGAAAATTTTAATCATATTCCGTACAAAGTTAAAGTCTCGGTCATGGCCGAGAAACTCGGTGATTTTTAGCCGAGAACCGAGACAGATTCCTCGGTCAGGTTTGTAGCCGAGACTGGCGAGACCGAGATCTCGGTCGAGCCTTAGTCTCTCTCTACGTGTGTTCTAAAGAATACGCTGAAAAAATTGTTACATCGATGTCTTTAGATGATAATGCGATAGCTCTGGTGGCACCCGTTCACGAGAAAGACGGACATGCGGATCAGCCAAGCCATCGCTTGCGCTTTAAATATTTTTTTTGAATGGTAGAGTAAGTATAACACCCTGCTCGCCCGGCGTAAATTTACCCTCTC
Source organism: Scoparia ambigualis (assembly GCA_963921215.1). Classification (NCBI taxonomy): domain Eukaryota; kingdom Metazoa; phylum Arthropoda; class Insecta; order Lepidoptera; family Crambidae; genus Scoparia; species Scoparia ambigualis. Next base: position 21,180,660 of record OY992502.1, on the reverse strand, counting down.
ATGGAATATCGGCTTGAACAATAGCACTCGTAGCTGTTGTGTTGTGTTTCGTCCAGTGAGTAAAAGTGCCATTTCCTTTTTTTTTATAAAAGAAGGAGGCAAACGAGCAGGCGGGTCACCTGATGAAGAGTAATCACCGCCGCCGCCCATGGACATCCGCAAAACCAGAGGAATCGCAGGCGCGTTGCTATCCTTTGGGCACGTCCATTAATCAAGTGAGGCTCGAAAGGGGAGGAGGGGGTTCGGCAAAAATCACGAAATATCATAAGGAGGGAGGGGGGGCGTAGTAAGATATCACGTGTCGTGTATTTTATTGTTATATTCTATGTATTTATTTTATTGTTATATTATATGTATTTTATTGTTATATTCTATGTATGTATTTCATTGTTATATATATATTCGTGTGATTATTGGACGGCCCCTTTATGGAAGGAATAGGGTTAAGGAAGGAACAGGAATTGTGAAGGAGGTGGGGGGAGGGCCTCCGGAACCCTCACTGGCCGGACGAAACACAACAGCACCAGGTGCCATTATTTCACGCCGGATTTTCGTGACATCTTCCGCCTCCCCCCACACAATTCCTGAAGGTCGGCAACGCATCTGCGACTTCTCAGGTTTTGCCCATGGGCGACGACAAAGCTTTAGTTGGTCTTTTTTTTATTTCTAAGTTTGTAAATAGATAAATAAAAAATATTAGATTGAAAATAAGTTAGGTTAGAAAATTTTATAAGTGCTTTTATACTGTCGCATTGGGTTTTTACCTTTTAATGGTAATATTAAGTTTTGTTGTTTTAAATAAATAAATAAAGAAATGCTCTAAGGGCGGCGGTGATTACCTACTTTTCATCAGGTGACCCGGCTGCTCGTTTGCCTCCTATAACACTTAAAAAATTTTGGTATATTTACTATAACCGTGTCGCGTAGCGGTGAAAGAATACTATCACCGCCCCTCTTCCCTTGGATGTCGTAAAAGTCGACTAACGGACTAAATACTAGACATACATCCAACAGCATAGAGCTCCGAGGTGGGTTCGCCACTTGTCACGCTGAGCACATGTGCTGTCGCTGGGTCCATATTGGCTCACATAAAACTATTATTCCTATTTTTTGTTTTACTACCGATTTGTGTTCATAATAATCACTTTTCGTAATTTTTATCCTCATACATTTTTTGTACATAAATTTTTATTACTACTATCGGAACTCATAACAGACAGTTATATCATATATTTTTTATTAATACTGTCATTACTAAGAACAAGCTTAAACTCATAATCATTTTTTTTTATTGTTTCCTTCATAGCAGTCAATTATCATAATTTTCTTAATAATAATGTCATTACTAAGAAAATATTTAAACTCATAATATTGTTTTTAATATATACACTTTTGATTAAGAAATAGGGGGGGTCAGGGGGCCTGCGGCCCCCCTTCTTCATTTGTCAAAAGTCTAACCTAACCTAACCGACAGACCTGTAGTTTTGCATACTTAATTTTTTCTTTATAGCGGGGGGCCTCAGGCCCCCCGACCTCCCCGAGCAGGGGGGCCAGCCCCCCTGCACCCCCCGGCATGCAAGCAAACATGAAGCTTGCAGCATGCAAACAAACATGCAAGCAAGCATGAAGTTTGCAGCATGCAAGCAAACATGCAGCATGCCTGCAGGCATGCAGCTTGCAAGCAAGCATGCAGCGTGCAAACAAACATGCAGCATGCAAGCAAGCAAGCATGCAGCATGCATCCAGGCATGCAGTATTCCAAAAAATATGCAACATGCATTCAACATGAATGCGAGCACACAGTATTTATTCAAATTACAAATTTATTTGTCACAAGTCTAACCTAACCTTACCAACGGAACTATAGTTTTGCATACTTAACTTTGTCTTTAAAGCGGGTGGCTCATAAAAAACATTAATGATCAAGAAATATATAAAAACAAATATTAGTATGAAACCAATTTTTGAATATTGGCGTTATGTATTAGAATGATTAGGAGTTTCGATCGTTAGTATAAGTAAATATATGAAAAAAATATTAGTAAAAACAAGGTGTATGGTTAAAAATATTATGAATTCTGGTGATTATGGGTTTCGATCGTTAGTATTAAATATTTTTATGAAGAGTGATCATTATGATGTAAAATGGTATGAGAAAGATTTTCGGACTTCCGATAATAGGACTTAAAAAGTTATGTGAAAAAATGCGCACCCGCTGTCGCTACTTGGTGAAAAGTGGACTACGGCAGAAGACTGCTTTTGCGGTCCTCATTGCCTAGTCTCTGACTAACCCTTCGGGGATAATAGTCGTGATTATATAAGTATGTAAATGTACTTTTACATTATCGTATGTTAATGAAGTCACCATGAATATTATTTTGCAACTACTCGTACTAGCCAGTTTACTCAAAAGTCGTTAATGAAACGTATTACGGAGACTTCTCGGCGGGAAAGGGAAGCTTCAGAAACAGAGGCATCCGAGCAGGTTTGTTTTGCAGGGGTCCTACAGACAATCGCTATGCTGCGCTATTATATTTCTAACCTATCACGTGACCTACAGGAGTAGGGCAGCTTGTATTTCTCACTAATAAATAAAAATAAGAAAGTAGCTAAATAAAACCTTAAAATAATGACGTACGAGTGACGGCTAAAGCCGGGTCCGCTGCGCCAGCAAACTCAACTCAACTCGTGGTTTGCTTGTGACCACGGCCGCTGCATCGCGGCCGAAACGTCAAGCAGTAAGTAGATATGTACTTACTTACAAAATTAATCGTGTTCAGTCCCGTTAAAACAGTTTTAATAATCGATATCGTTAGATATTATATCTCCTCCATCCCTAGTAGATCAGAAAACTGGTACTACCTTGTAATTCGCCGTCCTGTCCAAAGTATCTTGTTCTAACATTAACTTTCCCATAAGAGTACAGATCGTAGCTATATTCAGCTTGATTATGCTATATAGCGCTACTTCTATGCTTTAGTTGTTGTTCTGAGGTTTGGGGGATTATCATCTAACATTCATCATCTTAGTCATCACTCATTATCATCTAGGGAAAAAAGAAATAAAAAACTTATGGCTAGGCAGTATGGTCTCTGACCTTAGCCTGTTCCTTCACGGAAGAATCATTTAAAACAAAATGCACAATGGGACTTCTTGGCGGGAAAGTGAAGCGTCATGTCTGCAGTTTTGTTTTATTTTCTAAAATTCGTGTTTTTTCGAACATTCATGTGAAATAATAGTGGATTATTAACCGTTAAGTGTTTGTGAACGTGCATGAGTGTTGGCAAATGTAACAAAACAGTGCAACATCACTTTTCAAATTCTCTCAAGAAGTCCGTGTGAGACCTCAGTAAAGTCCCACATCTTTACTGAGAGCTCAACAAAGACATATAAAAGATAGACAGGTTACACGCTAACATTATTGCATTTTAAAGTGCTGCAAGTAGTACTATATCTACCTAAACAGTTATTTATTATGACACGTTGCGCTAACAAGAGACATTATGTGGTTAGAAAGAGATAAATATACATCTCGCTCTATACGCATGTGAGTTTCCATGGCAACGGCCGCCAGTAGACCGCGCTAACATAGTCTGTTTCACTCTCACGCATAGAACAGATTACATCTCACTCTTTACCCACGTGAGGAGCAGCCAGCAGTTTATTTATCGGGCATTTAATGTTTAATTTTAAAAAATCAGTACTTACGAATGAAATGACACGTTTTTCTTGTCTCTAAAAGTTGCCGTGTAATTTGTGGACCGCCTAAAAACACAGGAAGGCATTTTGGCCACGAAAAACTTGATAAATTCACGCGCTGTAGCGATGTATAGCCGGGATGCGAGAGCGTGCCTGACTGAATGCGAGTCGGGCAATTACCTTACATTCGTATTGCCATTCTAAAACTTTATACATCATTGGGGCTCAAGGGGTTTCGGGAACATCATTTATCATTCATCATCTTAATCACTACTCATTATCATCAAGGGGGAAAAAAAGAAATAAAAATACTAATGACTAGGCAGTATGGTCTCTGATCTTAGCCTGTTCCTTCACGGAACAAATATAAAAAAAAATTGGGAGATTTGACATTGACACTACACTGCTACACTGTGATTTGACAGATGATGTGGCCTAACGTCTTGTGAAATAAAAAAGAAAAATCTAATAAAAAATGCAAAAATGATTATGATTAAATTTATTTTATTTATGTTATTAATATCGCTGAACCAATGTCGATTACCTGACAAAGTTTTGTGTGCAAACGAAAAATGTACAGGTTGGTAACTAACTTGAGTTGTGTGTGATGACAATCTGTTTTCTTTTTGACTTCCTAACATATTCAATTACTATTACAGAACCTATATCTAAAGCAAAAACGCTATTGAGCTATACAAGAAGCGATCCTGATTTTATGTCTTTCCGCGCAAATGCTGAAGTATTGGTGTACATGAAATCAGCTGGTGGAAATTCAAATGACGTTTGGTATACCAGTATCGATGGAATTTATGGATTTGTGAACCCGCAATTCTTACGTGAAACCAAAGTGTTGCATAAAACGAAACTACAAGTGGTTACTATAGAAACACGAAAAAAACAGTCCGAAGTCCAGCCTGACAAAGTGCAGCAGCCTCATGAAGTGATTGAGGGGACAACTATCTTTACTACAGAAGCTGCTGTTGACGAAAAGCAACCGGAAAGCTTTACTGAAACACCAAGCACTAATAATGAAACCCCATCTCTAAGTAACACTACACCTGAGATTCAAGGGAACCCTAATGAAGCGGCTAAAAAATCTGCAATATCCAACGAAAATCCAGATTCTGTTGCAGGTCAGGATTCTCAAAATCTTATCCACCAAGTGCCTCAAGAAGTTACAACTGAACAACTTCCTGTACAAACTGAAGTGCCAGATCTGCTTGCTCCTCAGGCCATTGTTTCTAGTACCACTGGGGACACCCAAACTTCTGTAAATGTCATAGATGTGCCTGAAAATTCTGATCAACTACAAAATGTTATGTCTAAATCTGAATCAACTGACAACAATGAACATAACAAATCCACAAATGCTGCAAGCAACAGCAATGACAATGTGCAACTACCTCTCCAAACTGCTGAGACTAACAATGTGCCTGAAGCAACCAATATTGTGAACCCACAACCTAAAAAGACTGATGATAATTTGAATAAGTATAATCAAGAAAATATAGATAATGTAAATGGTGTGAACTATAATTCTCAAAACACTGAAGTGACTCCACAAGTGTTGCTATCTTCCCCATCTCTTACGACTAGTGATCAAACTTTAAATCCCTTATTAAACAATCCACAACTACTAGTGGATAGTCAACAACCTTCAAATGCCCATCCACAGCCTATAAATAATAGTCCACAAACTCAAGTAGACAAGAGTCAATTTGTTGTGAAGACACAACAATTAGTTGATAAGCCAGAGCCTGTTATGGACGATCCACAAACATTATTAAATAACCCACAACCATTAGTTGACATTCCAAAACAAGCCACACCGACAATAGAAACTAAAGTTCCATCAGAAACAGTAGTACATGAACCTCAACCCACTGTAACACCCTTACAACAAGAAACAACAGCAGCTGCTATCGAAAATATTGATAATGATAATAATCAGACCACAACAGAACCATCACCACAATCTTTAGCAAGTGAACCTGAAACAAAACCAGATGACCAGTATTATTATGTAGGCACTGCAGATAATGCAGAAGAACCGGCAATACCAGAAAAAAGTTTTATCTACACCTTCACTACAACACAAGCTCCACCCTTAGAAACAACAACTGAGTTATTACAGCCAAATTTGGAAGATGATTTGTCAATAAAATCTGTTAGTAATGATGATGATACCAGTACTGACAATTCTGTTAATGTGAATAGTAACCTTTTTGAGCAGTCCACTGACCAAGCTCCTACTATTTCCCCTGAGTACAGCCAATCTATTGATGACATACTTAATAGTATTGCTCAACCAATTGTTGAGACTGAGGAAAACATAACACCAGCGCTGGAAGACGAGAACACAGAAAGTGTACTTTCAGAGATATACTCGACTTTATCTGACCTTTGGCCCTCAAGTACGGAGATACCTGTCACAGAGAGTTTATACAATGATGAATTGAACTCTCCAGTAATTGATAAGATAAATGTTGATGAAGGATTCTCTTTTGTCAAGTTTATAATGAGCCCATTTTCTGGTCCATCGGAAGAATCCAAAGCTATTTTTGCATCTGGTGGTAAGACTTATATTTTTTGATTAATTTTAATAATTAACTATTACTTATTTATTATATATTTATTTTATGATTGATCTATTTATTCCTAACATTTAAAAGAATATAAGTACTTACCAATTTCTTTGTATAGAAAATCAATGTTTGTTAGCAAAAGATTAAAGATAGAATATGATAACCAGAATAAAGAAATAAATCAAAGACAATTATAATCTTTGTAATTATTAGCAGTATTAGCAATCAAATCACACTATTATCTTTTCAACATCAAAACATTTGGTTTTACTGACTTGCATTTACAAATGTGTTATCAGATACATAATACAATGTGTAGATATCTTAAACATAATGTAGGTGATTTAAAAAAACATGTTTCTACTTTTTACCTTACTCAACATTATTGTTACAATGTTAAAAACAACTTACATTAACAAACTCTAAAATTGATTTCTATTTTTGCAATCTTTCAACATACCTCCATCTTACACAATTTGCATTCCATAATATATTGAGAATTATACTACAAAATTTAATACCTATTGATATTACAAAATTGAAGAAAAAGGAAATTAAATGCTAAACACATTTTCTAAGCTATTATTGAAATTATTATTTTATTTGCTGATACTAATATAGTCACCATTGTATGTTTTTGCTACATTTACTAAAAATGGTGACTGATTTTTAAAATTAATCTATATTGTTTTGCTTACTACAAGTAAATGATAAATATGTACGAGTCAAAGTTATGAAGACCGAACTGTTTTCTCTAATCTAGTTCCTTAGATGCTTGACCTAAATTATAATCTCTTTTTAAAAAGACATTACTCTTAGTTGTTGCTTTAAAATGGCAGGTTTAATCATCATACACATTGGGCCAGCATAATAGCTTTTAGCCTTAACTGCTGCAACTATGTTTTGATAAGACTGTCCAGCAATAGGTTGCTTATAGACTAATAAATAATTAAGATGTGAGTACTTAAATTGGACTATAATTAGATTAGATTTCTAATTACTACCAGACAAAGGCTTCATATCATTGAAATCAAGTCATCACTACTATTTATGAGTATAATAATAATTTAAGTTTATTTAAATATTTGCAGGTGCTTCCTGTTACTCTGAGGACTACTGTGATGGAACTTCCAATGACAAGAACAATAGGTTCAGAACATTCCTTCTGACAACAGCTTTTTCAGTTCTACTGTTCACACTAGGATACTACTACATTGAAAATAAAAGACAAGATGGAAAGCTCTTTGCAACCATAAACATCCTTCAGAGGGACTTACTTTTTACTAATAAGGTAAATTGTTATGGTATTGTGTTATTTTCGTATCTTAATTTATGGCTTCAAGGTTTAACACTAAGCCAATTTCATACTATCTTATACTACACTTAGAATTGTATGATAGATAGATTTATTAAAAATGGAGTTTCACAACATGTAATGTTGCAAATAGTTGTATACCACACTGTTGTCTAATAATGCATTGTCTGTTTAAAAAAGGTTTTAATAACAACCCATGCTTTTAGGAGTGTGAGATCCTTAAAGAGGAGCTTACAACTACTAAAACCAAACTCACCGGTATAGAAGACAGTTCCTTCGGGATGGATGACATGGTACAATCGTTGAGGGAAGAAATTGATGAGATGAAAGCCCAAAACGATCGATTGAGAAAGTCTTTAGATGACAATGAAAAACTGCTAAGGGTTTCAGAGAACACAGCTGGGGAACTGCAGAACACACTCGGCGAAGTTGAGAACACACTCAGTGAGCTCTTGGGGGAAAGGGCCAATTTTGAAGAGCAGATTAATGAGCTTGTTGGTGAGTATGTCTTGTAAATGTTTAACTAAATCGTCATAGGACTGTTGTAGGTACATTATACATTTATACCGTGTGATGACGAGAGAAGAATGAAAGATAAAAAAAATTTTGGTACCACTTCACCAATAAAATAGACCAGGGGATGAAAAAGAAGAAGAATGTCATATTATGACCATTGAACAGAGTACTTAAACAAATTAATTTAGTGACCATGTCATTTATTAAGAAAGAGCCTGCTGACAGTTAATTTAACTGTTAAATCCTTAAAATATGTTTTAATTTTGTATGAATATGAAAAAACAGTTCACATCTTGGTAGCATAACGGTGGACCGGCAATCCAAAGGTCATGGGTTCGAATCCCTTTCGTTCTTTTCTGAGACTGGTTGATTTTTTATCTAGTAAACATTTTATCCTATATCTGTATAGCATTGTGAATGCCAAAATTTCAATAATAAAGTACCTAGACATCTGTCGTACTTGTTAGTATAAAACATATTTTATTATTGTACTGCTTGCGACATGCTATTCCTAAACCTGAAGTATAATTACAGTTAGTTAGCTATGTTTCTTTATGTTATTGAAAACAATACAATTAAGTTCTCTTGTTATAATTTATATAGGAAAAGTGCAAGCCTTTGAAGAGGAATTGATATCAGTGAGCCGCGACAGAGACAACTACCAATTGAAGTTCGTGTCGGCCGAGACCGCATTGGAGGATGCTAAGAAGCAAACTAAAAAACTTGAAGAGAACACTCACAAGTTAGCGGAGGCCAATAACACCATAGAACTGCAGAAACACGAAATTACTGCGCTTAAGGTAAATTATACAAATCTAATAGTTTGACCGGGGTTTAATGCAAAACTATAAATATGCTGGCAAATTTATAAGTGGCAGTTCCGTGGTCTGCGGGACGAGGGACGAAAGGTTGCGAGGGGCGGGAAAGAAGAGCGCGGGTGCGGGGCTGCGTAGTTGGAACGTCAGTTGTGTGCAGATGTCACTCCTCCCCCGTCGCGTCGCCCGCAGACTATGGGACAGTCACGTACGAATTTGCCTGGGAAGGGAATCCTACGTATAAGTTTTAAAGCCATCATACCCCGTTTAAATATTTGTGTATATTGGAACGCGAAAGTTTAAAAAGTTAAATTATTTATGGCGACTGCTAGAAACCGCAATGAACTTCAAGAGCTGGTCAGGTCAAGTGTTTTAGACATGACAAAAATGACAAAAAAGAAATTCGTGTTTTTTTTATTTTTCATTAAATATTCATTTAATCCATTTTAATATGATAGTCTTTGAGTATCTAATTTATCTTAAAGCAATAACATAAGAAAAATAAATTAAAAGAATTAACTATTAAATAACAATTATTAACGCAAGAAAAATTAAATGAAAGAATTAACTATTAAATAGCAATTTTAACAACGCGCGGGCAGCGGCCGGCCGGTGGGTCAACCACCCGTCTGTTGACCCGTCCGCGTCAGCTGGGCTACAAGTAGGTACTTAAGACAAAAAATATTGCAGACTAACATAGGTATGTTAGTCTGCAATATTTTTTGTCTCATTATCATGTTTAAAACACTTGACCTGACCAGCCCTTGAAGTTTCTAGCAGTCACCTTATTAACATTTTACCTTATTACTACTTAATTTCAACATACCCCGGAGTCTTAATTTATTTTTTATACAAATTCAAAGTTTGTTTAGGTACGCCCTACAACTTGCCATATGTATACATTTTTAATTTGATACTGCTAAACTGTTACGTAATCGCAATAAAGGTTTGAATTAAAGCAAATCGCCCGACACTGCTTCCTTTTTGAAGTGCCATGAAGAAACCATAATTAATTATGAAATGTTAATTGTCTAATACGACCGGTGTTTACTTGCTGCTTTAATGCATAAGTACTGCGTTATTAATGTTAATTTATGTACTTAAATTTTTATAAGAATAAATGTTTTAATCCTAATTTTAATTTGCTTTGCATTAAAAGTATGCATTTAAAAAGTAAAATTTTTACCTAATTAGAATACATTTTTGACAAGTAACATTATAACAGGATGCTATAAAGGAGTTAAAGAGCGGCGGTTCCTCAGACGTTGAAGTGACGTCGTTCATAGACCACACCGAGATAAAGGCCAAACTGTCCAAGGCGTTGGAGGAGAAAGAATCGTTCGAGAAGAAGTTTGAGGTAATTTGTACCAGTGGGTCATTCTACACAAAACTGTCAAATTTCTCTAATCAATGTTGGATAAAATGTTTACTAGAAAAAAAAAATTTTTAGTTTAAGTAATCATGCAATTAGTCATTTAATATTAGCAGACGGTCTAAAATACTTTGAGGTTGAGAGAAATACCCCTTTATTACTTTTCCCTTTATTCTCATCTTAGCCGATGAGCTGTCGAGCTCCTCAGTAACTCCTTAGCTCTTTAGTTACATTAGGAAAATACTATTTTTTTCTGTAGCATTGTGTCCTTCTGCTGGGCAAAGGTATTCTCACTACTTTTCCATTCGTTCCTATCCCGGGCAACCTTATTAATAAAGGCAAAAAAAAATATGTATAAAAAAAATTGTATGTAAAAATCGTTCAAGGTGGAATACAAAGAGCGCAGACGCCTGACCGAAGAGCTCCATGTGAGTCAAGAGTCGCTGCAGACCACCAGCCACCAGGCCGCGGAGGCTCTCACCCGGCTCGATGTACTCGGGAAATACTTCCAGGAGCGGGAATCGGAACTTATGAAGTGAGTACAGAATGTCGTTAATTGCAAGATGAGTCTATCAAAATTATATAGGTAGTACCATACTTAGATGTTGTAATACTCATAATATGTAAAATTACGCGAAAGGGTATTCTTGTGGCCATTTGTGTAATGAATTGTAAATTACTTACCTTAACCTCTCAGGGAAACGGCATTATTGTATGTATGAAAAAAACAGCTATTTATTTATTTATATACGCTACACAACACAGATTATAGCCAAAACATGAACAGGATACATAGCAATATATAAAGTATTTTGTTAAACTACAATCCGATAATGAGTGAATATTGCCCAAGGACAACATGTCATTAATATGCAGAAGAAATAGAGTAGGTGAGAGCACATAACCCTGCGGCACTCTGGCATTGACTTTGTAGAACGCGGAGGAACTACCCTCACAAAGGACACGAGCACACATCATAACTTAAATATCCAAACAAAATATATTATTATACTAGCGGCCGCTCGTGGTTTCACCCGCGTGGTTTCCGTTCCCGTGAGAATATCGGGATAAAAAGTATCCTATGTGATAATCCAGGTTATAAACTATCTTTCTGCCGAATTTCATCCAAATCCATTCAGTAGTTTTTACGTGAAAGAGTAACAAACATCCATCCATACTTAAAAACTTTCGCGTTTAAAATATTAGTAGGATTATTGCTCTTCCATATAAAATACAAGTAAGTAATACTTACATAGATTGTATATCACGACAAAATGTATAAATAAATTAGATGACTTTTTTTCGCAATTTCGATGTTGCTTCCATACAAAACATAAAAACGTAGTTGTAAAACATTAAGTACATTCTCGTAAAGAATTCCCAAAAATTTTCTTTCATACAAACCTTGTTCTGAGAATGTTTATTGTCACACAACAAAAGGAGACCCGGCGTTTTATGCTTAAGTTGTATACTTTTTTAATTTTTTAATCTGTAATTCATTATCTGTCTGGCAATATCTGTCATCAAATGACAGTTGTACATCCGCTAGTTGTCAAATCAAACATGACTTGACGGCATTGTTGACATTTCACTTTTTTAAAAGCAAAAGAATTATGGTTTATGCAGCCATGTTAGAAATTTTTAAAGTATCATGTCTGTCTTTTGAAGACTCAGTGTTATCATATTAAAAATATTAACAACTTAATAACTCTTATCCGCGATTCGATAAAAATAAGACAATACTCGGTTTAGGTAGCAAATAATATTAGCTTTACTTTATGACCAAATTCAATTGTAAACAAAATAAGCATTTTTTCTATGGAAAGTGCCAGTTCTCCGTTATTATCCAAATAGGTAACAGTAACAACCATTTTAAAGTGATGCGTGAACATACATTCGGAGCAATTTATTTAATTAATAGATGTTCAATGTTAATGTGTTTTGCACTTGATTAGGTGTCCATAAATTAGTGTATGTTCCTTTTTAAAATAAATTAAAAAAAAATTATTCTTTTCAGGGAACTCAGCACAAAAGAGTCAATATGGTTGAGCAAGCAAGGCGAGTCGGCGAGCACAGTCGAGAAGATTGAGCTAATGCAGCAGGAGGTTCAGAGATTTAAGTGAGTGGCGGCAGACATGTTTATGTTCTCGAAAACTTTAAATAATAATTTTAAGATGTTACACCAAAGTTTTATTTTAAACCGAGCTGTGTCATTAAAGTAATACTACCATAATTATAATACCACCCCCTGTCTTCCCTTGGGTGCCGTAAAAAGCGATTAACGTACCAAAGACTGCACATACATCCGACAGCATAGAGCGGCGATGGGCTCAGCACCTGTGACGCTGAGCACATGTGCAGTTGTAATAACTTGGTGAAACGTGGCACTGTAGGTCTTTTAAACAACAATTGTTTGTCACTATTTATTGTTAATGGATACGACTGTCTGTTAATAAGTTATTAAAAAATTATAATAATAATAGTCTTAAATTTACGTATGTAGGTATGTAAGTGTATTAAACCTCAATTATAGGATGAATGAAAGAATTTTTACTAGAAAAAAACAACCAGTCTCAGGAAAGCTCGAACAGAATTCGAACCCGTGACCTTTGGACTGTCGGTTCACTGCTCTAACCGCTAAGCTACCGAATCCCGTTCGAGGTTTCCTGAAACTAGTTGTTTTTTTTTTCTAGTAAACATTTTATCCTATATCTATAAAGCACTAGCTGGTGCCCGCGACTTCGCTCGCAGATGGTAGATTTTTTCCTACTTACTTGATATTTTGGGCAATTCACACAATATATCTTTATAAATTAGAGCTTATGTGTTATTCTGATGTGTAAGCTATATTATTGTAAAGTTTCATTAAAATCCATTCAGTAGTTTTTACGTGAAAGAGTTACAAACATCCATCCATACTTACAAACTTTCGCGTTTATAATGTTAGTAACGCAAAACTTCAATAATAAAGATATTAAACCTCATCGATGTGTATAGGGAGAAATGCGACGCGCTAGCCCTCGAATTAGCAGAACAAGAGTCCCACCGGCGCACCGCGGTGGGCGAAGTGGAAGCGCGCGCGCACTCCGCGTGGCTGGAGGCGCGCGCGGCGCGGCGCGACGCGGACGCCGCCAGGGACGAGGCGGCCACGCTGCGCCGGAGGCTCGCCGCCGTGGCCGCGGACGGGGTCGCCTCGCCGCACCACAGTGAGTGCTTACTATTATACACGGAATAACTAATAGTACTACCGGTACAGAAGGTTCGCTCTCTAACGACTTTCATGCGAAATTGAAACTTATCGTGTGACCCGAGCGTTCATATTCCGTTAAGCAACGCTGACTCGATATCGATTTGACGTTAGGAGCGTTTAAGCGACGATTTAACAACGAACGACGACGAAGCGGCCGAACGTACCTAAACTGCGGAGTGACACCCCCCTGGTATTATGTAGTAGTATCGGAACTACGCACCTACGGTCTTTCTTCACCGCGGTGGGTGAGGTGGAAGAGACGAGGCCGCCACGTTACGCGGAAACTGGCCCCGGTGGCCGCAGACAGCGCTTCCTCGCCGCGTCACAGTGTGTGCTTTCTAGTGTTGAAGTGGAAGCAGCAAGAAACTGCAGCCACGTTGCTGGGGTAACTGTACCCGGTGGCCACGAACGGGGTGGCCTCGCCGCACCACAGTGAGTGCTTAGTATTTATCACAGAATAACTAATGGTACTACCGTATAGAAGGTTCACTCTCTAACGACTTTTATGTGAAATTGAAACGTATCGTGTGACCCGAGCGTTCATATTCCGTTAAGCAACGCTGACTCGATATCGATTTGACGTCATGACGTCACACAGCGTAGGGTTTGCGCGCGCGCGCAGGGATGACGAGTGTTGCGACTCGGCGCTCGCTGTTCGGTTCCATGGCTCGCGGCAACCTTTACTGCCATACGCCTAGGTGGCCTGCCTGGGAGGCGCGCCAAACGAACTGTTACATCCCTATGATGTTAGTATATATGCTTACAGCCCTAACTTACTGCTGCATCAGCATATTGCTATCCAGCCAGACGCGCCCGCTTCTCGAGCGCGCCAGTCTTATTCCAACCTCCGCGACGGCTGCCAATTTCATTCAAATCATTTTAATATTAGTTTTATTTCTATTTCCTTTTTTTTAAAACCCTAATCGCGAGACTCGTTCTAACAGAACGTACCTAAACTGCGGAGTGACACCCCCCTGCTATAGCCCGACAAGTTCGTGCGCGACCTTGACGCGGATCAATTTCTTCCGTGGTAGCGTCTGGCACTGATTTGTCTTTACAATATCATTAATCTACCTTGTAGGGCAAGAAATTTTATATTTGTAGTCAGACAATTCAGTGCCAGACGCAACCACGGAAGAAACTGATCCGCGTAAAGGTCGCGCACGAACTTGTCGGGCTGTATAGTGTCGGAACTTTAGGACTTTCTCCAACGATGTGGTTGGAGGTGGAAGCGCCGTGGGACGAAATCGCCACGCTACTGCAAAAACTGGCGTCGCCGCATCACAGTGAGTTACCCAACGGTATCGGAACTAAAGGACTTTCTTATTCGATGTGGTTGAGGTGGAAGCACCGTGGGACGAGGCCGAAACCCTACGACAGAAACTGGAAAAAACCCTCTCTCATTGCTGCCGCTGCCGCAAAACATATTAACCAGCTTTCCGACTACTATGCTACTAACTAGCTGTCCTTTACAGAAGTGTCATCACCGCTGGACCTCGTGGACGCGGTGCCGCCGCTGCCGCCGCTGGCGTTCCTGCCGCCGCCGCTGCTGCCGCCGCTGCCGCGCCCGCCGCCGCTCGGCCGGCTGCCGTCGCCGCATCCGCCGAGGTGAGCACACAAATTGCAGCGTTCATCATCATCATCAATTGTCACACCCAACAAGGTTCATATGTACTAAATTCCATTTTGTAACACCTTATTCACCATATATGATTGACAATTAATGTATTTTTTTGGCACAGAACAGTAATTACATGAAAAGTACTAATACTAAAAATGTACAAAAATTCATAGACAAAAATGTAGTGCCCAAACATAACTTTAACTTACTAATTATGTAGTTGTAAAACAAAGCGTTGAAAGTAGGATACTAAATTTAATTACGTACACATGGCTGCATATTACACACATACACATGTATGTACGCAAACACACACTCACTCACTTTCTCACACTCACACACACACACCCCCACACACACACACACACCCCCCCACACACACGCACACACCCCCACACACACACACACACCCCCCCACACACACGCACCCCCCCCCCCCCACACACACACACACACCCATTCACACACACACACACACACCCATAATATAATATGTTCACAAAATATGTTTTAAACTTTTTACGGATTAAAACTCGCGTTTAATTACTATCATAGTTTTTTACTTTCCTGACGTTTCAAACACATTACAGAAATATGTATTGTTTGTATCATAATCAGCCGAAGAACGTCCACTGTTTGACAAAAGTCTTACCGAAGTGTGCTACACTCGTTAAGAATAGTACTTCTGGAACTAACTTTTAGGTAATTTTAAGTATTCTTTCTTCGTTTTATTCTAGCTTTATTTGACAGACTACCACAGACGCTTAAATCGTCTTTTGTTAGTATAATAATATTAATAAATATAGCACTAAAATATGGAATAGTTTATCTCGTTTAGATTTATTTACATCGAAACAGACAACTTTTATCAAATTCAAATATTAACATGTTTTAACATTATTTTAAAACAAACTTCCATACAGGTTATTCACATGCCTTTTCAAGTAATAAAATGATGGATTATGTTATTGGCTAAAATCTTTTTATATTACACCTACTTCGTAATATTTTATTTTTGTATTAATAACGCTCAAATAAACTCGAAGATAACGAAACGTAAAAAAATATGTCACACACATCTAAAGGCGGGTCTCCTGCGACACTGTTTTGTGTTTTCTGTGTCGCAGAAGACCCGCCTTAAGGTAAACATTTTTTTTCAACGTTTCATTATCTTCGAGTTTATGTTTCGAGAAAGAAATTGCCTAGCTGAGTTTCTTGCCGGTTCTTCTCAGTACAAGGTTTTCCGCTCTATAGACTTACGAACCGATGGCGTAAGGACATTAATTGATTCTTGATATACATACTTGTCAGGTACGGCGACCGTCGCTACTCGCCCGACAGCCGGTACTCGCCTGAAAGTCGGTACTCGCCGGAGAGCCGGTACTCGCCCGAGACGGTTCGGTACTCGCCGGACAGCCGGTACT